>OY743215.1:23946431-25370181 GCA_963555745.1 Cardamine flexuosa
AAGTCCACCACCTTGTTCTATCATTTGGATCCATATTATTCTATGAGACTTAACCCCGCATAAGCAACATTCTCTGAGTGGATTTTTTTTTTAATTATTGAAGTTTAAATAATCAAAAGTCTAAATTTGAAAAGAAAAGATTATATTTTATTTTCTTGTTTCAAATGAAAATTTGTCAAAATATAATTTTTATTTAGTTAAGCACAATTGTTTTTACATAATAACTATAGAGATAGAAAATTAGATTTTTTTTCCTTTTAGGATTATATTCTTTTTTTAATTTTTTTTTGCTGATAATTTATGGTTTTATTTAGTTAAACATGTGACAAAATCTGATCATTTTAATTACGTGTCACGATCAAACAAATTACTAACTTGGAATCATTCGTGTTTATATAATAAGATATACTCACATCCAACACCATCACAATGGGGGTATTTTCATAAAAGAGTATTTATTGATCTGAGAAAAGTAGTTACAAAAATTTGTTTTTAGAGAGAGGAAAAGTAGAGAGAGAAAGCAGAACTGCTTTTATGCGGAAATCGTTCTCTGAAATCTTAGGTCCTCCTTGCGTGTGAAGGTACCTCGCTATTTATAGAGGTTTAAAGTTGGCGACCACCCAATGGGCCTCCATTCGAACTCCTTTCCCTATTTGGAATGCATCTCTTCTTTGGTTTACTTGACGAGCCCGGCTCAGCTGAGCCGTTCTATGCGCCAATACCGGTTAAGGCGATGATGACCAAATATAAGTCGGTTATGCCAGGCTTCCTTCTCGAGTCGAACTAAGTCAGGTCAGATCTTAGGATGGAGTGCTAAACCCAGTACCAACAATTAGTTCTCCCCCCCCCCCCCCCCCCCCAGTTCATTAAAAACATTTAATGAAGTAACAAAGAGGTTCTAGACTACTTAGATTGACTAACAGAACATAACCAGGTCTGCTTATACTGTGACATCCATATCGGCTTATAGAGCGGTTAGGTCGGTTTATCATACAGGGAGCAGTTAACTAGGGTTTTATCATTATTATCTAGCGAGGCATGCGGGAGAATCCTTGCAGATTTCAGTAGGGGTATTTCTGGAAGAAATAACTAGGGTTTCGTAGGTTCGTAGATAAGAAGCTGAAACGTCACCATTTCTTAACTTCTCATCCGAATCCAAAGGTAAAAATCTCTCAAACTCATTTCTTGATTTACATCTTTGCTGAGCTCTCAGATTCTCCAGCTAAATTAAATACTATTTCTTTTATCATTATTACTAATTCTGATAGGTTTCTCCCATCGGGAGAGCCCTCTTCTTAATCTTTATGAATATTAAAAACTTTTTTTGAAATATCTGTGGTTTTATTGAGTCGGGCAAGCATGAGACTTTTTGTAATTGGCTTAAGAGCCACAAGCCGCTTTTTGGTTCTCTGCTAGAAACTCATGTCAAAGGTCATAATCTAAACCAGTTAATGACTAAGCTCTGTAGGGGATGGAAATTTACCTCAAACCACTTGTCTGATCCAGAAGGCAGAATCATCATCATTTGGCAGGATCAAGTCCGAGTTAGGGTCCTTCATCAATCAAAGCAATCAATAACCTGTGAAGTGAAAATGCAGAATACTCAAGAGTTCATATATACAGCAGTATACGCTTCCAACACAAGGGAAGAAAAAGTAAACCTTTAAGTTGAACTTATGGATCTCCAGCAATCTTTAGTACTCTCTAGACCATGGATGATGGGAGGAGATTTTGATGAGATAGTGCATCCAGTGGAGCATTCATTGCCTGAAGTCAATACATTAGCTCCTCATATGTCAGAGTTTAGAGACTGCCTCCACCAAATGGGGCTGTTAGACCTGAGATTCCAAGGAGTCTTTTTCACTTGGTCTAACTGCAATCCTGTTTCTCCTATTGCTAAGAAGCTTGATAGAGTTCTAGTAAACAATCCTTGGATATCAGCCTTCCCAAAAAGCTCAGCCATTTTCTTTGCATCTTTTAACCTCTGATCATTGCCCATCGATTGTTGATTTTGCTCACCATTTTCCTCAATCTGGAACTAGACCATTTAAAATTTTTAACTACCTCCCAAAGCACCCAAACTTTCATCATGTTGTGGAAGAGGCTTGGATTCAGGCCGAAAGCACCTCAAGCAATCTGGTTGACCTATGTTGGAAACTAAGGACTATAAAGAGAGAACTGAAACAGTTAAATAGAGAGAATTTTTCCAAAATTCAAGAGAGATGAGTGAAACTAACCAGTTGTTGCAGAGTGTGCAGGTTCAACGATGCATAATCCTTGTCATGTACTGTTCCAACAGGAACGAGATTTACATGAGAAGTGGAAATTTCTAAGGGACATTGAAGAGCGATACTTCAAACAAAAATCAAGAGTTCACTGGCTTCAAGTAGGAGATCAGAACACAGCCTATTTTCACAGGATATTCCAGACAAGGGCAAGTTACAATGCAATAAGATCTTTTACCTTGCCCTTTGGAGAGGTTATTTTATATTATTTTCTGATGAGTAATCATGCTATCTCGCACTTCACGTCTATCCTCGGGCCAGTTGTGCTTCCTTCACTTCATCTACATTCTCCTCCTCAGTGGTTTCAATCTGTCTCCCATTACATGTACTCAGCAATACCATCAAGCAATGATTTCCATTCACTCGTCTATACATAAGTTATTATTCAAGTTGAACCCTAACAAAGCTCCAGGTCCTGATGGGTTCACATCTGGCTTCTTCAAAGAGGCATGGAGCTTTGTAGGTCCAGAGGTTGTTTCTGCAATTACTGATTTCTTCGTTACAACCTTCTTGCCTGCTTCTACCAACTCAAGCATATTTTCACTAGTTCCCAAGAATCCAGGGGCCTCGTTGGTGACATAGTTTAGACCGATTGCTTGCCTTAACACTCTATATAAAGTGATTTCTCGACTTCTAGTGCGAAGACTCAAGCCTCTTCTGCCTTCCTTGAACCTGCCAAACCAAACAACATTCATTAAAGATAGGCTTCTTGTAGAAAACATTGTTCTTGCTAGTGAGTTAGTAAATGGTTACCGTAAAAACAGAGGAAGGAAGAGCATCACTATCAAGGTGGATATAGCTAAAGCGTTTGATACTATCTCTTGGGAGTTCTTATTTTTTTTTTTGCAAGGCCTACAAATTCCAGATCAGTATATCTGTTGGTTACATGCATGTGTTTGTACAACAAACTTTACTATAGGTTACAATGGGACAATTCAAGGTCATTTCAAAGGGAGAATAGGGCTTAGACAAGGAGACCCCTTGTCTCCTTACCTTTTTGTTATAGCCATGAATTGTCTATCCTTAATGTTAAACAAGGCAGCAGAGGAAAAAAAATTTACCTATCATCAGAAGTGCCACAAGTCCAAGCTGACCCATTTGTGCTATGCAAATGATATACTGATATTGGTTGATGGGTCTATTTCCTCTGTTCAGAATGTCCTGCAGGTTCTTCACGAGTTTTAGCTCCGCTCTGGTTTGGCTGCGAGTTATCAGAAATCTTGTTTCTTTGCTTCAGGTCTCACAGAGTCAGAAAAGGACTTCATTAAATTCTCCACGGGTATGCCTCTGGGATGTCTGCCTGTGAGATGCCTAGGTGTCCCGCTCTGTACCAAAAAGATAAACCTCACCAACTGTGCTCCCTTAGTGCAACAAGTCAAGGAAATAATTACCTGTTAGAGTACAAAAGCCTTGTCGATTGCTGGCAGACTTCAGCTTATCAAAACAGTAATTGATGGCATTTCAAACTTCTGGTGTGCCACTTTTGTCTTGCCGAAAGCTTGCATTGTCAAAATCAACTCTCTATGTAGTGGTTTCTGTGGAATGGATCAGGTGTAGACAATCATAGTGCGAGGGTAGCTTGGGATACTGTAACTCTACCAAAGAAGGAAGGAGGTTTAGGGATAAGGGATCTTACTTTCTGGAATATGGCATCTATAATCAAGCTCATCTGACTGCTACACTTCCAATCTGGATCAGTGTGGGTAGCGTGGTTTAAACTAGAGGTTCTACAAGGACATCTCAACATTTTCTGGACTGCCAAGACAAACACAAATCACTCATGGCTGGCAAACAAGCTCATTAAAATCAGGGATGAAGTATTCAGTTGGATTAAATTGCGAGTACAAAATGACAATGGCAAAAGCTGTAGGTTTTGGTCAGAAAATTGGTCCCCTTATGGATGCCTGAAAACTTTCCTTCAGGCAAGTGATGGATCGCGACTGGGCATCAGATTGAACTCAACTCTCTCAGATTTGTGCAATTGAGGTCTATGCCATCTTCCACCTACAAGATCAGAAAACCAACTGACTCTTCAGGTTTATCTGACTACTATCTAGTCAACACAAGAGGAAGACTACTATGAATGGGAGATAGATGGGATAACGTCCACGAGATACTCTACAAGAGAAGTGTACAATGAATTGAAAGGTTCTAGATCTTCAGAACCATGGGAGAACATTGTCTGGAATAAGGGTGGGATACCAAAGCACAATTTTCTAACTTGGCTCTTTGTTCTTAATAGATATCCAACTAGGGATCGCATTCTTGGATGGGGGCTTCCCACTGCTCCTGATTGTTTGATGTGTAACACTGAGCCAGAGACTCGTAATCATTTGTTCTTTGAGTGTAACCGCAGCTGGTCCATATGGTCTGTTGTAGCTTCGAGATGTGGTCTAACCCCAGAGAAACAATGGGCTAGATCAATGGCTCAATTGCAGCTGCTAATTGGAAGGAAAAATAAGAAAAGACTTACAATTTTGGCATGGCAATGAACAATTCACGCGCTATGGACTGAGAGAAACGCCAGGTTGCATCGAAATTCACCGCATCGCAAGCTACCGAGAGATGAATCAAACATTGGCCTTTTCAATGTTGCAACTCTGGCTAGCAAGTGCATCTTAAGTGTGGAGCTTCAGACATTTTTCAGAGCTCTCTTGGGGTTGGTCACTGCATTTCTTTTGGTCTTAATTTGTGGGATCAGATCAATTCTGATAGTTTTTGGCTGAATGAGATCGTTCGAAGAAAACGTAAAGTTCTTCTTCTCTGCTCGTGACTTTTAGGCTGCATCTCACTTTTATTTAATTGGGCTTATTTAATTCTGTTTCGAATTAAAATCCATTTAATTGGTCTTGGGGGTTTATTGGGCTTGGCTCTAATATTGGGTATTTATCTAAACTATAGCCTTGGTTAGGCTTGTAATATTTTTACATTTCTTAATTTGAAAACCTTTTTACAAAAAAAAACAAAAAACATCAAAGTGTAAAAGCAAACTCAAAAGACTAGAAGAGAATTTAAGAGAACATACATTAGGAAAAAAGAAAAAGACAAAGAAGTACGAACCAAAAATCACATAAGCTTGATAGAGTTTAGTAATCCTGTAAAGCTTTGTGATCATCTACAACAACAAAAAACTAGAAGACACATAAACATAGTAAGAAAAAAACATATTTGTGAAGAAATAGTCATTTTTTTGTTTTGGAGTGGCATAGGTAACATTTGGCCACAAATATGAAAGATAGTGGAGAAAGAAAAAACCCAAAACGAGGCTCATTTAAAGAATTAAAGTCCAATACGCTAATTGGTTGGTGTTATGACTAATATTTTACAATTTTGAAATGGTTACTAACTTACTATATTCGTTTTACAATTATATCATAAACTATAATATAATTTTATTTTACAATATAATTTTTTATATGATTAGTTCCCCTTGTTAATTTCTGGTATTTTACGGTAATAATATTATATTATATGTTTATCTTGTGTCAATCTTAATATTATATATTTATTTAATTAATGTACTGATTTTATATTTACAAACTCTTGAGTACTTAATTTTATATGTTTTCCTAAAATATATAATTTTTAAAGTTTCAGTATGAATTTTGGTCAAGTAAATTTTATTAAAAAAAACTGGTTTTGTTTGTTGTATTTGTTAATATATGATTGAAACTGTTTCTTCATTTCTTCATCATTTCTAACTAAATTTTCAATCCTACTAGTAAAGCCACAGTAAATTGTTTTTGTAAATTAACATACATTTTAACCTTTATAAATTAATACTCGATAAACTAATATCTCACTAAATTAATAATTTTTTTTGGTCCTAAATACTATTTCTATAAATTAATAAATACAATAAATTAATAAAATATTTTAAAATATATTGGTCTCAATGTTTATTAATTTATAGAAATTTTACTGTATGTAAGTATTATAAATATGAAAAATAAGTAAAATAAATAACTGAATTTAGTGCACTTATATATCCAGATTCAATAAACTGTTTCAACTATGGAATAGAGCTGGGTTTGAATATGGTATGTTTCAACTATTATATGTATGTGTCAACCTCTAGATCTGGGTTTGCTTTCACTCGGCTATCCAACCTACAGAAAAGCTATGCGAACAGAAAATTGGGTCTAAAGGGGATTATTTTGAGCTTAAAATTCGAATAAACTTGTGGATTCCAAGAAGCAAAAAAAAAACTATGGAATAGAGCACTAACCGACCTTTTACAATTTAATAACTTCCTCAATTGTCATCACATTGACCACCTCACCGATATAAGTAAGGTTCTATTCAACGTGTGTAAATACATCTTTCTGGCATAGGAACTGAAATGAGCGATCTTCTTCTCTAGCAATCCCACTTTTGCTGACAAAAACTAACATGATTGATAAATATGGATCAAAGAAAATGTTATCTTTCTATAGATGTATTATGCTTATCATTTTAAAGGAGTGATCTTTAACTTTTATTAAAAGTTCATTTACTTTCTTGAATCATCCTTTATATCATATCTTTAATTTATTTTCACATTAATCATTATTTTAGGTATACCAATAATAGTTCACTACTATTAAAAAAAATTCCTTACTTGCATAATCTAGTTTAATATAGTAAAATAATATAACAAAATGAGTACACTAGTAGGTAATTTCAATCAAAGAAGAAATGACCCAAAAGGTTGTCCAAAGACTCCAAACTGAACCACGAAAACAAAATTCAAAAACATAGTAAGAGTAGAAGGTTACTAAAGGTCATAATATTATGGTCTAGTTCTTCTTCATCATCACCCATTGTTAAAACATATATTCTTTAATCATTTTTTTATTAAAGATATAATTTTGTATTTGTAGATTCAAATCTTTTATATTTTTGTAGATTTAATTGTTCGCATAATATGATATTCTTAGGGATTATTTACAAACAAATTTATTTTTTTTGAAATTTTAGTTTTAAATAAATATCTATGGTTTCAAAAATCTTTCTCAAAAATCGAGTTTGAAAATAAATTTTTTTATATAGAAAGTCTATTTTAAATTTTTTTTTTAGAAATTCTATTTTAAACTATTTTGACGACAAATTTTTTTTTAATTTCAAATATCTATTTAAAATAAGAAAAATTCTCTCAAATAATATTAATTAAAGTTTTTGCTGCATAAATATCACTTCATTTTCATTTGGACAAAAATAATATTTTTATAAAAAGATAAAATTTAAAAAATTTTGTTCGGGTTAAATATTGTACAATTTAGGATATACTTTGTTTATGATAGAAAATATGATTTAGAGTTTAAGACTTAAAGTTTAGGGTTTTAAATTGTAAATTCTAAATTTTAAATTTTAAAAATATGAGAATAGCAGATTTTGTATTATAGAAAGAAAATAATTTTTAATAAAAATATTATTTTAATCCAAAATAAAAATAAAATACTATTTTATAAAACAAAAAGTTTGTTTTGTATTATTTTGGGAAAGTGCCCTTCAAACAATCATCCTATTCTTAATATTCCATGATATCGTTATCTTTTTCTGCTGTTGAACTTTTTTTTTCTGGCCATTTGAACCTAATGTATATCATTAAATCATCAAATAATTAATTAACATGAGGCACCGACTCACGTAAAGAGACAAACGAATGCAAACAAATATAGCACACAAATGTGGACATCTATTTGTCACAAGTCCGTACTTTGGATATGAACATCTCAACTTAACTCTTGTACACAAATTAAATACTCCGTCGAAACTATGTCAAATTTCAAGTAATTATTAAATATATTAACTTAAGTCTAATAGGCCGAAAAAAAACTGAGTATATCTTGTGACTAAGACAAAAGAAAACACGAGTGTTTCTATTTCTATGTACTCTTTGAAGTCACAATCATTATATTTAGTTAGGTTATATTTTTCTGCGAAAACTTTATTCAGTGAGATATATATATATATATATGATTTATAATTTCTTCAGTGTTATAAATATACAATAACAGAAAAATAATATACTCTAATATTAATACAACCAAAGTTTAAGTCAAGAATAAAATTTTAATTTTAAAAATAATAACCAAATCATCTTATATATAATGAGCGACGTCAAGAATAAGATTTTTCGAACTTGACACATCAGTTTTCATTTTCTCTCTTAATATGCAGCCACATCAGCAACTTTTAACTATTTCATTAAACTGTTAATTTTTTATAAATCAATTTGTTCAATTTAACTGCTTTAAAATTATTAAATATTTCATAATTTGAGACTTTCAATTATCTTATATTTTTATCATCTTTTTACATAGTTAATCATATTTCTTACTATTATTTTTACTAATTATATTAAAATATTTACAATGTATATTAGTTTATGATTTATTTTATATTATATATCAATGTGGTCAGTTAAATTATAATTTATTTTAATACTATATATAATAAATCAAATCAATATGTTAATTGCTTTATCTATTTTGATAAATTTGTTAACTTTTCAACTAAACATTTTATATATTATAGTACAAGAATAATTCAAATTATTATATCTTAAATTTTTTATAATTTAAGTAAATATATAAACTAAAAATATACATGAGAGAGAAAATTCCTGTATATTTAACATATCTTTTTGTGACATATAACCTATAAAAATCATAACTATTGAAAAATTTAAAAGTTACTTAAAAGATATAAATTATTAAAAATTAAATAATTATAAATCACAACATAAAATTGTCCGATGATCAAATTAAAAAGAACTAGTCAACATCCACTCAACGCATGGTGCCTTACAAGCTGGAAATTTAGAAGAAAGACATAACTCATACCATTATCGAATGCTGTAATAGGTCAAAAGCAACAAATTTCTCTTCAAGTACATCGCAAAAAGAGTAGATAAACCGATATTTAGAATCCACAATAAAAATCAGGAGAAAATACAAAGATCAGCTGAACGTTCTGAAAGAAAATCAAGAAATGAGATAAATGGTTATCTCGAATGTTACTTATCAACATGTGAAGCCATGTGAAAAATATAATAGATGCATATTCTACACTGCAACCCAACTATTCAACGACTTCCAGTCTACCTACCAAAGAAAAAAATAAGGAAAGTCTTGAAATAGTAAAATATGAGAAAGGATATTGCCCAACAATGTTTACAGAATGGTGACTTAATGTATGAAAGAGAATTTAATGTGGTTTAAAGCAAGACAACATCAAAGATAACAATATACATTTGGAGTTATATATGTTTGAAATGAACAAAAAGTATGCATTAAAAATATAAAACATATAATTTAACAAAAATTAAAAACAAATAAATTTAAGTTTTCAAATCACTACAAGAAAACATTGGATTATCATCGAAATTTTACGTCGGCTAATATCCATCGTTAATGAGAGACGGAATTATCACACATTTACGACAAATTAGGAAATCGTCGTACAGTTGCGTCAAAAAAAATCGTCGTAAATTTGTGGTAATATAACATCGAATTGACGACGAATTAGCGACAATTTTAAAATTCATCGTAAAATCATCGTACATTTGCGTCAAAAGAAGTCGTCGTAAATTTGTGGTAATGTAATATCGAATTTACGACGAATTAGTGACGATTTTGAATTTTGTCGTAAATTCGATGTTACATTACAACAAAGTTACGACGAATAGAAATTAGGTGAAACGTTTATTTAGTGTTTACCTAACAGTTTTACGACGAAAATATTCGACGTAAATCCGTCGTTAATACGATGGCAAATCGTTGTAAATCCCTTGTATTATTTGTACCTACTACATCCAAAACTTTTCTACAAATATCACACCTCTAACAATTTAAAATCACAACTTCAAACACAAAGAAAAAAATTCTAAAAAAACAAAAGCATAAAAAAAACAAATGTCTTCTGCAAGTGATGTACGTCGACAAAGAAGATGGATGTATATGCATAAAGATTCCAATGGAAATGTGACACAAGAGTTTATCAACGGATTAGAGATCTTCATGTACAGGCGGGTCAAACACCAGTCACCATTGAAACCGGTAAAATGTTATTTCCTTGTCGGAAGTGCAAAAATACGAGATTTGCTCTTAGTGATACTGTCTGGAAGCATCTATTAAATAGGGGATTTACGGCTCACTGTTATATATGGTTTCAGCATGGAGAGGGTAGTTATGGTCATCAGAATGAAGAGAGTAGTAGTAATAATAATTTTGAAGCTGTTGATACTGCGGAACCTAGTAATTTGTATTGTGGTGATCATTATCATGCAGATCAGGGAGGTCTAGAGCATGATATGGTTCATGACATGGTAACAGATGCATTTCATGAAACAACTACGTCATTTGCTGATAATACAGTTGAGGAACCTAACTTAGATGCAAAAAGATCTTATGAAATGTTAGATGCTGCAAATCAGCCAATCTACGATGGATGTAGAGAAGGTTTGTCGAAATTGTCATTGGCATCTAGGATTATGGCCATTAAAACAGATCATAATTTGGGTGAGGTTTGTATGGATTCATGGGCAGAATTGTTGAAAGAGTATTTGCCAGAAGACAATGTGTCTGCTGAGTCATATTATGAGATTAAAAAGTTGGTTTTTAGTCTTGGGTTGCCTTCTGAGATAAAAGATGTGTGCATTGACAATTGTATGATCTATTGGAAAGATGATGCTCAGTTACAGGAATGTCGATTCTGTAAGAAGCCAAGATACAAGCCGCAAGGTAGTGGAAGAAACAAGATACCATACCAGCGGATGTGGTACTTACCAGTGGATGAGATGGCATGCAGAACATTCGCAGATGGATGGGAAGATTAGTCATCCTTCTGATGCCAAGGCATGAAAACTTTTCAAAACTGTACATTCTGATTTTGCTAGAAATATCAGGAATGTTTACCTTTGATTATGCACCGATGGATTTAATCCATTTGGAATATCTAGCAGACAATACTCTTTATGGCATGTTATCGTCACACCTTACAACCTTCCACTGGGGATGTGTATGGAAAAGGAATTTATTTTCTTGTCTATACTAGTTCATGGACCAAAACATCCGAAGAGGTCACTCGATGTATTTTTGCAGCCTCTTATACATGAATGTAAAGAGTTATGGTATATTGGGGTTCGAACTTATGATTGTTTGGTAAAGAGGAATTTCACAATGAAGGCAGTGCTTATGTGGACAATTAGTGATTTTCCTGCATACGGGATGTTATAAGGTTGGACAACGCATGAGAGATCATCAGCAATTACAGTGGTACCTAGAAGCCGAATTTATGTACGTGATGAACAACCAGGGTTGTAACAAGATTTATGTCTTGAGATACATACACTGGATCAAAGCACTGATGACATTCTACTTATTGATCTCGAGAATCGAGTGTTTGAGGATCTTCCAGAGGATAATGACAAAGGAACTGAGAATGATGAGTTTGACGAAAGTGATGATGAGGATGGTGGAAATGAACATTCTAATGAAGCATCAGAGGAAGAATAAAGGTTTTATTTTTAAATTTGAATTTGTATTATATACATGTTAAGAATTTAATTTATGTTTTTATTTTAAATTCAATTTGTATTTCAAATTTCTATTTCAATAAGTATTTCCAAATTAGTTTATATTTTAATAAGTTATATAGTATAAATACAATATAATGCATATTTTATTATATTTAAGGGTTTAGGGAATGATTTCTGGTTTAGGGTTTCGTTAATAACCAACGAATTTACAAGGATTCCTCGTAACTTAATATTTTAATTTATATTTATATTTTAATTTATATTTATATTTTAATTTCTAGTATAAATATAACTATAAGTTATATAGTATTTATGCATATTTTATTATATTTAAGGGTTTAGGGAATGGTTTGTGGTTTAGGGTTTCGTTAATAAGCAACAAATTTACGAGGATTTCTCGTAACTTCGTTGTTTATAAATGACGCATTTACGACGATTCGTCATAAATGCGTCGTAAAACATGTAGCACCACATGTCCCTCATCCGAACTCAAACAATAGCAACGCTGTTACGACGATTTGTCGTAAATTTGTTGTTTTGTTACGATGAATTTACGACAAACCAAATAGCACCACGTGTCCCTCATGCGAAGTCAACAGTTTAACAACGCTGTTACGACGTTTTGTCGTAAATGCGTTGTAACGTTACGAAGAATTTACGAGCCATCATCGTAAATTCGTCGGAATGTTACAACGCATTTACGACGATTGCTCGTAAATTCGTCGTAACGTTACAACGCATTTATGACGAAGCAAAATCTATATATACGTGGGGGCGGCCTTCCCTTCGCGTCACCCATTCCTCCTCTACTCTCTCTATTCTCTCTAGAAAAAAGATAATTTTTTTTTGCTTATTAGCTAAAATTTATTGTTAGGGTTATGGAATTAAAATTTTTTTAGGATTATTAAATTTAGAAATGTTTAGGGTTATGAAGTTTTAATGTTAATTATAAATGGTTAGGATTTTAAATAGATTTTTTTAGCATTTTAAATATAAATAGTTCAGATTTGAAATAGAAATGTTTATGATTTTAATTAGAAATGAATATGATTTTGAATTGAAATGTTTAGGATTTTAGTTAATATGTTCTAAATAATTTATTTTTATTTAAATTTCACAGATGGTTAGAGCATCACAGGCAGTCCGACTCGGTCGTCCATCCTAAGGTGATACTTTTGTACGTAGTGAGTCTAGTACTAGACCGGGATCGAGTAGTACTAGACAGAGATCGAGTAGTACAGAAGAGATCCAGAATTTTTTGTCTGGTCAAGATACAACTCCAGAGACTCTTCAGACACAGACACCACCACTTGGCGGATCTACACCACCAGTTGGAGGATCGTCTACAACAGCAGCACCACCCCAGCCTCCGCCACCACCTCCGAGAGTTCATCCTGATTTGGCAGTTCCTCCATATGCTTCATACGCTCAATACATGGTGGAGGATCTCCTTGTGCAGCCAGAACGAGATCATTTGCCCAAATTGGACCCGAACCGACCTCTAAACACATATTGGTATGTTTTTTGATGTATTATCATTTCTTAATTTTGTCAACATAAAATTATATTTATGAACATAATTTTTCAATGCTTTATTAATTTCAGGTTTGGAGTGGATTCTAAAGTTGGTCGTAGTGTCTCTGATACGATCAAGAGCTACTTCCCAGAGCCGCATCCGAATTAGTCTCTCACACCTCTGCATATCAAGAAGACGTGGTTCAAATGTTTCGCGGTAAATTTTATTTTTTTATTCTGTAAAATTTTTATATATTTTATACATATTATTTATTATGTTTTTTACAAAACACGTTTAAATTTTTTTTTCCAGCAAAAGTGGAGATGGGAGCTTGGCATCAACGAGATGGTCAAGTATGCATTCAATGATAAGGCTATGAACTGTTTGGCAGGCAGCGTCTCGGATTGGAAGGAGAAATGGCAGTTCAAAGGAGATGATGTGAAGCCTCCTTACGTGACCGACAATGTATGGGAGGGCCTTGTCCAATATTGGATTGACCCTCATTCGGTTAAGGTTGCTGCAGGATGTTCTTCTTCTCGTTTAACCAAGGACGTAGATGGACATTTGCCTACTCTGCATACTTCCGGACAGACACCATTTGCGGGTCGGCGACTTCAGTTGGTACGTTTATTTCTATATATTTTTGTCTTTATTTTTTATTTACTTAGTTTCTATTTTACTTTATAATGTTTTTATGTTTTTTAGGCAAATGGAGGACCACTTCCGTCTCTTGCGAGGTTGTTCGAAGAGACTCACAAGAAGAAGTCCGGAGCTTTCGTTGATGCTATATCAGAGAGGATCGTCAACGACGTCAATGCTAAGATCGTCGAGCGTCAGACTCAGCTATCTCAGCATTCCGAGGATGGGACTCTGGTAGAACTGAGTACGGTCGAGAAGGACATGATTTATAAAGAGGTAATTTTTTAACTTTAAATGTTTAAATCAAATATTATATATATGTATAAATTCTAAAATAACTTTCAGGTTGCTCCGAGAAAGAAGAGACGGGTTCTAGGCATGGGATCGGTTCACGATGTTCCGATAGCCTCTTCTTCTTATGCACCGAGAGCAGAGGATGATCCAGTTCAGCTTCGGATCTAATTACAAGCTGCGCACGCTAAAATTTCATCTCTAGAGGTTTCTGAACAAACCACGAAGGAAAAGTTTGACAGCTTGGACACCTTGTTCGACGTTCTTGCAGCAGGCAATCCGGAGTTTGCTCATGCTTTACAAGCGAGAAGGGCGACTTTTCAACAACCTCCGCAGCAACAACCTCAGACCGAGTTGGACCAAAGAGCCGCAGAAGCTGCAGAAGCCAATCCATTTGGCAATTTAGATTTAGATTCATAGATTTTTTAGTTTCTTTTTTGTAACAAACTTTTCGTATTATATTTTGTTTTAGTTTTAATTTTAGTTTTTTTAAAATTTAATTGAAATTATTATATAATTATATATATATATATATAAATGAAATATATATTTAAAATTTATTATTTAATATATATATATATATATATATATATATATCGTTTCGTCGTTCATTCATCGTTAGATTACGACAACTTAACAACCACATTAGTTGTTAATACGTCGTAATATTTACGACGGATTAACGATAACAATTTAACAAATCGTTGTTAGTTCATCGTAAATATTACAACGAATTACCAACGAGATTACATACGTAACATTTTGTCGTTAATTCATCGTAATTGATACCATGAATTACCGATGATTTTACGACGCATTTACGACAAAAGTATACGATGTAACGATGAATTATTTTATGATGATTTTACGACAAAATTTTAACCGTTGTAAAATATTACGATGGATTTACGATGATTACTCCATTACGACGAGCAGGTTATGACGAATTGTTAATCGTCGTAAATTTGTTGTAAATGTTCATTTACAACGAATTTTTCCGTTGTTAAAGACGTGTTTTCTTGTAGTGAATACCACAAAATTTAATTTAAAATAGAAAGATTTAACTTTTAATAATTACACCTAATATAATTATAAGACGGAAAAAGATTTTCGTCAACATACAGATAATTTAGTATGCATTGTTATACTTTATCTGTATGCTATTAAGTATGTGTACATTTGTATATTTGGTTTAGATTTTGAACCATTTTAGTTAAATTTTATTTGTTGACAAGAAAATAGCAGTTTTTTATATAGAAATAGTTCTTTAATACAGGTTGAGGAAGAGTTCTTAACAATTTAAAACTGATTCTTAGTAATAATTTTATTTTTAAGAAGTTTAAAATAGGTTCTATAATATCATTTACTCTTTCCTTAATGTTTAAAAGTCCTTATTAAACCTAAAAGAATTATTTTGAAAATGTAATTTTCGGATTTTGGTAATACTTGATTTTTTGTTAATGGGAAATTTAACGGGTTTTTACTTTTTGTGATGATTAAACAAAACAAAACATTTAATCTTGTTTTCTTAAGAATTCTTCATATTTCTTATTATAAAAAAATAGTAAATGATGACGGTAGCTCAGAAAGAAGATAAAAAGTGGCATTATCCTAACATGTTATAGAACATGGGTGTGATCAGAACCTAACACCAATCTTCATGAAGGTTCGTGTTTGGTTTCGTATACAGAGAATTCTAAGTGTAAAGATACATTTCCCTCATGCTATAACGTAAAACTAAAATGGCCTCACCTTTTCTAATCACACCCCCATTAATTTGATTAGTTAGTAATCTAACCTAAATAATGTTATCTTTTAACAGGGATGCAATATATGAGAGATAAAAACATCATCTTTAAAAAAATAGTTTTCTCAACTACCGTTGGATTGGTGAACCTAATTAATCGAGTCATTAAGAGAAGACAACACATAAATTATTAGAAGAAACAAAAGTTCATATAAAAGAACAATTATTCTTTTTCGAATCATGTCGGAGATAGCTTTAAACGTTAGGACATAAGCTGTCCTTCACGCAATAAAATAATTAAAACATACGAGCAGCCTTATTCCCTACCACATGCAAATATATACATAGGAGCCTTATTCCTAGCAAATTCACCACTAGAGCTCTAAGACACAAACGTATCTGTCTCTCTCCCTAATCAAGATTAGGGTTCTTGAGTTCTTGATGGATAAAGAAGAATGCAGCAGTAGTGAATCAGGTTGGACAACTTATATTTCCTCGCCGATCAAAGTAGACGAAGATGAGGTCATGGACGAGGACTATCATGAAGGTTATAACATCTATAATTACTTTCGTAAAGGCGAACATGAAGAAGAGAGGAGCAAAGATAGCGATGATTCGATGGCCTCAGATGCTTCGTCTGGCCCAAATTATCAACGCTATCACCAAAAGAACAACAAAGGTAGAGGAAGAGAGACGTCCGATTTGAAGAACGGGAAAAGTGAAGGTAACTCAAAAAGTAATGATAGTGTTGATCATCATAATGATAAGAAAACTAGTAATTCACACAAGAAAAAAGAGAAGAAAAAGAGAGAAAATAAGAATACATGTAGAATGAAGTGATTAATATTTGTATATTTATGTTTTAAATGTAATTAGTGTTTGTATATTGCGATTTTCGATTGTGATTTCCTAATCTGTTTGGGGGATTTTTTATGCCTCAAGGATAGAATTTTTTTATTAATTATTATCTTTTTAAAAAAAATTGGATGTGTTTTGATTGATGTTTATAATGGTTTCCTTGATAATTTTGATTATTGTTCTTTTATTTGTGAATCGATATTTCTCAAAGAAAGAACCTATAAGGTTTGTTGATCACATCATTGTGATCTTAATTAATTGTCAAATATCTAAAATTTTCTCTTTGATTCCTTTAAAACAAATTGTTTATCCCAAAGTTTTAGATTTGAGAGGGACTCCAAAAAAGCTAGTAATGATGATGATGATGATAATGACGTGTAATTGATACGTTGTCATGAATTATATGACATATGAAAATAGAATAGAATGCATGTGTGGTGATTGGTGTTCGCAGAGACAAGTTTCAATTATTGTCTCATTGGGGCTTTCTGTTTTGCCCAAAACTTCTCTGAAAACGTTCTGATGTGAATAGTTGTGGGTGTAAAGAGAAAATGGATCCACCGCATACACATGCCACCAACATGGGAACTCTTCCACACAAACTCAATATTAAATAGCTATTGTATTATATATTTCACAAATTGAAGCCAAAAATAATGTGCTTAAATTTGTCTAGATGCCAGAAATTATATGCTTCCAATCATTATTTGGTTAATAATATATTGTTTGTGTGAAAATTTTAATACTTTTAGCCGCATGCGTATATGTTACTTCTTTTCAATTTTGATACGCCATACATTTCCCCAATTAATTTTTTTATCTTTTCGTGTTCACCGCGTACATTTTCTCAAGTACGTACGTACTAAAAACTCCAAAGTTTTGCTACTAGTATGTAAAAATAAATTATATATATATATATATATATATTATATGTGCAGAACAAATCACACATTATGCGTGGTTCAACAGTGGTTTGTAAAATACATCCAAGGAGAAAAAGAGAACGATATTAGTACTGGAGGTAGTGACTAGTGAGGTAGGTTAATGTTCAGAATAAAATGGAAATGAAGGAAGAAAAATAATATAAATATAATGTTAATTCAACTCTAAATTGCTTGACTTGCAAATCCAGGCCCAAATAGAAAACATGACACTGAAACTGCAGTCCAGATGGGAATGATCATCGTACATGACGATACCTTGCTATCGCAAACAATTTAAATATATATATATATATATATATATATATATATAATTATAAACCAAAACAAATATTAAAAAAAATATTCGTTAAACCGGTGCAAATAAAAATTACTAAAAATTTTAAGGTAAGTGTCCTCTGTTCCCTTTCGATATATATATATATATATTGCATAATGATTATATATATATGTAAATGTATAAGTTTTTATTTAACATACTAATTATGTAAATACTAAAATTTA
The DNA here is from genome assembly GCA_963555745.1 of Cardamine flexuosa. Taxonomy (NCBI): domain Eukaryota; kingdom Viridiplantae; phylum Streptophyta; class Magnoliopsida; order Brassicales; family Brassicaceae; genus Cardamine; species Cardamine flexuosa. The sequence goes on from OY743215.1 coordinate 23,964,736, forward strand.
AATAAATTAAGAAGAATATATATATATATATATACATATATATATATATACTAATAAAACATTGTTATTTCTAGGATAAGTTTTGAAAATTTCTGTATTTATTTTTATTTTTATAATTATTTTAACACTATTATGAAATGAATCAAATATTCACAAATAATCAGACATCCAAATATCCTGTTAGGTTAGAAAAAAATATGAATCAAAAAGTTATTGTTCAGAGGGACTGACGGAGGTAAACGAATCATGTATATATCAAAATTCAGGATATTTGCTTCGTGCCCACCGGCCCTACCCTATAATATAACATGTTGAATTCTAGAAATGATCGATAACAGAAATGCGATTGTATAAAAGATTGACGTTGATCAAAGTCAAGCAACCGATTTCTCATTTGATTATGTGTTTAAGTTAATTATAAAGCAAAATATTTTTTCAAGCATATATAGTTTATAGTTTTGAGGTCAGTATTAACAAGCTCAAACGATGGATAACAATATTTAAAATATTATTAGCTTAAGATAATTAGTACTATATGATAACCCCTCATCTCTATATGTCTTAGAGTCTTTTTAACAACAACAACTAATTATTTTCACTAAGAATAAGATAGTTTTTGTTGTTTTGTGTCTTTTGAGGTTTTCATTCTTGCTGAAGTCAAGTGAGAGTTTTGGAGTGGGAATGGATCATTGCATTGTATGAGTAGAAGAGACTGATCACTATACACTTGCAAGACGGTAATAACCGATTGGTACACACTTGTTACCATTATTTAGGCCGGCTTCTCCTTCTCAGTATATATATGATGTTACAGCCACAACAGCCAGAGAGACGAAATAGTACGATTTGCTTAATTTAAGGTGTTGCTTTGAGATTTTACTTTGTTGAGTGATTATTTAATTCTTTTGTTATTCTTTGCATTTCTATTATGATACTTTCATTTATGTCTATTGGATCCATGTTTCGCTTATGACTCCTGATCATATTTATCCAAAATCTACATAGACTCAAATATGGACACAAACTCGTTAACTTTAATAAAATAGATTATAGCACATACTTAAGACTTATCGAGGATCTTGTTGTGATACGACCTCCCACAGGCGATCAAGTAAGAACAAGTCAAACAATGATCAGATCAAAGGGAAGACATTTCGGAAGGAGTTATACCAGATCGTGGGCGAGATTCAAGGAGGAAATCAGAGCAAAAAAGACCCTATTTAAGGCTGGCGAAGTCATCAAATCCGCCAACTAGTTTTTACCTAATTCTTAGTCTATAAGTATATATTGTGATCTCTCGCACAAGCTCTCGCTTACTTCTTGTTCATCTTTCCTTTGTATAATTCTGATCAAATATCAATAAAATCTCTTTTGATTCATTCAGCTATTAAGATTTATTGCTCTGCGCGAGAATCTATCCCTTTGGTTTATCCTTACACATAAAATACAATTTGTGGTACTTATCACCCACAATTTGGCACCGACTGTGGGGATAAGTTTATAGAACATCTTTATCTTCAGATCAGATTCTTTCTCCTTGAGCAAATCGAAATGGATCCAATCAGATCGGATATTATGGTCAGTAGCCCAAGAAAGGGATAAGGGCAAACAAGTGCGGCATCGACCGCAATACCCAGCTCCAGAAGGTATACCATCCTTACCACTGTCCTTTCACGACCTACCAGCACCGCGATAGCCGTGCCTGTAGTCCAAGTGACTCAAAACAAACAATCAACAACAGCAGATCGAGGAGCTGCAACACACAACACTGAAACAGTGTCAATCCCGGCGTCACAATCTAGTGGCCCTGGAGTGATTGCTGAAACGGGTCCACGACCCACTTCCGCTCCGTTAAACGGGAGTTCAGCTAGTATAAACCCTTGCGGGATCGCCACCGCAAGTTTAGCACTGCGGACAAACATGACTAAGGTCACTACTGATATGCTCAAATTTACCCTTAGAGTTACTCTCTCAAATTAAGAATCATTGTAGTACTTAGGGATCAAATCCACAAGGACTCTAGTTCACACAATAGATTATCAGTTTTAAATTAAGCTAAACAAATGAATGTAAATCAAATAAAACAAGATAAAAAAAATAAAGTAAAGATGTATAATCAATATGAGAATAAGCTAGACCTCGGGAAATCAATTAGGAAATACTCTGAATTGCAAACTGGGTGGTTCAATAATTAGGATGCAATTGTATATTCGGTTAACTCATAACACGACTATGATATCTATCCAACCCTCGCTACGACGATATCTATCCTTTAAACAATAGAAAATTAAATCTCTTTGTGAGTCCTAATGAATGAAGTCTGCATGATTAACAAGTATGATATGTTTACAAAATTCCTAAACCAACTCTCGTTGCGAAAAGGCTGTTTGCTCATCTAAGATTAGGTCAGAATATCAATAGCACTCTCGCGTCTACTAACATTCCTATGATTCTAGATTCTGGCGGCTAACCTAGAACTAGTATAGATTCAAATCTAGATGAAGAACATTATAAATATCTTAATATGTTTATACCCAATTCAACAAACCATTATAAAACCCTTGAAGTCCCCATATCTAATAAGTACACTACTCAGACATAATAGATGAAACACAAATCATTGTCTGAATAAATTGCATAATATAAATCAAAAGGAGATAAGAGTTTAGAAATCTTCTCCCAAAACTCTCTGAATAGGTGGATGTAGAAAAATAAAGCATAGGTCTAAACAATGAGTTAAAAATACGAAATTGGATTTATTGCAAATAAAAAAAACTTCTGGGCAAAAACTGCAAATCTTCAGCGTGAATAGTACCGTGTCGACCGACACTTTTCACGTGTGTCGGTCGACATGGACAATAACAATGAACAGTACTCGATGAACAGTACTGATGAATAGTAACTTTCAACTTTTCAGCTACAATGCTCCATAATTGCTCCATAATGTATCAACAAGGTCCATCTCGCATTTGTACCTAATAAAACTCAAATAATAACAAAAAGACTCTAAAACCAATATGTATATCATGGCTAAAAACTATGATATATCAACTCCCCCAGACTTTGCTATTGCTTGCCCTCAAGCAAACAGAAAGCTGAATCAAGGAAAAAGTTTGAAAATCGTGAAACTCACCTACTCTTTACAACATTGTGCTTACCAGTCATCATGTAATCCACATGGTACACGAACAATTCAGAGACTAACCACCATGTACATTCACCGTAGTCACTCGCAGTCTTCTCAATTCCCACCACAACTTAACATCATATCCCTTTAGTAAGCCAATCATCGATGGGTCTCATTTCGATTTCAATGTTCAAGAGCCTTATAGACTCAGCTGTTATGATATACCATAACAAGACAAACCTCACAACAATAATAGTGTTTTCGTCTTCCGCAGACTTAAATCCTTTGTTACTTGGGATTTTATTTTCTTTGTTTATGAAGGTAGAGATGAAAGTGAATAATGGGTCACGGAATTGCTCCTACCCTCACATCAATCTTATACATTCATTATCTCCATAAGAAGTACAAATATGGGGGCATAAATTTCTCTTACCCGCTTTTACTTCAGATAATCATTTGGTCACTTATAAACTCTACCATAAAGGCTTTATTATTAATAATAACCTTTTTGGGAGACTAGACGCCATAACTTACTTTGGTTTTATCAGGTCATGTATGAATGAAAATGCAAGCTCTTAGACACCAATCACATCAATAAGGTAAAAGGAATTGACAGAAATTAGCTCAGGCTATAGCGGACATCTGTTGTAAGTATGGGAGTCTCAAATTAACCGGTTAGACTTGGGGTTTTTCCATTAGTTGAATCTGAATAAGTTATGCAACAATGGTCACCAGAAAAAACATAGCAAAGACAATATACCAAGAGATAGTTCATAGTTTCTAACTAGGTTTGACTCAATAAAAATAAAATTTTAAAAATAAAAGAAAAATTAGGACTGACTCTCAAAATAATAAATAGAGTTAGTAACAACCTCCCCTAGAATTAAACTACACTCTCTCCAGTGTAATTAAGCTTAAGATAGGTGAGAAAAATAAAGAAAAAATGGACAAAGAGTGAATTGTCAAGTTCTGAAAATTGTGACCTGAGTTGGTGTGTGTGTGTCGATCGACAAACATATTGTGTGTCTGTCGACATGAGTGTGAATGTGTGTGATGAAGTCTCCCACCATTCTATGGGTCATTCAATCGTTTTCTGACAATAAATCCTGACTAAAAGCTCAAAATCATGTCAAATAACAACAAAATATGATAACATAACAAATCCAAACAAGATCTAATGAAAAAAAAAAAACTGACTCAAAAGCAAGAATAAAAATGACTCAAAAGGAAAAAGTAAAGAAGAAAATGAAAAACTTACAAGTGGGTTGCCTCCCACTAAGTGCTTGTTTTTGAAGTCATTAGCTTGACTTTGCTGAAGCATGGGCATCTGGTGGATGAGTAAGTGGCATTGAATGTCTCTCGGAAAGACGTCGCTTCATCCATGGTGGAGTATAAGCATTAGGTGCATGAGAACGATCAAGGTAATGAGGAACATCAGATGAAAGGCACATTAGTCTAGGTGAGCCACTTATTTTCCCTCCAAAATCATCAACAGAAGAAACAAGTGCTCTGCGAGAATCTCGTGGCTTAGTTAACTGTAAAGCAGTTTATGTATCTTGAAAAGTTTTATTGATGATATTAGATGATTTGGGCTTAGAAAGTGTGTACCTTTACTTTTCCCGGGGTGAATGGAGTGCGAGATCTGGGGGTTTCTGTTTGACAACAACTCTCAGACTTGCAGCAATGAGATCATCCTGAAAACCAGCTGTTTTAAACAACTGCGGACTAACTGGTGGTGCGTGTCGACCACACAGGTGGGTCGTGTCAATCGACACGAACGCAGAACTCGGATATCTGCAATTTTCTGAAATTTCTTTCTGCAATCCTTGTTTCCATCAGAAAAACATCATACTCTAGCAATATTCTAGTGTGTACAACCTCGTCTTGCAGCCTAGTCTTTAAGATATGATCACCACTCAAATCCTTAAGCCCAGATGCTTGCTTATTCACTTGCTCATTAGAATCCAACTCCTTGACATACCCAGCAGTAATGTATGTGGAAGTTTCTACAGAGAATGATTGACCATCAATGGTTGGTGTTTTTCTCAACTTGTCCATATCAAAATTCATGACTTGATCACCCAAATTCAAAGCTATCTTGCTTCCTCTTACATTAATGAGAGCACCAGCTGTAGCCAAGAAAGGTTTTCCAAAAATAAGAGGATCCTCAGGTTCTTCCTCATAGTTCAACACCACAAAGTCTGTGGGAATCAAACAGTCTCCAATTTTCACTGGAACATCTTCTAAGACACCTTCTGGAATTCTTTTGGCCTTATCAGTCAAGACAATAATGATCTTCGTTGGCTTCAAAACATTCATCCCAAGTCTAACAGCAACAGAGTGAGGTATTAAGTTGATAGTTGAGCCAAGATCACAAAGAAAATGAGAAAATACTTCTGTTGAGATGCAGTAATCAAGCACAAAATTTTCTGACTCAGGTAGCTTCTCTATAGTCATACTCTTAATCATGGCACTACTTTGTTCAGAGACTACCACTTCCTTTTATTTTCCTTTCCTCTTATGTGGGATCTTGTTCAAGCAAATTGCACTGATGTCTCTGGTAAGCAAAGCTCCTTCCTCAGGATTTACACCATTTGTAACCATTCTCTTAACATACCTCTTGAGTGGAAGTGAAAGCTTAACTTCTTCAACTTGGGAAGTTTAATAATAACCTTATCTATCATATCCTTGCATCTCATATCCTCCATCTCTTGCGTAGACTTCCTTGGCATTGGATAAGGATATGATACCTTTGGTTTGTAAACCCTTTCTGTAGGTTGTGAAGTTGTTTCAGCTGAAATCAGACTGCTGTTGCACTTACGTTGACCGACACCAGATGTGTATGGATCGACAGGGATAGATTTTGTCGCCTGTATTCCTACCCATGTCGACCGACATGGTGATTGCGCGTCGGTCAACGTGGACAAAATCTCCTTGGAAATAACATCATCTTCCACTTCTTCCAGATCTATGTTATCCTCAGATGACAATTCTTTCTTCACAACATGCTCTAGTTGTTTCTCACTCCTGAGAGTAACATCATGAAATGGTTGATGTTTTTTTGTATCAGATCCTCTTGAAGAGATAGCTGTTTAGGAAATCTGAATATCTAGCTTCTTAACATGGCTGTTCAAAGCTTCAAATTTTCCATTCAAGTCTGTGTACAAAGCATCAATCTTCCCATTAAAATCAACTGTGGTATCCTGCTGACCCTCCAGTATCTGTTCCAACATAGAATTAATCTCACTTTCTTTGGTGTTTGGAAGAGGTGTCTGGTGAGATGAAGATTCATAGTTCTTGGTGAAACTATTATTCGGATAGAGCTATTGGTACTCAGGCCTTGGTGTGTATTCATATCTCTTTTCCTGATATTCAATCCTATTGATGTAGTTGACATCCTTTTCTTCAACTTCTATAGCACACTTAACTGATTTTTTACCCACAAGTAGACTGTGTACCATATCCAATCTTGCATTCACCTCATCGATCTGACCATAATCCATGTTAGCTGCTTGTCTTGTCCTCTCAAGGTCTGCATTCTTGGTACTATTACTAGAAGACAAGTTCTCAAACAGCTTACTCGCAGCCCTTGGGTGTATTGGTCTTGAAGTTTCCATTGCTAGCAGCCTATAAAGCCATCTAATACCTCCAATCAACATCTCTGAAAAAAAAACTGAACCTCACTGAAATAATGATGTGGACAATCTCTCTTATATCCCTTGAAACTTAGCCAAGCTGCTTTGAAAGTCTCAGTAGGTCCGTGAGTAAATTGGGAGATCATGTTTCTCAAATCTTCATACCTTGCATCATCATAGAAGTTGTTCAGAAAGGCTGTCTTAGTTGCATCCCAAGTCGTCAAAGATCCTGGTTTCAACCACTTAATCCAATAAGCTGTTTCCCCAGCAAGTGAGTAAGAGAAGAGCTTGCAGAAAATGTAGTCCTCTGACACTCTATTAGGTTTAATGATAGAAGCCAAGTCTTCAAACCTCTCAATGTGATCCATCGGGTGTTCATTAAAAATACCATGAAATGGATGCTGTCCCACAAGACTGTAGTATGCGGGTTTCAGCTCAAAGTCATTCCTCTGAAAAGCAGGAGGTTGGATAGCACACCTATTAGCATATAACTGACTAGGCCTGTTGAATTCAGCAAGTGTTCTCTCCTCAACTTCGTTTCCATTGTACCCATGCTGTGGACCACCAACATTGTGTGTGTCGGCTGACATCGCCAGCTGCCTGTCAGTTGACATGCTCAACAACTTCGAGTATTGTGTTTCCATCATCATCCATTTTCTGACCTTGCACATTGCGCACTTGCCCCTCTGAATCACGAAAAACTCCAGCCTCATCCCTAAACAACACCAGTGAAATAACCATCTCTAATATCCTATGTGCTTTCTAGTTAGCTCGCTCTAACTTAGCAAGTTCTTGAGTAGAAAAATTCACAAGTGAAAGATCCTTATTGCTCCTGGTACCGTGCTTATGTATGCACCTAAAATACACAAGAAAATAAAGATCGCGTAAGTAACCAAATAAAAGAAAAAAAAATTAAGACTAAATTCTAACCTAAACCTAATGGTGAATCAAAGAGTCCCCAACAACGGTGCCAAAATTTGATATGCTCAAATTTACCCTTAGAGCTACTCTCTCAAATTAAGAGATCACTATAGTACTTAGAGATAGAATCCACAAGGACTCTAGTTTAAACCATAGATTATCAGTTTTGAATTAAGCTAAACCAATGAATGTAAATCAAATAAAACAAGATAAAAACAATAAAATAAAGATGTATATTCAATATGAGAATAAGCTAGACTTAGGGAAATCAATTAGGAAATACTCTAAATTGCGAACTGGGCGGTTCAATAATTAGGATGCAATTGTATGTTCGGTTCTTAAACTCATAACACTACTATGATATCTATCCAACCCTTGCTGCGACGATATCTATCCTTTAAACAATAAAAAATTAAATCTCTTTGTGAGTCCTAATGAATGAAGTCAGCATGATTAACAAGTATGATATGTTTACAAAATTCCTAAACCAACTCTCGTTGCGAAAAGGCTGTTTGCTCATCTAAGATTAGGTCAGGATATCAATAGCACTCTCGCGTCTACTAACATTCCTATGATTCTAGATTTTGGCGGCTAACCTAGAACTAGTATAGATTCAAATCTAGATGAAGAACATTATAAATATCTTAATATGTTTATACCTAATTCAACAAACCATTATAAAACCCTTGAAGTCCCTATATCTAATAAGTAAACTACTCAGACATAATAGATGAAACACAAATCATTGTCTGAATAAATTGCATAATATAAATCAAAAGGAGATAAAAGTTTAGAAATCTTCTCCCAAAACTCTCTGAATAGGTGGCTGTAGAAAAATAAAGCATAGGTCTAAACAATGAGCTAAAAATACTATATATACATGTTAAAAACACGAAATTGGACTTATTGCAAATAAGGAAAACTTCTGGGCAAAACTGCAAAACTTTAGCGTGAATAGTACCATGTCGACCGATACTGTTCACGTGTGTCGGTCGACATGAACAGTAACTCTATGACAATAACTCAATGACCAGTAACTTGATGAACAGTGCTGATGAACAGTAACTTCCCAACTTTTCAGGTTTAGTGCTCCATAATTGCTCCATAATGTATCAACAAGGTTCATCTCGCATTTGTACCTAATAAGACTCAAATAATAACAAAAAGACTCTAATATCATGGCTAAAAACCATACAAACCATGATATATCAACTATCGCAGCCCTTGTTGCGTCAACACAACAAAACCACACCGCAGCTGGTATCGGCATAACCCTACGAAATTCGAGTGCATGAATTGGACCGATACGCCAAAACCCTTCATACGGAAGGTCAGCAGTATGGACAAGCGAGGAAGTACCAAGTGCTCCTCCACCAATTAACTCAGGGGATCAAATACATACCGAAAACCCTAAGACCGGTAGACAGCCTACCGACGAGCTAGCAGAAATCCAAAGAATGCTCAACACATCGGTAGAAAAGGCCAATCTCTAAGAAATTTGAACAGAGCTCTCGCTCAACGCATCAAACATCAGGAGAGTGACCTTATTTACCGCATCAATGAGTCATCAAGACCAGATGCTCCTTCGACGTCCACCCGACATCTCGGTCCACCTGGATATCCTAGGTTAGATACCATTCCACCATCATGAACAACCCTATACTTTTAGCCTTTGAGCGCATCAATCACATCAGGACAGTTCGTGACCCCAACAAACGTCAGGATGCTGCCAGTTCCCCCTCCCCCCCCCCCGGCCAGTAGTTCAAGCACCTTTGTTTGGGAACTCCATATCAGCTAACGGAATGTCGTCCGTAACAGGACTGCCATCTCCCCGCCGATAATGGCAAGTCGCAAATCCAGCAGGACATCAAGGAATTTTATTTCCTCAAACAACAACCGTTTAACAGACCTCATGATCCTCAGATCAGCCTCTAGAACAACAGAACGGCAGTAACGACCTTTGCAGGCAGCTGCACAACAATTAAACAACCCGATAGTTGACCACAATAACGTGATCGACCTCGAGTTGTTCAGGGACTACTCGACCCAAACCGATGCGGATCTGCGATAGATACGATCGAAGGAAACAAAACGTACCCCGTTCACCAAGAGGATTGCCTTCGCACGCCTCAATGACTTAGGGAAATTCAGACTTCCTAAATACAACAGGAGAAGTGATCTTAGAGAATACCTAAGGCTGTTTGGGTTTGCAATCTCCCGAGCACACTCGGTCGACGAAGAAATCAAACCAGGTTACTGCCATCTGTTCACCGAACACCTTGTCGGCCCTGCTATAGAATGGTTCGCCAAGCTAGAGGGAAACTCCACAGATAACTTTAACCAGCTTGCTTCCATATTCCTAAAACAATACGGAGTTTTCATGGAAACACAAATCACAGAGGCATCCGTCTGGCGTTTAAACCAAGGAAATGATCCCCTGAGATCATTTGTAACAAAATTCAAAGAGATTCAATCTCAAATGGAAAATATAAACGACAAAACGGCTGTCGCAGACCTACAGAATGGGTTACGGATAAGCACCAGATTCTGTGAAGAAATAACAGTACGGCAACTTGTCTCAATTGGCGACGTGCTGCACCATGCCCACTAGATTATTCAGTTCGAAGAAGAGCTAACAGCCTTCAAAGAAAAGGGAAATTTGAAAAATTATGGCTGAAAACAATACGAAGAAGATGCAGTGGCCGCAGAAAATAACAAAAAGTCAAAACAACTGACGACGAGTCGACTGCCCTCACTGGTAAAAGAGACAGAGTCGTGGAGGACGGTGACGAGTCACCACCTCCCACGTCAAAAAAGCCCGTAACATGCATATTTTCTGGAATGGATGCATGTGGGGGTACAGAGGAGTCGGTAACCACACCTCCTCCAGCTTCAAAGAAATCACTCCACTCACTATTGAGAAATTCCTGCTTGAAATCCGATGTCTTCCAACCCACCAAACGAGTAGATTTCACCAATTCCGTAAATTCGATTGAGGCTTACCAGCGAAAAGTTGAGCCTAACAGCAAAAATTACACGCCCCTCAACAGGCTGGATAATGCAATCACCTTTTGGGAAGGGAAAACCCAAAACCTGGACAAACTACACGAGGATGCTCTCGTCATATGACTTGACATCACCGGGTGCAAGCTCTCGAGGATCATGATCAGCACCGAAAGCTCAATAGATTTTCTATTCTACAGTGCTTTCAAAGAAATGGGTTACAAAGACTCAGATTTGAAAGAAGAAAAAACACCACTAACCAATTTCGCTGGGGAAACAACCATTTCCCTCAGAACAATCAGACTCCCGGTCGAAGTTCGGAGAGTCCAAAGAACCATAAATTTTGACATCGTAGACATGCCCGCACCATTCAACCCCTTTCTCGGCAGGCCATGGTTGTACACCATGAAAGCAGTACCTAGCACATATCACCAATGCGTGAAGTTTCCTTCAGGTTGGGGTATCACAAAAATCTATTGGTGCCAAAAAGCAGCCCGTGGATGCTACAAAAGCAGCCACAATCAGGCCAGAGCTTCGATCAAATAGCAATAAATGATCAAGGAACAGCTCTAGGTAATGGACATCAACAGGCCAAATGATCCATGAGTCCAAGTAAAACCTGAAAAGGACTGTCCAAGTATGCATCAACGACGAACATCCAGAAAAATGCGTCAGCATAGGCGCAGATCTCTGCCCAAAAATTCAAAAAGAGTTGGTAACTTTTCTCAAAAGTAATACCAGCACATGTGCGTGGATAACAAAAGACATAAGGGGAATAGGACTAGAAGTAACGTCCCTTGAACTCAATGTTGACCCCATGTACAAACCGATAAAACAAATCATCGCAAGCTCGGACACGAATGGGTTATGGTAGTCCGTGACGAGGTCAACCGACCATTAAAAGTCAGATCAATCATGAAGTAAAATACCCGGATTGGTTAGCCAATCTTGTGGTCATTAAAAAGAAAAATGGTAAGTGGAGAGTCTGTGTATATTTCACAAATCTCAACAAGGTGTGTCCCAAAGACAGCTTCCCACTCCCGCACATTGACAGGTTGGTCGAGGCAACAGCCGGGCACCAACTTCTATCCTTCATAGATATGTTTTCTGGGTACAACCAAATCCATATGAACATAGAGGACCAATAAAAAACTTCATTTATAACAGAGCATGTCACATACTGCTAAAGAGTCATGCCCTTCGGCCTGAAAAATACTAGAGCAACATACCAACATTTAGTGAACACAATGTTTGCTAAACTGATTGGCAAGATAATTGAAGTCTATATTGAGGACATGCTAGTCAAGTCGGCAAAACAAGAGGACCACGTAGCCCAGCTGCAGGAATGCTCACAGTCCTTAACAAATACAAGATTAAATTTAATCCAGCCAAATGTAATTTTGGAGTCCTGTCCTAGAGATTCCGTCCACCCATACTACACGGGAGGTACAAAGACTCACCGGGAAGATAGCAGCCCTGAACCGCTTCATCTTCCGTTCCACCGATGAATGCCTCCCATTTTACAAACTTCTGAAATGCAATAAAATTTTTAAGTGAAACGAGGCATGCAAGCAGGCGTTCAAAGAATTGAAACAAGATTTATTTAAACCTCCCATACTGGCAAAACCGATAGAAGGAGAAATCATTTTTCTCTACATCGCCGTATCGACTGCCACCATAAGCGGACTGTTGGGACAAGAAGATGCAGTCGAACAGAAACCCATCTGTTACGTTAGCAAAACACTACTAGATGCGGAAACCGGATACCTAACCATTAAAAAACTAACTCTTGCAGTCGTAATGTCTGCTCGAAAGCTCAGACCCTATTTTCACTCACATACTGTGTTCATGACATCACAACCAATAAGCACCATATTTCATAACCCCAGCACATCCGGCAGGCTAGCAAAATGGGCTATTGAACTAAGTGAGTACGACATAGAGTACCGCACCCGAACTTGTGCAAAAGTGCAAGTACTAGCGGATTTTGCCATCAAACTCTCGCCTGACTACTTTGACGAATCTACAGAATCCCAAAACTAGACCTTCTACGTCAACGGAGCCTCATCTAAACAAGGGTGGGAGTCGAAATTAAGCTAACATCTCCCACCGGAGAAGTAATTGAATGACATTTACGACTCAACTTCCCTGCTTCAAATAACGAAGCAAAATATGAAGCCTTAGAAGCGGGCCTCCGCCTAGCCCTTGGGCTGGGAATACGAGAGGTAGACGCCTTCAGCGACTCTCAGCTAGTAACAAACCAAACAAATGATGAATGCAAAGCTAGGGATGAACGTATGGAAACCTACCTCAAGTTAGTCAAGGAACTAACCCAACAGTTCGCCTTAGCAGCACTTGCCTCCACATCAAGTCCCTCGACCAAATGGATTACACCCGTCAAGGGAATCGAGGAGCAAAGTATTAAAATAACACCTATGACAGCAATGGTTAACGAGATATCAACTCCCGTACAACCAGCTGCAGGCCATTAAGAGCCTGTAACGGCTGCTCCAATAAATGAGGAAAATCCAACTGAACCAATCGACCTGACGCCCTGGACCAGGCACCCCCTCGATGAGGAAGCCAATCCAGTTTTCGAAGAGGAGATCGATGGGAGAATCCCATTCCTTTAATACATCAGTGACGGCATAATACCTCCTGATAAATGAGAGGTTCGAAAATTAAAAGCCAAAAGCGCTAGGTATTGCATAATACAAAAACGTTTGTACAAAAGAAGTATCAGCGGTCCGTATCTCCTCTGCATCCTTGGATAATAGACTACTGATCTGATGACCAAAGTGCACAAGGGCGACTGCGGGAGGTACACCTCAGGAAGGACTCTCGCAAAACAGATAAAACACAAGGTGACTACTGGCCAACAATGCTCACAAATTGCGAATCCTATCCTGCAAATTGCGATAAATGCCAAAGGCACGCCCTGGTCATAAATCATCCAGCTCATGAGCTGTCGTCTGATCCTCCCCCTATCCCTTCATGAGATGATATATGGATGTAATCGGACCCCTCGAAATGTTGGCTACCAAAAAGTTATGATTTCTTTTAGTTGTAACAGATTACTTCAGTAAATGGATAGAGGCATAACCTTTTGTAACAGTTAATGAGAATCACGTACGAAATTTCATATGGCGAGACATTATATGCTGTAACGGACTACTTTACGAAATCGTAACAGATAACGGAAAAAACTTGACCTCCAACAAATTTTGAGCCTTTCTCAAAAAATAGAATATCAAGCTATAAACGTCCACACCATGTTAACCTCAAGGGAATGGACATGTCAAGGTCGCTAACAAAGCACTACTCAGCAACATAAAGAAACGACTCGACTCAACAAAGGGTCTATGGGAAGACCAGATCCAGCACGTGTTCTGGGCTTGTCGCACAAACCCCCCCCCCCCCCCCCCCCGGAAAGCCACTTGAGAAACCCCTTTCTCCTTGGCCTATGGAATCGAAGCCGTAGTCCCCGCCAAAATCTCCATCCCTGGACTTTGACAAGCTTTATGCCCGGATAACGAGCAGTCTAACGACCAAATGCTCAGGGACAGCCTTTATTTCATCAACAAACGTCAAGATCAGGCGATGAAACGTATCCATAACTATCAGCAAGCCACCACACGTTTTAACAAGTCCAATCTTCAAAAAAGGAGATTCAGCATCGACGAGCTGAATAGGAAAGTCCATATCGGATTATCGAAATATTCTGACCTGGCGTATACAAACTCAAAAAAGCACATAAACGGAGTACCTGGATTGAGGCCATAGAATGTCATGAACCTAAAAAAGTATTCTCATGAGTGCAGCCACCCCTCTAACTAAATCGACACTTCGTCCCTGACAGGAGTCGATAACAAAGAGCTGTGGGACACCACATGCTGAAATCACAACAGCTGTCCTCATTCTTGTTCTAAAAAACAAATCACTTATCATAAAAACAAGTCTAGCAAATGGGCGTCACTCCACCAAGCATATTAAATACATACTTAAACATGTAACCTCGATAAAGAGAGATATACAAAGTATAACAGTGGTCTGGAATACGATATCACTTCAAATACGCTCAAGTTCAACAATGGTCTGAAACACGACATTATTTTAAACATGCCAAAAATTAAGAAACAGTAGTCTGAAAATACAACTTAATTTTATTTTTGTGGGCTCCTGCAGCCCATATCATGACAAGATCCTGCATCCTGCACAAACTTTGCTTACAAATACTTAGTTGTTTTTTTTACACAAATTCCAAATATTAATTTCAATGAGCTCTCGCAGCCCATATCGTGACGAATCCCGCATCCCGCACAAAATTTTCTAATAAATACTTAGTTATTTTTGATACAAAGTCTAAACATTTATTCTGATGGGCTCCTGCAGCCATACCGTGACGGGGTCCTGCATCTCGCACAAACTATCGGTCGAAGTTACTTAGATATCTTCTCGCTTTTAACACGTGAAACACTTGCAATCAAGCAAAAAAAAAGATTAAAACCCTCCTGGGCAACTAAAAGGAAAAGATTCCAAATGAAAAAACACTAAAGGAAATAGATTAAAACCCTCCCTGGTACCATGTTCAACAAAAAACAAAAATAGAAATGAATAAAACCCTCCTGGGTATCGCAAAATAAACTAAAAAGAGAGAAGAATAAGAAAGCCGATCAAGGCGCTGCCTCCTTACTCTGATCACCAGGGACTTCATTCATCCCAAACTCATTCAAACCAGGCGGGACCCTAGTTCCCACATCAACATCCATCGACACCGAGCCGTTTGAGATTTGTGGTAGGTCCAGCATAGAAACAGGGAAGTCCGAAGTAGCATAAGCTTTTAAAGCCTCTTCAACATCCAGACGCATCTTAAACAATACCTCCGCCTTATGTGCAATGTCCTTCACTTTTTTGGCAAGCTCTTGAAGGAAGAGGAGATTAGACTCGACCTCTTGAAGGTTGGCCTCATTGCCAGATTCCTCCCTCTTCTTCTCTAACTTGGCTTTCACAGCCACCAAATCCCCCTCGTACGACTCGGCCAGCTCCATCTTCCCAGCACGAACAGCCCGACGGACTACCTCGTCTTGTGACTCGGCCATCTGGTCATGCAGAATCTTGCGCTCTCCAATCTGGTCCCGGGCTCGCGCTAGCTCCAACTCTGCATTATGGCAGGGACTATCTTTCACAAGCTTCTTGTCCTCCAGGGTCCCAATGTTCTTAAGAAGATCGGGAATCTCCGTGGAGATCCTATTTTCCATGAGAGCTCCCTTGGCATGACTTGCCTGCAGCACAACGTTGAGGTACTCAAAAGTCTTACTAGCCTCCTTGAGCTCACGCTGCTGTGGGGCATTTGCCAGCTGCTGTTCATAGCTCGCAACCATTTGATTCACTGCCGCCACTTTCTAGAAAGAAAGGGGCACAACGAATCAGATACCAACACACATACAAAACAAAAATTAAGGCGATCAAATGTCTAACTTGACCCATATTCTCCGCCATATCGAGGTAGATCTTGCACTGAGACAGGTTCCTCACTGCCAAAAGTTGACACCCCGCCGGCTTAAGATGACTGAAAAATGTCGCCATGCCGAAACGGTCCTCTATCACAAGAGAATTTTGGGTGTGATTAAACTTCTGGTGGAAAGACCGACCAGTAACTCCGCCTCGTGTCACGAGATCGAGGAGATCCATGATAAGTACTCGTTATAGGCTGCTGATCGAACGCACGAGTCGAGACCACCTCCAAACTCTGGAGTGGGTTCTCACTACCAACAAGGCGAGTATCATTGGAGATAGAGCCTCCCGTCGTCCTCTGACGCTTCGCCATCGAGCCTGAGTCCTCCAAACTTATAAGCGTCATGACAGGAGGCTACTCCTCAATCAATAGAGCATCCCGAGAGGAAGCAGCGGTGGCAGGATCTATCAGTCGAACGGTGGTAACCAAAGGTGTGGCCGGTGGATCAACTCAGATCCTGCTAGTCCACACAACATCATGTGAGGTCTGCTGCAGCACTGCCGTCAACACTATAAGAAAACACATTATTAACATCGGAAGATATCGTTGTTAAATCGTCGTAAATGTGAGTTTACAACGTATTTCTGATGAATCACAATTCGTCGTAACAAGCTCGTCGTAATGGACAAATCGTCGTAAATCCGTTGTAAAGTTTTGCGACGAAGAAAATTCATCGTAAACATGTTGTTAAATAATTCGTCTTAAAACTGACATCAATTTTGCGACGACGGATATTCGTTGTAAACATGTTGTAAGCAAATCGTCGTAAACCTGATGTAAAAAGATGCCTTGCAATTCGTCGTAAGTTTGACGTAAACATAACGACGTACTTCCGTCGTTAATTCAATGTTACCTTTTACGACAGGTTTGCGACGGATGGTAAATATTCATCGTTAATCCATCGTTAAATTTACTACGAGTTAACAATGTCTTTCTTTGTTAGATCGTCGTAATCTTACGACGAATTACCAACAAATATTATATATTTATTTATCAATTTTAAATAAATAATTCATTTAATATTATTATATAATAATTTAAATTAAATTGAAAATAAAACTAAAGTTTTACTAAAAATAAAATATAATACAAATAGTAGTTGTTAAAAAAACAAACTTAAAAAATCTAAGAATCTAAATCTATACCATCAAATAAATTGGCTTCTGCGGCTCTATGGTCCAACTCGGTATGGGGCGGAGGTTGTCGAAAAGTCGCCCGTCTCGCTTCCAAAGCTTGAGCAAACTCTGGATTACGTGCAGCAAGAACATCGGACAAGCTGTCCAAGCTGTCAAACTGATCCCTCGTCGTCTTTTCCGAAACCTGTTGGGATGCAATATGAGCGTGTGCAGCTGCTAATTCGGTCGGGAGATGAACTGGATCTTCCTCCACTCTCGGTGCATAAGAAGAAGAGGCTATAGAAACATCCTGAACCGATCCCATCCCTAGAACCCATCCCTTCTTCCTCGGAGCAAGCTGAAAATTATTTTAAAAATTAAAATATAACATATTATTTAAACAAGTACAGTTAAAATTGTTTTATCTCTCCGTAGATTGTGTCCATCTCGACCGTACTCAGTTCGACCGCAGTTCCATCCACAGAATGCTGAGATAATTGAGTCTGACGCTCGATGATCTTAGCATTGATGTTGTTGACGATCCTCTCTGATCTAGCATCAACGAAAACTCCGAATTTCTTCTTTTGAGTCTCCTCGAACAACCTAGCTAGAAACGGAAGAGGTCCTCAAGTTGCCTAAAATATATTAAAAAACTATCAAATAAAACAAAAATTAAATAAATAAATAAATAAACAAAAACATATACAAATAGATGTACCAACTGAAGTCTCCGACCCGCAAATGGTGTATGTTCGGAAGTATGCAGGGTAGGCAAATGTCCGTCTGTGTCCCTTGTTAAACGAGAAGAAGAACATCCTTCAGTGACCTTAACCGAATGAGGGTCAACCCAATATCGAACAAGACCCTGCCATACATCGTCGGTCAGGTAAGGGGGCCTTTGCATCACTTCCTTTGAAATGCCATTTCTCCTTCCAATCAGAAATGGTGCCTGTCAAACGCTTCTTAGCCTTCTCATGTTTTCTTCAAGTTTTGGTCTCCTTCGATTGGGAAGTCCGTCAAATGGACATACATAAGGCGTTCTTACACGGGTACTTGCACGAGGAGGTGTACATGAAACTTCCACCGGGTTTTGGTTCCAAAAACAAGGATGATGTATGTTGTCTACACAAGTCCATCTATGGCCTGAAACAATCTCCGCGATGCTGGTTTAAGAAGCATTCCACAGCCCTTCTCGAGTATGGATTCATCCAGTCAATGTCTGATTATTCTTTATTCACGCTTAATACTCCTGCTAAACGGCTTCATGTGTTGGTTTATGTTGATGATTTGATCATCTCGGGCAACACACCAACGGTCATTGCTCAGTTCAAGGAGTACTTGTCCATTTTTTTCACATAAAGGACTTATGAGTTCTTAAATAATTTCTTGGTATTGAGGTGGCTCGGAATGCCACAGGTAGGTATTTAAGTCAACGAAAATATTCTCTTGATATTATATCTGATACAGGACTATTGGGAGCAAAACCGTGTATTTTTCCTTTGGAACAACATCACGATCTGTCTCTGGTTGAGAGTGAACTGCTGACTGACCCAAAGACCTTCTGCTTCTTGGAAGCCTTATCTAACTTGCAGTCACTAGACCTGATCTAGCCTACTCGGTTCAAACTTTGTCTCAGTTCATGAAAGCTCCAAAGGAGGCACGTTGGGCGGCAGCTCATAGGGTTGTCCCCTATCTGAAATACTGTCCGGGACAGGGGATTCATCTGAAAACAGGGTCTCCCCTGATTTTAACAGAATGGTGTGATGCAGATTGGAGAGGTTGTAAGCTTACACAGCAGTCATTGTCCGGCTGGTTCATTCAGTTAGGCGATTCTCCTTTGTCATGGTGAAATCATCGAGCTTTTACCTATTTTAGCTATTTTTTTCTTATGGTTTTATGAAGATTTGATTGGTTTTTAAGGCTAAAAAGGTTACTATCAAGTATTTTCGGATTCATAAGGGTTTTGTAGGTTTTATGAAGTATTGGACGCAAAAGGAGCAAAAACCCGTTTCAAGACAGTTTCAGAGCATCAGAAGTTTGACAATGTTTGAAGACCTTCTCCTGAACCAAAACGAGAGTTATTGTGTCTGTGGAAAGCTAGAAGAGTCAATATTCAACTGGGACAAGAATTAAAGCAATCCATTCAGCCGTTCGGAAGATGCATCTCAAAGAGTGAAGCACTGTCAAACCTCGGACACACCTACCCGTGACCGAGGTCCAGCCTCTTGGTGAGTCCGGTCACGGCCACCTATGACCGGGGTTTACCCTCAAGATCTCTATGAACATCAGGCCCATGTTAAAGCCTGGCCCATGCCCCTACGTTCATCTAAAGGACAAGTTTGCCCCGGAAACTCTAAAACTGAACCCTAACGCATCCAAAGACATAGAAATACTTGTTTTTGACCTAAAGAGAAGGTGTGCTTCGTCTTGGTGCCTCTTGTGCCGCCCCCTGCCTCATCATAACCGTCCTCAACCCTAGAAGAAGATCTCATCACTGCCGGAAGGCCGTTGAAGCTTCACCACCGGAGTCACCACCTCTCTCTCCATCTACCCTTATATCTTCTATCTTCTTTGTTTCCTACTTGTATAAGGGAGATGTTTCGTCTACTTTGTATCACAGAGAGGATCTCTAAACCCTTTTCTCATACTCTTAATTTTGTATGCAATCATTCATTCATATGGTTTTGCTTTGCTTGAGTATGTGTGAGTAGTTCTCTTGTTGGGTTTAAGGGCTTTCAAGGGGGATTCATGGGTTGTTAAACTAGGTTGTTAGATCTGTGGTATTTTCGTGTACTATGCTTCATCTTGGTTTGCATTTGCTAGTTATTGTTTGAACGGCATGCTAGTTATTGGTTACGAGTTTAACTTTCCGAAAGCTTGATAATTCTCCAATTAAACCTTGATTAACAAGGCTTCATAATCTACTGAAAGTTGAGTTGTAGTGTTTTGTTGTGGACATATTGAATTTAGATTGTTTATGCATGTTTAGCATCTTGATTATCTGGAGAAATAGAGTAATATAGGTTGTTAGACATTTATTGGTTCTACGGGAGTAGGCTAGTTGCATTAATCGAAATTTAAGTTCATGAGCATAATTAACTGAAATTCCCTGTTTGATTTCCTTGCATATGATCCATGATACCTTGAGAATTCCCTGCAGCCCTTCACTTCATTCATTGATATTTACATTCATATTTGCTTCCTATTTCGTTCACTATTGATACTAAAAAAAACCTCTTTTATTTTGTCTCAGCTTTATTCTTCTCTAACGAACTCGTCGCGTAGCTTATTGCTCTCTGTGGGATTGATACCTTAAGTACTACAATCGATTTGACTGTGCACTTGCAGTCTCACCATTTTGTTGTTTGAGGAAAACCTGACACACATCACATGGCGCAGTAAGAAACAGAAGACGGTTTCATGTTCGTCAGCTAAAGCAGAATACCGAGCAATGGCATATAAACTTTGTGAGATTGTCTGGCTTAAAGAGTTATTGCTTTTGTTTGGTATTATGCACCCTCAGCCTATAACCTTACACTGTGACAGCAAGGCTGCAATACACATTGCTTCAAATCTGGTATTCCACGAACGGACTAAACCCGTCGAGATAGACTGTCACTGGGTTCACAATGCTGTTCTTGATGGTACTATACGGACTGAGTATGTTAATACTAAGGCCCCACTTGCAGAAATTATGACTAAGGCTTTGGGCAGTTATGAGTTCAAATCTTTCTTGGCCACGATGGGCGTTCAGGACTTACACACTCCATCGTGAGGGGGGTGTTGAGATACAATGATATTGTATCTATATGTGAATATTTATGGTTGTGTATATTCTAGGTATAGGCTGAGCATATTTAGGTTGACCTAGATATCTTATGTTGGTAAACTCATGTATATATATAGCCAGTTTGGCATTGATGAATTGACACGATAAACATATACAAACTCGATTCTTAACATGTAGCGTATAAATAATTAGGGTTTCGATTCACCGTACGGAGCCAATCCCATTGGACAATCGATTTGCTCCGTTGGAAACAGCTGTTACGTATAAATAATTAGGGTTTCGAGTCCAATTGTGTAAGCTCTATATGTTCTTTGTAACCCTAAATCCAAGAGTTGAGAAATTAAACAAATGCTTCTGTTTTTTCAATCCTTCTCTATAACGACGATACTATTATTACACAGAAATGTAGTCAGTTGAATATTCAACCTTTTTGTATCCATAAACTAAAAAATTGGATACTTTTCTTGCAATACAAGTAATAACTGATATTAACCTATTGAGGTTATTGACCTGTGCTAAAGCAAGAATCTCAACGAGGAGTGACAGTCGTGATTGAGTCATTATCTACAGAACAAGGAATAGACTTGCTATTCGAATGACCCGGCTCCAATCCAAGGGCTAATTGTTCTAATTCGGGTCTGTTCCTGAAGAAAAAACCAGGTGGTCAAGACACAGGAAGAATAATGGAACTATTCGTAAGCATTTGAAAGATTGTTGACATCGATGGACGATCCTTAGGAGTTTCTTGAACACATAGCAGTCCGATATGGATGCATCTAATGACTTCATCTTTCTCATAACTTTCCCTAATCGTGGGGTCAATGAGCTCTAAGGGTGAATCGTTGCTCCAAAGCCTACAAACCTGCCAAGAAACTCGGTATCAGAATCAAAACCTTGATCACAAAAATGGAGTAAATTTTTTTTGAGATTTGATTTTATTTGGTTTCTGCTCACGTAAGTCACTAAATTGCCACCAGAATCATCCATCTGATAGAAGCTGCTATTCTTCCTACCACTAACAATCTCCAGAATCAATACTCCAAAGCTATAAACATCAGATTTTGTAGAGAATTGGCCATGAGTCACATACTCTGGAGGCATGTAACCGCTACAAATATGCACATGAAAATGTTTATGTTGTAAAAGTAAGGAAAAAAAGTTCATAAGAGAATTGAACTCAGCTTGAAAACTGAAATAGGGAGAGTACTAACAAAGTTCCAACCACTCTTCTTGTATTGTCTTCAGTTTGATCCACTCTAAAATTCCTTGCCATTCCGAAATCCGCTATTTTCGGGTTCATATCGGCATCTAAAAGAATGTTACTTGCCTTGATGTCACGGTGTATGATGGTGAGCCTTGAGTCTTGATGAAGGTAGAGAAGCCCTCGCGTAATTCCTCCTATGATGTTGTACCGTATTTTCCAGTCTAGCTGACTCTTCTTGGCTGGGTCTACATTAGACTAAGATTTTCATAAAAGTTTCTAAAAGGAACAGAACTTAAACCTTGTGTTTTTGTTTATTACCAAATAGGAAATAATTAAGGCTCTTGTTGGGAACAAACTCGTAGACAAGTATCTGTTCATCACCTTCTAAGCAAAATCCAGGAAGCCTAACAAGATTCTTATGTTGAAGCTTAGCCACAATCACAACCTCGTTCTTGAACTCTTGTGTGCCTTGTCCTGAATTGCTTGATAGACGCGTTACCGCAATTTCTGTTTCATTTGGTAACATTCCCTACAAATATAAATATGAATAAGTTTTTTTTTCTTTTTTGTGTTAAAGAAGTTAATAACTTTTTAGTTCAAATATACCTTGTAAACTCCACCGAACCCTCCTTGACCTAGCTTGTTCTTCTCTGAAAATTTATATGTTGCAGCTTCAGTTGTTGCAAAATCAAATTGCAGAGACTGTGGACTTATCATGTCATTATCAGCTGCAATAACAAATGTATATTTACTATTATTATGCATTCCAGAAAGTAATTTGAGAATGCCAAAAAGAACCAAAAAAAAACTCACTTTGAGGTTCTATTGTGTTGTGTGATACTCTTCTCTTCCAAATAACTAATCCTAAAGCAAGTAGTAGAAAAAACGTAACCGTAGAAACAACAATCGCAACAATATCTCCAGCAGAAAGCATTTTTCCATCACCGCGTTGAGGTTCTTTAGGTGGTGGTTGTGATGACGTGTCACCAAAGGCACCAAGATATGCATTAACTTCCCACCTAAAAAAGCAGACGGGCTTGCGAACAACTCCATCTACGAAGCCATTGCAGCATCTTTGATAATTACGCACACTTACTAGAATACATGTTTTAGCTGATAACCCCGGAATACACTGCATCATTGTGTATCTACGATCAGAACCTATTCGAGGGGATACATCGGCTAAGTATTGAGATTGACCGATTCTGGTGATCATAAAGTTCATGAGCGCGTCCCATGTTCTGTTATAAGTTGTAAGGTTCTCTTCAAACCTTGTTGTATTGTACTCCACTTGTGTTGGTTCTAAGTCGATCTTGTTGAAAAACGAGCTGTTGGAGTAACGAACAAAACATAGAGTTTTGTTGGCTTTCCAGTCGAATGAGTCGGTCTGGTTCGGACAATTTTTTAATAAACCTTCGGACGCGGATTGGATACAATCGGAACAAATCTTTGGATCAGTACCTGGGATACAGAGGCCTAAGGCATAGATCGTTTCAAGGCCTTCACCAACCGAGACGTTGTAGTAACGGTTGGTTCGAGAACCGACATTGGAAACAAGAGTTGAGAGGACGAAACGCCGGTTCGTATCGTAAGGACCGTTTGGTCTGAAAAACATTGACTCCCCACATCTTTGTGCAGATACAAAGCCGAAGCTAATGGCGAGGACAAAACAGAGGATTGAAATGAAATTGTTCATACACATATTTTTATTGTTACTTGTTGCAGATCTTAGGTTATGAATCTAAAGAAGACCTTAATTTTTTTTGTGACATTTACGAACGTTGAATTTTGTCAAGCAGCTTGCGTCTTTGGAATTTTCGTTATGTACAGTACGTGTAGTTGGTAAAAGTCAACATCGTATGCGTTTAAATTTTAATTTGCTATTATCATAAACTCGTTATGTAATGATGAAAGTGAAACAATGGCTCTTTGTAGGTGCCAACTGAAACAAAAAAAAATAGGTTGGAAATTTGTATAACTTCCACAACAAAACACAATGCCATGAGTATTTAACACGGTCTTTCAAGTTTCACCCACCATTGTTTTGGGGATAACACGTGATTGTCGTGTTGATTCTGCATGGTCATTCTAACTAGAGTAGAGTATCCTTGTTTCAGTGAGGAGTGTACATGATTCAGATTAAAGAGATTTTTTGGGGTTAGACAGATCGACTCGGTTTAGTTCAGGAAATATAGTTGATCAAGGATCAAACTACAAAGAAGGGAATAGACAATCTTGCACAAATTGATCGGGATTTTGAACCGATCCCCTGATGAGTTTTAGGCAAGACGAAATCAAACGAAGATGGTCCGTGAGACGAAGACTGAGTCAAAAATGGTGGAGATTATCTTGAAAAAGCCCTTGACATGCGGCTTGACATTGTTTAAGTCTCTGTCTTAAACCTCCAATTGAAACTTAACTTTCAAGGGCATTGTATTGTAGTAAAATAAAATTCTCGTAGATGATGCCGCTAGATATTACATGCCTCTTGATATTTCTTTTGAAACCAGTCTTCAACTTAAAATCTTTATCGATAATCTTTTTTTTAGTTATATAGCGAATTCACCCATAAATAAAAGAAATATTAGATGAGCAAAAACATATAAGGATATATATAAAAAATTACGAACCGGGTCGAGTAAATTGTAACAACATTCTTTACACACTTTGAAAACTGGAGTTACATGTAATACAAAGCAAATGGTACGGACAAGCGCCGTGTTGAGGTTGATACTACATACAAAGTGAAGAGGCAGGAATTTCAACGAGGAGTCACTCTAGTAATTGAATCATTGTCTATAGAAAAAAAAATAGATTTGCCGCTGGATTGCCCCAGCTCGGATCCATAAGTTAAAGGGTCTAAATTGGGTCGGTTCCTGAAGAAAAATCCAGGTGGTCGAGGCACAGGAAGAATAATGAAGCTATTGGTAAGCATTTGAAATATTGTAGACATCAGTGGACGACCTGCAGGACTTTCTTGAACACATAAAAGTCCGATATGGATCCCTCTCATAGCTTTCTCTAACCGCGGTGTCTATAAGATCTAAGGCTGAATCATTGTTCCAAAGCTTCCAAACCTGCCAAGAAACTCATACTCAAAATCAAAACCCTTAATGATCAGAATTAAAATTTGAGGAAGATTTTGATTTTTATGTTTCCTCACATGTGTCACCAAATTGCCTTGAGAATCATCCATCTGATAAAAGCTACTGTTCTTCTTGTCACAAACAATCTCCAGAATTAGTACGCCAAAGCTATAGACATCAGATTTGGTAGAGAATTGGCCATGTGCCACATACTCTGGAGGCATGTAACCGCTGCAAATATACGCATGAAAATGTTTATATTAATTAATCAGATTCCCATTTTAAGTTATACTATCAATGTTCATTAAGTAAGGAGAATAGTAGAATACTAACAAGGTTCCAACCACCCTTCTTGTCTTGTCTTCAGTTTGGTCCACTCTGAAGTTCCTTGCCATTCCAAAATCCGCTATTTTCGGGTTCATCTCAGCATCTAAAAGAATGTTACTTGCCTTAATGTCACGGTGTATGATTGTAAGCCTCGAGTCTTGATGAAGATAGAGAAGCCCTCGCGTAATCCCTCCTATGATGTTGTACCATCTTTTCCAATCTAGCTGACTATTCTTGGTAGGGTCTGCATTAGACTAAGATTTTAGAAACCTTTTGCTGAAAGGAACAAAAATTAAACCTAGTTTTGTATTGTTTATTACCAAAAAGGAAATAATCAAGGCTTTTGTTGGGAACAAACTCGTAGACAAGTATCTGTTCATCTCTTTCCAATCAAAACCCAAGAAGCATAACAAGATTCTTATGCTGAAGCTTAGCCACAATCATAACCTCGTTCTTGAACTCTTGTGTGCCTTGTCCTGAATCTCTTGACAGCCGCTTCACTGCAATTTCTGTTTCATTTGGTAACATTCCCTACAAATATAGAACATGAAGAGCTTCTTAGTTTTCAGCTTTCATGAAAAATCAAACAGTACATATAAATATGTAGAGCTTAGCTGAAATATACCTTGTAAACTTCACCAAATCCGCCTTGACCTAACTTGTTGTTCCACGAAAAATTATCTGTTGCTGCTTCAATTGTCGCAAAATCAAATTGTAGGGACTCTGGACTAGTCATATCACTACCATCTGTAGCAACATCTATAAATATATAGTTACTATTACGCATTCCAAAAAAAAGCAATGTGAGGATGGTAAAAATACTAACAAAGTAAAACTCACTTTGATGTGTTAATGTTTTGTAAGATTGTCTTCTATTCCAAATAACTAACCCTAAAGCTACCAGCACAACGAATCAAACCACTGAAACAACAATAGCAACCATAGTAGAAAAAACATTTCCATCTGGATCAGGAGGGGAGGAAGCGGCGTAGGTAGTGATGGCGTGTCACCAAAGGCACCAAGGTACTTATAACCATCCCACCGTAAAAAGCAAACAGGCTTGCGAACAACTCCACCAACGAAGCCATAGCAACAACTCTGGTACTCACGAACACTTTCTCGAAGACAAGCTTCACAGTCACCAGAAGAAATCACAGGAATACACTGCGTCAACACATATATGTTACTATCATTACCTATCTTCCCCGAGACCTCAGCTAGGTATCGAGATTGACTTCCTGGGGTGATCATAGCTTCCATGATCGCATTCCATGTTCTATTATAAATCGTAAGGTTCTCCTCCAACCTTGTTGTATTGTAATCTGCTTGTGTTGGCTCTAAATCGATCTTGTTGAAAAACGAGATGTTAGAGTAACGAACAAAACAGAGAGTCATGTCGGTTCTCCAGTCCCATGAGTCAGTTTGGTTCGGACAGTTTTGTAATAAACCTTCGTACGCGAGTTGGATACAATCGGAACAGACCTCTGGATCGGTTTCTGGGGTACATAGGCCTAAGGCATAGATCCTTCCAGGGCCTTCATCAACCGAAACGTTGTAGAAGCGATTGTTTCGAGAACTGACGTTGGAAGCAAGAGTTGAGAGAACGAGACGACGGTTTGTATCGTAAGTACTGTTTGGACTGAAAAACAGTGAATCTCCACATCTTTGTGCAGAGACAAAGCCAAAGCTAACGCCTAGGATAAAAGAGAGGATTGTAAAGAGATTATTCACACACATTTTTTTTGTTAGATTTTTACTTTGCTAGAAACCTGTTGTTGTAGTAGATACTAGAATTTGAATTTGAATTAGAATCTAAATAAGGACTTTTTTGTTGTTTTTAGTAACATTTAGGAACGTTGATTTAGTCAAAAGCAGCTTTCGTCCTTAGAATGTTCTTTTAAGTAGTTGATATAAGTCGATTTCGTTGCGTTTAAAATTTTTTGACATTATTATAAACACGATTTAAATGATGAACAATAGGTAGCGCCACCTGAGACCATAAGTTAACATCTGTCATCTTTTCTTGTCGGCAAGTTAACATCTGTCTTTTTTTTTTTTTCTAGCTTCTTTTTTGTGGGTAAATGTTAAACTTATTTTCCAAAAAAATTAGGTATATGACTGCGTTATTATTATGATGTGTTATTATCTTTGACTCTATACATTGACTTTAAAAACTGGAGTAGTTGAAAACAACAAAAGCTCAGAAGAAAGAGTTTCAACGAAGAGCGAGTATAGTGATGGTTGCATTGTTGGTAGAACAAGTCACCGATTTGGTGTTATATTGGTCCAGCTCCAATCTGTGGCCTAATAGGTCAGAATCAGGCTGTCCCTGAAGAAAAAGCCAAGTGGGTGAGGCACAGTTAGAGTAATGGAGCTATTGGTAAGCATCTGAAATATTGTAGACATGGCTGGACGATTTGCAGGATTTTCTTGAATGCGTAATATGTTAAGGAAAGAGTATCATCACAATTACTGTGGTTACTCAATCCCTACAATCACTACAATCACTTAATCACAATAATAACTCAATTATATATTTTACTCACCAAATGTATGATTCTCTTATTTATTATATGATTATGTAAGATGTAGCTCTACTCAAACACAATAATCACTCAATTTAACCATAAATAAAAGAAGGATTAATTACAGAAAATGCGAACCAAAGTAAAAAAATACGAACCAAACGAGAAAACTACTAATAAAAATTTTTACACACTCGAGTTACGTGTGCTACAAGGCAAGTGATACGGACAAAGTGAAGAGTTAAGAATTTCAACGAGGAGTGACTCTAGTGATTGAATCATTGTTTATAGAATAAGGAATAGACTTGCTGCTGGATTGCCCTGGCTCGGATCCATAAGTTAAAGGGTCTAAATTGGGTCTGTTCCTCAAGAAAAATCCAGGTGGTAGAGGCGTAGGAAGAATAATGAAGCTATTGGTTAGCATTTGAAAGATTGTAGACATTGATGGACGATCAGTAGGACTTTCTTGAACACATAATAGTCCGATATGTATGCATCTAATGACTTCATCATTCTCATAACTTTCCATAATCGCCGGGTCTATGAGATCTAAGGATGAATCATTGTTCCAAAGCCTCCAAACCTGCCAAGAAACTCATTAATTAGATGATGATCACAATTAAAATGGAGTTAGATTTTGATGTTATATATTTTTCCTCACGTATGTCACCAAATTGCCTTCAGAATCATCCATCTGATTGAAGCTGCTATTCTTCCTGCCACTAACAATATCCAGAATCAATACTCCGAAGCTATATACATCAGATTTTGTAGAGAACAGGCCATGCGTCACATACTCTGGAGACATGTAACCGCTGAAAAAAATACACATGAAAACGTTTATGTTAATCAGAAACAAAAAAAAAGTTCATCAGAGAATTGGGCTCATTTAGGGAGAGTACTAACAAGGTTCCAACCACTCTTCATGTATTGTCTTCAGTTTGATGATCTCTGAAATGTTTTGCCAACCCGAAATCTGCTATTTCCGGCTTCATCTCGGCATCTAAAAGAAAATTACTTGCTTTGATGCCACGGTGTATGATGGTGAGTCTTGAATCTTGATGAAGATAGAGAAGCCCTCGCGTAATCCCTCCTATGATGTTGTACTGTTTTGTCCAGTCTAGCTGACTCTTCTTAGTTGGATCTGTATTAGACCGAGATTTTTAGAAAGAATTTATTAAGAAGAATAGAAAATGGATTAAATACAAAAAATACTCATTTGAAAATTTATTTTTAAATAGGAATTCTACTGCTTCAAAAATCCAAAGGTATTTCAAAAATCCAAAGGTATGTTCCAGGAGATCTGTTTAGAAATAAATTTTCTAAATTAGTTTATTTTAACCTATTTTTTTAATTGTTTATATCAACGAGGAAATAATCAAAGCTCTTGTTTAGAACAAACTCGTAGACCAGTATCTGTTCATCTCTTTCCAAGCAAAAACCAAGAAGCCTAACAAGATTCTTGTGTTGAAGTTTAGCCACAATCATAACCTCGTTCTTGAACTCTTGTGTGCCTTGCCCTGAATTTCTCGAAAGACGCTTGACTGCAATTTCTGTTTCATTTTGTAATATTCCCTACAAAAATACATATGAAAAGTTTCTTTTAGTTCTTAGCTTTTATGCCAATTGATAAATCAAGTAGTCATCGATATGTATATGTACAATGAGTTCATAAATATATATATTACCTTGTAAATCTCACAGAATCCTCCTTGACCTAGCTTGTTGTTCCTCGAAAATCTATATGTTGCCGCTTCAATTGTTGCAAAATAAAATGTTGATGAATCAAGCATTGCCATTTCTCATCACGTATCTACTTTGCTATGGTGGTCTCTTAGAGTTTCCTTCAAGATAGTTAATCTTTTCATTGATTTTAAAAGCTTCATTTCTTTTGTTGATGTCAATGGACCGATTGTTTTTGCGTCCATGTTTTTTACTCTTTTTTGGCATGAAGCCAAATATAGGATCTACTTATGTAACTCCTAAACTTTTCATGTTAAATGAAATATTTACATTCTTATCAGAAAAAAAAAATCAAATTGTAGGGACTGTGGACTAGTCATGTCATCACCAAATGTAACAACAAACATAAAGTATATATTAGCATTATTCATTCCAAAAATCAATGTGAGAATAGTAAACCCCATAAAAAATGAACTCACATTGAGGTTTTAATCAGATGATATCCCTGGAATACCAAATTCTTAATAAAAAGAAATGAAAATGAAGTTACGTAAATCATACTCAAAATTGATAACATCTAATTATTACACACCACATTCAAAAAATAATTAAATCCTCTGATTCATGAAACTGACTTATATAGCCTTAGATGAAACAGACTGAAAATTAAAATGAATTGTAGTCTGGTGGTAAACATTTAGCGTTGTAAAAGTAATGGAATAGTTCGTATGCCTCCTCGTATCGCTTCTCAACCAGTATTCCACCGATGACATGTTGGCAAGTCTCAGCGATTTGGTTTTTGGTTTCACTGTCATGAGGGCCTTTGGGAATGGCCAAAACTACGAGACGCGCGTACTCAGCGGCTCTGTCGAGGTAAGACAGATCGGTCAAGACATTAACTATGGACCAAACATGGGTGGAGGATGTGTAATCAAACTTGGATAAGAGATCTGTCGGCAGCTGCAGGGGAGGTGAGAAAGGGTCTCTCGGAATGGGGAGGGGGTAGGCGGCGGAGTGAGTAGAATGGTTCTGGAGGCGGGCATTCCTTTCACTTAAGGTAAAGAGTATTCCGGCACAAAACGACTTATGGCATCACCAGAAGGATCAAAAATACATTCGTAGGCTGACAATTTTTCTGGAGAGAAGAGCAATAAACTCTGCGGAGGCGGAGGAGAGACATGATCTTAGATGATTTAGGGTTTTGTGATAGGGTTCATCAAGCATATATCAGGAAGAAGAAAGGAAATCGTGATGAGCAAGGCAATATTGTTGACTTGGAAGAGGTTGGTCAACGTGAAAGTCTCTAAATGAAATAGAGGCTTTGGCGTTAAATGATCAAAGTAGATAAATAAGAGTCATTGAGTCTTTTAGTTCTTTTTATGCTTTTT
The DNA here is from genome assembly GCA_963555745.1 of Cardamine flexuosa. Taxonomy (NCBI): domain Eukaryota; kingdom Viridiplantae; phylum Streptophyta; class Magnoliopsida; order Brassicales; family Brassicaceae; genus Cardamine; species Cardamine flexuosa. The sequence goes on from OY743215.1 coordinate 23,996,055, forward strand.
CTGAGATTCATTTCATTAGGCAATGTGCTTGAGAGATCTATGTTGATCTAGGTGAATTGAGAGAGAGAGTTAGTGATTACTTTGTAATCGCTCTTGTTTTTGTTATTCTCTATATTCGGATCGTTCACTCATTATATATAACCGTTCGTATTCCTATTCATTGAGGGTTCGTTAGATTATCTAAAATCTATCATTGAAGCGGTGAAACTGGCTCAGAGCTGAATCGCGATGGGATCGGGAACTGAATCAGCGTATTTAATAGAAGGTAGCTCCCAGGTAAACAAATTGGAGGATCATCATAGGGTTTTACAGGGAGGATTCAAGAAATTGTGTGAGGCGAAGGTGATCCATGAGGAGAAATTGACTTCTTTGGATGGTATGTTACGATCGATTATGGCGTCGTTACAGATGTTAGAGAATCAAGCTGGCAAGCAAGTCGAGCTACAGGATTTGGATCCGCAAACAACTCTGATTTCGTCTTCGTCGGGTCCTGCTCATCGAGAGTCAGAATCGGATAATGTTCAAGTTGAAACTCATTCTAGCTTATTGCAAAAGATTGAAGTGCCTGTGTTTGATGGATCACACACATACGACTGGTTTGCAAAAGTAGAAAAAAAATTGGATTGGAAAATATCAGGATGCAGATAAACTGGATTTGATTTCACTGAGTTTGGTGGGAGCTGAATTGAAATGTTTTAACTGGGAGATGAATCGGGATGTGTTCACGTCATGGAGAAATTTGAAGGACCGTCTGTTATTGCGTTTTAGTGATGAGATCAAAAATGATCCAGGGAATCGCTTGTTTGCAATTCAACGGGTTGACACAGTAGGTACAGATGTTAGTGAGTTTGAGGAGTTATCTATTAAGGTTCCAGGGTTGGATGATTCACATTTGAAGAGAATATTTTACAACGGTTTGAAACCTGCAATGCGTGAGGTGATCAAGATAAGGGAACCGCGTGGTTGCCACACCGGAAAGCAGCAGTTCTGCGAAAGGAGTCAAGTTTCTTCACACAACTAGTGAGTGAAAAAGCAGCTAAGTCAGTGATGATGGGGCGTCAGGTGCAATCTAGGCCGGTGACATTCCCTACAAAACCAGTGCTATTACAAAATGGCAATGGACAGCAGAATCAGCAAGGGGGTGTTCAGAGACCAGTCATGGCTCCTCGTCAAAGACACACTGCAGAGGAATTAGATGCAATGCGTAGCAAGGGAATTTGTTTTAAATGCATGGAAGTATTTTCGGGGACACAATTGTTCTGTGCGTGAATTACAGATACTTACCGTGGTTGACGGATTAGAGTTGGAAGTTGTGGATGGTGATGCACATGAATGGGTGTATGTGGAGGAAACACAACCGGTGATATGTTTTCTATCGTTTAACTCTTTTGTTGGTAAACACTCACCGTGAACAACGAAATTATTGGGAGTTATTGGAAAACAGAAAATAGTGGTTGTGTTGGATTCTGGGGCTTCTCACAACTTTATTACGCATACCTTGGCTTCGAGTTTGAAACTGAAAGGTTCGATGGATTCTGGATTGGAGGTGTTATTAGGTAATGGGGTCTCAGTACATGGATCTGGGGTTTGTCGAGATGTCACATTTGCCTTGGCTGGGGTTGAGTTTCACAATGATTTCATTACCTTAGACTTGGGCGGAGTGGACGTGGTTTTGGGAGCTCAGTAGTTGGAGATTCTTGGTGAATGTGAGATTGATTGGAAGCTACAGGAATGGGTTTTACCTATTTGGGAAAAGAGATTGTTTTGCTTGGAGATTCATCGTTACATGGTCCTCGTTTGTCCTTGAAAGCGTTGGAAATGCAGGGTCCGCCTGAGGAGTTAGACAATCAGATTGTGGACTGTAAGATTGTTCAGGAATTGCAGAGTGAACAACAGTTACTACCTGCAATCAGTGACGTTTTGCTTCAGTTTGAGTCTGTTTTTGCTATGCCAGTGGGGTTGCCACCAGTACGAGGAAACGAACATTCAATTGTCTTAAAACCAGGTGTTCAATCCATTACGGTCATATCTTACCGTTATCCTCATGCTAAAAGGAAGTAATGGAGAAGATGGTTACTGATATGTTAGATTCGAGAATTATTCTTCATAGTCAGAGCCCATTTTCAAGTCCCGTGCTGCTGGTTAAAAAGAAAGATGCATCTTGGAGGTTTTGTGTTGACTATAGGGCGTTAAACAGAGCCACTGTACCGGATAAGTTTCCAATTCCGGTAATCGATCAGTTGCTTGATGAGTTGAAGGGTTCAGTGTTGTTTACAAAGATCGATTTACGATCTAGATATCACCAGATACTGATGATGGAAGCAGACATTAAAAAACGGCTTTCAGAACGTTGGAAGGACACTATGAGTTTCTAGTAATGCCATTCGAGCTTACAAATGCTCCTGCAACCTTTCAGGCCTTGATGAATAATGTGTTTCACCCGTATTTGAGGAAATTTGTGGTGGTGTTTTTTGATGACATTTTGGTCTATAGTGCCAATATACAATAACATGTTAAGCATGTGAGTATGGTTTTACAACTGTTGGTCAATCATCAGCTATTTGCGAATAAAAAAAATGTTTGTTTGGTGCACCTCAGGTGGAATACTTAGACCATATTATATCTGCAGAAGGAGTGGCGACTGATGTAGTTAAAACAGATGCTATGCGGAAATGGCATGTGATAGTGTCTGTGAAACAGTTGCAAAGGTTTTTGGGGTTGACGGGTCATTACAGAAAGTTTGTGCAAGGTTATGGCATGATTTCCAAACCATTAACGGAGTTGTTAAAGAAAGATAAATTTGCGTGGTCAAAACAAGCTCAGGCAGCGTTTGAAACACTGAAATAAGCGATGATATCAGCCTCTGTCCTTGGCTTAACGGATTTCGATGACATCTTTATTTTGGAGACTGATGTATCGGGTACCGGTGTGGGAGCGGTCCTAATTCAGAAGAAAAGGCCACCAGCGTACTTCAGTCATGGGTTCACACCGCGTGAACAACTTAAGCCTACTTATGAGCGGGAGTTGATGGCGATTGTGTTAGCAGTATTGAAGTGGAAGCATTATCTGTTAGGCCGAAAGTTTGAAGTACACATGGATCAGCGGAGTTTGAAGTTTTTATTAGAACAGAAGGAGGTCAATATGGAGTATCAGCGTTGGTTGACGAGATTGTTGGGTTTTGACATTGAGATTGTATACAAACCAGGGGTCGAAAACAAGGCAGCTGATGGGTTGTCCTGAATTCCACATTCGTTTGTGGCGTCCTTGCTAGCTCTGACGATTCCTTCAGTCATACAGTTCCAGGATTTGTATAAAGAAATTGATGCAGATGTTGGTATTCAGAGGTTGATTACTCATCTTAAAACAAATACTGGTCTTGGACCTCATTATCACTTGGTGGATGGTAGATTGTGGTACAAAAAGAAGATAATACTGCCGAAAACATCGGAGTTCATTCCATTGATCTTGTTTGAGTTTCATGATAGCCCTCTTCGGGGACATAATGGGGTGTTAAAATTCTTGAAACGGGTGCAGGAATGTTTCCACTGGGAGGGGATGCATCGAGATATTCAAGGTTATGTGGCGGCTTGTTCTGTTTGTCAAACTCACAAGTACTCTACCTTGTCACCAGCAGGACTGTTGCAGCCGTTGCCAATTCCAACGGCAATATGGGAAGATATTTCTCTCGATTTATTAAAAGCTTACCCTTGTCTGATGGCGTCAACATGATTTTGGTTGCGGTGGATCGACTTAGTAAGGCGAGCCATTTCATCGGGTTGAAGCATCCGTTTAAGGCACTGGATGTAGCTACTAAGTTTGTTGCGGAGATTGTTAGACTACATGGTTTCCCAAAATCTATACTTTTCGATAGAGACATGATTTTTTTGGGAGAAGTGTGGAAAGACATGTTTAAACTTTCGGGAACAAAGTTGAAATATAGTACGGCATACCACCCACAGTCAGATGGTCAAACAAACGTGCTTAATAGGTGTTTGGAACATACTTACGCTGTTTTGCGTCGGGACATCCTCGTACTTGGCATCGTTTCTTGGCTTGGGCAGAATATTCATACAACACAGCATTCCATACGGCATTTAAAACATCGCCGTTCAAATTGGTTTATGGTCGTGATCCTCCTCAGGTGTTCAAATTTGAACCAGGATCGACGAACAGTTGGGACTTGGAGGTTAACATGTGTGAGAGATATTACATGTTGTCTCGTCTCCAAACCAATTTGCATCGTGCGCAGGAGATTATGAAGAAACAGGCGGACAAGAAACATCGTGATGTTGAATTCAAATTGGGCGATTGGGCTTATTTGAAATTGCAGCCTTATCGCTAACTCACAGTAGTTCGTCGTTATTGTCACAAATTGGCAGCCAAATTTTTTGGGCCATTTCAGGTTACTGAACGTATTGGAGCGGTGGCCTACCATTTGAAGCTGCCAGAGACTTCAAGAATCCATGATGTATTCCATGTTTCTCAGTTAAAGGCATTGGTGGGAAATATCAGAGAAGTGGAATGTATTGACCCACCAGTGGAAATTGAAGAGGAGATCTTGATTCCTGAGACGATCGTTGAGGTAAGGCATACGTAGTTGGGTTGTCATGAATTTTTGGTGAAATGGCATGATAGGAGTCCCGAGTGTTATTCTTGGGTTCCATCTAAGGAGTTTGTTCAACTTTACCCTCACTTCAAGCTTAAGAACAAGATCATTTTCGGGGAGGGAAGTATTGATGGGGTTCATCAAGCATATTTCAGGAAGAAGAAAGGAAATCGTGATGAGCAAGGCAGTATTGTTGACTTGGAAGAGGTTGGTCAACGTGAAAGTCTCTAAATGAAATAGAGGCTTTGCCGTTAAAAGATTCGAAGTAGATAAATAAGAGTCATTGAGTCTTTTACTTCTTTTTATGCTTTTTCTGACATTCATTTCATCAGGCGATGTGCTTGAGAGATCTATGTTGATCTAGGTGAATTGAGAGAGAGTTAGCGATTACACTTTGTAATCGCTCTTGTTTCATTCGTTATTCTTTGTATTTGGATCGTTTGCTCATTATATATAACTGTTCGTATTCCTATTCATTGAAGGTTCGTTAAATTATCTAAAATTTATCATTTTGTTCAATATTTTCGTACAACAAATTAAGATAGATTATAAGTATGGATTAACTCATTGTGTGTGAGTGCTTGGAGAGACATGATCTTAGAAATCTGGTAGATTGATCTTGTTGAAAAACGTAGTGATGTTTGAGTAACGAACAAACAAAACAGAGCGTCATGTCGGTTCTCCAGTCCTATGAGTCGGTTTTGTTTGGACCTCAACACAATGCCGCAAGCATTAACCTAACAAGAGTGTTTAATTGAAACCTCATGTTTTGCAGATAGAACCGGCTTGGAGCTGAACAATGGAACATTGATTTGGTGAGCCAGACATTTATTAGTACACAAATCGAACTTAATATCTTGAAAATTTCTTAAAAAACAAATATGAAAGTGAGTGTAGTGATCAAGTTTCTGACTGGAGTTGTTGATATGAGTAAGCAAGCAAGATTTCTTAACGAGGAGTGAGTGTAGTGACCGTTGCATTGTCGGTAGAACAAGTCACTGATTTGGTGTTGTATTGGTCCAGTTCCAATCCGTGGCCTCCTAATAGGTTCGATTCGGGTCTGTTCCTGAAAAAGAATCCAGGTGGTTGAGGCACAATTAGAGTAATGGAGCTATTGGTAAGGATCTGGAATATCGTAGACATGGCTGGACGATTTGCAGGATTTTCTTGAACGCATAATAGTCCAATATGGATGCATCTAATTACTTCATCGATCTCATAACTTTTGCTAATAGCTGGATCTATGAGCTCTAAGGATGAATCAGTATTCCAAGGTCTCCAAACCTGCAAACACAACTCACTTTTAGAATCGTGATCACAGTTAAGTAAATGCAAAACAATTTAGATATAAAGCTGGTATTGCTCACATATGTGACCAATTTGCAAACTGAACCATTCAGATTATAGAAGCTACTATTCTTCCTGCCACTAACAATCTCTAGAATCAATACTCTGAAGCTATAAACATCAGATTTTGTAGATAATTGGCCATGCGTCACACTGGAGGCATGTAACCGCTGCAAACATACACATGGCAATGTTTATGTTAAACAAGAAACAAAAACAGTTCATCAGAGAATTGTGCTCATTTATGGAGAGTATAATAATACTAACAAGGTTCCAACCACTCTTCCTGTATTGTCTTCAGTTTGATGATCTCTGAAATTTCTTGCCATTCCAAAATCTGCTATTTTAGGGTTCATATCGGCATCTAAAAGAATGTTACTCGCTTTGATGTCACGGTGTATGATGGTGAGCCTTGAGTCTTGATGAAGATAGAGAATCCTTCGTGTAATCCCTCCTATGATGTTGTACTGTCTTTCCCAGTCCAGCTGACCTTTCTTTGTTGGATCTGCATTAGACTAAGATTTCAAGAAGATTAGATAAAAGGGGGAATTTAGCTTACTAGTATTGTTTATTACCAAACAAGAAATAGTCGAGGCTCTTGTTGGGAACAAACTCATAGATGAGTATCTTTTCTTCTCCTTGCAGAGAAAAACCAAGAAGCCTAACGAGATTTCGATGTTGAAGCTTGGCTACCAGAAGCACCTCATTCTTGAACTCCACTTTGCCTTGATCTGAAGTTCTTGACAGCCTCTTGACTGCAACTTCAGTTCCATTTGGTAACGTTCCCTGCCAATTACATATGAATATAACGAAATCATTTCACTATCTTCAAGCACAATTTTATTAGAGAAACAACTTGAGTAGTTGAGGAGGAAATGCCTTGTAAACTTCGCCGAACCCTCCTTGACCGATCTTGTTACTCGCCGAAAAGTTACTTGTTGCAGCTACAATTTCTTTAATATCAAGTTGAAGATATCCTGCACTTGTAATATCATCTGCATCTGCATCTGCATCTGCACAACAGAAGTGTAGGTGGTTTTATGCTAAGGTCGGTGGAATTCCTTAAAAAATAAGCAGCAAGACCATCTAAAAAGTAAACAAAACAGAGAAATCAATGAACTGAAGATGGCATCTTCCATTTTAAATGGTTTAATGAAAAGTATCAGAAAAACAATACCCAAGTAAGTGACATGAAAAAAGAAACAAGTTGAACTCACTTCCCGAGGCAAAAGCTTGGTACTTTTTTGTTCTCCTGCAAATTGCCAACCCTATAGCAAGCAGTGTCATGACTGTGACCGTTACAACAACAATTCCAATGATAGTTCCTGTACGGATTATTTTTCCATCTGTGCAAGGCCAAATCACCTACTCTTAGAGCTTAAAATGAGGACACAAGGGCTAACTTATCACTTATCTAAGTAAATCACTTACCTTGGCTGGTAAGGGGAAGTGGTGGGGATTGCAGCTGAGATGAGGGTGGAGGCTCTAGCTTAAGAAGGTCAAAGGCACCATTGAAGGGATACAAATCCTACCGGTAAAGACAATTAGGCCAATACACATATCCGCCTTGCTTCCCACGACAACAACTCTGATAAGCATCATCACTTTGTTGTAGACAGGTTTTACAGCTAGACAAAGAGACATCTGGTGTGCATTGCACTAAGGCGTATAATATTTGAAAACTTGTCAATGCTGCTACATCAGCTACATAGTATCTATTGTTAGAGAATGATACATCTTTTCCTGATGATGATGATGATGATGAAGCTTCATTCACCATATGAACTAATAACGGCTTCAATAACCCATCAAAAGCTGTTAAATTCACCTCGAGATCTCGAACGTTATAGCCAGTAGAAGGTGGATCCAAATCATCTTGTCTAAAAGACGGCCGGTTAGAGTAGCGTACCATACATAGTGTCACCTCCACCTGACCAGTGAAATGCTGCTGCTTGTTTGGGACATGTCTGTGTTAACTGGTCTGATGTGTCCTTGATACAATCCAAACAAAGCTTTTGTTTAGCACCTGGGATGCACATTCCCATCGCGTAGACTTTGTTAGGATCTGTCCCAATCGAAGTGTTGAAGAAGCCATCTTTAGTTGTGACCTTAGATGCAAGAGATGAGAGAATGTTTTGAAGGTTCTTGTCATAAATACCACCAGTTTTAAAAGTTCCAAAACTGTCCAAGCAGACCTGCGCAGAGACAGCAACACTTAGGTTCACAGAGACAAGCCATAAGATCAATGAGAAGAGATTCTTTATAGCCATTTTCCAAAAATGGAATTAGATAAGCTCCTCTGAGTATAGACTAGGCCTGGGCATTCGGATTTTCGGATCGGATCGGATTGGATTTTTTGGATAGGAAAAATATGAATCCGTTCGGATTATAACAGGATTTCGGTTCGGATCGGATCTAATCGGATTCGGATCGGATTTCATTTTTTTTATAAAACCTGATATAAAATCGAACATAATATTGGTTATTTCGGATTTGTATCCAAAATCCAAAAAATCCAAAAACTCCGAAAGAAATCCGTCCAAAACCCAAAACAAATCCAAAAAATCCGAACGAAATCCGGCAAAAACTCAAAACAAATCCAAAAAATCCAAAATAAATCTGGCCAAAACCCGAACAAATCCAGAAAAAGTAAAAAAACCCAAACATATCAAGAAGAATATGAATTGAAAAGATAAAGATGAATCAAAAAGGACAAAGAAAACTTAAATATCAAAAATAAAATATGAGTGTATATAATTGTATATATAAACTATATATATTGTATACTTAATATCGGTTATTTTGGATTTATTTTGGATACCCGATCGGATTCAGATTCGGATTATTCGGATAGGGAAATTTAGAATCCAATCGAATTTTGAATTCATTCGGTTCGGTATTGGAGCTGGATTTTTTGGATCGATTTCGGATTGGTTTTTGGATTTCGGATTTTTTTCCCAGGACTAGTATAGACTCACTAACATAAATATGCCATTCATAAGAGCAATTTGTTAAAAAAGAAAAGATATTATGTGGATAGAGAATATAAATTAAAAACGAAGGCAACTTGTAAAGAAATTGAAGAATGTCCCCACTAAGAGTCAATGCCAACTAGTTTGATAGAAAGACTTGATGAAATTTTTGTTTTGTCATTATGATTATCAACTTCTTCAGGCCATAGGAAGACTGTGAACTGGTCCAGGACCATTAATGGCTTTATCATGAATACCGAATTATATAAATCAAAGCGACTCTCTGAGTACTTGAAGAAGCAATTGATTAAAACGAGTGATCACTGTGAAAAATATTAGGATTACATTTTTTTGAGTTTTTTAGACACTGTTAAAATTGCATACAGAGATAGTAAAAACGGAAAAAAATGCAAACTTTATAGAAAAGCATAATGTTTTGTAAAAATATTGCAAGATTTTAGTTTCACCAAAAGTTTTGGTCCAATCAAAAAGTTCCAAGCTTTGCCAATATTAACGTTTGGTAATCTTTCAAGAAATTTTCATATAGAAACTTCTAAAGTGATCAATGAATGAGTAAGTCCGCAGAATTGCAGGAGATAGCAATATTCCACTATCTGAAAAATTCAAGACAAGCTAAGAAGATTATAATAAGCTTACAAGGAAATGAAAACAGAATAAATCGAGTTATGCTCACAAGGAAAAAAAAAAGGTAAGAAGAATCAAATAGGTACCTTACCAATCTGAATTTGAAACGAGACCAACCAAGATTTTTAACGAGGAGTGACAGTAGTGATCGTTGCATTGTCTATGGAACAAGGAACAGATGTGGTGTTATATTGGTCCTGCTCCAATCCGTGACCTAGTAGATCTGATTCGGGTCTGTTCCTGAAGAAAAATCCGGGTGGTTGAGGCACAGTTAGAGTAATGGAGCTATTGGTGAGCATCTGGAATATTGTAGACATGGCTGGACGATTTGCAGGATTTTCTTGAACGCATAATAGTCCGATATGGATGCATCTAATGACTTCATCTTCCTCATAGATTTCCCTAATTGTCGGATCTATGAGCTCTAAAGATGAATCAGTGTTCCAAAGCCTCCAAACCTGTGAACAAACTCATATTTAGAATCGTGGTCACATGTCAGAAAATAAAATAAAAGCAGTTTAGTTATTGATTTGATTTACTCACATATGTGACCAAGTTGCAAACTGAACCATCCCTCTTATAGAAGCTACTATTCTTTCTGCCACTAACGATCTCCAGAATCAATACTCCGAAGCTGTAGACATCAGATTTGGTTGAGAATTGGCCATGAGTCACATACTCTGGAGGCATGTAACCGCTGTAAATATAAATGCAGGACTATTACTATAAAGTAAGAAGGATAACACTAAAAAAATGAATTCATCCAAGAATTGTGCCCAGTTTAAGTAAGGATATCACTAACAAGGTTCCAACCACTCTTCCTGTACTGTCTTCAGTTTGATGATCTCTGAAATTCCTTGCCATTCTGAAATCTGCTATTTTCGGGTTCATATTGGCATCCAAAAGAATGTTACTTGCTTTAATGTCACGGTGTATGATTGTGAGCCTTGAGTCTTGATGAAGATAGAGAAGCCCTCGTGTAATCCCTCCGATGATGTTGTACCGTCTTGTCCAGTCCAGCTGACCCTTTTTTGTTGGGTCTGCACATTCATATGTAAATCTAAGACTAAGAATTCAAGAATGTTGGGACAAAGAGGAAAATAGTCGAGGCTCTTGTTGGGAACAAACTCGTAGACGAGTATCTTTTCTTCTCCTTGCAGAGAAAATCCGAGAAGCCTAACGAGATTCCGGTGCTGAAGCTTTGCTACCAGAAGCACTTCGTTCTTGAACTCCACTTCACCTTGATCTGAAGTTCTTGACAGCCTCTTCACTGCAACGTCAGTTCCATTTGGTAACGTTCCCTGCTAATTACATATGAAAACAACAAGTTATATCAATATCTTGAAGTATAATGTTTCTACAGAAACAATTTGAGTTGTTGAGGAGAAAATGCCTTGTAAACTTTGCCGAATCCACCTTGACCGATCTTGTTACAAGCCAAAAAGTTACTTGTTGCAGTTTCAATTTCTTTAATATCAAACTGAAGATATCCTGCACTTGTAATATCATCATCTGCAGCTGCACAACAAAACTGTAGGTCGGTGGGAATTCTTTCAAAATAAGCAGCAAGAGCATCTGAAGAGAAAGCAATGGAGTGAAGATGGCATCTTCCATTTACCAAACTGAAGAAAGTAATGGAAAATGTCACGAAAACAATCCCCAGATGACATGAAAAAAGAAACAAGTTGAACTCACTTCCTGAGGCAAAAGCTTGGTACTTTTTTGTTCTCTTGCAAATTGCCAACCCTATAGCAAGCAGCGCCATGATTATGACCGCTGCAACAACAACTCCAATGGTAGCTCCTGTACGGATCATTTTTCCATCTGTGCAAAGCCAAATCACCTATTCTTAGAGCTTAAGATACGGATAGAAAAAGGCTAACTTATCACTTTTCTAAGTAGATCACTTACCTTTATTGGTCAGGGGAAGTGATTATAACATAGGGGAATTTTAGGTTTTGTCAAAACAAATTTAATAATATATGTGCATAACTTTAAAAAATTCATTCATCTTTGTGAAACGGATGCGTATGTTTTACCTTTCTTGTTTGTTACGGAACTCTCCCTTTCCTGAGTCTGAGGTCGAGGGGGCGCAAGAACTCTTACATTATCAAAGGCAAAGGCACCATGGAAACCATATAGATCCCACCTGAAAAAACAGCTAGGAAAACTAACATTGCCTCCATGTCTTCCGGGATTCTCCTTTCTATAATACGTCACACAATCTCCCAAACATGTCTTGCAATCTTGGGAAGTTAAGTCAGGTGTGCACTGCATCAGCATGTAAACATTTGGAAACTCCGTGAATTTGGCTTCTACGGCACTATAGTACTTATGTACCGATGAATTTTCAGCTTTCGTGGCAGCCTCAAAGGTTCGATTAACCGTTGCTTCCCATTGTTGTATGAAAAGGGTCAAGTTTTTAGATGGATCGATACGCTCTGGACTTGCATTTACAACTCGAGGTCTAAGCTCGAGTCTCCCAAAAGTTGATTGGTTTGAGGAACGTACAAGACAAAAAACCTCTTCGCCACTGACACCGCCCCATATGTACGAATCCATGCTGTTTGGACAACTCGTTTGTGTGTCCTGAGTCAATTTTTCGACACAACTAGAACAAGATTGTGGGTTGTAGCCACTTGTGCAGAGGACAAGAGCGTAAACTCTGTTGGGACTTTGGCCGAGTGACGCGTTGTAGAATCCACCGTTAGTGATGACTTTATAAGGAAGAGTAGAGAAGAGATTCTGGCGATTCTGACCATAGCTGCTGTTACCGTTGAAGAAGCTTCCGGCACACCGGACGGCGTTAACAACTTGGAGTGTTTGAAGGACAAGAAAAAGAGAAGAAGAGAGGAATATTATCAAAGGAAGGCATTTTCCCATTATTTAATTTTATAAATTATAACAACTTTACAATATTTATATATATATATATATGTGTGTGTGTGTGTACTCTTCGTTATTGTTAAGAAGTGATAGATTTTAGAACTTTGTTATACTATGTATTATATAGGTGAGATGAGAAAATGAGTTGCTTGACTTCCAAAGTGAAAATGTTTTATGGTTGATTTTTCAACGATGGAAAAATGCCCACCGGAAATTTCGAGAAGATTACAAAACGGAAATCTAAGCCCTGGCCCCTAGCACCTTTGAATGTATATAAATTAAAAAAAAAAATTGGTTCAGTTGAAGACTTGAAGTACTTGTAAGAATTCAAATTATAAGTTTGCAAAATGCAGTTGTTTACTTAAATATTAAAATAATTATGTTTTGTATTTTTTATTCACTATTTAACATCATTAAATTCTGAAACCTTGTGTTTCGTTAAGATATGTTGAAATTTAAATAACACGTTAGTTTCGGTCAAGTAATGCGTCAACCCGTTTACAAAAACAAACAAAATATGTTTATGCATGGTCAGCTGGATTTGGTTTGATAGTCTTCCCCCAACCTTTTCGTATATATATATACCGTAAACAAAACGTTCATGTTAGACATGACTTTGAATGTACATACTATAATTAGCTGGGATTCTATAACCGGTTCAGTTAGATGTAGAACGTTTATGTGAGGCCTAATTATGAAAACGACTACGATGCAGATTTATTAAGGATCATTCAGAAAGGGTGTGGTCATCTTCGTTTTCTTTTCTTTTCTAGAAGGTATTTAAAATTGTTACTCTTAAGTCTTAATTCGAATACGGCTGTGTAAATATTTATTTTTCTCTTCATGTAACATCATTTTCATTAAATAAAAGTTTTTGCTTTTGGTCGCTTGACTAAAAAGTCTTCCCTTGCTTGGTCTAGAGTTGTACGGGGAATAAAGAATATCCACACTGAACAAAAAAAAAAGAGAGACAAACAAAAAAGAGAATAAATTCGGAACGGTACAGAGCGAGTTAAATGCAGAATCAAATGACAAATGAGACAATCACACTAACCAGTAACCAGAGCCAACCCTGAGTTTGAAACGTTTAGAAGAAAAAGAAAAAAAAACAAACTGGCACTTTTCACACAAGATTTTTTATTCGTTTTATAAATATTCTCTTTGAGCGCTTGTAAAGCTCTTTCGTCGAGTGCGCGATCATGACAGGACTCGAGGAAGGAGAAGAATATATTAAATACCTTATTGTAATTAATACTAAGTTAATACATAATTTCTAGATGTATCTCTCTATATATATTGTAACATTCACTATCAATAAAGTATTCAGCTTCAATTCTTATATGGTATCAGAATAAATACGATACCTAAGATCTAAAAACAAAATTCATTCATTTTTTAACTTAATCTTTTTTCGCTCCTTTTTGTCTTTCTTCTCCACTTTTCAATGGCTGCGAATGACACCATTCCTGGTACCAACAGTCCCACTCTCTTAAACGTCAATATAACTAACGTCTCAAAGCTTACGGCATCCAATTTCCTCATGTAGAGCCGCCAAGTTTCATCCCTTCTCAATGGATATGGCCTTGCTGCGTACCTTGACGGATCCATCGATATTCCGTCCTCCACCATCACCGTTGCTGATGCTCCAGTCGCAAATCCTGCATATACTATGTGACAGCGACAAGATCAACTCATATATAGTGCTCTCTTAGGGGCTAGCTCTATGAACACCCAACCTATTGTCTCGCGTGCCACTACGGCCAACGAGATATGGACCAAACTCACATCCATATATGCCAAGCCAAGTCGCGGGCATATTAAACAGTTGAAGCTTCAACTCAAACAATGGACGAAAGGCACAAGATCCATTGATGACTACATCTATGGTTTCAATAGTCGTTTCGATCAACTTGCCCTCCTTGGCAACATCATCGAGCATGAAGATCAGATTGATATCATTGGTGAAAGTCTTCCTGAAGAATATAAATCTGTTGTTGACAGATGGAAGGCCGCGACACTCCACCATCTATTACTGAATTCCATGAAAAGCTCCTCAATCATGAAGCTAAGCTTCAATCACTTGCTTCTGTCGGATCTGGTTCCACTCCGGTCACGGCCAATGCTGTGAACTACTGTGGACAACACAACAATTACCGCAGAAACAATCATAACCCTAATCGCTCAAACCAGACGTGGCAACAACAACAACAGTTTTCACTCCGACCTGATCAACGTGCACCACGTCCGTACAATGGTAAATGTCAGATTTGTAGTGTTTTAGGGCACAGTGCACGTCGGTGTCCTAAACTCAGTGGCAACTCCGCTTTTCCAGCTCCATCTGCACCGCATCCATATGCATCTGCTTGGCAACCACATGCTAATGTCGCAATGGCTCTAGTGTACAATGCCAACAATTGGCTTCTAGACAGCGGCGTCACACATCATCTCACATCAGATTTGAATAATTTTTCTTTTCACCAACCATATTCCGGAGGCGACCAAGTTTTCATTGCTGATGGAAATGATCTTCCGATATCTGACACTGGTTCAACCTTTCTCTCTACACAATCTCGACCCCTCGCTCTTCGCGATGTCTTATGTGTTCCTAATATACAGAAAAATTTGATGTTTGTTTAACGTATGTGCAATACTAATCAAGTTTCGGTGGAATTTTTTCCTGCATACTTTCAGGTGAAGGATCTCAGCACGGGGGCCTAGTTGCTCCAAGGGAAAACTAGGAACAAATTGTACGAGTGGCCACTGACTTCCACATCACCCACCTCCTTTTTCATCTCACCCACCCCTATAACAGATCTCACCTCTTGGAATTCACGTCTTGGCCACCTATCTCTTTCTCAATTCTCTTTACCGATTTCACATTCTTTACAAAAACAGTTTACTTGTTCTGAATGTCTTATCAATAAAAGCCATAAGCTACCATTTTACCAAAACACTATCACCTCTCAACATCCACTTGAATACCTATATACCGATGTCTGGACTTCTCCTCTTGTATCGGTTGATAACTACAAATATTATTTGGTTATTGTGGATCATCACACGCGTTATATGTGATTATATTCTTTGAAGCAAAAGTCACAAGTATGAGATACTTTTATTACGTTCAAAGCTCTGGTCGAAAAAAAGTTCCAAAGGAAGATCGGTATATTGTACTCCGACAATGGCAGAGAGTTCATTGGTCTACGTCAATTTCTCTTGACCAATGGTATCTCACACTTGACAACGCCACCACATACTCCTCAGCATAACGGAATCTCCGAACGCAAGCACCGACATGTTGTCGAAACTAGACTCGCACTGTTGAGTAAAACATCTAGTCCAAAACATTTTTGGACGTATGCTTTCACCGCTGCCACATATCTCATCAATCGATTACCGACTCTAGTCTTAGACGGTGTGTCCCCATATGCGAAGCTTTTCAATCAATTTCCAAATTATCTCAAGCTATGTATACTTGGTTGCTTATGTTTTCCTTGGCTTCAACCGTACATCAAGACCAATTTAGATGACCGGTCCACTCCATGTGTGTTCCTAGGGTATTCTCTCACCCAAAGTGCATACCTTTGTTTGGAAAAGACTTCTGGTCGTATCTACACATCAAGGCATGTACAATTCATTGAGCATATGTTCCCATTTGCCACAATATCTTTACAACAAGAGACAGAAGTTCCAGCCTCTAATCCCAACCCAAACTCCATCGTCCCTGTGCCACTCGTACTCGCTCCTCCTCCCATGCCTTTGTGCTTGGATCCTCACCCACCTTCGCCTCAGTCACAACTGCCGCCACCACAACAAACTACGTTGAGCTCCTCTGACTCTACTCCATCTGAGTTCGTCCCGCCATCACCTGCAAAGCGGGAATCTATCTCGCCGCATGCATCACCGCTGCAGTCGCGAGCTGATTCCTCCGGCGCTGCGCTTTCACGTTCCTCATCAAGTGCCACAGACAAATCTCCTCATCGTCTGAATCACAGTGACACAGGTCCAACCCCACACACCACCTCACCTTCTCAGACCATAACACCATCAGAAACAAACTCTGAACCAACATCACCTTTCGTCCACTTAAAGCAAAATACATCATCATCATCATCCTCATCATCGGCTTCACAAACCCTACCACCAATACCTGAAAATCATTTACCACCTAGACCTCCACCGCCAGACCCAAATCAACATCCTATGCAGACCCGCTCCAAATATTCAAACCCAAAACTATTCAATCTCTTACTGTCACCACAAATAATCGAACCCTACCATTCCCACCGCTGTGATTCAAGCTCTGAAAGATCCCAACTGGTGGAATGCAATGGCAGAGCCCAAATACGAGAACACTTGTGGGACTTAGAACCACCCGACAATGCTCAAAATGTGATCAGCTGTAAGTGAATTTTCACACTAAATTATAACCCTAATGGTTCTATAAACATGTATAAACCTCGACTTGTTGCTGGCGGGTTTAATCAACAATATGGTCTTGATTATTCTGAGATGTTCAGCCCTGTTATTAAGTCTACCACGGTTCGACTCGTCCTCAAAGTTGCAGTACAAAAGTCATGGCGAATCCGTCAACTTGACATCAACAATGCGTTTCTCTAAGGGTCACTGCATGAAGAAGTTTATGTATCTCAACCACCTAGGATTGTGGATAAAGATCGACCACATCATGTTTATCGTCTATGCAAAGCTCTCTACGGTCTAAAACAAGCACCATGTGATTGGTATCAAGAGCTTCACAACTACTTACTTACCGCAGGATTCACTAATTTCTTGGCCGACACGTCACTCTTCATTTATCAACATCAACGCAGAGTTCTCTATGTATTGGTATATGTTGATGACATTCTTGTCACTGGCGACACTGATCTTATTGAACCATTTATTCAGTCACTTGCTGCTCGTTTCTCATTGAAAGATCAAGGCGATCTCAGCTACTTTTTGGGCATTGAAGCAACTCGAACCTCTCATGGTCTTCACTTAATGCAGAAGAAATACATCACCGACCTCCTCCACAAGACAAATATGCTAGATGCGACCGGTTACTACGCCAATGGCTCCAACTCCAAAGCTCACTTTGATGTCCGGAACCGCACTTGATGATGCAACTCAATATCGGACTGTCATTGGAAGTTTGGAATACCTATCTTTCACACGCCCAGATATTGCGTTTGTTGTGAATTGCCTATCTCAATTTATGCATCGGCCAACTGACCTACACTGGCAAGCCGCCAAACGCGTCCTCCACTATCTCGCCGGCACACCATCGAATGGTATTTTCCTCCGCGAAAAACCCCCTCTTACATTACATGGTTTTTCAGATGCTAACTGGGGCGGCGATGTTGATAGTTATATCTCAACTAATGCGTATATCATCTATCTTGGGCGTAGTCCAATTTCGTGGTCGTCCAAAAAGCAACGGAGTGTTGCTCATAGCTCAACAGAAGCCGAATAGGGCCGTTGCAAACATCGTCGGAACTCCGGTGGATTTGTTCATTGCTTTCCGAACTTGGGGTAAATCTACCCGTTGCACCAGTTATTTACTGTGACAATATAGGTGAAACCTACTTATGTGCAAACCCTGTCTTCCACTCAAGAATGAAACACGTCGCTCTTGATTATCATTTTGTTCGTGGGAACATTCAGACTGGAGCCTTTCGTGTCTCACATATATCGACAAAAGACCAACTTGCTGATGCTCTGACAAAGCCACTACCAAGACCACGTTTCATCGAACTCAATAGCAAGATTGGCGTCACTGAAGTGCCTCCATCTTGAGGAGGCATGTAAGGAAAAGAAAATATTAAGAACTTCATTGTAATTAATACTAAGTTAATACCTAATCTCTAGATGTATCTCTCTATATATATTGTAATATTCACTATCAATAAAGTATTCAGCCTTAATTCTTATAATTAGAACTAGAGACTCTGAACATAAAAAGCTTACTTAAATGGACTGATATATTGAATCTACATAAATAATTGGTCCCAGTGAAATATGTAATAGTATGGGTTCCAAGCAAAAATTTATATGTAGGATCGGCACCGAAGCTAACCAACTATTAAAATCAAAACTAATTCATATAATTTAGCCCTCAGTTTTTTTTTTTTTTTGATATCTACAATGGCTGATTCTGATCCAACACATTAAGAGCTTGAGTGGTTTAAATGCAGCCTCATGATATGAAAATTTGCCAAAACAGGCAATACAATTGGTATATCGATTAAAATGGGATATGGTGTGTTTGCAATACAATTACAAACAGATTGTAATGGATGTGCTGGCGGTTTAACATATTAATATTACCGAATGGTAAACTAATAGGAGAACCTCATAAGGAATTGAGTCATCTTGTTCCCCCTGTTTCTTCAAACAGAAATTACACAAATAATCTCTTTTTATGTTTACACTAGTATGTACTTAAAATGTTTTCTATATAAGCGATTTTTTCTGACCTTAATAAGAATTTCACAAAATATTATGTGTGGATAAGGAGAAAGTAAATGTTTATATGTATGGTTAAATTTTACTTTTATATTGTGTATTACAGATGATTTGATTCACTCATTGACCTAAAAATAAACACTTGCTTAACCTATTTTTTTTCTCCCAACACTTAGATGTATGAGTTTAAAGAGATATCTTGGCCTCAACGAGGACTTAACTCGGTGATTGAGAGCTCATTTAATGACAATGCACCAGCTTCACCTTTGGCTTGATCCAATGCATCGGTTTCACGATGAAGATGTGTGGTGAAAGCAGCAGTTGTAGGTAAAGGAATCGCGATAATGTCACTTCCAAGCCATTGAATAACCAAACTCATGGTTGGTCTTTTTGCAACATTTTCTTGAACACACAATAAACCAATATGGATGAATCTCATGATTTTGTTTTTTGAGCTCATACTCAAGAAAGGATCGATGATACTCGCAGTTTCATCCTCAAGCCAACATTTCCATGCCTATATATTATCATAAATCATAACTTTGTAAGCAATAACTTTGTAAGCAATAACTTTGAGATTCATTTGTGTACAAAGTAAGAAAAGTATATACTTACATGTGCAGGGAGCCCCAAGACTTCGAAGTAGTTCTTGTTACTTTGACCAGTTATCATCTCAAGAAGCACGACTCCGAAACTGTAAACGTCTGTCTTGACTGAAAATCTTTTGTTTTTAATGTACTCAGGAGCCATATACCCACTAAAACACATGCAGCAATAACATTACAAATGATTCTAATTCAATCATCTCAACCAAAATCAAATTAATTGTGACTCTGACTCCAATAAACTTTTGAAATTTATGTAAAGAGAAAAAGGAGAGGATCTATGTTTTGTCTAAAAGATTCAGTGTAAAGCATAGCACTTATGTCTTGTCTAAAATATTCTGTTAAAAGAAAAAAATAGCATCCATGTCTAAAACAAAGCATAGTGTAAGACGAAGCTTAGAGGTAGCCTGATTCGAGTGAATTTTGAGATGAAACTAATATTAAATGATATAGCATACTTACAAGGTTCCAACTAATCTTTTTGTCACTCCTCGAGTCTGGTCCATGTTGAACAACCTCGCCATCCCAAAGTCTGAAACTTTAGGATTCATATCTGCATCTAAAAGGGTATTGCTTGCCTTCAAGTCTCTGTGAATGATCCTCAGCTGGGAATCTTCATGTAGATAAAGAAGTCCTCGTGCAACGCCATCTATAATTCTAGATCTCATGTTCCATGTTAGTAGCAAACGCTTCCCTTCATCTGTAGATTTTCCAAATAAGCATCAAGACTAAAACATTCAAAATTTACACAGCATCTAAGTGAAAAGGCTTACCAAATATGAAGTTGTCGAGGCTTGAATTAGGGACAAACTCGTAGACAAGAATCTGTTAATCTCCTTCATTACAGAACCCAAGAAGCTTAACTAGATTCCTATGTTGGAGCCTTGTCAAGAGTACAACCTCATTCCTGAACTCTATATCTCCTTGTCCTGAACCCTTTGTTAATCTCTTTACCGCTATCTCTTGCTCGTTTGGTAATATTCCCTGCAAAAAGATTCTCATGCTATAAGATCACTGACCTATCTAAAGATGCATTGTGATAGTTCTTTTACAAGTTTGTTTACCTTGTAGACAGATCCAAATCCGCCTTGGCCAATCTTGTTTTCAGAGGAGAAGTCATCAGTTGCAATTAGGATCATTCCAAAATCAAACCGCAGCATAGATTGACCACCAGAATCAGAGTGCTGCTCTGCACATACCAAAACAAAACTACCAATGAGCATGAGCCTGACCCAGAGAGACAAGCGGACTAAGCAACCGCTTAGGACCACCAAGTTATTTTGAAATTTGTAGGGTCACCAAAATAGATTTTTATGGTATCTCAAATACTGAAATTTTTGTTTTCAACTAAATAATTGGTGTTTTAGAAATATTTAAGGACAATTCTCATAAATAGCAAAAAATCAAGTTTTTTGTCACAAATATCACACATTTTCATTTAGAAAAAAAATAATATTTTTATTAAATGTCAATTCTCTTATATACCACAAATCTCATAACCTCATATGTTTAGGGTTAGTATTTAGGGTAGAAAATCGTAAATCTTAGATCTCAAACCATACCTCCCACCCCAAAAAACTATTGTATATCATAAATCATAAAATATTTAACAAAAATAAAAATAAAAATACCCTTTAGAAAATACTATTTTGTCATAAATAAAAGTATCTGCTAAATTTGAAACAAAAGCTTATTTCTGTGTTATTTTAACAAATTTATCAATATTTAATGCAATTTATTCAATTTTAAAGCTAATATTTTTGAAAACTTAAATAGTAAATACAGAAAGGTCCACAAATGTTTTTTTCTATTCGGGCCACCATTTTTTATGAACCGGCCATGTTGATACATCACAAAATTTGATTGAAATTCATGAGAACATACCATTGATTCCGTTATTGGATTTTTTCATCCGAGTATAGGACCTAATCAGACCGATAAACACGAGAAGATTAATGATTAATAGGAACCAGAAATATCCTAATTCCTCCTGCAAGATTAGCTTATTTTATTAATATGAGAATCTCAAATCATTTCACAGCGTGACAATGTTTATCAACTTATTTGTTTTCACACCTTTCAAGTGAGTGATAGAGATTGTTGCATGTGAACGAGGAATCAAAGCCAAAGGTCGAGGAGGCGCCGGAACTCTTGTTACACTAGCAAAAACACCGTTAAAATCATAAAGATCCCACCGGAAAATACAGCTCGGTCGAGAAACCGCACCTCCTTGTCTTCCCCAATTCTGTTCTTTAAAATAAGTAACACACTCTTCCAAACATCTCTTGCATTCTCCTGAAGTTATGTCCGGTGTGCATTGCATCATCATATAAACATAAGGAAACTCAATAAACTCTGCTTTGACAGCTCCATAATTCTTGAGAACCGTTGTGGCCAAAGTGTCATTGGTTGCAGCCTGAGTGTTAGGTCAACCATTGCTTCCCATTCTTGGCGGAAAAGGGTCATGTTCTTGGCGGATGTATCGATACCAACGGGGCTCGGATCATTCGTAGCTGGTCCAAGCTCTAGTTTCTGAAAAGTTGAGTGATTCGTGGTACGTACAAGACAAGAAACACTGTTTCTATCGTCACTGTCCCAATTAAACGATTCAACAAGATTAGAACAACTTCCTTTAATCTGTCGGATCCCTTTTTCGACGCAGTTTATACAACCTTGTCGCTCGTAGTCTCTTCTACAGAGGCCAAGAACATGAACGTTATCGAGTGAACCGTTGTAGAATCCACTGTTTGCTGTGACGTTAAAAGAAAGAGTTGAGAAGAGAGAGTCACGGTTTTTGTGGTAGCTACTGTTGGTGGGGAAGGTGTTTCCGATGCAGATGAAGCTGGCTTTAGCGTTTTGGAGGGATTGAAGGAGAAGAATAAGGGAAGGAGTGAGGAAGTAGCTGAGTTCTTCATTATTATTGACTTATTGTTAAGAAATGAAGTTTTAGGGATTTGTTAGTGAGGGGATAATAGTGTTATTTGTATAGTTAGGTGACATTGAGAAAAAATGGGTTTTGGTTGACTATAAAAGTGAGAAAATTATCTATATTTGTAATTCTAAAACTAATTAATATATAGTAAAATAGATATATAAGAGTAAAGAAAAAGTTATATTAAGAAATGAAAAAGTAAACTTTAAAGAAAATGAAAAAAAAAAAAAAAGATATGAATGAAGGTTAAAAAGTGTTTGTACAATCTCAGTGATTTTGAGTCTTCCACTAGGGATATTAATTTCCCACCATCTATAATTTTTCATCCCATGTTTTAAACATTTGTTTTTTGAATATTTTTGAGCGGATCATATATCCAGTTTCTTATCAATTCAATTTCCACTGGTGTTAACACTTAACAGCATGTAATGAGTTGAACAAGCAAAACAATGGTAGTAAATGTATTGTAACAAATGTTGAATCGTGATTTAAAATTACACTATCAAGTGTCAGTTTAATTTTTTGCTCTAATATTTTAACTAAATTCAACGAATGAAAGCTAAACAAAATATAAAATACGATAAGTGATGCTTTCTTGACCATGGCAAAGTAAGTAAAAAGAAAAAGAAAGAAAGATAGTTTTCCTTATTAATTTTAAAACATAAAATTATTTTAAAACATAAGTTAGCTTGCGCTATACGGTATCTCCTTACACAGCATGTGTCACTGATTGTGCAGAGAGATATAAAGAGGTTACGAGTGATGATGATGGTGATGGGGATGATGATGGTCGCGTGAGAGAAGAAACAAGTGTAGGAACAGGCATGGTGGTAGTAGCGTGACAATCAAGCCAAAAGAGGATTGAATTAATGCTAGGTCTTGTGGAAGCATTCTCTTGAAAACACAACAAACCTATGTGGATGAGCTTCATAACTTGGTCTATTGATATGTTGTTACTCGGAGCAGCCAAAGGATCAATGACCTCTGCAGATCTTCCTTCACTCCACCTCTTCCACACCTTCAAATAGTTTCTAAATGTTCTATAAAAAGAAAAAGAGGAAAAAGAAAGATGAGATCATTATATGTTGAAAAGCTTACAAAAGCTGGAAGCTCTTCTTCTTCTTCCTCTTCTTCTTTTACCAAACTTTTGTTTCTTTTACCTCTTATCATCTCTAGAAGCATGACACCAAAGCTATAAACATCAGATTTAGCTGAGACTTGTCCGTATGTCTCGTATTCTGGAGCCATATATCCACTGCATTAGCCAAAGGTCCAGATCATATTAATGGTGATGCTGATCGAATAATCTTAAAATAAGAATAGCAGATCATCTAACTGAAACAGAGATACTTACTAGGTTCCAACTACTATGCTTGTTTTCCCTCGAGTCTCATCCATGTTAAACAACTTCGCCATCCCAAAGTCTGCAACTTTAGGGTTCATATCTGTGTCTAAGAGGATATTACTTGCTTTCAAATCTCTGTGAATAATCCTCAACTGAGAATCTTCATGGAGATAAAGAAGCCCTTTTGCAACTCCTATGATTTTGTATCTCACATCCCACGTAAGAAGCTGGCGTTTTTCATCATCTGCAGATCACAAGGAAATAGTTTTGTTTTGTTTGTTTGCTAATAGTATTGTAACGAAGATGAAAGTAGTCTCAAGAAGGCTCACCAAATATGAAGTGGTCAAGGCTTGAATTGGGGACGAACTCGTAGACAAGAATCTCTTCATCTTTTTCATTACAAAACCCAAGAAGCTTAACCAGATTCCTATGTTGGAGTCTTGTCAAGAGTAAAATCTCATTCTTGAACTCCTTATCTCCTTGCCCTGAACCTTTTATTAATCTCTTTACCGCTATCTCTTGCCCGTTCGGTAATATTCCCTGAAAACATATTCTTATACTATAATTAAGATTGCAAACTCATCTAAAGATTTTGATAAGGACTCTTAGAAGTTTCTTTACCTTGTAGACGGATCCAAATCCACCTTGTCCTAGCTTATTTTCAGGAGAGAAGTCATTTGTTGCATTTATAATCATTTGAAGAGTAAACCGTAACATAGATTGACCATCATCTGAATTAAAATATGACATCAATTTAAACGAGCTATAACATACAATTTTACAACAATTTACTTGAGCTATGAAAACATACATCACAATATTTAACTAATGCTATAATATAAAAACATATAATAGCACCGAAACAATACTATGGTTTTTTATCAAAAAAAAAAAACAATACTATGGTTACCCTACTATAGTTGTGCCAGTAATATTGTTCTCTAAAACACTATTATACATACCCCTTTCATAACATTATTCATGAGCTATTAATACCATTTTTCTTGTAGTGACAGAAGATATAGGTCTATTCATTACCGATTAGTTTTGAATAGCAAACTCATAATACTTAACATGTAGCTTTCATTAAAAAAAACTTTAATATACCTTTGATTCCGGTGTGTGAAGACTTTCTCTTCCAGTAAAATATTAGACCAGCAAATATCAAAAGATTGATGACTGAAGGGACCACAATGATTGAAACGTTGCTTCCTTCAAGACTCTTCTTGTCTGTCACGCAATCAAGTTTAGTCGAAGGAGGTTGAGGAGGAGGAGGAGGAGCAAGAACTCTTGTAACATTATCAAAAGCTTTATAGAAAGAATAAATATCCCACCGGAAATAACAGCTAGGCCGACTAATCCCACCTCCTCGTCTTCCCCAGTATTGTCTTTGAAAATCAGTCACACACTGTCTAAGACACATCTTGCAGTCGCTTGGCGATAGATCAGGCGTGCATTGCATCAGTGCGTATAAATCTGAAATATCTGTGAACTGAGTTCTTGTGGCGTTATAGTACTTGAGGACTGAGGAAGTCTCAGGGGTAGAAGCAACCTCGAGCGTCCGGTTAACCATTTCATTCCATTCTTGGCTGAAAATGGTCATGTTCTTGGATTTGGATAAATCTATGCTACTTGGGTTAACGTTAATAACAAGTGGTGAGAGGTCGAGTTTGCCAAAAGTCGAGTGATTTGTGTAACGTATGAAGCAAGAAACGTCGTCAGATTGATAAGTGACCCACGAGTATGACTCCGTTTGACGAGGACAGTGGATGGTTTTTGTGTCTTGAGTTACGTGCTCGAGACATGTCTTACAAGCTAGATTCTCGTAGCCTCGTCTACATAAGGCAACAACGTAGACCCTGTTGGAATCTCTGCCAATCGACGCGTTGTAGAAACCACCATTGTTAACGACTTTAGAAGGAAGAGAAGATAAGAGAGAGTTTCGATTGACGCCGTAGTTAACGGTGAAAAAATCGCCGTAGCAGATGTTGCTGGCGTGAACATATTTTAGGGTTTGAAGGAAGACAAGGAGAAGCGAGAGGGAAGTAGTCACAAGACATCTCTTTCCCATCTACTCAAATTGATAATGTTGCAAGAATGTTTTTTTTTTTTTTTTATCTTATTTCATTTACGAGACAATGGTAATATAGACTGCTTCATTACAGGTTGCAGCTACCTATGACGTGAGAAATGGAACTAGAAATGGATACCAGTTGACTTAGAAGATAGATCTTGACTTGGATGGTTTAGTTTTTTTTTTAACTTCTGTTTCAAACTCAACTAGGTTAGTTTAGTTAAAGTAACTTTTCTTCTTAATTTTTTGGTGGTAGTGGCATTTCTTACAATTAATTTGTGGTATAACAGTTTCTAGTTGTATTTTATAAAAAAATAAAATAAAATTTTCATAATTGTAGTAATCTTGTTCATGTCAAAAGAAAAATGTAGTAACATTTTTTTTTGATGTAGCTAACACTAAACAACTAAAAAAGTATTATGCCAATCACAGTTGATCATATTGACACAATCCCCAAACTATTGAGTTGATCATATTGACACAATCCCCAAACTATTGATCTGTCTTTCCAAATTATCACATATTACGAAAATACTTAATTTTTTTTTTTTATCTTCAACTAATATATATTTAGTTTTATTTCATTGGTCATGATATTAAAATAAGAAGGGTAAAAATAAAATTTTCACCAAACATTAGCATTGAAAACTCAAAACAACACTTAAAATAAAACAAATTTTAAAACCTAAAACTATAATTAAAATGAAACGAAGGAAGTATTTAATTATATTTTTTTACTAACATATAAAAAAAAAAACTCTTGCCCTCTGAATAACCAACGACTAATGTTTTTGTTTAGTTTAAGGTTGATAAAAAATAAACAACTTGATGATCGTATTCTTATGATAATGTTGTGACAAAAACAGTGTGAACATACTAGATAATAAGACTTGATGGTCTTGTGTCTAGACTAGATGAACACAATTTCTAGTTTGATATTTGACTTTTAATTAATTTTTACTTAACATTTTGAACAGGACTTAACGTGTGTGTAATTATTGAGACCCCTTTGTTCTTTAAATATCATTTAATTTAATCGAATTTCATCACAAAGTTGGGAAGAAATAAGGAATAATTGAGACTTGCAAACTTTGCTTGTGATGAGACTTTTATGTTTGTATGGCAACTCACGTGCCGATCAGGGAATAAGAACGCAGTGCTTACGTATACTTGATGACCGTATGATACTTCACAATTTTGACTCTTTAAACTCATCTTAGATATATAATTTGATTTGATTTTTTTATTTTCTTAATTCTTTTGTACCCACACTTTTAATACCCAACTAATTTCTCTATAGTGAGTGTAATTGCCGAATAGAATATTTATGAGTTTTCTAAAAGACCTAAAACATAACATCACTAATTAATCAAATAAAAGTGGTTTAGATAAGTACTCGCTTCTCATTTTCTGGCATATACCATTTTTGTTTTGGAAAAAACGAAATGGTAGTGGTCTAATAGTCCCATAAATAAAACATAACATCACTAATTACCAAAATCGTTGTATAACATTTACCAAAATCGTTGCAACTACTCTTTTAATGTTGTTTGAATTGAATCTTCAAATTTGTGTTGTTTTGATGTAGAAAATGAGGGTTGTTTGTTAACTTATTGAGCTTGAGTCTAGTGTATATGGTTAACTTCAAATACATGAAATGGTTACAAACGAACCAAAAACTTCCCCTTTCTTTTTTCCTTTTTTGACGAACCAAAAACTTCCCCTTTCATTTCCCAAATTGAAACCTACAAACCCTAAAATGAATTTCTCTTTGACCAACTCATTGATGCCAAGCTCCCATCTCCCCTTTTTTATGGAAAAAAATATATAAATATAATTATTAAAAAACATAATAAATGATATATATAAAATACATTAAATATTAAATAAAATAGTATTACCGTGAAACACTTGAACCACGTCTTCTGGATATGCACCTGTGTGATAGACCAATTCGGATGTGGATGTGTGAAGTAGCTCTTGATCGTATCAGAGATGCTACGGCCAACTTTAGAATCCACTCCAAACCTGAAATTAATAAACATTTAAAGCTTAATCAAGTTCATAAATATATTTGTATGTTGACAAAATAAAGAAATTATAAAAAATCAAAACAACATACCAAAATGTGTTTGGAAGCCGGTTGGGGTCCAACTTCAGCAAAATATCTTGTCCCGGCTGCACAAGGAGATCCTCCACCATGTACTGAGCATATGGAGCGTCTGGTGGAACTGCCAAAACGGGATGAATTCTCGGAGGTGGTGGTGCCGGCTGCAATGGTGCTACTGCTGTAGATGATCCTCCAACTGGATGTGTAGATCCGCCAAGTGGTGGTGTATGTGTCTCAAGAGTCTCCGGAACTGTATCTCAACATGAAGAAGAATTCTGGATCTCGTCTGTACTACTCGATCTCGGTCTAGTAGTACTCAATCTTGGTCTACTACTAGACTCCCCTCATCCTCTAGTATTAGAATCGCCTCCTAGGAAAGTATCTCCATAATGTGGACGACCGTATCGGCAGTCTGTGAAGCTCTAACCAGCTACATTTAAAATAAAAATAAATTAGTTCATATTAATTACAAAACCCTAATTAAACATTAGTTTCTAAATTCCATATTCCTAAATATATCTAAACATTAATTACTAAATTCTCTAATCCTAAATATTTCTAATTTCCAAAATTCTATACATTAATTAGTAAATCCATAATCCTAAATATTTCTAAATTCCATAACCCTAAACATTAGTAAATTCTTTAATCCTAAATATTTCTAAATTCTATAACCCTAAACATTACTAAATTCTCTAATCCTAAATATTTCTAAATTCCATAACCCTAATTCAACAAATTTAAATTAACTTGGAAAAAGTTTTTTACCTTTTTCTAGAGAGAAGGCAGGGCATTTAGAGAGAGAGAGAGAGAGGAGTGAACGACGCGAATGGGAGCCGTCTCTGCATTTATATAAAGTTGGTGTCGTCATAGAAGCGTTGTAACATTATGACGGATTTACGAGGAATCGTCGTAAATTCGTCGTAATGTTACAACGCATTTACGACGAATAGTCGTAACCACACGGTTTAATAGATGACTTCGCATGAGGGACACGTGCTGTGTAAGATTTACGACGAATTTACGATGATTTATCGTAAATCCATTGTAAATTTACGACAAATTTACGACGACTCCTTGTTAATTTGTTGTAAACTCATGTTAAAACGAAACCCTAAACCAGTAAATATCAACCCTAAACCCTATAATTCTAAACATACTTACAAAATTTATATAACTTATAGTTAAAATAGAGAAAATTAATTTGGAAATACTTATTGATATAAAAAATCAAAATACAAATTCTAATTGAAAGTACAAAAGTTTTAAATACAAATTCTACAAACACAAATTTTAACATATAATACAAATTCTAGAAACACATATAATACAAATTCAAAATACAAATTCAAGAAACACATATAATACAAATTGAAACTTATTAAACATTTATTCTTCTTTTGATACTTGATTAGAATCTTCGCTTCCATCATCCTCATCATCACCTTCGTCGAACTCATCATTCTCAGTTCCTTCGTCAGTATCCTCTGGGATATCCTCAAACATTCGATTCTCGGGATCAGTAAGTAGAATGTCCTCAGTGCTTTGAACCGGTGTTGGTATATCATGACATAAATCTAGGTGCAACGCTGGGTCTTCATCACGTACATTAATTCAGCCTCTAGGCACATCCGTAATTGCCGATAACCAAGTGATTCCAGTGTTTGTAATTTGAGGGTATGGGATGAAGCTAACTTGGTCCGCTTGCGAAGCTAAGATGAAAGGTTCAAACTTGTTGTATATTCGTCCCGCGTTAACATCCACAACTCCAAACTTGTTGTAACGGACACCTGGTCCAACTCTTGGATCGAACCAATCACATTTGAAGATAACACATTTCATCTTCACAAGACCAGCGAATTTAACCTCAATGATTTCTTATAAGATGCCATAAAAATTGCTTCCCCTTTGACACATATTTCGTAATTGACTGTTGTACGATGTTTACCGTAATCGTAAGCATGAAAAGCATACCCTCGTGTGAAATACATTGGAGCAGTGGTTATCTTGGACACAGGTCCCTGAATCAGATCATGAAACCCTGGTGGATAATATGGATCATCATAATCAACCTGAAAAGCAATTAAATGATATTTATTTAATTATTACTTACTGAATTAAATTAATAAAACCAAGTTTAAATATATACTTACTTGTGTTTTCACCCACGGTACAAAGTGTTGATCTTTGCGCTTGTTTAGGTCATCATCTGATATTCTCTCGATGGCTTCACGCACTTGAGTCTCAAATATACTGGAGAATATTTAACAATCTTACTATGCTCATATCTTGGTCCTATATATATAAACTTTAAAAATAATTTTACAAATATATTATACCTTTCAAAAGAATGCATTTCCTCACATTGAAGAAGGATATACGTGTGTGCGCAATGACAATTTTCCGGACTTGACCACCAAACTTCTCTCAACTTCCCAGCAACTCGACCAATTACCAAAAAAAATATCTGGAACCCCCCTCAACAGCATATGTTGGTATCACACCACCATTATCATATCGCCGGATAGCTCTTTTCTTTGTACGCACTTTTGGAGCAAAATAGTATGATGAAAAGCTGGATGTCTCTTCCATTAAACTCCCAACAACGATTGAGCCTTCAACTCTTGCAAGATTTTTCGCTTTTCCTTTCAAGTTTTTCATGAATCTTTCAAATGGGTACATCTGTCGAAACTGCACAGGTTCACCTAGAGAAGCTTCATGAGGAAGGTGGACTGGCAGATGTTCTATAACATCAAAAAATGGAGGAAAAATCTTCTCCAAGTTGAACAGTAAGATCGGTATATTAGCTTCAAGTTGTTGTATGCATTCCTTGGTTATTGTACGTGTACACAGATCCTGAAAAAATGCAGCAATACCTATAAGAACCACATTAAATGTTTGAGTTATATTACTTTTAGAAGTAAATCTAGAAATTAATAATTATGAATTTATTATTACAATATATGTATATATATATACCTGCAATTGCTTCATTAACATTTTTTGAAAGTAGTTCGGTTAGTGCAAATGGCAGAAGTCGTTGCATGAAGACATGACAATCATGACTTTTCATCCCTTTAAACTTTTGTGCTTCTTCAACACAATTAGAGAGATTAGAAACATACTCATCCGGAAATTTCATATCTTCTTTCACCCAACTGAACAACGCAGATTCTGCATTTGACTCCATCCGAAAGATAGGAAATGGTATTTTGCCATCGTCTGTAATGTGCAACTCACTTCTTTTACATATAGCAGGTAAATCCAACCTTGAGTTCTTGCTGTCTTTTGTCCTTCTTGCCACGTTTAGTATTGTATGCATGATGTTATCAAAAAAAATGTTCTCGATATGCATCACATCAAGATTGTGACAAAGCAGATGTTCCTTCCAATATGGAAGTTCCCAAATTATGATTTTCTTGTGCCAATGGTGATGCTCCTCATGCTTGACTATTTCTTGTGCACCGTAATGATCAATTTGGGCTTCGAGTTGTTCCCCAGTCAAATGCACTGGTGGGAGGGCACATCCAATTGCTTTATGCCTAAACAATGTCTTGTTTCTCCGATAAGCATGGCGGATTGGTAGGAATCGACGATGACAATCAAACCAACTTGTTTTCTTCCCATACTTCAGCTGAAATGCATTTGTGCTACCAAGGCAATGTGGACAAGATAATCTCCCATGCATTGTCCAACCTGATAGCATCCCGTTTGCAGGAAAATCACTAATTGTCCACATAAGCACAACCTTCATTGTGAAATTCTTCTTTACCAAACAATCATAAGTTCAAACCCCAGTAGACCATAGCTCCTTCAACTCGTGTATAAGAAGCTGCAAAAATACATCGAGTGACCGCTTCGGATGTTTTGGTCCAGGAACTAATATAGACAAGAAAAGAAACTCTTTTTCCATACACATCCCTGATGGAAGGTTGTATGCTGTGATGATAACAGGCCATAAAGAATATTGTTTGCCAGATATTACAAATGGACTAAATCCATCGGTGCATAATGCAAGGTAAATATTCATGATATTTCTAGCAAAATCAGAATGTACCATTTTGAAATGTTTCAATGCCTTGGCATCTGAAGGATGACGAATCTCCCCGTCTGTCTACGAATGTTCTGCATGCCATCTCATTGCTGATGATGTCCTTTCAGATTGATACAATCGTTTCAACCTCTCCGTTATTGGTAAGTACCACATCTGTTAGTATGGTATCTTGTTTCTTCCACTGTCTTGCGGCTTGAATCTTGGCTTCTTATAGAAACGATATTCATGTAACTGAGCATCATCTTTCCAATAGATCATACAATTTTCAATGCATACATCTTTCATCTCAGAAATCAACCCAAGACTAAAAACTAACTTTTGAATCTCATAATATGATTCAGTAGACACATTGTCTTCTGGCAAATACTCTTTCAACAATTCTGCCCATGCATCCATACAAACCTCAGCCAAATTATTATCTATTTTAATGGTCATCATCCTTGATGCCAATGACAATTTCGACAGACCTTCTCTACATCCATTGTAGATTGGTTGATTTACTGCATCTAACATTTTATAAAATCTTTTAGCATCTAAGTTAGGCTCCTCAACTGCATTATCAACAAACGAAGCAGTTGTTTCGTAAAATGCATCAGTTACCATGTCATGAACCCTATCATGCTCTTGACCTCCCTGATCTGCATGATAATGATCACGACAATGTAAATTACTAGGTTCCCCCCTTTCAACAGCTTCAGAATTATTATTCAAACTATTCTCTTCATTTTGATGATCATAACTACCCTCTCCATGTTGAAACCATATATAATAGTGAGCTGTAAAACCCCTATTTAATAAATGCTTCTAGACAGTATCACTAGGAGCAAATCTCGTATTTTTGCACTTCCGACAAGGACATAACATTTTACCAGTTTTAATGGTGAGTGGTGTTTGACCCGCCTGGTACATGAAGATCTCCATTCTGTTGATAAACTCTTGTGTCACGTTTCCATCAGAATCTTTATGCATATACATCCATTTTCTTTGTTGACGTATATTACTTGCAAGAAGACATGTTTTTTTTCTAATATACTTTTGTTTTTTGGAGAATTTTTTTTCTTTGTGTTTGTGGTGTGATTTTTTTTCTTTGTGTTTGAGGTTTTGATTTTTGAAATGGTAGAGATGTGATATTTATAGTAGGTACAAATAATACAAGGGATTTACAATGATTTATATCTGCCACAAATTAACATCGTATTAACGATAATTTTTCGTCGAATATTTCCGTCGTAAATAAATTAGGTACACATTAAATAAACGTTTTCACCTACTTTCTATTCGAAGTAAATTGGTTGTAATTTACCTTCAACTTTACGACAACATATAAAATCATCGTAAAAGCGAGGCATAAAACGACCAATTCATGATGAATTATTTTGACGCAAACTGACAACGTCTTTATGACGAATTTGAAAATCGTCGTAATTGCATAGTAATTCTGTCTCATATTTACGATGGATATAATTTGTTGTAAATGTTCGATGGTAATCCCATGTTTTCTTGTAGTGCAAGGTACGAGTCAGATCGCCAGCCTGTACTCTCCCTTGGGCTCTCTGTTCACGGAGGGAGGGACGATGGTTTATTTTCAGAGGAGACTGAGTGCTAGCCGAAGAGCTATGATCTCCAATAAGGCGCCAACCAGGACCTATATCAAAGCCAGAAACACACATACCAAAAACACCTATGGATCAAAAGAAATCAAAAACCACGCTTACCGGGACGAATCGGACTGTCAAATCAAACGGGAATAGTTGGTCGTGCTCTACGTCAAGTAATGGCACAACAGGCTGGCAAAACGGGTTGCACGGGTTAAAAGGGTGGAGCAAGATGGACAGGCTGAACTTGCGGGACGGGCCTCGGAAGGGCTGAGTATAAAACTCGCCGAATACAGTCGCGGATGAACTCCCCCCAAAATAAATTCTCGGCCTGAAGTCACAATGTGAGTGCTCTCAACTCTGGAGTAAACGACACTCTGTCCAGAGTAGCTGCAAAATCAAACAAACGCGACAAACATCAGTGTATCAAACTTCATAATTTATGCACAAAAATAAAACAGCGACTAATCTCGCTGACAGGCCATGCTACGCCACTGCGATGGCAGCCGGCCAAAGTTAAAATCTCCAAATGTCACTGGAGAAATCTGGAAATATAAGTATCACTCCTGCCAGTGCGCGTCACGTGGCAGCAGCTCACGGATGATGCATTACTCTTTCAAAGGCATGACGTAGAACGTCCCCGACACATCTGCCATAGAATTATGCTTGAACGAATCCATCAAGAGCGCCAAGTCCGGCGACACAACGTTTCCCATCTTGCCACATCTCACCATCAGCCCGAGTATATGACGTGTAAAACCAGGGCCCACCAAGGCAAAAATAATCTTGAGCGCTGCCAGCGTCTCCAGCAAAACCCATGGGATCGGGAACATCAACCCACAGTCCTCGAACAGCGGGGCATAAGAGCAAGCAAATCCCGCTGGACCGATCTCTGGCGAGCAAGGACCCTTAGCAAGCATAAGCTGCACATTCTCGGGAATCCTTGTTGACCGCCAGAAATCAGCGAGAGCCTCTGCAGTGGCTATGCGGGACTCCTTGTGCGGTCCGTTCAATTCAACTCCAACAAATTCGGCCATGGTGAAATCGAGAAAAATTAAGACCACATATATGGAAGAAAAAAAGCAAACAGAAAAAATAATAGAGTTAAGAGAGGAAGAATGGAAATTTACCTCTTTACAACGACGGGCAGCGGTTATAGAAGTATTGTGAAACATGGGGGACTTTATAGGTCATCATGACCTCAATCTCGCAAACTACGCGGATCTCTCCTTACGGCTCAATCTTAACCATTGATTTCACTAACCACACGCCACGTGTGGCATCATCTTTTCGGCTTCCAGCGCATGATAATGTATAAATTTGCGTAAGGAATTCCAGCCGTCCATATATTCGCCACTACGCCACGTGTAGGGCTGCTTTTTCGGTTACCTGTACGTTGACGTGATGTATTTAGGCGGCATTTTCAAACATTTAAACCATGCTAAATCCCAACCGTTCATCTTGAGTACCCAACAGCGGAACCGAGTATCAAGGAGGTGAATGATTCGTGTTTATCCTCCCGGAATCCTAACCATATGATCATGTTAAACCAATGGAAGATAACTAAAATCTACGAAAAATGTCTAAAACAGATATATTGTCTCTCGAATCCCGCACTCGGAATTCAAAAGACTGGTGGGCTATTGTTGGACCCGGGCTTCGCTCCCGA
Source organism: Cardamine flexuosa (assembly GCA_963555745.1). Taxonomy (NCBI): domain Eukaryota; kingdom Viridiplantae; phylum Streptophyta; class Magnoliopsida; order Brassicales; family Brassicaceae; genus Cardamine; species Cardamine flexuosa. The sequence goes on from OY743215.1 coordinate 24,031,360, forward strand.
CTCTTGATCATCTTTACCCAAAACCTACATGGGCCCAAATATGGACACAAGCCCGTTAACTTCAATAAAAAGGCACATAGCGCATACTTAGGACTTACCAAGGATCCTGCTGCGATACGACCTTCCGCAGGCCATCAAGTAAGAACAAGTCAAGCAATGGGCAGATCAAAGGGAGGATATTTCGGAAGGAGTTACACCAAATCGCGGACAAGATTTCAGGAAGAAGTTAGAGCAAAAATACCCTATTTAAGTCGTGCAAAGTCATCAAATCCGTCAACTAGTTTTTACCTAATTCTTAGTCTAGAAATATATATTGTGACCTCTCGCACAAGCTCCCACTTACTTCTTGTTCATTTTTCCTTTGTGTAATTCTGATCAAATATCAATAAAATCCCTTTTGATTCATTTAGCTATTAAGATTCGTTACTTTGCACGAGAGTCTAGCCCTTTGATTTATCGTTACACTTATAAAATAAAATTTGTGGTTTTTAACACTCACATCTATCATGTGTTCTCTGTCCATGTGGGCATGTAGATCATTCCATTGGGTATTGGATTTTCTAAGCATACTTTCATATGGATTCATGCTAGAATTCACTTGAGATTGATCATATAGTTTTTCATGTAGGATTGTTCTTCATGCTTAATCTAATTTAGCCAATTAATTAGCCTCTGCCCTAAATTGATCTCATCATGGCACCAAAAGTGTTGTTGAGTTGATAGTTAGACAAAATATCTTTAGTCAACGATAGTTGATGTTAATGCACTTTGTGAACATATCAAGTTAGGATCTCATTGCTTGCATGAATTTCTGCTGACAAATAACAGTTTAGTTGTTAAGAATTTCATCGCATAGATAGTTGTTACATGTGAAAGCAGGATGACTTTAAATACATAATTTGATTTCTTAAATAGATTTTATAGCATCCTGAAAGAATTCTGATCACCACTCAATGTTTTACATTATTTGATGTTAATTTGTTTTGAAGTGAATGTAAAATTATATTCAAAACCCAAAATTTTTTTTTTTTACATCAAGTGCATCATAGTTTTGAGTGAATTAGAATAGAACACAAAAAAAATAGGAACTCAAGAGCTTCTTGAAGAGAACCAGAGCTGGAGAGATCCAACTAGTTTGTAATCACATAATGTAGAACATCTGTTTTGGATCTGTTTGTCGATGTGTTAGATGATGACTGTTGGTGAGTCGGTATTTCCCCATGACGGCAGGCATTTCTTTCTCTCCAAAAGGAGTAGACAGCAGACTGAAAATCATATCGAGTTAGAAACAGAGTACCTCTGTCGAGTCTTCTATTTGAAATGAGAAGGAGCAGCTGGTTCCAATCTGTTGGGGACCTACCTTTCAATAGGCCATGAGCTAATGACTTCCAAACTTTTGTTGAATAAGCACAAGAGAAAAACAAGTGTTGACGTGTTTCCATTGGATCTCCACAGAAAATACATGAGGTGCTTGGTCCCACATTCCAATAAGACATACGATCACCAGTTGTTAAACGGCTGTGAATCACTAGCCACACAAAAACTGAGAATTTCAGAGTTGAATGTGTGAACCAAGTACCAGTGTGCCAAGTGACTGATGTACCTGGTTCACGTATCAGAAACCACGTGTTTTTTAGCTGCATATTGATTTGAATTTATCATCTTTGATGCGCCATAGCGAGACATCAAATTCTCCAGGATCTGATCGGAGCCTCTGTGATTCAAGCTCTGTTTCAATTTGTCTTAAACTCTCAGTTCTGTGTCGGTGACGTCTTCTGATTAACCAAGCTGAAGCAACAAAGGCATTCAACAGGATTCCCATATCAACAACACCTAGCGAACCAATATTATCATCTAAACAACCCAGGTCAGACCATGTATCAAACCAAAAAGAAGTTTTTCCCCCATTTTGAACATCAACCTTATGTAGACTTCAAGCCAGAGCTCGAGTTTTAAGTAGTTTTCTCCACATCCAAGAGCCCATATTAGTGTTCTCTCGTATAGACCAGAATGTATCCTTTCGAATCAAATAAGTTTAAACCCACCTAACCCAAAGTGAAGATTGAGAAGAGACAATCCTCCAAATAAGCTTGAGACAACAAACCGTATTGATCTCTGATAAAGGATGCAGCCTCATGCCTCCCTCTTGCTTTGTTTTACACACATTATCACATGCCGCCTTTGTTTTCTTTGGATTCAATGCTGGGCCAAACCAAAGAAAAGATGATCATAATTTTTTGATTTCGAGAATACAAGCTTTTGGAAGCCAAAGAGCAGATAACCAGAAGTTTGAGATGCTCATTAACACAGACTTTATAAGCTGTAACCTTCCCGCAATTGATAAAAATCAAACAGACCAAGAACTGATGCGGTAGCGGATTTTTTCAATGAGAGGAAAAAAATCAGAAGCTGTCATCCTGCGAGTTAGTAAAGGGAGTCCTAAATATCTTACCGGTAACTGACCCAAAGAAAAGGAGAACCTCGTACTAATTTCATCTTGAATATTTTCTGAAACACCCGCTATATAAATGGTGAATTTTTCCAGACTTATTCTCAACCCTGAAATCTTGGCAAAATCTCCAAACACATTTACTATCCCCTCAACAGATCAAACCTTTCCATCAGTGAATATCATGATATCATCTGTGAAGCTTAGATGCATAAGACCAATATTCTTGCATTTCGGGTGATAACCAGTCTGTCTAGCCCTCGCTGCTTTATCCAGCAACTTTGATAGCACATTCATGGCAATAACAAATAAATATGGGGACAAAGAGCAACTTTGTCTTAACCCTCTCTTACTCCGAAAGAACCCCGCAAGCTCCCCATTTACTTGGACTGAGAATGAGGCAGTTGTGACACATAGGAAAATCCAATGAATGAATTTATCGGGGAAATTCATAGCTTTGAGAGTATTAAACATGAAAGACCATTGGACTGAATCAAAAGCTTTTGATAAATCAATCTTTATAGCACATCGAGATGAGACCGAGTTTTTATGCTAATATTTTACCAACTATGTCGCCAGCAACAAATTTTTGATCGATAATCTGTCATTCACAAAAGCCGATTGGTTAAGTGAAATGAGTTGGGGAAGAATATCTTTCATCCTATTTGCAATAATCTTCGAGATAACTTTATATATCACATTGCAACAAGAGATTGGCCTATAATCTCGCATTTCAACAGCTGAGACTTTCTTTGGAACAAGTGCAAGGATTGTTGAATTCATACCTTTGGGAAGAAATCCCTTCTCAAAGAAAGACTGAACATCAATAGTGAACTCCTTGCCAACTATTGTCCAAACCGCCTTATAGAACTCTGTATTAAAACCATCAGGTCCTGGGGATTTATTATTCGGCATAGAAAACAAGACATCTCAAATTTCCTCCTCTGATACACTCTTAATGCTCTTCATCCGAGCATCTATTAGGTAATAATTCTTCAAGATGATCAACCAAAATTCCCTCATATTCCTCTGGAATATGTTGGAGAAAATCCCTGAAAAAAGATTCAGCCTCTTCTTTAATCTCTTCTCCATACCACTATGCTGTTTCGACATTTGACCTCTCGAATAGTGTTTTGGGCTTTTCTTGCAGCAACAGCCTTGTGAAAGGTCTTATTATTTTGATCTCCTATGCGTAGCCAATGCAGCTTGGAAAGCTGTTTTAAGAAAATCTCTTCAAGCTGGGAGACATGATCCCACCTTTTATATGTTTCATTTTCTTCCTCCATATTATATGATGAGGGATCTTGCAAATTATTCTCTTGTTTTTCACACAGTATCTGATAAGACTTCATTGCTTTCTTTGACAAATTCCCCAACTTTTCCTTTGCTAAACTCTGAATTATTGGTTTCAGATCCTTAAGTTTCTTGGAGAAACGAAATAGCGAAGATGTAGATAGAAAAATAGGCTGAGTCTCATCACTCCAAAACTTTTCCACCAGTGGCCGAAACTCTTCTAATTCAACCAGAGCATTTATAAACTTAAATGGCTTCTTTTTTACCTGAATCTCATCATCAAAATGGATTCTACATCTAAGATGGTCTGAGCAACCTCCAGCTTCGAAAACACTATCTGACTGAGGAAAAATATGATACACTGATCATTCTTAAGCACTCTGTCTAACTTCTTTGAAATCAGCCCTTCTTCTCTTTTATTACACCAAGTATACACAGGTCCATGAAAAGCCATATCCTCAAGAGAACATATACGTGTCAGTTCTTGAAAATCTCTCATACCTGACGGAGTTAGAGGTGAATTTTCAAAGGCTGAATGCTCCTCTCCATCCAATATCTCATTAAAATCCCCCAAACAAATCCACGGTTTATTTCTAATGATTGTAGAATTTAATTTGCCTTAACATTGAGTTTTCCGATACACTCTTTTGCATCCTAACTTAATTTGAATAATAATTCATATAACATAGTCGGTTGTTTCTTTTGGATTCGATACCCATACTATACTACTGCGTTTAATGTGCACTTGCACTAGGATTCTAAGGTTAACATCTGTTGATAAATCAAACAATTGGTCTTAGAATTTGGGATATGAGGAGTGTAAAGCATCGGAAAGAGATTACACTTATCCCTAAGATATAGCTATGAATTGTCATTACCTAGCCACCATCAAAATTTGCAAGAATTAATGAAAATGTATAATATAATTAATGGAAAAAAAATAGCTATGACTTGACCATCACCGAGCCACCATCAAAATTTGCAAGAAATAATGACAACGTATTTAATGGCTAAATGGCCAGGGCGAAGATAGAGCTATTTAGCCATTGACAAACGTACACACTCAGGACGGTTACGAGGCAGCGCGAGTGGAGCAAATATTCGGACATAAAAATTTTAGGTTAATTTTAGGTTTAAAATAAAAAAAATTAGGACCCAAAAAAATTTTTAAAAAATTATATATAATAAAAACTCAAATTTTAGTATTGGAACAATCTCTAAATTTATTGAACCGCCCATGTCCACACTCTAACATAATGTCTTCGAAAATCGAAATAGCCATGGCTATCTTATCTAGTCAAAACTTCTTAAATTGTCTATACTCTAAAGAACTTTTTATCTGTTCAGATTTAAGAACCATAAAATTAGTTTACTTGCACCAAAAGTAAAATTTTTATTTTTTAAAAATTCGTTATTGCACCATGCACAAACAAGTTTACTTTGTAACAAACCATATAAAGTTATATTTTACATCCATAATAAGGTTGATATGTAACAAGCTTTGATATATGGTTGAATCCATTACATTTGTTTCAGTTTACATGCATGGTACTGCTTCTCCGTGTAATGTACTTACTTACCAATACCATAAGGTCCATAACGTAAAAATTCGCGTCATAAGCTATAAAAAAAGAAGGGGACAACCAATCATCGTGCGACAGCAAAACGAAGGAAAAGGAAAAAAAGCAAACATACTTGTATCAACTACAGAGGCTACTTTAGTACACACGCTCACAAACCTATACATAGAGTTACAGACTGACATTGTGACGAATATTATATAAATTAAGGCAAAACAAAAAAAAAAAAGAATCGATAGGACCAAACTGTTATTATTTTGACTTACAAAAAGACAAAAACTTGGTCATGTGTTGATATCTTGACTGATAAAGTGATGTGTACGTGTGTTGTTCATTTGTTTTTCCAACTTTTGAGGTGGTTTGGGAAAGCTGTCTCTTTTTATTTCTTAGGCTGTTTCAATCACAAATGTCTCTTTCAGTGTTCCACTTAATGTTATGTTCTGTGATTTCATTGGTTGCTCTTTGTTTTCTTGGCCCGTAAGTTTCTCGCCACACGAATTAGGAGAAAAGCCATTTGTTTTCTTGACTGAAAAGTGTATCCTTACGTAAGATTGTTTGTTTGTCTTCCTCTGATCTGAGATCGATGTAAAGTAGAGACTAGAGAGTAATCTTAGGGAGTGATTCTCTCAATTAAACCAAACTATTAGTTAGATCTGATGATCACGTGTCTTAGTTTAAGCCTCTTCGATATAGCTATCTGGTTTTGTGAGTTTAAGGAGCAAGACTCATTTAGGAAAGTTTAACTTTCCACCAAAGCCCTTTACTTTAGATTGTATTAAATCAATGCAGGCAAAAAAAAAAATCAATGCAGGAAGAAGAGGCGGAAGTATTGGAAATAACAATGTGATTCGTCAAATTAAACAAATGCTAAAAGTTAAAGATTTATCAAATTCGATAGAAGTTTGTCATAAATAATGAAAATGATACGAAACTGAGGGGTATAATATCTAGAGACCTGAGGTGATTTGTGTTTTAATGAATTTTGATGAATTAAAAAAATTGTTATTAAGAAATCTCGTATAAAACTAGGATATTTCGATACTACCAATACAAGTTGATTTGATTGTATATTTTAAAATTATTAATAACACTTAATTTTAAAAAATATTTTTCAAAAATTATTAATCAAATAACTACTCAAATTGTAGAACATTAACAACTGATTTCGGATAAATTTGTAAGGGAATAAACTTACAACCATTGCCATTTTAAACAAATTTTCTTTACTAATTAGAAAAACAAACTTCAATTACAAACGGCAAGAAATTACCATTTGTTTTTGTTTTTAACACTTGCATTGCAAAAATGTTGATACAATCGAAGCTTAGAACGTCGTTGGTTCCTTCTTTTAGTTTTTACATGAACTTTTTTAAATGACTAATTTACTAATATCTGAGACATCTCACTGGATAATGGATATACATCTAAAATACATACTAGTGCAGCCACTTAAAAATCTTCTATACAATGTCATCTCTAAAACATGAGAAAGGGTTTTGATTCTGAAGTTGCATATCACTAATCATTTGCTTAAGCTCAGAGGTTTCTTCTTTGAGCTGAACATTCTCTTCTATAACCTTTTCATGAGACTCTAAGGCACGGTTAAGCTTATTAAGCAACTGATGATTCTCATTCCTAAGCCACATCACTTGTGACCAAAGCTCACCCATCTGTCTCTGCTTCCTCATACGCGATCTCCTAGCTGATTCTCTGTTTGACACCTTCTTCCTCTGCTTCCTCTCATTGATTATTTCCTTTTGATTCTCTTCTGCTTCGTCTGAGGTTGAGTTGTTGCTGCTCAAACTCATTAACTGTGGTGTGTTCACACCAGTTTGGAAGCTGTAGAATGGATTTGTGTTTTCTCCGTTGACTCCATATGTAGGGAAATGGGAAAGGTACGAAGGTTGGCAGCCATGGAGGCTGTAAATGTTGGTTGATGGTTGCATTATCGGTGGAGACTTGGGATGCAAGGTAGGGTTTTTTCTCTTAGGTGATGAGAGAAGAAAGATTGAGGGATTTAGGAACTGTGATGAATTTTTGGTGTGTGAAGAGAGTAATGTTCATAATTCATATAGAGACTAGTAGAGGACATAGTGGACCCCGGTTTCTTCAATTGGGTCAAACCAATATTAAAGCATCTAACAATCATGCAGCTGTAACGTGTATATTTATATTTATATTAGGATTAAAAGTTAATACAAAAAGGGAAATATATATTTGTGGAAGAGAAAAATATTTTAAACAAAACAGGAGTTAATTCTCTTTTATCTCCCAAAAATAGTTGAAATACTTTTAATGAAATTTGAAGAACTTAAATTTTTTGAAAACCTGTCAAAAATATTTAATGTGGATAAGTTGATTTTATATAAACCGTATAAACATCGTTTAAAAACAGTATAAAATGTAGATTAAGTTCTTTCAATGTCAAATATAACATTGATGCTTGTACCAATCACCAATTCACCATATCAACAATTGCGTGCTAAGGTGAAAAGATATATTGATTGAATTACATTATCTACTAAGAATTTGTCTAATGTTATGGTTTCATACAAAAATCTGTGTTGAGCTCTCTTTCCACAAAAACAACTCATCGAAAGAAATTAATAACTATACACCTATAAACGGCTTTAAGGTTTTTTTTTTTTTGAACTTTTGAAAGAGCTTTGTGGTATATGATTAATTGATTACGGAACTTTCTTTCTTAGTGATTATGGAACTTTTTCTTATAGTGATTATGGAACTTTTTTTAAGCTAAATCAATAATATTATTCATATGTAAGTTTTTAAAGTTTTGTTTGAAGAAGTTGATCAAAACTATAGCTACTACGTATATTGTTAACCAAAAAAAGAAAAACAAAGAATTATCAACATCGCAATATATTAATTTTTTTTTAAATCACAAAATATTGTTAAAAAATAAAGGAAATTTTAAACAACATCCAGTTTACAATTTTAAAGTCTCATGTATTACTTACTAGTTTTTTTGTTAAAGTGTTATTACTTAATTACTAGTTTTGTTTTGTTTTGTTTTGGTTTTTTTTTTGCTTTTGCTTTCAAAATAAGATGGAAGAAGCTGCTAACAACGTTCATATTGTGTTGGTGAGAAGAATCACAGACAAAATAATAAAAAGAAAGAAAAAAACCACAAAGGAATAAAAGAAAACAAAATAGTTGTAAAAAATATTAAACGGAGAAGAAATCTAATAGACCAATGTCAATTATTCAACTGGAAAAAAGAAATTTTTTTTACCTTTACAAAAAATGAAATTAATTTTCTTTTACATGTAGGTATACAAAAATGATATTAAGAGAAATTAAATAAATAATAATAATAATATTATTATTATTTTTTTTTTTTTTTTTTTTTTTTTTTTTTTAATACAGTCAAGTGGTGAAAACGGACCGGATTGGCAGGTCAGATCGGTTCCATCGGGAACCAGCCATCTAACCGAGTTTGGTTTGAAGCAAAACCTGAATTTGACTAAAACCAGTAAAACCGGTGAACCGGTTCACTACTAAAATCCAGTTCATAAAAATTAAATGATATTTTTAATTAATTAGATATTTGGAGTTAATATTCAAACTATAATTTAAAATTACTTTTTTAAAAAAGTTTTAATTCTATTTTATAATTTTAATAGAAATAAATTGGTTAAAATTTTGATTTCAACAATTTTTATCATATTTTTCTCTTTTTAAAAATTATTTTATAGTGAATTTTAAAAAGAAAATCATGTTTAATTTTTTTATTATTTTTTTTTTATAAATTTTCAGTGATATTTTATATTTTTTTAAGTTTAAAATATAAATATTTTAAAATTTAATTTGATCGGTTGAACTGATCCGATCAGCTATCTACTAATGCTATCTAAGTCGATATTCGGTTTGGTTTTCAAAACATCGTGGCAAATTCCATAAGTTGTTGACATAGGTAGTACGTTACAATTAAATAAATATTATTAATATTCGTATTTTATTTTTGAATACAGCAAAGTTCATGCCATAGGGAGTAAATAAAGATTACGTTACAGATGAAAAAAAGACAAAAAACAAAAATCCGTTCAAAAGTGTCTAATTAATTAGCTTGAGCGCCAACAATCTCACGAAACCTATAATTTCCCTCTCTTCCTTAACCTCTCATTCTCTGCCATTTTCTTCTCCCCCAAATTAAAAAAAAATCTTCTTCGCTTAAAATCGCTTCTCAAATCTTCAAAACCATGTCCATCGTCGTCTCGAGAGTTAGGGTTTCTATAGATCCTAACAAACCCCATTCTCTTCCGCGCGTCATTTTTCCTGATTGAGAATCATCTTCATTCTCAAGAACTTCGCAGTCCAGGTTCCCAATTTCATAATTCTCTATCTTCAATTTCATCAATTCGTGTTTTTCTTCGTATCTACTAATTCAAGATCCAACGATTTCAGGAAAAAAAGATGGCGATTACAGATAAGACACAGAGCGAGATTCAAATCAACGCCTCCGTTGATTACGATGATGTTAAAGTTCCATTGTTGTTGGAAGAAACAGAGAGAGATAGAGGAGAATTCAACGGAGCTTCGTTCACTGGAGCTGTTTTCAATCTAGCTACAACAATCATCGGAGCTGGAATCATGGCTTTACCCGCAACGATGAAGATCCTCGGACTCATACCTGGAATCGCTATGATCGTGTTGATGGCTTTCTTGACCGACGCTTCCGTTGAGTTCTTGCTTAGGTTTAGTAGAATCGGGAAACAAAGATCTTACGGTGGAGTAATGAACGATTCTTTTGGGAATATCGGAAGGATTTTGTTGCAATTCTCTGTTTTCGTTAGCAACATTGGTGTTTTGATCGTTTATATGATCATCATTGGTACCTTTTTTTAACTCATCTTTTAATAAATTTTGGTTTCTTGATTTGATTAGGCTTTGGAGATAATAAGATTTTGGTTTTTTGGTATAAAGGTGATGTTTTGGCTGGAAAGAATGAAAATGGAATCCATCATGATGGTATGCTTGAAGGATGGTTTGGGGAATCTTGGTGGAATAAAAGAACTTTTGTTTTTCTTGTTACTACTTTCATTGTGTTTGCTCCATTGACAAGCTTCAAACGTATTGGTTAGTAATATTTTTTGGCTTCTCTGTAACAGTTTGATAAGCTTAGATTCTTATAATGGAGAAGTTTGATGTTTCCTTTGCAGATTCTTTGAGATTCACATCTGCTATATCACTTGCATTAGCGATTGTGTTTCTTGTCATTACTGCTTGGATCACAATCTTGAAGTTGTTTAGTGATGGCTTAATGATGCCAAGACTTTTACCAAATTTCACTGACTTGTCATCGTTTTGGAAGCTTTTCACTGTTGTTCCTGTGCTTGTCAACGCATACATTTGCCATTACAATGGTAAAAAGACTAATAATTGCTTAACATTTTGAAGGATCATCAAAACAAGAAACTGATTCATTGTTTGTTTTCATCAGTTCACAGTATACAGAACGAGCTTGAAGAACCATCTCAGATAAGACCTGTTGTTAGATCAGCACTTACCATCTGTTCTTCTGTTTACATAATGACGAGTTTATTCGGATACCTTTTATTCGGTGATGATACGCTCGACGATGTTCTTGCGAACTTTGACACAGATCTTGGAATCCCTTTTGGTTCTATTCTAAATGATGCAGTGAGATTCAGCTACGCACTTCATCTTATGCTTGTGTTCCCTATTGTCTTCTATCCGTTGAGAGTTAACATCGATGGTCTCTTTTTCCCTACGGCTCCATCTCTTACTTCTTCTAATCTGAGGTTTCGTTCTATTACTGCTGCTCTCATTGCTGTTATCTTCTTGGGAGCAAACTTCATACCAAGCATTTGGGATGCTTTTCAATTCACTGGAGCAACTGCTTCTGTCTGCATTGGTTTCATATTCCCTGCTGCTATTATCTTGATGTAAGACCATCTCATTGATTCATTAGCTAAGAGAGATTGTTTTTTTTGGAACCTTTAATGGATTTTTTACTTGTCTTGTTTCAGGGATCGTCATAACCGAGCAACAGACCGGGATAAGACTATAGCTGTTTTCATGATTGTTCTTGCGGTTTTCTCCAATGCAATTGCTATTTACAGTGACGCTTTGGCCTTATTCAAGAAGAACAACAGAAGTACATTTCCAATATGAGAGGCAGTGATTGTGTTTCTTCTCTCTCACTCAGTTCTTGTGAAAACCAAATATGTGTTTAGATGACTTTTGAAAGGTATGAGAATAGTTATAGAATCTCTGTGTATAGAGAGTGAGATCAGTTTTTTTTTTTTTACTTCTTTGTCCCTTTTACACTGAACGATTGTAAAAAGTGAGATTTACCTTGTAAAAACTTGAAAAAATGAAAGATGTTCCTTTACGCATCTTCAGACATTAATGATTTTAAAACTAGAGTTTTAATTGACTAAGTTGCTGTTTAAGAACAAAACTAATTTGTTATGAGTTTCATTTTCGTAAATTTTGGTAAACTAGGTGTATATAAGAAACACTTTTCCCATAAAAGAAAATCCAATGTAAAATATTGTTACAATGGCATTGTAACAATACAAGCGACAAGTGTATATATATTAGAAGTCATCACACAACCTTTAAAAACAGAGTTTATAAAGAAAGAGCCTTACAGTTCAAACAATGAAGAAAGCCTCGACTTCCGATTAATGCTGTTTAATAGTAGGGAATTTTTTTTGTTTAAATCACGAATTTACTAAAAACGCCATTTTAATTTTTTAACTATCAACTTTGTCGTATGCTATTTTAAACATCAATTTTCGCTGATTTCATTTTTATACACAAAATTCTTGTTGACCCGGACAATTAGACAAATTGTTAAATCCGTCGTAATTTCGTAAGTAACAAAACAACGTCGTGTATAAAAATAAATTTTTTTAAATTTAAGCTATTTAAAACATGAATTTTTTGTACTAAATCATTTAAAACATAAATTTTTTGTACTAAATCATTTAAAACAAAATTTTTTGGTACTAGGTCATTTAAATCAGCAACTTTCGTTCGTTAATTTTCACATATAAAAAAAAAATTTAAACTATTTATATATTTTCAAAAAAAAAAAAGTGTTTTAATGAGAACAAAATTATTTTCTAAATATATAAAAACAAACTGTATACTATTTTCTTAAGTTATACAAATATAATGTATACTATTTTGTAATTCATTTTCTTAGTTAACACTAAATTTAATCTATAAAATAATAATACTTACAATATTTGTTTTATAAAATATTAGAAATAATGAAACACTATATTTTTAATATGCCAAATAGAATTGTTAACTCAATAAATAACACTACTGCTTATTTTTACTGGTTGAACTTTCTAAATTATTTTTAAAAATTTTATAATAAATAATATTTGATCAGCAAGGATCTTACTTTTTTAGAGCATCTCCAACTCCAACAATGAATCTCATTTTGAGGATCTTTAAAATGAGTTTTTGATGGTGGAGCGTTCAAACAATGAAACCTAAAATATTCTATTAAAATGATTAAATTTTGCATTCTAATCCTTACTATTAACAGTAAAATTTTATTTAAATGATTGAATTTTGCATTCTAATTCTTACTATTTACTTTTTAGGGTTAGAATTTTTTCATGTTTTTTGCCTCCATTGGTAAGTTTTTCAATGAGTCTCTCACCAATTTTCTCATGAATATAATATTTCTTGTTATTGTTATTTAATTTTTAGTTTAATTGAAGATTTATACTTATTTTAAAATTTATCTTAAATTAAAATATTTATAATTAATCACTTTTAAATCATATCAAATTATAATAAAATGATCTCATGAACTATATTTATAATATTTCAAATTAGTGAACTAAAATAATATGAATTTATTGAACAAGTGTGAAACTTTCCTACTGCACATACTCTAATTGGTCAAATACGATTTATTGCGTAATGATAATGGGTCAAATGTGGCTTAGTCTAACTGGGCCAACATGATAGTAATGGGTCAAATGCGGCTAGGGTCAAAGGCGACTTATTCTAGTGGGTCAAAGGCAGTTTTTACGTGATAATAATGGGGCAAAGCCAGCTTATTCTAATTGGGCCAATGTAATAGTAATGGGTCAAATGCAGCTAGAATATAAGGCGGCTTACTCTAATGGATCAAAGGCAGTTTATTACTTGATAGTAATGGGTTAATGGAGGCTTAATTTTAATTGAGCCAACGTGATAGTAATGGATCAAAGGGGGCTAAAGTCAAATGCGGCTTATTCTAGTGGATTAAAGGCGAATTATTACATGATAGTAATGTGTTAAAGGCGGCTTATGGGTCAAAAGCTGCACAATAGGTTTTAGGAGAGATTTCTGTTGCCGCAACAAAAGTTCAAACCCTAAGTTTTCCCTCCCCGGCACATTCTTATGGAATATAATACATTGAATCGGTGTCAGACTTTAAAGTGTTTGTTATATTGGTTGATGATTAACGCTAAGTTAAATAAACATTATCGTGACTAGCAATCCCCCTATTCCTTCATACATAAGCTACAATTAAAATAAAATAAAAGAGTCCACAAACATTTACTTAAAGATTTTCCTATTTATGGAATTTAATAAATAAATAAAAAATTTAACTTTGGCCCTATCCATTTTAAACTATTAATTAGTTTTTTTAGCAAAAATTTCCTTAACTATGATCTATTAATATATCTGATTCTCTGTAAACAGTTTCGTCTATGGTAATAGAATATTGTTTTGAAAAACATAAAAATTACGGGGTTTATATTTATCATACAAACATCAAGGTTTCTAATTTAAAAACAAGATGAAGTGCATGAAAAACTCTTCAATTGGAAACTTAGGATTCCGATTAGGTGATTGTATTTTGGATTTTGACTAGTTTAGTTTGGTATTTATGAGCTGTTAAAAAAAGAAAAAGAAATATCCAACAATATATTCAAGCTGTTGAACAATATTAATTTTGTTTTTATAACTCGACAAAACAAACCAGCAATATTATCTAACGAAAATAAACTAATAGTCCTAAGAAGTACCACGAGTTGCAAAATAAGATTCTACATATATCCAAAAGTAAATACTAATAGAACATTATCTTTGAAGAGAAAATTGTGTTGACTGACTGGTAGCCAAAATCAATTTTTTTTCCTTGGTCTTCTATGATGTTCTTTGGCTAGGTTTGATACCGCTTCACGCTTGCACGAGAATCTGTTGTGTCCAATTTGTTGAAAGTTTCTGGAAGTATGCTAATATTATTTTTTGATTTTTTCTATGAAAATCTTGTTGTTTATATGACAAATGCAAACGTTTAGATGTTTTATGTCATTCAAGACAATTTTTCATCAAACTTTTTAAGAAGGGGCAATTCTGTTAACATATAATAGTTGAGGGGTTGTTTACTAAAACAAATAGTTGAGGCCTTGAAGGTTTAAAAATGGATGTAGTCAAAGTTGAGGGTTATTTTCATTAAATTCCCTTCTATTTATATGTGTGTGCATGTGGAGTTTAGGAGAGTAAGAAATTTCCAAAGGTCAGAAGAATGAGTGAGGAAAAGAGGAAACAACATTTTGTACTAGTACATGGTTCGTGCCACGGCGCGTGGTGTTGGTACAAAGTTAAGCCGCTGCTAGAGGCGATGGGCCACTGCGTAACCACAATGGACTTAGCTGCGTCAGGTATAGACCTAACCAAGTCGATCACTGATATCTCCACATGCGAACAATACTCGGAGCCATTGACGAAGCTCATGGCCTCATTACCAAGTCATGAGAAGGTTGTGCTCGTTGGTCATAGCTTTGGTGGCTTGACCCTAGCCATGGCCATGGACAAGTTTCCTGACAAAATCTCTGTGTCTGTCTTCTTGACTGCTCTCATGCCTGACACCAAACACTCACCATCTTTCGTCTTGGAGAAGGTATCTCGTTTCTTTTTCTTTTCTTTTTATTCTTGAGGATATACATAGAATAATTAGATTTTCTAAAGAAAAGGATATGTATATAGATGAATATCGTGTATATCCAATTAAAAAGTATCTCTCATTAGCGAACACTATTTTGGACTTGGCGTCTTTCCGAGTCAACGTTTAAATTGTAGAAAAGCTTGTAGCTAGTGTCATTGGACACTAGTACAAGAATGTTATATTTTTAAATGAACCCAAAATTAGTTAAATCTTATAAAAAGATATAAGGAAGAATACTTATAGAGTATATAGAAAACAGTTAGAAATTTACTATCATCTATATATTTTACCTTACATTATTTTCTAACAGATTTTAGGGTGGTTAATTAGTACTCCACCTAGTAATGTTAATGATTTTGAGCATCTGATGAAGATTTCCCTTTTTCTTTTGAACATGTTTCCATTTTTTTGGAACCTAGTGTAAGAATCTTTTGTCACCTATATGAGATAACTAGCTATATAACTCATATGTATTGACAATCTAACGAATACATGGGGTCTAATGAGTTTGCTCACATGTTAATATCTATTCCAAATTCTTTATTTCATAGTCGTTAGAGTTTTACCACTGTTAGATTCCTTATTTTCTTGTATTAAACTCGAAAATTCAAACCAAGGTTTTTTTATTACATACAAGTTTGGAATCAACACACCACAAGAAGCATGGATGGGCACCGAATTTGAACCGTACGGCTCGGACAATTCCGGGCTGAGTATGTTATTTAGCCCTGACTGCATGAAGTTCGCTCTCTACCAGCTTTCTCCAATAGAGGTAATTTGATTTGATTTATCATCATCATATTTGTATTCTAATACTTATCTATAATATTTCAATTCTTACGTTTCTCTATATAAATATAATCGAAAATCAAAGCAGAATATATTTGGGACAGTTGAGAATTCAATTGGTGATTGATAAAACAGTAAAAGACAATAAATTTTTCATTTTGTACTATTAATTATTCATTTTTCCATGGTCTTCTAACCACAAAAAGACAAAAATATTTTGTCTTCAATCCATAGCAGTCTATTTAAGATTTCTTTTTTGTCAACAACGTATACTGAATTTTTCAATGGCCTGGAAATTGGATTTCCCTGATTGTTTTTTCATTTCTACATTCAGATTTATTTTTTATATTTCCTTTTATAGACTAAAAAATCTATAAGAATTTAAGAAATACTTTAAACAATTTAGGATAGCTACATGCAAAGTGTAATTTATATAAGTATATAAATAGATGGGAAAAAAATGTAAACCAGATTTGTTTACAGGATCATGGCCCAACTAGCTAGTACTACCAACGTATATGTAAGATTGTTGATTCTTACTTGTAATTTGGTTTTGGTGATGTTGTAATCTTGATTTAGGATCTTGAACTGGGATTGCTTCTAAAAAGGCCTGGATCATTGTTTATTAACGATTTATCAAAGGTGAAAAGCTTCTCAGATGAAAGATATGGATCTGTTCCCCGAGCTTTCATAGTATGCAAAGAAGACAAAGTCATTCCAGAAGAATATCAAAGATGGATGATTGATAATTTTCCGGTAAATTTAGTGGTGGAAATGGAGGAAACAGATCATATGCCAATGTTCTGCAAACCTCAACAACTTTGTGATCACTTAATGGAAATTGCAGACAAATTCGTTAAGTAATCTTGATGTTATAAAAAAAATACTTGAAGAAAATGTGTTGGATCTGATACAGTGAGAGTTTATTGCAGATTTGGATAATTATGAATCTTTGTAACTTTGTTACTTTTTATTATAAAATTAAATTATGTCAACATTTAGTATAATTGTTTGCATATGAAAATATTATTATATGAAAAATATTTACTATTAAACTATGTCAACATTTAGTATATTTGATGAAAGGATAGTATCTCCTTGACTCTCCATATCCAAACCCACATATGAAAGTATTATTATACTACCTTTTAAAAGGTGTTTTATCGATGGAAACACATAATTTTTCTTTCAAATGTGTTGTTTCTAGCAAAACAAAAACCAAAAACTATAATTATAAGTAATCAACGCTATAATAAAATAGTGTGTCTCTCCTGAAGTGACACATCGATTTTTTTATTATTATGAGCTTGACATATCAATAAATGAAAAAAGTTTATGATCCAATCAAATTATTTCATTAATACACATAAGTAAACACATCATATTTTTTATACCATATCAATTAATGAAAAATCTATGTAACCAATCAAATCATTTAAATTATACACATAAGATAATAATCATAATATTTATTTTGACCATGAATAAATTAATAAACTAATAAAAAAATTCTAAAATATTCATATTATTTTAACTATATGCATCATATAATATTTATTTTACTATAAATAAATTAATAATTATAGTATCTTCAAATTATTTTGAAGATGTAGAATTTTTTCAATAATGTATTGTCAACTCTTAGAATATTTCCTCATGAATGAATTTTATAGGAATTTATTTTTAATGAATATTTCCTCATGAATGAAAGCTAAACAAAAAACATGGCAAACAAATGAGGTGATAAGTTAGATACAAATAAAGAAGCATGACTAATGGAGATTATTGAGATAACAATGGTTGAAGAGTAAGAAGACAAATGAGAAGAAAATAAGATTATCGTGGAATAGTTACACTTAATGTAAAAAATAAACAAAAATGTGGTTGTAAAACTTATTTTGTGGTCTAAAATTTTCTACTATATTTCATGTTGCTGATGCAAAGTATGAGAGTTTTGTCTATAAAACATCCACTAAGGTTACCGTTCTATATTACTTGAATGCTTTTAAACTTTTTATAGAGTTTATAATGTATTTGTATCCATAATATTTAAATAGGGTATTATTTGGTAATTTTAAAGTTCATTTGGCTGAAAGTTGTAAGTTTTAGTGGTTTTCTTCACCCTCAAACCACATCTATGGATAATAAATATATATTTGTATGCACAAACTATATGACATATTAGACCTAATAATAATTATAATATTAATAATAATAATTATTATAATAATTAAAAAAAAAAAAAATTTCTTTGTAATATCTTAAATTTAAGTATTATAAAAAATAGCTAATGGAACAAAACTATTCTCCAAAACTAAACCTCCTAGACAAAAACATACAAAAAAGCTTAATATAAACTAACCATTTCCATTATTAATCATACTTAATGTGCATATATAATCAAATAACAAAATTACCAACTCAAATATCTTACATTTCATTATTTCTATATTTATTATATTTTAAAAATAATCTCAACAAATACAAAAAAACATCTTCAAAAAATAAAACACTAATAGACTAAAGCTAATAAAAAAAAAAAAAAACCAAATACAAACACAGTATTACAAAAACCACATAAAATTTGAACTAATACAAAACATCAATTGTATGAGGCGTCTAAACTTTTAAAAATATTTTAAACAAAACTATACTAAATGAAGGTAACACAAACTAACCATCGATACTATTGAAAGTATTTATATTTATAAAAAATATCTTGATGCGTAGCGCATGTATTAATCTAGTTAGTAATAAGTATTAATCTAGTTAGTAATAATGATGATGTAAACCCTTAAAAAATTATAGTACTTATGAAATCATAAAAATACTGTAGTTTCCATTTTTGTAGTCTTTAATATTTGTGTGTGTAAATGATATATCAACAATAAACAATATGAATCAGTACTATAAAAGCTAAGGGGGACTCTCCCTCTGATTGACACATCAGCAAGGGAGAGACTGACACCTGTCCATTTTTATAATTTTTTAAAAAACCTTCATTACACGGTTCTCTTCATCTTCCAGGGCAAATACGTTTCACTCTTCATGGTTCATCTTCTTCTTATACATTGAAAATCGTTTCACCTTCGAGAAAATTTATTTGATGGGGTTCTTTGAATAGATGAGATCTCCAGAACAGTAGAACTCCCAAAACCCTTTATATTTCTCAATCCAGAGAAATCGACTTTTTTCATCGACCAAACATAGAGAATCATGTTTTCTCATCTTTCAAGGAATCCAAATCGCTGGAAGGGAAGTGTCACAAAATGATACAATTTCAACGAGGTAGTGAATTGCCCTAAGCTTCTCCGATCCATGCTCACCACTGGATTTCAGTTTCCAAAACCAATCAATAACTTCGCAGATTCAATTCGACGTCGTTGCTCTGTTTTAAAGTGGAACCCTGACATTTCTATTCAGATAATGGTTCCTGCTCTGAAGGTAAGGAATCATTTAATGCCTCACAAATTTGGTTCTTTTAGTGATTTAAGGTATCCTCAATCAGCTCTGGGACATGAGGAATACAACCTCACCTGTGCACAAGTTTACTAGACACCAAAGAAGGTATTTTCAAATCATTACTACCAAGTCTATATTTTGTCAGCTATTAATATTACTATTGTGTACAGTAATGGTAGAAGAACATAAGCCATTGCATATAAGCTATAGACTTGTGGTGTTTCTTTTACCATTTATTTTTTTGTTTTTACGGTTTTGATTTTTCTCATCTTTATTTTATTTTTAAAATAATATATTGATTATACAACTTTTCCTCCAAATTTTATAAATCATATTATTGTCTACATTGATCCAAACAACTTATATGAGATAAAACCCGTGCGTACGAGCGGGTACTAACCTAGTGTTAAATAAAAAAAGGACAATATGTTAGAATTGTAAGGTTTATGTGGATATATGAGTTTAACTACATCTACTGTATTAGTTCAAGTAGTGTCTCTTTCAGGAAAGTTGGCCAATTCAGGCCTAAATTATCTCCATGAGTTAAATTTATATCTGAACTTTAACCCAATGCGTAAACATACTTGAATTATTAAAAAATTTGAATTCGATATATGAACTTTTGATTTTGTGCTATTATATACATACGTACTAACACCGTTAACTAATATGACATCCACGTGGAATCCACATCATTAATGATAAAAAAATATTTATGCAAAAAGAGCAATCAATCAGTTTCGGACCCATGACATTTACTATATAACTTATGGGCTTAAGACCAATTATGCCAAGATAATTATTGTTGGTAACATAAACACATAAATATATATAGTTTCAAACACCTATATCATCTTCATTTTCTTCAGTGATAAGAAGTAATTGACTTGACTTGACTTTTGCCTTATGCTCGTCAATGGCTCTCTCGATCTTCACCAAGTCGGTTCAAAAGGTTTGTTCTTTGATTGGAGAGATATCTCGAACTATTGAAATTTTCAATTCATAGATGGACACTAGTTTCTTCGCCGCCGCATCAGCTCCTACGGAGTCATTTATTGTTTATCATCCTTTCATCGCCGTCATGAAGCTTGAGTTGAAGGAGATTGCAATGGATCACAAAGTTGGGTTTTTTCGGGTTTTTTGTATTCAAATATGAGTTACAGATGAAGCGGAGGAAGAAGGAGAAGGACCTGAAGAAGAAGAAGCGAGTTGCAGAGTCAAGTGATGATCTTGTGCGATTAGTGAATCGATTTCATCATCGTCGAAGTGAGAATTCACATGGCTGAGTCATAAATAGACCAATTAAGACTTCGATATATGCAAGGAGCATAAAAATTGAAGAAATTTTGGATTTTTATTTTTTTGTTTACCTTTGGATTCGGGAGAGGGGAAGCGTAAGATTGCAGACAAGACACAAGGATGACATTTTCTTATTCGCAGAAGAAACAAAGGAAATCGTAAGCTTTTAAAGGAAGAGACTTTTTTTCTGTATAGTTTTCTCGCCGAAGGACATTATACGAATTGATGTTCTCCGGCGTCGACCAGGCCAGCGTTTAGATAATTGGAGTGCATTATTGATTTTGATTCGGATTATTATTTTTTTAGTCTTTTCTTAATTACCTTATTGATTTTATTTCTTGTTTGATTTTTGAAGAATAATTGAACATCCATCAAATTTATTTATCATGATTTGATTCCAGGTTTCGTTAATTATTTTTTATAGGATTCGTTAATCTGAATTTAATTGTGAAAAAATTACTCGGTGAAACAGCATCTTATCATTTGATGAAGATGAAGATGATATTTGTTTTTTAAACTATATATATTTTAAATGTTTAAATTATTTACGATTATTGACTTAGCATAAGGGGTGTTCTGTTCATATCTTTTGGAGTAAAGGTCAGAGGTTCGATGGTTGCTTCTATAATTTTTTTTTATCATTAATGACGTGGATTACACATGGATGCCATGTCATCGAAAGTTAACTGATCGTTAATGGTGTTAATGCATATGTATATAATAACATAAAATCAAAAGTTTATGTACCGAATTTTAAAAGTTTAATAATTTAAGTATATTTACGCATTGAGGTAAAGTTCGGGTATAAATTTAACACATTGAGATGGCTCAGGCCTGAATTGGCCAACTTTCCGTCTCTTTCATGATGGTTAGAGTTTAACAATCGTTTCATCATCATCATAAATTGATAACATTCATGAATATGGTAATTTTGATTTAGGATCTTGAACTTGGACTACTTCTAAAGATACCTGGATCATTGTTTATTAATGAATTATTGAGGGCCAATAACTTTTCTCACAAAGGGTATGGGACTGTTCTTCGAGCTTACATTGTGTGAAGAACATCAGCGATGGATGATCAATAATTATCCGGAAAATTTAGTGATAGAGATGGACGAGACAGATCATATGCCAAGGTTTTTCAAACCTAAACTATTAAGTGACAATCTCTTGGAAATTTTCGCTTAGATATTTATTTAGAGAGAATGTATTTGGATATGACTATCATGTGTGTATTCTCTCAGAAATAAAGTTTCAGAATTTATTGTTTTATATTAGTTTTATATGAGAAAAACTAACAGTCAATGTTGTGTTGGTTCAGAATTCTATGGATCTCAAGAGAAGGACCAAAAACCTAACAGTCAATATATAGAGTATATATGAAACTAACTGTGTCTATATATATATGTGTTGAACCAAGATGTTGAAGGTAAAGAAGGCAATGGAAAAACCAGAAGCGGTTTGTGCATGTCCATGGGATCTGCCATGGCGCGTGGACTTGGTATAAAGTGAAAACAACACTGACCAGATTGGAAGAGATTCGGACTCTGAAAGATTACTGCAAACCGTTATTGAGTTTCAGAGCTCGCTTGGCTTGGATGATGATAAGGTGATTCTTGTTGCTCATAGCATGGGAGGAATACCGGCTGCACTTGCAGCTGATATCTTTCCTTGTAAGATTGCTGCTATTGTCTTCTTGACAGGTTTCATACCTAACACAAGAAACCCACTTGCTTATGTTTATGAAAAGGTATGATTTCGTTGCACCGTATGATATCTCTATCAAGGTTAACACTAAAGTGAACCAAAACGGTGTCATATCAGATGTTGGATCAGAAGAATTGAGCAAAATGGGCCAACAACAGAACAAGCCCAGATTGCCAAATCAACCCAACACTGTGCAACGGTCTTCTTCACTCAACGACAAACACATAGTCAAGGACAAAGCGAATACGATAAGAGTGAGCAACAGAATTGGCCAGCTAAGGTTGAGCAATAGATTCGATCTACTAGGAAAATCAGAGGCCACGTCAGAGGACCCTAAAACCCTAGCTAGAATCAAAGAGTAGTATAAATATATTGTATTCAACTCTTATAATTGTTAAGCACATAGAAACCAAGAGTTCATTGCCTCAATATTCTATATTTCAAAAATTTTCATGGTATCAGAGTCATGGCAAATACATCCATGGAACTTTATTCTTATCATACTTCTTTTGTCAGGTTGGAAAGTTTATACAGTTGATTGCAACATTCTTGGGTGGATTTGGTATAGCGTTTGTGAAAGGATGGTTACTTACACTTGTTATGTTAATATCAATCCCTCTTCTAGCTATGGCTGGTGCAGCTATGGCTTTTATTGTTACTAGAGCTTCTTCTCAAGAACAAGCTGCTTATGCCAAAGCATCATCTCTTATTGAACAAACTTTTGGGTCTATTCGAACCGTAAATAATGCTTCCCTTTCTTTCTTTTTTCTTTCTTGGCTTGATGTTCATCAAATGTTTGAAACTTTAACATAGTGTTTCTTCTCAGGTTGTTTCTTTAACAGGAGAGAAGCAAGCAATGAGTAGCTACAGAGAGTTCATAAACTCGGCCTATAAATCAAATGTGAAGCAAGGTTTCGTAACGGGTTTAGGTCTTGGAGTAATGTTCTTGATGTTCTTTTGGTAGCTATGCTTTAGGTATATGGTTTGGTGCTGAAATGATACTCAAAAAAGAATATACGGGTGGTAGAGTGATCAATGTAATGGTCATTGTGGTCACCTGTTCCAAGTGAGTTTAAAAAACTAGGTTTTTTTTTTTTTTGGATTAAATATAAAAAGTGATTTAAAAAAAAAAATTATTTCCAAACGTCGTTTATATAATCATCATTGGTACTTTTTTAACGCGTCTTTATTTGGTTTCTTGATTTGATTTTGCTTTGGCGATAATAAGATTTTGGCTTTTTTTTTTTGTATAAAGGAAATGTTTTGGCTGGAAAGAATGAAAATGGAATCCATCATGATGGTATGCTTGAAGGCTGGTTTGGGAAATCTTGGTGGAATAAGAGAACTTTTGTTCTTCTTTTTACTACTTTCACTGTGTTTGCTCCATTGACAAGCTTCAAACGTATAGGTTAGTAATCTGTTTGGTTTCACTGTAACACTTTGACAAGCTTAGATTGTAATGGACTAATGGAGATGTTTATTGTAACACCCCGACCGTCCCTACCGGTGAGCACCCACATCCTCTTTTGGGCCCGTGGGTCCCACCCCTGTCTGACGGTCGGTGCATTTATTTTTAGATAACTCTGGAGTTCTCTCACATGATTTGATTTGGCTACCTATATCACCAAAGTGCACTTATCTTTCTGTCAACCATCTTGAGAGAACTCCAGAGTTAAGCGTGCTTGGGCTGAAGTAGTACTAGGATGGATGACCTACCGAGAAGTGATTATCGGTATCGTGTGAGTGTCGGATATGAGATAAAAAAGGGAACTTACCTGATTATCCGGTTCACGGTTGAGTGTCGGATATGAGATAAAAAAAGGAACTTATCTGATTGTCCGGATCTCGACAGAGTGTCGGATATGAGATAAAAAAAGGGAACTTATCTGATTATCCGGATCTCGACTGCGTGTTGAATATGAGATAAAAAAAAGGGAACTTATCTAATTGTCCAGATCTCGACTGTGTGTCAGATCTGAGATTAAAAAAAAGAGAACTTATCTGATTGTCCAGTTATCGACTGAGTGTCGGATATGAGATATAAAAAGATAACTTATCTGATTGTCTGGATTTTGATTGAGTGTCGAATCAGAGATCAATAAAAGAGATAAAAAATAGAACTTATCTGATTGTCCGTATCTCGACTGAGTGTCGGATCTGAGATAAAAAAAGGGAACTTATATGATTGTATTGATATCGACTCAGTGTTGGATCTGAGATAAGAAAGGGAACTTATCTGATTGTCCGGATCTCAACTGAGTGTCGAATATGAGATCAAAAAAAGGGAACTTATCTGATTGTCCGGATCTTGACTGAGTGTCGGATATGAGATCAAAAAAGGAAACTTATCTGATTGTCCGGATCTCGACTGAGTGTTGGATGTGAGAACAAAAAAGGGAACTTAACTGATTGTCCTGATCTCGACTGAGTGTCGGATATGAGATAAAAAGAGAATTTATCTTATTTTCCGGATCTCGACTGAGTATTGGATCTGAGATCATAAACAGAGAACTTATCTAATTATCCGACTGAGTGAAGGATCTGAGACAAAAAAGAAAACTTATCTGATTGTCCGGATCTCGACTGAGTGTTAGATCTGAGATAAAAAGGGAACTTATCTGATTGTTTGAATCTCGACTAAGTGTCGGATATGAGATGAAAAAAGGAACTTATCTGACTGTCCGGATCTTGGCCGAGTGTCGGATATGAGATCAAAAAAAGGGAACTTATCTGATTGTCCGGATCTCGACTGAGTGTCGGATATGAAGAAAAAAGGGAACTTATCTGATTGTCTAATTGTCCGACTGAGTGTCGGATTCGAGAAAAAAGGAATTTATCTGATTGTCCGGATCTTGACTACGTATCGGATCTGAGATAAAAAAAAAAGAGAACTTATCTGATTGTCCAAATCTTGACTGAGTATCGGATCTGATATTAAAAAAGGGAACTTATCTGATTGTCTGGATCTCGACCGAGTGTCAGATCTGAGATAAAAAAAACGGGAACTTATCTGATTGTCCGGATCTCGACTGAGTGTCAGATCTGAGAAAAGGGAACTTATCTCATTATCTGGATCTCGACTGAGTGTCGAAGGCAACTTATCTGATTGTCCGGATCTCAAATGAGTGTTGGATCTGAGATAAAAAAAATAGGGAACTTATCTTATTGTCTGGATCTCGACTGAGTGTTGGATCTGAGATAGAAAAGGGAACTTATCTGATTGTCTGGAACTCAACTGAGTGTCAGATCTGAGAAAAAGGAACTTATCTGATTATCTGGATCTTGACTGAGTGTTGAAGGGAACTTATCTGATTTTCCGGTACTCAACTGAGTGTTGGATCTGAGACAAAAAAAAAGGGAACTTATCTGATTGTCCGGATCTCGACTGAGTGTAGGATATGAGATAAAAAAAGGGAACTTATCTAATTGTTCGGATCTAAACTGAGTGTCGGATA
The DNA here is from genome assembly GCA_963555745.1 of Cardamine flexuosa. Taxonomy (NCBI): domain Eukaryota; kingdom Viridiplantae; phylum Streptophyta; class Magnoliopsida; order Brassicales; family Brassicaceae; genus Cardamine; species Cardamine flexuosa. The sequence goes on from OY743215.1 coordinate 24,057,351, forward strand.
TGAGATAAAAAAAAGGGAACTTATCTGATTGTTTGTATCTCAACTGAGTGTAGGATATGAGATAAAAAAGGGAACTTATTTGATTTTCCGGATCTCCGACTGAGTGTCAGATCTGAGATAAAAAAAGGGAACTTATCTGATTGTCTGGATCTCGACTGAGTGTCAGATCCAAGATAAAAAAAAAGAAACTTATCTGATTGTTCAGATCTCGACTAAGTGTCAGATATGAGATATAAAAAAGGAACTTATCTGATTGTTTGGATCTCGACTGAGTGTCAGATCTGAGTTCGAAAATGGGAACTTATCTAATTGTCCGGATCTCGACTAAGTGTCGGATATGAGTTTGAAAAAGGGAACTTATCTAATTGTCCGGATCTCGACTGAGTGTCGGATATGAGATAAAAAAAGGGAACTTATCTAATTGTTCGGATCTAAACTGAGTGTCGGATATGAGATCAAAAAAAGGGAACTTATCTGATTGTTTGTATCTCGACTGAGTGTAGGATATGAGATAAAAAAGGGAACTTATTTGATTTTATGGATCTCGACTGAGTGTCAGATCTGAGATTAAAAAAAGGGAACTTATATGATTGTCTGGATCTCGACTAAGTGTCAGATCTGTGATTAAAAAAAAGGAACTTATCTGATTGTTCAGAGGTCGACTAAGTGTCAGATATGAGATAAAAAAAAAGGAACTTATCTGATTGTTTGGATCTCGATGGAGTGTCAGATCTGAGATAAAAAAGGAACTTATTGATTGTCCGAATCTCGACTGACTGTCAGATCTGAGATAAAAAAAAGGAACTTATCTTATTGTCCGGATCTCGACTTAGTGTCAGATATGAGATCACAAAAAGGGAACTTATATGATTGTCTGGATTTTGACTGAGTATTGGATCTGAAATAAAAAAAAAGGAACTTATCTAATTGTCCGACTGAGTGAAGGATCTGAGATAAAGAAAGATAACTAATCTGATTGTCCGGATCTCGAGTTAGTGTCAGATCTGAGATAAAAAAAAAGGAACTTATCTGATTGTCTGAATCTCGACTGAGTGTCGGATATGAGTCTAAAAAATGGGAAGTTATCTGATTATCCAGATCTCGATTGAGTGTCGGATCTGAGTCTAAAAAGGGAAGTTATCTGATTGTCCAGATCTTGACTGAGTATCAGATATGAGTCTAAAAAAAGGAAGTTATCTGATTGTCTGGATCTCGACTAAGAGTTGGATATGAGATCAAAAAAAGAGAATTTATCTGATTGTACGGATCTCTACCGAGTTTCGAATATGAGATAAAAAAAAGGAAACTTATCTTATTGTCTGGATCTCGACTGAGGGACGAATCAGAGAAAAAAAAAGGAACTTATCTGATTGTCTGGATCTTGACTGAGTGTCGGATTTAAGATAAAAAAAAGGAACTTATCAGATTGTCTTGATCTCAACTGAGTCTCGGATTTGAGATTAAAAAAAAAGGTAACTTATCTGATTGTCTGGATCTCGAGTGAGTGTCGGATCTGAGATACGAAAAAAATTTATCTGATTGTCCGGATCTCGACTGAGTGTCATATCGAGATGAAAAAATAGAACTTATCTGATTGTTTGGATCTCGACTGAGTTTTGAAGGGAACTTATCTGATTGTCTGGATATATCGATTGAGTGTTGGATCTGAGATAAAAAAAGGGAACTTATCTGATTGTCCAAATCTCGACTGAGGGTCGTATATGTGATAAAAAAAAGGGAACTTATCTGATTGTCTGGATCTCAACAGACTGTCGGATCTGAGATAAGAAAAAGGAACTTATCTGATTGTCCAGATCACGACTGAGTGTCGGATCTGAGATAAAAAAAAAGGGAATTTATCTGATTGTCCGGATCTCGCCGGAGTATCGGATGTGAGATAAAAAAGGGGAACTTGTCTGATGGTCTGGATCTTGACTGAGTGTTGAATATAAGTTCAAAAAAGAGAACTTATCTGATTGTCCGGATCTCGACTGAGTGTCAGATCTGAGATAAAAAAAAGGAACTTATCTTATTGTCCAGATCTCGACTGAGTGTCAGATATGAGATCACAAAAAGGGAACGTATATGATTGTCTGGATTTCGACTGAGTATTGGATCTGAGATAAAAAAAAAAGGAACTTATCTAATTGTCTGACTGAGTGAAGGATCTGAGATAAAAAAAAAAGATAACTTATCTGATTGTCTCGATCTCGACTGAGTGTCAGATCTGAGATAAAAAAAAAGGAACTTATCTGATTGTCTGAATCTCGACTGAGTGCCGGATATGAGTCTAAATAATGGGAAGTTATCTGATTTTCCAGATCTTGATTGAGTGTCGGATCTGAGTCTAAAAAAGGGAAGTTATCTGATTGTCCGGATCTTGACTGAGTATCGGATATGAGTCTAAAAAAACGGAAGTTATCTGATTGTCTAGATCTTGACTAAGAGTCGGATATGAGATAAAAAATAGAGAATTTATCTGATTGTACGGATCTCTACTGAGTTTCGAATATGAGATAAAAAAAAAGGAAACTTATCTAATTGTCTGGATCTTGACTGGGTGTCGGATTTAAGATAAAAAAAAGGAACTTATCAGATTGTCTAGATCTCGACTGAGTATCGGATTTGAGATAAAAAAAAGGTAACTTATCTGATTGTCTGGATCTCGAGTGAGTGTCGGATCTGAGATACGAAAAAAGAAACTTATTAGATTGTCTGAATCTGGACTGAGTGTCGGATATGAGTCTAAAAATGGTAAGTTATCTGATTATCCAGATCTCGATTGAGTGTCGGATCTGAGTCTAAAAAAGGGAAGTTATCTGATTGTCCCGTATATGAGATCAAAAAAGAGAATTTATCTGATTGTACGGATCTCTACTGAGTTTCGAATATGAGATAAAAAAAAGGGAACTTATCTGATTGTCCAGATCTCGACTGAGTGTCGTATATGTGATAAAAATTGGGAACTTATCTGATTGTCTGGATCTCAACAGACTGTTGGATCTGAGATAAGAAAAAGGAACTTATCTGATTGTCCAGATCACGACTGAGTGTCGGATCTGAGATAAAAAAAAAGGGAATTTATCTGATTGTCCGGATCTCGCCTGAGTATCGGATGTGAGATAAAAAACAGGAACATATCTAATGGTCTGTATCTTGACTGAGTGTTGAATATAAGTTCAAAAAAGAGAGCTTATCTGATTGTCCGGATCTCGACTAAGTGTCGGATATGAGATCAAAAAAAGGGAACTTATCTGATTGTTTGGATCTCGACTGAATGTCGGATATGAGATCAAAAAAAGGGAACTTATGTAATTGTCTGTATCGGGACTGAGTGTAGGATATGAGATAAAAAAAGGGAACTTATCTGATTGTTTGGATCTCGACTGAGTGTCAGATATAAGATCACAAAAAAGGAACTTATATGATTGTCTGGATCTGGACTGAGAGTCGCATATGTGGTCAAAAAATGGAAACATATCTGACTGTCTGGTTCTCGACTGAGTGTCAGATATGAGATAAGAAAAAGGAACTTATCTGATTGTCCGGATCTCAACTCAGTGTTGGATATGAGATAAAAAATGGGAACTTATCAATTTGTCAAGATTTCGACTGAGTATTGGATGTGAGATAAAAAAAGGAAACTTTTCTAATTGTTTGACTGAGTGTCAGATCTGAGATAAAAAAGGGAACTTATCTGATTCTCCAGATCTCGACTAAGTGTCAGATCTGAGATAAAAAAGGAAACTTATCTGATTGCCTGAATCACGACTGAGGGTCGGATATGAGTCTAAAAAATAAGAAGTTATCTGATTGTCCAGATCTCGATTGAGTGTTGGATCTGAGTTTAAAAAGGGAAGTTATCTGATTGTTCGGATCTCGACTGAGTATCGGATATGAGTCTAAAAAAAGGGAAGTTATCTAATTGTCTGGATCTCGACTAATGTCGGATATGAGATAAAAAAAGGGAATTTATCTGATTGTCTGGATCTCGACTGAGTGTCGGATATGAGTCTAAAAAAAAGGAAGTTATCTGTTTGTCTGGATCTAGACTGAGTGTCGGATCTGAGTCTAAAAAATTGAATTATCTAATTGTCCGGATCTTGACTGAGTGTCGGATATGAGTCTAAAAAAAGGGAAGTTATCTGATTGTCCGGTTCTTAACTGAGAGTCGGATATGGGATCAAAAAAGGGAATTTATCTGATTGTCCGGATCTCGACTGAGTGTCGAACATGAGATCAAAAAAACGGAACTTATCGTATTGTCTGGATCTTGACTGAGTGTCAAATCAGAGATTAAAAAGGGAACATATCTTATTGTTCGATCTCGACTGAGTGTCTGATATGAGATAAACAGGGAATTTATCTGATTGTCCGGATCTCGACTGAGTGTTGGATTTGAGAAAAAAGGGAACTTATATTATTGTCAGGATCTCCTCTGCGTATTGGATCTGTGATAAGAAAAGAGAACTTATCTGATTGTCCGAATCTCGATTAAGTATCAGTTCTGAGATAAAAAAAACGGGAACTTATCTGATTGTCCGGATCTCGACAGAGTGTCGGATCTGAGATAAAAAAGGGAACTTATCTGATTGTCCGGATCTCGACTGAGTGTCAGATCTGAGATAAAAAAAGGGAACTTATCTGATTGTCTGGATCTCAACTGAGTGTCGAAGGGAACTTATCTGATTTTCTGGATCTTGACTGAGTGTCGGATGTGAGATAAAAAAAGAGAACATATCTGATTGTCCGGATCTCGACTCAGTGTCGGATTTGAGATATAAAAAAGAGAACATATCTGATTGTCCGGATCTCGACTCAGTGTCGGATTTGAGATATAAAAAAGAAACTTATCAGATTGTTTGGATCTCGACTGAGTGTCGGATTTAAGATAAAAAAAAGGGAACTTATCTGATTATCTAGATCTCGAGTGAGTGTCGGATCAGAGAAAAAAATGGGTACTTATCTGATTGTCCGGATCTCGACTGAGTGTCAGATCTGAGATAAATAAGGGAACTTATCTCATTATCTGGATCTCGACTGAGTGTCGAAGGGAACTTATCTGATTGTCCAGATCTCGACTGAGTATTGGATCTGATATAAAAGAAGGGAACTTATCTGATTGTCTGGATCACGATTGAGTGTAGGATATGTGATAAAAAAAGGGAACTTATCTGATTGTCCAGATCTCAACAGAGTGTCGGATATGAGATCAAATAATGGAAATTATCTGATTCGCCTTATCTCGACTGAGTGTCAGATATAATATAAAAATAGAACTTATCTGATTGTTTGGATCTCGACTGAGTGTCGGATATGAGATCAAAAATGGAACTTATTTTATTCTCCGTATCTTTACTAATTGTCGGATTTGAGATAAAAAAAAAGGAACTTATCTGATTGTCCGGATCTCGACTGTGTGTTGGATATGAGATAAAAAAGAAACTTATCTGATTGTTCTGGATCTCGACTGAGTGTCGAAAATGAGATAAAAAAGGGAACTTATCTGATTGTGTGGATCTCTACTGAGTGTCGGATATGAGATCAAAAAAAGGGAACTTAAATTATTGTCTGGATCTCGACATAGTGTCAGATTTGAGATAAAAAAAGGAACTTAGTTCATTGTCTAGATCTCGACTGAGTGTCGGATATGAGAAAAAAAGGGAACTTATCTTATTGTATGTATCTCGACTAATTATCGGATCTAAGATAAAAAAAAAAGGGACCTTATCTGATTGTTTGGATCTTGACTGAGTGTCGGATCTAAGATAAAAAAAGGGAACTTATCTGATTATTCGGATCTCGACTGAGGGTCGGATTTGAGATATAAAAAAGAGAACATATCTGATTGTCCGGATCTCGACTCAGTGTCGGATTTGAGATATAAAAAAGAAACTTATCAGATTGTTTGGATCTCGACTGAGTGTCGGATTTGAGATAAAAAAAAAGGGAACTTATCTGATTATCTAGATCTCGAGTGAGTGTCGGATCAGAGAAAAAAATGGGTACTTATCTGATTGTCCGGATCTCGACTGAGTGTCAGATCTGAGATAAATAAGGGAACTTATCTCATTATCTGGATCTCGACTGAGTGTCGAAGGGAACTTATCTGATTGTCCAGATCTCGACTGAGTATTGGATCTGATATAAAAGAAGGGAACTTATCTGATTGTCTGGATCACGATTGAGTGTAGGATATGTGATAAAAAAAGGGAACTTATCTGATTGTCCAGATCTCAACAGAGTGTCGGATATGAGATCAAATAATGGAAATTATCTGATTCGCCTTATCTCGACTGAGTGTCAGATATAATATAAAAATAGAACTTATCTGATTGTTTGGATCTCGACTGAGTGTCGGATATGAGATCAAAAATGGAACTTATCTGATTCTCCGGATCTCTACTAATTGTCGGATTTGAGATAAAAAAAAAGGAACTTATCTGATTGTCCGGATCTCGACTGTGTGTTGGATATGAGATAAAAAAGAAACTTATCTGATTGTTCTGGATCTCGACTGAGTGTCGAAAATGAGATAAAAAAAGGGAACTTATCTGATTGTGTGGATCTCTACTGAGTGTCGGATATGAGATTAAAAAAAGGGAACTTATCTGATTGTCTGGATCTCGACATAGTGTCAGATTTGAGATAAAAAAAGGAACTTAGTTCATTGTCTAGATCTCGACTGAGTGTCGGATATGAGAAAAAAGAGAACTTATCTTATTGTATGTATCTCGACTAATTATCGGATCTAAGATAAAAAAAAGGGACCTTATCTGATTGTTTGGATCTTGACTGAGTGTCGGATCTAAGATAAAAAAAGGGAACTTATCTGATTATTCGGATCTCGACTGAGGGTCTAATTTGAGATAAAAAGGATACTTATCTGATTGTCCGGATCTCGATTGAGTATCGGATCTGAGATAAAAGAAAAAGGGAACTTTTTGATTGTCCGTATCTCGACTGAGTATTGGATCTGAGATATATATAAAAAAAAGGGGAGCTTATCTGATTGTCCGACTAAGTGTCAGAATTGAGATAAAAAAGGGAACTTATCTGATTGTCTGGATCTCGACTGAGTGTCGGATATGAGTCTATAAAAGGGAAGTTATTTGATTGTCCGGATCTAGACTGAGTGTCAAATTTGAGTCTAAAAATGGAATTATCTGATTGTCCGGATCTCGACTAAGTGTCGGATATGAGTCTAAAAAAAGGGAAGTTATCTGAATGTCCGGATCTCAACTAAGAGTCGGATATGAGATCAAAAAAGAGAATTTATGTGATTGTCCGGATCTCGACTGAGTGTCGAACATGAGATTAAAAAAGGGAACTTATCTTATTGTCTGGATCTCGACTGAGTGTCGAATCAGAGATAAAAAAAGAGATCAAAAAGGGAACTTATCTTATTGTCCGGATCTCGACTGAGTGTCGGATCTGAGATAAACATGGAACTTATCTGATTGACCGGATCTCGACTGAGTGTTGGATTTGAGAAAAAAAGGGAACGTATATTAATGTCCGGATCTCCACTGCGTATTGGATCTGGGATAAAAAGGGAACTTATCTGATTGTCCAAATCTCGATTGAGTATCGGTTCTGAAATAAAAAAAAAGGGAACTTATCTGATTGTCCGGATCTCGACTGAGTGTCGGATCTAAGATAAAAAAGGGAACTTATCTGATTGTCCGGACCTCGACTGAGTGTCAGATCTGAGATAAAAAAAAGAGAACTTATCTGATTGTCTGGATCTCAACTCAGTGTCGAAGGGAACTTATCTGATTTTCCGGATCTCGACTCAGTGTCGGATCTGAGATAAAAAAAAGGCAACTTATCTGATTGTCTGGATCTCAACTGAGTATCGGATATGAGATCATAAAAGAGAACTTATATGATTTTTAGGATCTCGACTGAGTGTCGGATATGAGATATAAAAAAAGGAATTTATATGATTATCTGGAACTCGACTGAGTGTCGGATATGAGATCATAAAAGGCTACTTATATGATTTTTAGGATCTCGACTGAGTGTCGGATATGAGATATAAAAAAAGTAATTTATATGATTATCTGGAACTCGACTGAGTGTCGAGTATGAGATAAAAATGGGAACTTATCTGATTGTCCGGATTTCGACTGAGTGTCGGATCTGAGATCAAAAAAAGGAAACTTATCTGATTGTCCAGATCTCGACTGAGTGTCGGATATGAGATTAAAAAAAGGGAACTTATCTGATTGTTCGGATCTCGACTGAGTGTTAAATCTGAGATAAAAGAGGGAGCTTATCTGATTGTCCAGATCTCGACTTAGTGTCGGATATGAGATAAAAAAAGGGAACTTATCTGATTGTTCGGACCTCGATTGAGTGTCAGATCTGAGATAAAAAAGAGAACTTATCTGATTGTCTGGATCTCAACTCAGTGTCGAAGGGAACTTATCTGATTTTCCGGATCTCGACTGAGTGTCGGATCTGAGATAAAAAAAGGCAACTTATCTGATTGTCTGGATCTCGACTGAGTATCGGATATGAGATCATAAAAGGGAACTTATATGATTTTTAGGATCTCGACTGAGTGTCGGATATGAGATATAAAAAAAGGAATTTATATGATTAATCTGGAACTCGACTGAGTGTCGGATATGAGATAAAAATGGGAACTTATCTGATTGTCTGGATCTCAACTGAGTGTCAGATCTGAGATAAATAAAAGAAACTTATCTGATTGTCAGGATCTTGACTAAGTGTCAGATCTGAGATAAAAAAAGGGAACTTATCAGATTGTCCAGATCTGAACTGAGTGTCGGATATGAGATAAAAAAAGGGAACTTATCTTATTGTCCGTATCTCGACTGAGTGTCGGATATGAGATAAAAAAAGAGAGCTTGTCTTATTTTCTGGATCTCGACTGAGTGTCGGATCTGAGATAAAAAAGGGAACTTATCTGATTGTATGAATCTTGAGTGAATGTCGGATCTGAGATTAAAAAAAGGGTACTTATCTGATTGTCTGGATCTCGACTGAGAGTCAGATTTGAGTTATAAAAAAAAACTTATCTGATTGTCCGGAGCTCGCTTGAGTAGCGGATCTGAGCTCAAAAAAGGGAACTTATCTGATTGTTCGGATCTTGATTAAGTGTTGGATCTTTGATAAAAATAAAAGGAACTTATTTGATTGTCCGACTGAGTGTCGGATCGGAGATAAAAAAAGGGAACTTATTTGATTGTAAGGATCTCGACTGAGTGTCAGATCTGAGATAGAAAAGGGAACTTATCTGATTGTCTGAATCTCGACTGAGTGTCGGATATGAGTCTAAAAAACGGGAAGTTATCTCATTGTCCGGATCTCGACTGAGTGTCGAATCTGAGTCTAAAAAAAGGAAGTTATCGGATTGTCCAGATCTCGACTGAGTGTTGGATATGAGTCTAAAAAGAGGGAAGTTATCTGATTGTCCGGATCTCGACTAAGAGTCGGATATGAGATCAATAAAAGAGAATTTATCTGATTGTCCCGATCTCGATTGTGTGTCGAATATGAGATCAAAAAAAGGGAACTTATCTTATTGTCTGGATCTTGACTGAGTGTCAAATCAGAGATAAAAAAAGATAAATAAAGAGAACTTATCTGATTGTCCGGATCTCGACTGAGTAGTTATTTCTCAATTGTGTCATTCATTGCTAAAGGCATACTCTACGTAGATCTAAATCTTCCGTTTCTAATTAACTTCTAATTCATCTTTTGGTTATTTCTCAATTGTGTCACTGGAAAAAAACTTATTGGAGAGGTTGAGAGAGAAAAGTGATTCTCACTGGTAAAGCACAATACAGTAAATCAAAATGAACCAAATTAGTATAACCGATGTAGTTACTTAGTTCTCTGTTATCATTTTAAGTTATATATTCAATATTTAGTGATTCTGTTATTTGATATATTATTCACCCTCTGTACTGAACAACAGAATCAATGGGTTTCTTTGATTTGTAGATGTTATTTAAACTTTCTGGAATAAATAAGAAACTGAAGAAACTATTATACAGAGAACCTTGCATAAGAAACTCTTACTAAAAAACAGAGGAGCTTAAACCAAAATATTCATAGAGAGTGTCCAAGTTAGCAAAATAATTGAAGACAACCAAATCTGAAATTGAAGGTTTGTGCAAACAGTTAATGGATACGATTAAAGAAGATGACTTCGCGAAGCTTGATTCGGATTTAATGGAGGTGAAATTGAATTTAATGGAGGTGAGATTGAATTTAATGGAGAAGGAAATTTAGTTGCATAGACTAAGAGTGAAACGGAGAAAATAGTGGAAATTACAATGTGCATGGACATCATTGAAGCCAAGATTAAAAGAGTGGAGGTTCAGTGTGAGCAATGAAAGGAAACCGGAATCAGTTTGCCTGGGAGCTTTTAAGACCTTCAACTATAATTGTTCATGGTCTAAATTATTTTGGAATGAATGTTGAAGATTGTTGTTGCCTCCAAGTATCGATAATGAGATTAGGGATCATTTATTTATTCATTGTGAATACTGTGAACATGTTCTGCATCGGCTTGGGCAGCCTAGCTGAACTTTTTTTTAATGATCCATATTGATATGTTAGCTCTCATCTTGATATGTTCATGCTTCCCCAATGCTCATCTTGACACATGGTGATTATTCGATTAGATTCTGACACATGTAAAAAAATATTTCCTTAATAAAAAGGAAAAACCAACAAATAATAGTAATAATAATCACATAGATAATCTTTACTTTTCATATTTTACATATTATTTCTTTAGCTAAAATGAAAAAAAAGAGGAAAAATAAATAAACAATAAAAAAGATAATATTAGTTTCCATTTCTTACATATATAGTTTTAAGGAAAAACTACTTGGAATGGAGCCCTTTGAAAATTTATTTTCAAACAGGGATCATACTGCTTTAAAAATCCTTCTCAGTAGATCCCGTTTGAAAAGATAACTTTTCAAAATATCCATTTTAGACAATGCCCCTAGTTTTAATCATATTTTAAAACAAATTTATATATTTTATACTTAACTTCAAATAAAGTTTTAAATTTATTTATTTAAATCTATATTGAATTAGGTTAAAATCATAGATAATATATATTTTTATAATATTATGTATATTTAATTAATAAATTATCTCAATTATTTTATTTAATCAAAATAGAAACCCAACAAAAAGAGAGCAATAATAAATTGTTAACTTTCAATTTTTCCATATATATATATTCAATCTTATTATTTCTCTCAAACATTTTTAAAAACTTTTGATATTTAGATTCCAATATTATTTAGAATCCAATAACAATTTCTATGTTTTACACTAAATTTAGTTTATTTGCAATGTTAGTTTTTCAAGTTTCATGATTTTCTACTAAATTACTAATATTGTTGTTGTTTATTTTTTATTTATTTATAATATTAATTATATATGAATATATGTTTGATATAATGCATATTATTTTGGTATAAAAGTTTTGACTTCTATTAATTTATATGGAGTATACAAGAGCTTAGAGTAAGATTTTAATATGATTGAAAATTGAGTTAAAGTGTATTGCAAAATCAAGTGTGTATGAAGAAAAACTAGTTTAATCAAGAAGTGGGAGTCAAAAGCCTTTGGACATTATATAGATTTTTAATATTTTAATAAGAAAATATTAAAAAGCAATTTAATTTATTTATTCATGTAGAAAATTAAATATTTGTAAATTACTATTTTCTCTAACAAAACACGATTTCTATTTCTTTTCCTAAAAAAATTAAGATATATTATTAATAACAAATACTTAGTTTTAGTTTATTTTAAAGTTTAAACCTCGTCCATCGAACGGGTACTAATCTAGCTTATATACATATAATTAAAAGAAAGTTAATTATTAATTATAAATGAACAAAATCTAAAAAATATATTATTTGGAGAACTGAACACAAAACAATAAAATGTCATATATAAATATTGTTTACAATAATTAGGAAACTATTGACCCGCGGGGTACCGCGCACTTAACTCTAGTACTTATTAAAACGGCGACGCTTTTGGGTTTTGGCCAAAAAAACACCTTAACGGAAAAACGGTGTCGCGAATTGGATCAAGAAACTGAAAAAATGGGAAGCCACCAAGAAGATCTTGATCTTCTCCTGCCTCTTGACGACGATAGAGTTCTGGAAACTCCACCGGCTTCTCCTTCTGCTGTTAGCACCCGGTGAGCTTCTCTCTCACTTATTTTTTTAGTGGTTTCTTTAGTATTTTTAAAAAAATTAAGTCCGATATGTATTTGTGTTTTGATCAATCACTTGAATCATATATTTGATGATTGGAATATTGATCTGGATGTGTCTTTACTTTCACCCCAATTCCCTCAAATATCCGTAAAGTTTGATGCTTTTCTTCTCAATTGTTTTGTCTCTAATGCCATGTTTGTGTAGGATATCTTACAGATGATGAATCTCCTAAACATAGGGCTCACTCTGACTTGTCTGACTTCAAAAGATGGAACGACTTGCATATCACAGACGCCATGGAGCATTCTGCAAGATTCATAAACTGGTACATATTGGTCTTGATTTCTGGTGTCAATGTAACGAATCCTGGTTTTTTCACCAACTATGAACTTTTGCACAGAATGCATCAGACAAGTTTGCTACAATGAGAGCTGAACTCAAAGGAGGGTATGCCAATGCTATCGAGTTGTCTTCATTACCTTGAGTGGGAGATTTTTATATTCTTGGGAGTTTTGAAATTTGTGTGGTGCTATTTCTTGTCTTGTGATGATCAAAAAACACATTTTGGTGTTATTTTCCAGGTAGTGTGATCAAGAAGACTCTTATTGCTTGGTTTTCAAGCTGCGTCTGTAAATACTGTAATAGCTGAGTATTTGTGTCTGTTTTTTTTGGTCTTATAAGCTTTCTCTTTTTATAAACAACTCTTTTATTTTTGTTTTGTTTTGTTTTTGCTTTTGTGTTTTTTCTCTATTTACCTTGTGAAAAATAGTTGTGGAATAAATTGTGCATTTGTTATGAGATCAGAAGTTTAGAAGCTAATGAGCTTTCTTTTGAGAATCCTGCAGTTTCCCTTTCACTACAATTCTGATTCTTTTACAAAACCCTCCAAACTCTTCTCTCATTCTTCCTTCTCCTCCTCCGCCTCAATCGGGTTCTCCTCCTCCTCCAATCGGGTTCTCCTTCTTCTCCATTTTCTCCCGGTAAATCAAAGAAAACTTGGGTATATATTTTTGCTGGAGTTCTAGAGGAGCTTTGGTTTTGAGTGTGATTGGTGCAGTTATTTACTTGATGTTAAAGAAAGAGTTGAAACCACGAAATTTTGATAGCTTGACGAGCAACTAACCACTGATGTCTGATCAAGAAATCGATCCTTTAGATTGTTTATCGAGTATTGTGGTGTAATCTTTAAAATTCTACAAATTTCAAGAACTGAAATCAGCAACGAGCGATTTCCATTTGTCTAACTCAGTTGGAGGATCATCAGGTTACATAGGAAAAATCAACGGAGATGGAGCAATGATCAAGAAAATAGAAGGAAACGCATCTGAAGAGATAAAATTATTATCGAAACTTAACCATTTCAACATCATTCGTCTCTCTGGATTATGTTTACATGAAGGATATTGGTACTTAGTCTGCGAACAAGCTTCAAACGGAAGCTTAAGCGAATGGACTCACACGACGAAATCGTTGTTAAGCTTGAGTCAGAAGTTATAAATAGGGTTAGATATAGCAACAGGGCTTAACTAATTACACACCTTCGTTGATCCTCAACATGTTCATAGAGATTTGAACAGCGACAATGTGTTTCTTGATATTGATTTCCGGGCAAAGATTGGTAATTTAGGGTTAGCAAGATCAACAACTACTGAAGATTTTGTGTTGACAAGACATGTGGAAGGAACAAGAGGGTACTTAGCTCCTGAATATTTGGAACATGGGTTAGTTTCTACTAAGCTTGATGTGTATGCTTTTGGAGTTGTCTTGTGTGAGATTGTTACTGGTCTAGAAGCTTGTGAGTTGAAGAAAGAGATCTATGAAGGTGTTGTGATTGAGGAGGTTTTGATTCATAGAAGATTGTTACCTGAAGGATTAGAGAGTTATGTTGTGAGATTGGTTGTGGATTGTGTGCAAAGAGATCATTTGGATCGTCCATCGATGGATGAAATTGTGCTGTCTTTGGCTAAAATCTTGACGGCTTCGAAGAACTGGGAAGAATATGTTTCTTGGCTCAAAGGCCTATTTAGTGAATTAGAAGAACTTTTGTTTTGTATATAAAGAAGTCATAAGGATTTTAGATGTTTGATGCTTATGGATAATGTTTTGGATTTGTTCATAAGATAGTTGTTATATATATATATATATATATATCTTATTATATAAAAATGAATGATTCAAAGTTAGTAATTCACATGATTCAAAGTTAAACGATCAGATTTTGACATATATTTAATTAAATAAAAGTATTAATTATCAATGAAAAAGGAAAATTAATTAATTATAATTTTACATATCTATAAAAATTAAATTCAATTTTTATAGTAACAAAACATAAAAAAACATTTTAATAAAAAATAATAGTATATCTATAAGTTTTAAAGGAATATTTAAAGTTTATGGTAATTTCAAAAGTAAAGCTAATAACTATTAAATAAAAACATTAATTGTCAAAAAAACGGAAAAGGAAAATTAAAGTTTCGGTAGTTTTAAAAAGAAATACAAATATAAAAGGAAAGTTAATAACCATTAAATAAAACATTAATTTTCAATAATAAACATATTTAATAAAAATAATATTTTGATATATTTTCAATTTTAAAAGGAAATTTTAAGGTTATTGGAAACTAAAATAACAAAAAAGCAATTATAAAAATTTTAAAGAAATTTCCTAATCCATAAAGCTAAAACAATAAAAAAGATAAGGGAACTTTAAAAATGAAAAAAAAAAAAAAGGGAAAACTAAATTATAATTTCTCACCTCTATATAAACCAATTTGAGAGTTTCTCGAATTTAAAACCAACAAAACTTTTACACATCTAAACGGTTCATAAACTATTGGTAAATTTTAATTTTATAAAGATTATTGTAATACAAATAAGGGTTTGATCGTAATAATATATATTACCATGATTCTAATTTAATAATCTTATATATAAACTTCTATTTGATTTTCTTATTATACGTTTAATGTATTCAGGACTATTAAATTTTAAGAGGAAAAAAATGATTTCTGAAATTCTAAACAACATCATGGAGTATTTGACATTGGATCAACTCAACAGAAACACTCATACCATCTTACCGTAGGTCATCCAATCAGAAAGTGGGAGGCAAGATCTGAAAAAAAAATAAGCTAATAGGAACGAATTTACTCTTACTTGATGAAAAAGTTAGTTTTATTGTTAAATTAAAAAATATGTACTACTAAAATTAAACAACATATTATCTAACTATAACCCAATTTTAACTCTTATATAGGACAATACTATTCAAGATTCTGTACACAATTTCTTTCTTGAAAAATTTGGAGATCAATTGTGTGAAGGAAGTCTTATTGATTTTAACAAGTGTTTAATTAAATAAAATTATTAGTTATAAATAAAAATAAAAATGAAATAATTCTAATCATCTCTATAAAAAATTCCACTTTTACATAGTAATAAAAACTAAAACGTATTTAATTAAAAAATAAAATAATATTTGGACATATTTACATTTAAGAAAAAAAAATTAAAGTTTTTGGAAATTTTAAAAAGGAATACAAATGTGAAGGAAAGATATTTGATGAAAAAATAAACCTAACATTTTCATCAAGTAAGACCCTGTTTGTTTGCTCATTCAAATGGATCATTTGAATGGAGATGAGAATTGATGTTTGTTTAACCTAAAAAAAATATTCATTCAAATGGATCATCTAAATGAACCATTTAAATGATTTTAAAAATTTAGGCTAAATTTTCATAATCATCTCGATGATCCAAATTGGATCATTTGGATGTAGATGATTCATCCAAAATAACAAATGACAAATGTACCCCTAACTTTTTTCTTTTATTTTTTATTTTGTATTAAAAGTATTTATATCAACAATAATTTATAAAATAAAACGTATTTCACAATTTTGCGCAAAAAATAAGTTTTTAACTTTTGAAAAATATAATTCTGGGATTTTGTGGTTATGTCCCAAAACGTCATTTTGCAATTTGTCAAAATTTGATTTTATCGTTTAGGCGAAAACCAACATTTTACATTTTACCATCGAAATGGCATTTATGCGGATTGGAAAAATATCAGTTTGTGATTTTCCGTCAAAATTACGATTTTACGGTATTAGCGGAAACACATCATTTTGTCAAAACTGCGATTTCACGGTTTTGGCGGGATAACAAAATTATGTAAATTTATGTTTTTGGCGAAAAACGTCATTTTGCGATTTTTTGGCAAAATTACGGTTTTACAATTTTTGCTGGAAAACGTCATTTTCCGTCGAAATTGCGATTTCATGGTTTTAGCGGGAAAACAACATTTAGTAAATTCATGTTTTTTTGCAAAAGGTGTCATTTTATGATTTTTTGTTGAAACTAAGATTTTGGCGGGAAATCGTTATTTTCGCTGAAATTATGATTTCATAGTTTTGGCGGGAAAATACCATTTTTTAATATCACATTTTTGGCAAAATCGTCATTTTGCAATTTTTGTCAAATTATGGTTTTACGGTTTTGGCGAAAAAATGTCGTTTTCATCGAAATTGCGATTTCACAGTTTTTGCGAGGAAACTGACAGTGTGCACTTTCATGTTTTTGGAGAAAACGCTATTTTACAAATTTCCGTCGAAATTACAATTTTACGGTTTTGGCGGGAAAAAAATATTTTTGTCGAAATTGTGATGATTGGTTTTGGCATAAAAACATTATTTTGCAATTTTCTGTTAAATTGTGATTTCATGGTTTTGGCGAAAAAAAATTATTTTGCATTCTAAGTTAAAAGTGTGATTTTACGATTAAATTTTTTTTTGCGGCAAAATGTAATTTTAGTATTTTCAAAAAAAATCTTGGTTATACGGTTATTATGTTTTTTTATATTTAATATATTTATGGTTTTAATATTATCTTTTTAAAATATGTTTAAGATTTAAATATAATTAAATTAAATAATGGGTATTTTAGTCATTTTTCTTATTAAAATCATTCAGATGGATATGAAAATTTACATGAACTATGCAAACATACAAAGATTCATTCAAATGGATTATCCAAATGAATAATCCAAAATAAAACTAACATCATCTAGATAGATTAGGGAGATGGAGTATTTGGATGATCTAGTTGAATGGAAATGTCAACTAAGCAAACAAACAGCCCCTAAGAGTAAATTCATTCCTATTAGCTTATGTTTTTTTCCAGATTTATTGCCTCCCCCTTTCTGATTAAATGACCTACGGTACGACGGTATAAGCGTTTTCTATTGAGTTGATCCAATGTCAAATACTCCATGATGTTGTCTAGAATTTCAGAACTCATTATTTTCCTCTTGAAATTTGATAGTCCTGAAAACATTAAACATATAATCAAAAAATCAATTAGAATTTTATATTTAAGATTATTAAATTAGAATCATGGTAACATATATTGTTATGATCAAACCCTTATTTGCATGAGAATAATCTTCATAAAGTTAGAATTTACCTATCATTTATGAATTATTTAGATGTGTAAAAGTTTGTTTGATTTTGAATTTGAGAAACTCTCAAACTGTTTATATAGAGGTGGGAAATTATCATTTATTTTTCCTTTCAATTTTTTTTCCTTTTTTTAAAGTTTTCTTTTTTTTCTTTTAGTTTTATGGATTAAGAAATTTCTTTAAAATTTTTATAATTGCTTTTTTGTTATTTTAATTTCCAATAGCCTTAATATTTTCTTTTTAATTAAATATATATCAAAATATTATTTTTTTATTAAATACATTTTTAAAAAAATATGTTTATTATTGAAAATTATTTTTTTATTTAATGTTATTAACTTCCTTTTATATTTGTATTTCATTTTAAATTTGCCAAAACTTTAATTTTCCTTATCTTTTCTTTTGATAATTAATGTTTTTAATTAGTAGTTAGTATCTTTACTTTTAGAATTGTATGAATTTTTTAAATTGCCATAAATTTTAAATTTTCCTTTAAATTTTAAATATGTATTATTATTTTTTGTTAAAATGTTTTTTATGTTTTGTTACTATAGAAAAGTTGAATTTATTTTTTGTAGATATGTAAAATTAGCATTAATTAATTTCCTTTTTTTATTGATAACTAATATTTTTATTTAATTAAATATATGTCAAATTTGATCTTTTAAATTGACATGTGTCATGAGTTATTAATTTTGAATCATTTACCTTTATATAAGATTCCAAATTTATTAAAGAGTGATTTCTTGATATTCAAACCCTAACCCTAGATCGGGTGCGTAAGGATTACTCAAAAATTAGGGAGCGATGAGGATAGAGGAGATTCCAGATAAAACTCGGACTATCCCGGTCAATCAGAATCTTCCGAAATGGATCTGTCAAAACTGTCACCACTCCCTTACCATCGCTGGCTTCGATTCCCCTCATTCCGGTTAGGGCTTCTCTTCCTCTCTCTCGGTCACAGTCGATACTTCAGGAATTTGTGTTTAGTAATTGGAACTTTGTTCATGTTAATTTCCGTTAGGGTTCTTATTGAATTATCTAAATCTTCCAAACTTCTTCGAATTAGGGTTGGTTCAATATTAAAAAGTTTTATGACTTGTCTGACAAGTTATATAATTGTTAAAATAAGCCTCCTCCATCAATGGAGCCAAGAGTGTTCTTGGTTCAACACGCATGGAGAACTCTCATTCTGTAAAGGCAATGGAAGAAGAATCGTTTGTAGTCGTGTATGAGTCTGAGTCAGTTTCTGATTCAAGCGTTGCTGATCACAATCCGTTACATTCAAATAACTCTGGCTTTAATGCAAGGATTCATGTTTTAACGCGTGTTTTCGATATTGCCAGAACTCAGACAAAGGTATGATGCTGTAACGTTTTGGTTCTTGGTTGAATATAATGGTTATATTTTTTTTTTAAATCGATATATATAGTCAGAATTTTGTAGGAATTTGTTTTTATTTTATATATAAATCGATATATATATATATATAGTCAGAATTTTGTCGGAATTATTATTATTATTTATATATATATATATATAAATTCCTACAAAATTCGGACTATATATATATCGATTTTAAAATAAAAAATTCCAACTAAATTCCGACAAAAAACAAAATTTAGTCAGAAATTGGTCGGAAATTTTCCGAGTAAATTCTGACTAAATTTTTTTTTTTTACCAACAAAATTCCGATAATTTTTTTGACAATCCTCAAATTTATCGAAAATAAGTCGAATAATAGTCGAAAAAATAAAATAAAATTTCGACCAATATTATTAGCCAGAAATTATAGTCGGAAATGACCATGTTTTCTTGTAATGAATGCTCTCTCTTAGTTTCTCACATGTTTTAATAACTTTTCTGGTTTCCTTTGTTTTAGGTATTGGCAAGAGTTCAATAATTTTCAATTTCAACTCATAGCCCATCAGGTGCGTTGCATTCTTTCTTCTTCACAAACTCTTTATTAGGTTTAAGTATTCAATGTTTATCGGTGAAGGGTTTAGGCTTTTATCAACATAACACTTGTTTCTTAGATCTAGTGTAAAATATATGTTTTTGTTAACAGGAAGAAAGAGATGCAATCTTGGCAAAGATTGAAGTTTCACAATCACATTTAGAGTTACTAAATAAGAAAAATGTTCTGATTGATGCTTTCCCCATAAGCAATAATGAAGATTTTGGTACTATTAACAATTTTCGACTTGGAAGACTGCCTCACTTAAAGGTATATACAAAAGCTTTAATTGCATGTTTCCTTGGAATGTTTATGATTGCTTCCTTGTCATATAAAGTCTAAACTTAGGTCACATGAAATATTATTATTAGGTTGAGTGGGATGAAATCAATGCTGCTTGGGGGCAAGCTTGTCTTCTCCTCCACACAATGTGAAACTATTTCCAACCAAAGTTTCAGTATCCTTGTGTAAATATTTTTCTTGTTTGATTACTACTTTACTGTTTATGAAGTTTTATCCTTCACTAGTTTTAAGATGTCGAGTTAAAATACAGCCGATGGGGAGTTACCCTAGAATTGTAGACAGTAACAACGAAACTTATGAGCTGTAAGTATTTGAGTTCAACTTCTTTTCAGCATTTTTAACTAAAAACTGTTTGATGATGATCTTTTGTCAGGTTTGGTCCTGTAAACTTGTTTTGGAGCACTCGTTACGATAAAGCCATGATACTGCATTTGATGTGTCTTAAAGAGTTTGCTGATTTCGCAAACTCAAAGGACAAAGAAAAAAATATTCCACTAGAGAAATGTTTCAAACTTCCATTCAAGTAAGTGCCCAAATCTTCTAAAACCCAAAATCGTTGTCGTTTTTTCTCATATAAAATTTTATTTTGAAGGATTGAAAATGACAAAGTGGAGACATATTCAATAGCAAAGAGCTTCAACAACAAGCAAGAGAGTTGGACCAAAGCATTGAAGTATACTCTTTTCAACCTCAAATGGGTTCTCAACTGGTTCGTTGGAAAACTAATTTTCAGTCTCTCTCTACTACGGTTTCCTTGTACGCCAAGAAAAGTCTTGATGCTAATAAGCCGTCAGGTAAAAACCTAAGAAACTTGTGAGATATTGAACTCAAATCAGCGACTTGTGTCATTGTGTGATTAGTTTAAGCATTTATGTCATAACATCGACTTGTAACGTTTGTATATAAATTTATTTCGATGCATTTCTCCAAAATGTTTAATTTGCATAACCGATCATCAGATGGATTTAGTGATGTCGGTTTGGTTCAGAACACAAGTCGATGAGGGTTTATTCACAAGGGGTTACGTTTCAATGTGATTGATAGATTAGTTGTTCACATTGATGGATTTGTCGGGAATATAATCATTGTGGCCTAAAAGAAACAGTTGTCCCACAAAACAAACTCCAAAGTAAAATATTGTTACAAAATGTCATTGTGAATGTTAAAAATACAATAAACAGTAACAAGTGTATATTAGAAGTCATCACACAACCTTCAAAAACAGAGTTATTAAAGAAAGAGCCTTCAAACAAAGAGGCTAAAGAAGAAAGTCTAAGAGATATGAAGAAAGCGTTGACTTTTATGTGTTGACTATCTCTACCTCTTTCAGTTCTTTGTTCAAATTACTTATCTCCTTCTCTTTCGGTTCTTCGTTCAAATTACTGGATTCTTCAGCCTGAGAAGGGAAACATGGTCTCCACACAGTTTCTTTGCCAATATCCATTAAGGCTATTCCTTTTCTCGTCAATTTCTCTCTAATCTGATCACTTTTCTCGAATTCTTTGTTCTTCCGCGCCATTATCCTTTCTTCTATTAACTGCGAAATATCTTCTTCTCCTAATCCTGCTCTTGTTAGTGTTTTTTGTTTCATTTCTTTCAAAAGCTCGGCATAGGTCAGAGTGCTGAGCAGACCAAGCACATCAAGTACTTCCCTTGCTGCTTTCTCAATCTCAACGAGTGACACAAGCATCGAAATTCGCTGCTTCTTCTGCATTTTCTGAAAATATTGGGAAAAAAACAGACAACTTTGATATGTATACTTGTGAATGCAAAGAGATACAGATAAGGAAGAAGACAGAAGTACAAACCTTGAGCTTGCTGAGTGAAGCGTTGATGAATTTCAATGCATCTTGGTAAGCACCCGTAAGTATATGTGCGGTATTCAAATCGTCTAACATCTTTGTTTCAAACTCACTTTTCATCTTGTTGATGATGTCTTTGGCTTCTGCAGTTGGTTCGGCTTTCTCACCTTCAGACGTTAAAGCTTCTTGATACGGTGACAAACCTTCAACAAGATCTTGTAAAGTCTGAGAAACAAAGACCAGAGGTTATAATCACAACTGAATATAATAAACTATGAATTTGGCTTCACATATCATTCGTATGTGTTCCAATATCAACTTTTGTTGAATGATTTTGAAAACAGATCTGTACCTGATAAACATAATATAAAGCTTCTGATGAACTCTCTAGCTGCGATTCCGAGAAACTCAGAGGGGAACGGTACTGTGCACTCATCAAGAAGTGCCTCAGAGCCAATGGATGGTAGTTCGCTGTGATCTACACAAATTAAAACAAACAAAAATGAAAACCTGTAAACAATTCTGCATTTAACTATTGGAACACACCCCATAGA
Source organism: Cardamine flexuosa (assembly GCA_963555745.1). NCBI lineage: Eukaryota > Viridiplantae > Streptophyta > Magnoliopsida > Brassicales > Brassicaceae > Cardamine > Cardamine flexuosa. The sequence continues at coordinate 24,079,661 of OY743215.1, forward strand.
AAAGTTCAATAATTATACTAGCAACCAATAAAAAACATACTTCTCGAATCGTTCTAAAGTTCATCGTTGATTTTGCCATCTTCTCGTTGTTGATGGTGACATGCCCATTATGCATCCAGTAACTGACACGACCATCCTCATATGCAGCACATGTCTGGGCGATCTCATTTTCATGATGCGGGAATTTAAGATCTGCACCACCCCCATGAATGTCAAATTTATCAGACAGATAGCAAACACTCATTGCACTGCACTCTATGTGCCATCCTGGTCTTCCTGGACCCCAAGAGCTCTCCCAACTTGGCTCCCCAGGTTTTGCAGCCTACATATATTTTATATTTAAACCACACTTCATCATAAACTACAAGACTCAATTTGCAGACTCAGAGATGAATATTAGAAAAGATTTTGATTATCGAACCTTCCATAACGCAAAATCAGCAGGGTTACGCTTTCTTGAATCGACAGCAACACGCTCACCAGCTCGTGTATGTTCCAACATTTGCCCAGATAATTTACCGTAATTCGGTGATTTGTCAACGGAAAAGAACACATCACCTTCCACTACATACCCACAACCATTCTTAATGATCTGTAACAGGCAAGTGGATCATACAAATTACTGTCGAATCTTTCAACTAACAGCATTTAACGAGATCAAATAAGAAAAAAAGAAGAAGAAAGTGAGATCTCTTATCAAGCTAACATACCTTGCCAATCATATCTATTATGTCGTTCATATGCGTGCTGACCCGAGGCTCCTCGGTGGGAGTAAGGCACTGAAGAGCACCCATATCCACAGAATATTCCTTGCAAAACTCATCACTCAACTCTAAATAGTCCACTCCACGTTCATTAGCACGCTTGATAATCTACAGAAATCCAAAATTCAGATTGAAAGATTATAAAATATGGACATGAACCTAAACATAAGAAACGGAAAAACAAAAATACAATAGTGGCTTCCATCTAGTTAGACCAACATTCACTATAATTCACTATCAAATTCTAATTCCATAAATTGGTAAAAACCGAATAAAAACAAGAAAATAAATTCAGAATATTCAACGCAGTAGTGAGTTGAGCTTAAAAAAAAAATCATACCTTGTCATCAACATCTGTGAAATTACGGACAAACTTAACTTCATAACCCAAATGCATCAAGTATCTGCATAACCAGTACAAGTAAAGATAATTAAAATCCAAATCCAAGAACATTCCTTGATCCAAATATCAAAAACTAGAGAGGAAGCTAAACCAAGTTGCAAAATCAAAGCTATGAGATTAAGTTTAAGAACTACATGCATATCCCCAAACTTAACCTTATCAATCTAACAGATTCAATTCCAAAATAACCTAATTTCAAACAATTTCATCGAGAAGAAGAGAAGAGAGACCTGTAAAGAACATCAAACGCTACGGCCGCGCGAGCATGTCCGATATGGCTGAAATCGTAAGCGGTGATACCACAGACGTACATTCCAATTTTTCCGGGATTGATCGGAACCAACACTTCCTTCTGTTGCGTCATCGTATTGTATAGCTTCAACTCCATTCTCTCAGCCTCCATCTCTCTCAATCACAGCTTCACGGCGAAGAGGAAAAAATCGAAAAACCCTTTTCTTAATTTTACGTTTTCTCACGCGACCTGTTCGTTTTTATATTTTTTTAACCAGTAACTTAAAAGTCTTTGACCCGTTGAGTTTATGGGCCGGGCCCATTTTGATTATAATAAAAACACTCGATTCCGGATCCGAACCCGGACCCGTAGCGTTACCCGAATTTAAACCCGATTTAGACTTGCCGCCTGATTGATCTCTCTTTCGTTGCCTGAGTTTCTGAATCCATCCATCTGCAACCATGACTACATCGGCGATGGATCCTCCTCCACCGCGAAATCCTAACCGTGATCCCGAGCCTGAACCAATCACTACATCAATTTCACTGAACGAAGAATCCTCGGTCCCAGCGGAAGTTTCATCAATGAACCCCCCGCCTCCCAGAAACCCTAACGAACCTAATCTCGAGACAACGGAAGTAGTAGAACTAGAGCCCAAGTTAATTGAACAATCCAAGGACGATTCCGTCGAGGTAGACGCGGATAAGCCACCTCGTGCTCGAGCCGTGAAGCAGAATCCTGTGCCCTACACTATTCCAGAGTGGAGTGGTCCTCCTTGTCATCAATTTCAGCTTGAAGTTCTCAAAGAAGGCGCCATTGTTGACGAATTAAACGTGTAAGTTAAAAGTCTTATGAATCTATTATCTTCTAAAAGTTAGCAATTTTGATTTGAAATGTGTTGTAATTTCTCTTTGCAGACATGAGAAAGGAGCTTACTTGTTTGGACGTGATAGTATCTGTGATTTTTCTCTAGAGCATCCTTCGATTTCTCGGTTTCATGCAGGTGATTATTACTTTATGCTGTGAATTAGAGTCTCTGAAATTTGGATTAAGCTGTTTTTAATCGTATTGTAATGATTTTTTTCCAGTTATTCAATACAAGAGAAGTGGAGCTGCATATTTATTTGATCTTGGCAGTACTCATGGAACGTTGATTAACAAGAAGAAGGTGTTTTTATTTGTGGTTTCGATAAGTTATTTCCTTTTTGATAGACTTATCTTTTGGTGTTGTACTAACGGTGTGTTGTGATTATTGCAGGTGGAGAAAAGGGTTTTTGTTGATTTGCATGTTGGTGCTGTTATTCGCTTTGGCTTGTGAGTTAATCTTTCTGTTAATCTCATGATGATTACCTTGTCAGTTTTTTTACTTTGATTTTCCTGAGCTTTTTCTTTGTTTCTTATGTAGTTCGAGTCGGCTGTACATTTTCCAAGGACCTTCGGAGTTAATGCCACCTGTAAGATTAATATTTCACTTTATGCAATTTAGTTTTTGGTCTAGAATACGTTTTGGCTAGGTTGTTGGGTTGGTCTTTCATATGAGTTCCAATTGGTGTTCTTGAAGCTCCATGCATGTCTGAGTATCAAGAAAGGAATTTTCTTGCACAGCTTATCATGTAGATCTTCATAGTCTATTAACATATCAGATATCGGTTTGAACACTTAATTCAGTTGAACTATTCTGTCTAAATAAATTCATGCACAGTGCCTAAAAATGTGTGTCCGTGCTATCTATAGTTCTTCCTCTTAGTCATTGATTTCCTACCAATGATGCTATTAGAGAAATATAACTAAAGAATTTGAAGATATTCTGTAACTTCTGTCGTCGATTTTTTCTTATCATCTAGCCTTAGTTATTGATGTCCCATTGATATGCTTTTGGTATTGATTTTTAGGAGAAAGACTTGCAATTAATCAGAGAAGCAAAGATGAGACTAGAAATGTCGGAACGAGAAGCTTCACTTCGGCGAGCAAGACAGCAAGCATCCATGGCTGATGGTGTTTCATGGGGCATGGGGGAAGATGCTATTGAAGAAGAAGAGGTAATCATAACTTTTATTTTTGTTAGTGTTGTGGATTCAAGTGTCAGGTTCAGGATTTGTGAAATCAATCTTTCTGACTGACCTTATTTCTTCTACTGTTTGGACATGTAGGAAGATGTTGAGGAAATTACATGGCAAACATATAGCGGAGAACTCACTCCAAAGCAAGAAAAAACTAAGGATAAAGTACTGAAACGGCTGGAGAAGGTTAGTTTTTCTCATTCCCAATGTTTTTCTTTCGATGCAATATAAAAATCATATATTTCTCTGATGCTTTAGTACCTAAGTCTTTAGATTCGTCTTTATTTCCCTCCTATGTTTCACCCTTCAGTATCTCATTACAATTTATAGATTGTTCTGACTTTCGTTCATTCATAAATATGAATTATAGATGTTCTGTTTAATTTCTAGACTACTCCCACTTTGCTTCATTTTTTATGTTTACTTCTGTGTAGATTGGCCATATGAAGAAGGAAGTAGCAGCTATTCGAGCCAAAGACATTTCTCAGGGTGGATTGACACAAGGTCAACAAACACAGATCGCCAGGAATGACCAGAGAACAGCCGAGGTAACTTTTATGTTAATTTGAAGTGTCCTCATGAAAATCTTTTATTTTGGTTGCAAAACTCTCTGTCTGGCCTTCAGTCTCTTAGTCTCTTTTGTACATCTATCTGATTAGATTTTCCATTTCTATAAAATCTATGATAGCTTCTGGAAGAACTTGAGAACTTGGAGGAGACACTGAATGACAGCATCCGAGAAAGTTTGGGTGCGAAAACAGGGAGAAAACCTCACGACAAGAAGAAAGGAACAGTAGAAGATGAGGATGACTTGTCGAGGTAATCTTTCTTCATTCTTGTGTTTAGGCTTTTCTTTTTCCTCCAAGGTATCCTGTGGTGTGTTTGTGTTTCAATCAAAGGCTTATTCAAGTGTTGGACCTCTATATTTGCATCTTCATGTAAAATTGTAGATTGTGTCAGTTGTGTTCTGATTCTCATAGGGGATGCTATGTTCTTTTCAGTGATGAAGATGACTTTTATGACCGGACCAAGAAGAAACCATCAACACAGAAAGGCAGCGAAAGCCAAACTGTAGAAACTGTTGATTCTCTTATTGATAAGAGAGACAACGTCTTGAAAGAAATAGAAGCAAAGAATGAAAAGCTTTCAGCAGAGAAGAATAAGATGGAGACAGAGAATGTCACAGATGTTGCAACAGGAGACTCCCTTGATGCATACATGACCGGGCTTTCTACTTCACTTGGTAAATTACTCTTCTTCTTTTTTTTTCTGTCTTTACTAATTTACATTGTGCTTTAGTTCACGTTTAGGAAAAACTTGTGAATGATCTCATGTAATTTTCCTTTGATTTGTGTCAGTGCAAGATAAAACCACCCAGATACAACAAGAGTTATATGCTCTTCAGTCAGAATTAAATAGGATCTTGTACCTTCTAAAGATTGCTGACCCAACCGGAGCAGAGGTTAAGAAAAGGGAGTTGAAGTCGCAAGAACCGAAAATGAAGAAATCTGTAAATCCTCCTGTAGAAAAGAAGAGCAGCTTACCTCTAAAACCAGCTGATCCTGTTCAGCATAAAGAGAAAGAAGTGGTCAAAGATTTAATGGACTCATATAATAAGCCTGAAGTTGAAAAGAAAGCAAGTGAAACAGCTGAAGAGAAGAAGACGACTGTGTTTGTTCCATCAAAACCCCAATGGCTCGGTTCCTCTGCAAATAAAGCCACAATTGAAGAGAAAAAACCAGAGATTGTAGCAGCTGCTACTGATAGTAGTAGCAAAGATGATGTTGATGGGTTTGTTGACTATAAAGATAGGAAAAAGGTTCTAACCAGCACGGGGATCGAAGGTGTAACAGGATTGATAATAAGAAAAAGGAAACAAGAAGACAAGAACGAAGAAGAAGATGAGAAGGCAAAAGAAAAGCAAGCAGAGGTTATGACACTAGACGCAGTTGCTCTCTTATTGAAACATTCTGCAGGACATCATGTAAACGAAGAAGATGAAGAAGATAAGCAAGGAAGTAGCCATAGTAGAAAGAAGAAGAAGAAGGCTAAAAAAGTAGTTGGTCCTGATAAACCAGAATATATGAATGAAAGCGCAGATTACGATTCATGGGTTCCTCCTAAAGGTAAAGTAAAGCAAGGTTTACAATTTACATTATGCATTTTGAATCAAATCCAGTTTTATGATGAGCTAATGTATAACTTGAAATGTGCAGGACAATCTGGTGATGGACGAACGTCTTTGAATGATCGTTTGGGATATTGATTTGCGATTCAGTCCTGAGAACAAACCATCGGATTAAAGGAAGGTCGAAGTGGCTTAAACATCTGTCAAGTTTACATCATTGATTTGGTGATTTCGGTGATACAGTACTTCATATTGTAAAATGTAAATTCACACTGTAAAACCCGGAGCTTTCCTGATTTTGACATATGCACTGCACATGCTCTTAAATATCTCATAAATCTATTTTATATTATGGTGGTCCCATAAATAATGCTTTCATCTGTTTCTTTGTCTCTCTGAAAAGTCAAGTGAATAAGCCTTAACCATTTTGTCCATTCATATGCGCTTATCTAACACAGATCTCTCACGACTTCTCTCATGGCTTCTTCTCGAACTTGGAGATACAGCGTCTTCCCGAGCTGCCATGGACAAGATATACGTAAGGCTTTAATCTTTCATTTACGCAAAAAGTTTAACTTGAATGGGATTGTGAGGTTTGATGGTCAAGGAATTGAGAGAAGCCAAACTATAGCCCTTACTCTCATCGGAGAGATTAGAGAATCGAGGATCTCGATCTTGGTTCTCTCTAATAACTATGCTTCCTCGAGTTGGTGCTTGAATGAATTGGTGGAGATTATGAAGTGCAAAAACTTGATAATCTCCTACCAAGTTGATCCATCTGATGTGCGGAAACAGACCGGAGATTTTGGGAAGGCTTTCCCAAAAACTTGTGCCGGTAAAACTAAGGAGGAGAAGCAAGAGATGGATCCAAGCTTTGGTCTATGTGGGCAACATAGCTGGAGAACACTGGCTAAACTGGTTTGTTTGTTTTCAATCGATAAATTTGGGGCTTTCCATTGAATTACACATTAATTTTTCATGTCGGTTTGATATTTTTTTCTCTCTTGCTAGGGAAAATAAAGCAAATATGATTGAAAAAATAGCCAAAGATACAAATATGTGGCCCTGCAGAAATTGGTAAGATTACCATTGCTAGAGCTTTACAAAGCCAACTCTCTAGCAATTTTCAGTTAAGTTGTGTTATGGAGAATGTTAGACAAAGTCTACATCTTGCGCTTGACGACTATGGTATGATGTTGCATTTACAAGAACAATTTCTTTCAAAGATTCTTAACCAAAACGGTATTAGGATACATCATTTAGGTGCAATAAAAGATAGGTTACACGACCAATAAGTGGTTGTCATTCTCAATGTTGTGAATGATCTCAAACCGTTGTATGCGTTGGCTAATCAGTCAACGTGGTTTGGTCCTGGAAGTAGGATTATCATGACAACAGAAGACAAAGAGCTTTTGTAGCAACATGGTATTAACATTATCTACCATGTGGATTTTCCATCGAGAAAAGAAGCTCTTGAGATCTTTTGCGAAAATTTTTTTAGACAAAGATCACCAGTTGATGCTTATGCAGATATGGGAGACTAAAATTCCAATATTCTTCAACAGTAAACTTTATTTCTACGCATTACAATATTTTCTGCACTACAACAAATGGATAGACAAGCCATTCAAAGACAAGAACCTTGGAAACGCCACAACTTGGTAGATGTTGATGTCCTTGAAAATAATACAGTAAGTCCTCCCTGATATAAACCAAAAAAAATTAACAGATTTTATAGATTGTGCTAACAATTTCTTCTATTTGGAATATTTTTCAGGGTACTAGAACTGTATCAGGGGATATGATTGACCTTTAAAAGGATGCAACATCTTCAATTCTTCAGTGTCTCTAAGATAGGATATGATGGAAATGATATAGTGCACATACCAGAGAACATGGAGTTTCCACCACGTTTAAGGTCACTACGTAGTATCGCAAATCCGAGGAAAATTATTTCTCTTACTTTAAGTTTCGAATATCTTGTCGAACTTGATATGCAGCAAAACCGTCTCAAGATGTTATGGCAAGGTAATAAGGTTAGTTATCATAACTATCTATGCAGAGTAATTTTTTAAATCATACATACTTTCTCATGTTCTTATGTTTCTCCTCTACCATCTTGTTTTAAATTTAGCTGCTTACAAATCTCTAGAAGATTTCTTTGTCAAGTTCATGGTATTTGAAGGAACTTCAAATGCTACTAATCTTGAAGGACTGGATGTGAGAGTGCTTGCAAGAATTTAGTAGTTCTTCCCTCTTCTTTTTTCTTATCTGCATAAACTAAAGTATTTGGATATGATGCATGGTATGCAAAAAGCTACAAGGTGTTCGGTGTTCCACTTCACATCAACTTGAGATCTCTTGAAGTGGTCAACATGTATGGATGCTCACAACTAAGAAATTATCCAGATACTTTCACTCAACATAGGTCCACATGACTTGAGATTATTATTTCATCGTCATGATATCATATAGGAAGCAGCTGACAAATAATACTGAAAAATCTGCATTTATTATGTTTCTAGTAGCTTTTATTTTTGTTCTGTCCTATTTCTCCAAGAATTAGCTTATGTTGTCCAATGTACCGAGAATAAAATAGCAGCTTTTGATAATGTGTTACTTGTGTGCTTCATTTGGAGTTGTAATTTTTACCTTTATGTAAGTCGTAGCTTTCGCCATTTTGTATGTAAGTGGGAGTATAGTAATGCAATTTGTCATTGGTAATGATGTTCTATACTGTTTGGCTCTTGGTATTGCATTTTTCTTGAGAGATTTAATGGATTAACTTCTGAAGATGTGTTTCTCTTGCAAGTTTATTCATTTTATTGGTATATTAAATCAAAGTGGTTTATAAACATTGATCTGTCCAAGTATGCATCATTCTTCTTGGAGTTTCTTGGTCATATACTTTAAATCCATACCTTAAAACACAAGAGAGCTTTACCTCACGGCCCAGTTACTTCCATCATGTCCATGGGCCGGACTATAAGGTTAGATTCTCCTGATTCAACATTTTATGGGTTGGATCCATCTCTAGAAGTTTCTCACGGTTTTGGCTAAGTATGGAAGGATATCTCTCAGATCTTATTTCCAAGTCATATCCTGCAAATCTTCCATGCACTTATTGAGATTTCCCATCAGCCCACTTTAATATGTCTCTTGTATTTATGGCCATATCTTTAATCTTGGCCGTTAGATTAGTTTAATCTCTACTATCCATTCTAGAGGCGTTTTTGTATAAATAGGGGGTGAGATCCTCATTTGTAATCATCCAACATTTTTATCAATATCAGAGCAATTCAGTATTCTTTTGTCCTTTTCTGAGTTTTTCCTTTCTTTCCGAGTTCTTTTCTCACAAAGGGTCGGATTTCGTAAGAGTTAGGCTGCCTAATCTTTTTGTCCGAGGCAAAGAGAGACTAGGGCCGCACGGTTTGATCCCAAAAGATCAATCCCGTGACATTTCCCTGACTACGAAAAAAACGCTAGCTTCACAAAATTCGAGCCGTCTTCTCTAAAAAAAATACAACATTTAAGTTTAGAGGATACAGATTCGTGACCTATATAACTTTGATTATTTTGTAACTTAATACAAAAGCAAAATATTAAATGAACGTGAAGGATGAGTTAAACGATTGGGAAGTTTAATTAAAAAAATATATTACGGGCGAGACGAGTGTGCGGTTGAGAAGTTAGCCGACTGGTTTTTCTTAACCGACTAAAATCGGAAAAGAAATTCACGAAACATAAAGGTAGCTAGTATAAATAAGTTTCTCTAGGTTTAGGTTTCACGAAACATAGCTACATTTCTTGTAACATATCTCTATTTATCTTCGTGCAATCATGAATTCTTCATCATCTCCCATAAGGATTGATGATCACATCGTGGAGATATTGTCGAGATTGCCTTCAAAGTCAGTCGCGAGGTTTCGTTGCGTGTCGAAGCTATAGGCATCAATTTTTGCTAGTCCCTATTTCAAGGAGTTGTTCTTAACTAGTTCTCGTTGCCTCAGCTTGAGCATCCATATAAGAAATCGTCGGGGAATCTTGTAGCAGCCGCTGAATTTCATGTGAAATTCTCTCTATACAAATGAACGATCAATCAATATTTTGACTTAAGATATTTTTTCATGTGGCTACGTCTCAGGCTTGTTCTACATCCATGGTAATAGACACCAGGTCTACATCCATGGTAATAGACACCAGGGTAGACCTCTGATATGTAACTCCATCACAGGACGCTATGTGATTTCACCTGATTGGTATACTTACAGAAAGGCGTATAGCTTTTTCGGGTTTGACCAGATTGACAAGCAGTACAAGGCATTGTCCATGACTTATTCAGGTGGTCCTGGTCGTCCTAAAATTCTTACATTAGGATCTAAAGATGGAGATATGAACGGGAGAAAGATTAAACGTCCCTTAGGAACTGAATTTAAGAGTGATGGGGTATGCATCAATGGGGTTTTGTATTACTTAGTAGGTGACAGGTCGGGTCCGGCTGACACGGAAGAATTTCTGTTTAACTTTGATTATATAATAGTTTGCTTTGATGTTAGGTCTGAAAAATTCACCTATATTAACGTAGAAAGGTTTTGTCTATTGATAAACTACAAGGGAAAATTAGGTGTGATTTATTGGGAGGATGATGTCGACATTTATGAGATTTGTTATTATGGGAAGATTGTGGACGATTATTTGGAGAAAAAGAATAATCTAGACGTTGATGCCACTAATGAGTTGCATGTGTGGGTACTAAAGGATGTTGAGAAAAAGGAATGGACAAAATATGACTACACTTGGACGATGATAAATTCTTTCGTTGTCACCTTTCCATAGCTGGAGAAACAACGGCTTCAAGTGACATAGTGTTTTCGATGCGCAGGTATAAATGTAAACGACCGTTTTATGTTTTCTACTTCAGTCCGGAAATGATGACTCTTCAACGTGTTGAAATCAAAGGTTTTGGTAAAGGGTTTAAGAAACCTTGTAGCGTTCGCACATTTGTAAACAACGTAGAGGATTTTAATGTTAATGATTTAGAACTACTCAAGTCATTCCATGATCCATTGTCAGAATCAGATTCAGATTATGAAGAATCAGATCCAGAATCAGACTGACAAGGGAAAATGAGATGGAAGATAGATACGAGATCATTGGAGTTAGGTGAAAGCAATTGGCATGTCATTTTTATTTTTTTGTCACCCTTATCTATTTTATTACTGTTTTTCTTTCTTTATACAATATTTATTATTGATTTTGTTTGGTCTCAAGAAGATGGTTTTTGTTATTGATCTCTTACTTCTCTGTCTTAATCTGAGTTATATATATTTGCTTCATTAATTGTTTCTTCTGGATGAGATTTGTCCTCTGTTCTTTTTCAACATCTTGTCGTGTGTGTGATGGGACCAATTTCATGATGACACTAGTATATGGACTCAAATACTTAAATGTGATTTGTAAAAATGTTGACTGTAATTGAAGAAAACATCCCTTTGAGTTGTACCATTCTTGCTAGCTTATATAGTCTCAGTTAAATTATGCGATTTCTTGCTAGTTTAGTTTTGAAAGGTTGAATCATTTGGTTCTCTTTGTTTTGGGGTCTCATGAAGATGGTTTTGTTACTTCCCTCCAGTTGTTGAGATTCTAAAGCCAAGGCTCTGAAACTTTTCCTGAGATGTGTAAGAAAGCAAGACGGTAGCTCTTATACTCAACCAAATACATATAGACTATAGTAGTTGGGATCAATTCTTATTCTAGGACAGACTCTGTTAACCCTTTTTGTGTCTAATCATGCCAAAGCAAACCCAACTTAAGAATCACATTAGAGACAGCCACAGGACTAAGTTTCCATAAATCTAAGATGAGACTGCAGATGACTTAAAGTTAGGCAGAGATTGACCAAAGATATCAGCCTAAAACTCCTAAATTAATCAACTTTTTTTGTTTTTTATCTACTCCAAGAAACAATATGTAAGTAGTTTACTGGTAAAGTGATCAAGTGAAAAGCCGGTCTTCAAATTGTTCCATCTTCTTTATGTAATTCCTTTTCCTGTATAAAATCAGATTGATCTTAATGTCATCAAACAGCTGCAAAGAGACAAAGTAGTTAGAAGAGATTGAACGTGAATTTGATGTTTATCTTTAACATCAAATGCAATAGAAAACCAAAACATGGATCGAATATTATTTTCTAAGAATGTGTTTTATTGTCTTCTACTTGCAGCTGCATCAAAACATTTTAAACAGATCAAAGCTGATGATTCTATAAACATTGAACAACTCTCTAAATCCGCATTCTTTCCTTTATATCAAAAACAATTTCTAAATGGAACGCGAATTTGAAGCGATCTCAAGATTCTATTATGATCTCTTCAATCTATAAATTGAAAGTGTCTGATTCCATTTTCTTGTTATGCACAAGCCCACAGTGGTATTAGTGCAAAGAAACAGAGCAGCGCCACTATTACCAGATGTTCTTGGACTTGGACATTGAGGTTCCTGTGGCTGATCAAATCTAGACGAAGATTTTTCGATTGTTTTATCGACAAAATGTAGCATAGAAAAGGTCCTCTCTGAAGAATCTGCGATTCAGGTTTTTTGTTTTAGACTTTCTTGAAACGCAAGAAAGCGTTTTAGACGTTTTCTTGAAAAGCAAGAAAGTGATCACAATCACAATCTCAAAAGTCTAATTACAATGTTTTCATAATTTTGCAGGGAACAAGAGACTTTCTAGTCTCAGCGCGTCATTGTCTCAACTCGTTGTGAATCACAGAAAAGCAAAGGAATCGACAGACATTTGTACGTTAGAATCTTTGCGATCAACAAACTGTTGGCAAAGCTTGAAGCAGAGAGAGCATTTTGTTCATGCAAAGTTTAAGGGAACTGTGAAAAATTATGTTCATATTCTTGTTGATGCTTCTGAGACTTACGAAGAGTATCACGGAGCTGTGAGGAAGGCAGGAATTTGCGAGAGAAGTAACACAAAAGTGCAGAGATCATTAAAAATCGCAATTCCACGAGATTTCACTAGTCTGAAATGATTATATTGGGCCTAAAATGATCCGTTTTTTCAAATGGGCTTTGAGCCTTTCACATTTTTTTGTTTTTAGCTTTTTATTTTATTTCTGTTTTTCCTTCTTCACAAAACATTAGATTATACACAAAATCAATTACAGTCTCTCTCGCTCGCCGGAGTTTCATTTCGCATCTCCACACACTTGTGTCATCTCCGTTGTCGATTTCTTTGTACTTCATCGAATTATGAACTCTCCTGATATCGACGAGCAATTAGAAGCTGATGTTTACAGTAACTTACCTTCTCGAAATGATTCATCAACAGGTTCTTATTTGGGATATCATTCCTTTCATTTTCATTACATAAATCCGATTATAACCTAATTTAATTTCAGGTAGGAGAAATCGAAGCTCGTTAAGATCGAAACATTCAGAAACAGAGCAACGAAGAAGAAGCAAAATCAATGAAAGGTGATACAAATTGAATCTTTTTTATCAGATTTTATGAATATTTCATATTTTTTTATTCTTGGTTGATACAGATTTCAGAGTTTAATGGATATTATACCTCAGAATGATCATAAACGAGATAAAGCTTCATTCTTGTTAGAGGTAGAAGAAGATGTAATTTTGATTAATAAGTGTATGTGTTTATAGAATTATAGTTCTAAATGTTTTATCAAATTTTTGTTTTTAATTGTCTCTTAGGTTATAGAGTATATTCACTTTCTACAAGAAAAAGTTCAGATGTATGAAGGATCTCACCAAATGTGGTATCAAGCCCCAACCAAATTGATTCCATGGGTATTTATTTGAGATTTTGTCGTTCTGATAAGATTTTATTTGTTTACTATTTCATTGTGTTTTCTTTTGAACAACTGTTTCATGTAACTTTGAAGCAGAGAAATGATCATGGGTCTGTTGTGGAGGTCAGTGACTATCCTCAAGTCGTTAAAAGCGTTTCGAGTAATGATAAAGTTGCTGCTTCTTCTGGATTTGTCTCGGATATGGAAAATCCTGATATCGACTCTTCAGTTAGTACCAAGATTCTTGAACAGAGTCCTGTTTCAGCAGTTTCATCTTATATACCTACCGAGCCTTCTTCACAGTTTGTTCAGCATGACTTCTGGGAACCAAAACCAAGTTGCGGATCACTTCCTTGCAACACAAATGAATTATTAAACTCGGACGAGCAAACATCGTCCACTGTCTGCTCACAAAGGTAGATGAAAACAAGCTTTTGCTTGTTCAGTCTCTCTTTGCAACAGTGCTTTTCTCCCCAAGTACTCAAGATCCTAACTGCTATTTGTACTGAAACATACTCACGCTAGTTTTGGTTTGATTTTTGAACAGGGTACTAGACACTCTAACTGAAGCACTTAAGTCATCGGGTGTCGATATGTCAGAGACCATGATCTCTGTGCAGTTAAGCCTTCGGAAAAGAGCAGATCATGAATATTCAACCACTGCTTTTGCTTCTGAGGTATGCTTGTAACATTTGTACATTGGAAAGATACGAAAACAAAAAGAAGTGATTCTTATAAGTTTATGCTTGTTAGTCTTAACTTGTACTTTTGATTTGCTATTTCGTTAGGATAATTATAATAGCATCGCTGATGAAGAAGAGGATTCTCCTACTGAAACTAGAGGGTTCTTCAAAGATTTAGATCATTCCCAGAAGAGGATACGACGATAAAAGATCTTGGTTTTTCTATTTTCTACTTTTTGACCACTGTTTGATAATTTTGTTACTTTCAGTGAGTTGGGTTCAAGTCTTTCCGGGGTATCATTAGGTTTAGATTGGTGTATATAGTTCTCATTAGCTACTTCTGTCGAGCTGCAACTATTCTCATGATATATTAGTAAAGGCTAAGTAGAAAAGAAGAGATGTAGCAAGTTTCACAAATCCATAATGAGAAATTGCTCTATCTGATGACACTTTTCAAATATATGGTCTCATTATGATATATAACTTCTTGTCCTTCTCTTTCTAACACTGCTGTACTCAAACTAGTTCTACAAATTGTTTCCGGTGAAGTTATTTTGTGCTTGTTGCCATGACTTTGATTTGACAAAAGTGAATCAATTTTTTCTTGAGTCGTAATTTTTTGTGAGCCATATAAACAATGTACTGTAAAAGCTGTAAAACTCATCTTTATTCTTTACCCTTATGTAAACATGATTGTCATATACAACAGATAGTGCATCTCTCAACTAAATGTTTGGTATACATATATATATATATATATATATATGTATATACTCCTGTTTTGATTAAGGAGGTTGTTTGTTTGCTGAAGAAGATAAAGCAGGAGGAGGGCCAGGGCTGTGTGGTGGTGGAAAAAATGGGAATGGGGGAAATGGGAAAATTGACGGAGGTGGAGGAGGAGGAGAAGGTGGAGGTGGTGGTGGATTAAAGCCTGGAAAGATTGGTGGCAGTGGAGGAAAGAGAGACCATGGTGGAGGAGGAGTAGGAAGAGGAGGAGGCTTAGGCTGAAATGGGTTTGGAGGGAATATTGATGGAGGAGGAGAAATTGGAGCTGGAGGAGGCTGAGGAAATATTGGAGGGAATAACGTTGGAGGAGGGGCAGGAGGAGGCTGAAGTGGACGAGGCTGAAATGGGTTTGGAGGGAATATCGATGGAGGAGGAGCGGGAGGAGGCTGAGGAAATAATGGAGGGAATATCGACGGAGGAGGAGTAGGAGGTGGCTGAGGAAATAAGGGAGGAAATATCGATGGAGGTGGAGCAGGAGGAGGCTGAAATGGTAGTGGAGGAAATATTGAAGGTGGTGGAGGTTGAAATGGGTTTGGAGGGAAAATCGAAGGAGGCGGTGGCTGAAACGGATTAGGTGGGAAAAATGAAGGTGGTGGCGCAAACGGGTTTGGAGGAAAAAGCGAAGGTGGTGTAAATGGGTTTGGAGGAAGAAACCATGGAGGTGGGAAAAGAAACTTCTTATCTGTTGAAGTTTTTTTCAGGTGTCTTGATGATCTCTTCTTCTTGTATTGATGATCTCTTCTGATATGTTTCAGAATCCGTCTAGTTTTAGCACATCTCACCTCAGAGAAAGGACACAAAACCTGTGATTCTCTGTGATGGCTTTTTGTCTCTTTTCTGAAATTTGGATTTGCTTGTGTGACTCTGCATTCAAGCTTACAAGATGAGCCTGCACAAATCCACCACACAGAAAAAGACAAAAACATCTCAGAATAGAGAGGAGCAAAGTTTCTAATTACTAAATCAGTTGGATGATAGATACCTGAGACTGTGAAGAGTTTACTGTTGCCAGTGATGGTTACTGGCAGATTTGTAGCCTTTGAAGAATAATTATTGAATGTTATGGTTATGGCAATGAAGATGAAGATGAGAAGAGAAGACATTTTGGAACTCTGTATTTCTAAAGTAGAAAATGGTTTTGTATCTACTCTGATAATATAAGACAGAAAACATATAACATGAGCTTCTTCAATAAGTTTTTTTGTTCTTTTCTATCTCGTGATTCGGCATTGTATTTCAGTTAATGGATGACAAAGAACAAAGAAACAAATATACTTGGTTATTTATCCCTTTGTTTATGATATTTTTTTTTTTTTTCAACTATTGGAAAATAATTACCAATTGATTAACTTTGTAGATCATAGTTGCTAATAACTTGCTGTTTTCTAGTTACATTTTGAGTTCGTAGCTTCACGTCAAGAACATGCACATGTACAGTAGAGCAATTTACAATATATAAAAAAAAAAAATTACTGGTATCAACCATAAGTACTTGAACAAATGTTAAAAACATTACTGTTTATTTAACACAATTTGGTAGATTGTTTTTCTACTAAATATTCACGGGTGCTCGGCTTATTTCAGCTCAGACTATGCTCGTTCTGCGTCAATTAACCTAAACTCTAAAATTCTGCCTATTATCTCCTGAACTCTATACATTAAGAAAAATTCTCCCCAATGTTGTTTTTCTGCTCAATTCCACCTCCGAAATTAAGAAACCTAAATTGCGATCAATTCATCTAAATTGCGGTTAGAAATAGTGATACGCGTTTAAAAATAGTGATTGTTGTTTATTATTATAAACCAAACTCAATTCACTAATAACCAATTCTAACCCGATTTAAACCAAAAAATTGAAATTGAGGAGTAATAACCCAAACCGGACCGCGATTTTTCCCCAAATCAATCAAAAATTGAGAAATAGGGTTCTTCGCGTCAAATAGAAAACACAGAGAGAGTGAGGGTGAAAGAGAGAAATCGATTACGGTTCGATTAGGGTTCAAAAGCATCACATAGAGATATCGAAATCGAGTTACAGAGTGTTTTATATCAGATAATGGGTTAGTTCATAGGCTAGCTTCGCTTAGGAGAAATCGATTAGGGTTCGATTAGGGTCATTCGATTTGGTTAAGAAATCGATTAGGGTCATTCGATTTGGTTAAGAAATCGATTAGGGTTCGATCTGGTTCTTCGAGCTTTCAAATAGAAGTTTGTTATTCGAGAGATCTTAGAGAGATATCACGACAAGACAAAGAAATGGCAGAGAGATCTTCAGAGACTGATGGATTTCGCAATAGAGAGGGAGAGTATGAAGAGAGATTCGGAGGTGCAGACACCGATGTGAATGATCTAGCCATTTTCCCAAGGTAAGAAATTTGAATGAAGAGGAGAGATTCAAATTATAATTTCTTGGTTGGCATTGATTATGGATGTTTGTTTTATCAGGGAATTCGAGGAAGCTAATCAAGAAGCTAATGAGGAAGCTGATCAAGAGGAAGAGAAAGCAGATGAAGTAGATGAAGACGAGGAATTGATTGGGAAATACGAGTATGAAATAGAAGAAGATGTGGCTGATTTTGTTGATGAGAATTTTAGGGAGAGACACAGTATTCTAGAGAGCGATGATGAAGAAGCTGAAGATGAGTTTGTGGTTAAGAAAAAGGATGTCAAAGAAGGACAAGTTAGCTCTAGGGAATACATTCTACACCGGCTATCAGTTCAAGCAAGCAGCCTTGGATTATGCATTGAGCAAAGCACGAAACATCAAACAAGGGAGATGAGAGCAGGAGAAGCTTTCGTTTATATGTGCCACTAGTAAGAACTGCAAGTGGAGGGCGTATTGCTCATATGATAAGGGGATTAGAAAGGGGGTTGTGAAGACTAGGTACTTATCTCATAGCTGTAACAAGAATGAAAAATGCAAGCTCTTGAAAAGTCTAGTCATTGCCAATCTGTTTATGGATAAGTTGAGATTAGAGCCAGATTGTATGCTGAAAGAAATACAGAGGATTATCAAGGAAACGTGGAAGATTGGGAGTACGAGAGATCAGTGCCAGAAAGGTCGCATGTTGGCTTTGAGATTGCTTGACAAGGAGTACAAAGAGAAGTTTGCTCATCTACGCGGGTATACTGAAGAAATCATCTACACTAATCCAGGATCGACTGCCATTGTGGAAACATATCCGAACTCGGCTGGTGAAGACATGTTTGATAGGTTTTTGTATGTATAAGTGCTTTGACAAGCAGTTGGAGTGGATCTTGTCGGCCAATTATTGGTCTTGATGGGACCTTTTTGAAAGCTGCTGTTAAAGGGGTTATTCTTACTGCTGTAGGCCATGCTGGAAATAATCAAATCTATCCGATTGCTTGGGCAGTGGTGCAGAAAGAGAACGGGCCAAACTGGTTATGGTTCGTGAATCTACTTAAGACAGACTTAAATCTTCAATCTGGAACTGGACTTGTCATTCTCTCGGATATATCAAGAGTAAGTAGTTTTTGCATGTCATTTATAGATTGTATTTCAGTAAGTTTATCAGATTTCATTAACTCAAACCATGTTTGCTCTTGCAGAGACTTATTAATGCGGTGAGATCTGAGTTACCATATGCAGAACACAGGATGTGTGTTAAACACATTGTCGAAAACTTGAAGAATAATGGCCATTCAAACAAGGATCTGATAAAGCTAATGGTTTGGAGGTTAGCTTGGAGCTACACTGATGTTGAGTTTGAAGAGAATCGTAGGAAGCTGCTGGACTATAGTCAAACTTTACATGATGTCGTGATCAAAGAGAAACCAAAGACATGGTCTCTAGCATTTTTCAAACTCGGAAGCTGCTGTGAGGATGTGGTTAATAATGCAACAGAGTCATACAACTCAACAATTACTAAAGCTCGAGCTAAGGCTTTGGTGCCTATGTTAGAGATGATTCGGAGGCAAGGAATGGCTCGAATCACGAAGAGAAGTCTGAAATCAAGGGATTGGGAAGGAAAAAACTCGAAGTATGTGAAGAAAACATTGGTAGTAGAATTAGAGGATGCTGAGAAATGCGATTCAATTCTTGGGACACATGGATTCCATGAAGTATTTTTCTATGGGAATTCGTACATTGTCAACGCAAGGAATCAAACTTGTTCATGTGGCAAGTATCAAATCACAGGTACATCTCTTTTTCCTTTATACAAAATGCTTATTTTAGTAAGTGAGACTGTTAGTTATGTTAATTTAGATTGTAAGTGAATTTACTTGGATTTGTGTTTGTCCAAGGAATACCATGTGAACATGCTTATGGAGCTATGATAAATGCTGGTTTGGAGGTTGACGACTACGTATCTCCTTGGTTCTGCAAAGATATATGGGAGCTGACTTATCAGACCAATAGGAAGCATGTTAGAGGACCCCGGTTCTGGATGAAGAGAAATGATCGCCTTGTAGTTGAGCCTCTAGAACCTGATTTACCAGGAAGAAAGAAGAAATCAAAGAAGATAAAAAAGAGGATAAAAGGGAAGCACGAATCGCTGAAAAAGAAAAAATGTGTTATAAAATTGCCTGCGACTGGTCGCATAGTCCATTGCTCAAATTGTGGTCAAACAGGCCATAATTACACTGGTTTTCTGATACGTCCAAGGAAGAAACCAAGGAACTTCATAGATACGGAGGTATTAAAACTATTTGTTGTCTTTTTGTGTATGTTGTTTTTCATTAATTCTCTGTTTTAATAGTTTTATCTGTTTTACAGGCTTCATGTTCATCTCAAGTACCTGACATGATTGAACTTACACAACCTTCTCAAATGATCGACTGATGTTTCTGGTTTTTTTTTAGCTACGCACATGGTTATTGATGTTTTTGTTCTTATGTCCAAACAATGTGGCAACTGATATGTGCAAACAATGTATGCTTCTATTTTGTATCATTCATGTTGTTATTTGCAAACAATGTTTAGTTTAGTTCAAGTTGTATGCTTCTAAACGTGTTAATTCATGTTGTTATGCTATTGTTTAGTTCTTCTTTTAAACCTGTTTTTTAGTTCCATCAAACCAAACTAACAAGTCAAAAAACAACAAAATGAAACAAGTCAAATAACAACAACAAGAACAAGTTCCATCAAACCAAAATAACAACAAGTTCCATCTCATAAGCAAAACAAAACGAAACAAGTAAAAACAACAACAACAACAACAACAACAAGTTCCATCTAACTCAAAAGCTTCCCACAGATCCATCCTACAACCCTACGACCAACAAGGTTACCCCAAATCTTTCAAAACTTATGCCTGCCTTCACTTGTCCCATCTCTTGAATTGTAGCATTCACAGCATTCATCTCTTCCTCTATCTTCTCTCTCATCTCTTCCTTCATCTTCTCTTTCATCTCTTCTTCTATACCAAGCACATGTCTTTTCTGAAATTTAAAGCTCTTCACCATCTCGTTTCTCAACACATTCACTTCATCAATAAGTTTCATGATCTTTGCATCAACCATTCTTGTCTCGTTGAGCAGAGCCTCGTCAATCCATTTGAATAGATGCTCCTCAGATTTCCTCTACACACACATTCAAACAAAATCATCAAAATTCTAAAATTAATGTAAAATTTTAAAATTCTAAGATTAACACATCAACATACGAACCTGCATAGCAATCTCACACCTATAGAATTGCCGAAAATGATTATCATCAATTTGAGAACAATATGTTACAACCTTTCTTCCACACCAACAATTCGTTGGAACTCCAGTGAATTGTCTACGATGACTGTAACAAGATGAAGTTGAAGAACCGGTACTCATTATCTCTATCGCTATCGCTATCTCACTCTCTATCTATCAAAAGCCATCAACCTCTCTCAATCTTTGTATTTCGCAACTTCTTTATCGTGAAACAAAATGACAAACCCTAAATCGATTTGGGTATTTTATGAAATTAGGGATTAATCGATTTGGGGATTTAATGAAATCGGGTTGTCGGGTTCGGGTTTTAAGGCAATCACTATTTCTAAACGTGATTTAGATGAATTGATCGCACTTTAAGTTTCTTAATTTCGGAGGTGGAATTGAGCAGAAAAAACAACATTGGGGGAATTTTTCTTAATGTATAGAGTTCAGGAGATAATAGGCAGAGTTTCAGAGTCAGGGTTGATTAACCCAGAGCAAGCATAGTCTGGGGTGAAATAAGCCGAGCACCCATATTCACGAGTATGGCTGACGACAAAGAGTAGGGGTGACAATTAAGTCGGTGGTGTATTGAAAGAGTATATGACAAGTGTGAAATTCAAATGTAGGATAAAAACATGATTTGAAGATTTTGTTTCAACAACTAATTGGACATAATTCCAGGGATAATACAAGTATTTCTGGCTAATGTAAAGGAGTGTCACAGTTAATTAGACCAACATAATCCAATCACGAGAGTTTAATGTTTGAGAATATTCCTCAAAAGCCTCAACGATCGTTATTTGTACACAACAACAAACCAAGAAGTAGTTTGGCAACACAAAGACTTATCTCTCAACATTCACATTCAAAGATTTGAAGCTAAATTAACAAAAGGCTTACAAAATAAGCAACTTTTGCAGAACACTGCTGATAATGAATTATGAATGCAACACAAACAAACCTCGTGATACAAATCTAAAGATGACTGATTAAGAGTATCAGAACAAGATATCATATACTTTAAATAAAACCCATAAAACACTGAATTTTTCATGTAAAAATCAAACCTGAGAAACTATAACGACACATTATGGAATTATGAGTATTTATTCATCATGAACTTGGAGTATGTTAATATGTAGATGCATTTGCTTCTTAGGGCAGTTATATGTTGTGAAGTTGTGTAAAGCAAAAAGTTCATGTGGTCTGAAGATTGTGCAGGCGAAACAATGGTTCCGATAACGGCAAGTGGCGGTTCAATACCGGCGGTATAACTCTCTCGAAGCTCAACAACCGGTAAAACAGAAGAAAATGGCTGTTCAGAACCGGTGGTCTAGCTATAATAAAGCTTGTCCGCCGTTTATACAGAATTGAACCCTGTTTACTTCTCCCAAATACTCGATTTCTTCTCCACTCACAGCTTAGTAAATTTGAGTCAACAACCTTAACTCAAATTTTGATTCAATTTGAATACCTTAACATAAAGGGATTGCAAATAACAAATCATATCTATTAGTGTTGTGTTTAAATGGATGCATATTGTATATTTATAATTTTAAGAATTATGTTTTATTTGGCTTGTTTTGGAATTCGTTTTGCAATAAACCAGGATTTACCTAAAACAAAAATAATTGTACGTATCAGTTTTAACCTTTTTACCGCACCAATTATCTCGAAAAATGAAGTTAATACACTCCTTAGACTAGTATGCCAAAAATAGGTATAACTAGGGACTACGTATCTTCTCAGTTCTCACTAACACCATGTTTAACGTAGTGATTCCATAATGGAAATTAAGCAAAAGAGTTTGCTAAAGGTGATGAGATTGGGATGCAACAAAAAAAAATACTCCTAGATCTTCTCCGCTTAATAACTAATAAGTCAATGTCTATGCACTGATTTCCTCACTTCTCTCCTTTATTCTCCGCTCATATGTCTTCACTTTCTCTGCTTTTTTTCTCCCTTTTGGCTTCCCGAGAGCTGGATTTCTGGTATTGAAATCCAGATTTAAAACAACGAGCAGCAGCAAAATATAAAATAATTTGGTGTGTACTCATAGTGTATGGGGACAAGTTACCTCTTCGAAAATATAAACGTGTCCAAGGGCAATGTAAACCATGCTGACCTTGAACAAAGAAAAAAAAACCTTATGAACCGTTAAACTTTTTTTTTACACTCTATTAACGTGTGTGTGAACGAACATACATCACTTTTGTCTCCTTTTTTAGATGAGCCAAATTTTCAATATTAGTTGAAGATAATAACATGATTGTCATTTATTGGATATTGTTATAGTTAGAGATGGGAAAAAACAACCCTTGTGAATCGTTAAACTTCTTTTTTTTTTTTTTGGGTGCAATGTTTAGATTTTATACCAATTTTAATTTGGTGCAATGGTTCCGTCCTCAAGCCCAACAGCTATGGCTTTACCATCAGGACGCCAACATAAAGAAGTAACAGGCCTTCCAACACATGAAAAGCCCAATCAGCTGTTCAGTTAAAGGCTTTAACTTAAAGGTAAAAGTAATAGTAAACTTTCACTAGGAAATCAAACCCTAATGGATACGAAAAAAATGTGTGTGTTTTTCAGCCGAATCTCGAAGCTCCTTGTAAAATACTCGATTGATTCTTGGTATTCTCTTTTAAAGTGTTTTGTGTGCTAATTGTTCAATGGATATTGACAGGCACGCAGGTGCAATTCTTGTTTCTTCTCGTCACTGCCTCCGTCCCCGTATTTGATTGTTAGCGGTGGGTATGTGGGTGGCGTGAGACCGGTGTTCTTGGATCCGACAAGGAAAGACAAAACAGTGTTTGGTCGGGAGAGTCTGATTCCAAACAATTTCCCATGGATTTCTGTTGGAGCATCGCAAGGTTGGATTATGAGAAGGCACAGCAGTAAATTACATCTGACGGAGGTGTACAAGCCATGGGTTTCATCTCCAAGAGTCTTATCATTGCCTGATTTCTCTTTGCCCAGAAAGACTATAGTGTCTATTTCTTCTTCTGATCCTGTCAAAGACGACGACTGTTTCGTGTGTACAAAGTTCGACGACTTTTCGTTAAGTGTATGCAGGCCACGGGACTCTAAGTGGACTCACATCGAGGACCATGGCCATGAGGGTATTTTACCAGGTAATACAATAACGTATTCCAAGAGATACAAAGCCTTTAATTTTACCAGTCCAAATGGTTTCTTCCTAGTTCCTAGGTTCAGTTGACCTTAGCAACAGAAACAACTACAAGCTCAAGTATCACCACCTACGTCTTCGAAACTTGCCTACCAAGGAATGGGACAAGATTCATGATACTTGTCAGATGACCCAGCACTTGGTGGATTCACCCTCTGGTGACCTCTTCTTCATCCTGTGGTACACATCGTACACGGTTGAACCAACGGAAAATGATGATGGGTGTGTAAAAGTAACCCTAATTAAACCTAAGCGGTTTATGGTGTTTAGGGAAGATGAGAGGAGCCAAGACTTTAACTACACGGAAGACATTGGAGATCTATGCACCTTCCTTGGCATGAATGAAGCCTTCTCTGTCCGGGCAAGCCTGTACCCAGGACTCACGCCCAACTCCATCTATTACACCTATCCCCCTGGTGGCCCCGGAATTGGTTGGTACTCTCTAGCTTCTGGCAAGACCCGTTGCCTTACTTGTAACCCTTTTATTAGCCAGGGAACTTTGTGGATCCACCCAAAACCACCTAAGATTTTCATTTTTTTCTCACCAAATCACAAGCTTTTTTTTGTTTTTTAATAAAAAAATCTAAACAATTCCACCAAATATCCACAATCTCACCCCAAATCTCACAAAATTACAAATATCTTCAATTCCACCGAAATCTCCTAAAATTCTAGTTTCCCCTTAGGGTTTCAATCTTCTGCTCGATTTAAAAAAACTCTTAACTTGTCTCGAAGAATTCGATAGGACCTTTGTGTCTCCAAACCTGTGCTGGTCTGGTGTGTCCTTGTTCCTACCTTGTCTCCAGTTTTCGATGTATAGTAACATATGAATTTTAGAATCCTCTGTTGATTTTATTATTCCGTTGCATTGATGATTCTGAGTCCTATGCTTTGAGAAAATACGTGAGAGCTACTGTTCCAATGACTATTCAGTAACAAATAACATTAGAACAGGAATTGAAGATCATTACTTAGTTTTATTTTTAGCATCAACTTTTATAAATCATTCAAGGTTTACATGGTCATTGTATAACAATCTCCATAAACATGGTGGAGGATAAGGATAACATTGAACAGTAATATTCTGTGTATAAACACATTTAGCTAATCTATCAGCCACTTGGTTTGATTCTCTTGACACCAAGGAGAAACGAACTTCGAGAAACTTATTCATCCAACTGTGAATATCGATGATAATATTGTCAATAGAGACAATTTTTGTATTCGCAGTGCTTGCTTCATAAACTGATTTACAATCACTTTCAATGACTATCTTCTGATAGCCCGTACACGATGCAGCTTGTAACGCATGTAAAACTGCTAAGGCTTTTGCTTCAATGGGCGTTATTGCTTGTGTTAGTTTAGAGCTTCCAGCAAGGTGATATCCACCGTTACTATCGCGTATGAGCCAACCTACTCCGATGAAAAGATTGTTCATTTGGCAGCTACCATCAACATTAATTTTGAAAAAGTCTGGTGGTGAAGTGACAAGGGTCAAATATAACTCTAGAACTATTCTCTCAAATTAAGAGATCGATTGCAGCACTTAGGGGTTGAATCCACATGAACTCTGAAAACTCACACAATAGATTGAACAGATTCGAGTTAAGGTAGATGAAAATAAGAAAACTAAATAAATCAATGCAATAAACGAAAATAGCAATTAAACGAGATTAAATTCAAGTGATTAAAGCGCTAGACCTAGGGACATCAATCAAGAAAACTCAGGAAAGTGAACTGGGCGGTTTGTAAATTAAGTCTAATTTGTTTGTATGGTTCTTAAACTCGTAACACTAATATGATATATCATCCAACTCTCGCTGCGACGACATCTATCCTCTAAACAGAAGCAAACCAAATCTCTTTGCGAAATATCAATAAATAGAGTCTCTATGATAGTGCGGGTACGATATGTTTACAAAATTCCTAAACCAACTCTCGCTGCGGCTGTTTGCTCATCTAAGATTGGTTCGGGGTATCAATAACACTTTCTTGTCTACCAATAATCCTATGGTACTAGTATTAGGGTGATCAATCCTAAGACTAGTGTAATTATCAAATCTAGATGAGATGAAGAACATAATAGATAACTTAACAATACTAAATCCAATTCAATTTTCTTTCGTAATCCCTTTTGAAATCCTAGATCTAACAAGGTGACTACTCAGACATAGAAGATGAAACACAAATCATTGTCTAAATAATACTCATAAAATAGAAAATAAGAAACATAGGGAGTTCAGAATTATTCTCTCTACAAAGTTTGAGATCTGAATCTTCTCTCCAACAATCTCCTTCAAACTTACAATGAACTTCAAAACTTAGAATATCATCAAACTTCGTCTATGGGACTTGTAAAATATAGTTTAACCTAAAAACACGATTAAACATGATTTATAAACTTTAGAAACTTTGGGGCAAAGTTGTAATTCTTGAAACTTGATAAAACTCGGAGGCTTCAATATCGTCTAGGTGATGTCAACCGACACAAGGGAAGCGTGTCGATCGACGTGGACAGGAATATCCGTCTCCTTGTTGATTTGCTCAGCTACAAGCCTCCAAATGCTCCAAAGTGCTCATAAGGATCCATCTCGTATTTGTACCTAATAAGACTCAATATATATACAAAACACTACAAAACCAATACAAATATCATGTCATAAAACCATAAAATCCATGATATATCACGGAGGAATCCATGCATTACTTCGTCGTTCATGTGCAACCCATTGTGGAGAGTGGTTTCGACTCTCAGTCGTATTTGTTGCTGTGAGCCATTCTACGACACTATCCCTCGCTTTTTCAAGTATCTCATCAGTTGTCCACTTCTCTTTGTTAAAAAGTAGTTCATTTCTTGACTTCCATAGTTGCCAACAAATCCAGAAGGGTATGTTGTAGTTCTGCTGAGGTACAACGATCATAGCGTGAAAGAAGCATTTCAATATTGTCTTCAAGGGACGTAATCTGGGGATGTGAACCTGAGAAAATAGTGTTTGATTGTCGCCAAACGGAGCGTGAAAGGTGACAATCACATAATAGATGATGAATTGATTCTATGTCAGAGTTGGTCACTACTTGAGTTTATGTACTATATAATGGCTCTGATTTGAACTACAAATCCGTTTTGTTTATATATACTAATCTTCTTCCTATTCTTTGACTAATTGTCACATCCATTATTGAAATAATATTGCTATCTGAAGTTGATTGTGTTTAGTTATTCCTAATGCATAGACTAAATTTATGATTCAGTGTTCATACACACATTTATAAAAACGTTTTGATTTCTGACTTTCCATATGAAAAGTACATGAACTTTTGACTTGTGTTTGTTCTTACTTTAATTGACAGCTACGCATGGAAAAAATGTATCTTGTTTCTAGGCGAATCTCGTGGCTTTCTGTAAGATACACTGACCCTCCCAAAATCATATTCTCTAAATTCTCTTGACTTTGGTTTGTGTACTTACGATTCTATGAAAATTTATAGGCACGCAGGGACATTTCACGTTGTCGTTTTTTTATCATCAATTCCTCTGTCTAATGGCGGTGACATATGGGTGCCGTCAACTTATGAGGAACAGTATAGAAGCCATAACAGTTTATGGGTATCAGACCTCACGAGTGCGGTATGTTTATTTCTTTTCTGTTTGAGAACATATCAAAGTTCGTCGGATTCACTAAACATTTTGACATCTCTTTGTTTTATAGTATTGGTGTGAGAAACAGCTGGAGTACAAACTTCTTCTGGGACAGGCAACCGACAACCCCGCCATGAAACTCGAGAAAGAGGTAACAAATTTAATTAATGTCAATTTTTGTAAGAGTTTCATAAATCATTTTCTTATGTTATTCTCATTGAGTAAAAAGCAGCAAAACTGATAATTGTAATTATAACCAAATAAGTATGAGTCAAAGACCATCAGCCAATGATCATCAGTGGATCGATAAACTGATAATTGCCCTCGAACAACTCACTCTTCTTCGAGAAATTGGAAGTACTCTTGATTTGATGATGTGAGTTCATTTTACAGATTTTATATCTCTTCTTTGTGATGCATTATTATCCTATTGATTCATTGATGGTTTTTGTATTATTTAGAATCACATCTATTGAAGGTCAATGGGTTATTGGAAATATTGACGAGCTTTATTTCCACATTGAAGATGATTCTCGACCAGTGATACTCATCAAATTAAAGACTCAAAATTCTGATTCAATGCCAACTAAAGAACAAAAAAAGAAAGACCGGTAAGTGAATTTCCAGTTTTATTTTAGAGAATTTATCACAAATACTACTATTGACATACCATTTTCTACAAATACCACTTATTTTTTTGTCATTTTCAAAAATGCAACTGCTTATAATTTGACTAAAATATTCTTAATGAAGATAATGATTAACTATTTTGAAAAAAACTACATAATTATATTTTAGTAGAAAATTATAGGACAATTTTTTTGCGGGAAATTATGTATTCGTTTTTGGCAGAAAAATTGAATTTTTTTAAATTTGGCAAAAAAGTTACAGATTTGCATTTTAATGAAAAATCCAGAATCAAGTTTTGGTGGAAAAATTACCTTATAAAACTCTTATAAATGTTTTTATAAAACCCTTATACCTCATAAAACCTTACAAAATCCTTATAAATACACTTTTATAACACCTATAATATTATATTATTTTATAAGGATAATGGTCTTATAAGAAGGTTATAAAGACCTTATAAACCTTGTAAAAACATTTTTATAAGGGGTTTACAAGATTTTATAATGTTTTATAAGAGGTTTATAATGTGTTAGAAGGGTTTTATGATATTCCCCCTTTACTTTATCCATAATCTGTGATATTTCTCCTTTTATGCTTTTTGACTCATAACTCTATCAGCTTTCACGTAATGCTTTACAAGCATTTGTTTGATTCTCTTGTAAGCCAAACAAAATTCCCGGTGCTTAACTTTTTTGCGCACTTCTCCTTGAACCGCTTCATGTTCCTATCTGAAAATGTCAAAAAAAAGAATTCGAGGACTAGGATTCGAAGCAGGTACACTTGAAGACTTGGTTTTTCAATATATAAACGAGTTTGGGAAATTTTCGATGGCGAGTGATAAACTCGAAATACGGTAAGAAAGACATCTCTATGAAAAAAACAAAATCTCTCTTAACACAATTATGCAATTGTTTTTTTTTTCTCTCTTTCTCTTAGCTACGAGAAGCAGGGCACAAACGAGGCCATAGGTTTGGAACATTTCACGTATGATTCAGAGGAGGTTTTAAGGATATATAGGACATGCATGGAGATATTAAAATGTGAACGAACTGCTAGCTTCACGAAACACAGCTTCAAGTGTAAATATTGTCGATTTCCTGCCAGTTGCCCTAAAAAAGCAGAGGTAAAACCAAGTTTAAAGATTGGCTGGAACTAGTTGTACAATAGTGCTGAAACAAGTATTTTTATGTCTTCTTTATTTATTCATAAAAGCTATTGTTTCCATAATTGTTGCAGGTTGTCATAAAAACGAAGTCTGAACTCATGAGACAAGCAAATATAGCATTCTTCAGCTTAGTGTCTCGATTCAAATCTGTAAGCCTTTGATCTCTTATCAATTTGCTACTTCCTCCGTTTCAAAATATAAAGTGTTTTAAGAGTTTTTTCTTGTTTCAAAATATGAGGTGTTTTAAGGTTTTTTAATATAATTTTATATACTTTAACTTTATTGAATCTTGTGTGACCAATAGTATTTTGAAGTTTTTTAATAATTAGATTTTTCTTTTAATACTACTTTTAAAATGTAAAAGAAATTTCTTAATTTGCACAATTTTAGCTAAAACACCTTATATTTTGAAACAGAGAGAGTATGTAACATGTAGGATTTGACCATTATTTTGTTTTGTTGCTTATTTCATATATGTTAAAAATAAACATGTCTCTAATTTGCGAGGTAAAATATTAGTTTTATACATCGATAATAAGATATCTTAACTGTCCTTGATTTGGTTACTTTCTTTTATGCTGCTTCTCTGAAATAGCTAACTATTGTGTATACCCTCTTGGAGCTCCTACTATCTAATGGTTTTGTTGATATCACATCAAAAATTTTGGGTGATAGTAGTGAAAGGCACCCTCTTTTTGTGCTTCAGTCTCATCATCATTACAAGCAGGTAGCAATGAGCACTAACTACTTGTCCGTTGAGCTGCCACGGATATTTTTGCAAGGTTCTATTTTCTCAGTAAAAGATTTTATAATCTTAAAAACCCGTGTATTTTCCCTTGTTTTGATGTGGACATGGTGATTGGAAATGACTATACCGAGGTAAGACAATTTACATATATGATTTTCTCCCATGTATTATACTAAGAGTTTTTATTGTTTATGCAGTTAATGGACACGGTGGATGACTTCTATCTGCCTATATTCAGAAATATAAATGAGATGTTGCCAAAGGAACTGGAAGCTATTAGAAAACACCATCCTTTTGAAACACTGTAGGTAACTTTTTTGTTTTATTGGATGAGCAAAGAACATTTGAAACTGATTTTTGTGTCTTATTAGATTCTCAAAATTGGCACTAAATTGCAGTTTCTACCAAAAAACACCAAGAATAACCTTTGAAGAGGGGATTCAAATGCTTAAGGTATGACTGGACTTGACTTTATATTTTGCATCTAAGGAGCTGCTCAAATGGATTATCAATAACAGTAGGTAATCATGATGCGTTGACAGGAAGTTGGTGTGGAGGTTAGTGGATATTTAGAAACAGAATCTGGGAGAAAACTTGGCCAGCTCATTCGGGAAAAATAATGCACCACTTTTGTACATTCCAGTTTGATATCATTTGGCCAGCTTAAGATATGTATGTTGCAATTCAAACTTGTTTCTAACACTATGGTGTTGTTGCTTTTGATATTGGAAACAAGTACAATACTGACTTTTACATACTGCATCGCTTTCCTCTGATAGATAGCCCATTTTTCACCAGCCCTTGTGAAAATGATACTCATTACGGTAACTCATTTGCCGTCTTCTTGAGAGGTACATCTTTTAGTTATTTTATTTTTACCTCATGTGTCTTCCCACCAATTATGTTTAACACATTCGATAAGTAATTTTATGGTTTGTAATAGGAAATATCATATCAAGAGGCCAACATATTATTGACAAAAAGCTGTTGGAAAAAAGTGCAATAGAATCATTCCTTTATATCTTCTCCTCAGACAAGGATTTATTTTGGTAAATTACAAACCAGACCAGTTTGGATCATACAAATTGGTTATACTTATCATAGTTGTCCTCTAATTAACAAATGCTACAAATAATGTTTACAGCAATGATGCTCCTCCACATGGTGGATTCAGAATGAGGCTGGAGCGAATAGTTAGGCTCTTCTTTGGACTTCCCTGTGGTCGTGACCCTCATAGGCTTGAACCCTAATATTTTTTCAAACTCAGAACTAATTCAAAAAAAAAAAAAAGGAAACAAATTTGTCATATTTATTTCAACTATCGGCTATTCATTATGTAGGATTTGATATTGATGAAAAAACAAAATTATTTTGGCATGTGATCAATCCTCTTTTTGTTTGTTCTTATCAATGAATTGATATGCTTACTTTTATGAGTATGTTAAAATTGGTGTATATGATATTAAATTGAACTGGTTCAAATAAAGTTATGATTTGGCCACCAGTAGAGCTAGAAATTTTAATTGTTTCAAAGTTGGTGGTTCCGAAAGTGCCAGAACTAAATATTCTTAAAAGTCAAAATTTTTGACCACTTTTATCGACACTATGTGATTACCCACGCGATGCGTGGGTTTTTGTTTTGTCAAAATGCATCTTGAACATGAGCTTAGTATTTTTGAAAAACACAGATAATTATATATGTCGTGGAGTACCATTCAAACTCATGTGACATGTGAATCTTGCCGGTATACAAACTCTTCAATGACATTTCGTTACCCTTGCTGTTTTTGGCACCAACTTGGAAAAAAATGATTAATGGTTCAGAAATTTTAAAGAGTAGTTGTTTTTACTTTTACACACTTTAAGATAGGAATGTATGGGTTCAACAACAACAACATTCATAAGTGTTTATTGGCGCATCTATTGTAACTATTAATTTTTTAAAATTTCTCCAGCTCCATGGTAGGCAAAAAAAAATCAGATGAATCCAAACATGATTTATTCTTGATATTCTTGAGTTCTTTCTTCTAAATTGTCTAATATGCTTTTCTCAGTAGGCTTTCATCTATTCAAGTTGTTGGAAATAAATTTCCCAGATAAGTCTTTTTAGTTTCACGAAAAATAAATCTCATCGAGAAAGCAAATGAGCCTTGAGAATCAGTTACACTTGCAAAAATAATGTAAAACTTAGGAACAATGGCAACAATGTGGAGACTTCAATAAGACAATCATACTTGTAAGATTCTTGCAAAGTCATCACCCTGAAACAAAACATGAGACTCAAAGAATCAGAAGAAAGTTTTGCAGCACGGGTACTACTTGTTGGAGATTGCACCTATAAGTGAAACAAAAGATGCCAAATGAAGATGATGGTTTAATGGTGGTCGTTGATCCTAAATTCTGAATGCAATAAAAAAGTATATGCAAAACATATTTCAAGCAACAAAAATAGAGAACATTTTATGAAAAAGTACCTATGAAACATTACAAAGACAAAACTTATAATTCTAACTCTATATTAAAAGTAATATGTATTTCAATATACTTTAGACAAAAAATAATACTAAAAGTATAGATAAACATATGTTTAGAATTAACCAAAATATACAAACCTTCTTAATCTACTTTAAATTGAATAAATATATTAACTAACTAATCTATATTCTGAAACTTTTGAAATAAAACTGTGACTATGAGTAAAAGAACTATTGTTAGTGTACCGATATATCTCAATTCTCAAGTTTCTAACCAATGTGTTCATATATATTTGGTTTGATTGGTAACATTCAACCACCTCATTTGAAAACGAACTGTCTTGAAAGTTACCAATCAATAGAACGATCGGAAGAAATGGTTGGAGAAGATGGTTGCAGATAGCGGTTGGAAGAAAATAAACGAACGAACTGTCTTGAAAGTTACCAATCAATAAAATATTATTTAATGTTTTAATTTTTTTAAATAGTAATCATAAATATAATTATTAAATAAACTTTTCCTAATATAAATATTTTTCTAAAATGGTTTCATATTTTAATTTATTTATGTTATTTTTATAACATTTCTTTACCATTCAATCGCTTGTTACCAATCATAATTATTATTTAACAGCTCGTTTGAATTCAAGTGCTTTCTCTCTTCCGCTATCTCTAATATAATTCTTTGTAACTGTCTCTGTTACAACCGTTAAGAAGTTTCTTAACCGCCATGTTCAAAATTCTCAAATCTTATAATTTAGTGTACTGATAAATTATCTCAATTTTAGTCTAATTTAGTGTGTATTGGCTAATTTAGTATACTGAGAAATTTCTTAACCGCCATGTTCAAAATAGGTTACCAGTCTAACCCATTACATTCACGAACAAACGGCCATGAGTATAAAGAATCACCCACTATACATATTATCACATTCAGATTTCTGGTATGATATGATAGTAAAACCCCCATTATTTGCTTGTGATGCAGCAAGATATTTGGAAATATCCTTAATTATTAGTTTTAGTTAATTAAGATTATTCTAAAATATTATAGGTTTTAGGGTTTTAAGTTTTTAAAAAAATATAAATAGGTTTCTTATACCTCTTGTATTATTCTGTTATTGATGAATTGATTAATCAAAAGATTTTTAAGAGGTTTTGTTAAACCACTGTAAAGAGTATTCACAAACCCTAAAGATTTTATGAAAGTCATGAAAGGAGAACTCTCAAACTCTAGTTATCCCATACTCTGAGGAATCAATGGATCCCTAGTTATATCCCTAAAAGCTTCCGCTTCATCAACTTGACTTACGATTTTCTACCATTTTATAAATTTTATTGGCTATGTCTTTCAAATAATAAAATGGAAAACTATGGAAAAACATTAGCATTATGATTGCAACAAATATATTAAATAAGAATAAAACTCAATAAAAATTAGCAGGTTAGATTTCAAGAAACATTAGTATCGTCAAAAAAACAGAGCAATTTTTGGTTTACTTTAGATTTTGGTTGTATCTCAAGCTCTGTAATTCTGAAAAAACACAGAAGTATTCCATTTCCATCCACCATCCACCATCCACCATCAGTACTTTTGCAAGAGCAAAGAAAGAGACTTTCAGAAAGAAAAAGAAAAAAAAGCAAAAACGTGCGACAACACAAAAGCATTCAACACTTATATTATGTCTTTCCGCATTCAACCCAAAACCAAGAATATACATGATCTCACTTTAGCAATGGAGACTAAATCCGAATTATAACGTTACGTATATATCTCCATATTAGTGAAAAGTTAACTTGATCCCAACGGCTATAATTAGTTACTAATCACAGTACTTAAACTACTAAACTCACTCATAAGGGACAAAAAGGAAAATATAAAAAAAAAAACTAAATCCTAAAGTATAAATTAAATATATTTAAGCCAAGAGAGTCATTTTCATTCAGTTTCTCTTGATATCTCTGTATCTAATTTCCTTGTGCCTCAAGTTTTCTCTCTCATAACTTTTTTTTTTTTTTTCCAGTTCGATCACAATGAGTTACGATGATCATCTCATGGATTCAGGGGAGGAGATGTGGTCTAGATTTTGTATGCTTGTGGATGTAGCGGTTATGCTATCTGCCTATCTGAAGAAGAAGAAGATCAACGTCGTCTTCTTGCTGAGTACTCTTCGATTATGAGAAGACGGAGACGAAAGACCCACCAAACCCTAATTACCAAACATTGAACACAAACCGCAAGAGACGTGGTGTGAAACAGAGCAAGAACAAGGCTGGATTCAAGAAAGCAAAGATTGCTTCTTTTCCACATGTTGCGAGAGAGACACCGGAGTGGGTTTTCCAGGTGATAAGACATGAACGGTTATGATGTCGGAGAAGAGCTGTTCTTTGAGAGATCTCTGACAGCAAGTGATGTCCTTAATCCCTTTCAAACAGCTAATCAGAAACGACTTCTTGACGACTGCAGAATCTTTAGCCATGGAGAAAGATGAAGAAGACGAAGAGATACTGGTGTGAGAACAGTTCTAGAGAATCAAAGATCTGAAAAGTAGGGTTTGCGTTTGAAGATATGGTTCATGGAGAAGAAAGACTCTGGAAAAGGAACATTGAATTACATTTTGAATTGGGGTTGGAATGATGTAGTCGAAGGTAATGACTTGAAAGCCAAGGACAAGATCAGTCTTTGGACTTTCAGATGCCGTGGAGTACTCTGCTTTGCCCTTGGTACAGATTAGCTCTGTGATATATTTCAATTGTCTATTGAAACATTTTAACTTGATAGATCTATAGTTACTAATATTGCACAGCCATTTGGTCAAGTAACTTGTTGGAAAAGTTAATAAACAAAATAAAGGTTTTACTAGGATTGTAATCAAGTAACTTGTTGGAAAAATTAATAAACAAAATTGACTCATCTATCATTAGTAGCTTCTGTTGTTTGTTATCGTTTGAACAGAACATTTTGTCATAGTTCTTGTTTCTTATTTTGTATTGGTCTACTTTAGTAACTCCATTTATCAAAAATACCTATGATTTTGTGTAATAATATCAATCAAGATAAGTACTGTATGCGATCTTTAGTTCTTTTGGAAAGTACTTTGTTTTGGAAAGTATGCGATCTTTAGTTCTGAATACAATCAAGATAAGTACTGTATTGCCTTTTAGTTACCTCATTTTGCTACCACATTAAGCACTCTTGATGACTTGATTTCAAACAAAAATATGTGCAGTTGCCAGGATTTAAATCAAGAAATTCCACAAGTTTGAGAGGAGATTTAGCCATTGTGATACAAACAGATATTTTGGTAAAATATGAATTTCTATTTTATATATACATCAAATTAATTCCTTGTTAAAACAGAAAATACAATTAACAAAAAAAAAACAGAAAATACAAATTCTAAATAAAAATATTTTCCTTTTGAACCCAGAAATTCTTTAATTGAGAGGAAATTTAGCCAATGTGCTACAACAGATCTTTTGGTAAAATATGATTTTTATATTTTATATATACATCAAATTGATTCCTTATTAAAACAGAAAAAAAAACAAATTTCAAATTAAAATATTATCCGTTACTGGGTTTCAAAGCCCGGCAACGGAATATATTTTAATTTAGAATTTTTTTTTTCTGTTTTAATAAGTAATTAATTTGATGTATATATAAAATACAAAAATCAAATTTTACCAAAAGATCTGTTGTAGCACATTGGCTAAATCTTATATCAAACTTGCAGAATTTCTGGGTTCAAAGCCCGACAACAGAAAATAAAATAATTATTTTAATGTATATATAAAATATAAATTCATATTTTACCAAAAGATTCGTTGTAGCACATTTGCCAAATTCATGTTTACCAAAAGATTCGTTGTAGCACATTATTTTAAGGTTTCGTGATGTTTCCTTGTGTAGACAAAGCAAAGAAGTTTATGAAAGAAATTAAATCACGGAAGGCAAAGGCGTAATGAAACAAACCAATCAAGAGTGATTTTGTTTCTTACGGAGTGATCAAGCGTTTAGCCCTAGACTACGAGGCCTTAAAATCGACGACACAACAGAGTCACAGAAATCAACAGCCCGTTTAATTGGAAGGATTCAATAACCGGTTCAATTGAGTCATAGAGACCATCGCATGATGAGATTCATCGGTTCATTTGGTTTGGCTCAATACTAGAAAAGGAACCTTGAACTACATTATGAATTGGGGTTGGAACGACGTCGTCAAGGGTAACAACTTGAAAGTGAATACAAAGATCAGTCTTTGTGGAGTACTCTGCTTTGCCCTTGGGACAGATTAGCTTCTCTAGCAATACAATCAAAAATCACGGAAATTTTGAGGAACCTAAAGAAGGAATCAATCGCAAGTTGTTTCCAAACAAAACAAACAACAATAAAAATGTGTCCTTATAACAATAAAAATGTGTCCTCACTTAGATGATCACATGAAGTTTCTAGCTTTATATAATGATTTCCTCTCCTTGGCCTTCAAGTTCAACAACAACAACTTCACAATAAGCAGAGAATCTCCTTAATCTCAAAAGCTCAGTTAAGATGGTAGTGCCTTTCTTCACTCTCTTACGACCCAAACGCAGCGTAAACTTCTTGAGCACTGCCGAATTCTCGAGGAAGTATTGCACTAGTTTCATTTCAGCTTCAGCACCGCTTATCGGTCTATTCATCTCAATGTACTCTACAGAAAATCTCCAACATTCTGGAACTGATGATGGGAGCACAAACACGTCATTCTTCTCGAACTCCTTCAGGTCCTGCATAGATATCATTCAACAAGTAGATGAATAAGATCATGATTCATGATGATATAGGTAAGCAATAAGGTAAACTTTAAGGCAAATGAATCACCAGGACAAGGGCTTTGAGATTTGGACAGCTTTCAAGAATCTTTGGCAACATCTCCAAGTCATAGTCAGAGGAATCCACAGAAAGTCGGGTCATGTAAGGAAACTGGGGCAGTGTTTCGTGTTTCAAGTGTTGACAGATGATATGAACCAAACAATAAAAAGAAAAATATCATCAAAAGAGATAATCAAGTGTTCAATTACTCCATTGATACGTATTATATATATATACCTTCAAAGTTTCGTGACGTATAGTCATGTCCCTTACGCTTGAGAGCCCCGTGAAGAATTTTCGCACAACACTTTTCTTTGAAGAGACATTTGCAGCCGAAATAATGTACATATCAAAATTGACATCAATATCTACCTCGGCAGATGAACTCAAATTGCTTATTAAAATACTTGTTGACCTGTAGTCTCTAAGACACACATAGTTGAGGCTAGGAGCATCAATCACAACCTCCCAATCCTGACGATCCTCAAAGTAGAAACCACAAAGAGAAAGTATGAGACTTTTTAATGACTGAGAACGCACTCGTAAAACCTTAATGGCCTTCTTTAACTCAATCCCTTCATGTCTTTGAACATGTAAATCTTCAAGAACTGGGCAAGATGAGATAAGCTTCTCCAAAAGAGCATCATTAGGATATATGTTCCATACTAAAACCATAGTTTTGAGACGAGGTAGAGAAACATGCTCACAATCTGCCAATGACACAAAACAGAGTTTCAAGCATACAAGAGTCTCACAAATCACATCTGCGCGAGAAATAATATACAAATGTTGAACTTTACGTAAAATTGCATAGTGAAACCACCGCGCTATTCAATCTATTGATTGTATCTTTGATTTTGTGATTGTCGTCGTAGATTTATCATCATCATGTTCTGGTTTCAATCAACTTTCCGGGGAAGAAGATACAACTCTCCGGTGAAGACAGAAATCGCGAGAAAGAAAAAAAGTGAGAAAGAGATATTTTTGGAAATGTGTTTTGGATTAGTGAATAATAAAGTTATTCCATTTGAAATAAGGGCTTAACTTAGCCCAAAAACTTCATTTAGTGCTATTTAAGAGAATTTCTCTAATATAAAATCATATTATGTCTTTTCTGGTGTTGTTTTGATCATGCTAAGGATCAATCAGACCGACCACTCATTAGGATGCATATGCCTTAGCCGATGTTGTTTGAGTTGCAAGATCAAAATAAATATATCACCCGATGTTATGACATTGTGCTAGCGGTGATGCAAAAGATATTGGCACATACTTTGTATCAGTCGACGACAAGACCTGCATTGGTTTTTGTTACATGTTCCATTTGAGCATCTTTTTCTATGTACTTTGGGATGACCCGAAAGGAAAGAGATAGGGAAGAAATATCTTCTGATGAGATTGAATACTTCCAGTACCTTCAAAGGTGACTGTATCAGTGATATAACATAAAGATTCAGGGGCATCGTAAATCCATACATTTAGCCTTTAAAAGAGTAGCACAAGAAGTATGTGGAAAGTTTGCCAATTTCTTTAGACATTGGTACTTTGGATGTAGGTTTATTCAAATTCGAGGGTTCTTCGAGCTCCAAAATGAGAAGGTTAGAGGATGAAGAAACCCTTGGTAGACTTGGAAACACGAGCCGGAACAAGATGCCAATCAATTTAGTGAGGGTAATTGATATCTTGTCTTTTTAGTTATTTAATTAAAAGCATGATTTTATCATTTTCAATGTCTTTGGCATTCATATTAGAATTGTTTAGGGGCATTTGCATATGCATTGGTTCTTTTTAGGGTTTTTTGGAGTGCAATTGTGAAGAATGGAGGATTTGGATCAGAAGGAAGCTCGGAAGAAGCCAAAGGAGAGGCGGATAATAATATGGCGGTCCATTATGGGTTGTATAGCTCTCGAGAAAGCTCCTCCGTCAGGTTTACAGAAGTAATTGGCTGTCAACTACTGGCGGTCTACTCTCCTAAAGCTTGTCCACCGGTCTCACAAAAGTATTTGGTGATCCACTACCGGTGATCCAGCTCTCCCATTGCTCGACTGCCATGAAATCACGTTATACCCTTTCATGGATGATCCGACCCAGTTCACACTCTATAGCTATAAATTTTGGTTAAACCTAAATTTATGGGATCTAGCTTGTTTTCAAACTACTATTTTTCTTTTTAAGGTCTCTTTGAATGTTTATTCTTATTTATTTATTTATGAAACCTATATAGTTTATGCAATTTGATATTTTTCTTCTGAAGTTCTTGTCCATTTCCTTTTCTCATAATTAATCTACAACATTATATAGGGTGAATTGTGTTTTCATGATGTCTTGTGAGTAGTCTATTTAGAGTTCATTGGTTAGGTAGATTAGAATCATTAGGAGTTGATCTGTGGTGTTTATCATTAGATTTCTAATGCTCCTTGCTTAATAGATATTTTTAATGCTAGATTAGTACTGATCAGGTTAGACTAGAGCTTAGGAAATTTCATCTCTGGAAAATGTTTGTGAAGATACTTGAACCAAATATATTGATTGTTATAGAATCCTAGCCGATGAGAATTGATGATTAGATTGTTTAGTGGCTAGTTAGACTTGAATTTAATGCTTGCTTACTTGTGGGTTATGAAAGAGAGATTATATTAATTACATGATTAGTACCATGCTCGCCTGTAACTCTTTACTCCAACTCATTCAAGTTATCTTAATTCAAAGATAAAACAACCTTTGATGCATGGGTTTTGTTAGAAACTCCTTAGTAACGTTTTCACCATTGTTACAGGATGTTATCAGCTAGGTTTGCTTCAAAGGATGTCACCCTTTGTTTATTTTTTCATTTTCAGCTGATTTCTTCTCGTCTTCATCCACTTACCAGGCTGGAGAACAGAATCGTCAAATGGAAGCTCGAAGCAATCGAAAAAGAAAAAAAGTTAACCAATCAAATTACATTAACTAAAGCAAACCTGAAATTTTTTTCCTAAATTTGACCACTTCTTACACTCTTCGGGAAAAAAAAAATACCGAAATAAGGACCAAATGGTAAATATATAGTTAGTTAGCTATCATCAATTCGTATTATTATTAAGTATTAACGAAAAGTTAACTTGTGCACAACGGTTATAATTAGTTGCTAATCACAGTACTTAATTAAACCACTAAACTCAAAACGGAAAAATGGAAAAATGGAAAGATGGAAAAAAAAAAAAAAACCTAATTAATCCTAGTGTACTTATTTAAGCGAAGAGAGTCACTCTTCTTCACATTTACATTCAGTTTCTCTCTGTATCTAATTTCCTTGCTCCTAAAGTTTTCGTTCTGTAGAACTTGATTTTTCAATTCGATCACAATGAGTTATTACGATAATCATCTAACGGATTCGGCGGAGGAGAAGTGGTCAAGATTTTGTATGCTTGTGGATGTTGCGGTTATGGTATATGAAGAAGATCAACGTCGTCTTGTTTCGGAGAAAGAAGAAGAACCCAAATTCCACTCTGTAGAAGAAAGCCATAAGAGAATCTTCAATCTTTTCCCGAGAAAAACAAGATCGAATTTGATAAAGAGACGATACACACAACAAAACCCTAATCGTGCGTCTACTTCTTCATTGCTTCTCGATCTTAACAAGACCCCCCCTGATTCCGAGACAGAGAACCCACAAAACCCTAGTTCCGAGCTTGTGGTGTATGATGAAGAACAACGCATAAAGAAAGGAAAAGCCAAGATTGTCTCTCAAGATTACGAAGAGAAGAGATTCTCCGAGAAGAAATTTGTTAGTAGAAGAAGATACCCACAACAACAAAACTATGTGATGAATCTCAATGGGGCATCTACTTCTTCTTCGCATCTCGACCTTCGTTGTTTTGAGTCTTCTTTAGTACTCTTCGATTATGAGAAGACGGAGACAAAAGACCCACCAAACCCTAATTACCAAACATTGAACACAAACCGCAAGAGACATGCCGTGAAACAGAGAAAGAACAAGGATGGATTCAAGAAAGCAAAGATTGCTTCTTTTCCACGTGTTGCTAGAGAGACACCAGAGTGGGTTTTCCAGATGATAAGAGACATGAACGGTTATGATGTCGAAGAAGAACCATTTTAACATTCTTTGGACTTTCAGATGCCGTGGAGTACTCTGCTTTGTCATTGGGATAGCTTAGATCGTATCTTGCTCTCTAGTAAATGATAATGTTTCATCTGTCTAATGAAACATTTTAACAAAACTCTCATCTATTATTAGTAAACTTGTCCCTATTGTTTGTATCAGATATTATACTATTGTTGTTGTTTCTTGGTGTCTTACTTAGTTACTTTAGTTGATGCATTCTATCAATACCTTTGAATTCTTGTAAAATAATTTTAAGTCTGAACTTTTGTGTGTGTGTAATGGAAAACATCCATTCCTGCAAGTGTTTTGGTACATTTCTCAAAAAATGCCCAATACAATCAAAATCAGGAAAATATCCATTCCTGCAAGTGTTTTTCAAATTGTTTCCAAAAAAACAAACAAACAACAATAACACTATGTCCTTATAACAATAAAACTATGTCCTTCACTCAGATTATCACATGAAGTTTCTACCTTTATAAAATGAATTACTCTCTCCTTGGCCTTCAAGTTCAACAACAACTTCACAATAAGCAGAGCATCTCCTTAATTTCAAAAGTTCAGTTAAGATGATACTGCCTTCCTTCACTCTCTTACGATCCAAACGCAGCGTAAACTTCTTGAGCACTGTCGAACTCTCGAGGAAGTATTGTGCTAGTTTCATTTCAGCTTCCGCACCGCTTATCGTTCCTTTCATCGCAATGTACTCTACAGACAATCTCAAACATTCTGGAATTGATGATGGGAGCATAAACACTTCATTCTTCTCGAATTCTTCAAGCTCCAGCTCCAGCTCCTGCATATATATATCATTCAACAAGTAGATGAATAAGATCGCTTATTTTTCATGATGATGTGGGTAAGCAATAAAGTAAACTTTAAGCCAAATGAATCACGAAGACAAAGGATTAGAGATTTGGACAGCTTTCAAGAATGTTTGGCAACATCTCCAAGTCATAGTCAGAGGACTCCACATGCAGTCGGGTCATGCAAGGAAACTGGGGCAGTGGTTCGTGTTTCAGGTGTTGAAAGACGATCTGAACCAACAATAGAAAGAGAAAAATATCATCCAAAGATACTGTTATAACGGATGTGAGCAAGATAACAGAAACGTAAAGAACAAAACACAGATTTACGTGATTCAAAAGAGGCAGAGTTTATTACGGAGATAATACACGTTTCATGATACATTGGAGGCTAGGGTTAAGAGAATATTAATAGTAAAACTCTAATTAACATAGGCTTAATTATTCCCCAGCGGACTGGGCTTAATATGAGCCCAACAGAACCCTGATTAAACTCAACGGATTGAGCCTAATATTATGGACCCAATTTATTCAAGTCATATCTAACAAATCTCCACCTTGACTTGAATCCTCCAAACAGATGTACCAGATGCACTGTTCACAGTGCTGGATGTACCAGACTTCTCCATCAGACAGTTGTACCGGACTTTACCAACATATTGTTGTACCATCAGACAGTTATGCAATGTCAGATGTTCCAGACTTCTGTAAGTGACAGACATACCATAATTCTCTTTTTCCTCAGATGTCCCATCAGGAACTTGTTTCTTCTTCAGAAACATGTTGCCTCTTCAGAGACTAGATATCATATCTTGGCCAGTTGCTCCATCAGGAACTCGCTTGCCTTAATGCTGCATGATGTCTCATTACAGGATTTTCTGTCCCGCTATGGAACGGTGTGCCTTGTCTGAATCTTGATGCTTCACCAGAAGCCTGATGCTTCACCAGAAACCTGATGTTTCACCAGAAGCCTGATGCTTCACCAAAAGCCAGATGCTTCACCAGAAGCCAGATGCTTCGTCAACCCAGAATGCCCCACTGGAATCAGATGTTCCATCAGGAACTTGTTTCTTCCTCAGAAGCCTGATGTCCCTTTAAAGGTCGGATGTCCCATCAAGGACCAGAACAATTTATCAGAAACCAGAATACCTTTCCTTGGGCCAGATGCTCGTCTTGAGCTAGATGCTCGTCTTGAGCTAGATGTTTCATTAGAAGACAAAATAACTTTCCTTGGGCCATATACTCCGTCAAGCCAGAATAATTTTCTTTGGGTGATGCTCGTCTCGAGCCAAATGTTTCATCAGAGGTCAGACACAAAAAACCTGCTGATTGTTCTGAAACCAAAATGCCTCTCTGAGGCCAGATACTTTATCACAAGTCAGAATGCCCTACCTTGGGCTAAATGCTCTTTCAAGAGCCTGATGCCTCTTCAGAGGCCTGATGTTTTGCCAAATTACCAGACTGCCCTTCCTTGAACTAGATGCTCCTTCACGAGCATGATCCCTCTTCAGAGGCCTGATGTCTATTCAAGGACCCAATGCCTTACCAAGAAACTGCTGCTCCACCTTGAGCCTGATGTCACTTCACGGACCTGATGTCCCTTCACGGACCTAATGTCCCTTCACAGACCTGATGTCCCTTCACGGACCTGATGCTCTGCTTGCAGCCTGATGCTCCACCTGGAACCAGATGCCTCTACAGAGGCCTGATGCCCTATCAAGGGCCTGCTTACTGCTTCCACCCACAACCTCCTGTCCAACCCAGCATTTACGAGCATACACCTTGCTCTCTCTAACAATGTATGATTCAACCATTTTACTACATCACGTTGATGTGATATATCCCCAACAGTGTGTTGTTGGACAGCTTCAACATCTCTACACAACTGATTAAATTCTGATGACCTAAACTTCAGACCACTGTTCTTCCGCAGCCTCCTGATCTTCTGATAACACTGAAGATCTTCATCAGACACTTGCAGTTCTCCTTCACTTATATGACCTAGTCTTTTCCATTATTTAGTCATATAATCTATGTGAATCGCTGGAGATACAACAGCTGAAACTGAAACTGTGGACCCTTATAACATATACAATGTACCATGCATGACACCCTTCAGAATCACATCAGAACCTTGACTGACTTTCAGAACTCCATATCCACCAGAATATTTAAGACTCTACTATCAAGTAGACTCACAGATATCAAAATATTCTTCATTGACGGAACATGTCTGACATCCTTCAGTGTGACAAGACTACCATAATGTGTCCTAATCTTGATTGAGCCGATTCCTGCAACCTTGCTCACCGAGCTGTTGGCCATCTTAATGTTACCTCCATCTACAACTGTATTAGTTGCAAACCACTCTCTCCTTGGACACATATGATACGAAGCTCCTGTATCAAGAATCCACACATCAAAGGCATGTGTGTTTCTACCAGCAACCAGAGCAACGTCCTGTTCAAACTTGATGTCATCTTCTGCTACAGCAGCAGAACCAGATTGTTTCTTCTTAAGGCATTCAAACTTCCAATGCCCTTTCTCCTTACAAGAGTTACATATATCATCTGGCTTAGGACCTCTAGAACACAACTTTTTGTTTCTGTTACTACTATGCCTCAGTCCGTTGCTCCCACTGGCTACTAACCCAGCATCTTGATTATCTTTAGCTGCATCAGCCGCCTGATGACGCAACTCCCTGCTGTGAAGAGCAGACCTGACTTCTTCCAAAGTAATTGTATCTTTATTCCACAGACCGGCAGCAGTCGTCTGATCAG
This sequence comes from Cardamine flexuosa, assembly GCA_963555745.1. Taxonomy (NCBI): domain Eukaryota; kingdom Viridiplantae; phylum Streptophyta; class Magnoliopsida; order Brassicales; family Brassicaceae; genus Cardamine; species Cardamine flexuosa. The sequence goes on from OY743215.1 coordinate 24,124,577, forward strand.
AGACTTCGATGATGACTTCATCTTCAAGACACAACAAAATCATCGAGTGTGCCTCTCATCTAGAGTAGCCATCTCAGCACTGTCGCCTCCCTTGTCATTCGACAGCGACTCCCATACACCTTGTCTCTTTAACAAAGCTTTCATCTTGATCTGCCAGAGACTGAAACTGTTTCTCCCAGAAAACTTGTCCATCTTCACGTTCATCGCAGCCATCTTATCACCAGATTACAGATGCATAAATCCCCAGAACCTTGAGCTCTGATACCAAATTGTTATAACGGATGTGAGCAAGATAACAGAAATGTAAAGAACAAGACACAGATTTACGTGGTTCACCAACGATCACGTTGGCTACGTCCACGGGAAAAGATGCAGAGTTTATTACTGGAGATAATACATGTTTCAGGATACATTGGAGGCTAGGGTTAAGAGAATATTAATAGTAAAATCCTAATTAACAGAGCCCTAATTAATCATCAGCGTACTGGGCTTAATATAAGCCCAACAAAACCCTGATTAACCTCAATGGATTGGGCCTAATGTTATGGGTCCAATCTATTCAAGTCATATCTAACAGATACGTTCAAATGTTCATTTACTCCACTGATATGTATGTATATATTACCTTCAAATTTTTCGGACTTATAGTCATGTTCTTTACGCTTGAGAGCCCTGTGAAGAATTTTCTCACAACACTTTTCTTCGAAGAGACATTTGCAGCTAAAATAACCTCCAGAGCAAAAGTGACATTGATATCTACCTTGGCAGATGAACTCAAATTGCTTATGAAAACACTTGTCGACTTGTCGTCTGTAAGACACAAAAAGTTGAGCCTAGAAGCATCAATCATAAGATCCAAATCACCAGCATCCTTAGAGTCATCACCAGTTGAAAGCATGGGACTTTTTAATGACTGAGAATGCACTCGTGAAACCGTACTGGTATTTCGTGACTTTATGTCATCATCTATTTCAATTTCTAAATCTTCAAGAACTGGGCAAGATGAGATAAGCTTCTCCAAAAGAGCATCATTAGGGTATTTGTTCCATACTAAAACCATAGTTTTGAGATGAGGTAGAGAAACATGCTCACAATCTGGCAATGACACGAAACTGAGTTTCAAGTATACCAGAGTCTCACATGTGTAAAGGCTTAGAGGCATAACAAGAGCACCACGACGCCAAATCACACATGCACGAGAATTAATATCCAAATGTTGAAGTTTAAGTATAACTGCATTGTGAATCCACCGCGTAATGTAAGACTTATCAAGCTCATCCCACTCATAATCAAGTTTGAGCTTGTCTATCCATGATTCCTCCCTAGAGATATCTAGAAAGCCATTGACAAAATTCTTAACAGCATATTATTCACGACGGATCTCAGCATGGTCCAAATCCAATATAGGAATTGATAGCCACACACTTTTCCATCTCTTGGACAAAACGCTAGTCTTAATAGCATACTTTGTAGTAAGTTTAGAGAGTATCTGACAAAGTAAATCATCCGGTAAGGAACTTATCCTATCTTCCCCACTTCTATTACCTCTTCCTCTTTCTCTTCCTCTTCCTCTTATTGTTTGCTCCATTTTCAAATACACACAAGCTCTGCATTCACAGTAACAAAATTTAACATAAATTGAAACCCCCATGTGACATTAATTATAACAGAGTAGCTTAAAAGTCAGATCTTTACATGAGTTAAATATCAGAATCTGTTCGTCCAATCAGGGTTTTGAGGTTTATTGGTTTAATTAGAGGAGTGAATAGAAGAAGATTAGTTAGAACGGGAAATACTATAAATCAAACCTAGAATTAAATGAGAAATCAAACCTAGACTTAATGAAGCAGAATCTAAGAATACAGAAAATTAAGAATCTCAAAACTAGAGAAATGAATAGAAGAAGATTAGATTAATAAATAGCTCACCGAAGATGTTACATGCTAGATCTGATGGTCAGTATGAGTGATTGGGGCGCTTATATCCTCTGCCCTTATCAAGTTTTTCAAGCGTCAATTGATTTCATATGTGTGCTTCAAGCACCTGACCTTCTCGCTGCCTCCCAGATTCACTAGTCGAGTGAGTCGTCTGCTTAGGTTTGGATTTGGAAAAACTTATTTGGTTTGTTGGAGGTGGGCCGAGGACAAATCAGACGGCTCGGCCCAAATCCGATAATGGACTGCTCAAATGGGCTGAAACCTGCAAAAATCCACTATAGAATTCTGCGAGTAATCATCCGTTTCCCGAGGCACTTGAGTAAGAAGCCTGTTGTCGAAACGACCAACATTTACCTACCACCAAGCTAAGACATCCGGGACAGCCGCAAATAGTGACGTACCACCCATGTAGGAGGATCCCGGATTTCATGCGGACACAATAGACAAGGGAGAAAGTCAGAAGGATCACCATAAATGTGACCAAGAATCATTCGAGGGAGAGAGGGCAGAACATTTAATAGAGTAATCATATTCCGATCGCTACATGACTTCTAGAAGACCGAGCCTCAGTAGATAGTTCGACCATAGTCCACAAACCATGGTCAAAACAATTAACCTTGAAACTCTTTCTTTGTAATTTCTTTATCTTTTCCAAACCCCGAAGTTTTGTTGGCCTCGAGTCTCTCTTCTTTTCTACGAAATTCTACGAACCTCAATACAACATATTTATCAACTACCCTTGTTACGATACACGTTCAACATGGTTCCATTTTTTATTAGTTGATAAAACTGAGTTTACTTAAGTGTCAAGACTTATGAGAACATCTCCAAAATGAGCAAGACATATGAGAGCATCTCCAAAATGAGGACTTCATTTTTGAGGTTTACAGTTTAAAAAAATGGTGTTTCTCTCCAAAAATAACAAAACCTCAAACTTAATTTTTAATAATTTGTCCAAAAAATACCAAACTTATCAGGAATTGCAAAAAAAAATACAAACTTTTGAGCTAGTAAAAAAAACTCAAAACAATTATTGACTTTCGATAATCAACAATACTTTTATTGACTGGCCAATTAAGCACAATGTTAACAGATTAATGGTTTTCTTTGAGTGATATTTAAACTTTGGTCGTTAAGTAAAATAACGTTGTTTTGTTTCTAATTAAAACATCAGAAATTCGGCCAAAAACACTTAACTTATCAAAAATTTCCAAAAAAATACACGAACTTCCGAGCTGGCAAAAAAAAACTCAAACAATTGTTGACACAAACACAAACTTTCAGATTAGTTCCAAAAAGGTGCTATGCACGATAGGTTTATCAATAACTCTCGTTAGCAATTAACATAATAAATGAACATTATAGAAACAACTCAAATTGTATCACTAAACACCCTAATCAACTACTCTCATAGGCTAGGATTATAAAGCTCATCAAAAGATTCATTCAAGTATTTCATCAACATGGATTTACAAAGATAGAAGTGAAGAAATTTTTATTAGAGTGTCATATATTATGAATATCAATCCAAATCAACCATAAGAGAGTTTAGAAATCACCCAACTCTAAGCAAAATAAATCATAGGGGTTTTAGAGAGTTAAGACAAGTATTTATAGAAGAAGGAGAAAATTGGGTCCGCCAGCGGTGTGTCTTGGCCACTGCTTCTGACCTCTGTACTCCATTGGTGTGTCTTGGCTGCTGCCTCTGACCATGCAATTCACCAGGTGAAGTTTGTTGAAGTTCCAACAGTGTGTCTTGGCCGCTGCCTCTGACCGATGTGTACTAATCCGGTAATAACCCCTTAACGGCTCATCAAAATCAGTCGAGACCACCTCCATTGGAAAGATAACTAAAATTCCTGTAAGTTCCATCAAGGTTTCTGGAACTGAAACACAAATGAAGGTCTTTATCTGAGTTGATCTTTGAGACACTTCAGAATGGTTCTTGATCATCATTTCTCTTATTTGTTTCTTTTTCACTCCATTTGATCCATCTTCTTTCATATCTCACCTCCAAGACCTAATAACAAAGATTCATATGCCAAATGCATCTAATACTCTAAACATGCAATGAAACACACAGGAAAACAATGATAAATTGACTCTAAAACATGTTAAAATAGGAACATATCACTTCTCTATGTTTGTTTCTCTGTTTTAAGACAATTTGTAAAAAACTTTTGTTGTATTTTGGTCTTGTTTAGTGCTTTTGGAACAAAACTTGTGTACCTTTTGTTGTATTTTCGTCTTGTTTAGTCCTTTTGGAACTAATATGAAAGTTCGTGTTCGTGTCAACAATTTTTTGAGCTTTTTTTAGCCAGCTCGGAAGTTCGTGTGCTTTTTGGCAGTTTCTGATAATTTGGATGTTTTTCTGGCCAAATTTCTGATGTTTTAATTAGAAACAACACAACATTATTTTACCTAACAATCAACGTTTAAACGTCTGTCAAAGTAAACCGTCAAATCTGCTAACGGTATGCTTAATTGGCCAGTCAATGAAAGTATTTTTCATTTTTTCGAAAGTCAACAATTGTTTGAGTTTTTTTTTTGCCAGCTCAAAAGTTTGTGTCTCTTTTTATAGTTCATGATAAGTTGAGTGTTTTCCTAGCCGAATTCTCATTTTGCATTATAATCTTTACTATTATTATTAATCATAACAAATTATAATCTTAAAACTTTTATAAGTAACTATAAAACAAACTAAAAGTAGTTATTAATAAGACATTACATTATACTATAAAATCACATAAAATAATATAAAATCACACAAACTAAATTTGAAAAATGGTCATGCATAACACTTTTGCCATACCCCTCATTTTGGACAATTTTTTAAAATGTCACTCTCTCAGTGTGAAAATGATCATTTTACCCTTAACGAAGAGACAGCATCTAGCTTCTGTAGACATATCGTCACCGGAAGTCTCAACTTCAATCTCAACGGTGTCGTCGGAAATATGGAGAAATCAACGTCTCGCCGAAAATCAAATGGTCATCGACTGAATCCGAACAGATTTGGAACTTACACTCTTTTTCTTCACGTTGAGACCAATCATTGTTGCTTATATTCACGCTAATCACTACCACCGATCCCTTTCCCCCCGCTTCAGTTACCTTTACCGAGAGTGGCCAGATCACATCTTCTATGTTCACTATGTCATCTGTGGAATCGTTTCCACCATTGTCAAATTTTGTTTGCTTGTTCTCTGGAGAAATTTTAAGTTTCATGAGAAAGAATTTAGAGGAATTAAGAATTTATATATGTGTATTCTATCGAGAATCGATTAATGTATGTTTTGCTAAATTCAACTTGCATATATTACTCTAGTTATACTACGTATACATTATAATTTTATCACAAGCTGAGAATAAGATGGAATCTTGAGCTTCATGAGTGTTGCTGTTTTGTATAAGCTCTGATTGGTAGCAGGGTTTACCATTGGTCAGAGCCGGCGTTTAAAAATAATTAGTTCACTATATAATAGGCCAACAAAAATTTTAGGCCTATTATATAATGAACTAAAAAAGGAAAAGGAAAAAACTAATAACTAACATGACTGTGATTCGAAAACATGATATGTTGTTGACTAAAATGACACATCAACCAACTCTGCTACCAAAGATTGATAAAATTTAACGGCAGAAAGTAAAAAGCCACAAGTATGGGCTTGCCCCGCTTGTACTCAAGACCGGACCTGCAGTTAATGTTCTTTGAGTTATATATGTGGTTACCCGTCATGACTAATGATGCTTTAAACAAAAAAAATATGAAGTTGAGTTTGAGTTAGAACGATATATGGTCAATTTATAATTTTGAAATATGTTTTTTGTAAAATTGTTAACTCCAAAATATTTCCAACATCAACATGTGGAAAGCTTGAGTTATCAAAACTCCAACATTTGTTTTTCTTTTTTTGTTTTTTTTTTTTTTTTGTTATTTTGTTTCCAAAGTATCTCCAACAAAGCAACTAAAAACAAATCAACATAACAATTTCATTGTTACATAAAATCTCCAAAAAAATAACAAATGGAAATTTTATTAGTAATTCAAAAAATTTTATTAGTAATCAAAAATTTTGGTCAAAGATTTTTGTTTAGTTAGTTTAGTAATTCAAAAAAATTTGAAAATTATTCATGTATTATCTTAATTATTGATTTTATTTATTAAATACTTTAACTATCATAAAAAATGTTATGTATATATATATGGATATGAATGTGGCACTTAGACTCAAAAAGAACAAAAGATATATATACTAAACTACTTGTAATTCTTAGAAAGTTTTTATTGTCCCATTTATTTTATATTTTGATGTATTATTATCATCAATTTAAGTTAAATTTATTTTTAATAATACATACTGCAATTAAACATCATAAAAATTACTAGTCAGTTGTTTTGATAAAAATGTAACATGTTACCTGTAGGAGCCATAGTTTGTGAAGAGACTGAAAGTGAGTTTTAGCTTTATGAGATACGAGTAAGCAATTGCAAAATTTAAACTAGTTATTATGCCGTTGGTTATGTATCATTTGTTATCTTTTCATCTTCCTGCTGAAACTCGATGTTGCTTCAAAACATGTAGAGGACACTCCAAAGGCTGTTCTGAAGCTCCTGAATGTTGAGGGTTTGACCATTTATCATGTAAAAGCCACTTTGCAGTAGTAAAACTTGTATTTCTGCAAATTCATAATTTTCAGAGATATTCAGCTAAATTGGTATTATTATCATGTTCATGTATGAATAAGTTGAATGATGAATGTACTAGTTTTATTAGATTCATCACAGTCTCTCTGTTTGCTGTTTAGATTGGATTCAAAAGCGGAATGATGAACTATTCATAATTTTCTGATGTTTTAGGTGCTTCTTTTGGTTTTGTCCTAAAGTACAAAGGAATTCTGCAGTGTTGGTGACAATGCTTGCTGTATACTATGGGATGCACGAACTGGCACATGTCCTGCCATGAAGGTAATTCATGATGAAGGTACATCTCTTTTAAACCATCAAGGCTTGAGGTTTGACCTTTTGGTCTTGTTTCAGTTTTCGTCTGTTTCATCTTGGGTCCTTCTTTCAGTGATTTTATTTATAAAAACACTCCTTTGTCGAATCTTAGGTCCTTCTTTCTTTGTCGAATCTTAGGTCAAAGAAAGAAAAAACGAAAAAGAGATCTATGCGGAATTTGAACTCACAAGATCGAAACAAGCACCTTTTTGTAGTTTGGTTAATTGCTCTGCTACCATGTCAAGAAACTTTAGTAGTGTAAATGGATTTTCTTAGTATTAACGATGTAGAGGCATTAGCCTTATATACAACATGATTATTGACCTAATCATACTATTGATACTATTACATATACGATGGGCCATTTAGGCCCAATAAAAGGATTACATGACTCGATAGGACTCTCACATTCAAGTTTCATTCTAAACTTGGTTTCAACTCTCCACCAAGCCATATAGGCCAGGTCTGCTTGAAAAATGATATCACCACATATATATTCAACTATCTTACAACCATAACTTTATATTATTGACTCTAAACCACAACTCTATCTCCTTCCTTTGATACTTGTCATTTGTTTCATATTGTTAAGAAATAAACTCCTTAATAGTTTGATTACCATTTACTGATTTTCAGTGATATTTAGCTTAGATTGTCTTAAATTTATGAAAATTTATTGAGCATATGTTTTTCGATCTTATGTGTTAGTAACTTCTTGAAAATTATGATTTTGAAAAAAATATACATGTGTATAATTTATAACCTAAAAAGTCTATAATTTTTCTAGTTCAGTTATAAGATGAAGGAAAGTTTATAAATTAGAATAATAATTATTAATACTTTAATTTATTTATTTGAAAGTAAATACTTCTAAAATTATATAAAATTTTTTAATAGAACTAAAAATATTAAATCAGATTTTTAGATCATTTTCTAAGGAAATGTGTTTTCAAATTATTTCGTAAATATTTATTTTGAGAGTTAAAATGTAAATAACATAATAAACAATTAAGTAAACAACTTAAAATTAATGAAAACAATTGATGATCTATGATCTATCACAATTTTAGAATATGGATAGATGAAGTGGCATCATGAAAAGAGAGTATATTTTCTTTTATATATACAAATAACCATGATTTGAAGATTATTTTCAACAACTAATATTACATAAATAACTAATTTAAAGGATTATCTGAGTTAAGACCAACATAATCCAATCACGAGCGTAGAATGTTTGAGAATAGTCTTCTATTTCATAATTCCAAATCACCATTAGTTTGTGTTGCTTCTCTTTACTAATTAATAAACTAATTTAATCTCAAATTCTCTATTTAATATGTATATGGAAATGATAAAAAAAATTGTGTTCAAAAATCATATAGTTACTAATAAATTTTTTTATTAAGTTTGATTTACTGAAACATAGATTACCATTTTATTTTCTAACAAAATTCATATACACTTGAGTTTGAATGGTACTCCTTGACTTTGATAGATATAATTTTCTAAAATAACATTTTTTCCAATAATATTAAGCTTATGTTTGAGATGATTTTGAATAAGAAAATTGACAAAATAAATGATGCGATCATGATTTTGAATAAAAAAAATTTTGACAAAAAAGAAACTCACGCATCGCCTGAAAATTTATCTAGTAAAAATAATGCTACAATACTGACTTTTACATACTGCATCGATTTCTTCTGGTAACTAGCCCATTTTATACAATTCATTGTGAAAATGAATCTCGTTAGATCAACTCCTTTGCTGTCTTCTTGAGAGGTACATCTTTTAATCATTTTCTTTTAATCTCAGGTGTATTCCCACCAATTATGTTTACCAAAACTTTTGATATGTAATTTTGCGGTTTATACTAGGCAAAATCAAATCAAGAGGCCAACATATTACAAACAAACTGTTTTTGGAAAAATGCACAAAAAATGTTTTATTGATGTCTACTCAGACAAGAATCTATTATGGTAGATTACAAACTATACCAGTTTGGATCATAAAAATTGGTTATACTTATCATAGATGTCCTCTATTTAACGATGGCTACAGACAATGTTTACAGCGACGGTGCTCCTTCATATGGTGGATTCAGAATGAGGCTGGAGCGAATGGTTAGGCTTTTCTTTGGACTTCCCTGTAACCTTCGTAGGCTTGCACCTTAATATCTTTTCAAACTCAAAACTAATTCGGAAAAAAATGAAAACAAATTTATCATATATTTTTTAATTATCGGCTACTTATTATGTAGCATTTGATATTCATGAAAAGAAATTATTTTGGCATGTGATCAATCCTTTTTTTGTTGTTATCAATAAATATATCTACTTACTTTTATGAGTATGTCAAAATTGGTGTATATGATATAAAATTGAACTGGCTCGAATGGAGTTATGATTTGGCCACTAGTAGAGAGCTAGACATTTAATTGGTTCAAAGTTGGTGGTTTTGAAAGTGCTATAACTATACTTTCGCAAAAGTTAAAATTTCTGACCATTGTTATTCACATTACCGAATCCCTCAAGGGAATGTACACTGTGATACTAATGAGTTATCGAGAAAGTTAGCCAATTTGCATAATTAGTTGGGGATTTGTTTGATAATTTTCTCCTAAAAACTCATTTTATAATAGTTTGAGATCTTAATGGGGAAACTCTTAATTTGAGATTTTTGAAATTTCTTCACTTGAGTAAGAAAAGAGTTAGGGAAATAATATCTTCACTTCACATGGTGAATAACTTATAATAACAATTATAATTATTAATAATTTGATTTATTTTAAATAATTTTCTAAATTATATAAATAAATCAAATAAGAGTAAAGTTATTACCTTAGAATGTTTTAGATCATTTTTCTAAAAAATGACTTTTTAAATTTAATTCAAAAGTATTTTATTAAAAAAAAAAGCTAGTTATTATGAGAATTCAAGTGTAAATAACATGTGAAGTGAAATAGTGGCTTTTATGTCACCCTTCCATATTTAAGACAGGCTTAGGTGGTTTGTTTTTTTTTTTTTTCTAAATTAGCCATAAAAGCTTAGGTGGCTTTTATGTGAAGAGAACATATTTTTTTTTCTTTATAAATAAATAGATAACCATGATCTGAAGATTATTTTCAACAACTAATTTGACATAAATAAAAGTATTTATGGCTAATTTTAAGGATTGTCTGAGATAAGACCAACATAATCCAATCACGAGAGGTCAATGTTTGAGAATATTCCTCAAAAGCCTCAACGATCGTTATTTTGTGCACAACAACAAACCAAGAAGTAGTTTGGCAACACAAAGACTTATCTCTCAACATTCACATTCAAAGATTTGAAGCTAAATTAACAAAAGGCTTACAAAATAAGCAACTTTTGCAGAACACTGCTGGTTTAATGAATGCAACACAAACAAACCTCGTGATACAAATCTAAAGATGACTGATTAAGAGAATCAGAAGAAGGTATCATATACCTAATAAAACCCACAAAACACAAATGACCAAAGACTATGTTTTTCACAAAAAGAAACGGCTATTCATAGATAAGAAGAGTTACCATAATCTTTACAAATCACACCTCGATCGAGCTTTTCCACTTTGCAGACATTGTAGTCACCAGTGGTGGTATAATACGGTTTCTTCAGGCAGAGCCTCTTCCAATTCCAAGAGTAGAGAATTGAGAGCGGTTTTTACGTTCGCATTGATCCTTTATCGTAAAAGGCAAGAAGCTGTTTGACATGGTTTTGCCAAGCTGCAACACTTTGACCATCTACTGTGACCCAATCCACAACTGCTGCTGCAGGCTGTTCCCACCATTCCTCAAGCTGCATTGGATATACAAAACAAAAACAATTGTTATCCAGTTTCCTATAGGAAAGGCTTTAAAAACGTAAAACTTTTTTGCAACCCCATTTAAAGGAGACTATGGAAAATGTAAGTTTAAAACATGTAAACACTCTTTTTATGCTTCTCATTTTGTGGTTCAGACAAAGCCATACTTTGGGAGCGATATGACTTAAGAACGTCCATGAGAAAATTCAGTAAGAGGGTCACCATCAGTAGAATATTAAGAAGATAAAACAAGAATTATACTTATAAGTAATTCCATACCAAACCCCTGACGTATTTGCATTGCTCGAAGGAAGCTTGAGCTTTCTGGACTGCAGTCCTAAGTTCAGGCAACCATTTCTCTGATATTGTATTCTCTTGTTCAGAAGCTAGATCTAGGCAGTAGTTCGTTGTTCTGCATACAAGACCCATTCAGTACAGTGAAAGTTACATAAGATAGCGTGGGGGCAATAATCTAATTGTGGAATACACCTTACCTTTCATATTTTTGTTGGGCACGGAAAGCATGATCTAACAGAGAATGGCCACTTTCAACTAGATCCTGCCGTATATGGACCATATCGATTGCCTTTGCTAAGTCTTCTAAAACACATGCTTCAGAACCACGAACCCTTAAGCAGAACTCAAGAGACTCTAAAACCGAGGCCAAACTTGCATCTGAACCCTCCAGACCTATTTAAGAAGCAATAATGTTGATTATAAGAAAATCCTACTATGGAACTACTAAACAAATAATTTTGGCCTATAAAGAGTTCTTAAGTATTTCATAAAAAGATGATCCAGTTTCTATTGTTGAAACCCACAGCAGATCCAAAAAGCGTGGTAATAATATGCAACTAGTGGCCACCACTAAAGCTTTTGGCTATTCTAGCATATCTCAATCTATGTGGTAGGTACATGAGCCAATAGTTCTAAGAAAAACTCCTACATTTTTTTTTTTCGTTTTAGTTTTAAGAGATGGTCATTCAAGAGGTAGTGAGCAATACTTTTATTAGGAAACTCCTTGAAACTTGGAAATCAAGATTACCTATGGTTCAATGCACATGAACATTTCCAGAGGAACAAACTATAAAGTATAAACCATCAGCTTTTACCGTCGGCTATCAAAAAAGAGAAATAAGATCTCACCTGCAGGATATTGAAGGGCAGCAGATATGCGACATATAGATGGAATTGCTGATGGATCTCTTGCACCAGCTCTTGCAGTTAATAGAGCAGCAGTCTTTTCTGCATACGCAACAGCTTCAGGTCCTGTCGATCCATTAGCTCCCATAGACTCCAAAAGTCCCTGGTCAAGAAGACGTACATATAAATGAACAGAATCGAGGCATCTAAATGCATGTTTGCTAATTTGAAAGAACATGGTCTTCTAATTGCACATTCCATTACACCTATGAGACCAGCAAAAATGTTGCTTGAACCATAAAGTTCCAAAATTCTTCTATGCTGCATGATTATATGATTTACAGACCAAAAAAACCTTGACCATAAACATAGCTTTTCTATATTCAACTTATATTATTTTGTATTATTCAACAAATATCAGTCGGCAACTATGAGTGAAATATATCTTACAAACTACATGAAACACACTTGTTTCACACAGAAATGGGTAGATAAAAGACATCAGAATGTCCTCTGACAAGTTACACACCTGGGGAGTGGCTGGAAGCATATAGAAAGAGTTATCAGGACTTTGGAAGAAAGCAGACACTTCTTTCTCAATGTAATCTTTTGCGCTATTTGAAATGTCCACAACAACTTCACTAGCTGGAATTACAGTGGCTGCTGCATATTCCCTAGCAGCTAATGGTTGCTGATTCCAGAATGCAACAGCATCCTATTTATAAAAAAAGGTGATAATGCAGGGTATTCCCATGGTAATTATCACTTAATCAATTCAATGAAAGAATCAGTTGGGATATTACCATGTTGGCCTTGAGAAGAGTTGTATATATGGTTTCAAGTTCGGATCTGCGAGCGTCAAATTCCTCAATTTTCTTCCATTTCTTTTTCAAGGAATCTTCGGCTTCTTTTCGCTCTGCACACAATTTGTTCAGCCGTTGTATCTCAGATAACAATGTGCTTAAGCTAGCCCTCAAACCAGCAGCTTCTCTTTCCTTTCCCCACACATCCAACTGCAAAGGAAAAAATTGGATAGCTTGTTCAAGCAAGTATATCAGCATGTACATAAAACAGACAATGAACATTCATGATAACTGAGAATCATGAATGCAGTGCCTGCTACATAACACACATAAGAGTGTTTTGATTTTAAGCCTTGTACAACCCAATTTTTTTGGTTAGATTCAAGTGAAAGGAATACTTAAAGAAACCAAGGGAATCTGGCATCTACCTCAAACTGCCTAAGATTGCTACCACTCTGTGTTGGGCCTCCAGTAAACGAATTTGAAGCCGCATCAGCACTTCCATGCAAACGGTTAACAAATTTTTGGCATAAATTACGAGCTTCAGCAGCTTTGTTTAGTGCATCTTCAGTAGCCAAAAATTGTTGAACATGCGCTTTCTGGAAAAAGTAGCATGGGTGAAAGGTAAGATAAACAGACTCTAAACATATGGCCACACAGCATTAGAAGACCATACTGAAAATATCTGTCTGAATTAAACATTTCTTAATTTGAAGCATAAATCTCCTTTTTCTATGTGTTCGAATTAACAAGAAGAAACCAGCAAAACTAGACAAAGAAAGCAACCTGCCGTTCAAGGAGCTGGTTGTTAGATCCTTGGAAATGAGTATCTGTGCCTATCTTCCCATTACCATTAAACTGATAACTCAAAGGGGAACTCACATCAGAAGAAGAATTGTCTGTTACCCGGTTGTTCTCATACTTATACCTGTAAACAGATTGATATCCAAATGCTTATGTTAGCCTAAAGCAACCCTGGAACACGAACTTAAGAGAGCAGAGATGACTCATTCGGTGAAAACTGAAAACTGAAACGAGATAGAGATACAATAATCATTGATCAAACATATTTTAAAGGAAGTTCAGGAACAGCTTATATTGACCAGATTAAACAGATTTGAACAGAAACTAGCTTGCAACGAACTCGAAATAAGTACCAATTTTTGCAATATGAGTATCATAATCTTCTACTTCAGTGTCAGGAAAATTAGTAAAAATAGCATGCAAGGTGCAATTGAGTGAACCACATGCGCAAAACAGAGAGTAGCATAAAAAGAAAAGTCAGGAGACACCTTAACATTTCAGCATCTGCTCTCACATCAATCTTGTCCATCTCTCTGGATATCATGGTCTTAATGCGTAAAGTGTACGCAGCAATAGCTTGAAGCAGTAGAGGAGGACCCCTCAGGGAATTTACTATATCAGTTTTCATCTCATTAGATATTTCTCCATCATATTCAAAACCCAGCTTCGTTGTTTCCAGCTCAGGATGTGAACAAATTCCATTTCCTTCATATGCAGGGAAGGAGTTACGTATTCTTTCAATCATGCGTGATGCAAGAAAATCACAAACTTTCCTGATATCTCGTTCTCGGGTTGTTTCCATGAGAATGACATCATCTGCAGACTTAATTCCTTTGACAGTGGAATAAACAGCTTCCCTCTCACTGTTAGAACTGAGGCTGCTTAATACTTCACTCGAAGAATTGACAGACCGTTGTGCGTCACTTGCTTGATTAACGTAGATTTGTAGCCTTTTGTGATACTCTGCAAAAATTCTTGTTGCTTCATCACATTGTTGATCATAAGCTTCCAACAATGCTTGCTTGTGTCTGGAAAAAAGAAAAAAAAAACTCACAAATCAATTTGACAGGTCTATTGTGCATAACAGAACCCAAGATTTCCATTCTTTAGCAACAGAATCAATGCATTTCAACAGAGTAAAATTCTCTGGATAAAGCTTCATTAAAGGGGCAGATAGAACATCAATATCACCAAGCGTGGATACAAACTTAAGAATGGTTTCATGGCATATCCATGAAACCAAACCAACAAACTACCCTGACGAAATTCCGTATATTCCACTCTAATGGTATATCGAGATCGTTGGAAAATCAATGAATAACCAAAAAAAGAATACTTAGAGCTATATATATATGTGGTTGCTTAAATCACAGAGAATGAATTCGGAATACCACCAAAACTCTGACCAGCTAATCATGGTACACATAAAAACTTTAGTTACAACGGTTCTGTTGAGGACATAACACTGATGATAATAAAGTATAACCACAAAATTAGAAAGCATTAAATAAACTTTAGCGTACTGGTGCAGGTATTTTTCTATTCTATTATTTTACAAGTTAGAAGCAAAGTATTTCAAAATGAAGTTTCACATCAAACCTGTAATTTGCTCTTTCGTCAAGCATCCTCTTCCTTTCTGCTTCTTCTCTAGAGACCTCCAACATTTTAGCCTTCAAATCTTTTCTTTGCCTCCTCACCATATTCCTCAACCTCTCCACCTCCTTTGCTGCTAATTCCCTTTCCTGCAATGCAGCTTCTCTACCTTCTGCATAACTCGAACTCTCCCCAGTCACTGTCTTTTCCTTTCGTCTTCCTTTGCCCTTACTCTCTTCCTTTCCAGGATTTACATTACTAGCATTCCTGCTCCCTCCATGAACCGTAATGTTCCGTCTAATTCTCTCCACTGTTTTCTCCGATTTCACTCGGTTTATCAAAAAATTCCAAATAGGTATCATGTTCCCTCTACAGATCTTCCTTATAGCATCAATGGAAGGAACATGAGATTTACTTGATCCACTATATGGACCTAATTGCCTATACCCCATTTCCTTCTGTAACCATTCTAATATTGCCTCCGGTGTCGGAGCTGAGCTCGATAAACTCTGCATTCCTCCGCAACTGAAATATCTAACCAATCCCTCAAATCTTCCGAAAATTTCAACACATACTTTGCGTCTTATACTCAAATCCAAAACAATCAGAGCACAAGCATAGCGAAATACCTAGATTACTCAAATCGAGAGAAAAGAAAAGTGCATAGACGCGTTTAACCTAATCAATTAGGCGAAATGGAGCAATCATCGAGTGATTTGATAATCAAATGAAGAAAGCGACTGGAGAATGAAGTAGACGAGCAGATCTGGAATCCCGATGACTAATCTCGCCGGTTCCGGTGACGGAGAAACGGATTTGGGTAGAGATATTTCAAAATTAGAGGTCCCGCTTGTTGCTTGGATTTGCAATTTGAAGGAAACAAACTCGAATTTTTCTGCAAGTGTTGGACTGTTGAAAATTGAAATGTGAAACTCACGCGTGCTCCTAGATTTGAAAATTTTAACCGGGTCAGGCTCGGATATTAGGTGCACCCGGGTCGGACTCGGGTATTAAGTGTAACCGGGTCGAACTTGTAATACAAAAAAACATAGGGATCAAATTTAGAATAATATAAACTTATAATCCAAACATTAGGGTCAAAAGTAACTTTTATATAAAACGAGTGGCGGTTTAAGAAATTTCTTAAAAGTTTAATTCAAATAAACCGGGTAATACAAAATCGTTATGGGTCAAAATTAGAAGAGCTTAAACTTATTGTCAAAACATTTAGGGTCAAAATTGAATTTATATAAAACTAAAGGGACAGTTCCCGAAACGTTATGCTTTCCTGGTTAAAATTTCTCAAATCAAAAACCCAGGACCAAGTTGCTTCTTGAGTTGTTAGGGTTTTAGTTTCACACTCTCAAATCGGAAATTTTAAAAACGATGACGACGGAGCTAGTAACGCCGGGAGATGTAATTGGAAAAGCGACTGAGCTCAAAGCCGGAAAAGGAGCTTACGTCAACGATACAACCATCTACGCTTCCCTCACAGGAACTCGTCGAATTGTTTCTCCTCTTCCTGAATCACTTGACCAGGTTTCGTCTCTACTCCAATTTTTTTCAATTGATTGGCTCTTCTTTTACACTAATATAATCCTCTGGGAAATCATTGGATTGTTGTTATAGTTTCTATATGTAATTTTGAATTCGGATGTGTATATCTTATGAACTAATCTCCAGTTTCTTTGTAATTTATATGGTAATGCAAATAAATAGATTATTCATAGTCATAGCTTCTTGTTTTGGTGATTAACTTATTGGATCATAAAAATGGCAAAACAGAGAGCTACTGTGGAAGTTACAGGTCACAAGGCACATGGTCTTATTCCAGAGCCTGGTTCCGTTGTCATAGGAAGGGTGACTAAAGTTATGGCTCGGATGGCTTCTGTTGATATCCTCTGTGTTGGTTCAAAGGCAGTTTACGAAAAATTCCCTGGCATAATCAGGTGAATTTCTCGGTTCAATTTCAAAGTTTACTTCTTTTTTTGTGTGTGTGTATGAATGTTTTTATCTAACTTGTGTTTGTTCTTTCATAGGCAACAAGATGTTAGAGCAACAGAGATTGACAAAGTTGACATGCATTTGTCTTACCATTCTGGTGACATTGTTAGAGCTGTGGTTGTATCCTTTGCGTAGCTAATATTGTGTCTATTACTATCTAAGTTTTTTTACAGTTTAGCTTTTGGGTTTAGGAGCTCGCCAGTGCTTTACATCGCTTATAGACGAAAGATAGTTTTTAAGATTTGTTACATTATGCCACCACTTCACACATCTTCTATTTTTGAATTCGAATGTAGATTAGTTGTTGTCTGTAATAATATATGATGTTTTAGAGGATAATATCTGAAGTTGCCTTAACTTTGGACTCTTAAAGCTGTCTCTTGGTGATGCACGGGCTTACTATTTATCAACTGCAAAGAATGAACTTGGTGTGGTCTCAGCAGAAAGTGCTGCAGGTACATTGTTTTTCCTACTCTTGGAAACTAATAAAGAGTAATATAGGCAATCAAAGTGTAACACATTTCCAACTTGTAGTACTCATGGAATTATGAGTGTTAACTCTATTTATTCATCATGGACTTGGAGTATGTTAATATGTAGATAGATTTGCTTCGTAGGGCAGTTATATGTTATGAAGTGTATTTACTTTTGAGTAAAGCAAAAAAAATTAATGTGGTGTGAGGATTGTGCAGGCGAAACAATGGTTCCGATAAGTTGGACGGAGATGCAGTGCCCTTTATCAGGCCAAACCGAGCAGAGAAAAGTTGCTAAGGTCGGTAGTTGAATTCAAGACGATACTTGGCTTCTTTATAAGGTGTGATTGTTGAGAAAGACATTGAGATTATTACAATTTTGTTGATCTAGTAACTTAAAAACTCTGTTGTTTGGTGTAGAGATAAGCTTAGAGCAACTTGAACAATATTTTGTTCAATATTTATGTTAATCCGATCAATGGTTTCTTGAGATTCCCTTGTGTTGTTGTTTCGATAGAACACTAAATAGTTCATGTGGTCATTGCTGGAAACTCTTGAATTTCAAACAATTACAATCGTTATCATTCAAAGATTGCATGTTTTCTCTAAACAATTACAATTACAATCTTGAATTTTCTCTTATCCCTCCAGCTTTTAACAACATAAGCATACTCATCTACCAAATTATTACTTGCTAAATCACTCACCTGAAGAGGAAAAACATCTTACTTGAAGTTTTGTTGGAATTGAAGATCATGTGACAGAGACATGAGTTTCTTTGTCAAACTATTACAATGAAAATAGCATGTTCTGTTATCTATATCTGATTTGCCAAATCATGGCTACTCTCTGCATACGAGGACTGACTTTAACAAAACTAAAACACACCATTCAATTGGTGGTACATATAACAAATAGATCATCCCAAATTTGTCTTTAGAAAATAGAGATCAACATCTGAACTTACAAACAAAAAGTCTCATGAAACATTCTTAAACAAATACTTCTACTAGTAGGAATATTGTTCTCGTACTTATTAAGATAAAATGTCTTTGACTAATTGATAGATAGGCGTGGGACACAAAAATCAACAAGAAGACCAGTTGGTCCTATGCCTAGAGAGGAGTTGAAAAACATCCTGCTCAAAGCCACTTTGAAAACTGTGAACTTCTTCTTATGCCATATCCTGACTGTTGCAATGGACTTCCCTTGTATCTTCTCAACTCCAACAATGATCCCATCTCTAAGTCCAACATATCTAGCTGGCTCACCTGACGAGGCACAGTAAATTCCCTAACACAAAAAACAAATGATGAAATGTGTTGTCATTTAATTATATTGAATTAAACTAACAGTGAGAGAGCACTTACTCTTTGTTGAAGTTCAATTTGTGGAGTGAAGACATGCAGTTTTGCTCCCACCGGTTGATGCACCAACAAGTCACATACTTCCTCCATGTCCTTAGGCTCAACCACTTGTCCTTTCATGGAAACGAAAGCAGGTTTATAGGACACTGGCCAATCTTGTGCTTTGGGTATGCCTTTCTTTAAGGCAAACTCAAGGCAGTCTTTGACAGTGATCTGTGAGTACTTGGCCTTGTCCACCAAGTACTGAGCTGAGTACTTAGTATAGACACTATCCAGCTTAAGTCGAAGCCGTGCAGAGCTTAGCAGCTCATACTGTAAAAGTCAATGCACAAGCAAAATCCGTAACAAACCCTTATACGAAACTAAAAGCTCCTCATTGTTCACTAAGCACACTTAAAAAAGGAAATGCACAAGCAAAAATAATTAAAAGATCCAAAATTAGAAAGAAAGAAAAGTAACACCAATCGCACTTACAAAGAGAAACTCAGCGGGTGAATAGTAAATGAACCGAAAGAAGCTACAGAAATTAGAAGATTTAGTATTTATACACACAAGACAAAAAGCCCTAGAGATAGGACAGATGTCATCATCTTGTGTCATCAAGCGTATCAAGGGCTGCGAATCGAATAGCAACTTTCTCCGTACAAGCTTTCATCACCTCTGCTCTGTTTTTATTTTTTGTCGTTTTGCAACTTTGGAGATGACCGTTGTACCTTAAACGACGTCGCTTACATATTGGGTTTCATCTTTAACTGGCCCAATTTTCTCTTCTTTTTTTCATTAGACCCACTTTATAGTAAACTCAAAAAGTAATTTTTATTGGTAGAGACTATTTCAAATATCCACATCATAAAGACATTTTTTTGTTTGGTTAACAAAAATAAAACATTTGATATATAGAATTTGAACAAAAATACGTAACTCCAACTTAGCTTGGAAAAACTTAAAATACATTTTCCGTCGGTAACATTGTCACTTGAAGTCTTGAAGTGTGTGAGATTGATTGGTGATAAAAAAAAATGTATGGGTCAAAATTAGAATAGCTTAAACTTCTAACTGAAACATATAGGGTCAAAATTAAATAAATGTAAAATTAAAGGGAGGATTTCCGAAACTTTCTGTTTTCATGGTTAAATTTCGATTTTCGACCAAAACCTATGGATCAAAAGGTAGAAGAAGACAAAGACAAGATAGAGAGAGAGAGAAAGGATCGGTATTATTCCGGGAAAATCATTTTCCACTTTTTCGCCGGAAAAAGTTTTCTACAAACCGGAAAAATCTTCAATTGAGAATTAGTCAACAATACTCATACCGGAAAATTCCAGCCTTTTCATACTTTTGGAATTTCTCAGGCATATCTCTATCACAAAGGTGCTCATCGATTCCTCTGTTTTTTTTTTGTTCTTTTAAATTGTATTGGTTGATTAAAATATTTGAATACCTTTCATTATTAATCATCCGATGTTGATCGATGAGCTTATCATCCTTTATTTTGGTTTCATCGGATCGATGCTTATCTAAAAGGTTGATGCTTTTGCTCATACGTTAAAGAATGAATCATGTTTAAGCTGCAGAATTACAAATTTTAATATATTTTGGAATTCTATTGTTTTGTCATGTGTTACAAAAACTTTATTCAATTTGGTTTTTGAAATGTAATTTTGTTCTGTTTCTCTTACAGGTGATCATTCAACTGCAAGAACAGAGTTTTTTGTTTGGTACGAAGAAGAGAGAGGATTCTTTTTTCCGGGAGAATCTTCTGTGAAATTGGCTTCCTCTCTCATTTCAAACTTAAGCTTCTGTGAAAAATTTGAAAGTATTGATTTTGAAGAAATGGGTGCTTTCTGTTGTTGCTTTCAAGTTGATCTCTTTGAGAGTTATGTCAATCCAAACTCTTCCTTAACTAGGAACTGTCCTTGCCTCAATTGCTTCCTCCACAGTTTCATGGATATGGTAATATGTTCTTCACCATATCATCTTTGTATTTGAATATCTTCTTACACTTGTTGAAAACTTGGCTTGTACCATTTTTTGCAGTATACTTCGTTATTTAATAGAGGGGGAATGCAACCAATACCTTCAACAGTTGAGACAGTTTCAGTGATGAATTCAACAACAAATACTGCACTTGATGACTCTTTGTCTAATGTGTATCATTCTCCTCCAAGACCTTTACCTTACGACGCTGATCCTAGGTACTTCCGTTTTGCTAAAGGGTCAAGCCATTCAGGTGAAGAATCAGAACCATTAAGAGGTGATACTGAAATGAGTTCTTCTGAAGCTTTGAGTAGTACTGGAGATGTCAAATGGAGTAAGTCTGATTCTGAAGATGGTTCCAAAGAAGTGTATTCGAAAGGTTCATCGACCATTGAAAAGACCGGGATAGAAAGTTATTATGCAGAATCAGATGACGATGAGGATATTTGTCCAACTTGCCTTGATGGTATAACTAGTTTGATAATATATTTGAATCCAATTTTGTTTTTTGGCTAATTTGTTTCGTAATGTGCAGATTACACTGCTGAGAATCCAAAGATAATAACGAAATGTTGTCACCATTTTCATCTTAGCTGTATTTATGAATGGATGGAGAGAAGTGAAACTTGTCCAGTCTGTGGAAAGGTAAATCATCGCTTTCTACTAAGTTTGAAACTTCAGATTTTGGTTGAATGTTCCCATCAGTTTCCTTCATAGATGTTAATTCATATTAGGATTTGCTCTCTGCATTTATAAAGCACTGTAATTTATTGCATACATGATTGGGACTGGTCATAGAAAGATAAGTTACTTTGGAGACAATGCATCCTTACCC
Organism: Cardamine flexuosa; assembly: GCA_963555745.1. Taxonomy (NCBI): domain Eukaryota; kingdom Viridiplantae; phylum Streptophyta; class Magnoliopsida; order Brassicales; family Brassicaceae; genus Cardamine; species Cardamine flexuosa. The sequence continues at coordinate 24,146,347 of OY743215.1, forward strand.
TTTTTTTTCTGTCAATCTAATTTTTTCAGGTGATGGCATTTGATGAAACTTTTTAGCATTGTTATAAAGATTTACTCAAAGAACAAGATGGAGTTGAGGAGGCATGCTCAATAAAATAAACAGAGAGAAATGTACATAAAACTTCTGTGAATATCCAGATGCCTTTAACAGTAAATATGAGAATTTGTGATCTCTCTTAATTCATATAGACTCATATATATAACATTTATCTTCAAGATGATTTACTGGAATGGGAAAAAGTTTGAAACTATCAATAATTGTTTTTTGTATCTAAAACATGATTTCTTTTTAGCTAGAAATAATCTGTTGTGTTTCTGAAATCAAAACAAGAACATGAAGAAGAATGTTGTGTATATTAACTTCTCTGAATCATTATTAGACCAAATCTGTATTAATTTAGTACTCCAAATTCTTGAGAACAGTCATAACTCACAGCTCACACAACAGAAACAAACAATCTCAATGAACATAAAACTTCAACAAGTTCACTGTTTTGGCTTTCAAGCTGAGGCTGCTTCAAACGCGCTCTGGAATGTCTCAGGAGGTTGTGCACCACTTAGTTTCACCTTCCCGTTGATCTGACCAAACAATACAAATTAGAGACACAAGACTTAAGACTAAGCACACATTAGACACTAGAACTTTTCCATGATCATGTAGCAGCACAAACTTACAGTGTAATGTGGAACTCCGGAGATATTTCTTGAATACTTCTCCAACTCTTCTTTCACCTTTCATTAACATAAAAGATCACAACAGATCATTTCAATGTATAATCCTATACAAGAAACACTAATCATCTTACTTTTTTGTAGAAAAACACACCTCTGTGACTCCATTGTTTGGGTCTAATAAAAATCCTTCTGCTCCTTCTACCCCAAGCTTTTTAGCAGTCTCAACCAAAAACTCCCTGAAAGTTTTCTGTCAAGTTAACATCTAAGGCAAAACCATTTCCACATTCTGTAAACAACATTTTTGTGATAAGTACCTATCACCAATGAACTTTCCCTGAGTGAAGTAACCGTGACACAACTCCTCAACAAGTTCATGTTGTTTTTCCAGCGCTTGCTTACCGGTATAATGTATAAGTCTATGACTATCCAAAGTGTTGCCTCTATTCATTATAATCAACAAAACATTTAGTCAAAAAACAGAGGAAATCTCTCTTCTTGGATAAAAAGAAAGAAAAACTACCAAAATTGCACCCCCTTTGAATAGGGGATCCCGTTTGAAAATAAAATTTCAAAGGTGTCCTAAAAAGAAATAGTACTTACGTGAGACCGGTTGTGTCATAATCTAAGCCAATACCTCTAAAGATCTGTAATGAAACCAAAGAATCATCTCATGATTCTTTAAAGAATTAACATAATCTTTCTTAAGGAATCAGTTAAACCTCAGACATTCTTGTGAACATTCCTTCACATCTGTTTCCAAACTTTTGTTGAAAAAACTCTTTCTTGTTCACACCTTCTTTGGGTGCAGATGCATCAAGAAAAAACGGATGCCATCGTATCTACGATATTTTAACCAAAGATTAATACCATTAGCATCTTAATCATTCTTTAATATAAAAGAGAGTAAGACCTCAAAGTTGTATTGATCTTTAGATGCATCAATGGCTTTGTCAAGATTTTTCTTTCCCACAAAACACCATGGACACACCGTATCCGAGCTTACGTCGATTTGAATGAGCTTTTTTGACTCAGCCATTAAGAGTTTTTCTAAGAAATTTCAATCAGAAGTCAGGAATCAAATATGACAATTCAAGAATCCATTAAATTTAGAAACTCAACCAAAACAAGACAACAAGGATTCTTGGATCCAAACTGTTGAAACTACATGATCTTCTGCTATCTTTAGTCACACATCACAGGTTAATCTCAAAATCTTTGATTGGAATCAAATTTGAGAATTCAAGAATCCATTAAATTCAGAAACTAAACAAAAATTTGATCTTCTTTGACCAAAAAAAAAGGAAAACATTGATCTTCAACATCAGAAGGATCAAAGTGATCAAATTACATAATTGTTCTGTCATCTCTAGTCACATCAAAGGTTCATCTCAAAATTTGCCTTTGAAAAATATTAAAATGGTCTCTCCAGGATTCATTATAGAAAATAAATTTTTTTTATCTATTTGCAACACCAAACTTTCTAAATCCACACTATTTTGGAGTTCTGATAAGTCTTTAATCAAAACAAGAAATTATAAAACTAAACTCTTAAAATTCTCCAAGAAATGGACTTTTGGATGAGAATTTTCAGATTAGAAGAAACTATACATGTCTGAATTGTACAAATCTAAGCATTACACGCATACGTGTATTATATGATCTTTAAAGTATTTCTTGGTTTACCTGGGAAAAAATGGAGGAAGGAAGAAGATCGTGAACCTCTAATGGAGACAAAAGTCACAAATTACAATACATAGACTCTAAATGGTCTCAGCGTAATTGTCAAATGTAGAGAAATATTGGCTGAAAAGTGGTCACCAGTTGGTCTAATGGAATTTTGTTTGCTGAATATTTTTTTTAACTGACCAAATATATTTCTTTTTAGTTAAATGATATTTTAAAGTGGTAATTGAATAACCATAAATATAAAAGTTATTTTATATTTATTTATTCTATTATAATAATTTTGGATAAATATTCGATAATTGGATAGTGTAATAGGGTTATATCAAATTTATATATTATTCATAGTTGTTGGTATATAATTATATTTTGAGTATTTTGGCTATTTATTCGATTTTTGCTTGAGTTCTACGGATTTAGATGCCGATGATCCATTCAGATTATTTTCAGTTTAGATTTAAGTTTGGTACCCTTTTCCGGTTGGATTCGGTTTGATTTTTCAATTGTTTAGTATTTTCTCAAGACCTATCTCACACGGTGATAAGAAAACAAAAAACAAGATAGAACCAAAAATTACTTGACATAGTAAATTTTTAATATAATTATAATATAAAATGTTAAATTAATTGATTCATGTATAAAATAAACTTAGGTAAATAACTATGAAAAATTATTTTATAATTCTTTCCGTGAAATAATTTAAGATATTTCATTAAAATAAATATTTAATTTATTAATTTATCAAAATTTAATTTAGAAAATTTAGAAAACCCGTCTATCGGACATGTCATAATCTAGTCATTTATGTTATTCAAGTAGAACAAAATATATTTATTTCGTTAATCAATTATCTATTATATTCCACTAGATTTCGTTGTTACCATTTGAATCTTTAGTTATTCTGTCAATTTTATCAAAATTTAAAAATAAATTCCGCCAGATTCAACCGTTACCATTTAGATCGTTAGTTATTCAGCCAGATTTTATCACAATTCAAAAATAAATTCCACAAGATTCAGGTGTTATCATTTAGACCCCAAATATTTAGGTTTTCTCAAAATAACCGAATCTAAACCAAACTAGTTTTTAATTTCTCGTTTAATTCAGACCCATTTTGATATAACGAAATAATCTGATATCCGGATTACGCAAACCGATCTACTCGAATATTACGAATGTATGTTCATACCAAATCTGTAAGTAAATTCAACTTTTTAGGTATTTAAAATTTTGTGAATAGTGCATGCATGTTGACTGTCAATAACAAGAAATCGTAAACAGTTTAAGTAAATAAAAGGAGGAAAATAACGGAAAAGGAAGAGAAAATCTAAAGTTAACAAAAATATTATGTCCGATTAGTTATCACGTGTCTAATTATAAGCCTCATGTATGTGAAAACCTAAAACCTTTCGTTTTTCCTTTTTTGTATTCTGTCTTTTTGTGCGAGGTAAAGAGGTAACACGTCTTTCTACGCTTTGTGATCAAAATATTAATTAAGTGAGATCTTTCTGGCTAGATCAAAATCTGATTGGAGTTCCCTTGCCATTAATCTATGAATGTTTTCTAGTTTCCAGATCTGTTGCTGGTTCCGTGTTTATTGCGACTGATTGTTGTTTATTTCCTCATGGTTGTGAAAGTTAAATATCAAGATAAACGTGAAATATGTGAAGGATTTCTTGAGATCATGAAAGACTTCAAATGATTGGTTCTGCTCTTTCATTAGTTTGAGTTTTTAATAATGATTTCTTGGAAACTGAATTTGATTGTATTTTCTCTGTAGAGCTAATACTTGTGAAGTCATATCGAGAGTGAAAGAAATCTCAGAAGGCCAACAATTCTTAGGTTTCAATACATTTTTGCCAAAGAATTCTCATATTCATCTCCGAAGAGGACGACCAAACTCCACCAAAAATGTTTATCCATTTGCCGATGCAATGAAATTTGTTAAGAAGGTCAAGGTAATTGCAACAAATTTGACTAGTAAATAGGATTTACATTTTGATTTTGAATATTTTTGATGCTCTTAATCCATAAAGATCTAAAAATACCACTTAACAAAAACAATAGGTTTAATATTTTAAAATAAGATAAATGGATCATTTTGTTTAGATTTCAGTAAATCCTGTCACAATCTAAGATTGATGGTTTAAAGTTTAGTTATCTTATATATATTCGGTGTAAACATTCTGGTTTATTTCATTAAAATTTCCTCTATAGCATTTTATTTTGCTTTGCTTAGCCCTACTAGAAACTATATTCTTTTTTTTTGTGCTTTTGCTACTTGTCTCTTAAAATTTCATTTATTTTGTTTAACTTAACATATCATTTATATGTAGACAAAACTTCAGAATGATTCATGCATTCCAGCCATTTTAAGACGTTGTGAATTCATATAGAACGGCAAACAAGAGCGTTGCTAAGATCTACCAAGAGGTATATGTGTCTCGCTACTTTTGTTTTCCATTTGTTTTCCATTTTTCTTCTATTGGATGTGATGATATGCCAAATTAAAATAAAATGATATGCCTTATTTTTGCAGGTGTCTATCATTTTCAAAAACCATCCTGACTTGCTTGTTGACTTCAATGACTTTCTTCCTCGCAATAGAGGTGAAGAATGATGAAGCCTTGATGTGGTTTGAGCCACCTTATATGTTTCTGCATCTTGACTCAATGGACCTTATCAGTACTTTGTTGTTGAACTGGTGAAAACGGTACTCTATTTTTTTGGTTTGTTTTCCATTATGTAACCTCATATTATGGACAACACAACTTATTTATCAATTTATTTTTCCAGTTGTGTGTAAAAGAAAATTCCATAAGTTAGTAAAAATGTATAAACCAAAATCTATGTTCTTTTTTTTTAGTGCTCTTGAACAGAGATGAGAAGAAAAAATGAAACAAATTTTTTTGACTTTTGAGTGAGTTGGGGAAAAAAAGGTAATAATAAGAAGAAATGTCAATGTTTATTCGTAATCGCAAAAGGGCCTCTTTGCCTCTCTTTTAAATGGCACATATACAAATGTAAGGGTTTGCCTGTCTTAGTGGTTTGACAGAGAACAATGATTCTTTGTAAATGTATGTTTAGAACTTCTTCTTTTTTTCTCAACTCTTATTTTGAAAAAACTTAGCTTATTTGAATTAAAAATGTAAAAAGCAGTGGATGATTTCTACTTGACGGTTTGAAAGGAAGTAATTGAAACATAAGAAGAATTATTTTTTGTGAACATTTTAAAAATTGTTGTAATCAAAACATAATTAAACAACATTTTCTTTTGTAAATCTGTTGCAATGCTCTTAAACATGACGATGAAATTTTGATTGATTTGACCAAAAATATGTTTTAGACTATATACAATGGGGATGTTGAATTTTTAATTCAAGAGTTGAATAAGTGCAATGATGGTGTTGAAATGATGTGAATTTTTTGGTGTTGAATTTATTCATTTTGTTGACTCTCGTGGATGATGAGGAAGAAAGACACTTGACAAGTTTTTATTGGATGTTAAAATGATGGTTGGATAGGAAAGACATGTGTTATGTTTATCATTGGTTGCTTAGATTTTTGATATTTTTTTCATCCTAACTATTTGAGATAAATTAATTATAAGATGAGATGTTAAAAAATGAAAAGTAGGGTGTTGAATGTAAAAACCATTGTAGATAGTTTTACCTACCCTAAGTCTTACTTATTCTAGAGTTTCCCTTGGATTTTTATGCTTTATTAGACAGAAGCCTTTAATGCACTTTTTTATTCAATTATTGATGAATTGATTTATCGAAACTTTTAAAAGAGATTTTGTTAAACCACTATGAAGAGTATTCACAAACCCTAAAGATTATGCGAAAGCCATGAGAGGATAATTTTCAAACCCTAGTTATCCAGCTATTCTCATAATCAACAGATTTTAATTAGTTTGTCCCTAGAAGGTTCCGGTTCATCATATATATATATATATATATATATATCAAATTTTAGTGATTTTCAGCCTATTTTCTTAATTAAAAAAAAAAAATTTCTAACGTCCATGATTATAAGTAGAATCTTGAAGAAGTTTGCAAAAAACTATAACAACTTCCCTTAATTTATCCAAATTCATCAAATCACCTAATCTAAAATCATATTAAAATTTGAGACATTGAAAATACATTTTGAAATACATCTTTTCAATCGTAAATTCATAGGGGGAAAAAAAACTGAAAAGTCCAAATTTGAATTACATGCAATACCATAAAATGGAACCAAAGATTTAGGTTTTCTCAAAATAACCTAATCTAAACCAAACTAACTTTTAATTTCTCATTTAATTCAGACACATTTTGATATTATAACCAAATAATCTGATATCTGGATTACACAGACCGACCTACTCGAATATTACAAATGTATGTTCATACCGAATCTGTAAATAAATTTGACTTTTTAGGTATTTAAAAATTTGTAATAGTGCATGTATGTAAAATGAGAAAAAAATCCAAAAAAGAAGAGAAAATCAAACCCTTATGTTAACAAAACGATTCTGTCTGATTTAATATTATGTGTCTAATTATAAGCCTCATGTAGTTATGTAAAAACCTAAAACCTTTTGTATTTTTTTTGTTGTATTCTCTCTTCTCGTGTGAGGTAAAGAGGTAACATGTCTTTCTACATCTTGGCCAACTTTTATTGATCTCTATTTCTGGTGTGATCAAAATATTATGTGAAAAAAATTAGACGATTAATTAAGTGAGATTTGAATTTTCTGGTTAGATCAAAATCTGCTTGGAATTCCCTTGCAATTACTCTATGAATGTTCTCTAGTTTCCAGATCTGTTGCTGCTTCCGTGTTTGTTATTAGTTGGAATGATTTTGAATTTGTTTATTTCCTCATGATTGATTGATTGTTGTTTATTGCAATATCAAGATAAACTTGAAATATGTGAAAGAATTCTTATGATTTCCTGGAAACTGAATTTGATTGTTTATTCTCTGTAGAGCTACTCTTAGGTTTCAATAAACTTTTGCCAAAGGATTCTCATATACATCCCCGAAGAGGACGATCAAACTCCACCAAAGATGTCTACCGACTTTGCCGTTGCAATTAAATTTCTCACTAAGGTCAAGGTAATTGCACTAAATCTGACTTGTAAATAGGATTTACATTTTGATTTTGATTATTTTTTTATGTTTTTAATCCAAAAAGATCTTTAAAAAATTGCTTAACAAAAAAAAGGTTTATTATTTTAAAATAAGATAAATGGATCATTTTGTTTAGATTTCAGGGTTAAAAGAGTTAACTCTTTTTGTTAGAGTATTGATTTTGCAACAAAGTAAGAGAAAGATAAAACATAGTAAGAGATATAAATTATCTCTTCTTCTTTTGGAAAAGAGAGGAATGAAATATAAATATTTATTAAACTGAAATTTGTTAATTTATATCTGAATAAAATTGATTTAACAGAAGTGACACAGTTCAAGTGAAGAGTTGTGTCTCTTCCATCTTGTAACTCTTTACACAATAGTTATCCTAATTTAATGTCACGATGCTTGACATAAATAAACTTAACATATAATTATTAAACTAAACTCAGTTATAAACTAACAATCTCCCTTAATTGATGTTCGTCTCATACCAAACTTGTTTCTTATTCTTTGAAATTTCTTGATCAAACTACCATTTCTTGTCTTTCTTCATCATTCTTCTTCTTTTGATAGGAATATTTTATTTCTCGGCTGTCATTACGCCTTCTTCGTTTCCAACTTTGATTGGAACATTAGTGCTTTCGCTAAGCCCTGTAAAGTTTTTCACTTCCTTTGTCATGTGGTTTGTGCATTTAATATCCAACATCAAGACATCTTCGTCTTTGTTTTTTTTTTTTATTCTTCACTTGCGCTAGATAGCATATGAACTCGACCGGCTTCATTCATCTTCAAAACCCATATGTGCTAGTTCATATTTCTTCGAATGGCAATCACTTGAGAAATGTCCACCATTTCCGTAGTTGTAACATTATTTCTTGTTCCTTGAACCATAAAATTTTCTTCACGTGAGGTTCATCATGTCTCCTTGGTGAGCTTATGTCACATCTTCTTCGGCTGTTCTTGCAACCTTCTGCCACTCCCTTTCTCTTAGGTGAGATTTCTACGTGTGTTTCGTCACAGCTCCTCTGTGATCTTCTGTCACATCTTCTTTGGTTGTTCTTTTAACCTTCTACCACTCCCTTTCTCTTAGGTGATATTTGTACATGAGCTTCGTCATGTCTCCTCCGTGATCTTATGTCATGTCTTCTTCGGCTGTTCTTGCAATCTTCTTCCACTCCCATTCTCTTAGGTGAGATTTTTTCTCATTTTCTTTTGGTGTCCTTTTGATCACCAATTTTTTTGTGTGAACTTCTTCACGTCTTCTTTGGTTATCTTTTTAACCGACTTCTGCTCCCTTTTTTCTCTTAGGTAAGAACCCTTCTTCTTTGCTTGGTGTCTTCCTTTGATCATCATCACATGTCTATGACGTCTTGTGTGTGAATCTTCTCCACATCTTCTTCAGTTATCTCTGTAACCGATTTCCTTCTTATGTGTGAATCTTCTCTACGTCTTTTTTGAGCATCGTCAAAAAAATTTCAGAATTCTCCTTCGACAACAACTCCACATCCGTTTTCTCTTTTGCCTTTTAAGAAGATTTCATATCTCATTCATCACTTTTTTGGAGCCTTCTTCTTGAAGGTAGTGCTTGTGAATATGTTTGGGAAGGTTGATGGTGCTCCCTCTTGTCACCACCTCTTCTTTTTCATTTATTCTTCTTCTTAATTATTCTTTTTTTTTTCGGTTTCTCATTGTTGATTCGTTGTCTCCATCTTTTTCGTCTTTTTGTAGCAGACTTCTTCCTATTCTTGTTTTGCTTGGACAGGTTCCAAAATCAAGAAAGCTTTGATACCATGTTAGATTATTGATTTCACAACAGAGTAAGAGATGAAAAATTATCTCTTCTCCTTTTAAAGAAGAGAATAACAAAATACAAATTTGTATCGAACTTGAAATTGTTAATTTACCTCAGGAAACAAACTGATTTAAATAGAGGTGAAACAATACAAATGAAAAGTTGTGTCTCTTCCATCTTGTAACTCTTGACACAATATCTACCCTAATTTAATGTCATGAAACTTGACATAAATAAACTTAACATATAATTATTAAACTAAACTCAATTATAATCTATCACCTTTTAGGATCTAAGATTGATGGTTTAAGGTTTAGTTCTCTTATATCCGGTGTAAAATTTTCTGTTTAGTTGATTTAGATTTCCTCTATCCCATTTCATTTTGCTTTGCGTATACTAGAAACTATATTCCCTTTTTTCTGTGCTTTTGCTACTTGTCTCTTAAATTTCATTTACTTTTTAACCTTAAAATTTCATTTATATGTAGACAAAACTTCAGAACGATCATGCATACAAGTCATTTTTAGACGTTTTGAATTTGTATACAAAGGAAAACAAGAGCGTTGCTGAGATGTACGAAGAGGTATATATATGTGCCTACTTTTGTTTCATTTATCTTCTATTGGATATTTGGATGTGATGATATGCCATATTTTATTTTACACAAAAATAAAATTAAATGATCTGTCTCATTTTGCAGGTGTCTATCATTTTCAAAGACCATCCTGACTTGATTGTTGACTTCAATGACATTTTTCCTGGCAATAGAGGTGAAGAATGATGAAGCCTTGTTGTTGTTAGAGGCACCTTATTTGTTTATGCATATTGACTCAATGGACCTTATCAGTACTTTGTTGTTGAACTGTTGAAAACTGTACTCTATTTTCGGTTTGTTTTCCATTATGTAAACTTTCCCTGGGCAAAAGTTACCGGACCCGAACCGACCAAAAAATATCCAAACAGAACCCGATCCAAAAATTTAGAAATATCCAAAAAGTACCTCCCGTCCTAGACCTGGAAAACTGAACCCAAACCCGAACCAAACTGAGAACCGAAAGGGTATCCGAAATACTCAAATATAATTATATATACATATAAATATTAATTATATTTAGATTTAATATAGCCCAATTATCTAAAAATAAATTTATAAACCTAGATATATCAAAACATTTTTTTTTTAAATAGTCAAAATGACTAAATTATAAGAACAGTTTTAATTATATTTGTAAAAAAATTATTCAAATTTAACCAAATTTTTTTTATTTTTTTATTTTCTTCCAATATTTTGGGTATCCAGATCCGAACCAAGACCCAAACCGAACCTGACCCAAAAAATAAGAATACCCAAAAAATATCTAAAGCCCTAAATCCAAAAAACTCTAAAGATCCAAGCTGAACCTGAATAGGTACCCGAATGCCCAGGGCTATTTGTAAACAACATATTATGGACAAAACAACTTATTTATCAATTTACTTTTCTAGTTGTTCGTAACAGAAATTCCATATGATGAAATTAGTAAAAAGTATATACAAAATTTTTTGATTTTTTTCTTTTCAAAAGATTGATTCATTAGTTTAAAAGAAAATCAGTGTTTTCACATAATCTGAAAAAAGAAAATACACGACAAGCCTGAAATGATACAATAATTAGATAATTTGAACCAAACCGAACAAAGAAAAGATTATCGTGGAACCAGACCTGAATCAGATATGATTCTTACAAAGAAGAAAATCGGATTTTAATAACCGATACGTTGAAAGAAGAACAACGGTTCCTCTCACCCCAGATTTCTTAATTAATAAATGCATGTATGTCACAAGAGCAAATGAAAGAAGGGTTACAATAAAAAGTAAGTTCCATGAATACTCTTCCTTCTTCATTATTCTCAGTATCAGTTTCTCCAGTGTAGTTAAGAAAATATTAGACCCAAATCATTGCGTTAACCCTAAAAAGGAAATATCTTTAAGCCGCGCATCAGCCATCCATGGATATGACCATAAAATCATGGTTAAGGGTTACATTTGTTGGACCAGATTTTACTTAAACCATGTGGGCCTAATATAATCAGTGTGTGTGAATATGAAATGGGCCATAATGGTTGGTTCATGTTGGAGCTCCGGAGGAGAATGGGTCAGGTTGGATGAGAAGTCAAGAACGATCCCTAAGAATCAGCATTGTGGAGATCGTTGCATAACTCTCGTCGCCCACCTCTCCTAGATTTCAGTTGGACTTGATTCAAATCAACGGACTCAGAAAACTTCTATAAAACGGAAAAGTCTTCTCTTGGTTTGAGTTAGACGATTCCACACAAATTCTCCAGCAATCTCTCTCTAAAAGTAAGTCTGATTTTGAGAGTATAGTAGAGTAAAAGTTTGTTTAGAACCGAGTTTGTAGTGCTTGTCAAATCGGTTGATAGTGATTGTATCTTGGGACTCTTGGATCATTGATTCTCGTCGCACTGCGAGAGATTCAAAGAGTTAAGGAAAGAGACTATTGTCTTGCCTTCACTAGATTCTTTCCTTAGAGTTTATGATTATCTAGTTTCAATTTCCTTTACGTAGTGTTGCTTATTTTAGCTCCTACAGTCTTAACTCTTTGAATCCATTGTTGTTCTATAAACATCTAATGGATTGAAATTTAGATTTCATATAATGGGAGAGAGGGTGTGTCTATAGTCACAGAATTTTTAATTTACCAGTTGCGATTGGGTTTTAAAAATTTCAAACACATCGTGATGAGAGCTTGTTGTGATTACAAGTCTTTGTTTTAACTTGCCAGTTGCGATTGGTTGTTGTGATTACAAGTCTCTGTGTTTGACCTTGCAATAAGAATTTTATTTCTGATAATCACAAGTGATTTTGATAATCAAACTCTGGATTGAGATCCTTAGTCTATAATCAAACGTCAACAAGCTGTTGCTTTTGTTTTGAGTTAATTGAAACCTGCAAATTTCAGTTGTTTGTTGCAACGTGATTGCTATTGTGACTTTTGTCTCTTGGGTTTAATTTTCTGAAAAACAAAAGAATAACCGTGAACCTGAAAATTGGTTTATCACTTACGTAAGGTGATAGTTGTATTTCCTAGCAAACATCAGATCACGTAAGTTGCAGGTTGGGTTCTCAAAAGAACCAAACTGAACAAATGCTCTGTTTTTATCAAAAACCTGCAATCTTGTGTTGAATGAGTTGCTTTTGTGTTTAAAAATATACAACACTCATTGTCGTGGTTTTAAATTCTGTAAATTGAAAAGGTTAACTTGAAACAGCTGTTTGGTTTGTCTTATTTATTTGCAAATTGCAGAAAATTAAATTCTTGAAAACAGAGTTGATTGACTTGATTGTTGTTGTGTCTAAGCAAATTGTAACTAAAGTTGTTTAATTTTGCGTGTGTTGATTAGCAGACAAACAACACTCATTGTTTATATAATAACGTGTACTTAGATATCTGTATCTTGGGTTTTGCTTTCATATGTTTGCGAACAGAAAACATTAATCAAGCGTACTTGCAGTTTTTTCTCTATATTAACTCACGGATTATAAATCTAGTACTGATCTGGGTTTGTGTTTATTTCCAGAAAAATGTCAGGCGGAAGTGATAATGTGAACGTCACAAAAGTAGCTGAGGTTACCGACACGGTCAATGGGAATGACACTGAAATTCAGTTACGCACTGTTACACCGGTGAAGAGAATGGTGACTGAACCAGTGCCAACCACAGTCCCAGAACAGTTTCAAGCGGTGCAAATTCCAGCGGCAAATTCAGCTGGCCTTCTTCCTGACAAGTTTGAAGGGAACTCATTTAAGATGTGGCAGAAGAAAATGCTCTTCTATTTGACAACATTGAAACTGAGTCAGTACACTCGTGAAGAGAGGCCTATTCTCCCAGCAAATAACACTGATCCTCATGCGGTTGCGACCGTCCATGCGTGGGTTCATGGTGACTTCCTTTGTAAAGGATACATCCAGAGCCGTCTCTCTGATCAGCTGTACAATGTGTATTGCAACTTCGAGACTTCCAAAGCGTTATGGGACTCGCTTGATAAAAATTATCGCACTGAAGACGTTGGTTCTCAGAAATATGTTGTTTAGCAAAATTTAGTGACTACAAGATGGTGGACTCACGGCCATTGATGGAGCAGGTCGAGGAATTAACCAATCTCCTCCATGAGATACATGCTGAAGGAATGAGGATATGCGAGACTTTTCAAGTGGCATGTGTCATTTAGAAACTTCCTCTTGGTTGGACCGACTTCAAGAACTATCTCAAGTTGAAGAGAAAGTGGATGAGTCTTGAAGATTTGATCGTGAGGCTCCGCATTGAGTCAACAAACAGGAGACAAATAGGAGTTGGTGTACAAATTCTCGAACCCAAGGCGAATTTGGTGGAGCACCAGAATAATAACCAAGGAAATGGTTAAAACAAAGGGAAAGGGAAAATCCCTCCACAGAACTCACAGAAGTTCAAGAAGAAGTCTGGTGAGAACTCTAGCAAGTTCACCGGAACATGTCATAAATGTGGCAAGACGGGCCACAAATCCTTTGAGTGGTACAGCAAGAAAGCCTCAAAGAAAAATGATGGCAAGAATGAAGCAAATTTTTCGTCATTATTTTAGTTCCTACAACATTTTCTTCATCGTTTTCACCAAATTTTCTCCTCTCAATCTAGTCAAGTTCCTCTAAAGTACCCAGCAACAAAGACAGACCTGAGCACTCTGAAAGAGACCTCCATGAGTTGTGTAGACGCTTTCTGATATCACCGATGCCAAAGGTAACATTTTGAAGCAATTAATACATTTGGAGTATAGCATTGGACCGTGCTCTGCGTATCCATGGGCGGTTCAATGTAAAAGTGGGCCCTGAGCCATATTGTCAAAAATAAAAAGTCTGCTAATTTTTTTTTTAAATTGGGCCCTTATTACAAAAGAAATTTTAAAAAAAAATTGTGGGCCCCGACATTTGCACGGGTCGCATGTGTCCAAAGCCGCCCCTGTGTATATCTGTCACATATTTCTTTCAAGAAATCAAGTTCTTCTGCAAAAACTCTTGTTTCAGAACTTCCTCGAAGTAAAAAGACAATCTCAGGCATCAGAATCTGTAGTAAGAAACAACAAGTATCAATCAGATGGGAACACTGTATATCATGAATTTAAAGGGTAATGAAGATAGAACAAACAATAAATGGCCTTAAATCTAATATTGTCATATTAATATTAAGCAAACTCATGTTGAATTTTCTATTTGTGATTTACCGAAAATAAACTCTATGCCTTCAATATTAGCAATCCACAATAAGCCTTAAGACACTTCAGCACAATAAAGATTCTTTACAGCAGGGCCGGCCCTGACCTAAAGCTCATGAAGCTAGGGCTTTAGGCGCCAAAAATATATTAAGGATATAGGGGCATCAATTTTTGTAAATTGTATTGTAGCCCTGTGGTTAATGCCTCTATTTAGGTTATGGAGTGAAGAGTTCGAATCGCATGGTACTATTAGTTATAAACGTTTTTTAGTTTTGTAGTTAATGGACTAAATAAATTTATAGTGGGCTATAGCTGTAGAATGTGTTTGGGCTGGCCCTGCTTTACAGTTTCAAAGACAACTTGGGAGAGCTAAGAGAAACAGCCAGGAACACTTCTAGGCTCCAATAAAGTCCCTCACAAAATACTCTAATAAAAAAATATATGTAACTTCCAAGCTAAGAGAACCAAGAACACTTCTAGGCTCCAAGAACCTCGACCAATGTAATTACCGTTGAACACAAAGCGTTGGTTCTCCATACGATGAAAATTAGTAAAAATTTACATACCAAAATTTCTGTTCTTTTTTTTTGTTTTCAAAAGATGCATTAGTTTAAAAGAAAAACTGTGTTTCTCATAATCTGAAAAAATAAAATAGACAAGCCCGAAATGGTACAAGGAAGATTAACCAATACATTGAAAGAAGAGCACTGGTTCCTCTCATCCCAGATTTTGTAACTAAATAAATGCATGTCACAAAAGCAAAGGAAGAAAGGGATAAATGTATACTCTTCCTTCTTCATTATTCTCACTAGCACAACTGATAATAATGTTTCAGTTTCTCCATTCTTTGCATTAAAGCAATGTTGTGGAAAAATGAGAGAAACTCTTATTATAGGTTTCAACGGAGCGTGAAAGGTGCTTCATCGAGATGTGAAGTGAATGGGACTGAGGTTTCTACTAATAGATGCGTGGTTTTTATAGAGATTTGGCGGCAAATAATGGTGTAGAAGATGGTAGTGAGTTGGGTCAGGAGATTGGTGGATCAAAATGAGAGACGTGAGAGTGCCATCTCTGCTGTTAGGTTTTTTAAAAGTTTGACCTTTGTGAACAGAGAAGGGGAGTAAAAAATGAAACGAATGTTTTTGACTTTGGAATGAGTTAGGAAAAAAGGTTACAATAAGAAGAAATGTCAACGTTTTTTCGTAATCGTAAAAGGGCCTCTTGCCTCTCTTTTAAATCTCACATATGCAAATGCAAGGGTTTGCCACTCTTAGTGGTCTGACAGAGAACGATGATTCTTTGTAAATGTAAGTATATAACCTTTTTCTTTTTTTTGTTTCTTTCTCAACTCTTATTTTCAAAATGTTAGCTTATTTGAATTAGAAAAGTAAAAAGTAGTGGATGATTTTTGCTCGATAGTTCGAAAGGAAGTAATCAAAACATAAGCAGAATTCATTTTTTGCATTAAATATAAGATTTTAAATAATGTTTAGTAGAATTTTTTTTTTTTGTCAACATTTTAAAAAATATTGTAATCAAAACATAAACGGTATTTTCTTTTGTAAATATGTTGCAATGCTCTTAAACATAACGATGAACTTTTGACTGATTTGACCAAAATAAATCTTACCTACCATAAGTCTTACTTATTCTAGAGTTTTCTTTGAATTTCTTATGCTTTGTTATACATAAGCCTTTTATGCATTTTTTGTATTCACTTATTGATGAATTCATTAAATGAAAGATTTTAAAGAGATTTTTTTAGCCACCCTGAAAAAAATTCACAAACCCTAAAGATTTTGTAAAAGACATGAAAAGATTAGTCACACACCCTAATTATCCGGCTTTTCTCATAATCAATAGATATCTAGTTCTGTCACTAGATGTATATATATATTTTAAATTTTAGTGATTTTAATATTTTTAGTGTATTTTCATAATTAAAATTTTAAATATCTAACGTCCATGATTAGAAGAAGAATATTGAATAAGTTTACAACAAATTATAACAACTTCCCTTAATTTATCCAAAATCATGTTAAAATTCAAGACACTGAAAATACATTGTTGGATACATCTTTTCAATTTTAAGTTCAGAGGGAAAAAAACCCTGAAAAGTCCAAAATTTGAATTATATGCAATACCATAAAATGGAACCAAGGCTTTAAATGGTATCAGCGTAATTGTCGAATGTAGAGAAATATTTGCTGAAAAGTGGTCACCAGTTGGTCTACTATTGTATAATCAACTTTCCCGTATTTGCTTCCATCTCCTTTGAATGATAAATTCTCTGTAGAACACTGATATAAATATCATGTAATATTATTGTAGAATTCAGACAAATGGCCCATTAGCTCAGCTGGTTAGAGCGTCGTGCTAATAACGCGAAGGTCGCAGGTTCGAAACCTGCATGGGCCATATAGAATTTTTTTCATTTTTACTTGAAGAAACTAAGAAGTGTTATGCCGGGATAACTAACTGAAAATTTGATAGAAAAAACTAGACGCAAAGGGTAATCACCTGAAAAAAACACTTTCGTTTATATTGCTTTTGTTTTCTTAAGTTCTATTTATTTGTCCGAAAAATCACAACACACTTCAAGAATTGCCCACCTAGATAAATCACTCAAAACAAATTGGTTAGATAAGTTGGTATGATAACTGATCACAACTGATATGAACGAACGTTCTTTACTTATTTATGCTATTTGGCTTGTATCACTAATTAAGAAACCCACATCTCATATTTTTAGGTTTTAGGCAAAATAAAAAGCTGCAATTTCTCATCTTATTATATAAACTTGGGTTACACTCATCAGAAACCGACATGTGTCAAAATTCTAATTCAAGAAATCTTGACACGTGTCTCAAATCATTCTGATTTTGACACGTGTCTCAAATCATTCCGATTTTGACACGTGTCAAGTTCTAAAACACACACACACATATATATATATATATATATATATAACAAATTAACAAAAATAGAAATTCAGTAATTGTTAATATATCAAATCATCAGTCAAAATTTATAAATCTCAACAAAAAAAGAAATCACAAAAATGTGAAATTATCTAATCAATAACTAAATTTAAAAAATACATTTAAAACAAATATAAAAATATAAAAGTGTAGTTTTTTAAAAAGGAAAAAAAGAAATCAATTATTTTTTAATTTAACTAATCAACAATTAAAATTAAGAAAAATATTTAAAAAAAATACCAAAAAGAAAATTTAACCTAAATTTAGTTTATTTGAAATGTTAGTTTTCCAAGTTTCATGTTTTTCTACTAATTTACTAATACAGTTGTTATTTATTTTTATTTATTTTATATATGGATATTTGTATGATATAATGCATATTATTTTTTATTATATAAACTTGGGTTACACTCACCAGAAGTCGACACGTGTTAAAATTCTAACTCACGAGATCTTGACACATGTCTCAAATCATTCCGATTTTGCCACATGTCAAATTAATAAACTAAATTATTACGAAAATACATAAGTAAAAAAAGGAAAAAGAAACCAAGAATTTGTTAACTTATCTAACCAAAAAAATTTAACCTAAATTTAGTTTATTTGAAATGTTAGTTTTCCAAGTTTCATGTTTTTCTACTAATTTACTAATACAGTTGCTATTTATTTTTATTTATTTTATATATGGATATTTGTATGATATAATGCATATTATTTTTTATTATATAAACTTGGGTTACACTCACCAGAAGTCGACATGTGTTAAAATTCTAACTCATGAGATCTTGACACATGTCTCAAATCATTCCGATTTTGCCACATGTCAAATTAATAAACTAAATTATTACGAAAATACATAAGTAAAAAAAGGAAAAAGAAACCAAGAATTTGTTAACTTATCTAATCATTAATTAAAATTTTAAAAAATTCTAAAAATAAATAATGAAACGAAAATAAAAGAAATAATTTTAAAAATAAAAAAGGAAACCAAAAATTTGTTAATTTATGTAATCAGTAATTATTAAGAAACTATTTTAAAAGAAATAAAAAATGAAAAGAAAACTAACTAAAATATAGAAATAACTTTAAAAATAAAAAAAGGAAACTAAGAATTTGTTAATTTATCTAATTAATAGCTGAAATTAATATATAATTTTAAAACAAATCCAGAAACGAAAATAAAACTTATTAAAATATATAAATAATTTTAAAAGGAAAAATGGGAACCAAGAATTTTTAATTTATCTAATCAATAATTAAAATTAAGAAATAATTTTAAAAGGAAAAAATGAATTTATTAATTTATCTAATCAAAAATAAAAATTAAGATATAAATTTAAAACAAATACAAAACTTAAAATAAAACCTAAACTCCTATCTTAAGGGGAAACAAAATTTAAACAAGAATAAGTTAATTTTTCTAAACTATAATTAAAATTATTAAATATTTTTAAGAGGAAAAATGGAAACTTAACATTGTTAACTTATCTAATCTGATTATATAAACCCTGGTTGGAAAATGAACAAAATTGATTTAGTATAATATAATCTTATTCACTACTCTAATTGGTTAAGTGTTAAATAAAATTTAGGAGATGATATAATATACAGTTTTGTCGGGTTTATTTTATTTAACAGATTGTTTTAAATAACTTATATCAATTTTAATCAATAGTTTATAGTAGACATAAGATAAGAAATTGATAAGAAAAATATATTATATTCTTGGTTTATGAAACAAAGAAACGGTACCTCTTTTGGAAATCAAATTTAAGTAAATGTTTTCTCCATAGAGGAAAAATGGTGTGTAAAATATTTCTCCCAAAGGAAGAAAGCAAAAATGGTTCTCTCGCAAAGGAAATTACTCGAAAATGAGACGGAAAAATTATATTTTGGGAGAGATGCTCAAGCGGAGCCATATCTCATACACTTATTTGGATATAGCTAGATGAGGGAGCAGTCAGTGAGACTTTTGTTGAGATTGAAAATAATAGTGGATAAGAATCCAAAAACGGAAAAAAAAATCAAACCGTGTAACTAAACATCTTAAGGTATACAAGATCCAAGCTAATAATAAAATCGACAGTAGGTGACGTAAGGGTGGAGTTAGAAAATGCTGTCGAAAAACACCATGAGACAAGGAATAGTGAAAGAATCCAGCAAAGTGAAGCTGAGAGAGAGAGAGAAAATATTATGTTAGGAACCAAAATACGATCTCAACAAGAAAATATCAGATTGGACAATGAAGATCTTGCGAGAACAATATCTCACCTATATATGAGTAAGAACATAGCTGTCGGTTACTGGATCTTTTTTATATCTCATACTAAGTCAGGGCGATAGGATTAATTTATGTCTCTCGAGATTTTGGGTTTAGAGGCTACGATCCATTCGGTTTGGTTTTGGTTTCATATGTATTTGAGACAAGTTTGGATACAAGAAATAAAAAATAAATATTAAAAATTGATTACATTTGACTAAAATTTGGTTAAATTTTCACAAATATTACTTAGAATTTTCAATTTTTTTGTGCATTTTGCTTATGTTGATTATTTTGATCTAAAATTAATTAATAACTTTTTTGTTTATAGTTGTAGGGTTTATGATTCAGTTATACCAAATGTATATATTATTAATGGTTTTGGATATATAGTTGTATTTCGAATATTCAGGTATCCATTATGTTTTCGGTTTAGTTTGGATTCGATTATTCAGTTAGAAAAGTTTATGATTCTCTAACGAAACATGATTCCTAGTGTTTTCCTAATTTTATTTTAATAATTATGCTTAATTTTATTTATTTTAAAATTTAAAAAACTCTCCCATAGGACGGGTCCTAATCTAGTTATCCATAAAAACACATAATTAATTATATTCTTCTATTATCACTTTTTGAGTCCATTAAAGAGCAACTCAATAAGAATGTCCATTTCATGTTTCTTGAGGGAGAAGCCAACTTCCACACCACCATGTCCATATTTACTCTCCACCAAAGAAAACGCTTCACCTTGATCAATCGACACAACCACCGCTTTTTCAGGTCTTCCCCACCCAAAATCTAACCCATATTCTCCAAATCGGATCGACCCGGCAACAGACACAATCTGTATATTTTGTGGAAGAGTCGCTATCACTGAAAAATTTGGGATCTTCCACACCACACTCTCGTCCAATTCCTCAATTAAATCACTAACCATTCTTGAAGCAGCCAAGAACCCTTCTTCACCCATAAACGTCTCTGCCTTTAACGGAATTCGGAAAGAACTATTGATGCAATTGCCAAAATAACTCGATGGGATAGGCGGATCAATGAGTCTTCGACAATCCACAACAAATCCGAACCCGACTGGTCTATTCGGAGCTCCGTTTCGTGCTCTGATTAAACATGTTAATGCGTACGAGAAAATAATCATAAACGTGGACAAACGAAGCTCCTTTGAGGATGAGGAAGATTCCATCTTGAGTCGCTCGCGAAGAGTTTGTATATCTTCGCGAGTGAGCTCAAGAGTGTATCTGACAATGTCAGGATCAATCACCGGTAGAGGAAGAAGTTTTAAACTCATGTGTTTTTCTCGCCGGTGAACGTTTTGGCTACAGAATTCCAACCGTTCAAAACTTTTATATCGCTATCTTGTGGACATTTTACGACCGTACGATCGTAAAACGGGATTAGATCCTCCGGCAGAGAAGAATTTTGATGTTTACATATGTGGGCCCAAGATTTGAGAAAATTGGTTGTTGTTTTTCCATCTGAAACGGCATGGTGTGCGATTACCCCAATGCAAAACCCTTGGTTTGGAAATAGCGTGACTTGGAAGGCTATGACCGACGCCGTCTCGTCGGTGGTTCTTAACTTGGGGACTAACGGATGCAACTCTGCAGAGGGGAATGGTTCTTTTCCGGTTAAACGGGAAAAGTCGGCGTTTGACTCGGCGACAGTGAATGAAACGGTGTCGTTTGGGGAGTACACGATGCTTGGTTTTGAAGCAAGTGGGTCCCACACGAGTTTGCCGGCGAGTGGGAGATAGTGCGAGAGCGATGAGGATAAAGAGGATTTGAGTTTAGGGACGATGAATGAGTCGAAGAAAGGGCGATTTGCGTCGGTGAGTCTGTAGAAGATGACTCGTTCCACGGCGTTGAGTGTGAGAAAGAGAAGGTCGAAGAAGGTGAGTGGGAGAGAGAGAGACTCGGACGAGTCAGGGTTTGAAGGGGTGACTCGTGCCACTTCGATGATGTTAAGTGATGGAAACATTTTTCTTTGATAAATCTTTGACTGATCAGGTTATCAGAGAGATAATATATATATCGTTTATATGAGAGGTGTCGGTTGTAAAGATACTCAATTATGTATGAAGAAGAAAAAATAATAAAATATTAGTAGAAAGCATAGCAATATAGAACCACAGTCCACAGATTCTGTTGAAAATATGGACAAGTTTCAAAATTAGTAATACTCCATTATTTACTCCACTCATCCTAACAAGAACAATATATACAGTATTATACAACCGTCACGTCCCATGCGCATTATCAATTCTCATTAATTTGAATTTTGATGGTCCCAGATATACATGCATTTTGTAACTGTTGAGAGTTGTGTCAGTACGTGTCCAAGCAATCATAGGAGTCCAAGTGTGGAAAGTAAAGGGAGTGTTGGAACCGGGTTTAGTATCTCGATCAAGATCCAACCTTGTCCAAATCGATTTAGAGGAAGATGTCAAAATGATCAAATCGAAAGTATCTAGACCGACAAATCAATATACAGACCGGTCCAGCCAGAACCGAGTTGATTAAAATGAACCGAAGCGAAGAGAGTCGAAGCGGGTAAGAAAGCGAGCCGGAACGACTTCTTCAAACTCCTATAAATAACGGGGTGGCTTCACGACCAAGTCATCACAAAAAACTCAGGAGAAAATTCCCAGAAGCAGCTCTGCATTTTTCTCTCTATTTTCTCTCTCTAGAAATTTCTTTGTAACAAACTTTTTTCATCATCAATAAATACGAGTTTACCCTTATTGAATCTTGGATTCAACAGTTGGCGCCGTCTGTGCGAATTCTTACATTTTTTTTTCTTAAATCTCATCTCACATTCTTAAAAATTCCCAATCTTGATCATGGCGACGTCTCCAAATCACGGCGTCGACAACAATACGAACGACGGTCCCTCCGATTATACCCCTGATCCCTCCGATCATTCCTCTGATCACTCCTCCGATCCCTCCGATCATTCCTCCGTTCACTCCTCCAATCCCTCCGATCATTCCTCCAGCTATTCCCGAAGACCCAAGACTACCTGCATCCGATACCAAAGTACGCAACACCGATCCACCAATCGCTTCAATCTCCGTCACACAGATCGATCAAATTATCAGACAACCCGAAATCACTCTTCTCCTTTGTTATCTTCAAGAAATGAACGCAACCACCGCAACCGAACAGAACAATGTCAGCCTCGTAATGACCACGAGCATGTCTCCCTATCGACGTCGATCTCTATTCTAAGATAACAGTGCACCTCACTTCACCCCTCAATATGTAATGGAAGAACTCCCCACCAACCGGCAGAAGGAGGCCGACCTAGAACGAACCATCAAAGAGATGCGATCCCAGATGCTTTAAGCCACAAGCTTGACCCCTGACATAGACAAGGTATTAGAAGAAACACGTAAAACACCCTTCACTAAGCAAGTCTCAGATGTCAATATGCGACAAGTTGGCAAGATAAATTCCTGATTTACGACGGCACGACAAAAGGAACCACCGATCCAATAAGTCACCTCATGACATTTACTATCGCCACTGGTAGAGCTCGACTATCGGCAGAACAGAAAGACCCCATCTTATGTCAACTCTTCGTCAAAAACATCAGCGGTGCCGCGCTACAATGGTTCTCCAAACTGAAGCCGAGCACCATCAACTCATTCAATGACCTATCCCAGGCCTTCATGAAACAATAATCAATCTTGGTCAACCCCGGAGAATCAACTGCCGACATGTACATCCTAATCCAAGAGAGAGGCGAAAGTCTTAGAAAATTCATTGATCGCTTCAAAGACGTAACCTCTCGGGTTACAGTGGACGACGCCACGGCTATCGAAGCGTTTTGTCATGGTCTTTGGTACGAATTTCGTTTCAGAGAAACACTCGCCTCCAACAAAGCAATGACATTGGAGGATGATCTTCACCGCGCCTCGATCTACATCAAAATTGAAGAAGAAAGGGAAGCACTGCACAACAAGCACTCCGCAAAACCATCCAGCTCGACAAAGAAAAGACCGAAGGACTCCCATCACAAACCTTGGAACCATTATGACGGCCACCGCGACAATAAGGGCCGCGACGATAAGGGCCGCAGGCCAGATGCAGCATACACTATCAGCAACCAGAAGTCGAAGCAACCCAAGAATAAATATGTCAGAGAAGACGATGACAGTAAAACATCCGGTCAACGAACTCGATCCAACACGCATGGTCGAGAGGAGCACGACAATCGCTCTCCTGACGCAAAACAAGGGAAATCTTCGTCTTTATGCGATTATCACCAAGTCACAAGATATTCCGATGTGGAATGTCGAACACTCCAAGAAAATTGTTGAACAAATATATACAGGGAGAGTTACCGAATGTTGTCCACAGACCGTGGTGATCCGACCCAAGGAAAAACGTCGATCTAGCAACTAGCAGAATAACAGGTCCAACGATGATCGCGACGAAAGACCTAAACGAGGACGTGATGATTACGACGAAAACAGTCAATCCAGTAAGAAAGAAAAACTGGAAGTACAAGTGATTATGGGCGGCCTCAGCGACTGTAATGACTCAGTCCGGTCCTTCAAAGAGCACCAACGCAAAGCCGAGGCTTCGACCAAGAAACACCAACAAGACAAAGTAAACTTCATTGGAGATACCTGACTTTGACATCAAAAAGGTAACTTGAACCCTAACCGCATTTAACAACAGCCATGTAACGACACTCGACATGATCAAACTCCCAGTTTACGCCGGCAATACCTTCAAAAGCGTGAAGTTCTCAATCATCGACGAACCTTCGGTCTACAACGTCATAGTCGGGACACCATGGATCCACGCAATGAAGGCCGTCACGTCGAGTTATCACCAGTGTATGCATTTCCCATCAGGGGGAAACATATTCACCATCAGAGGCAACCAGACTGTGGCTAGAATGTGTTTCATCGCCAAAAGCAAAATGCGGACCCCGAATATCACAGTTAACTCCATCTCTTCTGAGTTGATTCACCCCGAAATTACCGATTGAATGCCGACAAAGACCGATAAAGTGATAGTCGATAAAATCCTAATTAATCTAAAATTCTCAGAGCAGCACATTAGCATCGGCGCACAGCTCGACCCAGTACAACGACAATAGCTCAAAACTTTTCTACGAAAGAATCTGTCAATTTTCGCCTGGAAAATCGAGGATATGATCGGCATTGACCAAAAAATCACCTTGCATGAACTTAACGCCGATGCAACATTCAAACCAATCCTCCAAAAATAGAGAAAATTGGGCACCGATCGAGCCAAAGCGATAAATGACGAGGTCGCCAAAGTTTTGAAAGCATGATCGATCTACGAAGTTAGTTATCCCGAATGGCTAAATGACGAGTCTGCGTAGACTTCACAGATATCAACAAAGCATGCCCCAAAGATTGCTTCCCTCTGCTTCACATCGATCAACTAGTCGAAGCCACCGCAGGGAACAAACTGTTATCCTTCATGGACGCCTTTTCTGGGTATAACCAAATTAGGATGCACCCCGATGATAGAGAAAATCCGGCCTTCATCACAGACATAGGGACTTATTGGTACAAGGGTATGCCTTTCAGGCTTAAAAACGCCGGGGAACCTTTCCAACATTTGGTCAACAAGATGTTTGCCGAACAACTCGGCAAAACAAAGGAGGTTTATATCGATGACATGCTCATCAAATCAGCCATAGCCAGAGATCACATCGACCATTTAAAAACGTGCTTCGAAATACTCAACAAATACAGCATGAAGCTAAACCCCGGCAAATGTACATTCGGCGTCACATCCGGAGAATTTCTCGGCTACATAGTAACAAAATGGGGAATCAAGAAAACCCAAAGCAAATCACAGCCGTGCTCAATCTACCATCACCCCGTAATAAAAGAGAAGTACAGCGTTTATCAAGACGCATAGCCGCCCTCAATAGGTTCATTGCCAGATCGACCAATCAATGTCTACCCTTCTACCAACTCCTTTGCAGCAACAAAATTTTTGATTTGGACGATAGATGCGAAGCTGCATTTCTGTCCACGGCACCCATCTTTGCCAAGCCAGAAAACGGCTAAACTTTGTACCTTTACGTCGTTGTTTCAGAATGCGCAGTTAGCAAAGTTTTAGTCAAAGAAGAGCGCGGCGAGCAGAGACCAATTTTCTATGTAAGCAAGACCCTCGAACCACCCAAAACTCGATACTCTGCACCAGAAAAAATTGCTTTCGCCGTGATAACGTCGGCCCAAAAACTCCGCCTATATTTCCAAAGTCATCCAATAGTCATGCTATTAGACAGCAACATTCAGACCATACTACATTTGCTAAACCAGTCTGGGAGACTAACCAAATGGGCAGTCGAGTTGAGTGAGTACGATATTAAATATCAAACACGAAAGGCACATAAGTCTCAGGTTCTAGCAGACTTCATAGTAGAGTTACCCCAAGAGGAAGAGACCGACGCGGTAGCCAAGCAGAAATGGGAACTGCACGTCGATGGGTAAGTCACCAAGGATGGATCCGGCATTGGGATATTACTCAAATTGCCAACCGGCGAAGTGCTCGAACAAGCAATGAGTCTTGAATTTCTCGTGACAAATAATGAGACCGAATATGAAGCTTTAATCGCCAGGCTGAGACTTGCTTTAGGAGTCGGAGCAAAGCACCTAAATGCATATTGTGATTCTCAGCTCATCGCAAGCTAATACACCGGTGAATATGAAGCCTGCAGCGAAAGGATGAGCAAGTACAAGGAATTACTCCAGAATCTTACCAAGGAGTTTGACAGTTTCAACCTTGTTCAAATACCAAGATCTGAAAATAAAGTCGCAGATGCATTAGCAAACATGGCTAGCAAGGAAAATCCTTACCACAGGTTGATCCCAATCGAATCAATCAAGAGACCAAGTTTCAAATTTGCCAAAGGGATCAATCAGATCAAGGACCCAGACGATAGTGGCAACCTGAAATCAAATCGGCCATCTCCTGACCTCGATCAAGAGGACCCATCAAAAGACTGGCGAGCCCCAATCATCTTATACCTCGACAAAGGCGACGAACCACTTGATAAATCGGAAGCTCACCGATTAAAAGCATGTGATGCCTATTACATTATCATTGACGAAAAGTTTTATAGGCGTAGTTCCTCATGACTACTTCTCTCATGTGCATTTAGAACCGAAACCGATCATATTATGACTGAAACTCACGAAGGAGTAGGAGGAACTACTTTGGAGGTCGAGCTCTCGCAACAAGAATTTATTGATACGGGCATTACTGGCCAACAATGGCCATCGATTGCGAGAAATATTCCGCCAAATGCGAATATTGCCAAAGGCATGCTCACTCTAATAATTTGCCAACCAAACAACTAACAGCCGGAGCCTCGCCCTGCCCATTTATGAGATAGGCTATGGACTTAGTCGGACCACTTCCAGAATCGACCCATAAAAAAAAATGCGTATTGATACTCACCGACTATTTCACCAAATGGGTCAAAGCGAAAGCTTATGCAAAGATCAGTAGCAGCAAGGTACTCGAATTCAATTAGAAGGAAATCATATGCCGACATGGCCTCCCTTCTGAGATAGTTACTGACAACGGCATGAACTTAACATCGAAGAAAATCGTGAATTTTTGCGAGTTATGGAAGATTCGACTCAACAGTTCAACCCCGCGCTACCCACAGGTCTACGGCCAAGCTGAGGCAAGAAACAAAATAATCTTAGACGGCCTAAAAAAACGTTGTGACAAAAGCAAAGGGTTATGGCCCGACAAACTACACCATCGCACGAAACAAACATGACTCCGTTTTTGTTATCGCATGACATCGAGGCGCTCGCTCTAGCCAAGCTACACGTGAATACCCTGCGACGACTGAAATGCTTGAAAACACGCAGCTAAACAACGAAATGCTCCTCGACAACTTAAATAACATAGAGGAAATGCGCGACCAAGCCTTTTTGCGAATTCAGAATTACCAACAATCTGCAGCTCGGTATTACAACAAGAAGGCAATCTGGTTCGCCGAAAAGACTAAAAAAATGCAAAGGAATGCGCCAACAAAATGGGTGCTAAATGGGAAGGACCATACCTGGTGTCCAAAGTAGTTCAAGCAGGAGTCTACAAACTAATAACAATGAACAGAGATTAAATCCCGCACTTCTGGAACTCAATGCATTTAAAGCGATATTATTGCTAGACAAGCAGCACGACTTTTATAATATCCATTTAAACATTGTAACAAGAAGAACGTTTGACTTGATCCCCGTCGAGGTATATAGACAGCCTCCAAAAGAGGTACAAATATCATATCAAATAAAATCTATACTCTGCAAATAGAGTCAAACTCAAAAACCATCGGGCTCATGCCCACATACAAATGATCCAGTTTATCTCTCACATCAGCCACGTTGCTCTTTGACTCATTTCTCATAAAAATGCCCTGGCCAAGTATCTTTACAGGAAAATAAGGCCAAAGAAAAGTAAAGCAAATGATGAAGAGGACGCCCAAGACAAAGTAAGTCGACAACCGCACAAATTGGGGTCAGATCTTCAAGAAAGTCGCCTAGGTTAATTAAGCCGACATCCGCATTACTAGGGCCTGAATTATTTCACAAAACAAAATAAAGTGTAAGTCGAGGTCCTCTCCTAGCATCTACAAATTTGACTAAGACAAAAAGTCGAAGTCCTACTTCCCCAACAAGAGATCGCCTAGTTTAAATAAGCCGACACCCGCTTGACTAGGGCCTGATTTACTCAAAGGGTCACTCATTCGAGCTCGACTAAAGAAGTTACCGATTCAAGGCAAATTTCTCTACTTTTAAAAAAAAAATCGCTTGTCTTTACACAGACTTTCACTCAAACAAACAAGTAAATATTCTAGATCACGCCTCGACTTACATACCTTTAAAAAAAAAAAAAAAAGAGAGAAGGCTTGAATATCAAACAATAAAACGACATTAACGAGTAAAAACCCCTCCGGGCAATGTTAGGACATCGATAAAAAGAAGGTCACAGACGATCCATCCGAAAACATTAGTTTAAAAAAAAAATAATAATAATAATAAAGCAAAGTTCATGAAGCCGATGTAGGCAGTCTACGAAGCCGATGTAGGCAGTCTACGAAGCCAAAGGAGCGGGTCTTTAGGCGGGGTCTGGGAGGAAACATCTCTGATCTTCAATGAGCCATCCCCGGCTTGGAGCCTGTCATTTGACCCGTAGAAAATAGCAACAGGATCGTTGTTAATCAAGGCACCGCCAAGGTGAGTAGGGAAGTTCAGCTCGTCAACTGTGAGCTCATCCAAATGGCCCTCCTCGGCCTTTTTAGCATATTCAGCATGGATTGCCTCATAGTGAGTCATCACAGCATCGATCTCGGCCCAATCACCACTCTCCTTTGCCATAGCTAAAGCCGCGACAATGCCGTTTGTCTGATGATAGACTCACTTGATATCATCAGCCTCTTTGCTCTGAAAAAGATACGTCTTCACCCGATCAAAAACAGCTTGGCACACACCGATTAGGCTATTCCTGATACCGCGCTCCTTGGCTACTGCTTGATCACTGTGAGTTACGGAGTTGAGCTTACTCCTCCTTTAGACGGTCAGCAATTTTCTTATTTTGGGTCTGCAGCCTCTCCACTTTGACCCTTGTTTTCTCGTGATTCTCCAATTCTGCCTTCAGATTATCATGATACACAACCGCCTCATCTCGAGCGACATGTAGCTCGGTACAAAGCTCCTTGGTACAGTCTCTCTCCAGCTTCACCATGGCCTTAGCCTTTTCAAGGTTCTGGCTAAGTTTTTTAAGTTCGGCCGCGTCATCCACCTACTTCTCTTTATCATGTTGCACATCGCTGGATCAGACCTTAGTGAAGGCAGAACCCAGAAAGTTGCATTACAAGCTTCTGTCACGTTAGACGTACGAGATAGAACTACGGAGGTCCCTAAGCCCTTGATTTACAATGAATTCAATAAGGGGGGCCAAAAGGGCGTCCATGAGCCAAACCAGAAACGGGCCTTTTTTCCATTACCAATTGTGCAAGACACAAACCGCTGAGCTAGGGGCCAAAGCTTGAGCAGAAACTTCTAGCCCCATGAGTCAGTTGCATTTGCGGAAGACGAATACTCTACATCTTTTGAAAACATTTCTTAATCCTAGTTTTTATATTCCAATTCAATAATGCAATTTTTTTATTTCTTTGTTAGATTTTTTCTTTAATCATGTATGAGTAGTTCCTAGGTTAGATTTTTTCTTTAATCATGTGTGAGTAGTTCCAAGATTAGATTTTAGTGTTTTGACGAGAATCCATGTTTTGTTATAGTAGAATTGTTAAATATGGAAATCATCTATTAGATTCTTCATCTTTTGGTTTTCTTAAAGCGTGAGATTTGACTGATCATCTAGTCTTTGAACTTAATTAGGTTGAGCTTACTTATCAAAAGACCGACTGTATCTTAATCACAGTAAAAATTGTGAACGTGCTAGAAATAAAACCGACTGTATCTTAATCACAGTAAAAATTGTCAAATCAACACTATAATAAAGCAGATACCTTTTCTGGTGTTGACACATCAGCTTTTACTTTGATTATGAGAGTGACATGTCAATTAATGAAAAAAGTTAAAAAACCAATGAGAACATTTTGTTTTACACATAAGTAAAACACATCAGATTTTTGATGATTCATTAATTAATGTAAAAAACTATGTAAACCAATCAAATCATTTTAATTATACACTTCTAATAATCATAATATTTTTTGTTACCATAAATAAATTAATAAAAAAAATTTATAAACCAACCATATCATTTTAATTATACACATCCTGTAATATTTATCTTTTTACCATGAATA
This sequence comes from Cardamine flexuosa, assembly GCA_963555745.1. NCBI lineage: Eukaryota > Viridiplantae > Streptophyta > Magnoliopsida > Brassicales > Brassicaceae > Cardamine > Cardamine flexuosa. Next base: position 24,176,979 of record OY743215.1, read on the forward strand.
AATTAGTGAATTTTTTTATAAATAAATCAAATCATTTTAATTATACATACCATATAATATTTATCTTTTACCATGAATAAAAATATATATGTTGATTACCTGGTTTTTAACCAACATAATCAAGTCTCATGGCGTTTATTAGCATTGGTCTTAAGTTTTCTTAAACTAATTTGTTTTTGTTGGATTGAAAATACAGAGTTTGGATTTCTTTCAATCTGAGTTTTTAGAAAAAAATTGTGAAATTCTTAGACAAAGATTTGAGAATTAGATTTGATTATGGAATCCTCAAATTGTTTTGAATATCTAGAGTTTTATTCAATATTGTACATCCATGAATATCAACTCTAAGAATATTTTCTCATAAATGAAACCTTTAGGAATTGTTAATGAATATTTTCCAATGAATAAAAACTAAAAAAAAAACATCGCAAAAAAATGTTTGATATGTTAGATACAAATAAAGAAACATGAGTAATGGAGATTGTTGAGACAACAATGAGTAAAGAAGAAGGAGAAGAGAAAATGGTTATCGGGTAAGAGTTATACTTTATGTGAAATGTAGATAAAAAAATTGACTATCAAACTTAATTTGTAGTTCAAAACTTTCTAATATGTTTCACTTTTGTGTCACTGATACAAAGTAAGAGAGTAATTTTGTCCACAAAGCATCCACTACGGTTTGTTTGTTATTTACTCGAATATTTTTAGATTTTCTTATAGAGTTAAAATATATTTGTACACATAATAGTTAAACTTTTTGATAAAAGTAAATGTTTTTAGTGAAATGTAAATTATTAACTATTTCCAATGGTTTTGCAGGATAAACCATCACTATTTTTTCTAAAATAGTTTTATTTTGTTACATTAAAAAAGATCACATGATATCTAATATTCTAATGTATCATTAAAACAAAAAAAAAAAGCTCGGAGCAGCATTGATAATATGGAAAAGACTATGGAAAGCCTTACTTCCTTTAATATGTCTTCTTTTGTTCACAACATGTGACACATTCACACGAAGAATATTAGCCTATAAAATTCAAATCAAATACAATTTTAACAAATTACTCATTAATATAAGTTAATATTAAAATAATTTATAATAGTTAAATACAATTCGGTTTACTAAAAAATACTCAATTGTTCATTAAATTTTTTTTAATAAAACTAAATATAATCAAATGTAAAAATAAAAACTCTGCAGCGTAGCGCGGATATTTATCTAGTTGATGATAATGCATTAGGAACACATGAAACTTAAACTGATTACTGTTTTTTCTTCTTTTCCCGTGAATTCACATTTTAAATAAATCTATGTTTTCTATTTTTTTTTTAAATGGATTAACTAAATAGTAATCTGGGCTATGCAGTATGGAAAAATATATACTTCATATGTTATTATTTTATATTGTCATATATTATTAGTAGTGTTTTAAATTATATTTAGTGTATGTTTTTAGTATCTTATTATTAATATTAAATATGACTTGTGTTGTGTTAATTAAAATTACTAATATATAATTATGTGCAATGTTATATCTTTTTACAAATATATTTGATGTTAGCTATTTTTTTTTAAATTATTCCAAAAATCTATAACCGTTTGATTTAATCTAATGTATCAATTATTATCAATGATTAGAAATTCGATCTGAAGTCCATCATGAACCGTCTTTATTCGCTTTGACCCATCCTATCATATTGTAAAAATTAGAGTATTGGAAGATCCGGATGATTTAATGTTACATGGTAAAAAAAATTAATTTTAATTTGTCTATAACCAATACAAAATAAAAAGTGAGTTTAATTTTTTTGTGGAAAGTAATAATTGTTTAAAATTTTATTTATTAAAATTTTATTTTATTATATTAGTTTTGTGATTATTTTTGTTTTCATAATGATTTTATTTTTAAAAATTAAATACTATATTGTTTAAATACTCTTGTTAAAAGCTATATTTATTTAGGAGATACTAAATAAAAATAAATATATTTTAATTTAAAATAATAAGAACTAAAAATTAAAATATTTTTACGCTTGATTTTGTGCTATTTATTAGGAAATTAGTTAATTAAATAAAAATTATTATAATTATTAGTAGATTTGAAAAAATTAAAAAAATTTCCATTGGTCTTTGTTGAAATATCCCACACAAAGATAATGTTATTTTGTTTTAACCATTGCTTAAAGATTTTTTTTTTTTTTGATAAAGTAAATGGATTACTGTACTTAAAGTTTTCTTTCACATGCAAATTAATTACTGAAGTCCATCAAATACTAAAAAAATCATGAATTTATGACCACGAAATTATGTTACTAAACGAGACCAAAGACTTTTCCCACAAAAATATGGACCAATAACATTCGGTCAGCACTAGATAGAGATTAACTGACAATAAATTCATGACAATTAATATAATACTCAAGATGGAAAAGTTTATTTTGACTTTATAAATATGTGATATGAATTAGTTCAGCACCTAAAATCATTTATATTTGGAGCTATATATATCTCTCATATATGTTTCTGTATTCTTACCTCTAGATTAAAACATTTCTTTCACCCAAAAAGATAACTTAATATATGACCATGACGACTCACTCATTTCTTACAATTCTATCTCTCTTGTCTATAACACTTCCATTAGCCATTGCTTCCGACCCAAGCCCCCTTCAAGACTTTTGTATCGGTGTCAACACCCCAGCTAATGGTGGTATGTTTATTTCATTCTAATCTTTTATCATCTTTCACTGTTTTGTTTTTAATAAAATATTATATGAATAAGATTCTCATTTTATTTGGTGTGTTATATACGTTCAGTGTTTGTGAATGGAAAGTTCTGTAAGGACCCGAAACTTGCCACAGCAGATGACTTCTTTTTGTCAGGGCTCGACAAGACAAAAAGTACTGAATCTAGTCCAGTTGGGTCTAACGTGACAACCGCTAATGTTGATCAGATTCCAGGTTTAAACACTCTTGGAATCTCAATTGTTCGTATTGATTATAGAGTTAATGGCCAGAACCCACCTCACATCCACCCACGTGCCACCGAGATCTTGGTTGTCGAAAAAGGAACTCTTTTCGTAGGGTTTGTCTCGTCGTTCCCAGAGAATCGTCTTTTCAACAAAACGCTTAACAAAGGTGATGTGTTTGTGTTTCCACAAGGACTCATCCATTTCCAATTCAACGTGGGAAATAATCCAGCAGTTGCATTTTCTGCTTTGAGCAGCCAAAGCCCTGGTGTTGTCTTTGTTGCTAACACCGTGTTTGGGTCTAAACCACGGATAGACCCGAATTTTCTTGGAAGGGCGTTTCAGTTGGATCCTAAGGTGGTCATGGATCTACAGACCAAATTCTGATCATGAAATGATAATTAATTAATTATTGTGCTTTTTTAATTGATTCAATTGTCTTTACCTTTTGTCTGAATAAATAATCATGTATAATCTCTTCATAATAATGGGACATGATGTTGATCAATGTTTTCTCCTTTTGCAACTTACTCAAATCATTTAATTGGTAGATTGTCTTACATAAAATGTGGGTTCACCAAAATGGCGACACAAGTCACAAAAGTATACAATATACTCTGTACAATCATCTTTCCGGCATTTTCTTGCATCTCCTTCAACTCATAATCGGAATAAAAATAATGTTAACATCATTCGGAATATATAAGTTTAGAATTCAAGCAAATGGCCCATTAGCTCAGTTGGTTAGAGCGTCGTGCTAATAACGCGAAGGTCGCAGGTTCGAAACCTGCATGGGCCATATTTTAATATCAAATATGGTAAATAACTAAAATTTAACATGATTTTGTTTTTTTTAACGCCGATTCTGATTTAAAAAAAAAATAGATATTAGGGTCTTTTAAAAATATGTGTTGTTTATAAAGAAAAAAAATCTGAAATAATTTAAATAGTTATTTTATCACTACTAGCTTGGAAGGGTTTCTTTTAAAATTTATCCACAAGACTCTCTCTTTTCATTGGACAAGTATTTCAATAATGTAATATGACCAACTCTTTTAATAAGGCAAATCCTTCTACAACGTAAATTGACCTATGCCCATGACCATGAGTATCATCATGATACTATCTCATATCTGTTTCTTTTATGTTTTCTTATTTTGTGGTATGTACTTAGTAGAAGTCTAATAAACACTTCGTCTAGTTGACCTTTGATAAATATCCACCGTAAAAAATTAAAAAGCATATTTTACAAGTATATCCAACGAACACTTTTTTTTTATTTTTTAAATTTGGTCTAGAACAAGATTTAAAATTATACAGCAATATTAGTCTACAGTTGATAACACATAAAAGTGTATGACAAAGTCCTTGTGGTCGAATAGTATGTATCAATGTTATCGCTATATAATATAAATTCAATAGTGGAGTACAATTATACGACACAAAATGAAAACTAGTGATTTAATTATTAGGAAAACTTAAGAAAACTGAAAACATATAATACATATCAATGACCGACCTCCATAGAAACTAAATCCATGGATCTCACATTAGCTTGGCAGTTGAAGCATTGTTATCAGTGTTTCAATTATGAAAAGTCCTGAAATAAAGTCGTCTCTTCCTCTACAGTGTACATTGTTCACGAGTATTGTATTATATATTTATAAGTCGTATGGTTAAGCTCTGCTCGGAGTCGGGTTTTTTTACTAGGATAAACCCTAATCAACGCATGCTTCCTTGAATAATTTTTTTTTCCCTTGATTAATTTAATCTTGCCATTTTTGCTTTAACGCTTTGTCAAACAACAAGACATACAGTATGTAGAGTTATAAGAATTAGTTGTAGATTTTCTTGAAAGTGTGTATCAGTATGCTTTAGGCTCTAGCTAATCATGTATAAAAAGAGTTAAAAGATTTATTATTTGTTATCAATTTACGTGCAATATCATCTCTATTGGATAACATGACTAAAAGGTATATACTTTTTTTTTGTTTTGTTTACTAATTAACTAAGGTATATACATTGAAAACAAAACAAAATAATTCCGAAAGTAATCATTGATGATAAGATCAGGAAACACATTTAGCTTGGCTACTGCTCGAAGATGGATTAACAATCGATGGGTTCCATTTTATGTGAAAAAAATAAATCATATCCTCAAAAAACATTAGCTATCTTATCTTTCTAAAATTCTAACTATCCATTTTAGATTTTTATAAAAAAAATTTATACAGTTGTGTCTGATCATGTAAATATTTTTTATCTTCTTTTTAAATATTTTAAATCTCAACAATTCACTCACATACTAAATTGACCTTTGTTCAAGTCTTCTTTTTTTATAACTGACAAGTTGAGGGAAGAATCATTCAAAAAAAAAAACCATTTAGGTATATTGTATAGTTTTGAGCTATACAATACTTGCCATTTCAACCTTCAAGAGCGTCATATTTTATTGAAATATACTTTTCAATTTTCAGTTTAATTCTTTCAGTTAAAATATTACCACCATGAACAAAGTGTGTGGAAGGAACACAACTAAATAATCTTATAACCATTTCAAACATCAAGTTGATCTTTCATACGGACTAGTTCAACACCTAAATTTATCTATAAATTGATATCTATGTCTCATAAGTTTATCATCTCTCCATTAAATTAAATCTCATTCAAGAAAACAAACTTCAACTAGTATACAACCATGAAGAGTGTCTCAGTTCTTGCAATTCTATCTCTCTTGGCTATAACACTTTCATTAACCAATGCTTCGGACCCAAGCCCTCTTCAGGACTTCTGCGTCGCGGTCAACACCCCAGCAGATGGCGGTATGTATATTATTCATTTCCTAACCATTTTTTTACTTATGAGAAAGCATTACGTTCTTAAATCTGTTTTTTAACGAGAAAACAACATTTCATTAATAACAAATCAGGAATACAAAGTCAATATAAAAAAAACTTCTGAAAATCAATTTATTACATAAACACATATATATGTTCTAACACCTTTTTTTCTTTGATAATTATGTTCAGTATTTGTGAATGGAAAGTTCTGCAAAGACACAAAGCTCGTGACCGTGGATGACTTCTCTTTCAACCTCAAAGAAGGAACACCTAATCCAAAAACTGGGTCCATCGTGACACCAGTCAATGTTAACAACCTTCCAGGGTTAAACACCCTTGGAATCTCACTTGTTCGTATTGATTATGCACCTAACGGACAGAACCCACCTCACACCCACCCACGTGCCACCGAGATCTTGTATGTTGCTGAGGGAACACTTTTGGTTGGGTTCGTCACTTCAAACCTAGACAATCGCTTCTTCACCAAAGTACTAAACCCAGGAGATGTGTTTGTGTTTCCAGAGGGACTTATCCATTTCCAAGCCAACGTTGGCAAATCAAAAGCGCTTGCATTCGCTGGTCTGAGTAGCCAAAACCCGGGTGCTATCACTATTGCCGATGCCGTGTTTGGTTCTAACCCACAGATAAACCCAAGTGTTCTTGCAGCTGCGTTCCAGTTGGACCCTAGGATTGTCATGGATCTACAGACTAAGTTCAAGAAACCATAATAATATTGTGCTTTCATTTAATTTTGTTTTATCTACTTCCGACTGAATAATGAACTTGTATGATTCGTTCTTAGTATCTGACATGATATGTCTGTCGTTGCTTGTACCTTGATCAAATTCTTAATAAATCAATGTTTTCTGTTTTTATTTTGGAAATTAAGGAAAAAAAAATGCATGTTCTTTCACAAAACAATTATTTAAGTGCATCTAATTATAATTTTTTTTATGAATTTACGATGACCACATCGTAATGTTAATAAAGGACGAGACCTGAGACTTTTTCAAAAATATATGGAACGGGCAGCACTGGCGAGAGACTAATAACTCCAACAAATTCATGATATATTGCCAATACATCAAAAAAATATTAATCCTTGAAGAGTATGACAATCTTCAAGTTTCTCTCGTATATCCGATGAAAACCGTGGTTACTTCTATTTGAACTCTTCCTTAATTTTGCTATTGCACTAATTAATCAACTTCAAAACTAGCGATATTACATACATTGGTAGACGACCATGTTAATTGACCATCAGATATTTTTCCTCAGAAAATAATTTTGAAAGGGTATAAAAACTTAACAACACAATGAATTACATTTGCCAAACACACACTTAAATTGTTTTATTTACAATATAATCTTTTGATACAAAGACTTATATGTTTGGTGTTATACAATCTATTCTACTAAATAAATTTGACCCCAACGAAAAAAATTCTAAGTTATGACTATCCTCCTAATCACCTCTCAAAGATTTAAGAGTCTAGTCACAACACCACCTATCTTAACTTTGAATCTATCCGCCCGAAGATGTCAAAGACAAGATACAACACTCACCTTCTTAGCTTTATTCTTTAGCCTTGAAGTTTACAATCTCACAATATAGCTTAGGAATGATGCCAACTGCTATGACACCTCTAATCTATATATACTAAACCCTAAAACCATAGAGACGGAAATCTCCACGAAATTCCCTAAAGGATACACACTTTATCCTTTCCTAAAATGGCTCCAAAGTATATTCTCCAATGAATCTTCACAATATAGCTTAGGAGTGATGCCAACTGCTACGACACCTCTAATCTATATATACTAAACCCTAAAACCATAGGGACAAAAATCTCCACGAAATTCCCTAAAGGATACACACTTTATCCTTTCCTAAAATGGCTCCAAAGTATATTTTCCAATGAATCTTCAAGTATCCTTTGAGTCCATCATAAATCTCCAGCTCCAACCAAGTCCATGCCTTCTTTGAGTTCGCCACATCATCCGCTTCAAGTATGCCATGTCAACATATGCTTCCACGTTAGCTTTACAACGTCCTGATGTGATCTGATGCAGCCTCCTGATCCAGACAGCCAGCTGATCCAGAATCTGCATCTTCAATCTCCCCCTTTTTGACTAAGTTTGATACTCAAGAAACCATCGTCAATGTCCTGTAAGACAAACAGAGAGAGATACCCAACCATAGCAGTAACATATACCAACAACAACCATTCGCAACTCAGAACACTCACTTGACAAATCAGAATAACCATGCGAATAGAAATATGCAAATAACCAAATGCTGTGTTCAAAATATTACAGATCAATGCCTCGAAGGGCTAATAAAACCAAGTCTTAAAATTAACAAAAAGCGGTCTGAAATAAAACCAAGCTGGATCATAACTAAAACGAATAAAAAAACAAGAGATCACAGTTCCCCCACAAGTCAATCTCCCCCAGAATCCTTGCCTGATTCAGACCCAGACTCATCTCCCCCTGCTTGAGTACATAACTTCGTCAAAAACCAATTCAAAAGTGTATGCATATGAGAGATTAAAACAGAGAACTTACCTGCATCTAAGGCCTATTGAAGGATCTTGATTGCTAGTTTCACGCCTTTACGATCGTTGGCTGTCTTGATCTCAAACCCAAACGCTGATGAAGCAACCCCCTTGGTGCATGTCTTCTTCTTCTTAGCAACATTATGCTGTTTCTGATCAATCACCACAGGGTGCCAAGCCATCAACAGCTTGTAAACCAGACTTGGAAATGGCAGATGAAACTTGGACTGAGGGTTCAATGCAAGTTGGAGAATGTGCTCGTACACCAATTTCCTGAAGTTAAACTATAGGTTGTTTTCCATCAGATAGATCATCTTGGCTATATCCGCTTGAGGGTAAGCGTCATTGGTGATAGGTGACCAATTCGAGCAGCATATCTTGTACACCAACTTCTTCTCCTCATCAAACTGAGCATACTGAATACCAGTCCAGCTCTTCACTTTGCCTTCACTCATGAACTCTGCAAGATCATCTTTTAAGATCCCAACCCATTCTCTCATGTGGGTTCTCTCCTCCACTTGAGGAAGCCCAAACAACTCATTGATCTTAGCTGCTGAGAACAACATAGACCCAATCTCACACCAATACATCCACAGACGTCATCTCAACCTTGACACTTGGCAGGTTTGCCCAGAATTTTCTCAGTACTTAAACATCAAATTCTTCTAACCCTTGGACAGCCCCTGCCATCCCAGCATTCGTAATCAGTGGACAATACCATCTTCATCACCAAAGGAGTACTCCTTCTCCTTGATGAATTTGCTATTCTTCAGAATTTCAAACCTCTTTTTAGCAACCACCAAGATGAACCGCTTGCTATCAAACCCTTCAACTTTTACTTCAACCGCAACCCCTTTACCTTTGTCAGCTCTTGATCTCTTCACCTCTTGAGACCCAGAAGTTTCATGTTCTTTCCTCATCTTCAACCTGGAAGCTACCGTAGGGGCTTCTACCTTAACCTCTGAGACAGAGTCCTGAGAACCAGACAGATCTACCATATATGGAGTTGCAGCTTTTCGAGCCTTAACCTCTTTAACACTCACTCGAGCACGTGCCGGTCTTGCTGGCTTCTTCTTCGACAGCTTGGGACCCACATCCGAGCTTTCCATGATTTCCTCGATGATTGGTGGATCAGGAGAGTGAGTGATGACTCCTCGGAAATTCACCATCGTAGTTAGAGGGTTGTGAACGTAAACCCTAGGTGGTGGTGGAGCCACACCGTCTTGCTCTTCTTGATTCACCGGATTCACAGGCGGATCGACAGCTCCTTGTTTTTCAATCAGCGCCTCAGATTCAGATCGCTGCTCGATCACCGGTGACTGCTCCGATTCAGTGGAGGTATCAGCCGATCCAGACGGTGGCGTGACCACTTGAGGCAAGATCATCTTGGAGATTCCGTTCAAGAAGGATTTCATCAGATCTTTTTTCGAGGGTTTGAGAGAGTGTTTGATGCGGAGACGATTGATCTTCCGATTTTCTAGCTTTATGGCATAAAACCCTAACTTCTCCTCTTTTAAACACAACCCCCACGATTTACCTTGTTCTGGGCCTGAGTTCACATGGGCTTTTGGCATGTATTTTTACAACTTAATAAACCTGACACACTTAATGTAAATATTAGTGCACATATGCCATTAAAGCTATGTTCTAAAAACAACCTTTTGATTCACATCGAGTTTATATGACCAGATTAGCAATTTATCAGAATATAGACATCTTCTTAACCTTGAACTCAGTGAGTGACCCAGAATCATAGTATATATGTAAAGTTAACAAAAATTCAACATTTTCATTTACATATATGATTTTGGTTTGTGCACCTAGAATCAGCCACTTGTTCAAAACAGCTACTAGAAACTACCACAACCTATTGAATCGTCGAAAATCAGAGATGGGTTTAGTATATAGTTTTCATGCTGGCATGCCTTTAGCCTGAGTGGTTCATTATTAACATGAAGTAGACAGTTGGAAATCTTTGTAGAGAGCGATCATATGTGTGTGCACCTTGTCTTGTATTGATTTCTTGTTTCTCCTTTTGTATACACCATCCTTAGATATATTGATGGCAATGATTTTCATTTCAGATATATGTAGAATTCATCTTGATTTTTGTTTCTCTTATTTGTTTATTCTTTTGATTCTTCTTTTGCACACATCACTCATATGTAATTTGTTTTATCAATGATATCACTTGATTTATCAACCACTGATACGTGTACATGTCTTCTGTATGAATACCAAACCTTTTTTTTTTTTTTTTTTTTTATTCTTGGTATCCACACCTATTGACATGCACTAGATCTTCTCCCCTCAGCTCTTTGACCTCTCCTTCAAGACACCGTTTTATGCAATGACCACTTAGACCGGCATGACATACAGCTCTTTTCCACACACCATTGCATAGCACAAACTACTGATTTTCTATACATTCGTAGGATTTCCATGGTCTGTTCCAGCATCAGTCCCTGTCTTAGACTGACACCACTTGCAAAGAAAATATTAGAGCTCACAAACACCAATAGCCTTTCTTAGACCAACAAATCTGTTAAAGTCCAAAGGCTTGGTGAATAAATCAGCAAGTTGAAATTCAGTGCTCACATGGTCTACTACTATCAGTTTCTCCTCAACCAATTCATGAATCAAGTGATGTCTAATATCAATGTGTTTAGTACGTTAATGTTGAACCAGATTCTTTGCTATGTTAATTGCACTCTCATTATCGCAATAAATCAAAAGAGAGTTAGAAATCATACCATAGTCAGCAGCCATCTGTTTCATCCACATGAGTTGTGTGCAGCAACTCCCCAGTGCAATGTATTCTGCCTCAGCAGTTGACAGAGATACACTGTTCTGTTTCTTACTATGCCAGGAGATCAGATTATTACCCATGAAGAAACAACCACCACTTGTACTTCTACAGAATCCCATCAGCTTCTTGGTCGTATCCTTGGTATAGTGGATACCCAAATTAGTTGTCCCCTTAACATACTTGATGATCCTCTTCACAGCTAGAAGGTGTGAAATTTTTTGATTAGCTTGGTATCTTGCACAAACTTCCACAGCTAGACATATATATGGTCTGCTTGCCGTTAAGTACAACAGACTTCCAATCATCCCTCTATAGAGCTTCTCATCAACACTTTCACCAGACTCATCCTTAGACAACTTTTCATTTACACCCATTGGAGTCTTGGCATCCCTACTTTTCTCCATTCCAAACCTTGTAACCAAATTCCTTGCATACATACTTTGAGTTACAAATACTCCATCATCTGTCTGTTTAATCTGTAACCCTAGAAAATAAGTGAGTTCACCACACATACTCATCTCAAATTCCTGAGTCATAGTCTTCACAAACTGATCCACCAGTTCCTGACATGTCGATCCAAAAACTATGTCATCCACATAGATTTGTACGATGATTATACCACTGTTGTTTGCCAGCACAACCAATGTCTTGTCTACATTTCCACATTCATATCCCTGGTTGATTAGGAATGTCGTTAATCGCTCATACCATGCTCTTGGGGCTTGTTTCAAACCGTACATGGCCTTTTTCAGTTTTTAGATTTGACTTGCTTTACTTGATACTTCGAAACCTTTGGGCTGTTCCACATACACTTCTTCCTGTAAAATCCCACTTAGAAAAACACTCTTAACATCCATCTGATTCAATCTGAAGTTCAAAGATCATGTCATTCCAAACAGAAATCTGATAGACTTTAGTTTAGCAACATGTGCAAACGTCTCTTCGAAATCGACACTTTCTACCTGAGAATACCCCTGAGCCACTAAACCGAGCCTCGTTCCTGGTTACAACCCCACTACCATCAATCTTGTTTTTAAAAATCCACTTCGTGCCAACAACATTAGCCTCTTGTGGCCTAGGTACTAGATCTCATACATCACTTCGCTCAATCTACTCCAGTTCTTCTTGCATTGCAGCAATCCAATATTCATCAACCAACACTTCTTTGTGATTTTTAGGCTCAATACCTGACACAAAGCATGCAAATTATATCACTTGCCTCCTGAACATCACTAGTAGTATCCACTTTATTTTTACCAACCATCTTCCTAAAATCAATCAGCTTCTTTCTGGTAATTCTTCCCCCCCTGAATTTCATCTATAACATCTTGTTTAGAGTGATTCCTATGTACTTGGGTGAGTGGAGTATTGGCTTCCGCACAACCTTCTGTGTTATCCTCAGCAGTCTGTTCCACTTGCTATGTGCATTATTATCCAGATTGTCTTGACTTTTTTCAGATGGTAACATTTGTTTATAAAAAGATGCATCATCAAATACCACATTGAATGTTTCTTTTACAATCCGAGACCTTCTATTGAAAACCCTGAATGATGTGCTGGTGTCTAAGTACCCCAGAAACATCACTTCATCACTTTTGGCATCAAACTTCCCAAGTTTATCTTTATCATTCAGAATATAGCAGGTATAACCAAAGATATGAAAATAGCTCACTGTTGGTGTTTTACCTTTCCATAGATCATATGGTGTCATGCTTGTACCTTTTCTCACATATACCCTGTTAATGATATAACATGCGGTGTTAACTGCCTTAGCCCAGAAGTGCTTCACAACATCATTTCCATGCATCATTGCTCTAGCCATCTCTTGCAACGTTTTGTTCGTACGTTCAACCACCATTATGTTCTGGTGTCCTTGGTGTAGAGTACTGATGTGCGATCCCATGAGCATTACATAACAACTCAAATAGCTTATTCTGAAACTCACCTCCATGATCACTACGAATACTTTTGATACCCCTACTTCTCATTTTCCAATTGAAGTGCCAGTATTCTGAAACTTTCCAAAGTTTCTGATTTTTCCCTCAAAAATCTTATCCATGTGTATCTAGTGAAATCATCAACTAGAACAAGAATTTACTTCTTACCAGACATCTTTTCTACTTGGATTGGACCCATAAGATCCATATGCACCAATTCCAATGCGTTTGTTGATTTAACATCAGGAACAGCTCGATGTTGCACCTTAACCTATTTCTCTTTTGTACATGGACCACATACAAAATTCTTTTCTGGTCGCAGCTTTGGTAATCCTCTAACCACTTCTTGATTTGCCAGTTTCACCATAGTGCAAATGTTCAGATGTCCCAATTTCCTTTGTCAGATCTCTGTTTGAGTTTCAGCAACCGTGCTAAGACATACATTTCTAGGCTTTCACGTATAGCAGTTGTTGTCAGATCTCTGTCCTTCCAACCTCACACTGCCCTTATCATCAACAGCCTTGCATTTTGTCTTGGTAAACATCACTCTTAACCCAATATCACACAGTAGGCTGATACTGATTAAATTTGCTTTAGACCATCAACCAGGTAAACATTGTTTAGGTCAGGTTGAGTTTCTCCTCCAGTAACTTCTTTCCCTCTGATCTTACCTCTAGCACCATCTCCAAAAGTAACCCGGCCTGCAGAGATACGTTCAAACTCGGTTAACCTTTCATAGGTTCCAGTCATGTGCCTAGAACATCCACTGTCAAAATACCATTCTTCATTCTCAGCACTTTCAGAGGTACCCTCTGCTGTGTACGTAACATGACAGTACAAGTCATGTGTTTCTAATCCATGCATAATTGTTCCTCTTATTATCTAGATAAACCTGAGTGTGTGTCATTGCTCGAGCACTGCATGACACATATCCATAACAGTAAGCTTTGTAATGACCAAGTTTACCACAATACCATCATCCATTCACCTTGTCTTGAAACGTATTGTGACCATTTCTGATCCACATTTCTTGTCTGCTCAATATCATGGGCACTTCTTGATTTTGAATATGTACCTTACTCAGCATCTTGGTCTTCATTGGTAACATGCCTGCCTTCGCGAATTTCGTGGGACCAAGTGACTTGTTTCCTTGATAGCCTAAACCCCAGTTTGTGTTGCTGGTCCTCCCAGTTGACAGAATGTTATCCAGATCGTTGGTTCCTCGGCTCAGCATCTTGATGTTCTTTAGTTGTAACTCAAGACGTTTTTCTAGCTCATGTGACTTAGATTTCTCACCCAGTAGAGCTTTCTCCAGACTACTAACTTGAGCAACCAAGTGTTGTTTTTCAGCAGTCAACATGTTTTTTTCTTCTTTTAATATTGCTAACTCATCAATCAGCGCCGTGACTACTGAGAACTCAGATTGTTCTTCATCTGATTCAGACTTTTGATCCATGTTGACTTTATTCATAGGCTCCTCATCTTCGCCTTCATCAATAACACCCAGATATGCCACAAAGTTATTGAGATTTCATCCTTTTCCTTATCATCTTCATCTGAATCACTTTCACTCAGGGTGACTTAGGGTTTTTCTTTCTTCCCAGCAGAAGTAAGACAGTCGATCTTGGTGTGCCTAACCATTACACTCAAAGCATTGTAGTAAATTTTTCTTCTTGATGGTTGGACACTCTGACTTGTAGTGACCTTTTCCCTCACACTCAGCACACTATTTCTCCGATTTGTGATTAATTTTCTCAATACCATGTCTAGGTTGGAAAGAGCTTCCATCACCTCGTTGCCCTTTCTCAGACTTCTTAAGATACTTCCTAACAATCAGACTGACTTTGTCTTCAATTTCATTACTTTGATCAGCCATCAGAGCTAATCCTTTACCAACTGTCTGTCCCTTCTTCTTGAGTTGTAACTCGTAAGCTTTTTTTGCATCATTCCAACATGGTCAAACTTGAGATCATCAGAGTTTAACGCAACCTCGATGGTGCACTTATGAGACTAAAACTTATCCGGCAGACTTCTGAGGAATTTCTTGACAAGTTTTTTTGTCTTTGTAGGTCTTCCCTAGCACAACCGCTTCCTGACTGATTAAGCTCAGTTTGCTGCTAAACTCTTCAACAGATTCTTCATTATCCATGGTCAACCTTTCAAACTCGGATGCTAGCATATCAATTCGAGTTCTTTTGACATTGCTTGTTCCCTCAAACAAGAAATTCAGAATGTCTTAAGCCTTTTTGGCTGACTTGCACCCTTGAACCATGGATGAACTGATTCTTGGGAAGGGAGATAAAAATCACAGACAGTGCCTTGGAGTTAAACTTGGCTTCAAGCTTTTCTTCAGCACTCCATTGCTTCTTTAGTTTGGTACTACCTTTCTTTCTTCATTGGTCATCGTTGGATGAGTCCATCCTTCTTCAACAGCTATCCAAGCCTCAAGATCGATACCTTGGATCAGTTGTTGCATGTTCACCTTCCAGTGCTCATAGTGCGCTGCTTCCAGCTTCAGTGGGTTGTTAATTGCAATGAATTGTTGTGTGTTCTCCATATCCTTGTTGCAAGGTCTTACCTGTTTTTAAAGATAACAATTATTTGGTCATGCGTCTGCTCTGATAGCAATTGAAAGGGTAGACTTAACAACACAATGAATTACACTTGGAACGCGCCAAACAAATGCTTAAACTGTTTTGTTCACAATATAGTCTTTCGACACAAAAACTTATATGTTTGGTGTTACACAATATATTCTACTAAATAGACTTGACCCCAACTAAACTAATTCTAAGCTATGACTATCCTCCTAATCAATCTTCTCAAAGATTTCAGAGTCTAGTCACAACACCATCTATCTTAACTTTGAATCTACCCGCCCGAAGATGTCAAAGACAAGATACAACACTCACCTTCTTACCTTTGTTTTTTAACCTTGAAGTTTACACTCTCATTATATAGCTTAAAAGTGATGCCGACTGCTACGACACCTCTAATCTATTTATACTAAACCCTAAAATCTTAGGGACGGAAATATCCACGAAATTCCCTAAAGGATACAAACCTTTATCCTTTCCTAAAATGGCTCCAAAATTTATTTTCCAATTAATCTTTAAATATCTTTTGAGTCCATCCTAAATCTTTAGCTCCAAACAAGTCCATGTTTTCCTTGAGTTCGCCACATCATCCGTTTCAAGTATGCTATATCAGCATCTGCTTCCACGTCAACTTTACAGCATTCTCGTCAATTTTACAGCGTTCTAATGTGATCTAATGCAGCCTCCTGATCCAAACAAACACCTGATCCGAAATCTACATTTTTAAATTTTACGTATTACTATTTATCCGATCATGTCTCTCTGATATAATTAAAAATTTTACTCTTTCAACCACACATGTTCTCTGGTAATTCTAAGTACGATCATAATTAACCACCTTCTTTCATTATACTTTGTTGATTGGTATTTATATTGTGGTGTTCATAAAACCACCTTAAATTTCGGATCCTTAATTATGTGCATATGCCCCCCCCCCCCCCCCCCCGACATTTTTTTTATAAAACTGTGGTTACTTCTATTTAAACCCTTACTTTTTAATAAATAGTCAAATAAAGCACTAATAGAAGAAAAAATTAGTTTTCTATTGATAAATTTGAGTTTGAGGTGTTTTCAAAAATTTATTTTTTGGCAATAAATAAATTTAAAACACAATTTAAAAACTAGTTTTTTTTTTGTGATGATTGTTAATTTTTCAAAAATTGAAATCTACAAAACTATAAATTTGTAAACTAAATCAAACACAACAAATTTCATAATACATGAATCAAATGTATATATTATACTATAAATGAGACTATCAATATATATATATATATAATAGCATAATAAAATTAAAGAAAGAACAAAAATTTGTTAATTATGAACCAAAAGATATTCATCTAGAAGATTAGAAAATATATTCCAAATTAAAGTCATTGGTAATTCCTTTGAAAGTGTTCGTCTGAAATATCTTCACAATTGCCAAAGGGTTGGAGGCTTAGGAATACAAAAAAACTTGATCTCTTGTGCCTTGGCTTTAATTCCTCTTTATTACATAAAGTTATTCTTTAAATTAAATCAGAATATCTAAACTCTAACTCCATATATCGGAGGTGATTAAGGTGAACTCCTTTGGTTTATGAAAAAACTAAAAATCTATGCTTGGAAGTGAGTTGAAAAATACCCTATATCAAAATTGTGTTTAAATGTATTTATTGCCAAAAAAAAAATTTTGAATTGGAAACCATGAAATATAAAAGTGTGTATGATCTAGCTTAATTGTTTTTTTTCTTCAAAAGATCATGCTAAAAGGATTGAAATATGTATTTATTATCGTATGTTAAGACATGATCTCTTTTCGATAGCTATATGATACACTGAAACAAAAGAAAAAGAAGAAAAAGTTCCGAAGAATGATGATGATAACCGGTGAATTCTAGGCTGGGTTGTTATGGGTGAGACACATAAATTTGACTAGTGTACGATGCTGATTTACGACAGATGGGTTCAAATTTATGTGAAAAACTCAATTATCCTCAAAAGCATTAGCCATCTTATCATTATAATATATATAATATATACATATAATATATATATTGGATGACATAGTCGAGTCTTATCATCTAAAGAAACAATCAAACAAAACCAGAAAATGTTGAAACATTTTAACAACCCATTTGGCGAGCACATTCACATTGACCGTTTATTCGAGTCAATGTACTAAATGACAAAATGAGGGAAGAATCATTCAACAAATTAAACCTTTAACGTATCAAACTTCAAGTGCATCATGTTTCTTTGGAGAAATATAGGTTTTTAATTTGAAATTTCTAATTTTGTGTAATGGAAATCTTACTGCCATAAACATCTTTTGTTGAGGAAATCAGTGTAAGGACTAGTTCAACACCTAAACTCATCTATAAATTGAGGTCTATGTCTCATAAGTTTTGTATCTCTTCATATTACAAACCATATTCAAGAAACAAAAACCCTTCCCTCTCTTCAAAGAATTGCTTCAACTAAAATATGGCAATGAAAAGTCTCTCATTTCTTGTAGTCCTATCTCTCTTGGCTATAACACTTCCATTAGCCATTGCTTCTGATCCAAGCCCCCTTCAAGACTTCTGCGTCGCTGTCAACACCCCAGCAGATGGTGGTACGTACATGCATAGTTCCTAATCATTTTTTTTACTCTCATTAGAAAATTACTTGTCGTTTCTTATATTCTCTTATTATTTGGTTATTTTGTACAGTTTTTGTGAACGGAAAGTTCTGCAAAGACCCAAAGCTCGCGACGGCGGATGACTTCTTTTTCTCAGGGCTTCAAAATGCAAGACCCGTAACTAATGCAGTCGGATCGAATGTTACTGCCGTAAATGTTAACAACCTTCCAGGGTTAAACACCCTTGGAATCTCTCTTGTTCGTATTGATTATGGAGTAAACGGACAGAACCCGCCTCACACCCACCCACGTGCCACCGAGATCTTGTATGTTGCTGAGGGAACGCTTTTAGTTGGGTTTGTTACGTCAAACCCAGACAATCGCCTCTTCACTAAAACGCTCAAAGTGGGTGATGTATTTGTGTTTCCAGAAGGGCTTATTCATTTCCAAGTGAACGTTGGTAAGAATCCTGCGGTTGCATTTGCTGCACTGAGTAGCCAAAACCCAGGAGTTATCACTATTGCCAACACTGTGTTTGGGTCTTCCCCAATGATAAACCCAAGTATTCTTGCAAGGGCGTTCCAGTTGGATCCTAAGATTGTCATGGATCTACAGGTCAAGTTTAAACCAAAAAATTAATAATATCGTGGCTTCAGTTACTTTAACTTATGTACCTTCCAACTAAATAAGGATAATGTATTACCCGTTCATTTTATCATGACATGACGTCTGTTGTTGCTTTTACCTTACTCAAATTCATAATAAATCAATGTTTTATGGTTATAAAAATGGATAGCGTCATTTTGGAAATCCACGGAAAATATTCCTAGTATAGGTGTCAATGTCATCATATGCACGTAATTGATTCAAAACCCTAGAGAAAAATTGAAGATGGTTATGACTTCGGAATGTCTAGAATATGCTGCGTATAATGCGTATAATGCGTACTTTTTCTGAGATGAATGTGAAAACTCATTTGGAATGGAAGTAAAAAAGCCAGACCAAGCTTTTGGTATGAAATGAACTCTTATAGGGTTCCATTTCTTGGTGGAGAAGGAATTAAAACTATGACGAGTAGAGAAGTCATATCTGTGATATAACGGGTGAATTCACTTGCGATTGTTGGGTTTGAATTTATTTGACATAGTTAAATATTCCGTACTAATATTAGAGAGGCCATAGAAGAAACAAATAGGCCAGTGGTTGCACCACCTATGTTGCCCTTCCACCAAACCCATATTCCATATTCCAACTTCACTATGTAGGAAGTTTGGCTACTGGGCCGGCCTCTTGTGGCCAAAATGATGACAACAAAAAAAAACTACAGAGGCCTTATCTCTTTAATTCTCAACATCGAATTTTATTTACTTACATACCATTTGTTATAGTAGTGCATAC
Source organism: Cardamine flexuosa (assembly GCA_963555745.1). NCBI lineage: Eukaryota > Viridiplantae > Streptophyta > Magnoliopsida > Brassicales > Brassicaceae > Cardamine > Cardamine flexuosa. Next base: position 24,196,693 of record OY743215.1, read on the forward strand.
TCACTAAAAGAAACAATCAAACCAAACTATCAGTTTCACATTGAAATATTAGTCAACTTAGCTGAATTTGCAAAGGAAATATTATTAAAATAAGCACATATAAATTTATGGAAAGTGGAGGGTATATATAATCATCAAACAAACAATTTATGTGTAACTTGTCAATACTAGCTATTTTAAAATTTAAACGTCAACTGGATCAATTTTCAAAAGAATTAAAATATAGCTTATAATTTCTTAACTGAAATAGTACCACCATAATCGTGGTGTGTTGACGGAACACGATGTAAACAAATTCTTAACTAGTTCAAACTTCTAATTCATTCAAAATTATAATTTCTTCGATTTACAGGTGTATATAAAACATTTATATGGACTAGTTCAGCACCTCTACTTATCTATAAATTGAACTAAATGGACTCATAGGTTTTTTACCTCTCCAACAAAAGCATATTCAAGAAACAAAACCATTTTTTTCTTCTAAGAATCACTTCAGCTGATATATAGCAATGAAGAGTCTCTCATTTCTTGCAATTCTATCTCTTTTGGCTTTAACATTTCCATTAGCCATTGCTTCCGACCCAAGCCCTCTTCAAGACTTTTGCGTGGGTGTCAACACCCCGGCAAATGGCGGTATGTTCTTGTTGGTTTCATAATAGTTTCTAACGCTCATCTTTCATTTTATTTCTTATATTCTCATATTATTTTGTTGTTTTTGTACAGTTTTTGTGAACGGAAAGTTCTGCAAAGACCCAAAGCTCGCGACCGCCGATGACTTCTTTTTCTCAGGGCTTCAAAATGCAAGACCCGTAACTAATGCTGTCGGATCAAATGTTACTGCCGTGAATGTTAACCAGATTGCTGGCTTAAACACCCTTGGAATCTCACTTGTCCGTATAGACTATGGAGTAAACGGACAGAACCCACCTCACACCCACCCACGTGCCACCGAGATCTTAGTTGTGCATCAAGGAACACTTTTGGTCGGGTTTGTCACGTCAAACCAAGACGGAAACCGTCTCTTCAGTAAAACGCTTAATGCGGGTGATGTATTTGTGTTTCCAGAAGGACTCATCCATTTCCAAGCGAACATTGGCCGTACAGCAGCGGTTGCATTCGCTGCTCTAAGCAGCCAAAACCCAGGTGTCATCACTATTGCCAACACTGTCTTTGGGTCTAACCCACCAATAAACCCGATTGTTCTTGCTAAGGCATTCCAGTTGAAACCTAAGGTGGTCATGGATCTTCAGGCCATATTTTAATCATGAAATGGAAAATACTGTGTTGCAAATTTCTTTCATCATTTTATAATTGATGTATTCGTTTAAATAAGGATATGTATTATCCATTCATTGTAATGTGACACGATGTTGGCTGTTGCCTTACCTTCAAGTTTTATTTTGCCTCTCTTTTATTTATATTTTTGAAGAAAGTTAACTTTTACCTATTTATATATGTATAGATATTGTAATTAGGATGTATTATATATGTATTATATATTTCACTGAATAGATATTGAGCTGATATAAAAGCAAAAGAAAAAAACCTAATATATTTCGATATTGATTTCTGGTGAGAATAACCAAGGTTTATATAATAAGATATATAAAAATATTGAAACAATAAAAATCCTTTAAATCCCTTATGTTTGAAAAGTATGACAATCACAATCAGGCTTATGTTCAGAACCCTAGAGAACAAATGAAGATAATTAGGATGTTAGTGTCGTGAAGACTGAGTGATAAACTATTGGAATAGGATGTAATACAGCTGTTGTACCAGATGGGACAAAGATTCAGAGATAAAACTGATGCGAGTTCAGAGTATCAGAACGTGATTCAGAGACTGAGATGAGATTGACTTAGATGGTATGGACGTATGGTAGTTCAGACAAAGACATTGGACAAAACTAATACAGATGCTGATGCAGCTGATGCATTTATTAACACAGAACATAAGTATGTTGTGGCAATAAAGGTGACATGGATCTTGACTTTTCTATGTGATGCACGTTGGCATATCTTGGAGAAGAGTGCTTAGGTAATCATCATATGGAAGGTTTGAATGTAAAAGAGAAAAAGAAAATACTAACTCTCTTTATGGGCTACTATTCATGGTAAAGCGGAATACTGGTATTGATCCTGTATGTGTCTTATGTCAAGGAGAGGTGGAGACTCGCGGTCATCTATTTTTTCAATTCTCTTACGTGAGGTATGTCTGGGAAGCCCTTTCTAAGAAGTTGCTTGGTCTGCGGTTTTCCTATTGTTGGGAAGAAGTTTTGAAGATCATAATAGACACAACGTTACAGAAAAAAGTTCTATTTGTCTTGCACTATGTTTTCCAAATGACCATTCATTCTATATAGATGGAACGCAATGGAAGAAGACATGGAGAATCATCGATCACATCAAGCCAACTCATCAAAATTCTTGATAAGAATGTTTGGAATAGAATATCCTCCATCAAGCTGATAGGGGATAGAAGATTTGAGAACTACATGATCACATGGCTTGATACAAGATAATAAGGATTTTGCTGTCAAATTTTTAGTTTTTAATTTCATATAATTCAACAAAGTAAGAAATTATGGTGTAAAGAAGGTTTTTGGTTGAATATAATTTTACATTCATTTAAAAAAAAAGCGGAATTGTTTGTAGAGACTTGAGTGTGGCTTGAGTTGTCTAGGGTTTTGGGTGCTTGGCTTTAAATCAATAGATGCATAAATGTGTGTGTGGGGTCATACCATCGTACATGAAGACCGTATGCATTGAGAAGATGGTGATGCACGGTCTGCACTGGTGCGGACGGATTGTAGTCAAACATGTGGGGTTGATACTGTCTTCAACTCTTCATAGTTTATTCATCTAGAATAAGAATGGTAGGCATTGTAGTGATAGTGATGTATATGCGAATTTAAATGCAATTTTGTTATAATGGATGTGTTCTGGACTAGGTCTTGAGGAGTAGGAAAAACCGAACCTCGTAAATTCTTTACTCTCTGCACGTACATACTCCATCGTACGTTTAGATCTAACCACGAATCCAAAGTTTTATAGAACTGGTCTATGGTAACGACTCTGAATACTTGAGCAAATCATCAGCATATATAAGAGGTTAGGACACTCCATGATTGATATGCTGCTCATAATGTGTTATGATCGTACTTTTTTTAAGTTGCTGATTCAAACTTATGTTTTTTTTTGTTCTTTCTGATATGGATGTGAAAAACTTTAGTATGAAAGTTTTGTGATACACATATTTGCTTTTAACAGATGTGTTGATATAGTCGTACCTACTCACTAAAAGAAACAATCAAACCCATCTCAAAGTTTCTCATTGACATTTTCTTTTAGTCAACTCAGCCGCATGTGCAAACGAACTATTATCAAAACCAGCACGTATAAATTCATGAAAGTTGAGGGTAATATAATAATCAATCAAATAATTTATGTGTAACTTGTCAATACTTACCATTTTAAACATCAACTAGTTCATTTTTCATTGAATTTAAAATATAGCTTAGAATTTCTTACTGTATTGTGTGCGTTTGAAATAACACCACCATAAACGTGGTGTGTTGACGGAACACGATGTAAACAAATTCTTAACTAGTTCAAACTTCTAATTCATTCAAAATTATAATTTCTTCGATTTACAGGTGTATATAAAACATTTATATGGACTAGTTCAGCACCTCTACTTATCTATAAATTGAACTAAATGGACTCATAGGTTTCTTACCTCTCCAACAAAAGCATATTCAAGAAGCAAAAATCGATCACTTTTCTTTTAACAATCACTTCAGCTGATATATGGCAATGAAGAGTCTCTCATTTCTTGCAATTCTATCTCTTTTGGCTTTAACATTTCCATTAGCCATTGCTTCCGACCCAAGCCCTCTTCAAGACTTTTGCGTCGGTGTCAACACCCCGGCAAATGGCGGTATGTACTTGTTGGCTACGTAATAGATTCTAACGCTCATCTTTTATTAAATTTCTCATATTCTCATATTATTTTGTTATTTTGTACAGTTTTTGTGAACGGAAAGTTCTGCAAAGACCCAAAGCTCGCGACCGCGGATGACTTCTTTTTCTCAGGGCTTCAAAATGCAAGACCCGTAGCTAATGCAGTCGGATCGAATGTTACTGCCGTGAATGTTAACCAGATTCCTGGCTTAAACACCCTTGGAATCTCACTTGTCCGTATAGACTATGGAGTAAACGGACAGAACCCACCTCACACCCACCCACGTGCCACTGAGATCTTAGTTCTCGATCAAGGAACACTTTTGGTCGGGTTTGTCACGTCAAACCAAGATGGAAACCGTCTCATTACCAAAACCCTTAACACGGGTGATGTATTTGTGTTTCCAGAAGGACTCATCCATTTCCAAGCGAACATTGGCCGGACAGCAGCGGTTGCATTCGCTGCTCTAAGCAGCCAAAACCCAGGTGTCATCACTATTGCCAACACTGTCTTTGGGTCTAACCCACCAATAAACCCGGATGTTCTTGCTAAGGCATTCCAGTTGGATCCTAAGGTGGTCGCTGATCTTCAGGTCAAATTTTAATCATGAAACAAAATATATACTGTGTTGCAAATTTCTTTCATCATTTTATAATTGATGTATTTGTTTAAATAAGGATCATGCATTTTCCGTTCATTGTAATGTGAGACGATGTTGGTTGTTGCCTTTACCTTCAAGTTTTATTTTATTTTATTTTATCTTATTTTATGAAGGTTAACCTTTACCTTCATATTTCTCATGTAATAATGTTATTGTATTACGTACTATATTTCATTGAATAGATCTTGAGCGGATATAAATGAAAAAAAAAAAACCAAAACAAAAAATCTAGTTGACATGGGCGAACCACATATGTTTGGCCGCTGCTCAAGCTGGGGCTCATCATCGATGGGTTTAAATTTATGTTGAATATATAATTTTTTTCCTGAAAAACGTTAGAGACCTAATCTGTTTCAATATTCGATCGACATCGATTTTAGACCCACTTATGAGTTGATTCAGTCGTGGCTTGTTACTTAGTTCCCCCTTTGACATAGGTTCAACTTCAAGTCAACTCAACAGTACGTGCAATCGAAAATCACACCAGCACGTATGAATTTTTTGTTTTGTTTTTCGTTTTCTGATAAAGGGTTTAAAGTCAAGACGAGTTGAGATTTGAGAAAATAGATTCATTAAATAAACACATGCCATTTCAAACTTCAAATGCATCATTAATTTATATTATTTATCTGTGAAATTGACATATTACCACCATAAAATTGAAATATTACCACCATAAAATTGAAATATAAATATTATTTCATATTAATTTATACTATTATTTCCTAATCGTGCTCTTGAGACTTGAAAAACACGATTTAAACATTTTTTAACCATTTCAGACTTCTAGTTGAGTCATTGTCTCTCTTTTGGCTTTTCAGGTGTTTGTACAACAGATATGTATATACACTTATTTACTTACAGATAAATTTATAAATATATAATACTAGGTCAATTTATGCACGATGCACGATTGTTGTAAAATTCTTTGATTTATTCGTTTTACAGTTGAGTTTGAATATGACTTAATTTTTTAGTTTTCTGATAATTTTTATTTTAACTAGAACATTTTAGAAAGTATCCTACCTATGTTTTTACAAATTTGAAAAATACGTTTTCTTTAAAAATAAAACTACTCTGTTAAAGATTAATTTTAAAATATACTTTCACAAAAACTTAATAATAACTTATAGAAAATCTAAGATTTTAAAAATAAAATCAATTTTTTTTCCATTAAATGAATATTTTATTTATACTATAATGTAGTGCTAATGTTAATTCTAAACAACATAAAAATATATGTTTAATATTCTGATACATTTTTATTGATTCTAAAAATGACATATTTTTTATAATTGAACCAATCAAAATTTGAATATATCTAAAAACAAACCAAATGTTTTGAAAACTATAAATATTTTATAGGATTGCTCATGACCATTGTTTCCATTAAATTATAAATATATTATAGATTATGCTTAAGACCACACAATGATAATCTCACAAAAAATGAATAAATTTTTAGTAGTCTTAGAGTAAAATTTTAGTAGTCTAAAATGAATAAAATTTTAGTAGTCTTGTCTTCTCCTATAATTGTTGAACAATTCCATTTCGCCGATCCTTTTATTTTTTAATTTTTTAAAACATGGTAATAATATTTATTTTCAAACCATAATGAATTAAAGACAATAATTTATTTGTAGTATCTATTAGCCACCTTACCTGTTTTCTCTTTCCTTTATCAATTTTGTAACCGTAACAACCGGTATAATTCTGATCGTTGGACGCCAACACTTGCCAAACTTCAAGTGCAGCATCATATTTCATTGACATATACTTTTAATTTTTCACTTTTTTTCAGTTTAAATAGTACCACCGAACAAATGTGCGGAGGAGGGAACACAGTTACAAAATCTTTTAACCATTCCAAACATCAAGTTGATCATTCATAAGGAATAGTTCAATCTAAATTTATCTATAAATTGAAATATATGTTTTACTAAGACCATTTCCAACAGAGAGATACTCATCTAAGACTCTTAAATATATAATAATAATATTTTTAATATTATTTAGTTGGTTAGTTAAAAGTTAAAAAATAAAATAAAAACATAAGACATATAAAGATAATAGATTTTCATATCAGGTTCTAAACTTCTTAATACAAAACCGGTCTCTTAATTTTAATTCTTTCTCTCTCTTTATTTTGTTATTTTATGTTTATTTATTTATAAAACCCCATGTTAAAAGATTCTGTTGGAGTTGCTCTAAGTTTCTCATCTCACCAACAAAACCAAGAAACGAAAACCCTTCCTCTTGGAAGAACTGCTTCAACTAATATATAACTATGAAGAGTCTCTCACTTCTTGCAATTCTATCTCTCTTGGCTATAACACTTCCATTAGCCAATGCTTCGGACCGAAACCCTCTTCAGGACTTTTGCGTTTGCCTCAACACCCCAACAGATGGCGGTACATATACTATTCATTTCCTAATCATTTTTCAGTACTTTTTTTCTCTCCTTTGATTATTATGTGATAAACTTAGAAGAGATGATTGAAGTAATTTCTGTGTATTGCTCTTGACCAATCGGCCATGTATATATACAATCATACGACTAGGGTTTTACCTTGGTTAACAAGCAAAGCAATAGAAATAAAAGGAAATATTACATTTACATATATAGATACGATATATCCTCATTACCCCCCTCAAGCTGGACATGGAAGAGTCGAGAATGAAGATTCAAAATGCCCAGCTTGTCTCTAAATGCAGCAAATTCCTGTTGTCCGAGAGCTTTAGTAAAGATGTCCGCGAGTTGCATTTTGGTTGAAACATGAGCTGTAGCAATGGTGCCTGATTTTGATCTCGTTGTAAACAAAATGACAATCTCTTTCGATGTGTTTGGTACGTTCATGAAATACTGGATTGACACTAATATGCAAAGCAGCCATATTATCACAAAAGAGTCGCATTGGCTCATCCATCTTGACTCCAAGATAAATCATAAGAGCTTTAATCCAAATTAATTCCTTTGCTGTCCACGCCATTGCGCGATATTCAGCTTCAGCTGAAGAGAGACTTACATGATCTTGTTTCTTTGTTTTCCAGGAGATAGGAGATTGGCCAAGTTGTATGAACCAACCCGTTAACGATTGTCAAGTCAAAGGACAACCATTCCAGTCGGAGTCGCACCAACCGTTAATCCGAATGTCATTATTGGCTCGAAGTAAAATCCCTTGGCCAGGACTGTTTCTGAGATAACGAATAACCCGAAGAGCTGCATCCCAATGCGTTTCTTGAGGCACACTCATAAATTGTGACAAGATGTGAATGGAGTAAGTAATATCAGGTCTTGTTACTCCAAGGTATATCAACTTACCAACAAGTCGTCGATATGAGCCAGGATTCTCCATAAGTGAACTATCATCTAATGCGAGCTGATGATGTTGCTCAAGAAGAAATGTTGCTGGCTTCGATCCAATCATTCCTGTTTCTGAAAAGATATCGAGGACATTCTTTATTTGGCTCAAGTATATTCCCTGTGGACTCCGTCCACTTCAATGCCTAAAAAATATTTCAACACTCCAAGATCTTTCATATGGAAGCATGTATTAAGATATGCTTTGAATTTTTCGATCGTATCAAGTTTGTTTCCCGTGATCACAAGGTCATCGACATAGACCAGTACTCATATCTCGATCATATCTTTCTCAAACACAAACAAGTAGTAATCAGCAAGGAACTGTTGAAAGCCATATGTTTCGAGTGAAGATGCAAGTTTGGCAAACCAACATCACGGTGCCTGCTTTAGGCCATACAGTGACTTTCTTAAACGACACACTTTCCCTTTCTTTTGAGAAGAAAAGCCAGGAGGTAATTTCATGTAAACCTCTTCTTCGAGATCACCGTGAAGAAAGGCATTATGAACGTCCATTTGATGGACTTCCCAGTTCGAGCCGCAACAACGGAAATAAAAGATCTAACCGTGGTCATTTTAACTACTGGAGCAAAAGTTTCCCCATAGTCCACACCTTCAACTTGTTTATTTCCCAAAACTACTAACCTTGCTTTGTAGCGTTCGATTGAGCCATCAGCACAGTGTTTAATGCGAAACACCCGTTGACAGCCGATTGCCGGTTTTCCTGCTGGTAAATCCTCCAAAGTCCATGTCTTGTTTAACTCAAGAGAATCGATTTCATTGCCCACTGCATTCGTCCAACGTGCATCTTTCATAGCCTCTGCAAAGCTCTTTGGTTCACATACATTTGTGATGGCTGCCAAGAAAACCTTGTGATTTTCTGAGAAACGATGACAAGAAACTACATCTTCAAGCGGATATAAACTTGTTGATTCAGTGCAAACAAAAGATGTATCATAGTCTTGAAGATAACCAGCTGGTCTTCGTTCTCGCATTCCTATTCGTACCTGGACCGGTTCGTGGTTTGTTTCAGGAACTTCTTCTTGTCCTATCGCATTCGGATTCTAGTCAAGGATTTCTCTGTTTTCTTCTTCTGTTAAAACAGTCGTCTCATCATTATTTGTTAAAGTCATGTTCTCAATGACAATGTCGTTACCATTGATCGGATTTGTTTCTTGAACTGATTCAACAAATACTTCAGGAGTAACTTCAGCTATTTTCGATGATAGTCGAAAGATATCCTCTAACCGGAAATGAATATTCTGATGTTGAAATCAGAGTGTCTGGATATGCAAACGTATCTTCACGAAATACAACATTCCTTGAGACCACAAAGCAACCTTTTTCGATATCGTACACATGCCAACCTTTCTTTCCATACGGATAACCCACAAATACACACTTTCTACTGCGGCTCACAAACTTATCTCCTTTGTGATCTTGATTGTGTATGTAACAACACAGTCGATGACTCTAAGATGTTCGTATAGCGGTTTCTTACCGTACAAGATTTCATATGGAGTCTTTCCAAGTAGCACAGATGACGGTGTTCCATTGACGAGATAGGCGGCTGCCAAAGCGCACTCTCCCCCAAAACTCTATAAGAAGATGTCATTCAAACATAACAGCTCGCGCCACATTAAGTAAATGGCGATGTTTCCGTTCCACTCGTCCATTTTGTTGTGGCGTCCCAACACAAGAGGTTTCGTGATAAATTCCTTTCTCCAAGAAATATGTTGTTAGTGATAAAAATTGCTTCCATTATCACTCCTTATCACTCTAACTTGCTTGCCAAATTGTCAATCAACTAGCGCAATGAAATTTTTGAGTTTCGTTCGTGTCTCACCCTTTGAATTCATCAAATAAAGCCAAGTTCCACGAGAGATATCATCAACTATAGTAAGGAAATATCTTGCTCCCGAGAAGGATGGAACTCTATATGGTCCCCATATGTCGCAATGAATCATTTCAAATATCTCTTTTGTCTTATTAATGCTCAAAGGAAAAGAACAACGAGTCTGTTTTGCACGGATACATGTCTCACACGCCTTATTCATAAAATCACTACTGTTACTAAAACTGAAATCTGAAAACGACTCTACTACTTTCAGAGATGGATGTCCAAAGTGTCGATGCCACAACTCCACAGATTGATTTGTGAAACCCTTTGCTGCTGCAACAACCTCCATGCTCCAAAAATATAGCAAACCTCCAACCGGCTTACCCAGTCCAATCAGCATCCTCGTAGTGCGGTCCTGAATAACACAGCACGGAACAGACAATTACAACATACAATCATTTTCTTCCATCAATTGTGTAACCGATATCAAATCAAGACCCAAATTCTCAATATAGAAAACTCAGTTAGACGAAGATGCTTATTCAACATAACCGAACCAACTGTATCAGCCACTACTATTCTACCATCTGCCAAGATGATTTGAGTTGGAGTTGATTTTCGAACATCAGTAAGAATCTCTTTCTTATATGTCAAATGATGAGTAGCCCCTGAATCTAAAATCCAAGAAGGAGAACGTGTTTTACCTGATTGTTGTTTGTCTGCTCCGATAGTCCTTGCATTTATGATCCTTTTCACGCTTAACCATTGTTCATCAGTCAAACCACAAACTGCTGATCTGTATGCATATATTACAGCTACATTTGCTACACCAACACTAGGTTGTCCAACAATTCTGGCCACGTTTACTCGCTGCGGTATTCTTCGACCACGTGAACTTCCACTTGTTGTGTTTCCTTTTCCGCGTCCAGTTCTGTTTCTTGGTCGATCTCCCCACCACTCAGGGAATCCCAAATTTGATAACAAGTTTCAGAACAATGTCCTGACCTTCCACAGTTTGAACATGCAATACTCGTTTCTCGATCATCACTTCTGAAACGAGGTCGAGATGTTAGTTGTGCGACAAACACCATGTTCTCTGGTTTGTCCTCTTGAGTCTGACGTTTGCTTATTACATCTTCATCTTGAGTTACTTTCAAGTAAGCATACTCCAGACTCGGTAAAGGCTCTTGAGACAACAGATTCGATCTCACCATCCCAAAAACTTCTTCGTCAAGTCCCATTAGAAAATCATTAACTTTGTCTTCTTCACTTTGCTTTTCAAATTCAGCACTAAAATTACATGTACAGTTCCCACATGTACATGTCAGAGATGGTCGATAACAGCTGAGACAATCCCACAGCTTTGTAAGCTTCCCGTAGTAAGCTTTGATACTGCTGGATTCATGGTCTGTTTGTTACACAGTACCTTTTTCGAATGTGCTCCCAAAGATCTTTCGCAATTGGTTTGTGAGAGATGTTTGACAAGAGCTTCGGGTCGATCGTCATCTTGATCCAAGAGACTATGAGTGCATGGATTGGCTTCCAATCATCATAGCCCGCAGATCCTTCCACCGGTTCCTTGATAAATCCATCAAGAAACCCAAACTTCTTTCGAGAATAGAGGGCTGTTTCCAAATTTATAGCCCATTCTTCGTAGTTATCTCCTCTTAACAGAAGACGTGATACCGTGCTTCCAGGGTTATCGTTCGAGGTCAGGTCGTAAGGAGATATGGTGTGTCTTTGCTTCTCCATCGTTTGCGTCTTTGCAGGTTTGGTATTCTTCTTTTCAATATCGTCTTCTCCAGCCATCGTTACCAAGAGAGTGAATCACATAATCGAGGTTTAAAGGAACAAAGAGATCAATGTCACAGAAAAAGAATCGAAGAATGATCAAGAGCTTGTTTCGGGCTCTTATACCATGATAAACTTAGAAGAGATGATTGAAGTAATTTCTGTGTATTGCTCTTGACCAATCGGCCATATATATATACAATCATACGACTAGGGTTTTACCTTGGTTAACAAGCAAAGCAATAGAAATAAAGGAAATATTACATTTATATACATAGATACGATATATCCTCATTATTATGTTCAGTGTTTGTGAATGGAAAGTTCTGTAAGGACCCAAAGCTTGGCACAGTAGATGACTTCTTTTTCCCGGGGCTTGACAAAGCAAGAAGCCAAGAACACCTAATCCAAAAACTGGTTCTACAGTGACAGCCGTCAATGTTAACAATCTTCCAGGGTTAAACACCCTTGGAGTCTCACTAGCCCGTCTTGATTTTGCAGTCAACGGATATAACCCACCTCACATCCACCCACGTGCCACCGAGATCTTGTTTGTCACACAAGGAACACTTTTTGTAGGGTTTGTCACGTCAAACCCAGAGAATCGCCTCTTCACTAAAACACTCAACATGGGTGATGTATTTGTGTTTCCAGAGGGACTTATCCATTTCCTAGTGAACGTTGGTAAGTGTCCCGCGGTTGCATTCGCTGGATTGGGCAGCCAAAACCCAGGTGCCATCACTATTGCCAACACTGTGTTTGGTTCTAACCCACAGATAGATGCAAGTATTCTTGCAACTGCGTTCCAGTTGGACCCAAGGATTGTCTTGGATCTACAGGTCAAGTTCAAAAAATAATAATAATACCGTGCTTTGTATTGCTTTCATTTTAGAGAATGTCCCTCCGCCTGAATAAGGATCTTCTATGATCCGTTGATCGTTTCATGACATGATATTAGTCATTGCCCTTAATTACATTGTTAATTTCCTAAATAAATCAATGTTTTATGTTTTCTAAAATAGACAAATGTTTTTAAGTTCATTGTGGAAATTCATGAATTGTTTCTTTTTTTCTTTTTGTGATGGAGTTTTCTTCAACCAAATATATAAAGGTCCATCGTGTAATATATTTTTTTGATGAATTTACAACTACTAAATTATGCTATTAACTGAACTGTAAGACTTTGTTAAAACAAATTATGGACCCACATTTGTGAAGAATATATAAGTGTCATCTTTACAATCAATCTATCTTTATTCTTCCCTAAGTATATTAAAGTCTATAGTTCGGCCTAAATTATACTACTGAAATTTGAAGTAAATAGCAATGGTCCAGTGGTAATTAAGTCGATCGCAGAGTTGTAATTCATCTTCTTCCACAAGACTCCCTATTCTCTGACCCTAATTTGCGGCTGCCTTTGACAATTTTCGCATGATTTATCATTTTTTTCGTTTTTTTTTTCTACATTTAAGGTCTATAGATCTGAGTCTGACCTCTACTAATAACCTATTATAAACCTAAAAACAATTTAAGTATTTTCATATTTAGAGATTTTCATTTTTTTACTTCATTTTGGAGTTGAACTTTCTTTGTTTGAAAATCAATAGTTTAAATTCTAAATTTAATATATTTGTAAATCAAAGAAAGTTATTTATGTTTTATTTTATACTTAGACAAATCGGTAAATATTAATATTAGTAAAACAGTTAATTAATATTTTAAAATACAACAATAACATATATTATTACATAGAAACACAAAGTACAAAAACGAAAAATACATAATGACATAACCAACAGTAAAACAAAAAATACTCCCTTTGTTCCTAATTATTCCTATTTCTAAGATTTTCACAGATTTAAAAAAATTCTATGAAATGATATTTTTAACCTTGTTTTTAAAGTGAAAATAATTAAATAAGGGTAATGATGCATTAAAAAGTAAGAGTATAATGGAAAATATAAAAATAATGATACATTAAAAAGTGAGAAATAACTATAAATTAAAACAATTTTTTTTATAGAAATGGCTATAATTAAAAAGGGAGGGAGTAAAAAGTACTCGAACTAAGGATGAAAAAGAGGTGACACCCTAGACGAGATTTTATTTTGCTTTATTTTTATCAACATATCTCATTTTGCTTATATCTCTTACATATAAAAGGAGAGTTTTAGGGCCTCTCAGTGACTCCACATCAGCAAAAAAATCAAAACTTTAGAAGACTCTAATACTGCCACGTGTTATTTAAATACTAAAAGTACTTTTATTTAGTGTAGGATATGATTTGCACATTTGTATTTGTTTTTTCAATAATTAGTTAAAGCGAATTTAGGTAATATATTGTGTTGTATCTTATATACTATTAAAACTGAAGTACAAATTTGGGTTATTCATGTATTCAAACACCTTAAAACCTATTTTTTACATCCAAACATCAAATAGTTATTAATGTATCTAATCATTTCAATATTTAGTTTCTATATTTTTTTCCTTTCTAAATAAATATTAAATTAATTTTTTATAATCATTTCTTTATATAATTTTACTATTTTAATATTATGAGTTTTTATTCTCCTATAATCTTTGTTTGATTTTATTTTCACATTATTTTAAATTATTATATAATCAATACAATTTATAAGATTTTAGATTTTTCTGCATATATTGTGATTCAAATTGTATAAAATAGATATATATTACTCAATCAATAAAAAAGGTGTGTATATTTAATGTTCCACATCGGTAAAGATGTCAAATAGATTGTTACCCCTATCTTATACTATTAAAATTGAAGTACAAATTTGAGTTTTATAAACTAACCAACAAGACTAACATTTTATAATTTAATGAAATTAAAATTATATATAAGTAAAAGAAAGATAAGTATATAAATGAAACGAACATAATCTAAAAGTTTATAAATTATCTGGAAAATTGACCAGAAAATATTAAATAATAAAATATAATTTTTTTATACTGATCCGTGGTATACCATGGGTTCAACTCTAGTATTTTTTTAAAAAAGTAGATGATGAGGTGTGACCAAGAAGAGAAAAGCTCATTTTCATATTATATAAATGTGATATGAATTGGCTCAGCACCCACTACAAAAAAAAGGTTAGTTTACATCATTTATTTTTAATATTTGTATCATTTATAAATGATGTAAAAGTCTTTTGCATCACTTAAATAAATGATATATTTTTGTTTGATGCAAAGAATTTACATCATTTTGTTAACAACTGATGCAAATGTATATAATATTTGCATCGGTTATTGTAAGTGATGTTAATTTGTATCAATTACCAAAAAATAATGTTATCTTCTAAATCCTTTAATATAAGTGATGTAAATATTTGCAACATTTTTAATAATTGATGTTAATATTTACATCATTTATAAATAATTGATGTTAACATTTCCATCAGTTATAAAAAAATGATGTTAGTATTTCCATCACTTATAAATAATTGATGTTAATATTTCCATCACTTATAAAGAATTGATACTAAATTAGTGTCAATTACCATAAATGATTTTAATACTTGTATCATTTATAATAATTGATTAAATAATTGTATCATTTATAACAACTGATTTAATAATTGTATCATTTATAATAATTGATTTAAAACATATATATCACTTTTACGTAAATGATATTATATTTATGTCAATTTTCTTAAATGATTTAATAATTTAATAATAGCATCACTTATAAATTCACATCATTTGAAAAGTGAGACTAAAATAGTAAATAGATTTTCAGTATTTTTAAGATCCCAATAATAGTAATAATAAAATATGAAAACCAGATATAAATTAATAAAAACAAATTTGAAAATAAATTATATAATTAATCCAAAGTGCAATACATAAAACATAAATAAATAAAAGTTGCTAAAAAGTCACCAAAGCTCTCACTGGCATCATCATATTACATTATTTCATTCGTTCCCACCGGTATCATCATTCATTTCCTAACAAATAAATATACAATATCTTAGTTTATAATCAAAATATTTATGTATAAAACTAATATGTAAATACCATTTACCTGATCAGGATTAGGCACATTTGAAATGTTTACAAATGGTGGATTTTGTATGTTTGCAAAAGATGCTGCAAAAGTTGAAGCCCACATAATTGGCTGAATATTTAGATTAAAACATTAGTTTTAAGGAGTTTGAATAATAAAATTTAACTTAAAAATTATGAGTATATATTATTACATGTTCACCGCTTGAAAAACCAAGTATATTTGTGATGAATGTAGTCAATCCCTGAACTTGAAGTAATGAGGCTTTCATTTGTGTCCTTAGCTCATTGACAATTCAGAATTTACAATATCTGTTCTAGTTGCAGTTGAACATCGTCTCACTAATTTTGAAGGTGTAGGCCCACAACCAACACAACATACTTGTCCTAGACATTCTGGAACAAACACTTGGCCATATTCAAAATCCAAGGTAGTTGTAACATTGCTTGTGACTCGTGGATTTTGATTCAACAACGTCGTAAGTGCTTCTTAAAATAAGCTAACTGATGCGTGTCTATTTTGATCCATTTTTATTATTATTTTACTTGTCTTGTTGAGTATAGAAGTTAGGTTTTGTGTTCTTTGGGTCGGTTTTAGTGTCTTTTCAGGTTTTCACTTCCTTGGAGCTAAAACGTGCAAAATGGAGCAACTTTGGACGTTTTTACACATCATTGGATTTTTGAGACATCTTGGATCGATCGATCATGAAGAGGATCGACCAAGCATGACAAGGATCGACCGATCCCGAAGCAGATAGGTCAGTAAAAGGAATCTATGAGGTGGCACGGATCAGAGGAAGCAGATCGATCGATACCATTCACAAATATTCTCCAAATCTCACATTAGCTCCGAGTTTTGACCTAGAAAACACTCTATAAATAAGGCTCATTTCCTGAGCGGACAGAGAGACCTAGACACGAAATCTTACTGTTACTCTGCCATTTTTATTTCACATTTCAGATATGTAATTTTTACATTGGTTTTTCTCAGATCTAAAGTATTTTCATTGCATTTTCAAGATCTACATTCTGTCTTCATCTCTTTCTTTGCATTTTCAACCATACAACATCATGATCTATCAACCCATTACCATGGTTGAGTAGATCTATATGGTGGGAGATGGGATTTATTCAAAGAGATTTAATGTTTAATTATGTTTATTGTTATAGATTAGAATTATGGTTAATAGATCTCTACTTCTATGAATCAAATGCTTTTGCTAGGTTGACGAATCTATCAAATGATTCATAGGGTTTTATAGTACAGCTAGCATTGGCTATTCTATCCGGAATCTATAGTTTGTAGGCTTGATTTTCAGATTCCAAGAGTTGAAGCTGGATCTACAAGTGAACTCTATCAAACTGGGTCAAAATATGATATCATAGGGTCCTAGCGGATTTATGATAGAATAATATTTTCTTTTATTAAAAAGATTTATTTTGGTATAGTGTTTGTGTTCTAGATCTTGATCATTTAATTGCTAATCCGATTAGATATCCTTTTTATTTATTTAAATCTCTGCAATTTCCCTGATCCCAACATTTGTTTTTCATTGATTTTATTTCCTTATTTAAAAGATTTTTATTCAGATTTCCTTTTGTGACACTTTCCATATTTTCATCCTAGCTCTGTTTAGATCTAAGGATCTTCAGCGCTCTTTACTCTCTGTGGATCGATCCCACCACTATACTGCCGCGCACAACCGTGCACTTGCGGAGTTTAGATGTTGGGTAAAACCTGATGCATAAAACATCACATCAAGTTTGTGGCGCCTTTGCTGGGGAGTAATTGTAACCTTTAGATTTAAGTTTTTAAACCTAGTCTAGGATATTTTATTTTCTGCATTTTTATTTACGTCTCTTAGATCGACTGATCCCCATAAGATCGATCGATCCTACTTCTTGCACAATCGACGGATCCTACTTTGTGCAAGATCGATCGATCCCTCTTTGATCGTTCGATCCTTTTCTGTCGAGATCGACCGATCCCTTCCAAGATTGTTCGATCCCAGAGCCCTTTTTCTTGATCTGATTTTCACACTTTTTTTGCTTCTCAGGTGTATGCAATTAAGGAGCAAGGTTTCTAAAGATCTACAAGACCTGAGCATAGAAGAGTTGAAAAGGAAGTCCACAAGAAGGTTCTCACTTTCAAGGTAAATATGCCTCCATACACCTCAAAAAGGTTAGTAAGGTTGATTGATGATTTTGAATATGATGATAAAACTGAGTGGGAAGAGGGTGTTAATTTTCTGGGTAGACAAAGAAACTTTCCAAGTGGAAGTTTCAACCAAAATTTTAGGAGCATTCCCACTTCTCCCTATAATGTCTACTCAACTAGAAACTCTAGGGAACAGTAGAATAATCCTTATAACCCTCAATTAAATTCTTTTCAACCTCCAACCGAATCATACCAACTAGAGCATCATAAAAGGGCTGAATATGGATCAATTCAATATGAGAATTCAGATTCTCTTGGCAAAATTGAGTCCATGTTTCAGCACATCTTGGAGATGCAGTCCCTGACTGCTGACGAGATAAATTCCAAGATAGAAAGAGTATCCAAAAATTTGAATAAGAGACTCGAGAGTCTGGATGCTGAAGTAAAACTTCTAGAGGCCAAGGCTGAGAAAACTAGGTCATTAGCTTAATTTTGTTTCTCAATCTCTCAACAATTACCAGAAAGAGAAACAGAAGAGCATGTTCACGCTATGGCTATCAAAGGAAATCTTCCCTTCACAAGTAAACTTCAAGTTAGGCTCTAATGACGATTTCTCTGAGGGACACCAGGATGATCTAACTGACTGTTATGAGGATGACAATAACTGGTCAACCTATGACGGACAAACTGATGAACCTGAAACCCCAGCAATTCCCAAAGGAAAGGAACTTGATGAAATGATAACCGAACTGCAAGTTAGGCTACCATTCGTTGAGATGGTAAAGAAAGTTCCTGACCTAAAGGCTCGTCTAAGGAACATCCTCTTGGGAAAGACCTCACTTGAGGATGGAGCAATGAAGATCCTTAGGGAATGCAACAAGTGCATGCAAGTCAAAATCCCAAAGAAACTCGCAGACCCTGACTCTTTCAATCTATCATGCACCATAGGCAATCTGAAATTTCATAACTTCCTCTATGATTTAGGAGCCAGCATCAGCGTGATGCCCCTAACTGTGTCAAAATGCCTAGGTCTTCTCACACTCAAATCATCTACTTTCTCTTTACTTCTCGCCGACCGATCTCTGCAAAAAACAGAAGGGGGGCTTGAAAATATTCCACTGAAGGTGGGAGAGTGCTGGATCTTGATAGACTTTGTGGTGTTAGATCTTGACGATGGAGGCCAAGATATCATACTTGGTAGAACTTTTCTTGCCACTGCAGGAGTATTGATAGATGTACTAAGGAGAAGAATTGATATCTGTCTGGGGGATAAGGTGATGAATTTCACCACCAAGATACAATGAAGGAAACCAACCATCGACGGACAAAATTTCTGGATTTAAACCAAGGAAAATCCCCCATATGGTCTATCATTAGGAGAATCCTCGAACACTTACACACAAGGAGCGGAGTTGGGAGAACCCAACTCAGAACCCATGGAGTAATCAGACTACTGGAGGCTCTTACCCGACCTCATGAAGTTGCGGATGGCCCTTTTCTGGGGTCATCCTCGGGGAATTCAATAGCCATAATCAACACAAAGAGTCCTCGTGACGAAAATCTATGTGAAGAAGGCTGATTAGATAAGTCTGATGACTAATGCGAATTAAGAGCACCAAAGCTTGAGCTAAAAGAACTCCCTGGCGGATTGAAGTACGCTTATCTCGGCCCAAACTCAACATACCCTCTCATTATTAATGATAAATTGAACCCAACTGACAAATCCTTTTTACTTTGAGAACTGCGTAAGTACAGAAAAGCATTAGGATACTCGCTCAGTGATCTAACTGGGATCTCTCCTTATCTATGCACACACCGGATACACCTTGAAGATCCATCAAAGACATCAGTAGAACCCCAACGCTGGCTAAACCCAAACCTCCGTGAGGTAGTTAAGAAAGAAATTTTAAAACTCCTCGAGGCAGGCGTAATAGAGCCATCTCAGATAGCATGTGGATTAGTCCGGTACATGTCATCCCAAAGAAAGAAGGAGTTACTGTTGTTTCAAATGATAAGAATGAACTCATTCCTACGCGTACAGTAACCGGTCACAGGATGTGTATACATTATCGGAAACTGAATGCAGCCAATCAAAAATACCATTTTCCCCTCCCATTCATCGATCAGATGTTAGAGCATCTGGCTGACCATCGATTTTATTGCTTCCTTGACCGATATTCTGGATTCTTCCAAATCCCAATTCATCCTGATGGTCAGGAAAATACGACTTTCACATGTCCTTATGGGACTTATGCATATCGGAGGATGCCCTTTGGGCTCTGCAATGCTCATGCAACATTCCAAAGATGCATGATGCCAATATTCACTGATATAACTGAAAATATAATGGAAGTTTTCATGGATGATTTCTCCGTCTACGGTTCCTCCTTTACCAACTGTTTGGCTAGTCTTAGTAAAGTGTTGCAGCGATGTGTAGATAAACACTTGGTTCTAAATTGGGAAAAATGCCTTTTCATGGTTAGGGACGAGATCATAGTTGGGCATAGAATAGCAGAGAAAGGGATTGAAGTAGATAAAACAAAGATAGAGGTCATGACCAATCTTCAACCCCCAAGAACAGTACGAGAAATCCGGAGCTTCCTAGGCCATGCAGGTTTCTAGAGGAGGTTCATTAAAGATTTCTCAAAAACTGCAAGACCTCTCACACGACTTCTATGCAAAGAAGTTGCCTTCGATTTCGACAAAGATTGTCTTGCTGCATTCTTGGAAATAAAGAAGGCATTAATTAGCACTCTTATAGTCCAACCGCCAAACTGGAAACTCCCCTTTGAGATCATGTGTGATGCTAGTGATTACGCCGTAGGGGCGGTTCTAAGCCAGAAGAAAGACAAGCGTTTGCATGTTATTTACTATGCTAGCCGGACACTGGATGAAGCACAAACAAGATACGCTACAACCGAGAAGGAACTTCTAGCAATCGTTTTTTCTGTGGAGAAATTCTGATCATACTTGGTGGGATCTAAGATAATTGTGCACATGGACCACACTGCATTACGTTAACTTCTCAGCAAGAAAGACGCTAAACCCCGACTGCTGCGTTGGGTTTTGCTATTACAGGAGTTTAACATTGAGATTAGAGACAAGAAAATAATAGAGAATGGGTAGCTGATCATTTGTACAGACTGAGAGTAGAGACAAAGGTTCCAATAGATGACCAATTTCTTGAAAAAAGCATTTATTCTATCTTCAAGGAGTGCTACGAGGAACGCGAATGCATACTTGCCTTTCATGAGAAACCCAACCAACATCCCTGGTTTGCCGATTATGCTAACTTCCTCTATGCCAAAATAATACCCCCAGATTATACTGGCTACGCAAGGAAAAAGTTTTTCCGCGAAATTTAAAAATACATCTCGGAAGAACCTTATTTGTAATGAAGTTGCGCTGATGGTTTATACCAATGGTGTATTCCAGAATCAGAAGTTGTTGGACTTCTTTTTCACTGTCATGGTTCAAACTATGCGGGACGTTTTGCCAGCTTCAAGACCGTTTCCAAGGTCCTTCATGCAGGTTTCTGGTGGCCCACGATGTTCCGGGACACACATGATTTTGTCTCAAGGTGTGACTCCTATCAATGTCGTGGCAACATAAATCAGAGAAACGAAATGCTCCAGAACTATGCACTCAAAGTAGAAGTATTCGACCGCGGGGGAATCGATTTCATGGGCCCCTTTCTGCCTTCATGTGGAAACATGTACATCCTTGTTGCTGTGGACTATGTGTCCAAATGGTGGAAGCGGTCGCAAGTCCTTCGAATGATGCCAAGGTTGTTCTAAGGATGTTCAAATCAGTGATATTCCCACGATTTGGAGTACCCAGAGTAATAATAAGTAATGGTGGAACTCACTTCATCAACAGACTTTTTGCTAATCTCCTGTGGAATAATGATGTTTCGCACAAGGTGGCAACACCATACCACCCGCAGACCAGTGGGCAGGTGGAGGTTTCAAAAAGATAAATCAAAAGTATCCTGGAGAAGACAGTTAATGTCATAAGGAAGGACTGGTCCCTTAAACTCGATGATGCATTGTGGGCTTACCGAACTGCTTATAAAACCCCAATTGGGACTACCCCTTTCAAGCTAGTATATGGAAAAGATTGTCACCTGCCAGTGGAGCTAGAGTCCAAAGCATTGTGGGCAACTAGACTGCTAAACTTTAATTCCAAAGCGGCAGGAGAAAAACATGTGACCCAAATAAATGAACTGGACGAGCTAAGACTAAAAGCTTATGATAACACGCGAATGTACAAAGAGCGCCCAAAAGCCTGGCATGATAGGAAGATAAAACTGAGAGAATTCCACAGCGGTGATAGAGTACTTTTGTACAACTCACGTTTGAGGCCTTTTCCAAGCAAACTGAAATCACGTTGGGGAGGACCTTATTTGATTAAGGAAGTTAAACCTTATAGAGCAGTAGTGCCGTGGGATGGAAAGACCGGATATTTTACAGTAAATGGCCAGTGACTTAAGTCATATTTAGCTGAGCATGAGGAGAAAGAGATCTCCATACCCCTGACAGAATCCAATTGAAATAAAACTAAGTCAAGCTAGTGACTTTGCAAAAACAACACTGGTTGGGAGGCAACCTAACATGTTTTTTTAATTTATTTTTGCTTTCGAATTAATAAGTTATTCTATTTTATTTCCCTTCAGTTATTTCAATACATTTATTTATCTTCCTAAATAAGATATGATGATGTTCTTGTGTTGAGCTGACTGAAAACAGGTGCAAAATGCAGAAGATGTGAATTTCAAGAAGTTTCAGTACGCTGGGATCGACCGATCCTACCCAGATCGATCGATCCCTAAGACAAGAAAAGCTGAAAACCAGTTCATGTACAGATCAATGCTCCCTTTTTGGTCGTAAAACTCCTTTAACGGTTTATGGTTTGCTTTCTTGTTTACAATTCATTATCTCTAGTGTTGTTTCGCAGCACCCATTTTCTTTGATTTTATATCACTGCAGGATGCAGTGATTTAAGTCTAGGGAAAGGGGTGACTGCTTTCATATGTTACTAACACTGTTTTCGTTTGTTTACTTGTCCCAAAAATCTTTCAAAAAAATTTCAAAAATAAAACTTTTTCATTTTTCTTGAGTCATTTTATTGAGTCAAAACATGGGATTTTTACAATTTTCTTGGTTTCTATTTTATGTTGACATTTATTGGACTTAGTTCAAGAAGATTATAAACACCATCAGTGGATTAACTTTACCCGAAGCGGCATATCCTTTGGAAATCTGAATGATCTAGCGTTGGCTCTATCTACTTGGACCTTTAACTTAGACTAATCTTCTCACTTAGGGGCTAAATATCGCAAAAGGAATCATATACATCTGGAGTTCACCCCATTCTTATTGGAGCTCCATATGGCCAAGCTCATTTTTATTTTGGTTCCACACCCTTACACCCTTTTTCATTCAGACCCCAGTCCTCTTTTGCAACATTAGGAGCATGTGCAACCAAGTGCAAAAACTATGGAGTATGGGAGCCGGTACAACCAAATTTTCTAAAGATTTCCGAGTAAGCTTTATAGTATCATTACTTCATCTATATTAGTTTGAGTTGACTATTGGTGCAGTTTTTAGTAGGATTGATGTACATGGTTAGAACTGGTTCCAACTTCCCCTTCTCAGAAAAAATGCTCTGGATCAACCGATCCTACCTTGATCGATCGATCCCGTCCCATCCCGAGACTCTTATTTGCAAAAAAAAAAAAAAAGAGAAGGGAAAGAAGTCTGAATGAGCCAGAATAAAACCTTTTATTTATTTAGCTAGTTATTTGCGTCTGTTATCTATTTTATTTTAGCATCAGTAGCAACTTTATTATGATCATTATATAGAAGCTTACTTGGGATCCAAGGTTCAGGAGGTTGTGCGCCATCTTTGGTTCCCGTTTCACTGTGATTTTGCGCATTGGTTTGCACCGGAGTTCATTTGTCATGCCTAACCATCACCTTTAAAATTCCCCCCCCCCCCCGGTTACTAGCCCTTAGCGATTTTGACTCCCTTTGTGAGACTGCACGCAATACTTAATGAATGTTAAAGGGCCAACAATGTAGATTTCAGAAGTTCCCTTGGATCTCGGATGCTAGAGTACGGTAATGTGTGTTATGCTTATGGTAAAGTACATGTTGTACTGCTAAAGTTCGATTAACCTTTCACAAGGTTTCTTCTTGGTTTACATGATCAACATGATGGATTTCTAAAGCTAAGTGTAAGTTCCCGTTTTTCAAACTTCCACTTCTGTACTTTGTTTCATTGTCTTGTTTCTTACTTGAGGACAAGCAAGGATTCAAGTCTGGGGGTGTGATAAATGTCTATTTTGACCCGTTTTGTTATTATTTTACTTGTGTTATTGAGTTTACAAGTTAGGTTTTGTGTTCTTTTGGTCGGTTTTAGTGTCTTTTCAGGTTTTCACTTCCTTTGAGCTAAAATGTGCAAAATGGAGCAACTTTGGACATTTTTACACATCATTGGATTTTGGAGACATCCTGGATCGATCGATCCTGAAGAGGATTGACCGATCCTGAAGCAGATCGGTCAGTCAAAGGAATCTATGAGGAGGCACGGATCAGAGGAAGAAGATCGATCGATACCATTCATGAATATTCTCCAAATCGCACATTAACTCCGAGTTTTGACCTAGAAGACACTCTATAATAAGGCTCATTTCCTGAGCGGCCATAGAGACCTAGACACGAAATTTTACTGTTACTCTACCATTTTTATTTCTCATTTCAGATATATAATTTTTACATTGGTTTTTCTCAGATCTAAAGTATTTTTATTGCATTTTCAAGATCTATATTCTGTATTTATCTTTTTCTTTGCATTTCAACCATACAACATCATGATCTATCAACCCATTACCATGGTTGAGTAGATCTATATGGTGGGAGATGGGATTTATTCAAAGGGATTTAATGTTTAATTAGGTTATTGTTATAGATTAGAATTATGGTTAATAGATCTCTACTTCTATGAATCAAATACTTTTGCTAGGTTGACGAATCTATCAAATGATTCATAGGGTTTTATAGTACAGCTAGCGTTGGCTATTCTACCCGAAATCTATAGTTTGTAGGCTTGATTTCCAGATTTCCAAGAGTTGAAGGTGGTTCTTCATCTATTGTTGATCTTATTGCTGGAATAGAATTGATCACTTAGTTTTTGATCTTAGGTTAGTAACGCATCAAAAGTGTTTGTTTAAATGTCTGAAAGAACATAGATGAGCGGATTGTCCTTAGCCAACGAAAGCTGATGTTAAGGCAATCCACGAACATATTAAACTTGTTCATTAATGCTTGTTTACAATTCTATGTTCAAACGATAGTTTAGACACTTAGGTTTCTAGATAAAGTGATTGATATTACGACAATGGATTAGTTAAATATTTATGTTTGAGTTCTATACGGTTGTTATTTAACCCTGAATAATTATCTGGTTCATGATCTCTGAGTTGCCGCGAATATCCCTTGAGCTAGCACCTTTTAATTCAAAGTTTACACCGTATTTTATTTGCTGTTTTCGTTTACATCACAACAAAACCATTATCATTGTCTTAGCTTTCTTTCAGTCTCAAAGAATAGTAGTGTGACACTTGGTCCTTGTGGATTCGATCCCATCTATATTACTGTGATTGGCTGTGCACTTGCAGTCTTTTATTTGGGTTAAAACTCTGTGTATCAATGAATATAGTATTAAGCAAGTGGAAGGAATGAAGTTATGGCTGAGGTTAAACAGATTACTTTTCTTGCGTTTAGACAGATAGGAAACTCTGGTAGGCATAAAAGCCTCAATGAAGCTGCCTCTTCTTCTAATAAGACCAGGGGCGGAGGCACTGTATTGAAAGGGGGGTCAGCTGACCCCAACTAATTTTTTTTTTCATGTTATGTGTCTAAAAAAAAAGTTATGACCCCACTTAAAAAATAATTTTGACCCCATTAATAAATTACTTTAGCTGAAAAATAAGAGTTTTATTTTATTTTATATAATTGGGCTTATGTTTACATAGTAAATTTGTGACCCAATAAAAATGTTACGAATGATCTATAATTTATTAGATATAAAACTGATATCCCTAACAAAAAAAAAAAAAACTAATAATTTGAAAACAACTTAATTACGTATTTTTTTAGTCTTAGAGAAAAATAGCAACTCTAAACTCTTGGTCTCTTTCATTGATTTTGAAAAACCTTAGCTTTGTGTCATCGATTCAGAGTTTTATGAGCAAATACAACCTAATTTATAAAGTATCGGTGAATTTCAGATTATGTTTTCATTTATTATATATATTTCACTTTATTTAGATTAAATTAAACTTTAAGTTTTTTTACATTTAGAATTTAAAATTATGTGACTTAGACTCTAAATTTTGTCTATTTCTAATTTTTTAGTGTTGTTATTTATATTAAATGATTTTGCATATTGCCACTGCAACCGTCGAGAGATGCTTTTTTGGGATGAAGATTGTAAAAACTAAACTACAAAATCTCATTGGTGATCAGTTTTTAAGTGAAGGTCTAGTTTGTTTTATCGAAAAGAGATATTTGAATATGTAACAAATAAAACAGTGATAAATAAGTTAAGCTGAATGATTGTAGATTGCGGTTGTAATTTTGTTTTAAGAATTTATGGACTATTTGTATTATATATTTTTCTGACCCTAGTAAAATAAATTTCTGGCTCCACCACTGAATAAAACCAATTTAACCCGTGATCAGCGTATCATAACATGTTCGAACTGTAAGGAAGAAGAGCATAATAAGTTAACATTTGCAAGACCAAGTGTTGAGCATGAAGCTAAAAGACCAAGGGGTAGACCAAGGAAACATCAGGTAAGGTTAAATATAGGTTAAAGTTGCTATGTTAGCTTTGCTATTTTAACTTTTAGCTTTACTTTACTTTACTTGGAAACTAAACGATTATGTTTGTCTTATTTGATATAGGAAGGATAATCACAAGGATCACAAGTAGCATCACAAGTTTAATTTTTAAACTCTGTTGCTTTTGTTAGTTTTGTTTTTCTATGTTTCCTTTTCTTTGTTATCAATTCAAACGGAATTGTGCTATCTCAGTTTTCTTTGATAACATAAAAATAGAAAAATAAAAGATGACTTAATATTCTTCAACTTTAGTTTTCTACTAAAATCAATTCCAGCGGAAAATGGTCCAACAAGTCCATTATCTCATCTACTCGAATTCTGAATCGCGAAACTAGCAATATGGAATCAAGCTACAGTTTCTCGGTCACCCACGTACATATAGCTTAATCTTTAATAAAAATAATACTTTTGTCCTAAATAAAAATGTGTGCTATTTGTGAAATAAAAACTTCATTTAGTGTTATTTTTGAAATTTTTTAATTTTTCACTTCCTTTTTTCTTCAGTTTAAATATTACCACCATGAACACAGTGTGCAGAGGGAACACAGTTACACATAAAAAAAACCATTCCAAACATCAAATTGATCATTCATTTGGAATAGTTGAACACCTAGATTTATCTATAAATTGAGATATATGTCTCATAAGTTTCTCATCTCTCCAACAAAACCTCATTCAAGAAACAAAAATCCTTCCTCTCTTGGAAGAATTGCTTCAACTATACAACCATGAAGAGTCTCCCAATTCTAATTACAATTCTATCTCTCTTGGCTATAACACTTCCATTTGCCAATGCTTCAGATCCAAGCCCTCTTCAGGACTTTTGCGTTGGCGTCAACACCCCAGCAGATGGCGGTACATCTTAACGCTTCACTTTTAACTTTTAAGTTACTTTTTTTTTATCCTTTGATTATTATGAGAAAGCATTACGTTCTTAAACTTTTAATTGATTATTATGTTCAGTGTTTCTGAATGGAAAATTCTGCAAGGACCCAAAGCTTGTCACAGCAGATGACTTCTTTTTTCCAGGGCTCGACAAAGCAGGAACACCTAATCAAAAAACTGGCTCTACAGTGACAGCCGTCAATGTTAACAATCTTCCAGGGTTAAACACCCTTGGAGTCTCACTAGCCCGTCTTGATTTTGCAGTCAACGGATATAACCCACCTCACATCCACCCACGTGCCACCGAGATCTTGTTTGTCACACAAGGAACACTTTTTGTAGGGTTTGTCACGTCAAACCCAGAGAATCGCCTCTTCACTAAAACACTCAACATGGGTGATGTATTTGTGTTTCCAGAGGGACTTATCCATTTCCTAGTGAACGTTGGTAAGTGTCCCGCGGTTGCATTCGCTGGATTGGGCAGCCAAAACCCAGGTGCCATCACTATTGCCAACACTATGTTTGGTTCTAACCCACAGATAGATGCAAGTATTCTTGCAACTGCGTTCCAGTTGGACCCAAGGATTGTCTTGGATCTACAGGTCAAGTTCAAAAAATAATAATAATACCGTGCTTTGTATTGCTTTCATTTTAGGGAATGTACCTCCGCCTGAATAAGGATCTTCTATGATCCGTTGATCGTTTCATGACATGATATTAGTCATTGCCCTTAGTTACATTGTTAAATTCCTAAATAAATCAATGTTTTATGTTTTCTAAAATAGATAAGTGTTTTTAAGTTCATTGTGGAAATTCATGAATTGTTTCTTTTTTCTTTTTGTGATGGAGTTTTCTTCAACCAAATATATAAAGGTCCATCGGGTAATTTATTTTGTGATGAATTTACAACCACTAAATTATGTTATTAATTAAGTATATTAAAGTCTCTAGTTCGGCCTAAATTATTCTACCGAAAATCGAAGTAAATTGCAATGGTCCAGTGGTAGATTGCACAGTTGTAATTCATCTTCTTCCAGAAGACTCCCTATTCTCTGACCCTAATTTACGGCTACTTTGACAATATTTCGCATGATTCATCATTTTTTTCGTTTTTGTTTTTCTACATTTAAGGTCTATAGATCTGAGTCTGACCTCTACTAAGACCAACCAATGGGATGGTAAAACATTATTTTAGTAAGCCCTAAACCCTAAATTCTAAATTCTATAGTTTTTACACCAAAACATCTTCAATGAAACGCTAAAAAATACACCATTTCAGTTGCCCCGGGTAAATTTTGGAACTTGCATGTAACTTTTTTGATATTTTCAATAAAGCCCCTCTTGTTATTGTAATTGTAGCCCTATTTTCTTAAACAATTTTAATTGTGCCCCCATAAACTTAGTTTTTGCATCCGCCACTGATCTCATATGATTCTTACCTCAAAAACTATATCTTTCATCCAAAAGATAATTTAACTTAATATATGAGCATGAAGACTCACTCATTTCTAGCAATTCTATCTCTCTTGGCTATAGCACTTCCATAGTTCCATTAGCCATTGCTTCCGACCCAAGCCCTCTTCAAGAGATTTGTATCAGTGTCAACAACCCAACAGATGGTGGTATAT
This sequence comes from Cardamine flexuosa, assembly GCA_963555745.1. Taxonomy (NCBI): domain Eukaryota; kingdom Viridiplantae; phylum Streptophyta; class Magnoliopsida; order Brassicales; family Brassicaceae; genus Cardamine; species Cardamine flexuosa. Next base: position 24,225,930 of record OY743215.1, read on the forward strand.
ATATATGTTTATTTAGTAACAGTTTTTTAGCCCTCACCTTTCACGCTTTTTCAATCTTATATAAATTCTCTTCTTTTTTATTTTGGTCGAAGTACATATTCTCTTTTTATTTGGTTATTAGGTTCAGTGTTTGTGAACGGAGAGTTGTAAGGACCCGGAGCTCGCCACAGCAGATGACTTCTTTTTCTCAGGGCTCGACGTGGCAAAAAATACTGAATCTAGTCTTGTTGGGTCTAACGTGACAGCCGTAAATGTTCGTATTGATTATGGAGTTAATGGCCAGAACCCGCCTCACCCACACCCACGTGCCACCGAGATCTTGGTTGTCCAAGAAGAAACTCTTTACGTTGGATTTGTCTCGTCATTCCAAGAAAATCGTCTTTTCAACAAAATACTTAACAAAGGTGAAGTGTTTGTGTTTCCAGAGGGACTCATCCATTTCCAATCCAACGTGGGAAAATCCCAGCAGTTTCATTTGCTGCTTTGAGCAGCCAAAATCCTGATGTTATCCTTATTGCTAGCACCGTGTTTGGGTCTAAACCACAATAGACCCAAATGTTCTTGCAAGGACGTTTCAGTTGGATCCTAAGGTGATCGTGGATCTACAGACCAAATTCGGATCATAATTAAAATGACAATTGTTCTGCTTATAATTGCTTTGATATATTTTCTTGACCTTTGACCTTTGTCTGATAGTAAAGGATCATGCATAATCTGTTCATAATAACGTGACATGATGTTGGTCAATTTCCTCCTTTTCATATTTCTCAAATAATTTTATGTATATTTTAAACAATTTATACGGCTTTTTCATGTGCGGCAACAAACAAACTGTTATAAGTGCAATTGATTTTGGTATGCTACTATAGCTTTAATTGAAACTGTTATAAGTGCAATTAATTTTGGTATGCTACATGGCCAAATTCTAACCGTAACCATATTTCAGATTCTAACCGTATCGTTTACAACCGTAACTGTATAAAATCGTTTAAACCGTAAAGATAACCGTAATAATATATTAGTTATGGTTAACAGTAATTTATTAATAGTAACCACTAATTAACCGTAACCATATTAAAATCGTTGGTTAACCGTATTAAAACCATCGGTTAACCATATAATCTAACCGTAAAATTCTAACTGTAACCGTTTTAAAAATAATTATATTTTCTATAAATAGTTTTTATTCACAATTTTAATTTGTTTGTTTATGTACCCATATATAAGCGTAACCGCTTTAACCGTAATAACTATAACCGTATATAACTGAAACTGTTTTAGTGGTAACCAATTTAACTTCAGCACTCGTATTGTCTCGACGGTTCACGCAACAGTTGCTGTGGCTTTAGCAACTCTCTCAATTCAAGATTGGTCGAGTCCTGTTTATCCCATTGCTTAATTCCACGTCCTCTCTCCAGCAGATGAAAACGATGATGGCGTTTTCATTGTCCTATATGATCTACGATCTTATTTGTAGTCACTTTGATCAAGTCCTTAGCATTGATAATGCGGTTCATCATTCTGTCTGCATTCTTGGTTTTGTAGCTGGACTTTTCTACTGAAAGGAACTTTTATTTTGTCATTTTAACTATTTTTGTGGGAATGGGGTTTTGGAGAAAATAATTAGTTGATTGTTTTTTCTGTATTTTGTTTCTGTGAATTTATGGTGGAATTAATTAAGTGTGGATCCCAGAAGGTGGCAGCACTTTGGATAACAGAGCTCTAAGTCCATTTCTTCACCTCATAGAGATTCTTAAAGAGATTGGTTATAGAGATACTGACCTAAATCTTGCAGCAGATGTGAGTATTTATATACACATACATAATCTTAATGAACCCATAATAAGTATTACTAGGATTTGAACCGTTGAAAATCACATAAAAATTAACTAACTGGTGGTGGTCTAGTAGTTTTCCATTTGAGAAAGGAATGGTCATGTTAGTTTAATTCATGAATTGATTATTCCAAGTGTGAAATCATCAAAATCATTCCATTTGGTTAGTCAAAACTGTCACGTTTTACGTCTATTAGAAAATCCGGTGAGTGTAAGTTACTCAAGCACTGACCCTTGGAATATTAGTCTGGTGGTAAAAAGTCCAGAATGACTTAGTTAACAAAACTAAACTGAATTAAAATTCATTTTGAATAAAAGATATATTGTATAGATTTGTTTCATTTTTAAGGAGCTTTTTTGCAAACTACTCTATTTATATTTTTTTAATTTAAAAAATACCCTCTTCATTTATTCATTTTAAATCAGTATTTATATAAATAATATGACAATTTTACTCTTATTTGTCATTTACTTTTAATAAACAAAACAAATTTTCTAAATAATAACAATTATTTTTTAAAAGGTCTTGAGACTGAGATGCAACATTCTCATCCCTAAAAAATATCAAAAACATAACCATTTGAAGCACAGAAAAATTAAAACATAAGCTTTTTGATAATTACTGTAGTTAAAGTTTTGACTTCAACATTCATGTCCAACAAATCATAAAACCAAAACAGACCATTAGCTCTCATAAGCAATATAAATCAAATATGAATTCTTTAAAAACAGAGAATAAAACCTTAGTTGAATTCCCTTTGATAAACAAAAAAACTATTATTTCTCACATGAAAATATTGTTTTTTTAAAAATCTTATTGAGTTTAGAAAAAAAATTGGTTCAGCAAATTTTTAGTTTAAGATGATGATGTTATACTTTTTTTATTTTACCGGATTATTAAAAGATATTTAAAGGATGTTAAAGAGATTTGTTTTGCATTTTTTCCAAATAAAATATTTATTTTTAATAAAATAAAATATATATTCGATTTTGTTTTTAAATTGAATTTTTCTAATAATTATATTCACTTTTAAAAGGGTACTTTAGTAAAATAAAAACAGTATTTTCTTTCTAAAATAGACTAAATAAAGAAAATGTATTTTTCAAATAGTAAAACTAAAACAGGATATTTTTCCAAATTTTCTCTTTTTTTAATCTATTTTGATAATGAATCATAAATAGTATAATTAGCAATCCTTAGCAGAACACCTTAATGAATAATAAATATTATTGTCAATTAACTAACAATACTCTTTATATTATTGATAAAAAATGATTAGCATGTAGAAAAAAACATAAGATTCCTAATCGTTTCTAGGAATATATATAGTTATCTAAGCAAATTAACTGTTTGGGAAAATTTTAACCCTTTCGGATCTTGACAGTCTAAGGATCAAGAAGAAAAATACTCTTTATTAATCAATAATATTTGAATTGCAATGAGTTGAATATGAAAATTATCCGCGTGCGATGACAGTTGAGGATCTTCAGAGACTCTAGCGTCGATTGTCGAAGCTTCGGTTTCTAAGAAGATTTGATCGTTTCGATACTATTTTCTAGGATTTTGTTCCTGCCGTCTAGGCTTTCTTCCTATTGTTTCTGTTCCATAACTGCTCTATTTATAGATTTCTGTCAAACCATATTTCTTTTGGATTATGTATATGTATTTTGGTATAAACTTTTGGATTATATCAAGTCTTAATTTAAAAGAATAATAATTGATGTGGCAATACCGATATATACAGTAATCGTTTAATAATTTTATTTTGCCTAATATTAACCAACACATTAAGTTAGACATAGTCTAATTGTCTTGCAAATTATGCAAAAATCTCGGGTTAAACGTATATATTATTGTCCATGAGATGTTGATATAAGGAGGAACTTCTAAATATGGAGACGTTAGTTAACTAGAAATTTTCAAAGATTATGGCGGGAGAATTAATTAATACTCCCACCATTTCTAATTATAGGTATTTATAGAAGAAAAAAATTGTTTCAATTTATAGGTATCTTTTACTTTTCAATGTATCATCATTTTATATTTCTCATTTTAATGCATTATTATCTTACTTAATTATTTTCATTTTAATATAAGGTTAAAAATATCATTTTACAAAATTTATTAAAATCTGTGAAAATCTTAAAAATACCTATAATTAGTAATAGAGGGAGTACATAATAATGGGTGTAGGTGTGTTTTGCAACAATCTTCTCGTTGGCCAGAATGGTGGGTGGACCATACCTCGTTTACGTAACAGTTTCAGCTGATAATCCCATCCTCATCAAGGTATATCTTAATTATTCTTTATATATATGATGATACATTTTCGTTTCAGTCTTTGCCTATTATCGTTTTGGTATTTGCCATGTTTTTCAAATTTTACCAAACTCCTTTGTTTGAGTTTCATATGGACTTCATTTTCTTCTCTTACTTATTTTGTCCATAACTTTTATTGTTGATCAATAAATTTGACATTTTCAACAAAAAAATAAATAAAACAACTACTCCATATGATAGTTTTTATAAAATGTGAAACATTTTCAAATGCCACTATATTGTTGTTGAAATGAAGATTTTGCTAAAAAAGTTTTTTACTATCCGAATATATTCTTCATAGATAATAAATTTTAGTTGAGGTATAACAATTCATGGATTTGTTTTGGTTCTTTTTTAGGCAATGGCAGTGGGGTTACAACTTGTGAGGGCATTCTGGTTTTATAAAATCCTCAAAATGATGAGATACAAGTTTATTAAAAGATCAATGTCCAGCAAAAAATCTACTTAGTTGAAATTTCAAATATTCTATCAAATATTCTATCAAATATTCTATCAAATATTATAATAGTAATATTGATTTTTAAGGGGTATTGTCTAAAATGGACATTTTGAAAAAAATTATTTTCAAACGGGGTCCTTTGAGAAAGATTTTTTAGGCAGTAGGGATCCCTGTTTGGAAATAAAATTTTTAAAGGGGTTCATTCTAGATAGTTTTCTCTTTTCTTAATTGTTGCAACTTGCAATGGGGATTTGCTTGAGCAACAGACCAACAACATCAACTTCGATCTTTCTTATCTTTATTGATTTGGGTTATCTTCTACAGTATTCTTTTTGTTGGGACTCAATTTTGACAAAGATGTTTTAAGCTAATTTTCCGGCGACTTTTTCGGTGAAATCTATCACCGGAGTGACTAGATATTAGGGTATTTATAATTATTGTAATGAACACTATAACATAGTGTATTTACATGTTATAAATGAAGTTAAAATGAAAAATGAATGTCCAAAGTGGGTAGCTTGGAAAATGTAGAAAACTTGTAATTTTGACTAAGTATCAAACTGAGAAAATGTCTCACATTGGATAGAGAGTGAGAGTAGAATGACCATTATGCAAAACCATACACTGGCTTCATAACCCGATCATATACTTGGCGCCACCTTGAAGTCAAGTAGTAATAAAAGACATAATCATTGAGATTTTGTCTTGTTGTTGTGATGACACACACATCATGCATACAAGGAATGCCATTCAATTGCCAGTAGCCACAACCACAAGTTTTCAGTTCCATATCAACGCAGTAAGCATCACCGTGAAAGTCTATCTCATGAAAATTTTTCGTGGTCATGTATCTTTTGCAATCCCTAGCTCTCTGCCTATTGATTTCAATCTCTTTGGCTGCTCCTGGCGTGAACCTTTTCTTCCACCTGTTGGTTGAAATAGTCCTCTTTGCATTCTCTATGTACATTTCCTCCTTACCTCTCTTAAAAAAATAAGTAATGGTTTCCTCCTTGACTCCCTAACATTTCTATTGAAAGTCTTTGATAGGTTGTTCATTTTATCATTGCAACATGGTCCAAGTTTAAAGAAATCCCAAGACCATGTTGTTGGTGTGGTACATTGTAGTGAATCAAACACACCTAGGTTGTATTTCTTCAATGCTTCTAGGTTATCAGCAAAGGCTTCCATTGTGTAACTCCAAGCTATTCTCCAAAACAAACGCTCAAGTTCTAGATCTTTGTCGGTCTTCTTCCAGTTTTTGAGAATGTATCTAGTACACATTATATGTTCAGCTTTGAGAAGCTCAATATGAACTGCATTTAGCAAACCTTGTTACATAAAGCAAAACAAATAAGAACCTGTTTCAAACCAAATAACATGGAATTTTGTTTAGGGTTGAGATGTACATTGTGCTTATCTGAGATGATTGTAATGTCTGTTCCATCTTTAAGTTCCAAATCTTTTTTCAAAACTTGCACAAACCACAAGGAATTAGGATTATCCTTCACCTCAACCACTGCCCAAACAATGGGGAAGATTTGTTATCCCCATCTCTACCCACTGCACCTAACATTTGGCCTTTGATATCCATTTAATAAATGCAGCATCTAATCCAATAATAGGTCTATATGACTTCCTCCAAGATTTTTTCAATGCTTTAGAACAAACATAAAGACGATAGAATCTTTGCTTGCTTCCGGGCACTGGCCCGGGAATTGTCTCAATCTCCATAGTTGAACCTTCATTCAATTTAAGTATCTCTTCTTTATAATCCATTATTCTAGAAAAATGAGCTTTATGACTGGCCTACCTTTTAACTGCAAGTGACGTCTTTGCTCTCTTACACTGATGGATACTAACAATCATATTGTATTCCCTCTTGAGTTCATCTACCATCTCCTGTGATTTAATTTTAGGATTAACTCTAAGTCTTTCCTCAAACAACTGGGAAATAGTTTCACACTTCAAAAGCCTAGTGTAACCTGATCTTACACAAATATGCTCATTCATGAAAATATTTACCATTAACTTGTTTCTGCTTTCCAAAGGAACAATACACTTTCCATGGACACTTTTCTTCTACCCATTGTGTACACCTTGCACCAAGCCTCTCAGATGATGATTTGTATAATATGATATCATACTGTGTCTTTAGTGAATACCTGAGAAGTGCAGACTTGCAGTCCTCTGCATTATTGACGGTCTTTCTTAATCCTACAAACTCATCAGGACTGCTTCCATAAGTGAATGGTCTACCTTCTTCTTCCTCTTCATCAGAATCTGTTAATCGATCAGAAATCTTGTCATCATTCCAAATATCATCTCCACTATCATCAGATTTACTATTTCCATTTTCACGGGCAGCATCTCCAAAGTGGTCTACTATGTTTTCGCAGATTTCTACATCAACAAATGTATTACCCGTGAGCTCTGAATCTATATTGTCAGCCAAATCTGATTCAGTCTCTTTATATCCAAGCATATCTTCAACAATAACTTCACAATCATCTTTCTCAACACCTACATTATTGTAATATCCCTTCTCTTCTTCAGACACACTTTTTCACGATCAGTGTCAAGTATTTCTTCCTCAGCCATATTAAAATATTCATTCAGTACCCTACAAAAATAATCTAATCAATAGTCTTTTTCAAAGTTCATAAAGAGCATTTAAATATCACACTGAACATGTTCTAATACATGTACGTCAAAATAGCATGTCAATAATGAGCAGATGATTAATTCCATAGCAGCATAACATCACCCATGTACGTCAATATATAATATACTCACATACAGTTATAGCCCATGGATAACACGGTTAATTAAGTTGATCATCTTTAGCTTAGTTTGATAAAACTCTTTTAACGAATTCTGATTATTTTGGACAATTTTAGACAAGGAAAAAATAGATTATACCTTTCAATTTCTGCTTGCCTTCTAACTGGAAGCTTCCTTCTTTTTCTGATCATGATTTCCAGTTTGCTAGTTTTGGTTTTTCTTTTTCCCAGTCGATTTAGGGTTTGTTGTTTGGAGAAGAATCACTAAAAAGTTTTAATTTGGAGAAAAGTCACAATGGAGAAGAGAATATAAATATCGACTCCTAAAAATTAGAATAAATTATCTCTGTTTAATTTTAATGTTGACATTAGTGAGTATATTGCAAAGTCAAACTAAACTTGGAGATTTATTCTGCGCATGTAATAGTTGGAGAATAAATCTGCTAATTTCAAATACTTGAGGAACTAAATGGGAAATTTCTCATACAATCCTTATATACTTCACAACATTCAAACCCAAACGTTAGTATGACTGTTTTCTTCAATGAAAAAACTAGGACTGGAAATTTGGTTACCCGTTTGGATTCAAATCAGATATTTCGGATTTTCGGGTTTGAAGGTGTAAGACTCATTTGAGTATTTATAATTTTTGGTTCAGACTCGGTTCGCTTCCATCCTGGTTCGGGTCGGATTCAGATAACCACTATTTTGGTAACAAATAAAATTTTGTTTAATTTGAATAAAGCTTGGTTAAAGTTTCACAAATATAACTAAAAACTTTATAATATTTAGGTTATTTTGGGTATTTTGGGTATTTTGGGTATTTTGATTTAAAAACAAATATTTTTTTTTAATAAATGTAATTGAGTAATAATAAATATATATCTATAATCAATATCTTTATGTATATATTATATTTTGGGTATATTGGGTATCGGTTCGGTTCAAATTCAGATTTTTTTCCGTATACAGAAGTTTAGGACCATTCGGATATTTTTTTGATATTGGAGTGCCAATGCCTCCCTTGAACTGCTATACACACGCACCAAACTGCCAAGACGATTTGCGCCACAGATCTGGACCTTTGTTATTGTTTGACAGAGCATCCCCAATACCAGAGACATTGTCACGTTAGTGCCCTAACCGGAACTTACTCAACCGTTGGGAAGAGTTTAACCAGTACCGGAGACATCAAGAACTTTCCTAAATAGGCCAGCTACCGATCTTTTTCACCATGCGGCTCCTCCATACCTTGCACCACCGGAAAAGAAGAAGTCTAACTACCTGCACCAACAAGACACAACTCTATTTAAAGCTTGTTACATTAACTATACAAAGAATGGGCCTTCTCTCGATTCCGCCGAAGCCTCTGGAACCCGGAAAGATAACGGAAATAATTAATATTTGTTCTCTCTCCTCCACATCTATTATTGTTTTGATCTAATGCTTCTTTTGAAATAGAGTCTGAATTCTTGGTTCCTTAACCATCAATAAAGAGATTATTACAATGAATACCATATTTTTCTTTTATTTTTTTCTTTCTTTGTTACTGCAAATGCCACAAACCATAACTTCCTCTAAAACTATTTTATTTTTCTGATGAGATGTCCTTCCTACCCTCAATCAATCTCTTTACTTTCATATCTCTCACCATACTAAAAATTTCACACGTGTCGTATCATGTCATCAATAAAGTAGAATTGTGGTTGTACTTACATTTGACAATTTTCCCCTCACTCGTGACTATTTATGTTATCTCTCTCTAGGGTTTTCAGTCTCTCAAATTCCACCAATTCATTTTTCCCTGAGAAGACGGGTAAGCATACTTGTCGCCTTTTAAACTCCATAGTTGGCCCCTTCTGTCAATTTCTCCGATCTTATTTCAAAATTTTTCATATCAATTTATGCTTTTCTATCCATAGACGGGAATAAATCATGTACATCTTCTATTTTCATCGTCCTAGGTTTTTAGATCTTGTCCTTCTATCTCAATTTCAAAATTTAGTCTATCATTGATTTCATTTTGTTGAAGAATGTAGAATTATTGTTAGATACATGTTGCTGACTTTGTTCATCGGAAACAAAATTCTTCAATGTTGTCCTTCTTGGGTCTATATCTTGTGCGTCGTTGAAGGAACTAAAAGCTTTTTTACATACTTCAACTCTCAATCTTCAACAATCAGGTTTAAATCTAAAACTGTCAATCTAAATTCAACTTTCGTTCTTCAACATTCGGGTTTAGATCTAAAACTCTCGATCATCAACATTAGGGTTTAGATCTAGAATTCTTGATCTAAATTCAACTCTTGATCTTCAACATTATAGTTTAGATCTTATATTTTGGTCTGTTGATTTCAACTCGTTTTCGTCCACCATTATTTCATCTCTGTCCAGCTTGATTTTATCCTCGAATTTATAGTTTTTTCTACAATTTTATGATTTTATCTACATTTGATGAACACACTTACTTTGACATCTTTACTTTTGTTTGTCCATGTTAGTTACTTTGATTTGTCCATGCTGTTTATTCAGTTTGTGAAGAAAAATTAAAATGATTTTGTCCATGAACTTTTCTGTCCATGAATTATGTTTTATTAACATCATTTTCTTGTCTTCAGGATCGCAAAAATGGAATATGGACAGTCCAGTGTCCGGTGTTGTTCCAAGAGAAAAAGACCACAGTTCGAGATGGTAAAATAGTGGCACGCCACTAGTCAAATCTCCGAGTGGAATGACTAGCCACTTGAGAATATCCAGTGAAAGGTAAATTCTGAGTGTGATCTCGAAAATAATAATTGCTGAACCCTTTTTTTATGTGGCTTTTTTCATAAAATTTATCTAAATAAGAATAATCACTTGAGATTACACCTTAACTAAGTCATAAAATAAATGGGTTGAAAAATGTCCTACTTGTGTATGTTTTTCATTTGTTAATCTTCATTTCACTATGAGCAAACACGCCCTACTTGAGAATGTTTATTTGTTAATCTTCATTTCACTATGACCAAACACGCCCAACTTGTGAATGTTTCTTTGTTAATCATCATTGCACTATGAGCAAACACACCCTACTTGTGAATGTTTATTTGTTAAATTTCAACCCATAAAATAAATGGGCGGATTTAATCCGCCCATATAAATCTCTAACCCATATACTAACAAAGACCAAAACCCATCTGGGTATTTTCCCAATAATATAAACAAAATTAACCCAAATATATGTTAAATCCTAGAATACACATTTTTTGTCTGGAAGTAAAACAAAACATTGTCTTATTATAAGAGAGAAACCAAAACCAAAACCTGAACCTAAACCTAAACCTAAACCCAAATTAAAATCCAAGAGAATAACATAAAAACAAATAGATTGGGAAAAAAATCTAAACTAGAAAAACCAACAGAAAAACTAGAATTGTTCATAAAACCTCAGAAATACCAAGCAAAACCATAAAAATAAACTAAACATATATACACATGATAATTGTTTGATGAGTTAAGCTATTGCTTTTATTTAATATGGAATTTATCTATCTAAAGACCAATCAAAACAACCCAAACCCAAATTTATACATAAATTTGAACTTAAATAAGTTTTTATAGAAATCCAAGTCCAAACTAATCAAAATTTTTGGGTCAATTTGATTTAATTTGGTCTGGCTTGTCCAAATTACCACCCCTAGCTTTTACACACTAAATAGTGTTCTCTTTAAACTCCAACACTTTCGCAACCTTTGTCTAAAAGTTTGCAATCTCCATGGTCAAATGCCAGCTTCAACTGAAAGCATTTAGTTTTGAGAACTGTGTTGTTCTTTAGCGGTGTGCCCGAGAACCTATGATTATTTGGCATTTACATCATATGAGCTTAATATCATCAGTCATAACTTGTGTTTGCTGGAATATTTTCATGGGCCATTTTAGTCCCAAAATTGTGAGAGTAGAAGAATACTTCTTCACCTACTTATTTATACATATCTACATGTATTAGAATTAAGATAAATTACATAATATAAGCCATTTAATTTTTCTTTCCCTATTATTATAAATCCATTCAATTAGCTCAAAAACAAAACAGGTTCAAAATCCAAAACAAATTATCCAAACACAACATTTTTAAATTAGAAAGCATAAGGTTGAAACTACAATATACATTTTGGTGATCAACACTCGGAATTTTCTTATTCATCTGTATCCATATCTTCAGAATCTGAAGATTCTGTCTATGTCTCTGTGTCTTATTCGTAACTTTCATCTGTCTCCACATCTTCTTCTTCGTTGTTCTTCTTTTCAAGGGAGAGTAAAATTGGATTACCGTGGCTGTCACTCAAAGAAAATAAAATCTTTTAAGAAAATATTCCAAAATTAACACAATTGAATTTTAATACTAAACCGTAAAACTAAATTTTAAATTATAAACTCATAAGATATACATGTTCTTAATTTCAAAGTAATTTGACTATATATATATTTGTTGAACAAAATATCACTGAAGTAGGTGGTGAATATAAATATATTGTAGAAGATGTTTGAAGAAATAATAGAAACCACAAACTAGTGAGATTAAATTTTAAAATTGTTTGAGATCAAATAGAGCAAATGGAGTACCTTAGTTTGTTAAGGGGTTCTGGACCAAATTCGGTACCACAGATGGGACAATATTACCAAACCATCTTGTGTTATTTTTTCATGTATGCAATTCCAACAAACGGTATACAAATATTTAACAACATTTTTGCAATTCGAAGTTATTGTAATAAGTTTGAAAACCTGACAACTTTCAGTCTTCATGTTGAATAAACATATGATAGAAACGACTGAAGCCAAACCAAGTTCCTTTAACAACAAATAAAAGCCAAACCAATTTCAATAGTGAACAGTAAATCTAAGGTACTGAACAATTGGTATGGCTTTTTGATAGAGAAACAAACCGAAATAGAATGAAATTCCCAACAGAAAAATGTGCAAGAGATATAAAAAAAAAAAGCTTATAAGACAACAACATACATGACTAAATTATACACTTCATGCAAAATCATTTAAAAGTCTAAATGAATAAAATATTTTAATAAGAGGGCTCACAGATGTGCTGGCACTTCTTTAGGGTTGTGGCTTCATCAAACAAATTGTTATAGATAAAACAAGTAAACACGTCCATTTTTATTTTGTCTCCTCTTAGTTCCATAAGAACAACAACAAAAGACCACAACAACAAGAAACAAACAGAATAAATATTTGTGTTTTGACCAACAAAAGTAGTATATTTTCTTCTTATATCAAGTTTTGTTTAGTGATATGTTTTGGTAATAAATCTTTATATTATTAATAGTATCATAACTAAATCATATGCTACTTAATTTTGTAATATTTCTATGAAATTATACTTTTTCTATATTATTACACTTTAATTTTTCTAGTTCTAAAAAAATTTGGTATTCACTAATGCACAAATATATTATATTTATTTACTCCACTAATACTAGATTTTTTTTCAGTAACTTCTAAAAAAGTGAGTCTTTTTCATAACAGATTAAAATCTAAAACAGAATCAAATATTTTAATATGGAAAATTTCTATACAGAATAAATTTATTAGTAAACCTCAAGATCTAAAAGTAAAATAAAATATAACTATTATATACTTGATATCAAAATATTAAAGTAAGATATTTTTAAGTTAATTTTTTTTTTAAACCTTTTTAAGAAAAAAATGTTTTCTTAGTTATAATTTGTTCTTAAGGAACTAAGAGGAGACAAAAGAAAGATGGATGTGTACACTTGTTTTATCTGTAACAATTTGTTTGACGAAGCCACTGCCCTAAAGAAATGCCAGCATATATGTGAGCCCTCTTATTAAAATAGTTTATTCATTTATACTTTTTAGGATTTTGCATGGAGTATGTAATTTAGTCCTGCATTTTTTTGTCTTGTGAGTTCTTTTTTTTTTATCCTTGAAACATTTTTCTGTGGGGAATTGCATTTTTTTCCCTTTGTTTCTCTAACAAAAAGCCAAACCAATTGTTCATTACCTTAGATTTACTGTTCACTATTGAAATTGGTTTGGCTTCAACCATTTCTTTCATATGTTTATTCGATATGAGGATTGAAAGTTGTCAGTTTTTCAAACTTATTGCAATAACTTTGAATTACAAAAAAAACTGTTAAATACTTGTATACAGTTTGTTGGAATTGTATACATGAAAAAATAACACAAGATGGGTGGCAATATTGTCCAATCTGTGCTACCGAATTTGGTTCAGAACCCCTCAACAAATTAAGGTACTCCATTTGCTCTATTTTATCTCAAGCATTTCAAAACTTTTAATCTTACTAGTTTGTGGTTTTTATTACTTCTTCAAACATCTTCTACGATATAATTATATTCACCCCTATTTCAGTGGTATTTTGGTCAACAAATATATACATATATATATATATAGTCTAATTACCTTGAAATAAAGAAAATGTATAGCTTATGAGTTTAGAATTTAAATTTAGTTTTAGGGTTTAGTCTTAAAATAAAATTTTGGTATTTTGGTACATTATATTAAAATATTTCATTTTTGTTGAGTGGCAGCCACGATGATCCAATTTTACTCTCACTTGAAAAGGACAACAGTGAAGAAGAAGATGTGGAGACAGACGAAAGTTCCGAAGAAGATACAGAGACAGAATCTTTGGATTCTGAAGATATGGATACCGATGAATAAGAAAATCTCTGTGTAGCTGACCAAAAGTTACGTTTTTGTTTTCAACCTTATGTTTTCTTATTTTCAAGTGTTGTGTGTTGGATAATTTATTTTGGATTGCAGACCTGTTTTTGTTTTAAGTTATTTTAATGGATTTTTAATAATGTAAAAATAAAAATTAGATGGCTTATATAAAGTATTTAACTTAAGGATTAAATACCATAAATAGACATTTTTGAAAATTTATTTCCAAACGGGGACCCCTACTACTTTAAAAACTTTTTCAAGGGGACCCTATTTGAAAATAGTTTTTTCAAAAAGTCTATTTTAGACAATGCCCAATTAACTTAATTCTAATACCTGTAGTATTAGATATGTATAAATAAGTAGGCGAATAAGTATTCTTCTACTCTCACCATTTGGGGACTAAAATGGCACATGAAAATATTAAGCTCATATCTGTAATATTCCAGGCAACAAAGGTTATAACTGATGTTTGTTTGATCTGTAACAATTACATATATAAAGTTGATTCAACACTTTAGATTTACTGTTCACTACTGAAATTTTTTTGGCTTTAATCGTTTGTTTCATATGCGTATTCGATATGAGGATTGAAAGCTGTAATATTTTCAGTCTTATTGCAATAAATTTGAATTACAAAAAACCGTTAAATCTTTCTTTACATTTTGTTGGAATGGCATACATGAAAATATAACACAATATGAGAAAATTGTCAGAAAAATACCCAACTTTCACATTTTCTCCAAAAAAAAGCACAAATTTTAATAGTAAAACAAATACCATATTTTGTGTTGACTGAGCTTAAATAGGTACAACTTTAGTCAACATTAATTATCATTTAACTATCATTTACTTTTAACGAAGAAAAATACGTCAATGTTTCAAAAATATAAAAAAATTTAAACAACAAGAAGAAAAACATGATACATGGAGAAAATTTTCAAAACCCTAATGCTAGAATTTTGTCAGTTGATGTTGTATCCTCACAAGATTCCCTTCGTGCTTCCTCTTCCTCATGAAATAGGCTATTTCGGGTGTTCTTATAATGTCAATATGCTTCTGAAAACGTGTGGTTATGGGATGTGGCAGTTGAATGGTATTCCATGTAACCATGCCTCTTGTGCTATCATAGCAAAGAAGCTAAAGGTTGATGACTATGATTCTGAATCGTACAAAAATTTAATGTGGCGGCAGCCATATGATCATAGTATTAAGCCAGTGGAAGGAATGAAGTTATGGCTGAGGTTAAACAGATTACCTATCTTGTCACCACCAAACAGATTAGGAAACTCTGGTAGGCGTAAAAGCCTCCATGAAGCTGCCTCTTCTTCTAATAAGACAAATTTAACCTGTGATCAGCGTATCATAACATGTTCAAACTGTAAGAAAGAAGGGCATAATAAGTTAACATTTGCAAGACCAAGTGTTGAGTCTGAAGCTAAAAGACCAAGAGGTATACCAAGGGAACATCAGGTGAGGTTAAATATAGGTTAAATTTGCTATGTTACCTTTGCTATTTTAGCTTTACTTTACTTTAGTTGGAAACTAAACGATCATGTTTGTCCTATTTGATATAGGAATGACAATCACAAGGATCACAAGTAGCATCATAAGTTTAATTTCGAACTCTGTTGCTTTTGTTAGTTTTGTTTTTCTATGTTTCCTTTTATTTGTTATCAATTCAAACAGAATTGTGATATCTCAATTTTCTTTGATAACATAAAAATAGAAAAATAAAAGATGACTTAATATTCTTCAACTTTAGTTTTCTACTAAAATCAACTCCAACGGAAAGTGGTACAACAAGTCCATTATCTCATCTACTCAAATTCTGAATCGTGAAACTAGCGATACGGAATCGAGCTACAATTTCTCGATCACCCACGTACATATAGCTTAATCTTTAATAAAAGTGCTATTTTTCCTAAATAAAAACGTGTGTTATTTGTGGAACAAAACGTTCATTTAGTGCTATTTTTGAGAATTGCCTTTTAATTTTTCACTTCCTTTTTTCTTTAGTTTAAAAACTAGTAGGTGACCTTCCCTTTGGGCGGGATTTTGATTAAGGATTTAGGTTACATTGTTAGTAAATAATAGAGTTTTTCATTTTTATTTTATTTTTTATTTTCGTGGTATATTGTGTTTACTGGTTCTCCATTTTTTGGTGTTTGATATTTTTCTGTATGCTTAACGTCATGAAAATTTGTGTGTGTGTATCTTTCTTTATTGTTTTTTTTCAACAAAGACTCAAAATTCAAACTTGCCACAAAGATGATTCTATATAAGAGTAATAATTTAATTTCATGAGTTCTTTTTCTTGTCAATGTATTCTTTTAGTTACTGTATGTCATATGTTTGTGTATGTGTCCGCCTCTATGTAACAGGTTTTGCATTTGTTGGATATTTTGCAGTGAAATAAACATAGTTTCCAAAGTTCAGTTAGTCCTCGTCAGTTTCAGAACTATTTAAGGTGGTCTTGAAAGATTTTTTTTTGGGCTCCCAAACATGATCACATTCAACCTTGACATTCAAAGCATTTGAACCATTTTTTCTTAAATTTGAGTGGTTTAATCTCATAAGTTCATGTGGAAAATTGCTTTTAAGTGGAGTAAAATTAGTCACCCGTTAACTTCTCTATCTAAAGAAATTCATTTTTGTTGTTGTTTCTTCTTACTCTTTCTTAATGCCTAGGAAAAAAGATTGAAGCCAACCAGCAGTTAACGCAAAGCCATGTCTCTTTCCATTATTCTCAGAAAATCTACATCCCACTTTGATTATGTCACTTGTTACGTCTTGATGAACGCTTTGTATACTCATTGATATAATGTGCCTCCTCGTTGCTGCTCTTAAGATATATCTCCATTAGTTGATTGCTTCTAATGGGCTGACGGCGCGTGGCTTGAGATTCATGTAGATTTGTGTGGTCCAATACAGACTGCATCTCTTGGTGGCAGCCAATATTTTATGTTTCTCACAGATGACTACAGCAGGATGAGCTGGGTTTATTTTTAGGAGACTAAGGGAGAAGCCTTTGAAATGTTTAAGAAGTTCAAGGTGCTTGTGGAGAAACAAAGTGAACACCAAGTCAAGGTGTTGAGGACTAACAAAGGTGGAGAGTTTACATCCACTGAGTTCAACAACTTGTGTGAAACAGAAAGGATTCATCGTGAGCTTACTACAGCTTATACACCGGAGCAAAATACTGTGGCAGAGAGAAAAAACAGAAGTGTCGTAGAGATGGCTAGAAGCATGTTGAAGCAGAAGAATCTATCAAACCAATTCTGGGCTGAAAGTGTTAAGACAGTTGTGTATCTGTTGAACATTTCACCTACAAGAGTTCTGTTAACCAAAACGACATATGAAGCATGGTGTGGAAGAAAACCTGAGATTGTTGAAAGCATAAATGTTACCTTTGATGAGGAAGCAATCTGGAGTTGGCGTGAAGGTGATAGTGGTGAGCTTGTGGAAGTTGTCGTTGACAGCAGTGTTGAACGACAAGAGAATAAGAGTCCAGTTAGTTCTGCAGCTAATACACCAGGAAATTTAGTCCCTGGTTCACCAAGTTCTAGTTGTGGAACCGGGTCAAACAGCAGTGCTGCTGATGGAAGTTCAAGCTCAAGTCCACCTCAAAAATTCAGATCTTTTCAAGAAATTTATGAGATTCAACAAACTCTTTTACTTTTGAACCAAAAACTTTCAATGATGTAGAAGAAAAAGAAGAATGGAAAAAAGCAATGGATGAGGAGATAACATCTATAGAGAAGACTCAAACTTGGCAGCTAGTTGAGCTTCCTAAAGGTAAACACTTAATTGGTGTGAAGGTTGCGTGTAAAACAAAGTATCTTGAAGATGAGATATTTGTGAGTCAGCATAAGTATGCGACAGACTTGTTGAAGAAGTTCAACAAAACGAAGCAGTATTTTGGAGCAGCAAAGAGGTTGCTGAGGTATATTGCTGGTACAAAAGATTTTGGTCTGTGGTACAACAGAGTTTTGGTGTTTGAGTTGCTTGGTTTCATAGACAGTGACTGAGCTGGCTGTGTGCAAGACAAAAAAAGCACTTCAGGACATGTTTTCAATCTGGGTTATGGAGCAATTTGTTGGAGTTCAAAGAAGCAAAACGTGACAGCATTTTCATCGTCAGAAGCTGAGTAAACAGCAGCTACTGCAGCAGCGTGTCAAGCAGTTTGATTAAAAAGGATTCTGTAAGATATCAAGCAAGAGCATAAGAGTGCAACAATCATTTTCTGTGACAATAAGGCAGCTATAACAATGACAAAGAATCAAGCATATCATGGAAGAACAAATCATATATCAATCAAAGTCAATTTCATCATAGATTTGGTAAGTGAAGGTTCTGTTATGTTAGAGTATTGTAGCACAAACGAGCAGAGTGCAGATGTTCTAAAAAAGGCGTTATCCAAGAACAAGTTTGACTACTTCAGAAGCAAGGTTGGAGTGTGCAAAATTTTGAATCAAGGGAGAGAGTTGAATATTGATTCAAACATGAATTTAATTGGGACAATTAAATCATTTGTTAGTTTTTATTTTCTATTCAATTAAGGATTTCAGTTTTATCTTTCTTGTAGGACATAAATGAGTCCATGGATTAATGGGTGTCAATTATATTTTATTTTCTATATATTCATGTATTTGATTCAGTATCAAACATCAGAGAATAATTTAAGAATATCAGAGAAGAAGTATTATTCAGAACTTTGTTCTTATTCTTATTTTGTTTCTTTTAATGTAACCCCTCTATTTCACAACAACTTATCCATTTCCTAGTGAACGTTGGTAAATGTCCAGCGGTTGCATTTGCTGGATTGGGCAGCCAAAACCCAGGTGTCATCACTATTGCCAACACTGTGTTTGGTTCTAACCCACAGATAGATGCAAGTATTCTTAGATGCAAGTATTCTTGCACTTGCGTTCCAGTTGGACCCAAGGATTGTCTTGGATCTACAGGTAAATTCAAAAAATTATAATAACTAGATTCGAACCCGTGGTACACCGCATGTCAATTGTTTTTATATAAAATTATAGTATTTTATTTATATGTATATTGTTTATAAATATTAGTATTTTAAGCTTTATTATACCTAGATGTTTGGATGTATCTAATATATAATAATTTAAAATAATTTAAAAAATAAAACAAAATAAAGGTGAAAGGAAAATCATATTTTTTCCAATATATAGGTTTAAATTAGGTAGAATAGTTTAGAAAATTAGAAATTAGTGTTAGTTTCCATAATATCAATATATAGGTGATTGTTTGGATGTAAGAATAAAAATAGGGTATTTGGAAACATAAATACCTCAAATTTGTACTTCAGTTTTAATAGTATATATATAAGATCGGATATTGAATAACTAAAAAATTAATGATTAAATAATAATTACTTTAAACTTGTTTGGATGTAAGTATAAGATAGAGAGTGTTTGGTAATAGGAGTTCCTAAATTTGTATTTCCTTTTCAATACTATACTAGAGTTTAACCCGTGGTACACCGCGTGTCAATGTTTTCTTAATTAATGTAAAACAATATTTATATTTTATTATTTAATATTTTCTGGTCAGTTTTCCATATAATTTATAATTTTTTAGATTGTGTTCATTTTGTTTATATATTTATTTTTTCTTTTACTTATATGTAATTTTAATTTCATCAAATTTACTTATATGTAGTTAACTTATATTTCTATTTTAATTTTTGTAAGCAGTTCTTGTGTCCAAATGTGTCCCACTATGTTCACATGAAATCGAGATGTCCAGAAAATTTGATTATTTATTTAATTAAAAACAATTTATAAAATAAATAATTTTTTAAATAGAAATGTTTTTAATACTTTCTTTTCATAAATATTCTGAGAAATATCCCGAAACAGATCGGTCAGTCAAAGGAGTCAATGAGGTGGCACGGGTCAGAGGAAGAAGATCGATCGATCCAATTCGGATCTATCGATCTCAATCATGAATATTCTCCAGATCGCACATTAACTCCAAATTTTAACCTAGAAGACACTCTATAAATAGGGATCATTTCCTGAGTGGACAGAGAGACCTAGACACGAATTTTACTGTTACTCTGCTATTTTTATTTTCATTTCAGATCTGTTCTTTTTACATTGATTTTTCTCAGATCTAAAATATTTTCATTGTATTTTCAAGATCTACATTTTGTCTTCATCTTTTTTTTTTGCATTTTCAACCATACAACATCATGATCTATCAATCCAATACCATGGTTGAGTATATCTGCATCTTGGGAGATAGAATATATTCAAAGGGATTTAATGTTTAATTAGGTTATTGTTATATATTAGAATTATGGTTAATAGATCTCTACTTCTATGAATCAAATGTTTTTGCTAGGTTGACGAATCTATCAAATGATTCATAGGGTTTTATAGTACAGCTAGCGTTGGCTATTCTATCCAAAGTCTATAGTTTGTAGGCTTGATTTCCAGATTTCCAAGAGTTAAACCTGGATCTACAAGTGAACTCTCTCAGACTAGCTCAAAATATGCTATCATAGCGTTGGTTTTAGTGTTTTTTCAGGTTTTCACTTCGTTGGAGCTAAAATGTGCAAAATATAGCAACGCTGGACGTTTTTACACATTATTGGATTTAGGAGACATCCTAGATCGATCAATCCTGAAGAAGATCGACCAAGCACGATGAGGATCAACCGATCCTGAAGCAGATCAGTCAGTCAAAGGAATCTATGAGGTGGCACGGATCAGAGGAAGAACATCAATCGATCTCAGTCACGAATATTCTCCAAATTGCACATTAGCTCCGAGTTTTGACCTAGAAAACACTCTATAAATAAGGCTCATTTCCTGAGCGGACAGAGAGATCGAGACACAAAATTTTACTGTTACTCTGCCATTTCTATTTCTCATTTCAGATCTGTAATTTTTTATATTGGTTTTTCTCAGATATAAAGTATTTTCATTGCATTTTCAAGATCTACATTATATCTTCATCTCTTTCTTTGCATTTTCAACCATACAACATCATGATCTATCAACCCATTACCATGGTTGGGTAAATTTATATGTTGGGAGATGGGATTTATTCAAATGGATTTAATGTTTAATTAGGTTATTGTTATATATTAGAATTATGGTTAATAGATCTCTACTTCTATGAATCAAATGCTTTTGTTAGTTTGACGAATCTATCAAATGATTCATAGGGTTTTATAGTACAGCTAGCATTTGCTATTCTATCCGGAATCTATAGTTTGTAGGTGTGATTTCCAGATTTCCAAGAGTTGAAGCTGGATCTACAAGTGAACTCTATCAAACTAGGTTGAAATATGATATCTTAGGATCCTAGCGGATTTATGATAGAATATTATTTGCTTTTATTAAAAAATATTTATTTTGGTACAGTGTTTGTGTTCTAGATCTAGATAGTTTAATTGCTAATTCGGTTAGATATTCTTTTTATTTATTTAAATCCCTGTGATTTCCCAGATCCTAATATTTGTTTTTAATTGATTTTATTTCCTTATTTAAAAGATTTTTATTCGGATTTTATTCGGATTTCCTTTTGCGACACTTTTCATTTTTTTATCCTAGCTCTGTTTAGATCTAAGGATCTATAGTGCTCTTTACTCTCTGTGGATCTATCCCACAATAATACTTCTGTGCACAACCGTGCACTTGCGGAGTTTAGATGTTGGATAAAACCTAATGCATAAAACATCACATCAAGTTTTTGGCTCTGTTGCCGGGGAGTGATTTATAGCCTTTAGATTTAAATTTTTAAACCTAGTCCAGAATATTTTATTTTCTGCATTTATATTTACATCTCTGTGATCGACCGATCCCCATAAGATCGATTGATCCTACTTCTAGCACGATCGACTGATCCTACTTTGTGCAAGATCGATCGATCCTCTTTGGTCGTTCGATCCTTTTTCTCTCGAGATCTACCGATCGCTTCCAAGATCGATCGATCCCAGAGCTTTTTTTCTGGATCTGATTTTCAAACTTCTTTTGCGTCTCACGTGTATGCAATTAAGGAGCAAGGCTTCTAAAGATCTACAAGACCTGATCATAGAAGAGTTGACAAGGAAATCCACAAGGAAGATCAAAGAAACAAAGAAAAACAAAACCATAAGGAAAGCAAAATATAATAACCTTTGTATGGCTGATCCTAATAACCTTAGAAACATTCTCCCTGTTGTTGATGGTGAGAATGCAGATGCAGTCCGGCAGAGAGAGGGTCATGATAATAGAGGACTTCTCAATGATGCTGGAGCTGCTGGGGTTGGCATAAATGCTGTGCGGAGACTGCAAGTCCCGCCATGCAGAGTTACCTTAGGCGAGCAAGATGCCCCGCACAGCTACTATAGGAACCGATCTGCTATCATTCCCCCTCCTATCCAGAGGCAAGATTATGAGATTAAACCTCAAATAATCGCTCTGATTAAACAGAATCAATTCTATGGGCTATCTAACGAGAACCCAATGGACCATATTGATATCTTTGAGGAGATCTGTAGTACCACCAAAGCCAACGGAGTCCCCCAAGACTACCTCTGTTGTAGGCTATTTTCCTTTTCACTTGCTGATAAGGCTCATAGATGGCTGAAATCTTTGAGTCCCGGATCTATCACAAGCTGGGGTGAATGCCGAGCTGCTTTCATTCAGCAGTTCTTCACCAAAGCTAGATCCGCAGCGCTAAAAACAAAATAGCCACATTCCGCCAAGCTGGTACCGAGTCCTTCAATGAAGCTTGGGAACGCTATAAGAATATCTAAGGGACTATCCCCCTCGAAGCTACACTGAGTCAGACAGGATGAACTTTTATGAAGTTGAAATGAAGTATCAAATGGCTATGTACAAAGCCAGTAGGAGAGACTTCATGAGCAACACGCTGGAGGAAGAAATGGAGCTCATTGAAAACCTGGCAGCAAGCGACTCTAACAGATCTTCTAACTATGATAGGAGAGTCAACCCTACTCGGGTGAGTGATAAGATCATAGAGGAGCTTAATGCTAAGGTGGACATTCTAATGAGAGCTCAAAAAAGATTTGTTAATCTCTTGTAAACTGATGAGTTCAATGATGAGGAGGATAAAACTAAGAAGATCAACTTTCTCGGTGGACAGGGAAACTACCAAAATCAGGGTTTTAACCTGAATTTTAGGAACCATCCTAACCTGTCCTATCGCAGTATTAATGTTGAGAAATCTGGAGATCAGTTTCATCCATCTTGGAGTACTCAAAACCAAGTGAACTTCCAAAACAATGCTGGTTATGGTAAAACTGGATTCAACCCCCAATCTGGGAATGCTTGTTCCATGGGGAAGATTGAATCCTTATTCCAGCAAATCATGGAAGGACAGAAGAAATTTGCTGGAGAAATCAACCTTAAAGTTGATAACATGTACAATGATTTAAATGAGAGGCTTGAATCCTTGGGTGTCCATGTGAGGATATTGGAAACCGAGGTAGCAAGGTCAGCTGAAATGGTTAAGGCATTACCAGGGACTCTCCCAGGGAAGCCTTAGCTCAATCTCAGAGAATATCTAAAGTACATCGATCTGTTCAGAGATGAGGAATTTTTTACAGAAATGTCCGCTGAGATCGATCGATCCGAAGGTGGGACCGATCGATCCATCGATGAGAGCCACTGCTTTCTCGATGAAAGGATCGACCCAGATTTTATCAGGATTGACCCATAGAGTGAGATCGATCAATCCTACTCTTCCAACAAATATTTAAAAATCGGGCCGGATCGACCGATCCAGTCTGAGATCGATTGATCCTCGTGGACACGATTTTGGGATCCTTTGCTTGATAAAAACCAGAGATTAGAAATTCGACCCTGCAGCCACCTAGAGAGATGAACTCTGCTGAGAACATGGAGACCAATGAGAATCAAGGAGGGATTGGAAGAGATAACCCGAAACCACCTGAAAAAGAAAACCCTGAGATGTAGAAAAGGATACATCAGGTAATCACTGAGATGAGGGTGAGATTGCCTTAACATGGAAGTTAAATCAATGACCCCTCAAGTCATGGATTCAATGAGAGATATAATTGCTGTAAGGACAACTATGCAAGAAGCAGCTGATTTCCTTCAAGATGAATGTAGCAAGAAGATGCCAGAAGGACTCCCCCGAAAATTAGAGGATCCTGGAAGGTTTAGTCTCACGGTCAGAATAGGGTAATACCAATTTAAGAACAGCCTTCTTGACACTGGAGCCAGTGTGAAAATGATGCCACTCAGCCAAGCTAAGAAGTTAGGGTTACTACACATGACACTAGTTACCATAAAAGTTGAGATGGCTGATGGTACATCAAGAAAACCAGTAGGGAAACTCTTAAACATTCCTGTCAAACTTAATAGAAGTTATGCGCTGGTAGATATTGTTGTCCTTGCATTGGATGAATAATGGAAAGGAGTTATACTTGGCAGACCTTTTCTAGCAACAACCAGAGCCTCAATTAGTATCCCCAAGAGTAGGATTAAACTTAGGTTAAAAGACACCTCCATGACCTTCTACGTCGATACCGTCGACAGAGTCCCCACCTTGAATGGTCAATCTTTCATTATGAAATATGTGGACTCTCCTGATGTTGTTCATCCAATGGACATGACTCCGGGAAGCGATCTTGGTGAAGACCCAGCAGAAATAAACTTTTAAACCACTGAAGAAGATCTGGACTACCTGATGAGAGCTGTAACTGCAAAGCCCAAGATCAGGGCAGAAAACCAGCCACCAGATGAGGAGGGTACCACTCTTTCAATGAACCCAGAACCCAATTGAAATAAAATTAAGTCAAGCTAGTGACTTTGTAAAAACAAGCGCTAGTTGGGAGGTAACCCAACATGTTTTTTTAATTTATTTTTGCTTTTGAATTATTAAAACTATTATATTTTATTTCCCTTCAGTTATTTTCAATACATTTATTCATTTTCCAAAATAAGATATGATGATGTTTTTGTGTTGAGCTGACTGAAAAGTGCAAAACACAGAAGATGCGAATTTCAAGAAGTTTCAGTATGCTGGGATCGACCGATCCTACCCAGATCGATCGATCCCCGAGACGAGAAAAGCTGAAAACGAGTTCATGTACACACCAGTGCTCCCTTTATTTTGGTCTTAAAACTCCTTCAACGGTTTATGGTTTGATTTCTTGTTCACAATTCATTATCTCCAGTGTTGTTTCACAGCACCCATTTTCTTTGATTTTATATCACTGCGGGACACACTGATTTAAGTCTGGGGGAAGGAGTGACTGCTTTCATATGTTACTAACACTGTGTTTTCTTTTGTTTACTTGTCCCAAAAAAATTTCAAAACTTTTTCAAAAATAAAACTTTTTAATTTTTCTTGAGTCATTTTATTGAGTCAGAACATGGGCTTTTTACAATTTTCTTGGTTTCCATTTTATGTTGACATTTATTGGACTTAGTTCAAGAAGATTGGAAACACCATCAGTAGATCAACTTTACCCGAAGCGACATATCCTTTAGAAATCTGAATGATCCAGCGTTGGCTCTATCTACTTGGACCTTTAACTTGGACTAATCTTCTCACTTAGGGGCTCGATATCGCAAAAGGAATCATATACATCTGGAGGTTACCCCAATATAATTGGAGCTCCAGATGGCTAAGCTCATTTTTAGTTTGGTTCCACACCCTTACACCCTTTTTCATTCAGACCCCAGTCCTCTTTCACAACATTAGGAGCATGTACAACCAAGTGCAAAAACTACGGAGTATGGGAGCCGGTACAACCAAATGTTCTAAAGATTTCTGAGTAAGCTTTATAGTATCATTACTTCATCTATATTTGTTTGAGTTGACTATTGGTGCAGTTTTTAGTAGGATTGATGTACATGGTTAGAACTGATTCCAACTTCCCCTTCTCAAAAAAAATGCTCTAGGATCGACCGATCCTACCTTGATTGATTGATCCCGTCTAATCCCAAGACTCTCTTTCAAAAAATAAAAAAATAAAACGAAATGAAAGAGAAGGGAAAGAAGTCTGAAGGAACCAGAATAAAACCTTTGAACCAACATCATGGGATTTCCATTCTTGTAGGTGGGGTATCCATCAATCAACCTCTTTGAGTCATAGGCTTCAAACCCATTCCCTTCGATGATTTCAAAACTTGATCTCGTGCTAGTCCTTTTGTAAAGGGATCTGCTAAGTTATCGGCCGACTTGATGTAATCCACAGTGATTACACCCATTGAGATCAAATGTCTAATGGTTTTATGTCGCCTTGATATGACAAGATTTACCATTCTAAAGATTGTTCAGTGCCCGGGATATAGCTGATTGACTATCACAGTGTATAGGCAGTGCCGGGACTGGTTTCTCCCACATTGGGATACTTTCCAAGAATTTACGAAGCCATTCTGCTTCCTCTGCTGCTTTATCTATAGCAATGAACTCAGATTCCATGGTTGATCTGGCCAACAGAGTTTGTTTCGTGGATTTCCATGATACTGCTGCACCTCCAAGAGTAAAGACGTATCCACTTGTGGATTTGGAGTTCTTTGAATCAGATATCTAGTTAGTGTCACTGTATCCTTCCAATACTGCCGGTTCTTTACCATAGTGCAGCCCAAAATTTTTACTATAACGTATGTAGTTTAACACTCTTGTTATGGCTTTCCAGTGTGTATGTCTTGGATTACTCATGTAATGACTGAGTACATTTACTGCATGCCCTAAATCGGGTCTAGTACAATTGGTTAAGTACATTAGACTGCCGATCACTCTTGCATACTCTACTTGTGACACGGCTTCACCTGAGTTTTTCGTCAAATGAAGTTGTGGGTGTACAGGAGTTTTTGCAGTTCCACTTGAGTAGCTCTTGAACCTCTCAAGTATCTTTTCAGCATAATGTCCTTGAGACAGAGTAATTCCATCAGAATTTCTTGTGATCTTGATACCCAAAATGACGTCCGCAAGACCCAAGTCTTTCATGTCAAATTGTCCACTAAGCATGGTCTTAGTTTTTTGGACTATACCATTATTACTTCCCATGATGAGCATGTCATCAACGTACAAACACAAAAGAATATACCCGTTAGGAGTACATTTAATGTAGATGCACTTATCACATTCATTGATGCCGAAACCATTTGACATCATTACCTTGTCAAACTTTTCATGCCATTGTTTTGGGGCTTGTTGAAGTCCATACAATGACTTCACGATTCTACAGACTTTGTCTTCTTACCCTGGGGCTATGAAACCTTCAGGTTGTTTCATATATATCTCCTTTAAATCACCATTTAAAAAGGCAGTTTTCAAATCCATTTGATGGATTTCTAGATCTCTTAAGGCTGCAATACCTATCAGAGTTCTGATTGAAGTTATTCTCGTCACGGGAGAATAGGTGTCAAAGAAGTCTAGACCTTCTTTTTGTCTGAATCCTTGCACCACAAGTCTTGCCTTGTACTTATCAATAGAGCCATCCGTCTTCAATTCTTTTTTGAAGATCCATTTTCACCCTAGTGCTTTAAAACCTTCCGGTAAATCAGTAATCTCCCATGTATGAGCTTGCATAATGGAGTCAATTTCACTATTGACTGCTTCCTTCCAATAGTCTTCCTCGGGTGTTGACATAGCTTCATTGTATGTCTTTGGTTCATTCTCTAAAAGAAAGACCATGAAGTCAGGACCAAATGATTTCTCCTTACGAGATTTTTTGTCTGCTTCAATTACTGAAACACCAGAACTGCTAGCCTCATTTGTCAAGATAATTTTGTCTCTTTCTTCATGAGTTCATTTCAGCCTTTGTTTATCTTTACACGGAAAGATGTTTTCAAAGAAAAACGCATTTCTTGATTCCATTACTGTCTGAACGTGGATATCCGGTATATCTGATTTGTGTACCAAAAACCGGTAGGGACTACTGTTGTGTGCATATCCAATGAAAATACAATCAACGGTTTTAGGTCCAACTGTGACCTTCTTAAGGAGTGGTACTGCAACTTTTGCTAAGCACCCCCACACTTTCAGGTATTTGTACGAAGGTACATTACCTTTCCAAAGCTCATATGGTGTTTTGCCAGTTACTTTGTGCGGTATTTTGTTGAGGATATAGTTTGTGGTGAGTAAACCTTCCCCTCATAGATTCTGGGTTAGGCCAAATTCCTGCAACATCGCATTCATCATCTCTTTCAGAGTTCGATTCTTTCTTTTTGCGATACCGTTAAATTCTGGTGAATAGGGAGCAGTAGTTTGATGTATAATGCATTTCTCACGACATAATGCATTGAATGGTCCATCATACTCTCCACCTCTATCACTTTTTACTATTTTGATAGTTTTTCCCAGTTGGTTTTCAACTTCCATCTTGTATTCTTTGAATTTTTCCAAGACTTCATCTTTACTACGTAGCAAGTACACGTAGCAGTATCTTGTACAATCTTCTATAAAAGTAACAAAATACTTTTTACTGCCTCTAGTTGGTATGTACTTCAAATCACACAAATCTGTGTGGATTAAGCCAAGAGGTTACGTTGTTCTCTCAACACGAGGAGATGGTGTTTTTGTTTGAACGCATACTTCATATTTGTCTTTGCTAATTTTGCATTTTGGAATCAGGTTCAGATTAATCAATCTTTCAATTGACTTATAATTTACATGTCCGAACCATTCATGCCAGATATTAGAAGACTCAACCAAATAAGCAACTGGATTCTTATTCATTGAAACTTTGGAAACAGATACATCACTTTTCTTGAGGATTGTCATTACACACATTTTGATCAATCCTTCCTTAACAAAATCTTTTCCAATAAAAATACCATTTTTCCTAAGGATCAGCTGATTAGCCTCAAAGTTGATGCCAAATCCGTACTTGTTCATCAGAGTCCCAGAAATCAGGTTCTTCCTCGTGTCAGGAACATGCTTCACATTGTTGAGAGTTACCTTCATGCCGGAAGTCATTTTCAACACCACTTTTCCAGTACCTTCAATCTTGGAGTGAGACATGTTTCCCATCCTCAGATTCTCGTTTGACTCGCTCTTCTGGTAGGTGTTGAACATGTCTTTGTCAATGCATATGTGTGTGGTAGCCCCAGTGTCATACCACCACTCTTTTGGATTGTCTTCACCAGTGACCACGTTTGCTTCAGTGACCACTGCACACAGATCAGATTCAGCCAGGTATGCCTGATTATTTTCCCTGGCCTCCCTGGCCATGCTTTTACACTCTCAAGACTTGTGTCCAATCTTGCCATAATGGTTACACTTCCCAGAAAATTTCTTGAAGTTAGATCCTTTAGGAGCTGGAGTTTGCTTCTTAAGCCTTTTGAGGATTGAGGAGCAAATTTGTTTGGTATCGCCTTATTAGGAATTACTTTACCCTTGCCCTTCCTTCTGTATTCTGCCACATTTGCATCATGAGTAAACTCTGATCCAGTTTTCTCACGCTTATTGGCCTCATTTTGCAACCTTGACACCAAGTCCAGCAATGACAATGGCTTCTGCTTGTAACACAGGTAGTTTTTGAAGTCATCCCAACTCGCAGGTAGCTTCTCAACGATGGAATTCACTGTGAGCATCTCAGACATCTTCATTCCTTCGTCTGCTATTCTTTGGAATATCAACTGCAGCTCATGAATTTGTTCCATGATGGGCCTCGAGTCCACCATTTTATAATTTGCGGTTGCAAATTGACTGGAACCCACATTGAACACTTTGTACTTCTTTTCCAACGCCTCCCAAAAGTACTTGGAGTTGTTGGTTTCAGAATACACATCATACAGCTCATTGACCAAGCAGTGCAGTATGTGACCTTTGCAAAGGTAATCCCCATGGACCCATGCTTCGACACTTACGAGAACATGCGCATCCTTATTGCCGGGTGGCAACTCTGGTTTGACCTCAGTAAGGTACTTAGTCAAATTCAGGTTGTGAAGAAAAAATTGCATCTTTTTCTGCCACGAATTGAAGTTAGAACCATCAAACTTCTCAGGCATGAGATTTGAACTCACGGGGAGCTCAAGATTACTGGTAACCAAGTTGGTTCCGGCGCATCCGTAGGGGTTTCACTTGGCGTACCTCCATTGGCACCATTGATAGCAACATCATCAACACCGTTAGTCATTCTGAATCTGTTGACAAAATACAGAATTTTAATCAGTGTCTAGAATTATGTATAAGTGATTAAAAATAAATATTAATTTAATTAATTCACTAAACAATGCGTTCTAAGGAAATAAATCCAAAATCCGCCTTTTAGAGTTTCTGTGAATATCACCAGAACTTGCCAATAGATGTTCCCAGAATCCGATTAAGGTATTCTTAAACTCTATTTCCAGATCGCGTAGATCTTGTGGAAAAATTGTTTCGTGAATCTGCCAATACGGCTTTCGCAGACACTTTTATCCAGCTTGCGTATTCATTTTTTGTGATTAAACGTTCTACGAAATCGCTAGGGAGCATTCTAGAACGGTTTGAATCAAAAGAAAAAACATTTTCAAGACTGATTAAAAAATTTGTTCGCAATAATCAATCCGTTTAGAGCTATAAGCAGAAAATGGATTTATTGAATTAAGATCGTAGGACTGCAAAAATCCGGACTGAAAATCACGAACCAAAAATCGATTAAGGAAAGATGAATATGCAGAGACGAGATATGATCTCTTTCCTTAATTCAATAAATCTCCTGCAGTGTGGCGGTTTTACGAGATTATGAATCCCAGGATACAACCTTGTCAAGACTATAATCGCATCACCCGATTTATAGAATCTATGAACTTTTATTCTACGATACACTCTCGAGACTCACTCGAGACTTACTTAAGAAATTCTAGTAGAAGATTGATGGATGTTTTGTTTGTGTTTCAAATGAATGATTTGAGAGGAGAGGCGACACCCTTATTTATATGGAGGGGAGACTTGATCCCGAAGTTAGGGATAATCTCGCAGAGATTTAGCCAGACTCGCAAGTCCAGAATATCCGCAGAATATTCTTATTTTACGCGCAAGGATCAGCTCAGAAAAAGGAATATTTCATTCGGAAATATTCACTGAATTAAATCGGACCCAATCTAGAATCTTCTAGATATATTCGAAATTATGCAATAAATCTTTAAGGAAAATTAATTAAATTAATAAAAAATTTGTCCAAAAAGAATATGCACGAATGTGGGCCAAAGCCCAAGCCCGGCACGGCACGGCACGTCAGTGCGCGCGCGTGTGTGTGGTTTTGCATAACATCCATACATCTCTTACTCTATAGTGTCCCTTCACATGCTAGTGAACTATAGTGTGTGTTTAACACTATATATACTAGTGGAAAAAATTCCTATGAGCAATATGGGATAATTTTGTTGTTTTCATTGTTTAAAAATTTTCCAAGCTACCCACTTCACATATTCATTTTTTATTCAAATTAACTTCAATTTTTACAAGTAAATATATTAAGTCATAGTGCTCATTACAAAAATTACAATGACCCCAAAATCCGGTTATTCCGGTGATGATCTTCACCGGAAAACTCGCCGAAAGTTTGGCCAAAATACATTTGTAAAAATTTGGGTTCCAACAATTTTATGGTTCAACACTATAACACTTCCATTAGCCATTGCTTCTGACCCAAGCCCTCTTCAATACTTTTGTATCAGTGTCAACACCCCAACAGATGGTGGTATAGAAATGCTTATTTAGTAACAGTTTTTTAACGCTCATATTTCACTGTTTTTTCTTTGTTCATATTTCATATATATATCCGTGCTGTAGTTGGTTACACGTTAGTCTAATACACCGAAGGTCTTCGATTCGACCCCAGGCGAAGCTATTTATTTTTAAAAAATATATCAAAGCCCAGCAGTGGAATATTTTTTGGTGAAGAAAACTACACAAGGGGTTATCCACCCTAAGTTTGATGCAAACTGGTCACCCTACCAGAACCTCCAGACTTCAAAAAAACTAAAATAACGTGACATGATGTTGGTCAATATTTTGGGAAATTTAAAGTTTAGCTATAGAGGATCCATTTATTAGCTATATCACTTTTAATTAAATTTCAGTATTATTCTCTAACAGTAATATGCTCTAATTGCGTCTATATACCTAACCATATGTTTTATAGGTTTGAGGCTATGCAGTCTAAAAAATACCGTGTGTTAGATCCAAATCGCGAATGTGATTCGGCGCACAAGGTAAACTTATTACCGAAGACAGTAAGTAAAATAAAATTTGTTACCCGGTTATGAAATGCTTACCCATCCTTTTTGCACTTATATATCAATCTAAAATCACAATCTAAAATCACATATGGTAGCTAAATACTTATACCGATAACACTCACATAAGCATACTTTGGTTCTTACTTCTCTGTATTTGCTATTCATAGATGGCATCTGGTCTTATACGTTGGTATCAAATAAGCAAGATACATCTTCAAACTTACCATCGTTTTAGTCTCTCTAAGAGATCACCAGCAATTAAACATTGGTTGGTAAAGCAACTTACATTTATAGTTTTATGATGATGCGATTACAAAAGATAAGTTGGTAAACCAACAAATTAGTTAGGGATAACTATTTTTAATGTAAGCATGTTAACAAATTAATTAGCGACTACAACTTTATTCAACATCCGCCAGGCAAAAACATTACCATGTTGATAATATTTTACTTACATCGGTAAGTAATCATTCGAATATGAATCTACATAACTGAGTTGATATATTGTTACTCGGTTAGAAAAATCTTACATGTCCCTTTTACACTTCTATATCAATCCAAACATTAACATACGGTAACTAAATTTGTATACCGGTTACATTATCTCCCCAAAATCTATTCAATCCAGCGTTGTATATAATTTTTATGAGAAATTCTCTAAAATAGCACTAAATGAAGTTTTTGTTTCATAAATAGCATTTCTTTTTATTTTGGATAAAAATAGCATTTTTATAAAAGACAAAATTTTAAATTTTTGTGTGGGTTAAGTATTGTAAAATTTAGGATATAGTTTGTTTGGGGTGGAAGGTATGATTTGGGGTTTTAGGGTTTAGAGCTTAGAGTTTAGGGTTTTTAAACCATAAACTCTAAATCCTAAACCCTAAAATATGAAGTTAGGAAATTTTGTGCTATATAAGGAAATTAATCTTTAATAAAAATGTTATTTTTGTTCTAAATGAAAATGGGATAATATTTGTGGAACATTTAGTGTTATTTTTGAGAATTGCTCTTTTTTGTTATCTTTTATATAGGACCCACATATTAAATGCGTATGGTCTCATATCTGTAGGCAATGTTTCCAACTCTAGCTTTTCAAAGGGTCGATTTGAACATTATCGATTACTCTTCGAAATAGAACTAATTTTGTGTTTATTTATGTCATTTATTTAATTTTCTGGTCATCCATAGTTATATATTTCGTTGACCCCAATGTTTTCTCCTTTTCATATTTCTCAAATCATTTATGTAAATATTAAACAATATAGACGGGTTTTTTCATGTGCAGTGACAACCAAACTGTTATAAGTGCAATTGATTTTATTTTGTTAAAAAGTGCAATTTATTTTGGTATGCTACTATGGCTTTAATTTAAAGAAAATTGTCTAAAATAAATCTTTTCATAAATTTATGTTCAAGCGGAATCCTCTAGAAAGAATTTTTAAAGTAATATGAGTGCCCGTTAAAAAATAAATTTTCAAAGGAGTCCATTCCAAATAGTTTTTTCTTAATTTAAACTATAATGATGGAATCATTCTTGTGATGTCAGATAGGTTTCAACAACGTCTCTTTCCACAGTTACTTCAGTCTCTCAACATATAGACACCACAATTAGGGACACCATCATTGCTCATCGTGAGCTCCCAGCATTCAGCAATCTGCTCTAGCAATGGTTCACATATAAGTAGTGTCTGCTCCTCAAAATTCCTAACCTATTTCCATTAGGCTTTTTTTTTGGGTCTAATTGTTACCACTAGCTTAGCCGAGCTTTTGTAATGACGTAGAAAACTGTTATATTTTGGTCATAATTTCACATTTTATCAAAAAAAAAGTGAAAATACACTAGAATAATTTTACTTTTGATACTAATTGCTAGACTAAATTTCTCAAAATGGGGTTAACTAGTATAATCTTAATCTTTTATTAAAAGACAATAATACTTTTTTTATTTTACTCACATAAATAAATTATGAAAATATTTTAAAAAACTAAATTAGTTAATTAAATATAAACTAAATAAGTTAATTACATATAAGGAAATAAAAAAAAGATTTTATAAAACTAAACATAAAATTATTTACAAATATCCAATTCCCAGAAACAAGGATGACTTGCTCCATACTAATATGGATTTAGAGAAAGAGTTAATAAAAAGCTTAGGTAAAATGTATATCTAAGTGAATGGAGAAAGGATAACATAAAATAAAAAATAAAAAGAATAACTTTTGAATGAAGGTGGAACTGAATGATTGATTATGGAGGAAGAAGAAAGAGACTGATAAAAAACCCTAAAAACGTCCTGCAAGTTACTATATTTTATGAATATTTTCACTTAATTTCGTCATTAATTAGATAAAAATCAGGAAATATTTGTCATGTCATTGTATCATATCTGCGGCTAAAAATATGCAGTATCATGGTACCTAAAATATGTCATTGTAAATGTACGGCCACTAAAAAGGTTATTCTAGTTAGAAAATAATATGCGGTCAAGGGAGTTCACAAATCTACCATAACTAGTATCAGAATTCATAAATCTTCTATAATTAGAAAGTAATCTGTTGTAACTAAAAGGTTAATCTTGCAATTAATATTTTTTCTAAAATCTACAACCACTACTAAATCCAACGAAACTTTGCAACAACTAAAATGTGAAATATGCAGGGAAAACTAAAACCTGTCACATATAATCTGCGGAAAAATCTTAAATCTACCATAGAAATTGTTACATGATGAAAATAAGAAAAAATCTGATGCTTCATTGAAGATCTCAAAATTTAATCTGCAACGAATTTTTAAAATCTGCAATGACAAAATAAATCTGCGATAAATTTAAAACTCTACCACCACTTAGACATTTTATTCTGCGAATTAAAAAGAATCTACAGTAAAAATCTGCAGTAACTCATAAAATCTACTATTCAAACAAATCTACCATAACACAGAGCCACAGATTAATTTTGTAGATTTTTCATTTTTCAGTGGTAAACTCGTAAATAAGTACCATTTTCCAAAAATTAATCTGATGTGGCATTGATTTATAATGACACTCTTGTAATTAGATTTTTCCTAACACATGATTTTAGGGGTATTTATGTGATCAAAAAAATTTATTTAACCTTAATCTTTTCAAAAATAAACTAGCAATTAACATCAAAAGTAAGGTTAATCTAGCTTTTCTCCCAAAAAATAATGACATTACTAAATTAACAAGACTATCTTTTTTTGGTCAAAATTTACAAAGACTATTATGATCGATTTTACTTTCTTTATCATGAAAAATAATTACTAACCAATCAAATTACATTATGATCTAACAAAATCTTCATTTTCGTAAAACTTTTCAAAATTAAAAAAAAAAAAGAGAAAACTAAAATTTTCTATTGACTTTCAAAATCATGAAAATAAAATTTTCAAATTATTAGAAACTTAAAATGTTACTTCTGTAGATTACATTCAATGATTATGGTAGTGAATTTTCAGTCATCTGAACTATCGAGTCCTACCTCCACAAGTACGTGTGCAAATTAGAAGTACATTTTTCTGCTTGTTCAATGATATATGTGCATGAAATAGTGGAGCCGAGGGCAGAAATGGAGCTAAGAAGCTTTAGCATCTGCTTAGACAGCTTGATCAATATGCTTCTAATGTTTTGCAACCTATGTCTTGCTGGCTATTGTGCTCTTAATTGTTCTGGGGATTCTGAAGTGGGTTGGATCCTGAAGACTCCTATAAAGCACTGTCTTCCCTTGAGGATGGTATTACCATTTTGAAATGCGTAAGAATTTTGTGATTAGACTCAGAGTTATTTCCTTTTCTTGTGTATGACACTTCTTCTGGGGGTCATATATCTTTGAACCATAACTTAAGGATGCCACTATATATTGAACCATCCAAAATTTGTAACATAATAGTATCTTCCATTTGTGCTCTTTTGACGCAGGATGCGGACAAGGTTCATGCTCTTCCTTCTTTAGTACAGATTATGGTGTGTCATTGGATGGTTGAGGTCTCCTCATGTTGCGCTATGCCATGTAGCTTATAGCAGCCTTGCACAGTTCATATAACTGAGAAATATTTACCTGTTGAAGCCATTGGAGCTGCATCTTTTACTTAGGTCTGTTAGCATAAACTGATTTGCACGTAAATTTGATACTGCTATAATAATAATAAAAAAAACTCACTATCATTTATCTCATATGCCACCAGAAACTACAACTAATTTATAATCAGCCTCCTTTGCTTATGAAACTTGAGTCACACGTTACCATATGACAACTCTTTGTCATTTTCCATGATAACACCACCAGTCACACTCTGATTTAATTATAGAAGATGGCTCTTCATCCTTGCAGCCCTGTTTCATTTCAGTTGAAATACCACAGCAACAACTAACACCATCATGATCATCTTTATTTGACCTTACTTACCTCAATAATGTCAGTATGTCTTGATCGCCTCAGCTTCTTAGCATTTGGTTCATTTTAATACAAATGTTGTATCCGAATACAGAAATAACTATAACACCTAATGCTGAAGCGAACAACAATTAAACGAAGTAGTAACTGACATGTGTCTTAATAAAACTAAGTGATCTATTTTATCAATAATCTTTTACAAACAGCTTTTTATAGATTAGATGTTTAACAGAGAAATATTTCAAATAGACAAACAGAAATATAATAAGATTAAGCTGCTTATGGTTCTGTACATATGACCCAGAAAAATCTTAAGTAAGAACAATATATGGGTCAAAATACAGAGCAAAAATATATAATTAGC
Source organism: Cardamine flexuosa (assembly GCA_963555745.1). Lineage (NCBI taxonomy): Eukaryota > Viridiplantae > Streptophyta > Magnoliopsida > Brassicales > Brassicaceae > Cardamine > Cardamine flexuosa. Next base: position 24,263,004 of record OY743215.1, read on the forward strand.
ATCTTCTCTCGTCTTTTTTCATATGCTTCTTCTGTGTCCTCTGTACATAAAATTTAAATTATTTTCTTGGATATTTTTACAAAATAAAAATAAAAATCATTAGTATGGTGAAATCCTAAGATGGAAGCCTTTTGGTGCAAAAACTCTTGGAAACACCATTAATTCATCCCCTCCTATTTCCTCCCACCTGCCAGTATAATTAATTCATCACTGAGAATTAGAATTAACTCAAACCACAATAACTTCAAGCAAAAACAAAAAAAAATTAACATCATCAAGAACACACCTGTATTTGGTAACAAAGTAATGGAGGAAGCTCGAGATCTCGATAATCCCTAGTTCCTTGCCAGGACAAAGCCTAGTCCCACCTCCAAACACAAAGCATGAGTTTTGTGATTCCAAACTCTTCTTCTGCATTCACAAATTCAATATAAAAAATAAAACTCCTTCCAATTAGAAGGTTTTAAACTTTTAACACCACACTAAAATATTCAAAGTTTTAGTTCCGTTTCAATAAATTATAATTTCAAAAGTTTTTTAGAATATTAAATAATTTTCTATTTTACGTTTTCCTTACCCAATATCGTTTTTTAATTAAGAGTTTAATATTATCTTTCTAGTTAATAAGTTAAATTCACGAATAAAATGGTAATTTAATTTAAATATTGCATTAAGAATATAAAATGGCATGACATATAGAAATAAAGCTATAAAACGACGTTTATTATGAAATGTAGAGAGGACAATACTTACCATCCATCTCCATGGATTAAAGATCAAAGGGTCTTCATAAAGATTTGCATCGTAGTTAATTTCCCTCGTGTATACGTAAATTCGCCACCCTTTTGGGATTAAATAACCTGCAATTATTAAAGATTCATTATCAGAATACTAAAATCAATAAAACACACGCACAAAAAGGTTTATATTCTGTCAAAATTATTGGAAGTTAAATACCTATGGATGGCTCACACAAAAGAGTATGCTTTCATAGCTGGATTTGGTTGGTATTCATAATACACTCTAAATCATTGATCTACTCTAAGGTCCACCACATGCTCACATTATTTCTTCTTTTTCTCATACATTTAAAACTACAAAATTTATTATAAACCCGACAAAAAAAGAGAATTGAATTAAAAATATATATATTCGTACCGTTGATTTCCAAGTCACGAGTAGTTTTCCTTAGGACCCCATTAACGATCGTTGCCAATCTTGATGTCTCAAAAATTACCTACAAAAATAAAATTAATTACTAATGATAATTGATTAGTTGTATTGTAACTTGTAAGCGTAACATTAATGCATGTTCAATACTCACAGCTCTAGTAAACTTCATTGACTTCACACCCTCAAGATCGAGTGCTTCCTCTGGTCGTTTTCTTTCCCTTAGAGCCAAATGCTCTCTCTGCATTTCCATCACAACCCGAAATCAAATAACCATATTGGATTAAACCGTAACATCATAAAAACCCTAGAAAGTTATTTCTTAGAGACATACTCTGAGTTCTTGAAGAGCTTTCGGGTGATCATAAAGATACTTAAGAGCCATCATTGAGGTCGTAGAGACAGTTTCATAACCCGAATACAAAATCGTCACGACTTGGTCTCTTATCTCTTCATCGGTTAACTGATATCGGTTATCTTCCTTCTTCATCAAGTAACCTAACATATCTGTGAATGTTTCTCCAGAATCCCTACGTTCTTGCATCAGTTCTCGTAATAACCTATCAATTTGCTTTCTTGCCTGTAAAGCAACCGAGTAAATTAATTTTTATTTTTTCATTTAAATTTTCTTTTTAACATCGGGTTTTCGAGTATTTTACTTGGATTCCACAACGATAATTTGTGCCTGGGAGATCGATCGGAACCGATAGAGTTCCAACAACAAGCTTGAAGAACGCAGTTTTAAATTCTTCAACGAGTGGTTTTCTTAAATTTCCAGCTATTTGTGTCAACGAAGATAAAAATGCCATCTGCATGATTAACCCACGGAAACAACACAAATTTAGATATACACAAATATACATAAATAGACAAAATTCTGACAATAAAATAGTATAAGCGAAGAAAAATATTCTTAACTATTTATTATTTACTCTTATATACATCCATATAAGATTCATCACTCGGTTTATCAGTCTCTATCAAAAAATGTAACCAAATTGGTACAAAGGAATCAACTGATAAAACAATCCATCAAAAGTAATTTGTAGTTTTATTGAATACTTTTTGTTTCATAATAAGTGAAAATAAAATTCTTTGTAGGAATTATCATTTTACTAGTCACATATTTGATATATTTACTAAATGATTTTAACCATTACATTATTCCAAAACATTATTTACTATTTTACTTGTAAAAAAAAACAGTAAAAACAGAGAGAAAGATCGAAACACTTACATGTTTGGTCTTATCTTGGATATCAATAATATTCTCAAGCTCATTCCACTGACCAAGATAGCTTCTCATGAAGTGATCAACTTTAGGCAAGATGTGATCTCTCATCATGTTCGAGCTTATAAGAGAAAGAAGCGACCCTCTCATAAGCCGGTGGCTCGAACCATGAACCGCAGCCATGTTACAAGTCCCAAGAATGTCAAGCATCGATTGTGGGTAACCAGGAACCAAACCTTTCGATTCATTCTTTAAAATGTATCTATTCACTTCTGAGTCCATTGAGACTAACGTTGGACAACCTAGAAGATGAGATTTAAAGAAACTCCCATATCTGTTGATCCCCAAATTAGTATTTTTGTAAAGAAAAACAAAATCTTGATTTGGTAACTTAAGTATTTTTTTTTTTACCGGAGTCTTTGGTTTCTCATGAAGTTGGGACCTTGTTTGAGGAACTCAGTGGTTTCGCCAAAGATTGGCCAGCCCATGGTTCCAGGAGGAAGACCATTCTTGGTATATCGCATTTGATTCCATCGAAGAAGAGCGGAACAGAGCGAGACGAGAATAATTAGAAGACCCATCATCACCATCACTGTTCCCATCTCACTCTGTATTCTTTTTTCTTTCTCTGTTCTGCTTTTGAAACAGATCACTCTTTTTTCCTCTGTTATATGCTCTGTTTTGAAACAGAACCAGAGACAGAGAGAGAGTTGATTATTGAATGTGGTTGAGACTAGAAGTGTGTGTTTGAAAGTGTTTATATAGAAAGCTAAGTGTAGCATGCTCAGAGAGTGAGAGAAAAGATTAAATAAATAAGATGTAGAACTTCTCCAACTAGGTATATTTCTCATTAGTTCTGATAGTATTTGGGAAAAGTTGACATCTTTCACTTTGATTGTCTCTTAGCATGAAAATATGCATGATGGTAACCAAAGAGTAATTTTTAAAAAGTTCAAAACATATTAGATTTTCATTTTCTGAACAAGGAAAAAAGCTAAAATATTGTATGTGCGTATTGATTTTGTAATTTTTACATTAAACAATCTAACAATAGATTGTCTACAGTATATTATAAACAATATACAACAATGTATATCATGCTAAGATAATTACCATTTAAACTGCAAATGATGCTCGTCGGATTTCTCACCAGAATTTTTGCCCGAATCATCTCTTATTTTCCGACGTTAGAAATAGGATATATATCATATTAATAAAATAATTAACCGCTAAAACTAGAGTTGATTTTTTAAAAAAATTATCGTTAGAAAATATACTTACCCTTAAAAAATGTGATTGGAACATTATGGTCTGAAAATATTAATTGAAAATAAAAATAACTAATTAATAAAAGTCAACTACATATCAAGTTTTTTTTTCTTCATTATCTATGGCTATAAACCTCATTGCCCCTTACAATTATCATGAAAACCTCTTTAAATAAAATGCTTTTCTAGGGAAAATTAGTAAAAAGTGATTATTTTACCCTACTTCTCTTAATCTATATCTTTTTTGAAGGATTTAATAACATATACTTTTAAATTATTAAAAAGCCAAAATTGCCCTCAGAATTATTAATATGTTAGTTTGGTTTTAAAACAGAATTTTTAAAAAATTATGGAGATTTATGTGTTGGATTACAAAAAATAAAAATAATATAGAAAGATATCGATTCTTCCTCATATTTTCACGACATGCAGAAAAAAAAATCACACATCTCCTACTTGGTCGACCTAACAACAATTGGCAAGCATCCATAGGCACAATATCACAATTTAACTGGTCTTTGTAAGAATCATCAATAGATAATACCACAAGCGCACAACGACTGACATGTACATCATTATCCTTCTTCAACCATCCTAAGTTGTACGGGGCATGTGTGGTTCAATGGAACGGCTGAGTTTTGTGACGGAAAACTCTGCAATAACATTCTCGCCGCTTCATGTGTTAATTATAAGTGTGCAAACTTGACCACCAATTGCGCAGCATGAGTGAAAGATGTTATGACGTTGTGGAGAATCAGAACCGATACATGGCGTCAAATAAGAACGACGCAACATCAAAAGTGGACCAATATCTGCGTAAAGCTCTTTGTCAATAATCGGAGGGTCCTCTTTATCATCAAAAACAACTTCAACATTACTTCATGTGTCATAATTAAAAGTCCTCTGAGATTACATGTTGGACAAGCTTATGGATGGTGACCAAGCTCACCACAAGCAACCCAAAATAGTGATCCTGAGTGTTGTTAGCGGTTAGTATTAACGGGAAGTCGGGAACAATGGCAGATTCTGGCTTTGTTGCTGGTGGTTCACAGATTTGTGGCGGAGCCACAGCCGAACGATTGAGATGGGAAGAAGCTGTCCAGCCAGAAAATTACTATGTGTTTGGGATTCAATAGTAAGGGCTTGTTGGTGTGCTTCAGCAAGGGAAAAAGGGTGAACAAGATTCAACGTGTGTTGTATTTTCTGGCGCAATCCTCTAATAAAACGAGAAATCAATTGTGGTTCAGAATCCTGAAGTTCAATTCGGTTCAATATGTTAAAAAACTCATTAGCATAATCCCCAACTGTCCGAGTGCCATGTCGTAAATTCTGAAGCTTCTGGAACATGATCTTATCATAATTGAAAGGTAAGAAACTCTTGCGCATCTGTTATTTGTTTTAATTTATCCCATGTAGCAATCTTTGCTTTACCTAAATGTGACTGTGACATCTTCGTTTGAGTCCACCAAGCTGCTGCACGATTGCAAAAATGAATCACGACGATCGGAACATCGACCAAGCGGGACACGCTTAAAATCCAAGTTTCCTCAGCGGAGTGATTACCTCAAAAGTTTGGAATTATAAACCTAAAACACTGTTCCCAGCAAAAAGTCTTCAACAACTTCGGTAGGTTCTAGATGAAAATTATTGTTGTTTCCGAATGGGTTATCTTCCTCAACATCACCGTCAACTTCATCGAAGATAACATGTGGGGATAGGGGGGTGGGGCAAAGTTGATTTGTGGTTAGGCTTGAACGGTTGCCGTAAGAGTCTGAACCTGTGCTTTGAGGTCGTTTAAGGCTTGTCGTATGACTTCGATCTATGTTGGAGGAAAAAAATTCTTTGGTCGTGGCATCGCAGCAAGGAGTTGCTTGGATCTGATACCAACATGGCACAACGTAAGGAGTTAACGTGTAGCAAAATCAAGAGATTCGAGTTAACCTCTTAGGATCAAAGAGAAGAATCATTGGTTTTTATTAAATATCAAAAGCTACTGAAACATGAAACAAGAGGAAGCTTTATATAGCTTATACTCTAGGTCAAAACCTACTTAAACTTTTCCTAATCATAAAAGGAAAAACTCTAAAAAAAAGGGACAACTGTTGCTCCTGTGTTGATCCACCTGACTTTAAACTCTTGATTTTTCTCCCCATATTATCACATTATTTTATGTTTACCCTCATACTATTTTTCTTTGCTCAATTGCCCCTACAGATCTAATAAACTTAAAATGCGTTCAATTTCAATAAATCGCATTTTCAAAACCGCGATTGCCTGTTAATGAATTAACTTGACTCAAAATCTGATTTACACCCAATTAACCAAATTGATTTAACCAAATCCAATCCAAGTAAACCCAATTCCAATTAAACCCAAAATTGATAAACCCAAAATTCCATAGATCTTCGTGGTCGATGACTTCGAGTTCACCGCTTTTATGAGAAGTAACGAGTCTGATTCTATGGACAGTTTAGAGAATTCCATATTTCAAGCCTGGTTAATCGCTGCAAGGAGAGTTATAGATTCCGCCATTAGAGGTTATTCCATTGAAGTTTGGATCTTCGAGCTCAGCTTCAGCTTGATGTAGTTTAAGTCTCCGCCTTCCACACCGCACCAGTGTTGCAAAGTATGGTTGTCGGATTTAAATCACTTTGATCTCTGCTTTGATTTCATTGCTGGTACTTTCTTAAACAGTGACTACTGATACTCCAGATAATGTTTATATGACTGCACATGAGGTGAATCAAGAGACTCAGGAGTTGCAAGCAAGGTTTTAACAATAGTTGGAGATTCCCAGTTAAATCAAAACGAGTTTATATTTGGTTTGTTTGCATTTATGTAATATCATTAGCTCATCGCTTAATCATCTCTATTTCAATGTATTAATAATTATTATCTTGCATGTAGAGATATTGATCTCTCTACGCTTAACTTACATGTGCTTGCGGCTCCATTTTATATTGATTTTTGTTTTTTGTGTGGAGTCTGATCGTTCTGGAGTGTTGATGATAAATGTTGGACCCGAGCTTCGTAATCCATTAAGAGCTAATGATTTGTTGAATGGACTGGAGGTAATGAGAATTCTGAGTGCTGTGAGTTCTAAAGTATTTACGTTGCATTAGCTCATTGAGTAGATGTTGAGGACTGCCTTTGTGGAAGACCTTGATGAGTCTCAGCAGTAACAGAAGAGCAAATTCATAGACTTTGGAGTCTGGATTTTGTGAGATTCAATGAGTTTAGTTGGATTTTAGATGGGTATTGAGAAATTGATGAAGAAAATTAGATTTCAGGTGCTAAAGATGAACAAATGCGAAGGAGTGAAGAAGATGGAGATGAAGAACAAAGCTCCATTGCTTTTTAGACTATTATTAAACAGAAATTAAGAGTTAAAATCATCAAATGAATTTTGAGTTTTGGATTTAATTGGATTGGATTTGGTTTTAATTTGGTTAAATCAATTAGGGTAATTGGATATAAATAGAGTTTTGGATCTGGTTAACTCACTAACGGGAAATTCCGGTTTTGTAAACACGATTTAGTGAAGTTGAACTCAATTTAGGTTGATTAGATTCTTAGGTGCAATCGAGCATAAAAAAAGTATGGAGTAAATATAAAGCAATGTGATATTATGGAGAGACAAATTAAGAATTTGAGAGTCTAGGTGGATCGATGCAAAAACAGCACTATATATGGGGGTCTTAAGCAGTTGCCTCCTAAAAAACAAAGAGTTATTATGAGGAAAAAAAAAGCTATAATACTTAAAAGAAAATGAAAATTGATGAAGTCTTGTTGATTAAGTAGGGATCATGATGCCGCTGCATCAGCTACCTTTCTGGTATACATGACAAAGGTATTTTCTTCTCCGCATCACCGGCTCCTCAAAGTCTTCATGTTTATTCCGACGCTGACTTGGGCACGAACCCAGATGAATATAACTCCAATAGTGCATATATAGTCTACCTTGGTAAAGAACATGTTTCGTGGTCCTTAAAAAAAAATAAAGGTGTTGCTCGTTCATCAACAGAAGTCGAGTATCATGCAGTTATGGAAGTAGTGTTTGAGGTTAAATAGATTGCTTCTCTTATATATGAATTTGGGTTACAATCTTCAACAACTCCAACTCTTTATTGTGACAATATTGGTATAACATATTTGTCTACTAACCCGGTGCTCCATTCTCGTATGAAGTACCTAGCAGTCGATTACCATTCCGTGAACAAGTGATATAAGAATCAATACCAACAATACCCAAAAGCATGACCAGTACGAGAGGTGGTACAAGTAGTGGTACAGACAAACAAGGAGCATGCTCCCATGAAGTTAATCATTCACTTGGAGGGCCTGGGATACAATTTCTACAAGCAAACCAACTATTCTAAAGAGTTTTATCAAGAGAAATCATGCCTGGTTCAAGCTGGTTTAAGAGTTTACAATAGAGGTCCAAAACCGGGTGTAAATAAGGAAACTTGTGAACCCAACTTGTCATCAGCTGAAGCCACGATTTAGAGACCATCTAGGAGCATCAGAGGGTTACCTTTTAACCCAGGAAGTCGTCCACATTCATCCCAACCAGCTAGAGTCTCAAAACAGCAAGTTAAATCTACATCTGCCTTATTTAGATGTGTTCTGATGGGATATCAGGTTTTACCCAACCAATAAACTCTGCAAGTTCACGGATGTGCGTAACAATATAGTGGTGGGATCGAATCCACAATGAGTAAAGTGCACTATAGATCTGTAGATCTAAACATAGTTAGAATGAAGAATATTAAATGGTTGTCACACATAAATCCGAATATAAATCCAAAAATATTGAAATGAAATAAAAATCAATTAAAACAAATGTTGGGATATAGGGAATCAAATGGATTTAATAATTAATTAGGACATCTAACTGGATTAGCAATTCAATTAAATAGATCTAGAACTCAGGACATTATAAACAAATAAACCACCTCTCGTATGAGAATATTATCTTGGTCATAAATCCGCTAGGACCCTATGCCAGCATTTATTAACAAACATGATATTGTTCACTTACAGATCCAACCTCGACTCTCATCAGCTGACGATCTCAAGCCTATAAACTATTAATTCAGAATAATCTAACCATGACTAGTTGTATTAGAAAACCTAGTAATCATTTGATAGATTCGTCAATCTAACAAAAGCATTAAAACCATAGAAATAGAGATCTAATAATCATAACCCTAATCTACAACAATATCCTAATTAACCATTAAAATCTCTTTGAATATATCTCATCTCCCAACAAGCAAATATACTCAGCCATGGGAAATGATTGATATATCATAGTGAAATATGACATGAAATGCAAAGAAGAGATGACGACAGAATGTAGATCCAATAAATCAAAGGAGAAATGTTTAGATCTGAAAATGTGAAAATTACAAAGAAAAAATAGTGAAAATCGTGTATAGGTATTCTTGGTGGAAATGATCATTTTTTGTATAGGGAAGCCATTAGGTAAAAATCAGAGTAAATGCTTGATTTGGAGAATATTCTTGATCGGGATCGATCAATCTTCTTCTTCAGATCGCGCCACTTCATTATCTGACTGGTCGATCTTCTTTTGGATCGGTCGATCCCAAGACATCTCCATGAATTACTTGAAGTGTAACGTCCAAAATTGCTCTATTTCATCCATTTAAGCTCCAATGAAGTAATAACCTGTAAAGACACTGAAAATGACCAAACAAATACAAAACCTAACACTATACTCAATAAAACAAATGAAATTAAATGTTTAAAACCTTAAAAATCATGACTCATCATGTTCACACCCAACAACTCTTTTCCTTTGAGCTATACGAAACTGAGACTCACCAGCTGATAAAGAAGGTTCAGATGCGTCCTAGTTACCTTCCCAAGCTATCAAGACTCAAACATCAACACAAGTTACCTTATTTGACCGGATTTTTTAATCAATCACCAACAGCTCTATTTCTCATTTATTGCTTCGATTTGTTTACTTAATTGAGCTTATTACCATTGTATTAGAGCCTCTGTATAAGCTATCTTTCGTTTGCACTGTAAAAACTCAGTCTCATTCAAGTTATTGGTAAACATTTGTGTTTCTTCAAAAGCGTGTAGTATTTTGTGTTCTTGTCAATCTAAGTCTATTGGTGTGATTCCTTTAACCTCGTTTGATTGTGATTTTAGATTGTTTGTGGGACTCAAACATTCTGTTCCATGTGTTGTTGTGTGATTCAACGACAAAACTCCATCTCCATCACTACCTTCGTCCATCAATCCCTTTCAAGCTGAAGCCTTGAAACCGAGTAGTATAAATCCAATGTGTGATTTTTAGGGTTTGTATCAACAAGTTCAAGCAAAATCCCTTCGAGTTTCACATATAGGCACAACAGACCAACTTGCAGATGCTTTAACCTAACATTTTCCTCGTATACGATTTTTGTATCTTCCGAAACAAGATTGAACTTTGTTCTAAGCGTCCATCTTGAGGGGAGATATCAGTATAGTAATGAAAAAAAATTAGATTTATTTCTTGAGAGTTTCTCAACTCAAGCTTGTAAAAATATGTAAATCCCACCATCAATATAATTAGGAAATATATATAGAAGATATCAAAGGATATCATCAATATTACATTAATATTAGTTAATATTGTATCAATATAGATTATGAATATCTTCACTATATAGGCATCTTATTATACTATTAAAATTGGAGTACAAATTGGGTTTATTCATATTTCCAAACACTCTACTCCTATTTTTACATCCAAAAAATCACTTAAATATTGATATTATGGAAACTAACACTAATTTCAATTTTCCTAACATGTTCTACCTAATTTAAACCTATATATTGGTAAATTATGGTTCCCCTTTCACTTTTATTTTTTTTTATTTTTAAATTATTTTAAATTATTATATAATATATACAACTAATAAATTTTATAATTTTTTTTCTCCATATGTTGTGATTCAAAAAATTTAAAATATATATTTTTATATATATAAATTACTCGATCAATGTAAAAGTGTGCTTGTTCAATGTCAAAATTTATCCATGTATCCAAAAAACTTCTAACTAATTCTCTATAATATTTACAACCAAACATAATTATTTCCTTATCTAATATTATGATTTAATAATATGAATTATGATTTTTATATCAGTTTTGTTTGATCTTATTTTAAATATTTTTTAAGGATTACATAACACATATGATTATTAAAAAAATTAAAACAATTTCATGCATATATCATGATTTAAGTATTTTAAAATGAACATATATTACTTAATCGATGAAGAAATAATTGTGTTTTCAATGTGCTATATCAGCTAAAACATTTGCACAATGGTTCAAAGTCATATTATTAAAATGACCAAAATGAGTCCAAATACAATTGAGCATGAAGCTTGACTTATCATTCATCTAATTTTCAAAGTGTGCTTTTTCTCCATATGTTGTGATTCAAATTTTTTAAAACATATATATATTACTCGATCAATAAAAAAGTGTGTTTGTTCAATGTCATAAGTTATCCATGTATCTAAATAACTTCTAATTAATTCTCTACAATCTTTACAACCAAACACAATTATTTCCTTATCTAATATTATGATTTAATAGTATAAATTATGATTTTTATATCAGTTTTGTTTGATCTTATTTTATATAATTTTTAATGATTACATAACACATATGATTATAATTTATTTTTTAAACAATTCCATGCATATATCATGATTTAAGTATTTTAAAATGAACATATATTACTCAATCGATGAAGAAATAATTGTGTGTTCTATGTGCTATATCAGCTAAAAAATTTGCAAAATGGTTCAAAGTCATATTATAAAAATGACCAAAATGATTTCAAATACAATTGAGCATGAAGCTTGACTTATAATGCATCTAATTTTAAATATTTTATTTTATTTAGTCTAACTCGGTTCTTAAGTTGAACAAGTTTAAACTTTTTAAAATTTTAAAATATTATACTCCTTTTGTTTCAATTTATTTGTAGTTTTAGGTTTTTAAATTTGTTTCATTTTAAGTGTTGGTTTGGGTTTCCAATATAAATATTTGGTGAAAATTCTATTTTTGCCCCTCTTATTTTAATGTCATGACCAATGAATAAAACCAAACATACAGAAAAATTGAGTGTTTTCTTAATATGTGTGAAAAATCTAAAACTACATATAAAACGAAACAGAGGGAGTATAAAATTTAAAATTTAAACTTATAAATATGATTAATATTTAAACTACATGAAAATACTACAATTTGATGACTAATCCACATTAAATCAACACAAATATATTAAACAAACAAAATAAAAGTATTCATAAACGGTAAAGAAAACAAATTAATAAGTTAAATTTAAACATAGAAGTTATAATAAGTTTAAAATACAAATATTTATAAACAGTAAATAAATAAATAAAATGTTACAATTTTATATGAAAATAATTGACCAGCGGTGTACAGCGGGTTTGAATCTAGTAATTATCATAACCGTTAATATTATGAGAGTCAATAATATTTCTTCCAATCTCTATCGCCCTTTACTTTATCATAGTATCATAGTCACAATGCTCTAACAATCAGCTCCGTTCCTAAGTTTTAAGTGTTAAGCTTCTTCGTTAATTTTTGTTTTGTTTTTAAAACCAAGAATGATTATTTTATTCAAGATTGAGCCTCTGAATCTAAAACTAAGTGCTTCCTAAATTCAAACTCATCATGAGTCTTTGAATCTAAGCCATCGTTCTTCAAAAGTCATAGAGCTTCAGTCTAAAATCTTTGTCATTAACTTTTCAAACTGTTTTTTTTTTAAATCTATCTAAAAAATACTTTAAAAAATGGTTTAAGCCATCAGATCATGTTGAAACGATGTGCTTCATTGTCTATCAAATTATTTTCATTTACAAGCACTGCTTCCATTTATAAAACGAACAAAATATATACCAAAATCATCAAATGTTTTTTTTTTTGGTTTTTTTGTTTTTTACTATAATTTCCAAAGAAAACAAAAAAAAACATCCATCAACAAGCTAGCGTGCTTCCTCTTATCATCAAATTACTTTGTATTGGTGTTTCATTGGAAATTATATCAGCATTGTTTCAAACATCACCACTCCTTGAAAGGAGTCCCACCTTAAATCATCTATCATGTGATTCTAAAGCATTGCCTCAAATATTAACACTCCAATCTCCATTTTTCACGAAATCTACACCGCTGCTTCCGCCAAAACACTGGCTCAAGTCCAACAACAATCCATGCTTTTCGAAACACACAGTTTCTTGCCGTTAAGTGATCAGCTGGCCTCCATATCCCATCTTCTTAAAGAAAATCTCCATCATTAACACTCAAATCTCCTTCATTCAACACTAGTGTCAATTTCAAGCCGTCAATCCAATTCACTCCATCACTGTTTTGAGATTGAAGGAGTGTATAAGATGATCTATAATCATCTAGATGATATCAAAGTATATCATAAATATTACATGAATATATTAGTTAATATTATATCAATATAAATTATGAAATATCTTCACTATATCATGGTGTAGATACCCAAAGGAGTCTCTTACCATCTACTACACTACTAAAAAAGAGTGCATTTAAGATGAATTGCCAAACACTTCAAAAAAAAAAATTTAAAAATATTAAGATTAAATCAGTTTCCAAACACTCTCACCAAACATATTTCTAAACAGATACTTATGTTATTCAATAAATATAACGTAGATCTCCATAGTTTATGTTCTTTACCAATTGGATATCTTTAAGTTCAATGACATTATATTTTTAAGTCCAATAACAAATCAAAGCCAATATTAAACCTATAACCCAACTTATTAAAAGAAAAAAATATATAGCCCATTGACAAAATAATTATAATTATTAAAAATTATAATACGGTTTTTACAGACTAAAAGTGAAGAGTATAATCTTCAATATTATCAAAATGATCAAAATTTTTGCAAAGATTAAAAAATTACCTATATCAAAATTATTAAAAATTTACCTATAACAAAATTGTGTTAATAGATTCAATAAATATTTTTAACTAATTCTATAGTATACTTTTATTAATGAGATGTTGATGTAGTACAAAGAAAAAGATGTACAAAAAACAACATGAAAAATGATATTATAAAAGAAGATGAGAAGAAACAATTATTATTATAGATTTATCTATCGCGGGAGTTCCAGGCTTTGGTCCATAATCTTCTTCCGTACCCACAGCCAGCCTTTAGTCCATTTCTATTTAACGAAATGAAATATGAAATTTATCAGAATGATGTGTATTTTTTTTGTTCTCTCAGTTTCAAAAATCTGCGGGTTAATCCGCTAAACCTGTGGTTCTAATGCGGGCCGCATTAGAATTATCAGTTTACAACTAGCTGGTTAAGGTCGGTAACGTGCTAAAAACTGCAAGTAAATTCAACATCTCGTGAAACTGATTAAATGGAGTGGGTTAACCCGCTTTAACACCCATGCATATTTGGTTTTGGTTTTGGTTTTGCTTTAAAATTAAATCATAATCTCCTATGTTGAAATCTAATTTTAAAAATTAAAATAAACTTATATTAAAACAATAAACCCGCGGTGTACCGTGGGTATAAATCTAGTTAATATATTAATATTTAGGTGAATAGGTAGGTTAGTCACTTTTTAAAAAGTAATTGTGTATATGGACAAGTTACTATTTACAATTAGGTAATGAATCACTTTTTGTTCTTTTTCTCTTCTTTTTTTCTTAAAAATTCTTAATTCTTAATTATCTCACTAATCATATATCAGAAAAGTATAAATATAACATTTTATTTTTTAAATCTTCTTATGAATCTAACAAAATCTATTTTGCATAATTTTACAATTAAAAATATTATACAATTATGTATACCTATGTATACCGTATATAACATTAAATCATGTACACCATATATTTCAAGATCGTGTACACCATTTTCTATTTGATTTGAGATTTTATGAATATTTTACAATATCTAATATCCTATTTGTTGTACGAGGAAAGTCAGTGTACGATCTGAGTTAGTGTACGAAAAGATTAGGTGTACGACCTAAATACATCAAAATTGAATAGAACAGAGTACATTTTTGTGTTACTAACTCATAATGCTACTAACCTACTCCATTAGAGAAGAAATTAGAATAAATTAAAAAAAAAACTAATTCTAAATAGTAACTTGCCAATTTATCCAATTATGTTTCAAAAAGTGACTACTTTGCCAATTATCTCTTAATATTTTGATATTATTTAATTTTTAATTTCAAAATAAAAAAATAACCAACTAAAAATCAACATGTATAAAGTGGGTATCTAGTTAAGAGACTTGAGTTTCTCAAATGAGAGACTCAAATATCTAAACTAGCGACTCTCACCATTTCTCTCTCCCACTGTTTCATTCCTTTTATTATTTTAATGGAAGGTGTTGATTCCAGATCCCGCACCGCATATCTATCACCGGTAGGATACATACACATGTCAAATACATCATCATAATAAAAGAACAAAATCTGATCCAGGATAAATGCAGTCCGGTTTTGGAAAAGAAGTCAAAGCATTGTAATAAAAGGATCTATTTTTCGGACTTTGAATCCAAATCTTAGCAAATATTTTACACTTTTATAAACTTATAATTGTCTAATATTACTGGATGTGGATCACATATACACATAAGGTATCTCAATAAAATATCTTTATTGTACATGCTCTTACAATCTCTATCTCTCATCATTATATCAAATAATCAGAGTCACAATGATCTAGAATCATCTTAAACATGTAGATCTAATTCAAATCCGTATTAACATTTCATACATGATACATTTTAAGGTTTAACTCTGAACTAATATTGAAACTTTTTGTCGGGACAGAAACGATAACCTATTAGAAAATAGTATATATATTATTATGTTATGCATATATGTATATATGAATGTACGTATGATTTGTGATGATGAGCACACGTGTGGGTATTGTTATTGGTGCCCACATTCACTGAAGTTGATTTCTTTGTCTCCTCCCATTCTTTTTTCTTCTCTCTTAGAGCATATCCAATCCTTATGTTTTTCTTTTCTCTTATAGTATATGCAATCCATATGTGGGTATTATTATTAATATTTTATATAATTTTATTAATTCTTTATTAAATCAATTTTTCTTCTTACATATAATTTTATTATATAACTTAACTTAATTTTCATTTATATTAAAATCTTATTCTAACCTCATGTTACTCCATATAAATTAAGAGAGGTCAAACATTTTATATTAAAACAATATGCACTATATCAAAAAATATCCATATATAACTAATATTAAAAAATAATTAATATAAATAAAAACACTATTAGTAATTTAGTAAAAAAAACATGAAACTTGGAAAACTAACATTATAAATAAACCAAACTTAGGTAACAATATAATTTTTTATCAAATTCTAAATAACATTGGAATCTAAATATTTAAATTTGAAAAAGATTTAATAGAAATAATCAAATTGAATATATATATATATATATATATATACGGTATATAAGAAAAAAAGGAAAGTTTAATCATCTTATTTATTATTTCTTTATTGCTCTCTTTTTGTTGGTTAAATAGTTAATTAAATATACATAATGTTCTTAAAATATATATTATCTAAAAGTTAAACATAATTCATTATATATTTAAATGAATAAAAATTAAATATTTATTTGAGGTTAATTTTAAAACACCTAAATTTTTTTAAAACATGTTCAAAGTTATATATGTAAAAGATGAAAACTAAATATTATATATTTGATTATTTATTAATTGTTTCTCTTTTTTCCATTTTAATAATATGTAAAATATGAAAAGTAAATAGTATCTATCTTATTATTTTTATTTGTTGGTTTTCCTTTTTTATAAAGTAAATATTTTATTACATGTGTCATAATCATAATCTAATAGAAATAATTAACATGTGTCATGACCTTGTTAATTAGAATTTTGACATATACCAAGCTCGCGTGATTGTAACCAAGCTTAATTAACATAAAATAGAAACTAAATATTATCCATCTGATTATTTTTTTTATTTTTTTCATTTGAATGATATGTAAAATATGAAAAGTAAATAGTATCTATATGATTATTATTATTATTATTATTATTCTTATTTTCCTTTTTATTAAGAAAATATTTTTTAAACGTGTTATTCTCTAGTCAAATAATCGACAGGTATCATGATCTTATTAATTAGAATTTTAACACATATCAAGCTCTCGTGAGTGCAATCAAGCTTAATTAAGATTTTTTTATTTATTTATAACTTAATTCTAATTATTTCTTAATTTTAGTTATTGATGAAATAAATAAAAAAAGTTATTTGGTTTTTTTCCTTAAGGTATGGTTTTAGGTTTTTTTTTTATTTGTTTGAAAATTATTTGTTAGTTATTAATTAAATAAATAAACAAACTCTTCGTTTCTTTTTTCTTTTTAAAATTATTTCTTAATTTAAATTATTAATTTGGTAAATTAACAATTTACTGATTTCTTTTTTTTCCTTTTAAAATGATTTGCATATTATATATTTTTTTTTGTTTCTGGATTTGTTTAAAAAAAATCTGGTTTCCTTTTTTCCTTTTAAATTATTTATTTGTTTTTTTTTTAATAGTTGTAATTATGAATTTGACATGTGGCAAGATTCAAATTATTTGTGACACATGTCATGATCTTGCAAGCTATAATTTTGATATATGTCGGCTTCTCGTGTGTGCAACAATATAATAACATGTTTCTGATTCCATGCAACCTAGTCTTAAATTTGACTCCAACCCAGATGAAATTAAATCAAAATTTATATACCATAATGCTTCTAAACCTTTCTCTACCTGAACCAAAACCAAATGGCCAGCCCTACTATGGTATTTGGAAAATTGAATAGAGTGACCGGTAGCTATGCTCTAATGAGGAACATGTAATCTGAAACTTTGTATTTTTTTATAACAATTTTGCACAATAAAGTTGCTAATTTCAATAATATTTCCTTACATAGTTGATTTCCAAATTTTATGAGAAGAGTGATAAATTAACAAATTCTTGCTTTCCTTTTTTTTAAAGATTTGGTTTTATTTCTGTATTTGATTTTCTTAATAATTATTATTGATTAGATTAACTAAAAAAAATTTAGCTTTTTTTCTCTTTAATATTAATTTATTTGTTTCTTTACAATTTTATTTATTTCTGTTTTTTTTTTGTTTTTAATAATTATTATTGATTAGATAAAATAACAATTTCTGGTTTCCTTTTTTCTTAAGTTGTGATTTTGTTTTTTTTTAATATTGTTTTGTTTAAATTATTTCTTACTTTTAGTTATTGATTAGATAAATTAACAAATTCTTAGTTTACTCTTTTTGAAAATATAGTTTTGTTACTGTATTTGATTTTCTAATAATTATTGTTGATGAGATTAATTAACAAATTCTTGGTTTCTTTTTTAATAAAATGGTGATTTAATTTTTCGTTTATTTTATTTTATTTTAGTTATTGATTAGATAAATTAATATATTGTTTGTTTTCTTTTTTTTTTTAAAGATATGGTTTTAATAATTATAATTATGAATTTGATATGTGACAAGATCCAAATGATTAATGACATGTGTCAAGATTTCATGAGTTATAATTTTGATATGTGTTGGTTTCTGGTGAATACAATCCAAGTTTATATAAATAAGATAATCTTTAAGGTCTTTTGTATTATTCAGTTGTTATTAATATTGATTAATCGAAAGATTTAAATAGATTTTGATAAAGTACTATTAATTATTTAAAATTTAAGAGTTTTTACAAAAAACTTGAGAAGAGAACTCTCAAACTCTAATTATCTAGTATTCCAATGAATTAATGGATGTCTAGTTTTATCTCTAGAAGCTTCACTCTTGTTGCGATCCAGTCTGACTTTTAATGGAATGATTGTTTAGCAAAATTTCACGATTGTCATTTATAATGGGCCTTCAATTAGGCCTTGATTGTTTTTTTTTTGGTCGGCAGGCCCTGATTTTAATCGTCCATTAGGCCAACTTATTTCAGCATAAACGTTGTACTATCGCAAAACATGTAGTAGTGGGATATAGTTGACGGCCTCTACTAATATTACACTATCCCAACTTTGACATTAAGTAGACTAGGACTGGGACTTTTTGTTAGACGGACCTAATCTCTAATAAACAAGATAAGAAAAAGGAGACTTAACTTGATTACTAAATAGTAAATATAATATATAGTATAATATAATGGAGTATGTATATAATATAATATAATAAATATATGATATTAAATATAACATTATTTCAAAACAATAATAAAAGTTTAACTTTAAAATTTATCATGAATCAAATATATTTTATGTATGTCATACAGAAATTCATATTGTTGACAAAATAAAACTAAATAAAGCTATGGCAAATGTTGTAATCTAAATTGTACACAGGTATTTGTCAGTATGTAATTAAACCAATATTCGGTGGATAATTATTGGTAAAGAACAAAATAGAGGAATATCAAAATGTTTGTTACACAAAAAAGAAAAGAAAGAGGAATATCAAAATGTTTGTTTTTTGGAAATATCTTATAAAACTATCCGTGAACCAAACAAAAAAGAAGTTTGCTGGCGTTTCATCGAATGAGTTATTCAATTTAGTATTCTTATTAATTAATATATGTAAATTAACATTTCCTTAATAGATATTTACATTTATGTCAAAACCAATATATAATAGAAACAAAAACAAATTTTGGTCAACGATAATAGAATATCTTATTTTAACAATATATTACATAACTAAATCTAAATCACACTTCTAAAACACAAAAATTTGATAAATTTATATTTACATCATAATTAAAACAAAAACCAATAGAAAAGCTTTTAACATTGTTATATTATATATTATTTGTTTTAAAATAATTGTTTACGCTCGGGGATTAATTATATAGTTCATATTAAATATGGACCAACCAAACTAATCAGTCTACGACTATTTCTATCTTCCTATCCATCCACCGACGAAAACCAAATTAAAATATCTCCTCACACCATAGAAGAAAAGAAAACAAAAGAAGAAGAAAAAATAATTGAAGAAATGAAGTCAATAGTCTTCTTCCTCCTCCTCCTCCTCTTTACCGTTGCAACTTCAGGGCAGATGATAAATAGTTGGGGCAATCTCACTGTTGTTCATGAAGACGGGGAAGCTGGATTTTATTGGGCTTCTCTTGCGGGGGGGAAGAACCCTTACCTAGCTGTGAAATCCTTACAAAAGATACCGCCATGTTATCGTCAAATCTATGGTGACTGTATCGCCCCCAATGGGAAGAAGACCAATTGTGCATACTACACCAGATGTAAACGCGCGCCATGAATGCTTGTAACTAATGTGTTTGTTCCTGATCGATATGTTCTCTATGTATCTATCATCTCTCTTTGTATCGTTCTAATTAAGTGTATACGAAATTAATGTTTGTAACAAAGGTACGGTGTTTGTTTGTTGTCGAATTATGAAATGTTGCTCCTTAATAATTTTCTTTGCGTCGGTGAAATAAATGTTCCTTAATAATTTTCTTTGTTAAATAAAGATAGATTTTTTTACTACAATATTTGACTGAAGCGATGAATTGTACCTAAAGTATGTTTCTGTTTTTCTTGGATAGAAATGGTAACTACGGTTCCGAAACTATTTCACCGTTTTCTTAGTATTTTAGATTGCAAACTGATATATCTTTAATGTGATCATTTGATGCTTGCGATAACGTAGATGTTTTTGCTTACCAGTCAGCAAATCAGAGGTCCAAGGGAAATCAATACGTCCCTGGGCATGGGGTGAGGGGGAGGTGTTTCCGCGCTGGCTTGTTGGTGTACGATACTTCCTATGTAAATCACAGTTTTGAGCTTATATATTATTTTTTGAGTCTTTTTTTAGTCTTGGTTGACGTACCCAATCGGATTAGCGTTGAAGTAGGCTTATATTTTACTCTTGTTACTTATCCCTGTTGTATTATATAAAACATTTGTTATTAGTTTTTGGTAAAACATCATCCATCGTTGATTCGTTGGTGTTAAATTATACTTTATTTTATCTCACCAAAAAAATATTCTAATAGTTTAGTTAATATAGTAAAGATAATTATTTTCAATCATTACATCTTAAGGTTTTTTAGTTTATTATTAAAAATAATAATAGAAATTAATAATTGTATAACAAAAAAAATACTAGAACATCAATCTTTTAGGAATATAGAAAATACTAGAAACTGGTTTGACAGAAAAAAAAAAGTACTAGAAACTGCAGCGTGGGTAGATGTTCTTTTCTTAGATTTTGTAATTTTAAGTTTATGTTTTTATAAACTTATTACTGAATTTAAATGATTAGTGTAGTTATCATTAACTGATTGTAGTCACGGGTTAATGTATTAACAATTTGAGCGTTTTTTAACATTTTCATTTATTATTTGAAACGTAGTTTATACTTTATACAGATATCATAACTAACATGATACACAAACATACCGAGTAAAATTATCAACAATAAACGAATGATAAAACGACAGAAAATATTTTGGATGATACTTTTACTGAAAGCCTTGATTGCTAACAGATGATCAATCTTTCACATTCCTAATTCGTACTTGAACTTAAGCATTTGTGATTTTTCTCTAACATCCCAATTTCTGATATATAGTAATACATGAGGAGAGCTTAAAAGATTTGATTTGGCTATCTATATCATCAAAGTACACTTATCTTTTATGTCAACCATCACGATAGAACTTCAAAATTAAGCATGCTTAAGTTAGAGTAGTACTAGGATGAGTGACCTACCAGGAAGTGATTGTCGGTATCGTGTGAGTGAGGCCAAAACACGGAGAAAGATCATGTGGTGATTTGTAACGATAGTAACAAGTCTTTGGAACCTCCTAAAAATTAACGGACTGATCGTCGAACAGGGGTGGGACCCACGGGCCCGAGAGAGGATGTGGGTGCTCACTGGTAGGGACGGTCGGGGCGTTACAAGTGGTATCAGAGCTCTAGGTTATGTCAAAGTGGTTCTGACTCGGGAGGCAGTCCTGAGGATGATGGGTGCGCAACAAGGACGTTGCACTCTGTTAGTGGGGGTGATTATAACATCCCGGTTTCTGATATATAGCAGTGCATGAGAAGAGCTTAAAAGATTTGATTTGGCTACCTATATCACCAAAATACACTTATCTTTTCTGTCAACCATCCTGAGAGAACTCCAGAGTTAAGCATGCTTGGGCTGGAGTAGTACTATGATGGGTGACCTACCAGAAAGTGATTGTCGGTACCGTGTGAGTGAGGCCAAAACACGGAGAAAGATCATGTGGTGATTTGTAGGGATAGTAACAAGTATTTGGAGCCTCCTAAAAATTAACGGACCGACCGTCAGACAGGGGTGGAGCCCACGAGCCCGAAAAAGGACGTGGGTGCTCACTGGTAGGGACGGTCGGGGCATTACATTTTTATTCTTGATTATCCTCAATTTCATGAAAACTCCAGAAATTTGTTCGCATGAAAACCGGCATTATTTTCGCTGAATGTTTTTCTTACTCCTTTGTTGCCATGTTCGATCTCTATGTACATTTGGTTTCCGACTAGTGGCTAAATTTTTCACTATCATGGAATTTTTTGGGGAACCTATTACCTATACTCTGTATAATTGAAGGAATATATTTTCGGTATTATCAACACCCAACACAAATAAACAAATGAACCGGGAAAAAACTCTACACAATAGAGAACAATGACTACACATTGGAACCGACCCCACATCCGCATGAATGAAACGAGAATAAACAATTCCCGCAGAACATCATTAGTTCATTACAAATGGTTATTGTAATATACCATCACTGGGTGGCATTCTAAAAAACAATCAGGAACAGTTATTGATGTAGCAACAAAACCACCGTCGCATTAGAGATTATTGATATCGGGTTTAACATCTTACCTTAGACCCGATCCAAATCAAAACTGACTTCTCTCAAAATCCAATCAAATTGGCCCATAAAAACTTAGACCAACATAATCAGCTCAGAAAATGAAACCAATTGAAAAGGGAAATTAACTCGGAAAAATAAAACATAATTCAAGAAGGAAAATGAAGCTTTAAACCTCCTCAAATCACTATAAATAAGAAGCTCTCTCCTCTACAGAAGAGCATTTAATATCATCCACAATCATTCTCTATTATCTGATAATCCAATCATCTAAGAACACTAAAACACACTCATAAATTCCCATGAACTACGAATGGCTTGATTCCTTTTCAACGGTATGTAGGTAACCTTTTTCCAAAAGTGCAGCTATAACATCATAAAACCCTAATTGAACTTCTATGATTCAACAGAGATAACACAATCATCTTCAGTTTTCGCAATGTTAATTGAAAGCAAACCAGATATATTGATTAGAAACTCATCTCGGATTGAAGATGAAAAGTAGAAAGATGTATATTCAGAAAGTAGGGGCACAGTACCGACACAAGTGATGTGTTGGCCACATGCCAAAATGCCAAAATCAGATAAGATGTGCTCTTTTCCAGAGAAGATGGAAATTGCCTGGACATGAAATTACCTTTTCTTTGGCAGTTTCTCCTTCTTCTTTTTTTTTCTTTTAAGGTTGCATTACTTATATAGTTTGGATTCTAAGGTTGGTTTTTGTTATTGAAATGAAATATATGGATAATTATATATAGTTGTAATTTATCTTAGAACTTATATATATAGGAAATTTGAGTTCAAATGCGAATAAATCATACATATATTTGGCAGCAAATTCTTATAAATTTTTAATTTTGTCATTATTTGTTTAAGTTTCACCAGTTTATCATAAAATAGTTTGATAAGAATCCATGCAAGGAGCAGAAACTCCCTCGAAACAATCTTTAAAATTAAGACGTACATTGAAACTAACATTTGATCTAGAAAAATATTAAAAGGAAACATGCTCATTTAATTTCTCAAGTATTTGAAATTGGCATATTTTTCCTAACTATTGTATGCGGAGAATAAATCTCCAAATCTAGTATGTGACTTTGCAAAATTAACATTAACTAAAGATCTAATTTTATGAAGTCGATATATCATTTTCTCTGTTGTTAATTTTCTCCATTTTTTACTCATAAAAGAGTACAAACCTAAACCCTCATTTCTTTGTATCTATTACTAACCATTATTTTTGTGTTTATTTGGAGTCTGTTATTGAGCCTAAGAGCATCTTTAGTAGATTTTTTTTAAGGGAGTTTCTCATGATTAAAAAAAAAAAAAAAAAAAAAAGAACAAACATTTGAGAGATCCATTTAGAATCTCATTTAACAATTGTTTATCAATTATATTAAAATATTATTATTATTGGTTTGAGAGACTATGAAGGTATCTTACCAATGTGGATGCTCTAAGGGTGTTTAGTGTCTGTAGTCTTTATTGAGTCTTGACAAGTTTTGAAATGTTCTGGAGTAAAAGAAGACTTTTGGATGCTTGTAGATGCATGATTGCATAGAAGCGTTAGATGTTTTGCCTATGATGGAAGACTTCACACCGTTAGATCTTTCACATATGTTGACACAAGTTATAGGAGGCTATTAGATTTCATTACAAGTGGAATGAAGGGAATCTAACAGTACGGTCAAAATTTATTGACAAGGCAAAAGAGACCGGAGAGAGCTTAGAGGACCATTGAGCCACATGGAATAAAGAGTCACCCACATACCAGACTCGCTTTTCAAGAACCTTTTGCTTAATGTAAGCACTACAGATCCTGACTAACATAGTTCTAGCGATGGTGTTGACATGAATTTCTAATTTGTTTCCTTTTCCCCACCATGTGGTTAAGAACATTTTGTATATGACCATAGGGAGGAGTAAGTCCTTCCATAGAAGTAAGCAATTATAAAGTCTTTATGCAGCTCAGCACCTTTTTCAAATACTGTATCAGGGGTAAGTACTATGGGTCTGCCCGTTTTAGAAAATGTAATAGGGACAAGCCTCTGGAGGGATCGATCTGCTTCTCTCTTAAGTTTGACAGTCTATGAGAGAGTAGCGGGAGATGGTTCAGTTGGTATTGTATGGGGAGGGGCTGGGGGAGTTTGTTGGGTTGGGAGACTGTTCAAGTATGGATATGATGGGTTGGGAAAGCTTAGCAAGGTCAGGTAGGACGGTGATATTAAGTGGGGAGTTAAACAATACTTTTTCCCCTTTTTTCAAGGTGGAGGGAGGAGTAGTGACAGCTGACGATCCAGCTGCATAGTTGGTGAAGATTGGAAAAGGGGCTTTAACAGGAAGGATTTTGAAATTCCTCATAGTCTCTACAGTACTTCTCAAATTAGAATTTGAGATAACAGAATCAAAAGCAGCTGAAGCTGCGATAGTCTCGTCGACCATCTCAACATCAGAAATTAAGGTCTGAAATAGTGAAACATGTGAGATACCAACCATAGCAGGCCCCTATGAGGCAGTTTGCTGGGCTGAAAGAGATGGGGAAAGCAAAAAAGGAAGAAGGAACAGGAGGAAAATGGGATAGAGAAGAGGGCTCAGGCGGGTCAGGAGGGTCAGAGGGAAGAGGAGGGTGGCTAAGTTGACCACCGGAGGAAGACGACGGTGTAGCCTTGGGCCTTCGGTTTAAACAGGTTGTTCGGTTTGGTGTAATCGGTTGTTCGGTTTAAATGGAACTTAAAAATCATTCCGAAAGCAATCCGATTAAAAATTCTGTTTGTTTGGTTTTGATTTTAATCGGTTTGGAATTGGATAAAAAAAACAATTCCGAATAAACCGATTTATTTTATTTAGTTTGGTTTAAATTTACCGAATAAGACCAAAAAAATATATTAATGGGCTTAAAAATAATTACAACCCAATAAAACTATTAAAATATCCATTTTAACACATTTGCAACTAAATAACCCATCACACTAAATAATTTAAAAAGCCTAAACCCATTAACAATTAGGATTTTGGACAAAAACATGAGGCGGCGCCGGCGGCAGCGACTGCTTATTGACCTTGTCGGATCTCTGACGACCGCTGATTTGGCTTCTTGTTAACGGTGGTGACTCGTTGACCTCGCCAGATCTCTGATGACCAGTTTGACATCATCTCCAGATCTCTAGGTTTCAATCTCTCTGATTTGTTGGCCAAGAAGCTGGAGGATGAGATGGTGACCAATGAAATTGTCTCATTTTTTGTCTTCTTCACTGATTTGAAGAAGAAGGAGAAGAAGAAGAGATCAAAGAAGAAGAAGAAGAAGAGATCGAAGAATAATAAAGAGTCGAAGAAGAGTAAAGAAAAAAAAGATAAAAAAAAAAGATATTGAAAATGAGAAGAAGAAATATCAAATAAAAGAAGAAGAAGAGATCGGAAAAAAAAAGAATGAAAGGATAAATTTAGGGTTTTTATTTTTGTAGGTGTTTCTTTAAACCCGATTAAACAGATTGGTTATCATCATCCGAACCGAATCGACCCAAAAACCAATTTCAGAATTAATTCAATTCATTCGGTTTAGACATTAATTTTGATCGGTATCCGAACCCGATTACTTTGGTTCAGTCCGACCCGAACCAAATAACTCGACCCGTAAGCCCAGGGCTACAACGGAGGATTCACGATGGAGGCTCGACTCAGAGAGAACCAGCAGTTCTCGACACTCATTTTTTCACTCCAAAGTGTTATTACATTTTTTGAAACATATCGAATTAAGGTTTTACTGCATGCATGAATTTCTATTAACAAATGACAGATGAATTGTTAGAGATTTTTATTGTATAAATAGTTAGTACACATGACATCAGATAACGTTTCATCACCCAATGTTTTATTTTATTAAATTTAATTAATATTTACTTCGAGTTTCCAGATAAACTCCTCTCCATCTTAGCTCAATTGAAACCTTGAATAATATGGTTTTTGTGGAAAGTTAGAAATAAGAAATTATTTAAAGGTAAGCAAATACTTCCCCAGGATATTGTAAAGAAGGCTATTTCAGAACAATTAGCGTGGGAGGAAGCACAAATAAGTCCAATAGAAGAGGATGTTAATATGGAGGTGCTGGAAATAACTCCTTTGTTGTTTTGTTGTTGGATTGATGGTTCTTGGAAGTCATCTGATCTTACGGCTAAACTAGGTTGGTTATGCCTTCAATGAGAGGAAACTGTAGTTCTGTTTGGTGCAAAGTGCATTCGGAAAACACTTACACCCCTGCATGCAAAATTGGAAGCACTATTATGGGCGATGAATTCTATCATTTCGGCAAGAATAAATTGTCATTTGTTCGAAACAGATTGTATAGAGCTCGTTGCCATGGTGCAATCTCCAGAGGAGTGGCCCGCCTTCGCCAATTATCTTGAAGATTTTACTCATCTACGTGATCTAATACCTGAGTTTTTTATATCTTGTATCCTAAGATTAAACAATATCCAGACGGAATGTTTAACAAAATCTTTAAAACTTTTATTTACTGAATCTATGTTTGTAAATAAATTTTTTTCAGTGTGGGAGATCAATTCTGAAGTGAAATTCTAGTTATTTAATATTTGATTGGAAAAGAAAAAAAAAATATCATAATTGATAGTTTACTCTATTGATTATTGTGAATTTAATCATGATACTGCGGTTACAACTGTGCGCTTGCGGTATTATTTTAAGGTAAAGTAAAACATATGCATAACATGGTTGCAAGAGAACCAATCAATGCGTAACAATTATTCTCCATCAAAAAAAAATATTTTAACACTAACGTTTACTTCTCGTGTTTTTTTTTTCATATCGCATAAATTTGTATTTAGTTTCTCTTTATCCATTTCATTAAAAAATATATATATATTAATTCCCGTTTGCTAAATGGTCACAGTCGAAACCTTAGTTTTTTCATATTTTGCCGTGTCCCACAATCCCGTCAAAGCGAAACACGAGCAAGTTGGACATAAAGCGACACCGTATTCAATTATTTATATCGACGGCGTCCCCACCGCACCGAAGAAAGTTCAACGAAACCTTCATTTTTCGCTTGACCTGAAAAGTCAATGGTTGACCCGAAGACTCACTCACGAACCTTGGCTTAAATTATACACTTATCTCTTATCTTCGTCATCGTCTTTCTCAGTCCTTCAATTCTCTTTTTTTATTTTAATTCAGTTCCGATGATCCGTCATGCTTTCTTAACTTTTTCTATCCTCATTTCCGCCGCCGTCTCAGGAGAAGGAGCAACGTCGGCGTACAAGCCCACCGATATTTTTCTCTTCAACTGCGGCGCTACCTCCGACCAAGTCGACGAAAATGGTCGGAATTGGACGGTAGAGAATCTGAAAAATCTTCCGTCGAATGCAGACAACGCGTCGTTATTTTCTGATGCGTCATACCAAGCCTCAGGGGTTCCTCAGGTTCCGTACTTGAAAGCTCGGATTTTCCGATCCGATTTCACTTACAGTTTTGCGGTCACTCCCGGCTGGAAATTCCTCCGGTTATACTTTTACCCGACCCAATACGGATCGTTCGCCTCGGATTCCTTCTTCTCCGTCACCGTCAACAGTTTCACTCTCTTGCAAAACTTCAGCGCTTATTTAACGGTAAACGCTTCAACAGAGAATTCA
This sequence comes from Cardamine flexuosa, assembly GCA_963555745.1. NCBI lineage: Eukaryota > Viridiplantae > Streptophyta > Magnoliopsida > Brassicales > Brassicaceae > Cardamine > Cardamine flexuosa. Next base: position 24,291,326 of record OY743215.1, read on the forward strand.
AAATCTCTGATCAAAGAGTTTATCATTCCGGTTAACCAGACAATGAATCTCACGTTCAAGCCGTCTCCGAATTCGTTAGCTTTCGTTAACGGCATCGAGATTGTCTCCATGCCTGACCGTTTTTACTCAAAGGGAGGATTTGACGACAAGATAATAAACGTCGGTAATGAAGTTGACTTTGAAATAGAAAACTCCACGGCTTTCGAGACCGTTCACCGGAGAAACGTAGGCGGACAAATGATCCCTGATGTCCGGGATACGGGAATGTTCCGGCGGTGGTTCACAGATGATGAAACAGAAATTGAGGGAGTCATTGTGAGCGTTCCGGATGCAAAGATCAACTACACGGATCAAACTCCGGCGTATGTTGCGCCAGAAGAGGTGTATGCCACGAGTCGTTCAATGGGGGTCCTTAATAGGGATCCTTCACTCAACCTGCAAAGGAACATGACGTGGCACTTTACAGTCGATGCCGGGTATACTTACCTGGTGAGGCTACATTTCTTTGAGACTGCGCTGGAGGTGAACGGCACAGACCAACGCGTCTTCTCCATCTTCATAGGAAAACACGAAGCTATGAAAGAGATGGACGTGATACGATTGAGCGGTGGTTCTCAAAATCCGGTATATATAGATTTCAGAGTGTTTCTTGGTTCCGAAAATGGGATGAGACCTGATCTACGACTCGACTTGCATCCTTTGGCGGACACTAGTCCAATGTTTTATGACGCTATTCTGAATGGTGTAGAAATTCTCAAACTGAGTAATCCTGATGGTAATCTCGCTGGAACTAATCCAAATCCTACATTATCACCAAATCCTGTAAAGCAGCCAAATAAAAAAGGTAAGAAGTCACATGTTTTACCTATCATAGTTGCAGTGGTTGTTGGTTCTGCAATTTTGCTAGCAATGTTTGTTTTCCTCGTTATGATGAGGAGGAAGAAGAAGGGAACCAATTTTAGTGGAAATACCTCGAGCAAGCCTACTACGAACTCGTCATGGGCTCCTCTTCCGCACGGGACAGGTTCCACGCATACTAGATCAACCAGATCACTCCCGTCAGATCTCTGCCGTCGATTCTCCATCTCGGAAATCAAATCCGCCACAAATGATTTTGAAGAAAGCCTAATCGTTGGAAAAGGAGGCTTTGGTCCTGTCTACAAAGGACGAATCGACGATGGAACTACCCTTGTCGCTGTTAAACGGCTAGGAACTTCATCAAACCAAGGCGTTCACGAGTTCGACTCAGAGCTCAAGATGCTCTCAGTGCTCCGCCATGTACATCTTGTGTCCCTCATCGGATACTGCGACGATGAGAACGAGCTGATACTTGTCTACGAGTATATGCCACGTGGAACTCTTAAAGACCATATCTACAAGAGAGATAAGGCTTCCGCTTCCGATCCTCCATTGTCGTGGAAACGGAGATTAGAGATTTGCCTTGGTGCCGCACGAGGACTACAGTATCTCCATACAGGCGCGAAGCACCCGATTATACATCGTGACATCAAATGCACAAACATACTTCTCGATGAGAACTTCGTAGCTAAAGTGTCTGACTTTGGCTTATCAAGAGAAGGTCCCACTAGTGCTTCTCAAACTCACGTTTCGACCGTCGTTAAAGGAACGTTTGGTTACTTGGATCCTGAGTACTATCGCCGTCAAGTCTTAACGGAAAAATCTGACGTGTACTCATTTGGAGTTGTTCTGTTCGAGGTTCTTTGTTGTAGACCGATTAGAATGCAATCCGTTCCACAGGAGCAAATGGATTTAATCCGATGGGCGAAGTCAAATTACAAAAAAGGAACCATTGATCAGATTGTTGACCAAGATCTAACGGGTGATATCACTTCGACATCACTGGAGAAGTTTTGTGAGATAGCCGTGAGATGTGTTGAGAGCCGTGGTGTAGAACGGCCATCGATGAACGACGTCGTTTGGGCTCTTGACTTTGCGCTTCAGCTTCACGAGACGGCTAAGAAGAAGAACGACAACGTGGATTCTATTGTTCTAATGCCACGTGGTGAGGTAGGTACGACGACGGACGGAGAAGATGCATTGTTTAGTAGGACTACAGGACACGTGGCGATATCTACGTCGACCGATGACTCTGCTCCTCTAGTCGGCGATGGGAAAAGTGAATCGAGTTGGGGAGTATTTTCGGAGATCAGAGACCCTAAAGCACGGTAGATTCGTGACCAAATATGAAATAATATACGTTCTGGTTCTGTTTATTTATTTGTGTACGTATAATTTGTGTTGGACGGTTTTGTATTTAAATATATTATTATGAATTATATTTAGCAGTTTAAATGAATATAGTAGTTGCTTTTAATCTTTTTCTTAACACTGAAAAGTTTTTTTAAGGAAATTACTAGAATAGGATCATCATAAATAACTCCCTTAATTCCTGATTGATTATATTTCTATCATATTCACATATATTAAGAAAAGCACATTGAAAACTGGTTATAAATGTATAATTTTGCATAATTAACAAATTTCAATAAATCTAAAGTCTAAACCATATTAGTATTAAGTTATTTTATTAAACTTTACAATTTATCATCAATGATTAATAAAAACTACATAGAAAATTTAAAAATTGTATATTTTTGAAGCAAATTTTTTTCTTAGAAATATGATCAGGAACGGAAAATATTAGTTGTGTTGATAGAAATATTTAAATTATGATTGGTAATCTGTATATTTTATTTTTAACTGTAATTGGTAAGTGGTAACGTTTTTAAAAAGTTGGATTTAATTCCAACTCTCCAGGACAATTTAATTACCTTTTTCCTAATGGAGATTCCATCATACCAAAATTGGATTTTAGTTCATCCACTCAACCTAACCACTAAGAACCAAACTCTTCATAACAAAACAATATTTGCGTCATAAAAATTATGTATACAACCATAAGGCTTGTTGTACTGCTTCCTTTCATAATCCAGACTAACGTCCGGATACATTGTAAAACGCCTCGTTAAAATAATAGTGTCGATTTGACCAAAATTTATGGTAACCCTAATTTAAAAGAATATTCTCCCCAATTAAAATAATATATATATATATATATATCTAAAATTTTCAAACCCTAAACACCAAATCCAAAATTACTTTTTTTGTTCTCGATGATAAACTTGGAACAGGGTGTAGAAGAGCAAGAAGCGGAAAAGAAACAGATCTCAATTCGTGAAGGAAAAAGAAAAATTAACCATGACGTAAAAACAGAATTAATCGTGAAGATCTTTCGAGCACTCATAATGGATGATAGAGATATTTTGGAACCTTACAATGGCCCTAGCTACTATAGAGTTATGGCATGGGCACACGAGACAGAAGAATATGGAACCATGGTGGTAAAGGGTTTCATAGGCCGTTATATTATATTTAACAAAGATTTAGTGATTCCTTTAGAGTATTATGCACAATATCTTTACATAGAATTGGTTAAAGGAGCATCGTGGAGAGATCCTGGAACATATAACGGAACTGTTGTGCTAGGACGGGCAAAGATTCGGTTGCCTTCTCCGACTAGCCTTCGCGCTATCTCTGGTGTTGTCGAGCTTGTTGGTTTGAATAGCGATCAATGTGTCGTGAAAAAGGGAGTCCTCGAATATTCTATGAAACTTCATAGGTATGTCGTAGTATGAAAATTACATTGCTTTTTTTCTTAGGATAAGAATTAGCGTTTGTTTTAATTTTTCAATCTTTTTGGGTATTATTGCTGGCCTTAATTAATGTTAAAGAGCATTTATATTTATTGGTTATTTTGATATTAGTTATCTTCCATCTAGTCGTTATATATATATTCTTTTTGGTCAGATCGGTTCGTTATATGAGAGCAGTAGAGATGTTTATGCAGCATAATATACATTATATCTAATTGAATCTGTATACTGTTTTGTATAGAGAGTCTAAAAGTATTATGATAAAGATTTAATTAACACTTATCAAAATTGTTAGAAAAACGAAACAAGGATGATTGGTTTGGAGCTGCAGGAGACTTTTCAATATTCGATCTTTTTTACATTATGCCGAAAAGAGAAAGATACTTAATTGTTCCATTCACATGAGCTCAAAGTTTGTCGAGCAGTTTCAATCACCCTACAAGTCACGGCTATACTATTAAAAATCAGCACTTACTGCATCAGACAAGAATGAATAAGTCTATTCTAACTTTTAGTTAAGATACCAAATATATGGCCACGCCAGGCTCACCAAAATGTGAATAATGGTCCCCTACTGAACTAGTTGATCAATTTGCTGGTGCTGATTTGACTGGGTCTTTTCATTAGTGCGTGAGTTTGTTTCTTTGTAAGAAATTTCTTCTAGAAAGATGATTTATTTTGCTTTGTCAGTCAACCAGTTTTGGTTCCAAGCGGCCGAGCTGAGCTAGGAGTACATACGCCAACAAGGTGGCTTCATAGCCCAAGCTAGACCTGGGCATAAAGCCCAAAATCCAAAAACAAACCGAAAATTCTTGTTCCCAAACCAAACCAAATATTCATAAAATTCGAACATATTCTTAATGTTTCTACCCGAATCGAACCCAAACCAAACCAGAAATCGAATAGTATAACCAAAAAGGCCTGGGCATTTGGTAGCATCAGTTTGGTTCGGTCCGGAATTTCGGTTTATAAATTTTTTGTCCGAATTGAACCAAAATTAAAATTCAGTTCAATTCGGTTTAGAAATAAGAAATTCAGTTCGGTTTAGTGTTAAAATATTATTTTCAAATTTGAACCGAAATTTTAAAATTTTGGTTTGTTCGGTCTGCTTTAAAGTCCAAGTACAAGTCTTTGTCCAATAAAAACATGTAAACCCAATAGCAAGGCCCATTAGAAATACACTTAGGGTTTTTGGTTTTGGACAGAAGGAGAAAAAATGATCTGAAGAAGAGTAGATACTGAGGAGATGAAGAAGAATAAAGATAAAACAGAAGAAGAATCATAAAGACAGAGCATATAAAAAAGATGAACAATTAGAAAAATGATGAGCAGATGAAGAAGAAGCGGATAGAGAAATAGAAGATGAAGAAGAAGAGCCACGGAATAGATGAAGAATCAAAAGAGAAATAGAAAAATTTAAAAGAAGAACAGACGAGGAGGTCGAGAGAAGAAGAATAAGAAAGAAGAAAGGAATTTCGATAATACTAAAAGTGGCTAAAAGAAAATTAGTGATAAAAATAGATCTATGGTTTAGATGAAGCAAACCAATCGGTTTAATTTTGGTTCTTGGTTTAAAACCAAACCGAACTGAAATCCAAAGTTAGTTTATATTTCTACTGATCAATTTTTGTCTCTAAACTGAATTGAAACCGAATTGGCTAAATTCGGTTCGGTATTTCTGCCCAGGGCTACCAAAAACCCAAATAAAATTATATATCTAAAAATGATAGTTATATTTTTAGTTAATTATACCCAAAAATACCAAATAACAAAAATATCATAAAAATTGTAAATATCCAAAAATCTTTAGTCATATTTGTTAAAATATTTTTTCCAAATTTAACCATTTTTTATTAAAACTAAACAAAATTTTGGATTTCTTAAACCTGAAAATTGAACCGAAACCTATATGAATCAGCATCTATCCGTACCGAAACCGAGCTGAATAATCTTAAAACCTGAATGGATACTAAACTTCTAACGCTCGTGATCCTCAAAATTTGGGATGGGTCTTTACAAAACTCTCCTAACCAAATTACCTCAGTCCAAAATAAATCCGAACCGAAGCTAATCCGAAACAAGAATGTGCAGGCCTAGATTGCAGTTGATCCGATCAGTCTTAATGAGTATTACTAACTTCTGGTCTTCAGCTTTTAGATTACCAGCAAAGTGTATGAAGGAGATTGAAAGATTATGCTCTGCTTTTCTATGGAGTGGTCCAGATTTAAAATCTCACAAAGCTAAAATTGCCTGGTGGGATGTTTGTCTCCCTAAGTGTGAAGGTGGCTTAGGTCTTCGAACACTAAAAGAGACAAATACAGTTTCTGTCAAGTTAATATGGAGATTACTCGACTCTCGAAACTCGCTTTGGGGGAAATGGATTCATTCTTATATCCTCAGGCATAAATCCTTCTGGGCTATAAAGCAATCCTCAAGTCAAGGCTCGTGGATGTGGAGAAAGCTACTCAAATTGAGAGAAACGGCTAAGGATTTTCACAAGATGGAGATTAAAAATGGTAAAAATACTTCCTTTTGGTACAATCAATGGTCCTCTATGGAAAGGTTGTTTGATTTGCTTGGTGATAGAAGATGTATAGATCTTGGGATTACGAAGAGAATGACGATGGAAGATGTGGTATTTAATCGAAGAAGGAGAAGTCACCGTGTGGAGCTGCTGAACAAAATTGAAAGTGAGATAGAAGCTGTAAAAACAAAAATAAAGCCTGATGATGATGTCAATCTCTGGAAATCTCGAACAGAGTTTAAAAAGATATTTTCCTTATGAGAGACTTGGGAACTCATTAGGTGAAGAGGCCAGTTCGAGCTTGGGAAAAAGGGGTGTGGTAATCCTATGCCACACTAAAATTTGCTTTTATAACATTGCTGGGAATGAATGATAGATTAACTACATGAGATAGAATGTTAACGTGGAATCAAAGGACTGACTCCTCTTGTTCGTTCTGTCAAGAGCCTATTGAGATGAGGGATCATCTCTTCTTCCAATGTTGCTATTGAAGCCAAATCTGGGAAAAGATTTCAAAAGGGTTTATGGGAAGAAACTTCACTTTGTGTTGGAACCAGCTCATCACTCTCATCTCTTCCTCAACAATGGAACCACAGCCTCTGCTCCTTCTAAGGTATGGGCTCCAAGCTACAATTTACACAATTTGGAGAGAAAGAATCAGTCGCAGGCATGGAGAACATCCTAGATCAGCTGCTCACCTTGGAAAAATCATCGAAAAGACTATCTGCAATAGGATAATACTTCTAAGAAACTCTGGCAACCACAAATATGAAGATCTTCTCATCTATTGGTTTTCTACTCTGTTATAAGACTGTAACTTTAACATCTTAGGATTCTGCTTTTCAAAATGATGCACTTGTTGTAAGAACGGTTTTTTGATGAATACAATTTTACATTCATTAAAAAAAAGAAATAAAGTTGAATATGAGATCCCAACATACATATAGTGATACTATTAACATAATGCTAACACTAAACTTTCCTATATAATAATAATCACAATGGTAAAATCAATCAACTCTCACTGCAGAGATTATCTATGTCTAAATTTAGAATTCCAAATCTCTTTAATAAATTCTTCATTTCAAACAAGCATTAATTCCAGGTTCGATTGTTCACAAACTCCCTAAACCAAATATCTTTGAGAATATTTATTTTGCTCATCTAGAATAGTTCATGCAATCAATTACACTCTCGTGTCAATTAATCAACATAAGATCAGATTATAGGTCATGAATGTAGAATCAGCAATAAGAACAATCTAGATGAAGAACTCTATTGATTCAGTCATAAATAACCATCAACCTAATAATTCATCTTCTACCTTTGAAAACCCTAAACCTAACAAACAAACTACTCAAATATGATCAATGAAACAGAAATCATAGTTTGAAAAAATTGCATAAAATAAGTCAAGAGAAGAAGTAAGAGTTTAGAAATATTCTCTATAAAACTCTGAAAAGGCGACTGTGATGTATAAAGCGTAGAATTAAACATAAGTCTAAAAAATAACCTAAAAGTCATATTTATTACTAAAGACAAGAAAATTATTAAATTGCAAATAAGAAAAACTCTGGGACAGTTTTGCATTTCTGAAACAGTGTTTGCGACCGGTGTTGAGCGACACCAGTGGGTGGTGTCGATCAACACCAACACCAAGAATGGTTTTGTGCATGTGCCTGGTGTCGACCAACACCAAGACCAATATTGCTTCTCCAAACTTGTTTCTTAAGCACAACTTCTCAGTTTGCTCCAAAGTGCTCCAAAATCTCCAAATGATTCTAAAACGTACCTAAACTTGCAAAGACTCTAGAAATACCTAAAAGACTATAAATAAGACTTATTTTATGCTTGAAAACAAAAAAAACCATGATATATCAACAAATTAGCCTATTTCCATGATATTTGTTTATTTGATGTATTACAAATTTGGATTAGAAAGTTTGATATTATATGGATGTGAACATGATGATAATATAGATATTCCATTGATCTTAATGGCTCGGTATTAAGAGTTTCTGTAATAGGAATCTTGTGATTATTCCTTTAAAAATAGATAATGAGGGCTTTAATCATTGAAGGAGACAAGGAAGAAGAACCATGATACAATGATGTAATATCTCGATCTGAGATAGCGTAGTTAACATGGATTGACTTTGTAACGCAACAATGAGGATGCAGACTACAAAAAGAAAAAAAAAGAAAAAAAAGTAATGGAGCAATATGATAATCTTCAACACACCCAAAAAAAAAAAAATATTATGTCATTTGAGCTCCCATTTCATTGCCTTAAAACAAAAAAGCTGCTTTCGATAATTCGATCTTATTGAAAGACTAATTTTCCAAATTCTTCATTAGTTGATTAAATGAGTTTTAAATACTTTTCAAAAAAAAAAAACTCATTTGCAATTCAAGATTTATTTTTCCAATATAACATACAATATGCAGTTTGAGATCCATGTAATCACGTAACCATGACACTAAACTAAATCACTAGGCTCAAATCCTGGTCACTAGTATTTAAAGTCGTAATTGTTGTGCCATAGTGATCAAATATATTATAAGACAATTTGGTTGCAGAAGTCCATCCAATGTTACAATGATTTAACCTCTAATTTTGAACATTAACCTATACTTCTCCCTAAAGACGTCGTATGCACCAAGGAAACATGTATCCCTAATCCATTAACAAGCTGGCAAAGGAGCTCGAGCTTTTAAGCTGTACGTGAGACATTCTAATCCAAGTGGAGGTTTAAGTGTAGCACGCGATAGACACGTGATGGGTTGTTACAAGGGCTGTTAAGCGTAGGGAGAATATCGTAATTGGCTCTATATATCTTATATGGTTTTAAGGCAGCAAAACAAATTTCAGATTTGACAGAGTCTTTTCGTTAGTGAGAGTGAAAGATGTTTGTTTCTTTGTGAGAAATTTCTTCGAAACAATATCATTTCGTTTGCTTTGTCAGTCGACGGTTGACTCATAGACTTACTCCACACACATAACTCAAACTTGAATTATACACTCATCTCTTATCTTCTTCTCCCTCCATTCTCTTAAGTTTTAAAAAATTCCGATGATCTGTTACGTTTTGTTTGTATTCTCTATTCTTGTTTCCGTCATATGCGGAGGAGAAGGGGTAACGTCGGTATACAAGCCTACCGATGTCTTTCTCTTCAACTGTGGCTCTACTTCCTACAACGTCGACAACAATGGCCGGAAGTGGACTGTGGAGAATCGGAAATTTATGCCGTCGAATTCAGACAACACGTCGTTCTCTTCTGAAGCGTTATACCAAAAATCAGGGGTTCCTCAGGTTCCTTACATGAAAGCTCGGATTTTCCAATCCGATTTCACTTACAGTTTTCAAGTCTCTCCCGGTTGGAAATTCATCCGGTTATACTTTTACCCGACCCAATACAATTTCGGTTTTGACGCTGTTAATACCTTCTTCTCCGTCACCGTCAACGGTTTTACTCTCTTGCAAAACTTCAGCGCAGATATAACGGTAAAAGCTCTGAAAACGGAGTCAGTAATCAAAGAGTTTATCATTCCGGTTAACCAGACGATGAATCTCACGTTCAAGCCGTCTCCGAATTCGTTAGCTTTCGTTAACGGCATCGAGATTGTCTCCATGCCTGACCGTTTTTACTCAAAGGGAGGATTTGACGACAAGATAATAAACGTCGGTCATGAAGTTGACTTTGAAATAGACAACTCCACGGCTTTTGAGACCGTTCACCGGAGAAACATAGGCGGACAAATGGTCTCCGATGTCCGCGATTCGGGAATGTTCCGGCGGTGGTTCCCCGATGATGAAACAGAAATTGAGGGAGTCATTGTGAGCGTTCCGGATGCAAAGATCAACTACACGGATCAAACTCCGGCGTATGTTGCCCCAGAAGAGGTGTATGCCTCGAGTCGTTCAATGGGGGGGGATCCTTCACTCAACCTGCAAAGGAACATGACGTGGCACTTTACAGTTGATGCCGGGTATACTTACCTCGTGAGGCTACATTTCTTTGAGACTACGCTGGAGGTGAACGGCACAAACCAACGTGTCTTCTCCATCTTCATAGGAAAGCAGGAAGCTATGAAAGAGATGGACGTGATACGATTGAGCGGTGGTTCTCAAAATCCGGTATATGTAGATTTCAGAGTGTTTCTTGGTTCTGAAAATGGGATGAGACCTGATCTACAACTCGACTTGCATCCTTTGGCGGGCTTGTTTTATGACGTTATTCTGAATGGTGTAGAAATTCTCAAACTGAATAAGTCTGATGGTAATCTCGCTGGAACTAATCCAAATCCTATATTATCATCGGAGTTAAGACCAAGCCTTATATCGCCTCCGGTTGGAAAAGGTAATACGTCACATATTCTAGTGATAATTCTCATACCTATTGGTTCCACAATTGGGTTGGCGACTTTCATTGTTGTCCTCATGTTGTCGATGCGTCACATGAAGAGGAAGAAGAAAAAGAAGGAAGATAACGCCATCATGTTCAAGGTATTGTTAAAACAATATACTTACGCAGAATTGAAGAAAATTACAAAATCATTTTCACACATAGTTGGAAAAGGAGGATTTGGAGCTGTTTATGGAGGAAACCTTTGTAATGGTCGTAAGGTTGCAGTAAAGGTACTAAAGGATTTGAATGGAAATGGTGAAGATTTCATAAACGAAGTCACCAGCATGAGCCAGACCTCTCATGTAAATATTGTTTCTCTGCTTGGTTTCTGCAATGAAGGATCTAAAAAAGCAATTGTGTATGAGTTTTTGGAGAATGGGTCTCTTGATCAGTTCATGTCGAGAAATAAGTCATTGACTCAAGATGTTACAACACTATATGGGATCATGTTAGGGATTGCTCGAGGACTGGAATACTTGCATTATGGCTGTCAAACAAGAATTGTGCATTTCGACATTAAACCCCAGAATATTTTATTAGATGGAAATCTTTGTCCAAAAGTCTCTGACTTTGGCCTGGCGAAGCTTTGTGAGAAAAGAGAAAGCATTGTATCACTGATGGACACAAGAGGAACTATAGGTTACATTGCACCTGAGCTGTTCTCGAGAATGTACGGCAAAGTCTCCCACAAATCAGATGTGTATAGCTACGGAATGTTGGTCCTCGAGATGATTGGAGCAAAGGATAAAGAACTTTTGGAAGTCACTACTTCCAATGCTAGTTCGTCTTACTTTCCAGATTGGATCTATAAGGGTTTAGAAAATGGAAAACAGATATGGATATTTGGTGATGAAATAACTAAAGAGGAAAAAGAGATTTCAAAAAAGATGATTGTGGTAGGTCTATGGTGTATTCAACCATGTCCATCAAACCGTCCACCGATGAATAGAGTCGTTGAGATGATGGAAGGAAGTTTGGATGCTCTTGAAGTTCCCCCTAAGCCTTCTATGCACATTTCCAGGGGATTTGTTCCCGAATCTTCTTCTCTTTCTGACGGCGAAGAAGTTGAATAAAACCTTGAACTAATGATTATGGAAAATTTTAGCATGGACCTTTTTTGTTGTTTTTGTTGATTGGACAGAAAGAACTGAAAAATACAAAGACCATTTTGGAAAGTTTTCTCTGATTCTTAATGTTAATCCCTGACCAACTGAAGTCTCTCAACCTACTAAAATACAATATTCAATAACACCCGTACACCACCAATATTCAATTAATTTTCATTTGATATTTATTTATTCTCTCAATAAATTATTCTGTATCCTATAATTTACCACGACGTGGAAAATAATAACAAACAAAAAGAAAACACCAATTGAATTTTCCATGGCTAGAAAATAAGAATCCTTTTTGACACAAAAGTTTATCGAAAACCTTAACATTCTTACAGAAAATAAAGAAAACCCAAAACACAAGTTTAGATATTTTTTTAAAAATCTTTGAGATGGGTAACAAGAAACTGTTGACTGGTGGGTCAAGCAAAGCTTATGGTAGTGGAAGCTACAGAGATCCTTTATTGCAGCAGAATCAGGTCTCTGTTTTCTACTTTTTCTGTTCCGTTAGACCTTTCTTGTTTCTCACTCTCATTTCGATGATTCATACTTTTGTATTTCATGATCGATCGAAAGTTTCTTACTTTTCTCACCTAGTTTCGGGAACTTGAGGCAATTTATCAGAAAGTTCTTAATTTGTGATTTGTTATTAGAAGAAATTGTGGTGATCGATTTAACTTATAATTACTTTTCAGTTTTGAGGAGTCTGGTTAGTTTTTTGTAAGTGATCATTCGATTGGAACAATTGGATTGTTACAACACATGAAGTATCCTCCCAAGTTTGATTCTTGAAATTTGATTTTGTCAAAATTATGAGTTTTCATGTTTATATTGTTTCAAAACTAGGAAATGTGTTTCAAATTACAAAATTTCTAAGTGTTAGTTTTGTTTACTTATTCTTATTTAATGTATACAGGATAAACCGAAAGAGAATGGAAGCGAAAATGGTCCAAATGATCTTGAGCATGGTGTTGTTGAGGTACTTGTTAACGCTATTTCACAGAAATGTTTCATATATAGAAGTGATATTATCATCTTATTTGTTTTGTTTACAGGCAGCAAATGTTGGATTTGGAAGAGTCTTTGCATTGGTGAGTGATTCTTGATTTGAAAAAGCTTAAAGCATTCTTATATAAAGTTATGTCAATACTCAAATATAATGGTTGCAGGCAAAGCCAGATGCGGGAAAGCTAGTGATCGGTACCATTGCTTTGTTGATAGCTTCAACAACTAATCTCCTCGTTGTAAGTGTCTCATCTCTCAGTCTTCCGTATTTATTTTTATTATATTAGAATCAAGAAAGCTGATTTTTTAAAAAATTTATGCAGCCAAAATTTGGTGGTATGATTATAGACATTGTATCTAGAGATGTCAAGACACCTGAGCAGCAATCAGAATCCATAATTGCTGTTAGAAACGCCGTTGTAATCATTTTTATTATCGTTGTAATCGGGTAATTACATCTTCAAAATGCTTCATTTGTCCTCTTTTGATCTTTGGATTAAATACAAAAGATATACTCTTTTGAAAATTTATTTCCAAACGGGGACTGCTTCAAAAATCTTTGATTTTAAAGTTTTGGTTGTGCCTAACTTATACGTTTCTGTTTTCTTGGTTTCTGTAGATCGATATGCACGGCTTTGCGAGCGTGGCTATTTAATTCCGCTAGCGAAAGAGTCGTGGCTCGACTGAGAAAAGATTTGTTCAAACACTTAATGCATCAGGTAAAATATTTCTCAAGATTCTTATGATTTGCTTTATCTGTTGTTTTTGTTCTTTTGGTTAAGTCTTTCATGCGTTGTTTCAAGAAACTGAAAAAAAAAATGTTTTTGTTGTTGTGTGTTAACAGGAAATAGCATTTTATGATGTTACAAAAACAGGAGAACTCTTAAGTAGACTATCAGAAGACACTCAAATAATCAAAAACGCTGCTACTACAAATCTTTCTGAAGCTCTTCGTAATGTAACAACGTCGTTTATTGGAGTTGGTTTCATGTTTTCATCATCTTGGAAACTAACATGTAAGAAGCTTTCTCTTTTCTTTTATTTCAGATTTTGTACTTTAATAGATTGAATAAACAAACTGACTTAACTCAATCTTCTTGTTCATGAATCTTGCTTATAGTGTTGGCACTAGTAGTAGTTCCAGTAATTTCAGTTGCTGTGAAACAATTCGGACGATATATCCGTGAACTTTCACACAAAACTCAAGCAGCTGCTGCTGTTGCTGCTTCAATTGCTGAGGTTTTAATTCTTTTAATTCTTATAAATGTTTTTCTCATTCAGTTTATTCTGATTGTATCAACATTTACTATGTAGGAATCATTTGGCGCAATCCGAACCGTTAGATCTTTTGCGAAAGAAAGCTATATGGTATCACAATACTCTGAGAAAGTTGATGAGACTCTGAAGTTAGGACTCAAACAGGCTGTGAGTTTTTTTGTGATAATAAACCGTTTCATAAAATTAAACATTTTGATGCGTATTTGAGAGGATATATTTGTGATTTTAGGTACTTTCCGGACTCTTCTTTGGAGGACTAAACGCTGCTTTCACATTATCTGTTATTACGGTTGTTAGTTACGGAGCATACTTAACAATTACTGGTTCCTTGACCGTTGGAGCACTCACTTCCTTCATTCTTTATAGCCTCACAGGTTTCTTCATTTGCATTTCTTGTTTCTTGAATCTTTTGAAAGGAATTATTATATTGAACTTTTAAGATATTGTTTTTGACAGTTGGTTCATCGGTATCTTCTTTATCGAGTTTGTATACGACTGCAATGAAAGCTGCTGGAGCTAGTAGACGTGTGTTTCAAATCTTAGACCGTGTTTCTAGCATGCCTGATTCAGGAGATAGGTGTCCCGTTGGGTGAGATTTCTTCTTGTATTCGTGAAAATTAATCGTAAGAACGGTTTCGGTTTATATCTTTGGAATGTTATGGTTTCAGTAATCCTGATGGAGATGTGGAAATAGATGATGTTTGGTTTGCTTATCCTTCTCGTCCTAGTCACATGATACTTAAGGTAACACGAAATCTTCTTTTGTACTTTGTATGTATATTATAGTTTAACTTATAAGGAGTTATAAAAAAAGAGTAGATTCTTGAACAACAACCATACATTTATGAGGCTGTTACAATTTAACCATTGCTTAAACATTCGAAATATGTGCAGGGAATATCGTTGAGGTTGACACCAGGTTCAAAAGTTGCACTTGTAGGACCAAGTGGTGGAGGAAAAGTAAGTTCCGACCATACGGTTTTCGATTTATATTTTTCGGTATATAAAAACAATCGATATATTTACGATTCGGTTTAAATCCGATTAACTTGTGAGGTCCTTATAATGTTTTGTATTTGCTATATGCAGACGACCATAGCCAATTTGATTGAGAGATTCTATGATCCTCTCAAGGGAAAGATTTTGCTGAATGGAGTTTCTTTAATGGAAATATCCCATCAATACCTTCACAAACAGGTAAATATTCTGTTTCTTGAATCATTCATTATTTGGTAGAATCCGAATCTTGAATTTCTCCGATCTCTTTTCAGATCAGCATCGTAAGCCAGGAACCGATTCTTTTCAACTGTTCAGTAGAAGAGAACATCGCTTATGGATTTGACGGTGAAGCTACTCTTTCCGATATAGAAAACGCATCGGTAAGCACATCACAAATCTCTTTTCTTCTCCATTTTTGTTGTGCTCATTGACTATTGTTGTATGCAGAAAATGGCGAATGCACATGAGTTTATAGAAGCATTCCCGGATAAGTATAAAACCGTTGTTGGAGAACGCGGATTACGTCTCTCAGGAGGACAGAAACAAAGGATTGCAATCGCGAGAGCGCTTCTTACAAACCCTAGTGTTTTGCTTCTTGACGAAGCCACAAGTGCACTAGACGCTGAAAGTGAATATCTTGTTCAGGTAAATAAAACTCAAAAAGACTACAAAAAATCTCAAGAAACAACTTGTTCATATACTACTAATGTTGTGAATCTGTTTGTAGGATGCTATGGACTCGTTGATGGCGGGAAGAACAGTGTTGGTTATAGCTCATAGGTTATCGACGGTTAAGACTGCAGACTGTGTGGCGGTTATATCAGATGGTCAGGTAGCTGAGAAAGGTACTCATGATGAGCTTCTTAGCCTTAATGGAATTTACACTAATCTTGTCAAGAGGCAGCTTCAGAGTTCTTCCTCTGTTACCAACTTGTGAGATAATATTATTCTTCTGATAGAAAGAAGAAATTATAGATTCGATTCTAAAACTCCATTTGTATAATTTTGTCTGATTCTGTGATCTTAAAACTTGAAACCTTCTATGTGAGCTGGAGGGGTTCTTTGACACAAATTGTAGTGAGACATTGCATTCTAGTTAACAAATAAATGTAAAAATGAGACATTCGGATAATCAAAGTTCTTCTATGGAGTCTTGTTGAAGAAATTAATTTTAAGGTTTTTTTTACCTTTTCCAATGTCGATTGGTTAACTAATATATATTGTTGTTATGTGAAATACATATGTTATTTCTTTTTTCGTAAGAAATTTTGTGTTTCTAAAATATACAGTTTGTCCATTTTTCACGTCTTAGAAATTATATGAAAAAAGTTTTGCAACAACGGATTTGTAATGCTTGTAAAATGCGACAGAGTAGCAACAACAAACAAATTAGCTACTCCTTAATCTGTTAGTAAATTACTAGTATAGAATTAGAATCTAATAGAAATGTATTCTATCAAGTATGGGACAAGCTTACAAGAGGAATTCTTGATCATAGATATACTAGTAGCTTTAGCGACATTCTAGCTATGTTGTATGACCAAACTCTGAGCTGGACACCAAGATTCATAATAAGGTATGTTTTTCAAGCATCTATACATACTATTTGGAGAAAATGAAATAGAAGAAGACATTGTGAAATCCCGGTTCAGCCGAACTGCTTAAAAAAGAGTATAGACTGCATAGTCCGCAATCGCCTATCATCAATCTATAATCTATTCTTAACGAATTCCAATGAAAGTTTAATGCTCTGATTTGCGACAAGAAGATGATTATTCTTTGTTTTTTCTTCAAAATTTTTATTGTGTTTTTTTCTCAATTATTTTTTTCTTTTGATCTTCCTATGATTTGAACCAATGATGCATTCTATGTAACAAAGATTTTTTGGTGAATATAATTTTACATTCATATAAAAAGAAAGAAATATATTCTATCAAACTCTTTAATTGTTGCTAAAATTTAAAGTCATCGTTATCATCTTCATCCGAATATTCTTTCCTGACTTTTACTTAGTTACGGACCTATTCGTCCACTAGCTTTTTCTATCTCAACCCCCACGGAACTAAAATCACGCTAAAAATAAATTTATTTTTGTATTGTCAATAAATCCTTTTTTAAGTGGACAAATCCCATAAATGCATATCTTAATATTAATTGAATAATAAATCTCCATATACTTGGCTACTTCATTTCAACAGAATCGGAAATGTGCACATTTGACTGCAACGGTGTCAAACACACTACAAAAATGCTAAATCTAAAAAGTAATTTAAAATGGCTAGTGCTACAACTTTTCTAAGTTTCATCTTGCGTAAAAAGCTAAACTTTTCTCTATTAAGAAAGATACAAATTTTCATCGTACAAAACTGAATCTTTGTCCAATCTACTAAAAGTCCAAATCGGAGACGGAAGAAACCACCTTTCCAAATTCCAAACGCTGACTTTTGCTACTTTTACTATTTGTTTTTGGTTTTTTACTCTTTAAATTTTTTATTTTTTACTTTTTTTAGATCGATAAGATCTGATATACTAAAATCAAATTATGATAAAAAAAAAAACTGAAAAAAAAGAAATTGCTAACTACTCCCTCTGTTTCTAATTGATATATTTTTAGGAAAAAAATTTGTTTCAAAAGAATACAATTTTTAGGTTTTTTATGTAGTTTTTATTAATCACTAATGATAGATTATAAAATTCAAGAAAATAACAAAATATTATTGGTTTAGAGTTGTTTAAAATTGTTAATAACACACAACAATATATTTATAATTAGTTTTTAATATATTTTCTTAATATGTATGAAAATGTTAGAAATAAAATTAATTAGGAACAGAGAGAGTATTTGACTAAAACATTTACTACTGATGTATACGAATGAGTTTTTTTCAAACATTGTAGAAAATTTTATTTGATTACCAAATCGAAAAAATAAAGACAATATTTAATTCTTGAGAAAAATGTATAATTTATAAATTATTAAAAAAAATAATAGAGGACCGTAAATAATATCTTCCGGGAAAAAAAAAATATCTTCTCAGACAGCATTATATTCAAAACGGTTCCACATTTCAATATCTGACAATGATGGCAAGTGCATTGGAAAGACGGCAATTGCAGTATCCAAATTTGTTATGAATTCTACTTTCGTGGGTGACCCCTACGTATCAAGATTTCAATGTCAATTGCGTCATATCTTACGTCCGAAACAGAATAGAACTCTATACATATTCTAACACATTATCTTAACATATTCCAGTTTGTCAAAAAAAAAAAAACATTCCATGTATTCTATAAAATATATAGAGAGAGATATATTTTATCTTAATACAATAATATAGTGTTTATCAAACAAGAAGAAGCCATAATAATAAAAAAGTAAGTCCTAGGTGATCCATATGAGTTGGAACCAAATTTATGTAAGCATAAACTGAAATAATTAGTTGACTCAAATTAAATATCACTCCCAATATATTACTATTTGGGTGGATTTAAGAGAATTTTGATAGAAATAGGCGCCAATATTATCGCACATTTTCCATCATAGATTGAAGTAGGCAAAGTTAAGTATCGAATGAGTAAATAGTAGGACTTCTTTTCAACCTATAATTTTTTGAAAACTATTTTACCACACAGTAATATACCTTTCATAAATTTGAAAATGTGAAATCTTACAACGACCCAACTCATAAAACGAATTCACCAAAAAAAAAGGAGGATATGAACTAACTAATATTAGGCGTACATGTATAATCCGTATCGAACATATGTTTATGATGCATGTGATATACCCCACTTTGATGTATCATGTGATTAAACACCCCCCTTTTCAAAGTATAAAATTTATTGAAACTTTGATAAGTCAATACCAAATACCAAAGGCGTGTGATAGTCTTTTTCTTTTCACTAAACAGAAAAGTTGGGCACTAAGCAGGACAAAAAAAAAGGATGACATTTTGAGTTACAAAATTGAGCAAAGAAGACAAGAAAACATTTTTTGAGAAAGTGGAATTCTCTCCATATCATAAGAACATTGCCTTTATTTTATTAAAATGACTAAATACAAAAATTCCACATAATGTATATACTAACTGTTGTGAGACCAACCAATGTTCAACAACGAACGATTATAAAATAAGTTTTTAATATATAAGTCAAGTCAATCACTAATTAGTATAAGGTCTTTTGGAAAGGAGTCTAAACGAAAATCCATGTGGGCTTTGCCACTTAAGCTCAGATCGGACAATATCATATTAATAAGGGATTTGACTTGGGCTTATAAAAGTCCAATAATTAATATCAGAGTCTAGGTTGAAAATTGTGGACCTAAAGAAGTGAGTGTGGGCTATAATTTCGGTGTGAGAGGATTCCTCAATATGACACGATTAAATAGTGCCTCAAAAGAACCATGTGAATAAGGGTGTCAGGGACTAAGTACCAAGGTTTCGCTGGAGGGAAAACTCCGGTTCGTGGTTCATTGTTTGAGGGGAGGTTTGTTGCGAGACAAACCAATATCTTACATCGGAAGATTAGAAAATATATGTCTAGTATATAAGTCAAGTCAATCACCAATTAGTAAGAGGCTTTTTGGGAAGAAGCCCAAAAGCAAATCCGTGAGGGTTTTGTCACTTGGGTCCAAAACGAACAATATCATACTAATGAGGGACTTGACTTGGACTTGCAGAAGCCCAACAATTAGTATCAGAGCCAGGTTCAGAAAAGTGGACCTAGGGAAGTGGGTATAGGCTGTATGTTCGGTGTGAGAGGATTGCTCAATGTAACACGATTAAAAAAGTACTTCAAAAGAACCATGCGAATAAGGGGTGTCGGAGACTAGGTGCCAAGGTTTCGCTGGAGGGGAAGGCTACGGTTCATGGTCCATTGTTTGAGGAGAGGTTTGTTGTGAGATAAACCAATGTCGTATATCGAAAAATTATAAAATAAGTTTCTAATACATAAATCAAGTCAATCACTAATAAGTATAAGGCCTTTTGAGACGGAGCCCAAACAAAAATTCATACGGGCTTTGCCACTTGAGTTCAAAGCGAACAATATCATACTAAGGGATTTAACTTATCCTACAAACTTCACTTTGGTTTAGCTTCCAACTAAGGCTAAGGGAGTTGAGTTGTTTCCCCGAGAGGCTTATAGAAGTCCAACACTAACAATAGATGGTCGGTATAAATTAGGCTA
Organism: Cardamine flexuosa; assembly: GCA_963555745.1. Classification (NCBI taxonomy): domain Eukaryota; kingdom Viridiplantae; phylum Streptophyta; class Magnoliopsida; order Brassicales; family Brassicaceae; genus Cardamine; species Cardamine flexuosa. The sequence continues at coordinate 24,311,518 of OY743215.1, forward strand.
GTTGTTCTACCATAAGATGAATCTAACCTATAAATTTCGAGTTAAAATTATAAGAAGCATACTATACTAAATGAAACTTACTAGTCCATTTTCAACAGCCCAAATGTGATGTACAACAACTTAAGTATGAAAATAAACCTCAATATGATCCATACACATCATAGCTTATTGAGCATATATTTTCATGCTATTCGACAAACAAAGCAAGCAAATCAATGAGAACTGCCATGTCTATTAGGCTGATAGCTATATAACACAATAAATACAACACATAAAGCATCGTTGTGTCAGCTACTCAGCTTAGCTGAATATAAGATGATTCAGTGTATATCGTCATTTGAGTTGTCAAGTAATTAATATGTTGTCTTCGGGAATACGTATTCCTACATTTTAAGATACTTATTATCCGACTCGATTTTTAACAGATACTTACTCAGATAAGATACCAACAAATATCTTTCTAATAAAACAAGTTATCTATGAAGTAGGCAATCAATATCTAATAGTTGCTCAAATTTGCATTCAAATAGTTAGATTTATTACTCAAATCTGCATTCAAATAGTTAGATTTGTTACTCAAATCTGCATTCAAATAGTTATATTTTAGTCAGTCAATATCTAAACTTAAATCATTTAAGTACTTATATTAGATTTTGATATAAAAAGGTTATTATTGTTTGTTAGTTTTCTCTAAAGTGATATTTTATACATAATAATCATACATATTTATGTAAAAACTAATAATACAGTTTTGACGTTAAATAAATAATTATAATATAGAAATATAACATCTTTTTCATAACAAAAATATAATATACAATGTAATAAAATTGAAAGGAATTTATTATTTGTATATCCAAAAACCGAATTGAAAACTGAACCTCCCCGTAAAATAAACAAATTGAAAAATTATCCGTAAAATAAAACAAATTGACCTACCTAATTAAAACGGAAATGAATAAAATTAATACTCATTTTGAAAATCCTTACCATTGACCAGCTGGAATTCATGCATCTTTTTCTGGTCCACAAAATATATTTCTATATCATAAATTCCTCTTTTTGTTATCCTTTCTATTTTTTTTCTTTAAAAATCCCTATTTTCTTTTGTTAAAAGTTTTTAAACAAAATTGAATTCCTCTCCAATCTTCTTTTTAACACCAATTAAATTTTCTAGCATTTCACACACACACGCACACACACACACATATATATATATATATATATATATATGTATATATATATATATTTGAGTATCATCATCCCATCAAGTATCTCACAACACATATCATGGTTACCAAAGAAATGAATTTATCACTTAACATAATCGACGTGGCACGAGTCTACCCATCAAACTGCGACTCGTCCGAGTCACTCACTATCCCACTCACCTTCTTCGACCTTCTCTGGTTCAAACTCCACGCCGTCGAACGAGTCATCTTCTACAAAATCACCGACGCAACTCGCCCTTTCTTCGACTCAGTCATCGTCCCCAATCTCAAATCCTCTTTATCCACATCCCTCTCTCACTACCTCCCACTTGCCGGCAAACTCCTCTGGGACCAACATGATCCAAAACCAAGCATCGTCTATTCTCCAAACGACGCCGTTTCATTCAACGTCGCTGAATCAAACGCAGATTTCTCACGTTTATCCGGCAACGAACAGTTCACTTCCACCGAGTTATACCCGTTAGTTCCCGAGTTACAAATCACCGACGAATCAGCCTCCGTCGTGTCGTTTCAAGTCACGCTTTTCCCAAACCAAGGGTTTTGCATGGCCGTTAACGCACATCATGCCGTTTTAGATGGTAAAACGGCAACCATGTTTCTCAAATCCTGGGCCCACATTTGCAAACAACAACAAGATCATCCGCAATCAGCAAACACTTCTCTACCGCAAGATCTAATCCCAAATTACGATCGTACGGCCATAAAAGGTCCGACGGATTTAGATACAAAAATCATAAACAGTTGGCTTTCAATGGCCAAAATGTTCAACGGCGGTAAAGAACTAGAAAACCCTAAAAGTTTGCAGATTTTATGGTCGCCGGAGGTTAGTCCCGACGCCGTACGATACACTCTTAATCTAACTCGAGAAGATATCCAAAAACTTCGAGAACGACTCAAGAGAGAATCATCTGTTTCTTCATCACCAAAGGAGCTTCGCTTGTCAACGTTCGTTGTTGTTTACTCCTACGCTTTGACATGTTTATTCAGAGCTCGAGGCGGTGACCCGAATAGATCAGTCGGGTACGGATTCGCCGTGGATTGTCGAAGTCTCATGAACCCACCAATCCCATCGAGTTATTTTGGTAATTGTGTCTCTGCTTCGTTTAAATTGTCGTTAAAGGCAGAGACTTTTATGGGTGAAGAAGGGTTCTTGGCTGCTGCAAGATTGGTTAGTGATTCAGTTGAGGCATTGGATGAGAATTATGGATGGAAGATTCCAGAGCTTCTGGAAGCATTTGGGACTGTTGCACCAGGATCACAGGTTCCTTCTGTTGCCGGGTCGACCCGGTTTGGAGTATATGGGTTGGATTTCGGGTGGGGAAGACCGGAGAGAGTTGTGGTTGTGTCGATTGATCAAGGTGAAGCTGTTTCTATGGCGGAGAGTAGAGATGGAAATGGTGGTGTTGAGATTGGCTTCTCCCTCAAGAAACATGAAATGGATACTTTGATTGATTTGCTTCACAACGGATTAAAAGCTGAATGAGTTTTTGTTTTGTTTTTATGCATGAAATAATTATTGTTGGTCTCTAGGAGAAACCTTAATTTTATGTTGCAATTTTACATAATCGTTTCAATGTTTAGAATCATTTAACCTATGTTGAAAAAGAAAAAAAAATTCATTTAACCACTTAGAAATTATGCAGCGAACAATATTTTTATACTTTATGCACGTTCAACTTAGGTAAGATATTTAGAACATGTGCAATTCTCACAAATATTTTCACAATTATAAAAACAGAAAATAATAAAAAGGAGAAAAGAGATATAGAGAAGTTCTCACAAAAATTTTTATTTGAAATTTTTTGAGAAATTACTTGAGAGACTACCTTTACACATGTCAACATATGATTAATTTTTTGTTTTTTTATTATTATAAATTTAAATAAATAATTAAATTAAATTAAATATATTAAAATATTATATTTGAGAGACTCGGAGGGGATTCTCCCCACTTCACATACTTTTAAAATAGAATACCTCACATGCATCCTATCTAAGTGTTTTATTTTTTAAGTAAATATTTTTAAAAACTCTTTTACAAAACTATTAGAAATTATCTAAACTTTTCATATTTTTTTAAAAATTTCTAATTATTTTTAAAAATATCAAAATACCTATCCCAAAATTAACTCTTCACAAATTAGTGAAAATTTGAAAATTAAATTTATCTATCTTTTTTACCGATCTTGTCCTGCTACCCCCTTCCCCTTCCCAAATTTATTCATGAATAGTGTGGATAGTATTTTTTTTAGTTAAATTATCCGTTCTTGTCCCATATCTGATATTCAAAATGTACGCGAGTAGACAAATTGAATTGATATTTTAGCTTAGATCGTTTCAAATATACATGGCTAGAAAATTGACTTCTTTGTCTATGATCGGATTCACACATAGATGTAGGATTATGTTTTTAAACAAATGTATATTTTAGTAAAACCTCTACAAATTAATAATATTGAGACTATATAATTTTATTAATTTATAGAAGGTATTATTTTCGATAAATTAATAACTATTCATTTATAGAGAATATTTTTGAATTTTAGAAAATGTTATATAGAAAATAAAAAATGAAAACGATATTTTGATATGTTTTAATGCATTTATACATTAAAATAATTATTATATATATAAAAATAAAATTTGATGCAATTTGAGAATATAATATCATATAATACCAAATAAGTTCATCTGAGACAAGACTTTGAGAAAAATATATGTGTTTAACCACTGCAACATGAAGAGTGACAAGAAAGTTCGGAGCTTTGAATAATCCCACAGTTACGAAGTCGCTTCCCAAATATCACGAAGTCGGAAGGAAGGGTCCAATGAATGATTAATAGGCGGACAAGGAGGATGACTCGGTATCCAATTATGTATAGATGGATTGCTATCTTCACCATCACCAATTCGGTATCATATACCTTTTTGTAACATATTACAACCATAGAGTATAGATCTCCAACCAAGGGAAGGTTGTTTCCTTGATGAAGCTGTCAATATATCTCCATCTAAAAAATACCGACTTGGGAGAATTCTTGATAGTAAACTTTGAATTTTTGAGGATTCTCCACGCTTATTTCGCTTTTAATGCATCATTGAATTTTTTTATGTCACGAAAACTGAGACCTTCTTCTTTCTTCGAATAACTCAATATTTTCTAAACCACTGAGAGATTTTTTTTCTTCGGCTCATATGATCCCCACCAATATTGAGAAAAAATATAATATATTTCTTGGCACAATGTTAATGGTATTTTGAAGTAACTCATTGCATATGTAGACATAGCTAGATTGATTTTAATAGAACTTTCTTTCCTCCTACTGATAAGAACTTCTGCAAGAAACAAACAATGTGGGATAGATATTTTCTTCAGTGGTTTGCAAGGAGGAGGACACACGGCAGAGTATAGTCTAGATCAATGTTCATTTATGTTCAGAAGATGGATTGATGGAGAACCTCTCTGGTGATTCTCACTCACTTATCTCTTCTCTTTGTTGTTTGTTCTATTTGAAACCAAAGTCTGGTGAACAGTAATTTTATTTGTTATCAAAAAGTTATACTGTAATTTGCTAGATACTGTTCTGTAATCAAACGGGTATGTATCTATATTTTTGGAGATGTCCTTTCCTCACTTCCATAAAACTTCATCAAACCCTCTTACGCCTATATCCTCTATAACTTTGTGTTGTTACTCTCTAAACAGAGAAGCTCTGTTTCATATGTAGCAAACCACAGATCTAGTTTCATGTTCCATTTTTAATATTTCCAAACCAGATTTATTATTATTTCTTAGTCCATCAATATATCATCATGTTTCATGTTCCATTTTAGGCAAAAGTAAAGTAAGTTTTAACAGTTTTGCCTTTTTGTTGGCTTAGAGCAGCTCAAACGCCGATCTCTTATAAATTAAAAAAGAAAAAGTAGGAAAGAGAGTTAAAAGCATCTACATACCATCCTCTTCCCTAATATTTTATCGGGTGTCTTCAAAATTATTTATTATTAAAACTTAAAGACACTCATATTTTTAGTATCTAGACCATCATCATCCCTCATGTTTTGATGAATGTCTTCCATATTAACTCATATTAAAATTAAATATACTCTCTCTTTTGGGGATCTTAAATGTATACGAATGGTGTAATTGATGATTCTTATTGATATGAAGAGAAGAGTATATATACACGTATGATGGGTTGTTTACCCTAATCAGCATTAACTACAATATATATTATTTACATAAATGTAGATCCGTGATACGCCCCCTCAAGATGGAGGGGCTCTTGCCACTCCAATCTTGATTGTTAATGGTTGATACATTGATCGCGGTAGTGGCTTCATGAGTGCATCAGCGAATTGGTTCCGGATGAAGTGATAGTCAAGAGCAATGTGTTTCATCCTAGAGTGGAACATCGGATTGGCACACAAGTATGTGGATCCAATGTTGTCACAGTAAATGACTGGTGTTTGTGGCAAAAAAATACCAAGCTCTGTAAGTAAATAGCATATCCAAGTTACCTCAGAAGATGCATTGGCAACAACACGGTATTCCGCTTCAGTGGAGGATCGAGATATGCCTTTTTGCTTCTTTGAGGACCATGAAATGGGTGTTTTTCCAAGGCATACTATATAGGAATTAGTGGAGACGAAATCATCACTGTCACCAGCCCAATTAGAGTCAGAGAATGCATGTAGAGACAGCAGGTTATCATGGCTTAGAAATATTCCATGGGTCGGAGTGCCAGCAAGATAACAAAGAACCCTTTTGAAAGCTTGCCAGTGATCTGTCCTAGGAGAATGCATGAACTGAGAGAGACGGTTCACATCATATGAAATATCCAGATGAGTAAAAGCAAGGTATTGGAGACTCCCGACATCATGTCGATATTCTGTTGGGTCAGATAGTGTAGTACCGGAAAGGAGAGTGAGCTTTGGTGACAATGCCATGGGAGTTGATGCGGGTTTAGCAGATAACATGTTGGTGCGTGCTAAGAGATCTAAGATGTATCATCATTGGGTTAAGTGAAGACATGTAGGAACACGCGATTTGCTTCAATACCCAAAAAATAAGTCAATTCTTCATGATCTTTGACAGAAAAGCGATTGGCAAAAACAGTAAGCATGGCTTTTATGAGTCCATTGTCATTGTCGGTGACAAGAATATCATCAACATAGATAAGCATATAGACGAATGCATTGCCACACTTGAGAACAAACAGAGAAGTATCTGCAATAGAGGTTGTGAATCCCGCAGAGAGGAGATAGGTTCAAAATTCAAGATACCATGCTCGGGGAGCTTGTTTGAGACCGTAAAGAGCTTTCCGGAGATGACATACATGATGTGGTCTATCTTTGTCAATAAATCCCAGTGACTGGGCCATATACACATCTTCCGTGAGGGTGCCTTGTAGGAACGCATTGTTGACATCAAGCTGTCAAATCGGCCAATCATGAGAGACTGCAATTTCAAGAACAAGGCGTATGGTTGTTGACTTGATGACGGAACTGAACATTTCGAAATAATCAATACCTGACTGCTGGTTATACCCTTTGGCAACAAGACGTGATTTGTACCTGTGAATAGACCCATCAGGGTTAACCTTGGTTCGAAAGACCCACTTACATCCAATAATATTGACATTGGACGGTGGTGGTTTGAGATCCCATGAGTGGTTGATGGTCTGAGCATTAAATTCATCTGACATAGAGTGACGCCACCGTTCATCCTTGAGAGCTTGGCTTGCAGTTCTGGTTTCAAGGTCTGAGATCACGAGAGTCATTGCGAGAGAGTATTTGGGGTTTGTTTTATGATGCCGGACTTTGAGCGAGTTTCTATTGCGTGATTGTTTGGTAGTGGATAATTATGTTGTAAAGCTTGATTTGGAGGAAGTGGGCCTGGTTGTGGTGGCAGCGGATTTGGGTTTTGTTGTGGTGGACTTATTTGAGGTGGTGAAGTGTTTGGGTTTGGATGGGCTCAAGGTTGTTGTTGGGCTTGAGTAATTGTTTGGACATTTGAGTTATCTGAATCATTGGACTGAACTGATGATGGAGATAAGGGAGCTGGAGAAAATGACGAACCAGAACGTGATGAAGTTGATGAACTTTATTCTGGTGATTACGGTGGTGGAGAAGGAGTTCACGGAGGATAAGGCGATGGTGATGGTGATGGTGTGTCTGACGATGACGATGATGTTGTCGATGGAGTGACCGTTGAAGTTTCCAGCGAAGGATCGTCGCCAGAGTGTCTTGTCGCTTGGAGATGCGTGAGTGATGGTGTCGAAAGTGGTATGATTGTGATTGGTGGAGTCCATGATGGAGTGGTGAAGGTGGGTGTTTGACGAGGACCAGTGAGAGAAGAATATGGAAAAATCATTTCATCAAAGCGAACATGTCGTGAGACATATAGTCGATGCGATGTTGGTTCTAGACAAAGATAGGCGTTTTGGGTGAGTGAATAGCCAAGAAAAACACAGGGGAGTGATCAAGTTTGTGGTTGGTGTAGGGGCGAAGCCAAGGATAACAAAGACATCCAAATATTTTGAGTTTGTTGTAGTTGAGAGTGGTTTGGATTAATTGTTTGAATGGGGATTGAAGAGAAAGAGTTGGTGTAGGCATACGATTAATAAGATATACCGCAGCGGAGAAAGTATACGTCCAATATGTATTAGGTATGGATGCATGAGTAAGAAGAGAAAGACCGGTTTCAACAATATGACGATGGCGTCTTTTGGAAAGGCCATTGTGTTCAGGAGTATGTGGTGGAGTAGTGAGATGAGTGATGCCATTGGTGGCAAGAAATATTTTTAGGGCTATATATTCGCCACCATTATCAGAAAACATGGTTCCTATTTTGGTTTGAAACCGGTTTTTGACAAGAGCTTTGAATTTTCTGAAAGTATCTTTGACATGGGATTTAAGTTTGAGAGGATAAAGCCATACATATTGAGTGAAGTGGTCAACTTAACTGAGATAGTATTTGTAGTTATCAACGGAGAGTATCGGGGATGTCCACACATCACTGAATTCTAAGGGACGTGAAGAGGATATATAGGTTTTGAAAAATGAAAGTTTGTGACTTTTATTAATTGAACAATCACCACAAAGGGAGGTGGATTGTTTTTGAGAAACAGGTAAAGAAAATTGTGAAACAAGTGTTTTGAGTATTTGAGAAGAGGGATGGCCCAAGCGTAAGTTCAAATCAGATAGGGTGGGTGCGGTAGTGGTCGATGTAATGAAAGAGGTTGCGAAAGGTTTTTGGTTGGGCCACTCATACAGTTCCGCTCTAGTGCGACCGTGGAGTAATGGGACATCCGCGCTGAGATCCTTCACCTGAAAAGACGAAGGAAATAATTCAACAGAAACTCCATTAGCATTGCAAAGTCGATAGACAAATATTAATTTTTTCTGTATTTCAGGGACATGAAGAACATCACGTAAAGAGAAAGAACAAGATTGTGTGGGAAGAAAAACAAAACCAGTGTGTGATATCTTCAAGCCAGAACCATCACCAATCAACACCTCTTCTCCGCCATTGTAAGGCTGGTGTAGTGCTATGTTATTGAGGTCAGATGTGATGTGGTGAGTTGCACTGGAGTCAAGAACCCATAGATTGTTAGCAATGTTGTTTGGCTTTGTGTGCCTTTCGTCCATTGTTTGACTTGATGCTTAAGTTGCTTGATGTGCCCTCTACTCGGCATGACATATGTCTTGGTGATAGTGCTCCATACATCAGCAGATGTGACAGCTCGAGACACAATGGGTTGGACAGAAATGCTGGTAGCGCCAATAAGTGCACTATAGATGAGACGATCTTGTCTGTTCCAGAACTCAAAGGCTGTATTTGGTGTGCGGACTGTGCCGACGGTGATTTCCAGATCGGGAATGGCAACGGAAGCGTCGAGATACTTAGCAAGCACATATCCATCAAGGAGGGCATGGACCTGACGGCTCCACATTAGGTAGTTTGCGGTGGTGAGCTTAGTGACGTTGCTCATATTGATGTTGACGAGAGAGGTGGGAGTGAGATTGATTGTTTCAGCATTAGTTTCAGCCATGGCGAAAAGAAAAACGAAGGAGAAGAAATGTGTTTAGAGAGAAAAACGAAAAACAGAGATCTGAGATTGAGAAGCAGGCGGCTGTAGCTCTGATACCATATACGAATGGTGTAATCAATGATTCCTATTGATATGAAGAGAAGAGTATATATACACGTATGATGGGTTGTTTACCCTAATCAGCATTAACTACAATATATATTATTTACATAAATGTAGATCCGTGAAAAAATGTTTCATGAAGACAACTCTTAAATTAAAGACATTCTTTCTCTTTTTTTTCTTTTTTTTTAGCAGATTTCTATTTAAAGATACCCACCCAAAAGATCACCAATGTGGATGCTCAGCACAGATCTATAAGAAGACACATGTCTACACTGTTCACTGTTTAAAGACATTTATTTTTATTTTTAGTTAATTTTATATTTAAAGACACCCACAAAGAATGACCAATGTGAGTGCTTTTAGTGAGTTTTTTAATTTATCTAATCATTATAAAATAATATTTTTAAAATATTTTAATTATATAATTAAATTTTTAATATGAAAAATAAAATTGGCCAATTATTAAAAGACATATGGCATAAGACTTTCACATAAGTTTCTAGTTACAGAAACTGTTTCTCTCTCTCATTTTTTGTTCTATTATTTTATGCTCCCTATGTTATTTATTAATCCTATTTCTAGGATTTATACACATATTAAGAAAACTCATTAAAAGTTGATTATAAATGTATTGTTTTTCTAAATAACAATTTTCTATAATCTTAAACCAATAGTATTCGGTTATTTTTTTTGAAATTTATAATTCATCATTAGTAACTAATAAAACATGCATTGAAAACTTAAAAATATGATATTTTTGAAACATATTATTTTCCTAGAAATATGATCAATAAGGAACAAAGGGAATATTTTTTTTTTGCTGAGAAACTCTAATAGAATCTCCTACTGGAGGTGCTCTAAAAATCATATCTTTTTATAGATACTATAAAGCAACTTCAACGGTGAGTAGCCCTATGAGCAAATATCCGGATCCGGGTTTAGATTAAAAAAACCAGATATCCGGGTAGGGTAGATTTGTTTTTGGATATCCGAATCCGGCCAAAACAATCAAAATAATAAATATAATATTTAATTATTATTTTGTTTAATTTTAAAACAGATCCAGATATTCGCCGGATATCCGGGTTTTCTAATGGATATCCGGAGTTTACGGATTCAGATCTGGATACATAAACTATTGATCTGCCGGATCCATATACCTTGAAAAAGGCCGGATATCTGGATCCATTACAGTGAGAGATCCAAAAGAGTTTCTTAAAAATTTAAATATTAATATTTTATTGATATTTGATTATATAGTTAAGTTTAATTATTTGGTAAATAATCAAACCAACCATATAGAGACATATGTTATATGAGTTTTTAAAGATGATTAAAGTCTCTCAGATAAGAGATTGTCTCTCTCTCTCTCTTCATCTTTTTTTTTCAATTTCTAAATTAATTAGAACCTTATCTAAAACTAAGGGTGTCAAAATGGGTCAAGGTTCATGGATCTGACCCAACCCAACCCAACCCATTTACCTTAATGGATCAAAATCTTTGACTCTAATGGATTCATGGGTATAATGAGTTTATGGTTAAATAACTACATGAATATAATGGATTGGTTATGATGGGTTAATGAGTTACCCAATTAATCATTTGTCTTCAACATTTAACTAGACTAAACAATTATTAAATTGATTTAATATTAATAAATTTTTCAATTTTTTTTTTTTTTTGTTTTCAACAACAAATTTTCTCAAACATTAATCGATTTCTCAAAAAAATTTAGACAGTTAGTAGAAGATGAATGATATGTCCGCATCTCTCTCCAGAGAAATAAACCAGAAACAATCAGCTGCAAAAGAAGTTAACAAGTTGTATGGAAGCCAGAATTTACTGCTGCTCATTAGCTTGGGGATTTTATCTTCCTTGTTTTATGAATAAGAATAGTGATGCAATCACATGTTTATTTTTGAAGCTTCTATGTGGACTGTTGATTCAGTTTTTTTGTTATCTCAAGTTTGTAGTGTCTTGAGTGGAATTGTAAGTTTGTTTACTTAGTCAGGAATGTGTTAAGATTCTGTTAAGATTTTGATTGAATAATAACGACATCTTTCTCAAGTTTATTCTCAAGTTTATTCTTTGTATGCCACTTCCAAGTTGCCACCATAAATTGCAGCCCATATCTACAGCAGAGAAAACACAGTCAACGAGAGAAGAACGAAACACTTTCAAGAAATTTATGAACTTGATTATATGGAACTATTTATGATGATGATGAGGGCTGTCGGGGTATAGTCACATTGAAAGTTTCAATTAAGTTTGTATCTACACGGGTTTTGAAAAACTATTTCTAACCCCATTAAAAGTTTTTTTCTGAGTTGTATCCATATTTCCGTTAATTTTTACGGAAAGTTAAACAGATCGACTTAACCACTAACAGAGTTGAGTTTTTCTGAACCGAAATCTAACAGAGTTGAGTGGACCGAAATAAATTGAAATCGATTTGGTAAACTATGAACCAAAGCTAACAAATAAACCAACAAACCGATTTCAGCCCCAATTTATCTCCAATCTTGATTTCACTCTCGAAGACGAACCCTAACTTTTAAAAAAAAAAATTATCTCCAATTCTGGGAATTTGCTGCTTCAGAGGTACTTTCTTGTATGTCATTTTATTTTCTGTATTTGATTTGTCTGGTTTTAGATTCAATTCAATTGTGTGTGTTTTTGTAGAATCATGAGCCACTTATCCTCGGCTTCGAGTGGGATGACATCTGGAAGGGCTCGAGGACGCAACCACGGGATACCAAATGCGTGTTGGTGTGGTGATTCAGTAACAGAGTTCACAGCTAAAATGGAGGCAAACCTGGGTAGAAGATTCTATCGATGTTCGTTTGCTGCAACTCGAAAGCTAAAGATAGATAGTTCACATGTTTTCAAATGGGTTGATGACAAAGCAATTGTGGATGACAAAGAAAAGAAATTCGAGGAAGAGGTGAAGGCTATGCAAGAGATCATCACCGAGAGCTTAGAGAATGGGAAAAAGATGATTGAGAAAATGGAAATGGATTTGGAGGAGAGGCTTATTGAAAGGATTGAAGTTGAAATGTTGGATACCATAAGGAGATTATGGAAGAGTGTGTGTCTTGTTGTTGTTATTGGATGCTTCATCATCATAGGATGTAGCAAGCTTGTAGGTGTCTGAGAAGGATTTGATCTTGTCTTTGTTCTTGTTGGTTTTAAATAAAATATCTTGTTGTTTGTGAAATAAAATGAGATGAGATTAAGAGTAAAACCATCGGATTACATTGTACCAAAACAAAATGACAACATAACATGCTCACAGATCAATCCAAAACACACAAAACAAAACCAATCTGAAAACACAAAGACCAATCCGAACAAAAAACAAAAGCTAATCTTCTACCTAATCCACATGGGCTGCGTAGATTGCATCTGTGAAGCTTCAACCTGATTCTGCAACCACCAATTAAACACTAATCAGTCTCTGCTCCACAATAACCACTAATCAGTCTCTGCACCTCAAAATTAATCATAGAAAAGCTAATAGTCAATAAATACCTTTTGTGTATCAGAGATTAAGATGTAGCCATCTCCATCTTTCAAATCCAAATTCTTCTTCAACAATCTCATAAACCACAGCCAATTGTCTTCATTCTCCACTTTCACTACAGCCCACGCTATTGGATAGATCTTGTTCTCAGCATCTCGCCCTTGAGCAACCAACAACTGCCCTGAGAAGGTACTTCTAAGGAAAGTACCATCAACTCCAATGATTGGCCGACATGCTCTCTTCCATGAGTCTCTGAGTTTGTGGAAGCACACATAAAATCTATCAAATAAATCTTCACCTTTAGGCCCTACAACTGTATCAAGTGACACAGTTGACTCTGGGTTTGTTTCTGTGATCTCATTGCAATATCCACGAATATTTGCAAACTAAACTTCGTGTTCCTTTTTGATCCACTTGAGTGCTTTATTCGTTGTTTCTTGACACTGATTCCTTGTCACAGATATCTGCCACTGCTCCTTGATAACAGTTTGTATCATCAAAGGCTTCCATAATTTTGGATCTTCTCTTATCTTGTCTAAGAACAACACTGCAATCACTGGATCTGTGAGCATCTGACATCCTCCATCCCTATTACATAAATGACCACCTCCACCGATTTCTTTATTAAATGGTGTCACCTCCCATCTGTTCTTTCTTTTTTGCAAAGCACAATAAATCCTCCACTCACATCCAGCTATAGCACACCTATACTCTAAATTAGTTTTATCCCACCTACTCTGTTTGATGTTGCGGCCTTCTGTCAGAGCATAATCCAAGACAGCCTCTTTGAATGCTGCACCACTGTCAAACACTTGACCATGATACAATTTTCCATCTCCTCTTCTTCTGATCTTGTGTCTTCTACGTCCAGAGGGTTCAGCAACCACTTCCACTTTTTCATTCGCATTCTCAACCTCGGTGTCGCTATCAGGACACATATCATGTCAAATAGAAATTTCATCCCTAAAAGTAGCAACATCATTCTCTATTTCTAATCGAAACCTATCCAACAATTCATCTTCATCTTTAATGTCAGATTCCTCTTCAGAACTCGATGAACTCGACGAATTATCTCTCCCCTCAGCAAAATCAGGGTCGTCGGGATCATCACTATCCTCTTCCAACAGCCGGAAGTATTCTGCTCTCTCATCTTCGTTAGAATCTTCGTGGTCTTCGTTAGAGTTATCAGTACTATCACAAGAAGAAATTGAAGAATTTACTCAGAAATTTACTCAAATTCAAAAGAAAATTCAGCTTAAAATTGGACAAACTACTTCAAATCAAACTCAAGAACAGCTCTCTTACCTCATTTCGCAGCTTCGGTCGATGTAACAGCCTCTCGAATTTTGTTTTCTGGATTCGCGAAGATGATTTTTTTATTTTTTTATTTGGGGATTTTTTGATTTTTTTACTTCTGGATTTGCGAAGAGGATTAGGGTTTAGAGAAAACATTGATTTGGGGATTTTATTCATTATTATCGGGTTATATCGGTTTATTATTAGGCCCATTTTAATTTACTTAACCCAAATTAATACAACTCTGTTAGATTTTGGTTCAGAAAAACTCAACTCTGTTAGTGGTTAAGTCGATCTGTTTAACTTTCCATCAAAATTAACGGAAATGTGGATACAACTCGAAAAAAAACTTTCAATGTGGCTACACCCCAACGGCTCATGATGATGATGATGATGTTGAGGATGATGATGATGATGATGATGCTGATGATGATGATGATTATGATGTTGAGGATGATGATAATTTATTATGATGATGATGATTATAATTTTTATTATAATAATGTATTAGTTATTTTCTAATAATTAGTTATTTAAGTTATTTAAGTTATTAAATAATTAAATATATTTTTATTAATTAATTAATTAAATCTAGTTAAATTGTTAAGATGGGTCAACCCATTTAACCATTAACCCATTAAAATAAATGGGCAATGAGTTGATCCAACTCATTTAACTAAATGGGTTGGGTCAATCCATTACCCATTTAACTCTCAACCCAATGGGTTATGAGTTGGGTTGACCCATTCTAACCATTTTGACATCCCTATCTAAAACTCACCGCTAGAGCTGCTTTAGAAGCGGTTCTATAACTATTAAAATTTAGGTACCTTTTTCAACATGTTTTATTTTTAGTGGTCAATATTTTCTAAAGATTAAAAAGATTTCATTTTAAGAGACTATGTTTGAGTCTTTAACCGTTGAGGATGCTCTTAGAGAATTAATTTTGTTTTTAGATGTATAGTTTGTAATCCTTTTTACATCTGCATGAAGTGATGTTCCTTCCATCATATCATTAGGTTCAACATATATGCTTCTTAAACGAAAGTTATACAAAAATTAAAAAAGAAAACTGAAAAAGATATGCCATAAATACTTAATAGAATTTATTTTTTATTTTTTACAGCAATTAATAACTTTTATTAACGAGAATAAAGGTAATCATGATACAAACGTTTTGTTAACCATAAAGGAAGAGAAATACAATTTTAAAAAAGAATTTATTTGGTGGTCTATAACTAGATAAAAGACGGGCAGCTTCATTTTTGCTTCTTAAAACATGAACATATTGTATGTCTTTAAATTAGGTCTTCCATTCTTCGATGTCTTTGCATATATTTTGGACTGAAATCTCTGCACTCTTTTGATTGAGTATATTGACAAATATTTGACAATCACCTTCAAAGATAATTTTTCTGTATCGCTTACACCACATCATTTGCATAGCCACCAATAAAGCTTTTGTCTCTACTTCAAATGGAGAAGTTGTATATTTAAAATTTGAGGATCACCAAAATTTTGCAAAACCCAACTTGACTTTCAAAATCCATCCACCATAAGCTTCAGTTGTTTGCAGATTAAAAGATACATCATAGTTGCACTTTAACCAATCACCAATTGGACGAGTCCATTGGTGATTTGTTTGGACAATATTTCTTTTTGTTGGAGGCTTATGATTTGATATCCATACAGTAACTTCCGATTTTGATAAATCAATATCATGTTTACTATATATCTTTGTTAGATATGACTTGAATAGATTGGGTCCATAACATTAGGCCCAATTCGTTGAGATTAATCAAGGTTTTGTTGGGCTCATAACATTAGGCCCAGTCCACTGAGGATTAAATAGGATTTTGTTAATTAGGGTTTTACTAATAATACTCGCTAAACCCTAGCTTCCAATGTATTATGAATCTATGTATTTTCTCCAGTAAATAAATCTGTCTTTTTTTCCCGTGGACGTAGCCAACAAGATTGTTGGTGAACCACGTAAATATGTGTCGTGTTCTTTGCGTTATCATTATCTTGCTCATATCCATTATAATAAACTAGTATCAGAACACAAGGTTACTTGTTCTACGTCAGTACGAATTTCGTGCAGATTCAGATTACTGCAATTTTCGTGCATAATCAGTTTCATGCAATATTCGTGTCTGATCACAAGATTCTTAATTCTGCGTTCGTGTGATTTTCAGGTTAAATTAGTTTCGTGCAAATCTCGAGCAGAAACAGATTCGTGCAAAATCAGTGCAGAAGAAGTTCGTTCAAAATTCGTGTAGAAGAAGAAGGTTTTTTTGCAGGATCAGGTCCGTGCAAAAACAGGTCCGTGCAAAAACAGGGTCGTGCAAAATCAGGTTCTAGGAATTTATGCATCTGTAAGTTTGTGAGGAGATGTCTAGGATGAGCGTGAAGATCGACAAGTTTTTTAGGAGAAACAGTTTCAATTTCAGGCCCGTGTTGGGCATGTGGTCTGATGAGCATCATACATCTGATCTTGTCCGGTGGACGTTTGGGTAAGTGGATAATTTGGTCCAGTGGGCCATCGGGCCTATGATAGGCAGCAGGCCCGTGATGAGCATCTGGCATCTGGTCTGAAGTATCAGACATCTGATCTGGTCCAATGGACGTTTGACTCAGTGGGTGATTTGGTCCAGTGGGCCATCAGGCTTATGATAGGCAGCAGGCCCGTGATGAGCATCAGACCCGTGTTGGGCATCTGGTCTGATACGTATCAGACAGCTGATATCTCTTCAGGTTCAGTTGTTGCATATCCAGCAATTCCCAGAGATTATATGACTAAAAAGGAATGGCAAAGACTTTGTCATATAAGTGAAGGAGAAGTGCAAGTGTCTGAGGAAGATCTTCCGTGCTGTCAGAAGATAAGGAACCTGAGAAATAAAATGAGGATTCAAGTGAATAAGGAAAGAATTGGTATAGTTGATAACCCTGAAGGTATGTTCACTAAGCTAGTGCCTCAGAGCAAGTTTAAACATTGTTTGAACTTGCCAAATATCTCAAGCTGTTAGTCGCCCTGAAGGGCGAGCAGGCCTTTGACAGGGCATCAAGCATCTGTAGAGGCATCTGGCTCCAGGTGGAGCATCAGGTCTGTAAATGAACAACATGCTCCAGGTGGAGCATCATGCCTTATGACGAGGCATCAGGCTCCTAGCAGAGTAACAGGTCCGTGAAAGGACATCAGGTTCGTGAAGGGACATCAGGCTCCAGGTGGAGCATCTAGCTCCTGACGGAGTATCAGGTCTGTGGATGGACATCAGGCTCCAGGTGGAGCATCAGGCCTTCTGACGAAACATCAGGCTTCTAGTGAAGCATCAGACTTCAAGTGAAGCATCAGACTTCAAGTGAAGCATCAGGCTTCTGGTGAATCATAAAAGTTCAGGCAAGGCACAAAGTTCTGTAGCGGGACAGAAAGTCCTTTGATGAGACATCATGCAGCATTGAGGCAAGCGTGTTCTTGATGGAGCAACTGGCCAAGACATGATATATGGTCTCTGAAGAGGCAACATGTTTCTGAATAAGAAACAAGTCCATAATTGAACATCTGAGGAAAAAGAGAATTCTGGTACGTTTGTCACCTACATAAGTTTTGTACAGTTGACATTGCACAACTGCATGATGATACAACAGTATGTCGGTGAAGTCTGGTACAACTGTCTGATGGAGAACTCTGGTACATCTTGCATTTGGTACATATGATTGGAGGATTCAAGTCAAGGTGGAGATTTGTTAGATATGGTTTGAATAAATTAGACCCATAACATTAGGCTCAATCCATTGAGGTTAATCAGGGTTCTGTTGGGCTAATAACAATAGGCCCAGTCCGCTGATAATTAATTAAGTTTATGTTAATTAGGGTTTTACTATTAATACTCTCTTAACTCTAGCCTACAATATATTATGAATCTCTGTATTTTCTTCAGTAAATAAATATATCTATTTGCCCGTAGACGTAGCCAACAAAATTGTTGGTGAACCACGTAAATTTGTGTCGTGTTCTTTATATTATCATTATCTTGCTCATATCCGTTACAACAATCTTTCATAATATAATTTTTTTATATGTGTGATTTTGTAAAGACAAAGTTAAATCTAAATTATTTGGTATTGTTAAAAGCGTTCTGGATCTATAAATCCCAAAATTAGTATTTAGGATACTTTTAAAACATAAAATAACATACTTATAAAATCAGGGTAAATATTACACAATGAACAAACAACAAACAAAGTTCATCAAATGTCTGAAATATTTTTTTTACAAAGATACTTTTTACACAATCTACACCCATCAAATCTCATAATCTAAAAGATGAGAAGGAAATAGTTTTGCAAACCCACTACTAAAGGTGAGATAAATTTATTTAAATTATGAAATTTGTGCACAGTAGACTAAAACAATCAATAATAAATGCAAATGAAGAAGGAAGTTGTGTGTGAAGTGAAAAGTAAAGATTAAACGTTCAACACGGTAGATTACATTTGAATGTTTAGTGATTCACTTTTGCTTTAGTCATTTATCTGGTATAATGGTATAACATTTTTATATTCAAATTTAGAATATTACATTAGAGCACTCTCTAGAGTCTCTTAAAAATGGTTCTTGAGCATAAAATATTATTATTTATAATATAATTTAATTATTGAATTAATTTTAAATCTGAAAAATAAAATGATCCATTTATAAGAAAACACATGACATTAGAATCTTTTGTTAAGAAATTTAGGTCTCTCATATGAGATATTTTCTCTATTTCTCTCACATAATTTTTAATTTTTTATTTAATTTTAATAAAGGGTATCTCAATAAGATACTCCATTGGAGATACTCTTAGTATTCGTACTTGTATGTATAGTTAAAAACTATAGTTAAAAATAAAGTATTCTTAATTTAGTAAAAGTAAAAAAAACAAAAAAAAAGATGATGGATACTACTTGAAAATTATTACACACCATTAATTATAACATTAATAATAATTTCAAATAAGATGTAAAATAATACTCTATTTATTTCAAATTGATCATCTTTCTAAGATTTTCACAGATTTTAAGAATTTTTTTGAAATATTAGTTTTAATCTAGTGTTTATTAACTAATTTTGATTTCAATACAAATAAAAATAAATAAATAAGAGCATAATAGAAAATAAAAAGATATTTATGTATATAAAACATAGAAATTACATCTTTTGAACTTTTTATTTCAGACAAATAACAATAATTAAATAAAGGCATAATAGGAAATTCAAATATATTTATGCATAGGAAACATAGAAATTGCATCTTTTTGAAGAAAAATTATTTCCTAAATATATGATCAATTTGAAACAGAGAAAGTATGAAAAAAATATTTATAAAATTAAATATAAATAATGGAACTACATCTATTTATGATTAAATGAGACTTTAAATTGACATATATTTACATTACAAACTGTAATTTCAAAATAACATTTTTTTAAATACATATGCTATCAAATATGCCATAAGTGTAAGCCACTATAAACATTGCATACTTTATTTTATATGTGACACACTACTTCAAATTTTTTATGATATAATTAAATAAAATTATAAATAATTAAGATAATGAATAACAACATTTTTTTTTTCCGCAACTTCTCATTTATTGAGAAAAGTCAACTAAGAACATATCCAATAGGAATTCTTAACCAGTTTTTATGTATTTTAAAATTTTAAAAATAAGTAAGAAAGAAGAGAGAAACGGCTTTTACAGAGTTGTATTAAAATATAATTGGTTCAATATTTTTTTAGTAATTAATTAACTAAATTATTTTAAAAGTATTAATATAATAAGGGTGAGATATTCAAATGAAATACTAAGAGCATCCCTAATAGGGGTTTTTCACATGGGTATCTTCAAATAAAATATTAATACTAAAAGGGAGAGTATTTTAAATAATGTAGAAACTCATTCAAGAGTATCTCTATAAACTCACCTAATTTACTATTGATATATTTTAAGAAGAAACTCATGTGAGATACCCACTATTATGAATGTTCTCATTTGATGTGGATGCTCTCTAAGGGACAAAGATACAAGTGAAATCAACAAATTTCAACCATATAAGTACATAATCATTAGAGTGGCCAATTAACAAGACATGTGTAATAACATGACAACACGTGGCAAGGTAAGGATTGACGACGGGAAACGGCACCGCCACACTGTCTCTCTGTTGATCCGTTCGAACCATCAGAACCACCGCCATCGGCCACTGGCTTGAGAAAACAGAGCATAAGCATGAAGATTTGGTGTCCATTTGTTGCAGATCCGCTTGGAAGCTTCTACAGCGAGCCACCGGATTTTCATGACTGATCTTCATCATCTATTCCGATGAAATTTGGCTTGATCTTATGAGGACGAAATCTGTCTACTTCCCTGAGTTAGACAGACTTCATCCTCATCAGGAAGAGCAAAGATATTACTTTAAATCAGAAAATGTAATTATACTTAAAAGAGAGAAGAGATCAATATATGA
Source organism: Cardamine flexuosa (assembly GCA_963555745.1). NCBI lineage: Eukaryota > Viridiplantae > Streptophyta > Magnoliopsida > Brassicales > Brassicaceae > Cardamine > Cardamine flexuosa. The sequence continues at coordinate 24,332,245 of OY743215.1, forward strand.
ATCACCGGGATTTTTTAATTTAGCAACTGTAAAAGCCAAGCATGCCTCTGATTAGAACATTCAATTGAATCAAACCGACTCAATCAATCGAATAAGCTTAAGAAGGCATGATTAAAAACAAAATGAAACAAAGAAACCGACATCAAAGTCAGATTATTTACCGGCATAATAACCGGACTTGGAACCGATACTAGATCGGAAACTATACATCCAAAAGAGGAGAAAAAAACTCTTCTTCTCTCTGAAAGATAGAAATTGAAAGAAGAGAGAGAAAGAGAAAAAAAAACTCCGAGTCACCAGCAATCACCCCTAGAAAGGATTCCGGCAAACCCAAATTAACTAGCGAATTTGTTATTTGTTTGAATAACAACATTTAAAACTTTTAAAAGCATAAATATATGTAAAAAAATTACAAGCTACCTGTGCGTAGAGCGAGTTCCTTTCTAGTTATGTTAAAAAGTTTTACTCAGACTGCCAAAGTTGATGCTTTTAATCACTTAAACTAAAAACACTTCATGTTGCATACGAATGAATTGCTTTCAATTTTTGTAGAAAATAATACTATTTGATTAGCCAATCGAGATAAAAATGAAATATAATTTTAATTTCCTGAGGAAAATACAATTTCGAAAGTATTAAAATAATAATATAAAAGCGTAAATAATATCTTCACGGAAAAAAAAAAAGACAAGTTATATCTTCTTAGACAGCGCCATATTTCAGTGACAACAAAAATAGCATCATATTCAAAACTAAAAAATCTCAGTAAAATTTGTTTTAAATGGCAAATACTTTGATTTTAAACCTTTAAAGTTTAACATTTCTTTCTACAATAAAATAACATAAAAATATTTCTACAATAAACTTTCAAAATGATTTTTTCATCAAATTTAGTGGAACAATAAATCTTGTTATATTTTTCTGTTACAAATTAATGATACTTCTTATAAATAGGAATTTTAATCAAAATTAAAATTTATGAATAAAAAGTTAAAAAAAAGGCAAGTCATTATTTTCTAACAGAAAATATAACATAGTTTACTGTTCTGTAAAGTTTTAAATTTTAAAAATTATATACATATTTAAATTATATAAAAATATTAATATATTAATATTGAAATTCTCAAAACATGTATCTAACTATTGTATATGCTCTTAACTAGTCTTATAGCATCAATACTAGAGAACCTCCATATTCTGTACAAAGTTATTAACTTTGAGCACAGTTAAAAATATTTGGAGAATGTGATAAATATTTGGGATTATCTGAGCAGTTCACACGGCGGAAATGTGAGATGTTTGAATATATATTGAAACATGTTCGCGAAAGCACAACCAGTTAGCATAAAAAGTTCTTATCAGAAAGAAGAAAGGAAGTTCTACTAAAATCAATCGCTCTAGCTATGCCTACATACGCCATGAATTGCTTCAAAACACTATTAACTCCGTATCAAGAAATATATTCTATATTTTCTCAGTTTTGGTGGGGATAAGATGATTCGAAGAAAAAAATATATTCGGTGACTTAGAAATGACTAAGTTAACCGAAGAAAGAAGGAAGACTCAAATTTTGTGACATTGAAAAATTCAATGACGCTTTATTAACGAAATAAGCATGGAAAATTCTCAAAAATCCAACCATTATGCAAGCATGAATTCTCCAAAGCCAATATTTTTCAGATGGTGATATCTTGACTGCTACATTGAAGAAACAACCCTCTTTCAGTTGGAGATCTATCCTCCATGGCCGTGATTTGCTACGACAAGGACTATGATACCGAATTGGTAATGGTGAAGATATTTATCCATCTCTCCACAATTTGTAATGGTGAAGATATTAATCCTCCTCGCACACCTACTAATCACTCATTGGACCCCATCCTTCCATCCTTCCAAAACGGTGGGATTACTCAAAACTCTGAGCATATTTATCCCATGAAGATGTTGCAACAGTTAAACGTCTATTTATCCCACAGAGTCCTATCCCCGACGAACTTATCTGGCATTATACAAAGGATGGTTCATACTCTATCAAATCAGGGTGTTGGTTAAACAATCACTTACCTGATTTACATATCCAGGTACCCTTACCACCACACAGTTCACCAGTGCTGAAGACTAAAATCTGGAGGTCATCCATTCCACCAAAACTAAAGTACTTCTATTGGCGTGTCTTATCAAGGGCTATCGGATCTGCATCAGAACTAAATAGAAGGGGTATTCCTATTGATAACAAGTTTCAACGTTGTTGCTCAGATGTAGAGACTGTCAATCATTTATTGTTTGGGTGTCTTTATTCACGCTCAGTTTGGAGGCAGTGCAATACAATCTTCTCTGGCTCTCAGACTACGATCAACTCATTGGAGCAAAATTTCGAGTTTTTACTATCTGGGTACGATACTTCTGTTTCACAAGAGACAAAACATCTTCCTTTTGGATTGGTTAGCAAATATGGAAGTTCCGAAATGCTCTGATCTTCAATGAAGAATCATGGACAACTGATGAAATTCTTACCAAGGCAAAAGATAGTGTTGATGAATGGTTATCTGCTACATCGCCTACTAAAATACCTATCTCGGATGGTAGAAGTTCCATCAGAAAACGACTAACTGGCTGGACTCCCCCCACTTCAGACTTTGTAAAGATTAATGTGGATGGCAGTTATCGTACTAATTCCCATTTGTTGGTATTGGCTGGATTGCATGAGATACTCATGGCTCATTCCGTCTTGCTGGCACCTCAAGGCTTATTCAAGCAAATACTCCGATAGAAGCAGAAGCGTTAGCTATTCTTCATGCTCTACAATCGACCTATTGTAGAGGATACCGGAAAATAATCATCGAAGGCGACTGAAAATCCGTTTACGATGCAATTATCACCAAAGTCAAGATCGTCTCCATACACAACATCATTGCAGTTATTCATAGTTGGGTGAATAAATTTACAGAAGTCCGATTTTCTTTGGTGTCAAGAAAATCCAATAAAGTTGCTGATAAACTAGCTACATTAGCTTTTATTATTACCAGTTTTACACAAACATTTTACCACCCTCCAACCTGTTTATGGAGTGTCTTACATAACGATCATGTAAACACTAACTAATGTCTTAATGAAATTGACGTTTAAAAAACAAAAAAGGTGGATACATTTGTCACTTTTTCAATGGTTAATTATCTTTTTTAATTAAAATATTAATATTTTAATTTGAAGAGACTCTTCTTATTGCTCTTAGAGTTTTAAGAGGAAGAGTAGCCCGTATCAATGAAAATAAATAAATAATATATCGAACACATCTTTCTAAGAGCATCTCCAACCCCACTCTATTTTCTTCTCTAAACTCTATTATAGAGTAAAACATGCTCAAACTCCACTCTATATCTTACTCTAAAATAGAGTTTTGAAAAAATTACTCTATATTTGGAGTAATCCTATTCATTACTCTATAATTATTTTTTTTGACGCCAAAATTAAACTTTTCATTCAATCAAAGAATCATGCGCAAATGGTGAGGTTACACTAGGTAACTACAATGGCACGGTAGAATTTACAAATGAAAAGGATGAACCAGATATTCTTGCATTACGAGCAAGAAAGTTGGCATGAACGTTACATATTCTAGGAATATAGCTAAGGTTGAAACCACAGATATTTCTTTTGAGATCGACGAAGTCTGCTAACTCTGCGTGAAAATATGGCAATTGTCGGGATCTTCTGTGATGGATAACAGCTCCTTACAATCAGTTTCGAAAGATGAAGAAATTGATCTAATATCATGTATACACTTCGTGGCCCAGATCAGACCCAACAGTTCTGCGTGGGTTGCGGACAAGCTTCTTTTCAAGCTTCTGAAACCAATCCAACTCGGAAGATTTGCCTCGTTGAAGATGCCCAAACCCAGACCACATAAATTCTCCGACTCCTTCCAAGATGCATCAGTTCTGCACACTAGTGCGGCCGGACTAGGTGGGACATCAGAGTCTCTCAAAGGTGTTGCTACTGGGACTGGAAACACGTCGTCATGAGTAGTAGCTTTGAACCATGCTTTACTCTCGTTAACAGCCTTGATAAGAATTTCTTCAGGAGGCATGTTCCCGTCATTGAAACTTTTCGTTTCAAGCTTTCCAAATCAACCAAATGATCCATGGGAAGTATCTGACTTGATCTTGCATTAATTCTTCCTCGCTAATTCTCCAAATCAGAGTGTCCATAAAATAGAGTAAACTTTTGTTATTCATAAATTACCAAATTTAAAGAAAACAAAAAAATAAATAAACATAACACAACAAAAGCTAGTAATTTTATTTATGTAATACATCATAATTTTATAGAATTTTTGGTTTAAAATAAAATATGTGGGTTAAATTTATAATTTTGATAAATAATAGATGTTTTAGGAAATTAATCATTAAAAGTATACTTAGAATATTCTTTTTAGAGCTAAAACTAGAGGAATAGGATGGAGTAAAACTCATTTCTATTATAGAGTTATATACTCTAATTTAGAATAAAATATAGAAGAATAGGTTGGAGATGCTCTAATCCTATTCATCTATTATAGAGTAAATTTTTTATTATTTATAAAATAGTCCTTTAATTTTAATATGTTTTATTGTATACTTAAACGACATAATTAAATAATATTTTAGTTATTTAATTATATAAATGTTGGTAATAAATTAAATATATAGCTGTATAATTAAAACTTTAAAATATAACAACAACTTTTATTTATTATAAACACAATAATATAATCAAAATTATATAATAAATGATCAAGATTAAAGAAAACAACAAAAATTAAACATAACACGACAAAAGCTGGTAATCTTATTTATGTAATACATCATAATTTTTTTGAATTTTTGGTTTATAATAAAATATGTGGGTTAAATTTTTTTTAACAACTTTTTTTTAACAACTGTGTATTAAATTTATAATTTTGATAAATAATAGATATTTTAGGAAACTAATTATTCCGAATATACTTAAAATATTCTTTTTAGAGTTAAAAATAGAGGAATTTGTTGGAGTAAAACTCATCTTATACTATTAAAACTGAAGTACAAATTCAAGTATATTCATGTTTCCAAACATATTTTATACTATTCTTACAACCAAACAATCCTTTATATATTGATATTATGGAAACTAACACTAATTTCAAATTTCCTAAACTATTTTATCTAATTTAAACCTATATATTGGAAAAATATGATTCCTCTTCACCTTTATTTTTTTTTTAAATTATTATATAATACATACAACTAATAAATTTTAGAATTTTTTTCTCCATATGTTGTGATTCAATTTTTTAAAAAACTGACATATATTACTCGATCAATGGAAAAGTGTGTTTGTTCAACATCATAAGTTATCCCTGTATCCAAACAATTTCTAATTATTTTTCTACATTTCTTACAACCAAACACAATGATTTTCTTATCTAATATTATGATTTAATAGTATAAAATAAGATTCTTATATGAGTTTTGTTTGATCTTATTGTTAAATAATTTTGAATGATTACATAACACATATTATTATTAATAGTTTTTAAAAAATTCATGCATATGTCGTGATTTGAATTTTTATGCATATGTCATGATCTTATTTTGGCTGGAAAATGACGAGACTGTTTTTGGCGGAGAAATTGTGTGACCATTTTTGTGGGAAAATGACAGGATTGTTTTTGGCGGGAAAATGAAGGGACTGTTTTTGGTGAAAAATGATGGAACCCGTTTTTGGTGGAAAAACGACGGAACTGTTTTTGGCGGGAAATGACTGAACCCGTTTTGGCGGGAAAATGACTGGTTTGTTTTTGGCGAGAAATGACACAAAAAAAATTGGTGGGAAAATGACGAGATCATTTTTGGCGAAACAATGATGAGACCATTTTTGGTGAAAAATGACGGAACTCATTTTGGCAGGAAATGACAACCTTTTTTGGTGGGAAAATGACGAAATTGTTTTTAGCAAAAAAATTGTCAATTCGCTTATTGACGGAAAAATTGCATATATGCATTTTGGCGAAAAAATTAAAAGAGTGTGAGAATTAGTTTAGTACAATTGAAATTAGATTAGTTAAATTAATTTAGTTAATATTGGTTAAGTGATTAAGATAAATGGTTAAATGAATAACCCATCATAACCAACATATTAAACATATATAACCATTTAACCATGAACCCATTAGGGTCAAAAAAATTTAACCCATTAAACTAAATGGGTTGGGTTGGGTTAAGTAAGACTGATGACCTATTTTGACACTCCTAGCTAACATGTTGGACAATGGGAAATAGTTGGAAATAAGAGCTATTTACAAAAAAATTACGCTAACTAACCAACGACATTAATATTTTATAATTTATTGAAGTTAAAATTACATATAAAAACTAAACAAATAGAATCTAAAAAAATGATAAATTATATAGAAAATTGCTCACAAAATATTAAACAGTAATATAAGTATTCATTATAATAATTAAAAAAAATTAACATACGATATACTGCGAATTCGACTCTAATTTCTATTATAAAATTACTTTAATTTAGAATAAAATAAAATGGGTTGGAGATCCTCTAACGCCTATCTATACCCCACTTTGATTTCTCATGTAAATACTCCATTTTCTTTTTCTTTGATAAGTCAATATCAAAGATACGTGATAGTAGTGACATTACATTATACAATATTTTCATCATAAATTCAAATGCGTATTATACAATGCTTATATTTTATGGTTTTTTAAAAATTCAATTTGAAATGGTATTTAATGATTTTTTAAATAATATAAGTCAAACTGGTTTATCATATAAAATTAATAATTGAATTTATGTCAATTTTCATATATATTAACAAATTTTAAAGTTCTAATCAATGAAAATGTGCAGTTTAAATGTATCAGATAGAAAAAATGTAGATCAGTTGGATCAAAGATTATTTAATCGATCAGATGGACCCATTCTAGTAGATTTATTCATGAAATTTAACTCCGCATTTTATTAAATACTTCTTCATCTCTCGTATACTCGTATATACAGTATATATGTGTAGTAGCATGCAATGTAACACCATTCATCACCGGAGAAGCCGGAGAAATGGTTTCATCATTTAACCTCATTGAAGTGGTACAAGTCACCCCTTCAATCTCTGACTTGACCGACACACTCACTCTCCCACTCACCTTCTTCGACCTTATCTATGTCAAATTTCGTGCCGTCCAACGAGTCATCTTCTATCAACTTAACGACGCAACTCGCTCTTTCTTCGACTCAGTCATCATCCCCAATCTCAAGGCCTCTCTTTCCTCATCCCTCTCGCATTATCTCCCACTCGCCGGAAAACTTGTATGGGACTCAAATTATCACAAACCGAGCATAGTCTACTCCCTAAACGACACCGTTTCGTTCACAGTCGTCGAGTCAAACGCCGACTTCTCTCGTTAACCAGCAACGAACCATTCCCCTGCACCCAGTTGCATCCATTAGTCCCCAAGTTACATAACTCACACGCCTCAGCCTCCGTTGTGTCCTTTCAAGTCACGCTATTTCCAAACCAAGGGTTTTGCATCGGCGTAACGGCACATCATGCCGTTTTAGATGGAAGAACGACAACCATGTTTCTCAAATCCTGGGCCCACATATGTAAACAACAGCAACAACAACAAACGTCAAACACTTCTCTACCGCAGGATCTAATCCCATATTGCGATCGTACGGTAATAAAAGGACCGACGGATTTGGATATAAAAGTCTTAAACGCTTGGCTTTCACTAGCCAAAATGTTCACCGGCAGTAAACAACTAGAAAACTCTAAAAGTTTGCAGATGTTAACGTCGCCGGAGGTCAGTCCCGACGTCGTACGATACACTCTCAATCTAACTCGAGAAGATATCCAAAAACTTCGAGAACGACTCGAAAGAGAATCATCTGTTTCTTCATCACCAAAGGAACTTCGCTTGTCAACGTTCGTTGTTGTTTACTCTTACGCTTTAACATGTTTATTCAGAGCCCGAGGCGGTGACCCTAATAGATCAGTCGCGTACGGATTTGCTGTGGATTGTCGAAGCCTCATGAAACCACCAGTCCCATCGAGTTATTTTGGTAATTGTGTCTCTACTTCGTTTAGAGTATCGTTAAAGGCAGAGACTTTTATGGGTGAAGAAGGGTTTTTAGCTGCTTCAAGGTTGGTTAGTGATTCAGTTGAGGCATTGGATGAAAGTGTTGCATGGAAGATTCCAGAGCTTTGGGAAGCATTTGCGACTATTCCACCAGGATCACAGGTTCCTTCTGTAGCAGGGTCGACCCGGTTTGGAGTATACGGGTTGGATTTCGGGTGGGGAAGACCGGAGAAAGTTGTGGTTGTGTCGATTGATAAAGGTGAAGCTGTTTCTATGGCGGATAGTAGAGATGGAAATGGTGGTGTGGAGGTTGGCTTCTCCCTCAAGAAACAGGAAATGGATACTTTGATTGATTTGCTTCATAGTGGATTAAAAGCTTAATGGTTTTTTTTTTTTTTTTTATGCATGAAATAATTATTGTTGGGGTCTAGGAGAAACCTTAATTTTATGTTACAATTTTTTGTTTTGGAACGTCTGATTTATTAAATTAGAGAAACTTTGATATAATCGTTTAATAAAGAAGCATCCGTATACATTTTTTGGATAAAATATGTCCTATTTTGTCAATTTATCAGTCATAATACCAATAACAATAGAGAAATTTTCTAAAATTAGCACTGATTTTTATTTTGGACAAAAATAAGAGTTCTTTTTTTTGGATTTAATCCTTTTATAAAATACTTTTTTTAGGTTAAGTATTTTAGGATTTATGGTATAGTTTTTAAGAGGGTGGTATGGTTTAGGGTTTAAAGCTTATGGTTTAGGGTTTTCTAAACCCTAAACACCAAATTCTTAACACTAAAAATATGAAGTTAAGAGATTTGTGTTAAATAAAAAAAAAATTCTGATATTTTTGTCTTATATAAAAATGTGTGCTATTTGTGGCCTAAAATCTTGATTTTATGCTATCTTTTAGAATTGACCATAATAATATCATTGTTCTAAAATGTAGTTTAGGGGGTTGTGTAAGTCTGTCTAAGCACTAAACTTTCATATGATACTTAGATGACCGCTTCAACCATCTAAAATTGCATATGGCTCGTTTTAGTGTATTTCCTCAATTTATAACTATATAAATTTAAATTTATAAGTTTATCTCCAAATACTTCATTATAAATGAAAATTTGTGTTATTTATGAAATAAAAACTTGATTTTGTGTTATTTATGAGATTTGTCCTAAATAAATTTTTCTAATTTTATTTATGATTTTATATTTTTATTTTCTAATTTATAATTTATAATATCATAAATATAATGTTATTGTAAATACCTAATCCACCTAAAATCAACTTAACCATACTTAATGCTTATCACCTTTTTTAACATTGGACGACGTAATCGTGAAATATTAATGGGTAATTCTCTTAAATACCACTAATTTATATTTTTCTTCCAAAACTACGACTAATTTAAAAAAAATTCATAAATATCATAAAATGACCACAAAACTTTTTAACTATACAAATATTTTTAGGGTTTAAAATACCTAGACTCCAAATTCTAAATCCCTACTCCAACCCATAAAACCTATACCCTAAATATAAATTAGTGAATCCACACTTAAAAGTTTTAATTATAAATTTTATAAAATTAATTTTTGTGTTTGTGATATTTTTGGAAATTAAAATTTTTTTGTGGTATTTTAAAAACTTTTAATTAATGGTACTATTTTTGGTAATACAATATAAAAAATGATGTTTTAAGGAATTTCTCAATATTAAATGGGATGGCCGGTCTTGTTTGGATTGAAATTGCAGTGCGGCAAGTTGCCAGAGCGGGACCATTCTTTGCTCGCTTTAAAAGTTGTATATTGATCGAATGCATGTATTAATGCTATTGGATAAACAATACAGGCTAATAGGCTTATCTTGTTATCCTTTCTATTTCTTAATAGTTTTATATTCTTTCTTTTTTGGTTTTTCTACGACAAAATTAAATACCTCTATAGTCTACACCTCTCGTATAATCGTTGTGTATCATCATCATAGGATAAACCTCTCTGCTCCACCAAAAGATAGCCGGAGAAATGGTTTCATCATTTAACATCATTGAAGTGGCACAAATCACCCCTTCAATCTCTAACTCGCCCGAGTCACTCACTCTCCCACTCAGCTTCTTCGACCTTATCTATCTCAAATTTCGCGCCGTCCAACGAGTCATCTTCTACCAACCCACCGATGCAACTCGCTCTTTCTTTGACTCAGCCATCATCCCAAATCTCAAGACCTCTCTTTCCTCATCCCTCTCGCACTATCTCCCACTCGCGGGAAAACTTGTATGGGACCCAAATGATCTCAAACCTAGCATAGTCTACTCCCCAAACGACGCCGTTTCATTCACCGTCGTCGTGTCAAACGCAGACTTCTCTTGCTTAACCGGAAACGAACCATTCCCCTCTATCGAGTTGGACCCATTAGTCCCCGAGTTACAAAACTCCGACGACTCTGCCTCCGTTGTGTCGTTCCAAGTCACGCTATTTCCAAACCAAGGCTATTGCATCGGCGTATCCGCACACCATGCCGTTTTAGATGGAAAAACGACAACCATGTTTCTCAAATCCTGGGCCTATACATGTAAACAACAACAAGAACAACAAACGTCAAACCCTTCCTTACCGCAAGATCTAATCCCAACTTACGATCGTACGGTTATAAAAAGTCTAACGGATAGCGAAACAAAAGTTTTGAATCAATGGTACTCTGTAGCCAAAATGTTCACCGGCGGTAAAGAACCACAAAACCCTAAGAGTTTAAAGCTTAAACCTTCGCCTGAGATTGGTCCCGACGTTTTCCGATACACTTTTAAGCTCACTCGTGAAGATATCCAAATGCTTCGTGAAAGACTCATAAGAGGGTCTTCTTCTTCTTCATCTTCATCCTCAAAGGAGCTTCGTTTGTCAACATTCGTTATTGTTTTCTCGTATGTGTTTGTGTGCTTAATAAAAGCTCGAGGCGGTGAACCGAATAGACCAGTTGGATATGGTTTTGCGGTAGATTGTCGAAGCTTGATGAATCCGCCGAGCCAAGGATATTTCGGAAATTGTATCTCCGGTTGCTATGGAATTAAGTTGACGGCAGAGATGTTTAAGGGTCAAGAAGGGTTTTTAGTTGCTGCAAGAATGATTAGTGATTCGATAGAGGAATGGGACGAGAGTGATGCATGGAAGATTCCGGATTTCGTAGCATTTTCAACTCTTCCACCAGAGACGCAAATTATTTTAACTTCTGGGTCGACCCGGTTTGGAGTATACGGGTTGGATTTCGGGTGGGGAAGACCTGATAAAGTTGTGATGGTGTCTATTAATCAAGGTAATGTGATTTCAATGGCGGATAGTAGAGATGGAAATGGTGGTGTGGAGATTGGCTTCTCACTCAAGAAACATGAAATTGATACTTTGATTGATTTGCTCCATCATGGACTAAAATTCTAATTCACTTTTTCTCCTCATTAATAAAATACTCTTTCTGTTTCATTTTATATATGGGAAAATCAGATATTTAGAGATTTTGTTTTCTTTCATTGTATGATTGTTACTTCAAGTTTTCAATGAAAATTTAATGCATGTTTATATTAAATTTATTATTAGTTAAACTATTATTCAGTATGAACTATTATTCAGTATTATCTTTTATTTATTTTTTCAACTTTATAATGTCTGTGTAATGAGCTAATAGGATTAGGTTCCACCTTATGTATGTGGGTCTCGGAACAAATATGGGTCTTAAGGCTTCCTTGTATTTTTGTATTTTTTTTCTCTGCATTAAATAGAAAACTTTTTTCAAAAAAAAAAAACTTAAGCTAAATGGTGTTTTTAAGTTTTGTGTAAATCTAATTTAAAAGTGTATAATCATCTTAAAGATTTCTAATGAAGATTGAAATTTGGTTGTGTTGGAGTTTGAAGATTTATTGTGTTTGTTTGTTCATCTGCTTTATAGATTATACCATTAAACAAATCCTATATATTAATTATAGATGAAATAATTGTCTCCATGGATGACACATCATCATCTTTTAATTATTTTTTAAATAAATACATTTCATTGTTTGACATCTAATCATTAACTTGAAATTAATTAATTTTAAAATAATAAATACATAAATATTGAAATCAATAAAATTTGTAGTTAATTTAAAAATGCAAATGATATAAACCATAAAACTAAGAAATCTATACTATTAATCGAATAACAGGGGCATAAAAAATTACAAGCCATTTAAAAAATTTGTAAATAATTACGGCTTATACCATTGAGAATAAGATTAAAAAATTACATTTTTCAAAATAAAAAGGCAATTACGACACTTCAATGAAAATACAAGCCGATCCAAGCCGACCCGCTTATTAACACGCGGATCCTAATATATCCGCCCGTCGTAATTTTGAACCGTAAATCTCTACAAAACAAAAGTAAATATCAGATTAAGCCCAATTCGAACAGAATAAATTAAACTTCATAGCCCATTAATCAATACACTGCAGACTTAAATCCTACACTATCGCAACAACATCTTACCTAAACTATTCAATATCTAATCAAATCCGTATTTTTAGTCAATATTCGTCTATTAACAGATTTCATATCTATTAAATCTAAATCTTACGGTTCAATCTTAACAATATCACCTATCTATATAAAGAGCCTAACTTAACCCTACCATTTCTATAATATTCCGCTACCACCTCATTCTAAAGTAAAATCAATGGGTCCAATAATTGGAGAAACTTACCTCAAAGATCTGAAAGGTTTTAAAACAACCTGGCGCATCCGCGTTAAGGTCTTACACATATGGACTCAGTTCACCCCAGGTTTTGGAGAAACAATAGACATGATCGTCTGCGATGAAGCTGTAAGTTAGTTAAATCTGCAAAAATATATATACATTAAAATAGATTGTCCAATAATCGTTTATTTGATTTTTTCATATTAGGCTGATAAGATGCATGCCACCGTTAAAAAGGCATTCATAAATCGAGTCCAACGACAACTAAAAGTCGGTGAATGGAAGATTATTGATACCTTTACCGTGTCAGCTTGCAGTGGACAATTTAAAGTCTCAAACATTCCACACAAAATCACTTTTATTAGAAACACAGAGGTCTTGGAATCTGCATCTATGTCTGATTCTAGATTCCTTCAGTTAGCTGATTTTGTTCATGTGAAGGACAACACACTCGACGAAATCATGTTGATAGGTACAACTTTTTCCATCTATACTATATTTATGAAACATTTATAAGGTAACTTATTACAAGCGTTTTTCATTTCAGATATTTTAGGTGAAGTTGTTAATGTTGGCAAGCTTGAAACTGTATCAACCAAAATCAAAATGTCTCAAAAGCTTGATTTCGAGATTCGAGATGCAAAGTAAGATATAATAACGAGTTTTGCCTTGACTATCTTCTTGATTTTAATGAACTATTATTGATTGTTTGTTCTGTATCTCTTTCAGTGACGAGCGTTTGGCCTGTACTTTATGGGATAAGTTTGGTGAAACAGTATTGAATGCTTGCCAAAATGTTCAAAATGGCCAAAAAATTGTCGTTCTCATCAGATTTGCAAAAATCCACACGTTCAAAGGTTTGTATTGTTAAAGTTTTAACTTTGTTCGAATAAGTTACTAATTAAACATATCTATTGATGTCTATATATATATAGGTGAGAGAAGTATAACCAATGGTTATCAGTTCTCGGATGTGTTGATAAATGCATCAGAATATGATGAAGTCAAACAATTCATCGCTATATAAGCAAATAATTTATAAGTTACCGTGTCCTTTTATAGTTTATAAGTGTATTAATTTATTCTTTTATCTATTTTGTAAAGGTTGCCAACTGATGGATTACAGCTTCCTCTAACTGAACCTTCAAAAACCCAAGATTTGAAGGTTTTCGGTAACGTTGACAAATTCATTGATTATCCAAGGGCAACCATTGCTGAACTTCGTGCTTCCAAAGAGGTTAATTTTATAATTTCATTTTTTCCATCTATTTATTGTTTTGAATTTGTAAAAGGAATATTATTATAACAAACAATTATAGAATACATTAGTAGATGATTATTTTATACTTACTTAAATGACTTTTATAATTTAATCTTTATATTAGATTTGTAAATCGAGGATCATTGCAACAATTTGTGCCATTGATACCGACTGGGGTTGGTTTTACATTAGCCATCGTGATTGTTACAAGAAGGTGGAGTTAGAAAAGGTACCAGACAACACAACTTCGATGTCTAAGAAACCAAAGAAACAAAATTGGTGGTGTGAAAACTGTCAAAAAATAGTTACGAATGTCACTGCAAGGTATATATCTAAACTATCTTATTTAAAGGTTTAATGTGCTTTCTATTATATTAGAAATAAACTTTCTTATTACTATTTTTAACAATTACAGCTACAAACTACATGTCAATGTAGTCGACCAAACAAGTGAAACCAAACTAATGCTGTTTGACAGTTTTGCTGCCAAAATAATAGCTAAACCAGCTTCAGAGTTACTAAATGGAAAATTTGAAGAGGTATATAATTATTCTATACTGAGTAAATAAGTCATGTTCGAATGCTAATCTGAAACACTTGATTCATGTGTGTAGATTGAAGATCCGACAAATCTCCCAGAACCTCTCAGGAATTTGTGTGGAAAAACATTTCTGTTTCTGACTTCAAATGAGAAGGAAAACATACGTGGAACAAAAGACTACTACAAAGTTACTTGGGTCTGGTCAGGGAATGAAATCACCAAAGAAAAGTTTGATGATTATGATTCTGAAAGCATTAATCTTTCATCTTCTAATGTCTCAGGGCAAAAGTTATGAATAGTGACTATGCCTTTAGCATAAACTATATTTTACCATTGTTAATACAAAAGATTGATGATATTTTTTTGTTTTCGTAGGAGATTTTAATGCTTACTAATAGCAGTGAATCTGATGATGGAAATCATTCTGCTTTGTCTACTCCTTCTTCTAAGAGGAGTAGTGATGATATCATTGAAAGCTCTGAGCAATCAAGTACAACAAAGAAGATTTGCAGTCGGACTTCAATCAAAATTGATGGAAGTAGTGATTTTGTTGTGAAACTGGATGACAAGAATATGCTTGATGAGCCAAAGAAAAAGGATACTAAAGAAGTCGTTGACAGAGCTGTTAATGCTTCAGTTGTGATGGAGGAAAAGGTGCATTTGCAGAAGGTGAAGCATGAGAGGTACAAGGAGTAGACGACAATGCTACTCATCGTAACAGTGTGTTGTGGTTTTGAGTATCATGCTTAATGTTTTTTTTTTCTGTTTTTCTTTCTTTTTTGTTGTTTCCAATAAGTTTAAACTTCCATTTTAAAGTTTGGTAATAATTTCAATAAGCTTTGTTACTAAATTTTTATTATTACATGTTTACACATTTAGTTTTTAAGGAATTATTAAATGCATCAGAATATGATGAAGTCAAACAATTCATCGCTATGTAAGCAAATAATTTATAGTAATATTGATAAGGAATTTAAGTTTTTTATAACGAATATTATTATCTAAGGTTTAGTAAAATATTACAAACGAAAATAAAAACTTACCAATTTTTGCCACTTTAACTAAACTTTCAATGTTCACAATGATAATCCTGAATAAACCGAACATATTTATTATGTAAATAGTCCCTTCAGTAATAATTTAAATACTAAATTGTGTCAAGTCTATACACACGAAATGAATATTAATCATTCACTAGAAAATAATTACCACCATTAATTGCAGTATAAACACATTGTACATTATAAATATACACATAACTTATTAACAAAAAATAATACAGTTATAACATCCACATTATTTGTTAACTATATCTCTATCAGAATATTTTTAGGATTTGACTGCATCTTTAGAATTTTATACAATTATTTCTTTCTTACTCTAGCACATTATTTATTCTGAAGTTAAACTCATCTATCTTATAAACCCTCCTTTTAGTTTTTTCAGACATAAACAAAACTATATCTCACCATGAAAAAACGAAAAAATTCTAGAAGTTCTGATAAAGAAAATCATGCAGAACAGCATTTCGATTTGCAAAAAAGGTTTAGATCTGAAAACAGTTCAGGAGAACATGTTACAAACAACAACTCTTCAACGTCCAATAATTCTATACCACTCTCGACAGTATTTACTAGAGTCATGAAAAATGTAACAAACTTACATGGTTTGTCAAAAGGAGGCAAGCAGTCTAATGGAGAATCTCCTTTTCAATCACCTGCAACTACAAGGGAAGTATTTAGTGGTATTCAAAACTAACTCACACAGTAAATTCATATTCATATGCTGTAACCATTTTCATCTATTAGTGATCACTTTATGTTTTATGTAGATATCACTAATAGAGGTTCAGAAGACTATATTCTCTTATCATCCAAATCACAATTCAAAAGACCATTACTTGGTACGATAAAGCAACAATTTTGTCAATAATATGAAGCCATTAATTATTCATGATATACTATAATTACATGTCTATCTCATACTACAGATGAATTAAGTTCAATTATGGAGTATGAATACACAGAGACTAGGCGTGGATCATTAGTATTGAGGACACCGAAACAGAGAGTGTTTAGACAGTTACCTTTTTCACATAAAGTCTCTCCAATGTCAGATGCTAGATCCCATCTTATTTTCAATCGTCCAGCGGTCCCCGATTCACTGAAATCAAGAAAAAACAATGTTAATTATCATTGTACAGAAGCGTCTGAAGGTCAATCTCTACTAAACTTTAATAACATGGTTTATTTTTAATAGTATAGATTGTCAGCTACTTTATTTTCTTCATAAACAGACTCTAACTATGACATGGAGGAGCATGTTGGAAATCTCTATGATGAAGAAACTTATTCAGAAGATGATGATACAACTCATTTTGTCACTAAATCTAGAAAAAATGACGCAGAGGAAGAAAGGTTCGCAGAACTTGTGAAATCATTGAATAACGATTTTGGAATGTCAAGCTCATCAACATATCAAAATGAACAACTTGACATAGGTATTATTCTACTTCAGCTACTGACTAACTCTAAATATTTCAACGTCTGTATTTCTAAAATGATTGTTTTCAGAAAACAAACAGAAGCAATTCCAGGATCAGTTAAAGCTAGATTCAAGAAAAAATCTAACTGGTATGTTTTATTAGTTTTAAATGTATCAGTCATTAACCATCTATTTGATGATTTTTGAAGATTAAAACATAAAATTATAAAATTACACATCTTATTTTTCTCAGTTTATATTGACCACGGAGATCCAATATACTCATGTGAGTATTGTGGTGCTATTATGTGGTACAATGAGCGAGTTCAGAAGAATGTAAAGAATAGTAAGCCACTGTTTTCTTCTTGCTGTTTGCAAGGACAAGTTAAATTGCCATTCCTAAAGAATACTCCAAATATTCTTTATTATTTGGTAACTAATGATGATGAGATCAGTAGATATTTTAGAGAAAATATAAGAGCATATAATATGATGTTCTCTTTTACTTCACTTGGCGGCAATACTGAAAATAGTGTTAGAGAAGGTGGTGGTCCTCAAATGTTTCAGATACAAGGGGAAAATTATCATCTAATTGGAAATTTAAAACCAGACGAAGATGAGCCACCTAAGTTTATGCAGCTATACATAGTAGATACAGAGAATGAGATAGACAATAGATCAGCCGCTTTAAGGTATGTTATCATAATATTATTGTCTTATGTTATTTCTAAACATTTATCTAAACATTTACTTATATATACGTTTAATTATGTTTGTAGCAAAGGGAAAAATTCTGGGAAGTATAAAAAAAAAGAAGAAGTTCAGAAAAGAAGTTATTGATGCTATAATTAAGTTGTTGAATTCTGTCATCCCTTATGTTAAGAACCTAAGGTGTGCTAGAGATAGATTTGATGCAAACCCAAAAGAAAGTTTCCATTTGAGATTAATTAGTACACGTGAAACAGATGGAAGAATCTATAATCTACCTACATCATCTGAAGTTGCGGCAATTATTCCAGGCGATTTCACTCTAGATATGCCAAGCAGGGATATTATTTTGCAAGAGAAATCCGGGAACTTACAGAGAATAAGTGAAATTGCTCCAAGCTATGCTCCTTTACAGTATCCTCTACTATTTCCTTTTGGTGAAGATGGCTTCAGACCTTATATAGAGAAACATTTTAATGGTGTCGGAAAGAAGAAGAAGAACAAGTACATCTCTATTAGGCAATATTATGCATTCAGAATTCATGAAAGACCACATGAGAAGCACATACTACTTCGGTCTAGAAGGTTATTCCAACAATTTTTGGTTGATTCATATACATCTATAGAGTCTAACCAGCTTGGTTATATAAAGTTGAATCAGTCAAGTTTAAGAGCAGATAATTATAATTCTGTTCAAAAAGCATCGGCTGATGGAAAGACTGAAATGAACAATCAAGGTACTGCATTCTATTTGCCTAAATCTTTCACTGGAGGACCAAGGTATATGAGACAGATATACTTAGATGCAATGGCGTTATGTAAACATTTTGGATTTCCTGATTTTTTCATAACATTTACATGCAATCCAAAGTGGCCTGAGTTGACAAGATTTTGTAAGGAGCGTGATTTAACTGCAAATGACAGGCCAGATATAATATGCAAGATCTTCAAGATCAAACTTGATTCACTAATGGTTGATTTATCTGAGAAGGGTATTTTGGGGAAGACGAAATCAGGTTAGTATTGTTTTTTCAAAGTTTTATGTATTTTTCATGTCATTATTTGTATACTTATATGTGCTTAAATATAATGTGCAGCTATGTATACAGTAGAGTTTCAAAAGAGAGGACTCCCACATGCTCATATCTTGATATGGTTAGATGAGAAGTCTAAATTAACAAAACCAGAGCATATTGATATATACGTGTCAGCTGAGATTCCAGATAAAGAGGAAGATCCAGAGCTTTATGAAATCGTGAAAGATATGATGATCCATGGACCATGTGGGGTGATCAACCATAAATCTCCGTGTATGGTGGATGGAAAGTGTTCTAAATTCTATCCTAAACAACACGTGAAGAAAACCATCATTGATAAGGAAGGATTTCCGATTTACAGACGTCGTGAAACTAATAGATTTGTTGAAAAGAATGGCTTTAAATGTGATAACAGGTATGTTATTCCATATAACAGAACTCTTTCTCTACGATACAAGGCACACATCAATGTTGAGTGGTGTAACCAAAGTGGTTCAGTAAAATACATCTTTAAGTACATTACTAAAGGTCAAAATCGTGTTTCTGCTGTTGTTGAATCGGCAACAAAACAAAAAGGTGAAGAAAACCTAAATCCTAATGAGACTGGATCAGAAAAAAAAAAGAATGAAGTCAAAGACTTTTTTGATTGCAGGTTTGTTAATTTAATAGTTATACATGCTCTGAATTTTGTTAGATTGTTGTCACGTAATAAGCTTAAATCTATGTTTTAATTCAGGTATGTATCTGTCTGTGAAGCTGCATGGAGAATTTTGAAATATCCTATACATTATCGGTCAACTCCAGTTTTGAGGCTATCCTTCCATTTGCCAGGCGAGCAACTTATATATTTAAAGGGGATGACGAATACGAAACAGTTTTGAATAAGGCAGATCTTGACAACTCCATGTTTTTGGCTTGGTTTGAATTAAATAAAGTCTCTGCTATTGCAAGGAACATGACTTATGCAGATATCCCAAGAAGATTCACATATGATAGCAAAGATAAAATATTTAACCTAAGGAAAAGAGGGTTTGCTGTAGGAAGAATAAACTATGTGCCACGTAAAATCGAAGATGGTTACTATATGAGAGTCCTACTCAACGTGCAAAAAGGTCCAAGAAGTTTTGAAGAGCTGAGAACTGTTGATGGTGTTCTTTATGAAAACTCGAAAGATGCATGTTTTGCCTTAGGTTTATTGGATAATGATAAAGAGTACATTGATGATTTGAATCGAACAAGTATGTGGAGTAGTGGTTTTTTTCTGCGTCAGCTGTTCACATTTATGTTAGACAGTTTATCTTCACCAGAAACTGTTTGGGAGCAAACATGACATTTGCTTTGTGAAGGGATTCAATCAAAAATTAGGGAAAGAAGCAACAGACCAGGTATGTTATCTGTAATAAATATCAGTTTAGTGTTTTCTTTTGATATTATTGTTTTACCTTAACAGGCTTTTGGTGCGTTTAGTATAAAATTTTTATAATCATTTTTTTTGCAGATCTAATATTACCAGACGAAGCTCTAAAGAGATATACACTAGAAGAGTTGGATAAAATGCTTAAAAGAAATGGAAGTTCTCTAGCAGCCTATAAGACAATGCCACAGCCACTGAGAGATATTATGGATAACACTAATGTCCTAATATTAGATGAAAAGGCGTATGATCGCAACAAACTAGCCATAGATCGTGAAAAATGGATTAATATGCTTACACCTGAGCAGAAGGTAATCTTTGATAAAATTTATGGTGCTGTTGAAGGAAATTTAGGAGGAGTATTCTTTCTTTATGGTTTTGGTGGAACTGGAAAAACTTTTCTATGGAAAACTCTATTAGGAGTAAGGGAGATATAGTACTTAATGTAGCTTCAAGTGGCATTGCTTCTCTTTTGTTAGAAGGCGGTAGAACAGCCCATTCTAGATTTGGAATTCCTTTGAATCCTCATGAGCTTAGCTTTTGTTCTATAAAAGGTGATTCAGACAGAGCTAAATTACTACAAGAAGCTTCTCTAATTATTTGGGATGAAGCTCCTATGATGAGTAAACATTGTTTTGAATCTTTAGATAGAACTATGTGTGATCTAATTCCTAATGTTGATAATAAGCCTTTTGGCGGAAAGGTAGTTGTATTTGGAGGTGATTTTAGGCAGATACTTCCAGTAATCAGTGGTGGAGATAGACCAGAAATCGTTATGGCTACTTTAAATTCATCTTATCTTTGGAAAGACTGTGATGTTTTGAAGCTGACAAAGAATATGCGTCTTTTTGGTAACAATTTGAGTGTAAGTGAAGGAACAAAGATTCAAGAATTCTCTGACTGGATTTTGGCTGTAGGAGATGGGAGAATTGCAGAACCTAATGATGGAGAAGTTCTAATAGATATTCCAGAAGAGTTTCTCATTACCAAGGCAAAAGATCCTATTGATGCTATATGCAGAGATATTTATGGCGATCTATCAAAGTTGCAAGAACAAAAAGATCCCAAATTTTTCCAAGATAGAGCTATTTTATGCCCAACTAATTAAGACGTGAACCAAATTAATGAATCAATGCTTCAACAACTCACAGGTGCTAATTCATTCTCTCTATGTTTTTATTGTTTGGAAGTGATTATTTTATATCATACTTTGAATAAAAACCAAACTAATAATGTTTTTTTCAGGTGAAGAAAGAGTTTACCTAAGTTCAGATAGTATAGACCCTATTGACTATGGTGGTAAAAGCAATCCTGTTTTGACTCCGGACTTTTAAAATACTATCAAGCTTTCAGGATTACCTAACCATTGTTTACGTCTAAAGGTTGGTTGTCCTGTAATGTTGCTAAGGAATATTGATCCCATTGGTGGTTTAATGAATGGGACAAGACTACAGATTACTCAACTCGCAGAATTTGTTATTGAAGCCGTAATTCTTACAGGAACTAAAGTTGGTCAGTTAGTTTTGATCCCAAGGTTGAAAATTTCACCATCAGATGCCGAATTGCCATTCAAGATGTGTCGAAGACAGTTACCTTTGGCTGTATGTTTTGCTATGACCATTAACAAAAGCCAAGGTCAGTCTTTGGAAAAGGTTGGAATATTTTTACCTAGACCTTGCTTTTCTCACGGTCAACTATATGTTGCTATATCTAGAGTTACATCTAGAGAAGGATTACACATTTTGATAGTGGATGAAGAAGGAAAGCCAAAGAAGCAAACAAAGAATGTTGTTTTTAAAGAGGTTTTCAAAAACCTTTAATTATAGTTTCATTCTGTTTTTATTTTAAATAACTTTCTTTGTTATGAATATCGGTCTATGGTTTTTCAGTAGTCTTAGTATTCAATAATTTGTGATATTTGCCTCCGCTGGACAAATACAAATACTTTTGTTAAGGTTCATTCTATTTTTACAATAGTAAGTTTCTTATCGAAATTAAGTTTTTTAAATTTTATTTATACATAAACTAATTGTATAATATTTTCCATTTCCTAAGATCTTTATCGTCAAATATATATATATATTGAGGATAATGTTATTACCTCAAGTAATGGAGAAGTAATGCTTTGACAGTTTGTAAAAAAAGAAGCTCATAGTGAATCTTCTTTCACCGAATAACCCTTATACAAGAAAAAACTACAATGAGAATATATTCGATAATACAAATATAAGCAAAGGAGAATGAAGTCTGTTTCACTTAGCTTTCATATCAATGATTGTAATGGTGATTCTTCTTCCATCCGATTATTTGGTTTTCCCTTAAACTAGAACGAAAACAAAAAAATTGAAAAACGTAGAATTATAATCATATCTTCAAGTAATTTCAGACTAATCCATATTTATTTGCTTAAAAAATAATGGAAGTAAAATGTCACAATAGATTCGATAATAAAATGATAAGAAAAGGAGAATGGAGACTGTATCACTTAGCTTACGTAGTATAGATTGTAATTGTGATTCTTCTTCCATCCGATTGTTGAGTTATCTCTAAAATTAAAACAAAAAAAACAAATTCAAAACCCTAAAATTAGAATTGTCGTCTGAGAATAAAGAATTGTTAGTAAATAGAAAACGTTATCTGAATCACTTACCTTAAATCAGAGGTTGATACTGTAGTTTTATCCATCATATCTTCTACAAATTTCAGACCAATATCTTCTTGCTAAAAAAAAAAAAACCAAACAAAATCTGAGAATAGATTCTGTAATAAAATGATAAGAAAAAGAGATTTGAGACTGTATCACTTAGCTTTCATAGTATAGATGGTAATGGTGGTTCTTCTATCCATGTGATTGCTATCTCCTATTAAACTTCAGAAAAATCTAATCGAAGAATACAAGATCTTTGATGTTGTCGTTAGAACCGAGATAAGGAAACTTATCTGTGTTTTTTTTTTTGGTCGGCAAAATGAGAAAAAAATAATATTACATACCTGATATAACTAATAAAGCTTATGAAGCTTAACTCTAGAAGGCCCATATCTAACCAATTAATTTGTGACTACATTATTAATTATAGGGCTTTATCAGACTAATGGGCCGATTTTAGTAAACCATTTTAATTCACATAATTAAAAGTAAATATATATTTAGATATAACAAAATCAAATACTATTAAATCAATATATATAATATTTGGTAAGACTTAAAATAATACATGGAAATAAAATTAAACTATATTAACTTAATTTATACTATACGAAAATCATAATTATAACTAACAATTAATGTTTAAAACATAATAAAAATTCAATATTCTACTAACAATTTCACTCTTCATAACTCCTAAACAAAATCTATATTAAACTTTGCTACAAAAATAACTTTTGTATCAACTTATTTATGTTAAGATAACCAAAAACCTATACTAAATAGAATATAATATATTATATAAATATAATTTGCATACTAACATTCTTTATGTACTCTATGCAAATTATTATTCTAAAATTTGTTTATTATATAATACTACATAAAAATCATACGTAAAAAAAATCACTCGAAATACAATTATACTCTTCCATAACAACTATACAAAATATTACATCAACTAAACTTTACAAAATTATTTACATTTATATTCATAAAATGTTTTACCCAGGCGTGAGCACGGGTTATTATCCTAGTAGATTATTAAGGGGTTTAATGGGAGAATTTCAATAATACACTATGTTGATGTCTATTTTCAGAAATACCATTGGAATGAATCTATTTTTATTTGTACCACTTTCAGTATGTGTTTTGACTGAATTACCCTTAGTGAAGATAATGGTTAATTATTTTTAGTGGGAAATTACAGTTTTTGGCGAGAAAATTATGGATCTGTTTTTGGCAGAAAAATTGTGGAAATTATTCTTTTGGCGGAAAAAAGTCTTTTGCAGAAAAATTACGAAATCAAGAATTTGGCAGGAAAATGACGGACTAATATCTTAATGGGATAATTATGGATATGTTTTTAGGGAAATGAATTGATTTTTTAATTTTGGAAAAAATACAGATTTACATTTTAACAAAAAAAAACTACGGAATCGAGTTTTTGGCGAGAAAATTACTTTATAAAACCCCTAGATTTTATATATATAACTTTATTAAAAAAATTATAAGACCTTTATAAACCTTATAAGTCTTTAATTAAACCTTCAAATATTTTCATAAGGTCTTTATTATTGGACATAATATCCCACATCGGAGACTGGACAATGATCTTAAGTAATATATAAAGAATATAAAGAATAAAGACCTCTAAACTCATTGCCAATTGGTTTTGAATTAAAAACCTATATCTAATATGGTATCAGAGCTCGATCCATACATGTCCAGCCTGATCCATAATCGGCTCGGCCCAATAGTAGGCCCACCAATCCTTGCCCAAAATTACTCAGATCTATATTCAAGAAAGACCATCATATCAAGAGGACGTATTGGACATAATGTCTTACATAGGAGACTGGAAAATGATCTTAAGTAATACTAGAGTTGAACCCGCGGTACACCGCGGATAAATGTTTTCTTAATCAATGTAACACATATTTATATTTTATTGTTTAATATTTTTGGGTCAATTTTCTATATAATTTATAATTTTTTAGATTTTTTTCGTTTCCTTTATAATTTTATCTTTCTTTTACTTATATGTAATTTAACTTCATTAAATTATAAAATGTTAATCTTGTTGGTTAGTTAACCTATATTTTCATTTAAATTTTTGTAAGTAGCTCTTATGTCAAAATGTGTCCCACTATGTTGCGAGCTGGCCCAAAAATTTAACTATTTACTTAATTAAATCATCTTTTTTAAATAAACAATTTTTAAATCAAAATAATTTAATACTCCATTTTTCTCAAATATTCTAATCATAAAACTCTTTATATTTTCAATTATATCATATATTATTTTCATCAACTATACATTATTTTTTTTTTTTATATATTACTTAATTTTTTATATTAAAATTTGGTAATTTGAAGACCGATCCATCAATTCGCAGACAAAGTCTGATATATCCGCAGTCAACAAAGCCCTATGTCGGATTTACTTGTACTTGCGGGTAACAATCTATTTGGCATCTCTACCGATATGGAATGTTGAATATACATTTTTTTTATTGATTGAGTAATATATGTCCATTTAAAAAAATTCGAATCACAATATATGCATAAAAATCTAAAATTTTATAAATTGTATTGATTATATAATAATTAAAAATAATATGAAAATAAAATCAAACAAATATTATAAGAGAATAAGAACTCATATTATTAAAATAGTAATATTAGATAAAGAAATGATTGTAGATAATTAATTTAATATTTATTTTGAAAGAAGAAAAATATAGAAACTAAATATTGAAATGATTGGAAACATTAATAACTATTTGGTGGTTGGATGTAAGAATAGGTTTTAGGGTATTTGGAAATATGAATAACCCAAATTTGTAATTCAGTTTTAATAGTATAAGATTATTTTCATCAACTATACACAATTATTAATTTTTATATATAATTTAATTTTTATATTAAAATTTGGTAATTTGCAGACTGATCCACCAATTCGTGGACAAAGTCTGATGTATCCGCGGTCAACAAAGCCCTATATCGGATTTACTTGTACTTGCAGGTAACAATCTATTTGGCATCTCTACCGATATGGAATGTTGAATATACATATATTTTTTTGTTGATTGAGTAATATATATCCATTTAAAAATTCGAATCACAATATATGCAGAAAAATCTAAAATTTTATAAATTTTATTGATTAATAATAATTTAAAATAATATGAAAATAAAATCAAACAAATATTATAAGAGAATAAGAACTCATACTATTAAAATAGTAATATTAGATAAGGGAATGATTGTAAATAATTAATTTAATATTTATTTTGAAAGAAGAAAAATATAGAAACTAAATATTGAAATGATTGGAAACATAAATAATTATTTGGTGTTTGGATGTAAGAATAGGTTTTAGGGTGTTTAGAAACATGAATAACCCAAATTTGTATTTCAATTTTAGTAGTATAAGATATAAAGAATAAGGACCTTTCCACTCATTACCAATTAGTTTTGAGTTGGAAGCCTATATCTAATATTTATAACTTTTTTATAAAACCATTATAAGGCCATATAAAAATTAATAAAACCATATAAGATTATAATGTCTTTATTAAACCTTATAAGAATGTTTTTATACACTTTTATAAGATTTTATAAGCATTATAAAACCCTTACAAGGTTTTTATAAACCTTCTAAGACATTATAAAACATTATATAAACATTTTTATAAAGTCTTATAAGGTCTTTATACTATATTTATAAGACCATATAAGCCTTTATAAAACCATATAAGATTCTAAGCTCTTATAAAACTTTATACAACCTTATAAGAATGTTTTATACAGTTTAATAAGATTTTAAAAACATTTATAAGAGTTTTATAAGGTAATATAAGATTTTTATGTAGTTTTCATTAAAATGAAAATCTTTAAGTTTTTGCCAAAATGAAATTTTTTCAATTTTTCCACTAAAAACGGATTCGTAGTTCCCTGCCAAAAACTATTTCATAAGTTTCTCGCCAAAATCTTGATTCCATAATTTTCCCACAAACAAATTGTATTATGCAATTTTTCGCAAAAATAGATCCATAACTTTTCTGCCAAAAAATTTGTTCTATCATTTTTTACTAAAAATTAATTATGTAATTTTTATTAAAATAATTAATCATTATCTTCATTATTTTGTCAGATGATATACATTATAGTGGCATTTTTTTAAACAGTCAAAAATGTATGATATTTGTAGAAAATGGTATGCTAATAATAATGGTATTTGCAAAATTTCTCATAATTTAACAACACTAAATTATGTAATAATCTTATTTAATTTATCTAATTGATAATTAAAATGCGTATATTAGTTGATTTGTCCAGTTTCGTTTGAAACCTGAAAGAAATCAATTTTGTCAAATAAAATTTATAATTTAGTTGATTTGTTCAAAATCTATACTATTAAATAGGAATGACACTTTAGAAGAAACATTAGAGTTTTATGAATATTATATACAATGCCATTAAGATAAAGGAGAAGAAAAAAAACTTTATTGGACAATTTTGGAAATGAACAAATAGAAAAAGGACGCGGATCTGTGGAGATAGTTGGGCGGATCTTGACACGGATCTATGTTGCTGGATCTTGGTCGTTGGATATAAGGCCCAATTGAACGCTGGATCTTGGCCCGCATATACATTTCTTGTGGAGTAAAAAAATAAATAAATAGAATCAGATTCTTTTAATACCAATCTGTTTTGAGCTATTAACTAAATACATATTTATAACATACATATTTATCTCACAAATCTTGGAAGTAGATTTAGATATTTACCTTGCAAACCGAAAGGAAATCTCCAATAAATATGCAAAATATTTAAAACAAAACGAAAAATCAGATCATAATATTTTATACGATGCTTTTTAGTAATTTTAAATTACATTACAAATATAACTTCATATTAACATAATTTAAATTGTCTTTAAAAATTAAAATTCTCAATATATATATATATATATATATACATAATAATTATTACAGTTTTGAAGCAATCCCACTATTTGGGGTATTATATATTCTTTTAAAATCATAATTGTTTCATTTGATAAACAAACTAAATATTTTTATATATTATATAAAGATTTTGAATCTTTTAAAATTTCGTTAATATATAAAATACATATTTAGATTAGTTATAGATTTTTTTTAAATGGAAAGCGTTTTTATTCCCTCCATCAATTAGCCGAGTCTCACATTATTTTAATTTTGAAAATGTTTATCCTCATAATAACTACTAACCTAATAAAAATTACTCTTAATATTATGGAATTATTACCTAAGATTTCGCAATAAATTAACAATAAATATAGATTTTTTGCAAAGATTTCACAACAAGCTTCCCCCTCATTCTCTTCATTATATAATAGAGTTAATCTCATTTGACAAACATAAGTTTTTTCATGATGATTCCAATAAATATTTTTAGTGTGCTAAAGATTTGATTTAATATATTGGTTTCATTAAAGATTGCTTTTCGATTCCTTTGGTACTTTAGTTTGAAACTCTAATCTTCGTGTGAATTCGTAGAAAGACCATTGCTGCTTCGATCTTAGTTATATTTTAAAGATGAATACTGAAACTTTTGGTTATATTTTCATTGTGTGATATAATATATGTTTCTTTTTAAACTCTTATGAAATTTTGTTGTCAACGAAATGTTTTTAATTCATTTATTCTAATAAAATTTATCTTTTGGTTTTTATAGATACATCATACACATATATAAAGATGAAGAACGATGCAAATCAAAAGTCAAAGAAACTCTATGAGAAAAATTCCAAAAATGGGTGTTCAAGAGTAATTTTCAGTTCTTTTTGTTCCAACATTTATTCTTTATAGATCAACTGTTTTAAGAAATGTCACTTTTTTGTTTATTGCAAAACATATTCGAGATCCAGAAACAAAAAGCTAATGGTCTAAATAAATAAGTTGGATATATCGTACCAACAGCGTGAAGCAAACAACTTTTCACCAACAACCACTGGATGCTTACTCCTTAACATATATGGTTCTCTTAAAGATTTTTTTTGTTTTTTTGGTTCCATCTAAAACCATGTACCTGGCAAAAATATCATTTATTATCCTAGCGACTCTTAATTTATGCAATCATAAACACACGAGGCCTTTTGCTACAAAAGCCACCAGCCCTATGCCTAATTTCATCTTATTAGGAATTATTTTTTTACTTGAAATGCAAATTATAAGATGCAAAAATGTTTTACTTGGCTTAAGTGTTGTGGAATTTATTTTATCATTGTTATTATCTATGATAGATTTCTTACTAATATATTTAATCATTGTTTACTTGGATTAAGTGTTTTTTTTTTGTTTTTTTTTATCATTGTATAACTCATTATGTGTGATCTTTTATTTTTCTTAAGATTCGGTTTTTGTAATTTATAATTTTGGTCATGTTATTAGATCCGTTAATTTGATAAGTGTTTGAACACAGGAATTGCAGAATCAAAGGTTGTTTTACCGGTTTACATTGAAGATGAGTGTACCGGTGAATAGATGTATATATCACACCGTCTCTACTGCAGTGCTTGAAATATCCGAATCCTCAATCCTCATATGAATTAAATAAGCTGCAATTTATTAGATCCAATAAACTTTGATTTACTAATGCCCCGGTTTATTTAACATGGGTCGACCACTTAATCAAATATAATGGGTCATAAACAAACTTTGACCACGTAATGGACCATTTAATTGAATTTTCCATATCTATATTATAAATTATCAGACTACTATTAATATTTATATTTAAATAATAACTACAGATTTTTAGTTAGAGAAAAACTAATATTACTAAAGATTTAAATATTTAATAATTTTTTAACTCTTACATTACATTAACATTATCATTTCACTCCACTTAGGTAAGGTAAAGTAAAATAATAAATGATTTAATTTTACTATTTTTAAAGTAAAAATGTCATAAATCTTACCCAGTTTGTTACGGGATGGATATGCACACAAATATATTGTATCCGTAAAGGTGAGCCTCATGGACATTTCCAAACAGATTGCGGGTTTTAGCAAGTCTGTCCCCCAGCCCCAGCTAGTGGATCGATTTGCGGATTATAAATATTTGATAAAAATAAATAATTCTGATATAATATGTAAAATATGTGATAAAAAAAAAATTAACATATAAAAACTAAAGTTATTTCAATTATTTTTAAAATATGTAAACTAATCCCGCAAGGTGGGTCTGAATATAATTTTTCCACACGGATCTAGCGGGCTGGTCCGTTGCTGTCACAAAAATAATATTGTCCATCGCGGTCAAGTCCAAACAGGCAAAGACCAGCCCGTTTGACACCAATTGTTTGTAACATTCATAAACTGGATTCAAAAAAATCGAATACTAAACAAAATATCAATCGGGATAAGTCCGACTTATGATTCATATTTAAAACATTCATTAATCAGATTAAAAAATCAAAAGCTAAATAAAATATCAAACCAAAATGAGTCCAAAATTTTAATGATATACTTATTATAAAAATAAATTTAAAATTATAACTCTGCACGTAAGTGCGGGTCCGAATATAGGAAAGCATTTTGGATATATTCAGATATATTCAAATCAATCAAGTTTTAATGTGGGACGGAGACGGGTAACTCAAGAAATAATAGATATTATCCAAATGATTCACAATCAAATACATAATGAAAATTTTGCATAACGGAACGAGAATGGAAAATTAGGATACATATATTTAATTTAAAAACATTCACTAATTTGTGTAAAAGTCATCTTGGGGACATCTTTTTGAAAATTTTGAATATTTTGACAAAATTTAGATATTTTTTGAGAAATATGAGAAACATTTATATAATTTTCATCACAAATAGGGAATGTAAGTATAGAATATGTAAGTATAGAATATGATATATTTATTAATCCATTATCCAAAATAAATATTTCAAACGCATAATTTATTAAAAAGAAATGGTTACGCAACAGAAAATTTCTAACGTATACAAGATTGGACGGGTTTTCTGTTCCGAAATAAACATGCCTACACTTTAACCAAATTTAATTTATGACATCTAAATAATTTTGATGGTTAACAAACATAACTAAATTAAAATACAAAATATCAAATAATTCTGTCAAAAGATAAAAAAATACATTTAACACTTAAAATCAACACACATATGTACGGTCCTAATATAATTTAGATAGGTGTTGAATATGAGACGGATACGGATCCACTTTGAAATAAGTATTTTAAAAATTTTGGATAATTATTTAAAACATTAATTAAATATATAACGGGTAATAATCCATTTCGAGTTGGGTATTTTTGGAAATTTATTGTTTAAAATATTTAAAGAGTTCTACATCTTTTTGGATAATTTCCATTAGTTTTATAAAATTTTAGTATTCAAGAAAATATAGCCATCCTATCTAATCTCTTATAATAAAAACTGTCAGATAGATAATTATTTTAAAAGAAACAGTTATGGAACACAAAATTTATAATGGATATGGGAAGACACTGTTTTCGGTTCTAAAATATATATTCTTAAGTTATATACTTATAAAAATATAACTTAAACTAAAATCCCAATCTACATTCGATTTAACACCCTTACTCATGTTGTTAGATATGTTTTGATTAATTTATAAAAATATTCGCAAATTATCATTTAATGTTTACAATTATATTATATCTTAAATATGTTTGAACACCAAATATCAACACACTCAAACATCATAAGTTCTAATAATTTCTTGATCTACAAATTACGAATAAAAAAACTTATTAAATTAACCCTGCAAGTAGTGCGGGTCCGAATCTAGTAAATAATAAATTGGATAAGAAATCTACGGAACAAAAAAAAATTATTAGTCCATTTATATTGTAATCTTTTCCAAAACTGACACTAGCAATAGAAAAACACAATGTTTTCAAAAGAAAACTAGAAAATATGTTCATAAACAATTTAAAAAAAAGATTTGAAGATAATTTTTATTTTATTTAGGCAGTTTTAAGTAAGTTTTTAGTTTGATGAAATATGTTCTGAAAAGTTTAGAATATGATTCCAAGAGTTAGTATTTTAGCACTTGTACATGTTATGAAAAATTTAGATTATGTATTCTAACATTTGTTCATGTTTTAAAAAATTTAGAATAGAGAGATTTCATAATATATATTCCAAACAATTTAGAATTCACCTTCTACTAAATTTAGAATACATATTCTACTATTTGTAAATGTTCTAAAACATTTAAAATATGTATTATAGAGATTTACAAAATTTAGGATACACATTCTAGCAATATTACATGTTCTAAAACATTTAAATGATGTATTCTAGTAAGATTAGGATATACATTTTGATTTTTAAATTTTTTTTATTAGAGACAGAAATTGAATCTAAAATTAACGAAACTGAATATTTTTTAAATATCTTTTTTAGTTCACCGACTTTTGTATATATTTTAAAATTATATATATGTTGAATAATATGTTTTATTTTCCAATATATATTTTTATTTGTCACTTTCTTCCAACTTTTTGTTTTTTGTTTTTTTGTTTTTGATAAGATTCTTCCTACTTTTCTTCCAAACAAGTTTATAATCTTTGAAAATCAGAGACCACACATCTCAACCTTTTCTTCCTTCCAAAGTTTTCTTCCTAGTTTTCTTCCAAGTGGGTATCTTTTCCAATTAAAAATCAATCAAATAATGTAATTTAGTTAAAGAACTCATATATTAAATAAAAACGCAGGCACACAACCACCGAGTTCGCTGAGTTACCAATGGGGTTAAACGTGATAAAGACTGTTCCAGTCAGCCCTGCTACAAACTCATTCGATGACTCACTCAAATCCTTCAATCTCCCTCTAACCTTCTTTGACTTACAATGGATAAAATTCGATCCTGGTCAACGAGTCTATTTCTATAAACTCACCGAGTCAACACGCGAGTCATTCTACTCTCTAATCCTCCCTAAGCTTGAGCTCTCTCTCTCCCTTGTCCTCCGCCATTACCTCCCGCTCGCCGGCCGCCTCGTATGGGATCCACAAGATCCAAAGCCATATATCACCGTCTCCAAGCATGACACAATATCGCTTACGGTCGCTGAGACTGACACAGACTTCTTCGCTGTATCCGGAAATGGCGTACGTCCAGCGACCGAGTTAGCCGTCTCCAATGACTCGGCGTCCGTGTTTCTTTGCAAATCACGTTATTTCCGAACCAAGGATTCTGCATTGGCTTCACAGCTCACCATGTTGCTTTCGACGGTAAATCGTTAGCAATGTTTATTAACTCATGGGCTCATATTTGCAGATTACAAGAACATAAGACTATCTCCATCAATGGATACTTAGCAGATTTTAAGGAGTACTTAACCCATTAAACTTTTAAAATTAAATCAAAAGAAATTAAATAGATAAGAATTGATACTTAAACAATGATTTTAAAGAACGGTACTTAGCGGTACTTAACATGACATGTCATGTTTTGAGTGGGCGTGCACTGTGAAAAATTAGAGTTTTTTTTACACACGCGATTTCTTCTGTTTCTGATTTTTAAATCTATATTTTTATATTTTTATGTCATGTATGTTTAAAATTTTATAAATGCAATAATATGAGAGAATTTCAAAAATACTATTACAAGAGTGTCCATTTTCAAAAATACCATTAGAAGAAGTCAATTTTCATTTATAACACTATAGGTATGTATTTGATGAATTGATTTTAGTGAAAATCATAATTAATTGTTGGGAAATTCTCAAAAATAACATAATATTAAAATTTTATTAAAATGCAATTTTCTTATATAGCATTTTTCTATTAAAGAGCAATTCTTTTATATAGCCTAAAATCTTATATTTCATAATTTTAAGGTTTAGAGTTTAGAATTTAGAGCCTAAAAACTATAAATTCTAAGTCCTAAACACTAAATTGTACCTCTTACCCCTAAAAACTATATTATAAATCCTAAAATATTTAACCCAAATTTTTTTTTTATCACGTTTGACATACTCCATAGTAGTATTTTTTTAAATAACAAAAAATGAGTGTTGTAGAAAATGGTATGACCATAGTGGTATTAATAACAAATTCTCATAAATATTTACTTACCAAAAATTTATAAAATTGAAAACAAATATATATATATATATATATTTCATTTTAAGCAACTCATATAGGATTCTACCAATGGAAGAACAAAATTATATAAATGCTTTAAAAAGTTTTTAGCATTAATTTTAGTTATTTTATATTAAATTAAATAGTAAGTACCTCTCATAAGCATCTTACCAATGGAGATCCTCGTTTACCGGATGATCTAACTCTAAGTTTTGATCGTACGGTCATTAACATTCCGCGTGAACTTGAGTTAAAGATGATGGAACTGTTGTTGTATCTCTCAAAGGATAGAGACAACTTTAAAAGTCTTAAGCTTCCTCCCATTATTGAGATCAGTGCCGGTGTTGTCC
Source organism: Cardamine flexuosa (assembly GCA_963555745.1). Taxonomy (NCBI): domain Eukaryota; kingdom Viridiplantae; phylum Streptophyta; class Magnoliopsida; order Brassicales; family Brassicaceae; genus Cardamine; species Cardamine flexuosa. The sequence continues at coordinate 24,366,673 of OY743215.1, forward strand.
GTGCCACGTTTGAGTTAACTGCAGAGAACATAGAGAAACTTCGGGAGAGAGTCAAGAACGATCAGTTCGCTCTCCACTCGATCTTCACCTGTCAACATTTGTCATCGCGTACGCTTACGCATGGACGTGCTTGGTGAAAGCGCGTGGAGGTAACGCGAATAGACCGGTACGATTTCGGTATGCAGTAGACTATAGAAAATGGTTAGACCAAGTTCCAGCCACATACTTTGGTAACTGCGTGATTTCAGTAGGTTGGATTGAATATGAAGCAAGAGTATTTTTGGAAGAAGATGGTTTTGTTAAAGCAGTCGAGATTCTAAGCAATTCAGTGAAAAGTTTGGGTTCGAGAGGAATAGAGTCACTTTGTGAGGACTACATGGAGGGAAGGAAGAAACTGAAACTACGTACACAGTTCTTGTCAGTTACCGGGTCGACCCGATTAGGGCGTACGTAGCAGATTTTGGGTTGGGCAAACAAGTTAAAACCGAGAGTTTATCCACTGATGAAGGATTCTCTGTGACGGAGAGAAGGGATGAGGCAGGTGGTGTGGAGATGGGAGTAGGCTTGAAGAAGAGTGAGATGAACATTTTCTTTCTTTGTTTAATAATGGCCTAAGCAATTAGCCTTTCAAATCGTGAATTTTAGATTGGGTAGTTTTGTCTCATTTCCAAAAGTCATAATGTTTTAGTTAAGCATTGTCTAAACTATAAAAATGTACCTTTGTTGTCTTAATAAGAAAATAAGTTTCAGTCTTAATCTGTTTGGTCTCCTTCTCGAAGTTAACTACAAAAACAGAATAAATTTGATTACAACTGTAATCTATTTTCTTTCTCTTGTAACAAGTGAAATACATTGATTCAAGGGCCAAGAGAAGCACAAATCAAGCAAATTCTGCACAAGTAATCGCACATGTCCAAGTTAGTCCGCGCTTGAAGTTGGGCCAAACCAAGTGGTCATCGGACAGTACTGCTAGAAAGCTGGATATGAAAGTGTTTCATGGACTGATTGCAAAGACCATAAGAGTATAGTGACATACTAGCAATTCCTGCGGTTTTTTATCTAAGGTTGAAGTTTACATTCTTTGAATACTGTTTCACCACCTTGGATCTACTTGTAAGTCCAAGTTACTCACAGACATAGTAAGTTGTATAAGCTTTTTGATGCTTACTGTTTCAGATATAAATAATTGATTCGTACAGAGCCCACAGAAAACAAGGAATTTAGATATATAAATACTCCTTCTGTTCTTAAAAATTGATTTTTAAGGTTATGTATACATATTAGGAAGCTTTTGAAGAAAACTAAATACCCTTACTTTATAATTAAATAATATTATTTTATTTACTTTCTCTAACTAATAAGAGTAAAACAAGAAATGTTAAATACATTTTGAAAACATCTATCATTATGAAGAATTTTTTTCTAAAATATCAATCTTTAATAATCGGAGAGAATAGTGATCAAAGTATTGAAAGCAAGTACAAAAATTAAGAGACATCTATCATTTTATGAACTCTATTAAGATTTTGACAATAGTTTTTAATTTATTAGTTCTCTCTCTTAATATCATATTTTGGATGAAAATGCCCCCATCGTAATATTAACATGATACATATTTATTTAGCGATTAGAGCATTTGGACTGTTATCAGATCTACTTTTAACAATAATTATTTTGGTAACATGATAAAAAAAACATTATATCATCTATTAGATATATATTTGGATCTAATTTATTTATTATCTTTTATATAATAAAACACATATTATTTGACCAATAAAATTCTGCCACATAGACTTTTTTTTAAGTTTTTGTCACATAGATATTTATTTTAAATTTAAATACCACTAAAAATATCAAAAATAAAAAGCACTAAAATAAAACTGCAAATATTCTTTTTTGTTTAAATCCACTCTCCTTGATTAAAGGATCATAAAGATTTACCAAAATTTTAAATTAATAAAATATTTTTTCTTTTTCATATAACCTCTATTTTTGTTTGTCTCCGAAAAGTAAAATATTTTCATTACACCACATTCTTTATATTATAAAAGACAAATCACGTCACTTAGACAAAAACAAATCTGCCACAGAATATTTGCTTCAAAAAAATAATTAAAAATAAAATATATCAGAAAACACACAACTTCTTCAAAATTTATGTTTTTACTTATTTTAAAACAATAAAAATTCTAACAAACAAATGATTGAGAGAAAAGAAAAAAATTTATTAAAAACAAATTCATAAATTTTTTCACACACTACACCAATGTTAATACAATTTAGAACCAACTCAACAAATTTCAAACTATTTTATTTTCCTATAAAATCTTATTCACATAAACTCATATTCATTTCTTGATCTCTCCTGTTTTCATAATTTTATACAAAATATTTTCTGTTTTGAAGATTCAAGAACTCTTCATCATAGTCATAAAAGTTATCATTTTTCTGAATTTCTATGTGGTACAACCACCTCATTTTATTATTGATATTCATATACATGCAAGTTAATAATATTCTCATGTTTGCTTAATTTTTATTTGGTGATATTATCTTTGATTATAAAAGATTATATCAATATTAATAATTTTTTATGTATTTATTTATTTGTATATATATTATATTGTTTGGTGATATATCTATTATGTTCTTTTAAGTTTTGATATTATTTTTCAACAATATTTAATTTAAAAATTACTATAATTTAGATTTTTGATTACATAATCATTTTTAGTTTTACCAAAAAAAATTATTAAATTAATATAAAAAATATTTACCCGTCCTACGGACTGTAATACTAATTATAATATAAACCTCAAATCCTCTTTATCCTCATCGCTCTTGCACTATATCCCACTCGCCAGCAAACTCGTGTGGGACCAACTTGCTCCAAAACCAAGCATCGTCTATTCCCCAAACAACGCTGTTTCATTCACTGTCGCCAAGTCAAACGTCGAATTCTTGTGGAACTCAATTTTAACAAAGATATTTTAAGTTAAATTTCTGGTAATCGAATTTTGAAGTATTTAGAATTCTTATAATGAGCACTATAAGATAGTATAGTTATATGTCAAAATCGAAGTTAATTTAAATGAGAAATAAAGTTTAAAGTAGTTAGCTTAAAGAGCTTCTAATACTTGTAATTTTGCCTAAGTATCAAAATAAGCAAATGTCCCACATTGAATAGAGAGTGAGATATGGAAGACCATTATGTAAAACTATACATAGTCTTTGCCGATATGCTGGGTTTGAGTCTTGATGAATGTGAGCTTTCAGACCACAAAATATTATTTTTTATGGGATAAATTTATATAAACAATTTAATTAATATTTTTTAAAGATTTTTTCATAATTAATTCAGATAAATCTAGAAGATTCTAGATTGAGTCAAAAATATTTTTGTAATATTTCTGAATTCTTATCCTTCCATAACAAGGCAGAATATTCACAAAATATTTTATTTTTCTGGATCAAGGCGAATTTCGCAGAATTTATCTTTTCCTTGGAGATCAAGTAACTCTTCCCTATAAATAAAGTTTCACCTTATTCTCTAAAATAATCAGAAAAAAAGAATCAGATTTAAAATCAGATTTAGAAATAAAATTCATAAGTTTCCAACAATCTCCTTCTTAACTTTTCTTAAGTAAATCTTGAGAGTATAGCGTAGATAATAGTTCATACATTCTATAATCGGGTATCGTGATTATAATCTCAACACGGTTATATCTTGCGATTCAGAATTTTTTAAAACCGCCACACTACAGGAGATTTATTAAATTAAAAAAAGAGATCATATCTCGCCTCTGTGTATTCGTCTTTCCTTAATTGGATTTTGTTCGTAATTTTCAGTCTTGCATATCGCAGTCCTACACTTCTATCGTTTAACCGGAATAGAACTATTCTCCTCCACAGAGTTGCACACGTTAGTCCCCGAGTTACGAAACTCCGACGACTCGGCCTGGGTCATATCCTTCCAAGTTACGCTATTTCCAAACCAAGGGTTTTGCATTGGCGTAACCGCACACCATGGCGTTTCAGATGGAAAAACAACAACCAATTTTCTCAAATCTTGGGCCCACATATGTAAACATCAAAATTCTTCTTTACCGCAGGATCTAATCCCTTTATACGATCGCACGGTCATAAAAGGTCCCCCAGATAGCGATATAAAAGTTTTGAACGGGTGGAACTCTTTAGCCAAAACGTTCACCGGCGGGAAAAAACCAGAAAACCCCAAAAGTTTAAAGCTTCTTCCTCCAGCGGTGATTGATCCTGACATTGTCAGATACGCTCTTGAGCTCACTCGCGAAGATATACAAACCCTTTGGGAGAGACTCAAGATGGAGTCTTCCTCATCCTCAAAGGAGCTTTGTTTGTCAACGTTTGTGATTATTTACTTGTACGCATCAACATGTTTAATCAGAGCACGAGGTGGAGCTCCGAATAGACCAGTCGGATTCGGATTTGTTGTGGATTGTCAAAGAATCATTGATCCGCCGATCCCGTCAAGTTATTTTGGCAACTGCATGATTGGTTCTTTTAAAATGCCGTTAAAGGCGGAGACGTTTCTGGGTGAAGAAGGGTTCTTGGCTGCTACAATAATGGTCAGTGATTTGATTGAGGAATTGGACGAGAGTGTTGTGTGGAAGATCCCATATTTTTCAGTGTTAGCAATTCTTCCACCAGATACACATGTTGTGTCTGTTTCCGGGTCGACCCGGTTTGGAGAATATGGGTTGGATTTTGGGTGGGGCAGACCGGAAAAAGTGGTCGTTGTGTCGATTGATCAAGGTGAAGCGTTTTCTTTGGTGGAGAGTAAAGGTGGGAATGGTGGTGTGGAAGTTGGCTTCTCGCTCAAGAAACATGAGATTCTGAGATTTGTATTATTATTTTTGCTTAATTAAAAATAAAATACCACAAAATAAAACTAAATACATGAAAAGATAAAATAAAATACATGAAAAAATATTTTTATTTATTTTCTAAAATCTATATACTATTAAATTATAAATAATACAATGATGATATTTATTGGTTGATCTATGAGATTCTGACATGTATAAAAATAATTGTATTATTATTATTTTTTAATCAAAAAAAAAAAATACATGATAAAATAGATATTTTATTTATTTTCTAATATAGATATATTGTTAAACTATAAATAACACAATGATGATACATTTTGGTTGATACATGAGATTCTGACATGTATTTAAACAAATGTATTATTATATTTGCTTAATTAAAAATAAAAACCAAACAAATTAAATTAAATACATGATAAATAGATATTTTTATTTATTTTCTAATATATATGTCAATTCTTATTGTTTAGTTTGCAAAAATAAAAATAATAAACAAATAAATTAAATACATAATAAAATAGGTATGTTTACTTCTCCAATCTTTGGCTCCTGACGCTAGAGAAGATTAATGCTTTTAAATTTTTTTAAAGCATTAAACAGGTCTAATCTTAAACACATTGAAATTAATAAAATAGATATTTTTACATTTAAATTCCTTAGCTCTTGACGTTGGAGAAGATTAAAACTTTTTTTAAAGCATTTCTCATGTACAAATATAGATGTGAAGGAGTGAGAAATATGGTGGAGTTTCTATTGGAAACTAAAAGTGGTAGGGTGAATAAGAAAATTAACTATCATAGAATGAAAAAGTCGTGAAAATCAATCATTTTCAGTTATATAGCTCAAGACATGCATACAAATATAAATATTAAGATACATCATCTATAACAAATTTTAGTTTAAATTTTAAAATTTTTAATTTATTTTAAGAATTTAAAACATGTTCATCGGACGGGTCCTAATCTAGTATATATATATTAATTAATCGATTATAAATTTTCATAAGTGATACTTTATATTCATTTAATATGTGTATGTTAATGGTACTAATAATAATTGAATAGCAGAACTGATACTAAAAGTTAAATTGTGTTTGAGGGCATGGGTTCGAGTAGGTCAGGGCATTCGGTTTTTCAAATCAGATTTTTCAGGTTTTGGATTTTCGGATAGGAAAGTTTTGAATCCGTCCGAGTTTGACTTCTGACAGCTTTTCGATTTGATTCGGATAGGATCTAATAGGATTTGGATCAGATTTTAATATTTTTATGAAATCTGAGATAGAACCAAACATTATATTTGGTTATTTTAGAACCAAATATAAAATTTGAAATATCCAAAAAAAAATGTAAAACCCTGATAAAACCCAAAAAAATCAACAAAGCAAAAAAGTTCATAGTAATAAAAACAGAGAGTAAGAGAGAGAGATCAAAATTCCATTTTAACATCAGTTCCAAAAAAATAAAATTAAAGACTACATTAAAACTAAAACATGAAGAATGGACCAAAATAAATTTCAAAATAAGAAGAAATAAAAATCATACCAAAAGAAGAAGTTTAATCGAAAAAAAAAGTAGAAACGAAAAGTTAAAAGAAATTGAGATCTCGTGATTAAATATGCAGCCATATAATTATTAATGTAAAATAAATATAATATGTATTTATTATGTATGTAAGTATATAATATATATATATATATACTGTATAGTTTATTTTGGATTTATTTTAGGTAATCGATTGGGTTCGGATTCGGATTATTCGAATATGAATATTTAGAAATCGATCAAATTTTATGATTACTCAATTCGGTTTTGAAGCTAGATTTTTCGATTCTTTATCAGATCGATTTTTGGATTTTCGTTTTTTGCCCAGGCCCAGGTTTGAGGGTTCTGTCTGCATTTTGTTTTATTATTTATTTGCTCAATTTTCTAAATTCAGGTATTATGTTTCAAAAATAATTAGTTCATGTATGAAATTGGACATGGTATAGTTCATGTATGAATTGAATACATAATTTTAGCTGATGCATGAAATGACCGATCTTCTCCTATTAAGACTTTTTGCATAAAGTTGTCGTGTGTTATGTAGATTCCACGTGGATCGTTAAATATTAACGGTAATTTAACAGTATTAATCTATATATATAAGATAACACAAATTTCTAAGTTTGGATATCAAATTCAAATAATTTAACAGTGTAGATTCGCACTGAAATATAGTTTTATATGTAAGGATTTAATCATTTAACACATGCATTAAGTTCACCCATGAATTATCCGACTTTCCCACCAGATAACCATCATTTGTCCATTTACTATTTTTTCATCCAAAAAGAAAGATCCTACGGATACTCTCAATCGAATCAAATCAAACTTGTCCAATATAATTATAGTTTAGTTGAATTAGTCAAAATAAATTAACGCATGTGACACGTAATATATGGAATAAAATAAAATAAAAATATTAGTTTAATTTGTTGAACTTAACCTTGCAAACATCTAACATTTTCTTCGGGTACTCGATTCTAATTAAAAATCAATCAAATAATGCAAAAACGAAAATGCAAACACATGCAACACGCAGAGCGGGTCCAAAGATTTTCGTGATCCACACAATATTATTTTAAATCGCAAAACTAATTTTAAAATATAATATTTTAGTAATTTTAAATATAATAAACTATAATTATTAAAACAAAATAATAATTAAAGAAAACAAAAATACAACTCCTATAATATTTTAAAAATAAATATTTATTTATTAATTTTTTTAATATTTGTATGTTTCTTTAATAAAATTATTAATATAAACTATTAATATATATATATATATATATATATATATATTTTAATGGTCCTCTTAAATTTGGGATCCATTCAATTACATAATATAAATGCCCTAAGAACCGGCTCCGACAACACGTAATCTATAGAATAATAAATTAAAAAAATTAGTTAAAGTGGTTGAACTTAACCTTACAAATAATGCAAAAAACTTATACCATTTAATTAAAGAGCTCATATTTAAATCTAAAACACACACATTAATACTTTCCAACAAGTTAACTATTTCTTTGATATCAATCGACAATTTCCCAGAGGAAAAGACACTGCTAAGCTACGAGCAATGGCGTTAAAAGTGATAAAAACCGTTCGAGTTACCCCTGCTACGAACTCATCAGTCAAGTTCTTCAATCTCCCTCTAACCTTCTTTGACTTACGCTGGATAAAATTCAATCCCGGTCAACGAGTCATTTTCTACAAACTCACCGAGACAACACGCGAGTCATTCTATTCTCTGATCCTCCCAAAGTTCGAGCTCTCTCTCTCCCTTGTCCTCAACCATTACCTCCCGATCGCTGGCCGCCTCGTCTGGGATCCACAAGATCCAAAGCCGTGCATAGTCGTCTCCAAGCATGACACCGTCTCGCTTACTGTTGCAGAGACCGACGCTGACTTTTTCTTTGTGTCCGGCAATGGACTACGTCCGGCGATCGAGTTACATCCCCTCGTACCCGAGTTAACGGTCTCCGATGACTCGGCGTCTGTGTTTTCTTTGCAGATCACGTTATTTCCGAACCAAGGATTCTCCATCGCCTTCTCAGGTCACCATGCTGTCTTGGATGGTAAATCATGTGCAATGTTTATAAAATCATGGGCTCATATTTGCAGATTACAAGAACATGATGAAGTACCTCTTTTACCGGATGATCTAACTCCAAGTTTCGATCGTACGGTCATTAATGTTCCACGTGAACTTGAGTCAAAGATTATGGAGCTTTCGAAGGATAGAGACAACTACAAAAGTCTGAAGCCACATCCCATTAGTGAGATGAGTTCGGATATTGTCCGTGCCACGTTTGAGTTAACCTCGGAGAACATAAAGAAACTTCGGGATCGAGTCAAGAACGAATCAGCTCGCTCCCCGCTAGATCTTCACTTGTCAACATTTGTCATCGCGTACGCTTACGCATGGACGTGCGTGGTGAAAGCGCGTGGAGGCAACACGAACAGACCGGTACGACTTTTGTATGCAGCAGACTTTAGACAAAGACTAGGCCCACAAGTCCCAGCCGAATACTTTGGGAACTGCGTGTTTCCGATAGGTTGGTTTCAATACGAAGCGGGAGTGTTTTTGGAACAAAATGGTTTTATTAGAGCTGTCGAGATTCTTGGTGATTCTGTGAAAGGTTTGGGTTCACGAGGAATAGAGTCACTTTTAGAGGACTTCGTGGAGGGAACCAAGAAAATGAAACCGGGTGCACAGTCGGGGTCAGTTACAGGGTCGGCCCGATTAGGAATGTACGAATTAGATTTTGGGTGGGGCAGACCAACTAAAACCGAGAGTTTATCCATTGACCGCAACGAAGGATTCTCTATGCTGGAGAGAAGGGACGACCCAGGTGGTGTAGAGATGGGAGTATGCTTGAAGACGAGTGAGATGAACATTTCTCTTTCTTTATTTAATAATGGCCTCCTAGATGATTAGCCTTTTAAATCGTTATATTACTCACTGGTACTCATTAGTTGATTATAAGCTGAACACATGACATATGACATGAATTTATAATTTGTGATTGTTGTTTTGGTAATTCAATTGTTTTTGGGTAATTTTATTTACTAGCATTCAGAGGGAAACAGAAGTTATATCTACCAATGTAAATTAAAATCAGCATGTGTAAATATGTTTTAAATTAATTTTTCTATTAGGCTAACAGAATTAGTGAAAGCTACTATAATTAACACATGCATCTAATTGATTTATTGACATGTGTCTCAACTTTGTTAATTACTAGCAAGATAGAAACTGATTTATTGACACAATGTCTAATTGTTAATTGGTTTATTGACATATGTTTCAAATTTATTTTTGTTTCAATCTTGTTAATTACTAGATTCAAACCCGCAGTACACCGCGAGTCAATTGTTTTCAAATAAAATTATAGTATTTTATTAATTTATTTACTATGTATAAATATTAGTATTTTAAATTTATTATAACTTTCTATGTATAAATTTAACTTATTAATTTATTTTCTTTATTGTTTATAAATATTTTTATTTTGCTTGTTTATTATATTTTTTGTTTATTTAATATAGCTTCGTCATCGAACTGTAGTATCTTCATGTAGTTTAAATATTTATAATATTTACAAGTTTAATTTTAAAATTTATATAGTATTTTAAAAATTGTTAAATTTGTTTAACTAAAAGACATAACTAAATTGAGTAAAATAAAATATTTAAAATTGAATGCATTATAAGTCAAGTTTCATGCTCATTTGTATTTGGAATCATTTTGGTCATTTATTAATTTATACATATATATATATATATATATGTGTGTGTAATTTTAGTTTTATTAAAATTTGATAATTTATATCGATCCACCAATTAGCAGACAAAGTTTGATATATCCGTGGTCCACTATGGACTTGTTCATAATATCTGCTTTTTCATGTGCGTAAAATTTTATTTCTATATCCATCTTATGTCGGATTTACTTGTACATATCTCGTATGTCACCGATCCGATTGACTTCTCTACTAATGTGAGATATTGAACACACACTTTTTCTTTATTGATTGAGTTAATATATTTTTTTTTAATAAAAACTGAAATCACAAGATATACATAAAAGTATAAAATTTATTAATCATATGTATTATAATTTAAAACAATATGAAAATAATATCAAACAAAGATAATAAGAGAATCATAATTCATACTACTAAATCACAATTTTAGATAAGTAAAGAATTGTAGAGAAATATTATATAAGAAAATGATTGTAGAGAATTAATTAGTTACGAGATGTTTGGATGTAAGATTAAGATATCAGATGTTTGGTAACAGAATTTCCCAAATTTGTACTTCAGTTTTAATAGTATATAAGATAAGATAATTTGTACTTCAGTTTTTTTTTTTTCTTTTTAATAAGAAATTTATTTTATTCATAGAATCTACTTTCTAGATTTATCTCTAAACTATTAATATCATTATTATGCTATTAATATAAATACCACATTATGCTTTATAAGTAGCAGTTATTGCCAGTTGACACAAAAAAAAAAAAAAAAGTAGCAGTTATTGCCAGTTGACACACACACACAAAAAAAAAGTAGCAGTTATTGCCGTCACCAATATTATTAGAGTACCTATCACCATTTTTCACTATCGTTAACTCCGGCTGCTCCTCAGGGCCATAGTTGGGTTATGCTCGTTATCTCTTTCATACTTATGTTTTATTCGACTTAGATCTTCATTTTTTATTTTGGTTTTAACTCGATAGTAGTTACATTCTAGATCTAGATCTTGCTCATTTTTAATTCTGGTTTTAACTCGACGGTGGTTAAAAGTGGGTTTAAGTGTTTGAATGTATTTATGAAACTCAAAATTTCTTAAATGTTATTGTTTATTCATTTTATGGCATTCCTTTCATTTAAGTGTTTTTTATATAATTATATACTTATAATAATTATTTATTTTAATATATATTTCTACTCCAGTTAAATATATATTTATGGATGTCGATATACAACTGAAAATGGATACTTTCTGGGAACACAACACGTCGCTGGGTTGTTGTCTTGACTGGAAAAGAGAAACTTGACATAAAACGTTCCACGGACAAGGACAAGAACCTCACTGTGGACTAAAAGGTGCGTGTGAGATGGGTTTTGTCAATTTAGCGCGTAGTCGTGGATCAGCACACATCTCAACCTTTTCTTTGAAGTGCGTGATCGAAAAAACACATACACACAGACACACAGACAAATACTTATATAAATTTACTAATTTCTTTGATCATAACCGACAATTTATCAATGGCATTAAATGTCATCAAGATCGTCCGAGTCAGTCCTGCTAACTCATCCAATGACTCAGTCAACTCCTTCAATCTCCCTCTAACCTTCTTTGACTTACGCTAGATGAAATTCCATCCCGGTCAACGAGTCTTTTTCTACAAATTACTCACCGAGTCAACACGCGAGACATTCTACTCTTTGATCCTCCCAAAACTCGAGCTCTCTCTCTCCCTTGTCCTCCGCCATTACTTCCCCCTCACGGGCCGTCTCATATGGGACCCACAAGATCCAAAGCCGTGCATAGTTGTCTCCAAGCATGAAACCATCTCGCTTACTGTTGCAGAGACCAACACTGACTTCTTCTTTGTATCCGGCAATGGACTACGTCCAGCCACCAAGTTACATCCCCTTGTACCTGAGTTATCGATCTCCAATGACTCGGTGTCGGTGTTTTCTTTGCAAATCACGTTCTTTCCGAATCAAGGATTCTGTGTCGGCTTTACAGCTCACCATGCTGCCCTTGACGGTAAATCATGTGCAATGTTTATAAAATCATGGGCTCATATTTGCAGATTACAAGAACATAATGAAGTACCTCTTTTACCGGATGTTCTAACTCCAAGTTTCGATCGTACGGTCATTAATGTTCCACGTGAACTTGAGTCAAAGATAATGGAACACCTGTTGTTTATCTCAGTGGACAAGGACAACTTTAAAATTCTGAAGCCACCTCCCATGAGTGAGATCATCCCCGATGTTGTTCGTGCCACGTTTGAGTTAACCGGGGAGAACATAGAGAAACTTCGCGAACAAGTAAAGAACGAATCAACTCGCTCTCCACTAGACCTCTACTTGTCATCATTTGTCATCGCGTACGCTTACATGTGGACGTGCATGGTGAAAACGCGTGGAGGCAAGGCGAATAGACCGGTGCGATTGCGGTATGTAGCTGACTTTAGACAACGGTTAGGCACAGAATTCCAGCTGCATACTTTGGGAACTGCGTTTTTTCGATAGGGTTGTTTGAATACGAAGCGAAAACGTTTTTAGAACAAGATGGTTTTATTAAAGCAGTTGAGATTCTAAGCGATTCAGTGAAAGGTTTAAGTTCGCGAGGAATAGGCTCACTTTGTGAGGACTTTGTGGAGGGAACGGAGAACTTGAAACCGGGTACACAGTTCGGGTCAGTTGTAGGGTCGAACCGATTAGGCATGTACGAAACAGATTTTGGGTGGGGCAGACCAGCTAAAACGGAGAGTTTAACTATTGACCGCACCCAAGGATTCTCTATGTCGGAGAGAAGAAATGAACCAGGTGGTGTGGAGATGGCAGTATGCTTGAATAAGAATGAGATGAACATGTTTCTTTCTTTATTTAATAATGGCCTAAGCGATTAGCTTAAATAATTCTTGGACTCATGCATAATATTATGTTAATTTGTCACTTGTTTTCAAAACTATATGATATAATAGTGATTTATGTTAATTATTTTGACAACAAGATACTACCTAACTAGATAAAATTTATATCCAAATAGGAAACTATATATCTATCCTATGTATATTTTTCAAATTAGAGTATCATTGTTATAACAAATATCAAAGTTGACAAAAGGATATTTAAACTGAACGAGTCCTATATTCAGTTGTTTTTATTGACATGACTGATCTCGTAACAATATCTCCATCATGGGGAAGAAATGAGGGGTGGGGATGGAAACATAACAAAAGAAGGCCCCTGACAACGAGCTTTGCACGGTTTGGTGAAGTCGATGGTACCTGTGGATGCTAAAACTCACAAGTTATACTTTAGATGCGTTAGAAATAATTAAAGAGCTAGACTTTCATGCAAAGCAATGATTCTTTGTAGTTGAATAAATTAAAAAAGATTTTTATTGATAGTTAATCGGAGTTACAAAATGAGATTAAACAAAGAACGAAGGGAGCTCTCGAAGAGTCGTTGTTAGAGAATATACAACAATGTAAATATTCCTTATGTACATGTACACGAGATACAGTACTCTTGATATTCTCGAGATACTCTCTAGAACATTCCTATGTATTGTACATGAGTTTAAATTTAATATTTTTAAATATGTAAATTTTTTTAATAAATAAATATGTTTTGAAATATTTTTGTTTAATTTTAGTTTTTATTTAAAACAAATGTTTGTATTTATTATGAAATTTTATCTCTATCTGAAAAATAATAATTTATTTTATTTTAATATAATTAAACTAAATATATAATAATCATGGGGTAATAATTCACTTTCACTCAGTAAGAAAATGTAGTGCTCACAATAATGTGTTTTTTTTTAAATCTCAATAGAGATGTTTAACAACCTATAGGATTAAAATTAAAGATTTTTTTGTTTGTTTAATAGTATGCAAAGTAAATAAAAAATAAAAATTTACAAAAAGTATTTTCCATTAGATTAGAAATTTTAAAGAAAATCTGAACATAATAAAACTGCAACACATGTTGATTGAGATACTATATTTCCAGTGATCATTTTGTTTTTTTCTTTTCTGCATTTGGTCATTATATATTGTGAGAATTAGAATATAAATCATGCATTACCAAAAAAAATAAAAAATTAAAACAATTCACCAAAAACAAATTAAAATATGTTTGCAGAGCTATACAAATATTATATATTAGGAATTAATAGTTAAGTGTGGCCAAATAAATGATTTTTTAATTATATAGAAGTAGATTTAGTTTTTTTTTAATTGGATTTAATTTAATATGTGTTTACTTAATGCATAAAATCAAGTAGATGTTTGAATCAATCCAATGTTTCAATGGTGGGTTTAATTGGAAAACTACTACTATACAAAAATCAACAATGCTGCAAATGATAATAGATCTATCATTACATATTATTCGAATAATATTACATATATTTGAATCAATTTAATGATGAATTATAATTGGGTAGCTAGTATCAAATAATATATATATATATATAATTTTAATACGCAAAGATATATATTAAAAAAATGACAAAGAATTAGAGTTTTTTTTAAGATAAGACACCATATCATCATCTTCCAAAAAATCATTTCATCCCAACTTGGTCAACATATTCTCCTTTTTGTTTGTCTTTATTGTGTAGACAACAAAAAATGAAAGAAAACAAATGAAGATATAACAATCAAAGATAATATGAAACATATGTTATTTGTTTGTAGTATTTGGTCGTTTGAAAAAGGAATTGTATAGTTGATTGTGTTTTCTCCACGTAGAAGTCTTGTAATTTTGAGTTGAAAATGATTCATGCTTCCGAGTAGTGATAGAATAGTTTGATAGTAATTTGTGTATTTGATATTATCTCTTGTTTTTTCTGGTTTGGTGTTTTTTTTAGGTTTTTATGTTGGTCTTGTTTGTGTGGTCTGTATCTTTATATATTAGTGTGTGTTTTTTTTGTTGATTTCAGTTTCTTTTGCTAATTTATTGTTCTCATTTAATTGGTTTGAAATTTTTTGTTAATTGTCCATCATTATTAGTCTTGATTGTACTTTATTGTTTGCATTTGATTAGTTTTTTTTTTATTTGTTACTGTTGAATCTTCTGTATCCATTAAATGACCATAGCAAATGCAGAGTATTCATCATTGTGATTTTTAAACTGAGATAAATCTAGTAATAAAAGTGATGTTTGAATTGTTTGAATTAGATATTTGAATTTTAAGTAATGATGTGTTCTTCTCATACACAAAATTTTATAATTACATGTGAATACAATATTAAAAAAGTAACATCTGCACGATCGATGCCACCTAGTTTAATGATAAGATTATCAACATATATAATAACAAAGAAAAACAAAAACAATTTTTTAGAATTTGCTTATATTTAGAAACTTAAGCATTATTCTTTCATATTATCATGCAAATTTTTTTTGTTTACTCTCAACAAATATGCAAAGTCTCGAGTAGAAAGATGGATCTTTAACTGGTTGTTTCATAATTAATTAACATAACAAATAAAAGATTAATTGTTGAATGGATTGGTTATTTATAAATTTTAGATTTTTTATTATTATTAAAAATAGGATGGTGTAAATACATGGTTTTTCAAAAACTATATAAGATTAAGATTTTAATTGTTAAATGGATATATTATTTATAAATTATGGATTTTTAATACATGTTTTTTAAAGTATATCTTATTTGAACATGACATCTAAAGTTTTTGGTTATTTTAAATTTAGGTATACATATAGTCTAAGATAAAAAAATCAATATGTTTTATCAGTTGGATTTCTATTTATGTTATATCAGTTGGATTTCTATTTATGTAAGAAATTAGATTAAAATAAATTAGGAAATTGAATTAAAAAAAAAACCAAAAAAGAAAAGGAAAATGTAAAAGGGTGTAAGTGGACACGTGGGAGCGTCTCAGAGCCTCACAAAATGGTAACCTTACTTTATTATATATAAGATAAGATACTAGATTAGGATCCGCCCGATGGGCGAACATTAAATTTTAAAATAAATTAAAATAAATTATTTTTATTCAGTTAAATATTTATCATTAATAATATATCTTAAAATGTTTAGGAAATAAATACAAATCATGTTTTGTTAGAGAAAAAATAGTTATTTATAAAATTTTAGTTTTCTACATGAATAAATTAATTAACTTTCTATATTAAATTTTTTTAATAAAAATATTAAAAATCTGTATAATGTCTAAAAACTCTTGGTTCCCACTTGTTGTTTATTTTTTAAACTACCATGTTAGTTAGCGTGGACAAAATATCAGAAACCCGAAAAACTAAATCGAATATAATCCAAAAAGGGGTACTAACCCAAAAAATCAACATAGATCCTACACTCCTATATCTGAAAGACCAAACATGAACTGAATTGAACCGAACCAAAAACCGAATAAATACCCAAAATACTCGAAATACAATTATATACCTAAAAATATTAATAATATTTAGACCTTTATATCAAATAACTAAAATACCAAAAAGTAACCAAAATATCTGAAAGGTCTAGGTTATTAACTCTTTATTAAATCAGTTTTTCTTTTGCTATACAATTTAACTCAATTTTTAATCATATTAAAATCTTACTCTACTCTCATGTATACTCCATATAAATTAATAGAATTCAAAAATTTTATATCAAAATAATATGCATTATATCATACAAATATCTATATATAATTAATATTATAAAATAATTAAAAACAAATAACAATAGTATTAGTAATTTAATAGAAAACTATGAAACCTAGAAAACTAACATTACAAGCAAACTAAATTTAGGTTAAAATATTCGTTTTGATATATTTTTTTAAAAAATTTCTTAGTTTTAATTAGGGGAAAATGTCATTTAAATCGTGAATTTACTCTAAAACGCCATTTTAATCATGAACTTTGTGGAAGGCCATTTCAAACATGAACTTTCGTTGACTTTATTTTTTATACATGAAATTTTTGTTGACCCGACCAAACTGAACATGACGTTAAATCCGCTAACAGAGTTACTGACAGACGTTACTCTGCTCCGCTAATGCCAAAACAACGTCGTTTCAGACAAAATTTTAATATCATTTAAATCATAAATTTTCAAATGTATGTCATTTAAAACATGAACTTTGTACTATAAGCTATTTAAATCATCAACTTTCATTGACTAGGTTTTTTAGACATCGAATTTCGTTACTTTATCGTAAACGGCTCTAGGTTAACCCAAACCCTAGAGTTTAAGTTTCTTTTAAAGATTTTAATTTAATAGCTCGCCTTAACCAACAACACCAAGCGGAGGAACCAAAGCTTCTAGATCGAATATGAAAGGTTGGAAACATAAAAATAAGGACTATTTTCACACGATGTCATCGCAGCAAAATATCGGTGGTAAAATGAGGAAAAGTGGGAAGAAAATACCGGAACTGTCGAGTGTCTACGAGAAGTACTTTCAGTGGAAAGGTCTAGTCCGTATTCTCTATGGCTGGCTCGCCAACCATAATCTTGTTTGGCCTCCACTCACTCGCAGATCTCGAGTTTTCTTCTCTTTTTTCTCTTCTAGGGTTTTAGTTAAAATTGTACATCCCGCTTAATTTGTGTTATTGGGTTATCTTGTAGATTTTTTTTCCAAGTGAGCTATTAAATTAAGGCATCTCCAATCATACTATAAAGTAACAAAATTTGATTTCTAAAAAACCTAAATATTTGGTGCCTAGATTTTGGTTAACAAAGAGTCGTTAACTATAAAGTAACAAAATTTGATGCCTAAAAACTTAGTAAATCAAAATTGATGATTTAAATGACTTGTAGTGCAAAGTTAATGATTTAAATGGCCTATTTTACAAAGTTCATGTTTTAAATGGCCTAAATTTGAAAGTTTATGATTAAATGACATAATTTTTTTTTCTGAAAACGACGTCGTTTTGTCACTAACGGAGTAGAGTAACGTCTGTCAATAGCTCTTTTAGCGGATTTAACGTCATGTCCAGTTTGGCCTGGTCAACGAAAATTTCATGTATAAAAATGAAGTCAACGAAAGTTGATGTGTAAAATGGCCTTTCACAAAGTTCATGATTAAAATGGCGTTTTAGTGTAAGTTTACGATTTAAATGATATTTTTCTTGTTTTAATTATTCATTAGTTAAATTAACAATTTTGTGATTTTTTTTCCTTTTTAATAAAAACTACACCTTTTTGTATTTGCTTTAAATGTATTTTTTCAATTTTGCTATTGCTTAGATAACTTAACATTTTTGTGATTTGTTTTTTTCCTTTTTGTAAAAACTTCACTTTTTACGTTTTTCTTTGTTGGGGTTTATGAATTTTAATTGATGATTTGATATATTAACAATTACTGAATTTCCTTTGTTTGTTAATTTATATATATATATATATATATAGTTTTTATTATTATTTAACACGTGGTAAGATCTGAACGATTAGTGACACGTTTTAAGATCCCATGAGTTATAATTTTGACATGTGTCGTCTTCTGGTGAGTATAATTAAAGTTATAATATTGAGACTTTGATATAACTCAATTACCCAACAATTATAAACCCAAAAATATCAATTATTTTATATCAAAATACCTAAAATTAACCAAAATATCTTAAAGGTCTAAGTTATTAACTCTTTGTTAAATAAGTTTTTCTTCATACATATTTGATTTTGCTATACAATTTAACTTAATTTTTAATCATATTAAAATCTTAATCTAACCTCATGTATACTCCATATAAATTAATAGAAGTCAGTATTTTTATATCAAAATAATATGCATTATATCATACAAATATCCATATATAATTAATATTATAAAATAATTAAAAAACAAATAACATCAGTATTAGTAATTTAGTAGAAAACCATGAAAATTGGAAAACTAACATTGCAAATAAATTAAATTTCGGTTAAAATTTTTGTTTTGCTATTTTTTAAAAATATATTTCTTAATTTTAATTATTGATTACTCAAATCAACAATTTTATGATTTCAGTTTTTCCTTTTTTAAAAAACTACACTTTTTTTTTTTGTATTTGTTTTAAATGTATTTTTGAAATTTAGTTATTGATTAGATAATCTAACATTTTTGTGATGATCTTTTTTTCTTTCCTAAAAACTTCACTTTTTTCCTTTTTTGTTGGAATTTATGAATTTTAATTGATGATTTAATATATTAATAATTACTCAATTTCCTTTTTTTTGATAATTTTATATATAAATATATTTTTATAGTTTAACAAGTGGCAAGATCTGAATGATTAGTGACACGTGTCAAGATCTCATGAATTATAATTTTGTCACATGTCGACTTTTGGTGAGCGTAACCGAAGTTTATATAATAAGACTAGATTAGGACCCGCCCTATGAGTGGGTTTAAAATTTAAAATAAATTAAATAATATTAAATTGATATATTTTTGTTATTAATGATATATCTTAAATTTGTTTAGGGAAAAGATTATGTATAAATAATGTTTTGTAAGAGAAAACAGTTATTTACAAAATTTTAGTTTTTTACATGAATAAATTAATTAAATTTTTGTTTTAAAAATCTATATAATGTTCAAAATCTTTTGATTCTCATTTGTTGTTCTTCTTTTACCACTATGTTAGAAACTGTGGACAAAACATCTAAAACCCAAAAAACTAAACCGTATTCAACCCGAAATGGGTACTAATCCAAAAAATCTAAATGGGTCATAAACTCCTATATCCAAAAAAACCAAACTTGAACTGAGCCAAACCGAGAACCGAATGGATACCCGAAATACAATTATATATCAATTATTAATATAACTCAATTATTTAACAATTAGAAACCCAAAACATATCAATTTTTTTTATATCAAATAACTAAAATATCCAAAATTTACCAAAATATATGAAAGTTCTTGGTTATTAACTCTTTGTTACATCAGTTTTTTCCCCTACATATTTGATTTTGCTATACAACTTAACTCAATCTTCAGTCATATTAAATTCTTACTCTAACCTCATGTATACTCCATATAAATTAACTGAAGTATAAAATGTATATTAAAATAATACATTATATCAAACATCTAAATTTATTTGAGGTTAATTTTCAATCATCTAAATTTGTTATAAAAAGTGTTCAAAATTATCTATGTAAAACTGGAAAATAAATATCATCTTTTTGATTGTTTAGTTATTTTTCCTTTATTTTTGTATTTTAATTAAAAAATAATATGTCAAATCTATAACTAGAATTTTTTATTTTCCTTATTTTTTTTAGTTTTCCTTTTTGTTTAAGGAAATATTATTTTTACACGTGTCATAATCTTGTCGATCAACCGACACGTGTCAAAATCTTGTGAGTTAGAATTTTGACATGTGTCGGCTTCTGGTGAGTGTAACCCAGGTTTACAAAATAAGATTGTTCTCAATGAATAAGATCTCTACGGAGTTTACATTCTTACATGGTATCAGAGCTTTAACCTAGCCACCAAGCTAAGCAATCGATCCAATCTCCGCTCTCTTCTTCGTCTTCTTTCTTCTTTCACTCTCTGTTTCTCTTCTTTTTCGATCCCTTCTTCCTCTTTGAATAATGACTACTAAAACTCCTAATGAAAAACCTTCTGGGATTTCTCAGATCAAATCATACATCCCCATCTCTCTTGATATGACGAAACTGAACTATGACAAGTGGTGCAAGTTGTTCGAAACCCACTGCATCAACTTTGGTGTTATAGGGCATATCGATGGTCTTCCGTGCCGACCAAGCCACCCGAAAAAGAATGGAAAGAGTGTAATGGTCTTATTAAGATGTGGATATACTTAAACATATCCAAATCCATTCTTGACACTGTCATCAAGAAGAATGCCATGGCTCGTGACCTATGGCTTGCTATCGAAAATCTGGTTCATGATAACAAGGAGGCTCAGGCTCTTCAACTTGAAAACGAGTTACGAACAATGGTACTTGGTGATCTATCAATACACGAGTATTGCCAGAAGATGAAGATCATGTCCGATCTCCTTGCAAACGTTGAATCTCTGGTCTCTAACCGTGTTCTTGTGATGCATCTCTTGAATGGGTTGTCCGAAAAATTTGACTCCATCATCAATGTTATCAAACATCGCTCTCCGTTCCCAAAATTTCTTGAGGCTCGTTCGATGCTACATATGGAAGAGGATCACCTCTCCAAACACGCTAAGCCAAATCCCAGCCACACCGATACATCATCATCTTCAACAATCCTTTACACAAACTCAGATGGCGCTCCACATAACCAAAGTAACAACCATGAAAACTCCGGCCGTGGACATAGAGGACACGGTCATGGTGGAGGCTGTTACCGAGGTCACTACAACAACTCCTGCCAGCATCAGTTTTTGGCACCGGGGTCATACAACAATCAACAATAGCCTCATCAGCCATAATTTGCTCCCATGCTGTAGAACACATTCTCCTTTTGCGCTCCACAACAAGCTCCCAGTGGCATACTCAGGCCACATCCGCCAAGACCTACTCACAAAACTCACATGGTGCAGATATATCGCACATACTCCATGCCATTAACTCAAATTCCTCCTGGTCTCACTCAAGCATTCAACACAATGACCTTGCAAGAACCAGACAACAATTGGCACATGGACTCGGGGGCTTCCAATCATATCACCTCCAACACAGGTAATCTACATTCTACTTTCAATACGAGCACCATGCCTCTTGTTACTGTTCGTAATGGATCCTTTGCACCCGTTAAGAAAATCGGTCGTGGTACTCTTCGTTCTTCCTCTCATCCGTTTGCTCTTTGAAATATCTTAGTTTGTACTGCCATCATTAAAACTCTAGTGTCTGTTCATAAATTTTTCATTGATAATTGGTGTTCTATTGATTTTGATTACTTTGGTTTCTCTGTAAAGGACCTTCAAACACGGAAAAAACTCCTCCGATGTGACAGCTCAGGACCACTCTATTCCATGCAACCAACTCTGTCTCACTCTTCATCTTATTCTCTTTCGGTTACCACATTGGATGGCTCTGTTTGCCACCGCCGTCTCGGTCATCCAAGCTCTCTTCTCTTATCTAATTTATTATCATTTTTTTCAATTTCTGCTCCAAAGACGGACTTGACTTCTTTGTGTCACGCATGTCAACTTGGAAAACACACTCGTCTACCTTTCTATACTTCACAAAATCATGTGTCTCATTCTTTTGCAATTGTGCATTCTGATATTTGTACATCTCTGGTTTTGACTGTTGGTGGTTTAAAATACTATTCTTATATTTTTAGATCAATACTCACATTTTGTTTGGATATATCATCTTCATCGCAAAAGCGATACTCTCGGAAAATACATTCACTTTTCAGCTATGTGCAGACTCAGTTTAACCGTAAAGTCAAATCACTACAATGTGATAATGGTGGAGAGTATGAAAATCGAGCATTCAAGGAACAATTGGCCTCTACGGGAACAATTTTTCGATTCTCCTGCCCACACACATTGCAACAAAACGGACAAGCCGAACGCATGCTTTGCACCATCAACAACATGGTGCACACATTATTATTTCAAGCTTCAATTCCCTCGGAGTACTAGGCTGAAGCTCTTCACATCGCAACTCACATTTTCAATCTTCTACTGTCAAGGGCGATCAATAACGAGTTTCCATATGCAAGATTTTTCAACACACCACCCGAATACACGCATCTACGAACTTTTGGGTGTTCTGCTACCCTAATATCTTGCCTACATAATCACACAAGCTTGCACAATGCTCCACTCCATGTATCTTCCTCTGGTATCCAAAAGATCACCCCGGCTACCGATGCCTCAATCTCACTACTCGACGTGTCATACTCTCCCGCCATGTCGTCTTTGATGAAACAGTATTTACTTTCTCCACTCTTCCTCAATCACTTATCGTCAATACACATTTTATCATCTCTCCTCCTTCTATTTGAAATTCATTGTCTTCTTTGACACCAATACCACCAACTCTTACTCCTCCTACGTCTGCTCCTCTGTCTCCATCTCCTCTTCCGTCTCCTTCTCCTCCACCGTCTTATATTCTGATGGCTCCACCTTCTCCACCTCATCAAAACAATCCTCCTCCACCTAAAAACAGACACCCAATGATCACTCGTGGTAAAGAAGATATTTTTAAGCCACAAACTCCACTTACTATTGTCTCATGTACAGGCTGTGTAGTATCCTTTTTGATTAGAATGATTCCATGCATGAGGAACATGGTACTCTTATTAAACGTAGAATGTGGATTCTTGTGCCACGCCCAAAGTATACTAACATTATAAGTTCTATGTGGCTCTTTAAGCATAAGTTTAGAGCAGATGGAACTTTACGGCGCTACAAAGCTCGTCTTGTTGCAAATCGGAAGTCACAGCAACCAGGCATTGACTGTAATGAGACATTCAGCTCAGTTGTCAAGCCCGCAACCATACGTACTGTTCTGCATGTGGCCCTTGCTCGTGATTGGCCCCTCTATCAACTTGATTTCAAGAACGCATTCTTACACGATGATCTCGATAAAACAGTCTATATGCATCAGCCCCTGGCTTCGTTGACAAAAAAAAAAGATCATGTATGCCTCTTGAAACGCTCTCTCTATGACTTCAAACAAGCACCTCGGGCGTGGAACAAACGGTTTGCGACGTATGCTCGTCGACTTGGCTTCCAACAAAGCAAATCTGACACCTCTTAGTTTAGCATATCTTCTTCTTTATTTGGACAACATCATTCTTACATCATCATCATCATTGGCACTCTTGCAACGCATTACTACAAGCTTGAATTCATAATTTGAAATGTCCGATCAAGGACCGTTACACCACTTTCTTGGATTACGGTCAAACGAGATGCCTCAGGTTTGCTTCTTCATCAACAAAACTGTTGAGATCAAGAAGGCAGCTCAAGCTACACATCAAGTCAAGCTGCATGTGCAAATTCCAGGCTTACAAAAGCTTAGAGAAGTCCGTGCAAAGTTCGGGTTCACTAAGGCTTACAGAAGCTCATGAAGGACTGTGCAAGATAAGGGCGTGCAAATCTCGGGTCATGTACGGAATGTACAGATCCGTACAAACCCGGATATTGCATGCTCCCGGTTCTAAAGGAAAGGCAAGAAAGCATCATCAAAGAATTTGTGCAAAATCCGGGTTTGAGAAACGATCTTGTGCAAAAGTCGTTTTAAAGATCAAGGATGTGCAAAAGCCGGGTTAAATGATGCTAAGAGCCTTATCCTTGTTCTTCATACTTATGCTTTCTATTTTATACTTATCCTTCTATACTTCATCTTATATTCCACATTTAAACTCACATGGTATCATAGCATGTATTTAGATCCTTTTGGCAATGAAAAGAGTAAGTGAGGTGTGGTGAAGAACCACAAGGGAAGAAGAGAAATCAGATGCCTTAGAGCTCTTAAATGAGTGATTTGAGGGGCACCGATTATTCTCTAATCTTCTCTAAGCCTCACTAATCTTCTCTAAGCCACATTTAGCTTTGAATAAAACTCATAATCGCATTTGTTTTTGCTTTTTAAAACCTTGGATGGATTTCTAAGTTCCATTGGAATAGAAAAGTGAAATCCATTGTAGTTTTTGCTTTATTTTTGCGATTTGGGTATTTCAAAACAAGGGAACCACGCTGAATGGTGCTTGATTTATATAGATCTAATGCACCTAGTGTCGTGGTATATATGTTCATTTACTTTGGTTTTAAAATGAGCCTTTAAATCGATTCTTAGAGATTTAAAACCTTAAATGGATTCTGATTTCTTTTGAAATGAAGGAACATGAAGTTCATTGGAAGTTTTGTTTTGGATATGCGGTTTAGGTCATTTTAAACAAACCACACTTTGAAAGATGCTTGATTTCTATGAATTAAAGCACTAAAAGTTGTGGTATATGTTGGTTGAATCAAAAGAGAGAAATCCTTGTTGTATCCATGGCTAGATATCTTTGGGAAAACCTTAAGAAGATATCTAGTTAGTGAACCTAGACGAACTCAATCTCTATTTGGTTCACCATCTTGACTCAAAAGGAAGAGATCTTTGTTGTATCCATACCTAGATATTTCTGGAAATGAAATCCTTAAGGAGATATCTAGCTAGAGAACCTTGATGAATCCATTATCCGTTTGAGTCTAGACAAATGAGATGAGAACCATGGTCGCTTTGACTCAAAAGAGTTCTACACTTTTGGGCTGTGTTGAATCCAAATTTTGTTTGTCACATTTAAGGCTTGGACTATGTTTTCTTTATGTCGCATATTTTAAGTCCTTGGCTCATGTTTCTTTTACTTATTGGTTTTGATTTCTTTATGACATGCATGCTTCATTCTTAAAAGTATAAACATTGTTATGATGAATCCGTAAGTGAACCATACTTGTTTTTCATTTAGAAATGAAGTCATGCTTGATCTTTAAGGAAATCACGTTTTTAATTTGTTCTTGATAAATCTTCTTCTCTAAGTGGTGACAATGAAGAGAAAAGAAATGTGGTTGTGGTGAAATCGCATGAAGAAGAGAAAGAAGATGAGATCATCTCCAGCATATCTCATGGGTTCCCTATACTTACACCCATGGATAGCATTGATGTCTCACTCTACTTTCTCATTCTCTTAAAGCCCATTTCCCTTTTTATCTAAGTCACGGTTACTTTTAGATTAAATTCAAATATGCATAAGCTTGAGATTTCAAAATTAATTTTCATTTCTCTGCTATGTATATCATTTAAGTCATTTAAGTCATTTAAGAGAAAAAGAACACACCTAAAGATGCTTGATTCATATGAATTAAAGATCTAAGGTGTGGTATATCACTTTTCAAATTACATGGGAAGATAACCTTGGTAAAGCTAAACTCTTATGAGTAAGAGCATAAAGCCATGATGAATCCAAGTCTCATTGTGTTTAAATTTTCCAAAGAACCTTGGTTGCTTTTACTCAATAAGAGTCTTAAGCCTTTAGGCCTTGCTGAATCCAAATTTCTCTGGTTTTTAAAACCTTGGACCGCTTCTAAGAATTTAAGTCTTTGGTTGTTTTCAAAAGATGAACATTGATCTGGGAAATTCCATTTGAAATCCCTCCAAAATCAATAATAGTTCATCTCTTGTTTTCAAAATGAAATGATAAATCCTAGTCTGATTTCCTTCTTATGAATAAGAAACAACTCATGACTTTGATTTATCTAATCTTTGTTAAGGATAATACTTTTGGTCTGAATTCTCTATCTTTATGATATGAGAGTTTCTAAGACCATAGTTAAATTCTTTCTCTCAAAAGAGAGTACACTCTCTTTATGGTGAAGAACCAATAAAGAGGAAAATTTGTTTACTAATCTTTGGTATTGCAGGTATGTCAATAAACAGGGAAACCGCAATATGTTGTTACAAACTATTGTTGACCCTAAGCTTAGCAAATACCAATGAGGAGGAGTACCCTCTAACCATTTTCCTTAGTCTGAATATCTTTGAGCCTTGTGAATTATTACTCTTATTTCTTCAAATTGCAAACCAATGTTTTTTTTTAACCTTCTCAATCTCCCACGGCCATTACTTACTGAATTTAAATCCTTTGTGAAGGGTTTAAACAAGGAAGCCTTGATTATACTTGGTAGGAGAAGTGTTAAAGGAGAAGGGGCACATAAAGAAGAAATGGAGTCAAGAAGTTCTTGGAGCATATATGTTCATGAAATGGAGAATGGAAGGTGTTGCTCAAGAAATGTTGAGAAGAAGACCCACAAGATTATGACAAGAAGACCAACTCACCACACCCATTCACCAGATCATAAAAAACAAAGGCCAACTCTCTAAACTCTTATTGTTACATTTTTCGTCTTGATTGTGTTATATTCGTTTCTCATGTTTACTATCATCAAATTTGTCATCCTAAACTTCTTAAACCCCCACGGCCATTGCTTTAAAATTTTGTATCTCTTAATGAAGGTACAAAGGAGTAAGTGATGTGACTATACTTCCAAGAAGTTTGGAGACAAAGAAAGAAAGGATAGCATAAGAAGAAATGAGGGAAATAAGCGTCGGTTCATCAGAAGTTTGATGTTCGTTGATACAAGGATGATACAAGAGTTAGTGTTCATTTGGGATCAGTATGAAGTGTTTCTGGCTTACGGTTCGCGAGTTATGCTCGGATTACCGAAGAGAGGTCCGTCTGGCGATAAGTGGGGTTTTATAGAAGAAAGGATAAGTTGAGGTCTATGTTGCTACCAAAGAAAGGCTTAACATAAAGCTTGGAGAACCCAAGCCTTGAAGAAGGTTTATGGACAACCTCACACCAAGTTTGTGAAGATACAAACCGTGAAGAGAAGATGCCTTACTTTTCAAGTAAGAAGACGTTAAGGAGAAAGAGGAAATTTCCTTAGAAGCTTAAGGGGGAGTCCCTCCACTTAAGCTTGAGGGGGAGAATTTAATGATGATGAGCAAGGCGTGTGTGTGGTTATGAAGCTTGGTGGTTATGTGATGAAGAAGCTTGGTGGTCAAAGACGGCAATGATGTCAAGGTTATGAAGCTTGGTACTAGAATGGCAAGGACAGTTGTGTTTGTGGAGGATCCTGTCAAGGTTTGGATAGCAAGAGTTATACAATAAAGGTGGGAATAAGAGTTGGTTCAAGACAGAGGGGTCTATGTGCAAGGAGATCACTTGGGTATATGGGTTCCAAAACGCAGTTTCACTCAAGCATTGGGGCTGGGCTTCTAGAATCATTCGGAAGTCAGACATAATGAAGACTTTGGTCTAATCAGATTCTCCCAAGACCAAGTCTAAGTCGGAAATAACCGAGGATGTTTAGCCTAAGCCGAGAAGTGAAGAGAGTGAAGAGAGTGATCCAAAACTGAATCATCTTAGGCATTTGACCTCGGGTTCAAGTTTCACTCATAGGTGGCACATGAGGAAATTTTGGGTTAAGAGAAGTCAAGTAGTATTCATCTGGTTTAGAAGATGGTACATGGAGCATCACCAGAAACCGAGGATCTAGTTAAGCACATATCATATCAAGATCCATTTGTGCGTTCCGCCTCTACTTGTGCATTCATCAGGAAACACCATTTTGGGAAGGTTCTGATTTGGGAAGATCAAGCTGTGATGGATCTATCTATGGAGAATTATACATATGTCATCAACAAGGCCAAGAGTCAGTTTGTCAAGTCACCACTTGGAGTTATCAACATAGTAAAGCAAGAAGAAGAGAAGGAAATGCCGAGTCTTGCTAGAGAAGCCATATGAAGAAATCATCACCACCACCACATCTCACAAGTATGGATTCTTTCCCAAGTATCAAAGGAGGGACGTTGAGACTTGAAGTAAAAGCAAGCGGAAGCAAAAGTCAAGACAAGAGGAAGCCTAGAAAGCTAGTTATGCTTAAAGCTATTCTTGAAGATCTGTGTACTTAAAGTCT
The DNA here is from genome assembly GCA_963555745.1 of Cardamine flexuosa. Classification (NCBI taxonomy): domain Eukaryota; kingdom Viridiplantae; phylum Streptophyta; class Magnoliopsida; order Brassicales; family Brassicaceae; genus Cardamine; species Cardamine flexuosa. The sequence continues at coordinate 24,395,238 of OY743215.1, forward strand.
TCACGCCACTCTATCATCCTTGATTTGCATCCTCTACACCCATGGACGTTATGCTCTTTTCCTCATCATGGACTATTTTTTCCCAAGAGGTTTGCTTCTATGATGAGGTTTTTACCTAGGTAACGCCTTTGGGGATCCAAGCATAGCCTTTGTACCGACGGCTAAGCTTGAGGGGGAGTGTTGAGATCAAGAAGGCAGCTCAAACTACACATCGAGTCAAGCTGCATGTGCAAAGTCTGGGCTTACAAAAGCTTAGAGAAGACCGTGAAAAGTTCGGGTTCACTAAGGCTTACAGAAGCTCATGAAGGACTGTGCAAGATAAGGGCGTGCAAATCTTGGGTCATGTACATAATGTACGGATCCGTACAAACCCGGATATTGCATGCTCTCGGTTCTAAGGAAAGGCAAGAAAGCATTATCAAAGACTTTATGCAAAATCTGGGTTTGAGAAACAATCTTTTGCAAAAGTCGTGTTAAAGATCAAGGATGTACAAAAGCCGGGTTAAATGATGCTAAGAGCCTTATCCACAAAGACCTACGATTTGGAGCCAAAAGATGGAGGGAAGGAGCCTATTTTGGAATTCAAAAGAGAATAGGATAAAACCTTATCTTCCCCACTTTTTACCTTTTTGTCACTTTGTGAAGAGAAAACCCTAAAGGGTTTCTCTTCATAAACATTGTATCCACGCCTCTTTCAAATGTTAAGCCCTTAGGGGCTCCAAACTTATATACTTGTTACAATTCTCTCTAAACTTCTCTCTAATTTATGCTTATACTTGTTCTTCATACTTATGCTTTCTATTTTATACTTATCCTTCTATACTTCATCTTATATTCCGCATTTAAACTCACAAAAACTATGCGGCAGATATTCTTCATCGAGCAAACATGACCAACTGCAATCCCTGCCTTACTCCAGTTGATACAAAACAAAAGTTTTATGTTGATGCCGGTCTGCCGGTCTCTGATCCTACTCTCTATTGTAGCCTAGCTGGTGCTCTTCAATACTTGACATTTACACGTCCAGACATCTCCTTTTCCATTCAACAAATTTTTCCTTTCATGCATGATCCACGGGAATCATATCTCAATGCGTTGAAACTCATTCTTTGGTATGTTAAGGGCACAATCACTCATGGTATACGCATGACACGCTCCATGTATTAGTGTCTTACGGCTTATTCTGATGCAAACTGGGCTGGATGTCCCTCAACATGATGATCAACCTCTGGCTATTGTGTGTTTCTCAGTGAAAATATAGTCTCATGGTCGTCTATGGGACAACATACAATCTTTTGATCAAGTGCTGAGGCTGAGTATCGTGGAGTTGCTAATGCGGTTTCAGAGGTGACTTGGCTTCGCACATTGTTATATGAAATGAAGGTATCTCTATCACGAGCAACGATAGTTTATTGTGACAATATTAGTGCTATTTACTTGTGTTCCAATCCGGTGCATCACCAACGCACAAAGCATGTTGAAATAGATATTCATTTTGTACGAGAGAAGGTTGCTATCAGATAGGTACAAGTTCTTCACGTCTCATCTGCTCAACAATTTGCTGATGTATTAACTAAAGGGTTGTCATCACCGCTATTTTTTACGTTCGGGACAGTCTCACCATCCGTTCCACCGATTCTTTGACTGCGGAGGAGTGTTAGAGAATATACAGCAATCTAAATATTCCTTATGTATATGTACACGAGATACTCTCGACATTCTCGAGATACTCTCTAGAACATTCATATGTGTTATATATATATATATATATATATTGTCCTTAATGAATAAGATCTCTACGGAGTTTACATTCTTACAGTCGTAGTGTAAATTCTAGGTAAAATATAAGATGATAATACAAAAGACGAGCTCTTGACGGGAGTGCGTGATTAGGATTATGGAAATTGTGTCTATCTTTTACTTCTCCTTAGCTCCCCTTAAATAGTCTTCAGTTCAACCTCCTCCGCATATCTGACAGGGGGTCAAACTAACCCTCAGAACTACTCTCTCAAATTAAGAGATCAATTGTACCACTTAGGGATGAAATCCACAAGGACTCTGAAAACTCACACAATAGAAACACAGATTCGAATTAAGCTAGATAAATAAAAGTAAATTAACCAAAAGCAATGCAATCAAAGATAACTAGATGAATGGGATGTAAATTCAGATGATAAATAAGCTACACCTAGGGAAGATCAATTAGGGGATACTCTGGAATGATGAACTAGGCAGTTCAATAATTAGGATGCAATTGTTTGTTCAGTTCTTAAACTCATAACACTAATATGATATCTATCCAACTCTCGCTGCATCGACCGACATGGTGATTACGCGTCGATCAACTTGGGCAAATCTCCTCAAAAATCACATCATCTTCAACTTCTTCCAGATCTATGATGTCCTCAGATGACAATCCTTTCTTCACAACAATCTCTAGTTGTTTCCCACTCCTGAGAGTAACAGCATGGCATGGTTGATATTGTTTTGTATCAGATCCTCTTGAAGAACTAGTTGTATGAGAAATCTGAATATCTAGCTTCTTCACATGGCTGTCTAAAGCTTTGAATTTGCCATTCAAGTCTGTGTACAAAACATCAATCTTCCCATTAAAATCAACTGTAATTTTCTGCTGACCCTTCAGTATCTGTTCCAACATAGACTTCATCTCACTTTCTTCAGTGTTTGGAAGAGGTGTCTGGTGAGATGAAGATTAATAGTTCCTGGTGAAACTATTATTCGGATAGAGTTGTTGGTACTCATGCCTTGGTGTGTATCCATATCTTTGTTCCTGATATCCAGTTCCATTGATGTGGTTGACATCGTGTTCTTCAACCTCTGTAGCAAACTTAACTGATTTCTTACCCACAAGAAGATTGTGTACCATATCCAACTTTGCATTCACCTCAGCAATCTGACCATTATCCTTGTTAGCTGCTTGTCTTGTCCTCTCAAGGTCTGCATTCTTGGTACTATTACTAGAAGCCAAGTTCTCAATCAACTTACTTGCATCCTTTGGTTTCCTGGTGGTGAAGATTTCATTGCTAGCAGCATGTAAAGCCATCTGATACCTCCAATTAACACCTCTGAAGAAAGTATTCAAAAGCTGAACCTACTGAAATAATTGTATGGACAATCTTTCTGATATCCCTTGAATCTTAGCCAAGTTGCTTTGAAAGTTTCAGTAGGCTCTTTTGTGAATGTAGATATCTTGTTCCTCAAGTCTCCAGTCCTTGCATCATTATAGAAATTGTTCAGAAAAGCTGTCTTGATGTCCTTCCATGTAGTTAAAGATCCTTGTTTTAATTGCTTCAACCAGTGAGCTGCTTCCCGAGAAAGAGAGTATGGGAAGAGCTTGTAGAATAAATAGTCCTCAGACACTCCATTGGATTTGATACTAGAAGACAAGTCTTTCAAACTTTTCTATGTGACCTATAGGATGTTCAGCAGGATGAGCATGGAAAGTGTGTTGCCCCATAAGAGTATAGTATTGGGGTTTCAATACAAAATCATTCCTCTGAAAAGCAGGAGGACAAATAGCAGACCTATTAGTGTAGAACTCATTGGGCCTGTTGTAATCAGCTAATGTTCTTTCCTCAGCATCAACCTCTGCATCCACAGCATTCGGACCTCGTCTGTTGGCAGCGTGTCGACCGACACAGGCAGCTCCATGTCGGTCGACATGAGTGGGCTCGTTGACTGTTTCGACAATGGGATTCCCTTCAGCATCAAGTTTCTGACCTTGATCGTTGCTTAGATTTCCCTCTAAATCATGTAAGATCCCAGCAGCATCCCTCACAAGCACAATAGTGTTAACCATCTCTGATTTCCTTTGTACTCTGCAATTAACTCTCTCTATCATTCCAATCTCCTCAATAGAAACTAGTTCTTTGTTCTTGTTGCTCCTAAGATTCATACACCAGAGATAAGAAAAGGTAGAGATGTAAGTAAAAAAATAAAAGAAAAATCTAGGCTAAACTCTAACTGAAATCTAATGGTGAATTAAGAGTCCCCGGCAACAGCGCCAAAAGTTGACAGGGGGTCAAACTAACCCTCAGAACTACTCTCTCAAATTAAGAGATCAATTGTAGCACTTAGAGATCGAATCAACAAGGACTCTGAAAACTCACACAATAGAAAAACAGATTCGAATAAAGCTAGATAAATAAAAGTAAACTAAAGAAAAGCAATGTAATCAAAGATAACTAGATAAATGGGATGTAAATTCAGATGATAAATAAGCTAGACCTAGGGAAGATCAATTAGGAGATACTCTGGAATGATGAACTGGGCAGTTCAATAATTAGGATGCAATTGTTTGTTCGGTTCTTAAACTTATAACACTAATATGATATCTATCCAACTCTCGCTGCGACGACATCTATCCTTTAAACAAAAGAAAACCAAATCTCTTTGTGAATCCAAATAAATAAAGTATGCATGATTAACAAGTATGATATGTTTACAAATTCCTAAACCAGATATCTCTGCAAGAAGGCTGTTTGCTCATCTAAGATTAGGTCAGGATATCAATAGCACTCTTGCGCCTACCAACATTCTTATGATACCAAAATTAAGGTGATCAATCTCAACTCTAGTGTAATAATCAAATCTAGATGAAGAACATTATAAATATCCTAATATGTTTATGTCCAATTCAACAAACCATTATAAACCTTTGAAAATCCCTAGATCTAACAAGGTGACTACTCAGACATAGAATAAGAAACAAAATTCATTGTCTGAATAATACTCATAAAATAGAAATAAGAAATAAGGGAGTTCAAAATCTTCTCTTTACAAAGGTGAGGTCTGATTCTTCTCTCCAATACAAACTTGCTTTCAACTTACAATGAAACTTAGCTTATGATCTAACTTAGTATCTGGGACTCTAATACAAAGTTATAACCTAAAACACGAACTGGGCCTGCATTATAAATATTAGAAACTTCTGGGGGCAAAGTTGCAATTCTTGAAACTTGATAAAGAATTGCAACTTTACGTCTGGTGTGTGTCGACCGACACGGCGTAGGGCTGTCGATCGACATGGACAACAATATCCGTCTCCAAGTCGTTTGCTCAGCTATAAGCCTCCAAAATCTCTAAAGTGATCATCAAAGTCCATCTCGTATTTGTACCTAATAAGACTCAATATACAATAGAAAAGACTCTAAAACCAATGCATATATCATGGCTTAAAATCCATAAAATCCATGATATATCAATATCGCGCACCCACAGTCTGGTGCAACTGTCCCGAGATCTACTCCGCGTAACTGCAGTCTTGTGCAACTATCCTGAGATTTTCTCCGATTATTTCTATCCACTTTTGACTCAGTGTACTGACGAGTTTCAGGAGTTTGCTGACGAGCTGCGGGAGCTTGCTATGGCAATTGCTGATGAGCTGCGGGAGCCCGACTCGTGTTGCTATACTTAACTGGTTCGTGGACATTATTGAATTTGGGCTGAATTGCTTGTCTTTGGCCCATTAGCCAATAAAGCTTTATCAAGTCTTGCTTTCTTCAAGCCCACTTATTGATTGAGCTTCGGGGGCTGGGGTGTGAAATCATGGTCCAACAGTAGCCATGACAAGATAAGATCCCAAGACGTAGGAGCATAGAGTAAGGGTAGTCCATATTTCATTCAATGAGTATTAGAAGAAGAATTGGTTGCATGATTTGTTTGATAAACCACACAGAAGAACAATATACAGAGTCAGCTCGCAGTCTGCAGCCTAGAGCTGTCAATTAGGAATTAAGACCGTGGGCTGCAGCCCAATCCGCCTTGTGATAAAGCAGTTTAAGGCATTAGTTTTGGTGTTTGAAGTCTTGTGAGCTGATCCTACAGGCTGTTCACAGTCTTTAGCCTAATTGTTACGGTTAGAACAAGATACACAGCCAGCTCGCATCTCTATATCATGATTCATGCCACGATATATACAATCTTTGTTTTGTTTTTGTGGTCGTTTACATCATTATTAGACATATTTTTATCTAATTAAAACCATGACACAAACTTTCCATGATGAAAAAACTCTTCCCGCAACACTCAGATCTACGATAGACGGTTCAGCATGTACCACATCTCTATGATGCACATACTTTTACCGTAATACTAAAAACCACGACGGTCAGGTCTCTCTGCATCACTCTTGAACTTTCGATAAGCTTTACATTCATTAATCTGCAAGAAACTTTTATTCACTTGGACTCGAACCTCAAACCTAGTGGAAAAGTTTTTAAACCCTTAATCAATGGGGCAAGGATGCTTCCAATATCATCCTTGTTTGTTTTCATAAAAAAATATTAGTATGTTCTTTTTAGATCTAAATATCAATTTAAATTTTGCAGACTTGTCAACAATGTGAAATAATGTAGAAATGTTTTTAATGAAATTCATGTTTTACATTTTCATATGCATAATATTAATGTTGAGCTGCATACTAAATAAAATAATTTAACAAATATAAATTACATAATTATCTTATTAATATGCATGTTAGGTGATTTGCCCTTTTTTGTTTGAACACTGAATCAAATAGATCGAATCAAATCAAATCAAATCAAACTTGTCCAGTAAAATTTATAACTTAGTTTAACTCTTCAAAATAAATAACCAAAAAAACTGGGAAATTTAGAAATTAAGGATCTTTTTCAATTTTTTTGTCCATCTATACCTTTATTTGATTTTCTTGGTGATTTAATCTTTTTGTAATTTGAAATTCCAATTTACCCTTCAATCTCTTTAAAATCGATCATAAGATGAAAAAACTCAAATACTCTAGTTTATATAGTCTTTAATTTAATTAATTATATGTCTTGATTTAAATTATATTAATTTATTTTTTTATTATCAAAAAAACCCTCAAAACCTTTTATCCCAAATCGGGTAAAGAAAAAATCCCTAATTCCCAAATCTCATTACATCACAAATCGGGAAATTGACTCTCAAATCTCCAGCGCTGGCAAGCCTCGCCGCCGTTGCTATCGGTGTCGTTGATTCCATTGTAGTTTATCAGCTCCTCCGACGTCTTTGATCTACTTTTCCGTGGCGATCTTTTTCTTCTTTGTTCTCAAGCATGTTTGTTCCGTAATTTGTAAGTTTTTAATCTTCTCTTCGTGAATCTATTATCTTCTTCAACCTCTTATATGCTTCAATCTATTCTATGGTTCAATTTCTAGAGATTTGATAGATTTAGAAGATTAAACTGGGTAAAAGGGAATCGGAAATCTCCGGCGCAGGCATGCCTCGCCACCATTGCTATCGGCCTCGTTGACACCACTGTAGTTTAGCAGCTCCTCCGGCGTCATGAATCTACTCTTTTGTGGCTATCGTTTTCTTCTAAGTTGTCAAGCATCAATTGACTTCACTATATTTGTAAGTTTTTAGTATTGTCTTCTTGAACCTCTTCTATGCTTCAATCTATTCTATGGTTCAATTTCTAGGTATTTGATAGCTACAATTGGGGAATTTGGTAGAAAATTTATCAAATTTTTTTAGGGTTTTGATAAATGAAATTTGGGATTTTTTGTTGTTGTTATTGCTCTTGCAATTGTTTGAAGGGCCCTTGTTTGAATTCATCAACACACTCGTTTTTTTACTAATATTGTTATTGGTACTACATCCCGGTTTTCATTTCATAATTTTGTACTTGCTTTATGTATCATTTCATAATTTTCTACTTAATTTTCCTCTTGAATTTTTAATTCTTTCATGGTTTTGTTTCAACCAAGTGATCGATCTCTATATTAGTCAAATTGAGAGATTTGTATTAGAATTGTTTCTCTCCTATATCGTTTTATTGGTGTTTATTATGTACCCATAAAATGTAATTCACTCTCTTTTATTTGTGTTTAACTTTTTTTTTATTTACTTGTGCAGCCATGGATAAGCAATATCCAAAGCGTCTTTTTAGACAAGGACATGAACCAAATACCTTACAAATCAACAATTCATGCAAAATTCAAATCCTCAACCATATGAAAGAAACATTGCCTGCAGCATACAACAAAGTGAAGAAACATGAAGTCTTTGGACCGATATTGGAGTTACATGAAAACAATGTTGGATTTTCAGGTTGCTTGGTCCATTCCATGTTAGCTAGGCAGTTGGTGACAAACACTCAACATGAGATGTGGTTTACCTTTGGGAAGAAGCCACTCAGATTTTCGTTGCAAGAGTTTCATGAAGTTACTGGCCTCAAGTGCATTGATGATTTCAAAGATAGTTTAGATGACTGGATAGATGATGGGGGTTTCTGGAGTAAAGTTTTGAAGACTCGTCAGAAGGTCACAATTTTCAAGATGAAGAAACTTTACTTGAAGGAAGCTGATGGCTGGCATAAACGTGACAAGAAAAGATTGGTGTATCTTGCTATGATTGCTGGGATTTTATTTGGTTACAATGAGGGTAAAATCATCCCAACGGAATACATCAAGTTAGTGATGGATAAAGAGAAGGTTTGTGCTTCTCACTTCATACATATGTTTCACTTATATCCCATTCTTATAATTCTGAATATCATTAACTTTTGAATTATTGCAATAGGTTTGCAAGTATCCTTGGGGTGTTGTATCTTTTGATTATCTACTCAGCTACATCAGAAAAAGAAAAATGGAATTGAGCAACCCAAATAACTATTCTCTTGAAGGTTTCAGTTATGCACTTCAAATATGGGCAATGGAAGCTATTCCTCTACTTGGAGCTTTGATTGGAGTGAAGATTAGTCAAGAATTTAAATTTCCTCGGTGTTCTAATTGGGCAGGCAATTCGAGACCTAGGTTTGATGACATTGTCACTATAGAGAAGTCATTTTGAGCAAAGGTTAGTTTAACATCTAATATTTCTCATGTCCTCAATATTTTAACTCTTGTTTACTCTTGTTTTTGTTGTATGTAATCCATTTTTTTTATGCAGACAATAGTGTATCCATACATTTCATCGACGGGAAATTTTGACATATGTGAGTCTCTAGAGTTTTCTCGGCCAGAACGTATAAGAGATGATGAGTTGGATAATTTGAAATCTTTGATTAGGAGTCGATATGATTTTCAAGACTTCGTTTGGACAAGTGTTCAAGAAGATGATGATATGAATGAATCAAGAGAGGCTGAAGAAGAGCATAATGATGGTGGTGTTTATAAAGATAGTACTCAAGATACGAATGATGGTTTTGATGTAACTAAGAAGAACGAAGCTACCACTGTAGTTGGTTTAGAGAGCATTGAGAAGAAGGAAAGTGAGAATGTTGAAGTGTCAAGTTCTAAGAACAAAAGGAGGAAACCATCAGATGTTGGTGCAGAGTCACGAAAAAGAAAGTTATTGTGTCAGAGAGCTGCAGCAATAAGTCAAGAAGCACAAGAGAGCTCTAATGAAGAAATGAAGTCATTCTTTAAAGGGTTGTTTGCATCTTCTTTCAAGACTTTTTCGGACCAGGTTGACATGCGTTTGGATACATTTAAGGGGGAGGTTATGATGCGCTTGGATAAAATAGAGGGAGACGTATCAGGAGTCAAAAATTGGATATCAACAAGTGCTGTTCCAATTCAAACAAAGACAGCCACTAGTTCTCCATCACATGTGCATCATAACTCAGGGGTATGTAATAAATAGATGTGTAAAACCCTTTCTCTTTATGTATTTGATGTGTAATATGAATTATAAAGTTTAAAGTTGTTGAATTTGTTCTTTTATCTTACATGTTGAATTTGTTTACCTTTACAGGTTGATAACGATTTATTTGCTGATATGTTCTCCCAGCCTCGTGAGATAGATCTAAATATGGGAACACAAGAATTCCTCGATGAAAAGATAGGATACTTATTTTCCAACAAAGATGTACCCAAGGTTGATAAAGTGAAGGTCGAGGCTGGTCCCCAAGGTTCATACAGTGAAGGTCGACGAACAAAAGTAAATGATGTATGTGATGAGTGGAGAACAGAATATGCAAAACACCCTGGTAAGTCAGACGAAGATGCTTCATTGGTGTACGTTTCAGAGGAAAATGGGATCTTTTTGAACAGTGGTTCACGAATAATTCGTAAGTAATATCAAAACGCTGATTGTCAAATTTATACTATTGCATCATTTACTAGTTATATTCCTGATTTGTTATTGTTTTTTTAGGAGCATTCAGTTGGGTCCAACGTTAATAGATTTTGAGTTGCTACAACGTGTCATGGGTCTGAGTGTGTGGCTCAAAAACTATGTAAGTTATACCCATTTATAGTATAAATTTGTGAAATTACACATATTAATGTATATATTGAAATTTTTTTACATTGTTTCAGGAAATTGATGCAGCTATGAATAGATTTCGGGAGCTAACTTCATTAGGCCGGATGGAATCCGAACGTGTTGGTTTCATGGATTGTCAGTTTAGCATGAACGTACAGCAGGAAAGCGATAAGATCAGGAGTAAAAAAAATGTCATTTGTGGGATTCGCAGCTGATAGCTTATGCTAACGGGGATTTACCATGTCATGGGAAGACGAGGAAAAAGTGGGTTACAGATTTTGACAGGATTTATGCTCCGGTTAATATCAATGACAGTCATTGGATTGCTATATGTGTCAACTTCAAGCTACAATCAGTTGAAGTGTTCGATTGTTATGGACACCACTGCAGAAGACACGCGGAGCCATTCGCTATGATCATCCCTCGTATTGTCAAGGATGTTCATCGTAAGATTGATGGAAAAGTTCCACATGTGACATCTTACAAGATCATTGAAGTCCCTATGCCTCGTGGGTTAAATAAATCAAACAGTGATTGTGGAGTTTATACACTCAAACACATTGAGTGTCATTTGCATAATCTATCATTAGATTTGGTAAATAATGAGAACATAATGGAACCGCGTTACAACCTAGCTACTGATCTTTAGGAAGCAGCCACCGATCAAGAGTTTTAGTAGTTTATTTGTTGACAATGTTCTTATCATTTTAGTAGAAGTAATTTGTTTAACCATATTTAATTTTGGTGTTTAGCCTCTTTAATTTTGGTGTTTATGTCATAAGAATTACATTACTATGTTTTATGTCATGAGAATTACTATGTTTTATGTCATGAGAATGAGCATAAGGCTTATGATCGATCATTGAATGAGATATATCGATCGATCAAACCATTATTTATGTTGAACAAAATTCACAGACAGTGACCGATCGATCAATCTTCAATTTAGATCGATCGATCACACATTTATATATTCGATCACAATTTTCCAGATCGTGTGTGATCGAGCGATCTATCAACGTGATCGGTCGATCATTTTGTGTTGTTTTTGATTCAAAATTACAGATGCTGACAGATTGATCGATCACATAGTGGATCGATTGATCACACATTTTTGTATTCGATCACAATTTTCCAGATTGTGTGTGATCGAGCGATCTGTCAACGTGATTGGTCGATCGTTTTGTGTTGTTTTTGATTCAAAATTACAGACAGATCGATCGATGACATTAGTAGATCGATCGGTCATTTATTATTAATTTTAGTTCAATTTTCCAGATCGTGTGTGATCGATCGGGCAAGAGTATGCATCGATCGATCTATCCAATTTTTGTTAACCGGAAATTAGGAGAAAACCGAGTAAACTATCGTGAATTATAGTATAAACCGAATAAATAAATTGTTTTGAACCACATGTAAACCATTTTGCCCCAAAATCGATTTTAATTGGGAAAGTTCTTCTTCTTCATCTTCTTCTTCATCTTCTTCTTCATCCACGAAACCTCTCTACAACCTAAAACTTCCAATTTTTCTAACACCCAATTCTTCATCAATTTCCTCTAAATAATACTAGTAGTTTCATCCACTTTCAATTCCTAGTGTGTGCATTTCAGATCTGCAACAAAAACCTAAAAATCACAAATTTTCAACACCCAAATCTTCACAAGTGTGTGCGTTTAAGATCTGCAAATAAGGGAACGATTCATAATCTAGAATAGATACGTGTTATCTATGTTATCTATTGAAATTATCCTAAACTTATTGTGGTCTATGGTCAAATTCTTTTGTATTTCTTGATTGATTGATGTTTTCTCTTGTATAGGCAATGGGAAAAAAGGGAAAAGAAGTGGTTGACGATAATGAAGAAGTAGAAGAGGGACCAAGAACCAAAATCAAAACCATTGATCAAACATACTATTACAACAATAGGAAGATGCGAGCGTGTGATATTCACTTGAGACCAATCTCCAAAAAGTTAGATAAACATGACATCGACTTCATTGAAGCAATGGCAAAGGTGAAAATTGAACCTACTCGATTTGCTAGTGAGGATTTATTGGATCGACTAGAAATGCTTAACGATGTGGAATTAGTGTTTAAGAACATGGGGTTTGGAAAACTGTATCGCCTTTGTCATCATACACATCCTGTGTTGGTTTGGGAGTTTGTGGCAACATGCCATCTCACTTATGAAAACCCACAACATCCGGTAGCGAGCCAAAGAAAACTCACATTCTTCCTCAGTAAGAAATTTTGATCATTATCTCTATATGAGTTTTGTGACATATACGGGTTTGCTCGAGTAGAAGAAGTTGCTTTTCCGAGATTCGAAAACCCGACTCAATTCTGGAAATTGATTGCGACCGGTCGTTACACATCAAAAGAGGCTAAAATAAGTTAAGATTCGCAATCCCGTGTTGAGATTAGTGGCGAAGATCATCAGCAATACCTTCTTCTTTAAGGCTGAGTCTGGTTCCGTGTGTGATGATGAGCTTTGGATGATTTTTTATAGTGTGAAGCATCTTTTGGAAAAGTATGTACACAAGCCGGACAACAATGTTAACTTCGGTGCTGTCATGGCTACTATGTTTGTCAACCTCAAGAAAACAGCACCTAATTCTAAAAAGCCATTGCATATGGGTATGATACTTACCCCTCTTTTTCTCTTTTTTGAAGACATACAACTCTCCACCCAAGAGACTATTAAGGAGAAACCCATCATCAACATCAAATATTTAGAGAACTGTCAGATTCTGAAGATTAGAGCTAAATTAAGCAAACCTCTTGCAAACCGTTACATGGATCGAGATGGTAATACATTGTTCTGTGAGTTGCCACAACCAGATATCACATCACTTGTGTCTCGTCAAAACATTGAGTTTCTCCCAGGAAGCGCTTATCACACCACAGATCCAACCGACCATTCAGAGGACGTTGAGATGGCAGAGCAGACAGCACATCCGCATTCACAGCAACCGCACCACCTCTTGCCATCTGATTTGAGCCAATACAACTTGCCACCACTACCACCACAGGATTCTGAAGCAGAAAGACAACAACGGATCATTGACTCACAAGTTAAAAAAAACGCAATGCTTCATCAGATATGGGGAGCAATATCGAAGATTAGACCATGTCTTTGTTGCTCTCGTCCGAAGGTCCAAGAGAAGGAGAGGTGCAGTAAGCATGCAGAAGATGGCACACAATCTTCTCATAGTGGTGATACCCAACTCAGAAGACGCAGAAGGACAGCAGGACGAAGCCGTAGCTCCAGCGAGAGCCCAACCAACCACGAATGATTTTTAGTTTATTGTTCAGACCTTTGTTTTACTTTGCTTCAGACCTTTTTTTGTTTTGCTTGTAGTTACACTTTTCTTTTAAATACACTTTGCTTTTAGATACACTTTATGGCTTTATTAGATCTTTGTTTGACATCACTTTAACATTTCTTTTCACAAACATTCATCGCTTTCAACATGAATAAAAACTCCATTGTATATCAATCTTAAACATTCAACATGAATACCAAAAGGAACTTCAAAACTCGATCAGAATTAAACAACTACTTTGAAATACATCCTATTAGTAAGATGCATCCAAGAACAACAACAAACCACATTAGCTTTATCAAACTTGCATTCGCCTTTGTTATTGCTAATTCTGTCTTTTCCATTATCTTCTCTTCTAGTTCAATTTTCATCTTCTCAAACATCTGGTCTAAGCATGACATTTTCATGTGTTTCACCTCATCTTTAATTCTTACGGCTTTGAGAGCAATAATCTCGATCTCACCATGAAGCGCCTCATCAACCCATTTGAATACATGGTTGTCCTTGGTGAGCTACAACATATCATAAGAAAATTGTTGGAATACATCTACAACCAATACAATTACAAGTGCATTAGAATTTGAATACCTTCTTATTTGCAGCAAATTCACAACGAAAGAATCTACGATACGGATTTGCAGTGGTTGTAGATGTTAAAACAACTGGTGGTTTACCACACCAACACATCTTTGGAACACCAACGACACGTTCAACTCGTCCTCCATATGGTTTTCCAGTAGAACCTGATGATGAGTAACTCATGTTTCTTCACTATGATGGATTTCTATGTAAATCCTATGTGTTATCACGTTATATCTCTGAAACTTCTTTAGATCTGTGTTATCACGTTATACCTCTGAAACGGAATGTAAGTTATTTAGGTTAAAATGACTATAACCCTCTTAGTCCATCCAAGTCTCTTATGAAAATAGGCAGATCGATCAATCCAACAAAGTGATCGATCGATCACACACGTTCTGGTTAATTCGCCATATTCCTTGCCGTTTTAGATTGACCGATCGAATATAATGATCGATCAATCACACACGTTCTGGTTAATTCGTCTTATTCCTTGCCGTTTTAGATCGACCGATCAATTATACTGATCGATCGATCACACACGTTCTGATAAAAATTCGTAATTCCAACATTCAAAATCGAAAGTGCATCATGATAAAAATTCAAAATTCCAACATTAAAATGGAAATACATTATAAAAACCTAAACAAACTTAAGAAAATGAAGTATAAACTTTGTAAAATAATCCTTATGCATAACATGATGATATACCAACACAATCCTGAAAATGAAAAAGGAAAATCAATAAACAAAAGTGGGAAGAATAGTTAACCAAACCAAACAAAAATAATTGTACTAACCATGCTATATTGGTAAATCACATGTAGTCCTGTTATGTCCTTCTTTAGAACAACGACTACACTTGTGCTTCTTTGGTACTTGTGATCCTTGTGATGATCGTATCTTGTCTTCAACTGTTTCATGTCTTCTTTTTTTGGGTCTTCCAGGTTGTTTTCTTGTCTTAGGTGCTACAACTTTTGCAGATTCAACCTCTTCTAGGACTCGCAATTCGTCTTCAGCAACACTTATTGGATAAATAGATTCCTCGTACAATGATCTCCATGCAGTAGTGGTATACACATCATCAGCGTTTCTATATAGATCCTTACCAGTATCTAATGCACCATTTATAGCATGTCGACAAGGAATTTTTGCTATCTCAAACTTCCCACAAGAACATGTTTTTTCTTCTAAGTTAACAACGCAGTCGTTTTTTCCTCCTTTTATCTGTAAACGGGTTCTGCTAATATGAAACCCTTTATAGATTTTACCTTTAATTATTCTTCTAGAAATCTTATTCTCCACCGCAATAGTTAAAGGATACAAGTGCTTCAAACTTTTTTTCTCTTCTCTCGTAAAACCATCTTGTTAACATTTCTCTGATGCTGTCTAACAAAGGAATTACAGGATACTCTCTAGGTTCTCTTAAAGCAGAATTGATAGATTCAGCTGGATTGTTGGTGTTAATGTTGAATCTATATCCTGGGAAATGACATCGAGCCCATTGTTTCACATTAGCTTCCTGTAGATAGCATGCAATAGCAGGATTGATGTTGTACATTTTCTTGAAACGGTTCTGAAATTCAACAACTCTATATGCTTTTGAAGCTTTTGCAACCAAACCAACTACACTTTTTCCCTTGTAAAACGTAATCACGTTATTAATCAGGTGGTGGATGCAGATACCGTAATTAGACAGTGGGTATATTTTTTCAACGGTCTTAGATATTGACAGATGTCTATCTGATATAAATGACAAACCAGCATCATCCTCTATAACATTGTTTAGCTGCTTGAAAAACCACTCCCATGAACTATCATTCTCAGAATCAGCAATTCCAAATGCAATTGGATACAAATTAGAGTTACCATCTACAGCTGTAGCTACTAGTAGAACTCCTTTATATTTGTTCTTCAAAAACGTTCCATCAACTATAATCACTTTCTGAATTGACTTATGGAATCCTCTTACTGATTGCCCAAAAGAAATAAATAGATATTTAAATCTACCATTGCTCTCAGTTTCATAATTAGTAAATGTACCAGGATTCGCTTGTTGAACCATATGCAAGTAATTTAGGATCTTAGCATAACTTTTCTCTGGAATACCTCTAACTTCATTAACTGCATACTCACGAGACTCCCAAGCTTGGGAATAAGTTAGTTTGCATTCCCACTCTGACCGAATTAAAGTAATGATATCATGCAGTCTAGGTCCTAACTTGACACCCTCATAATTATGCATAATGAGATGTCCAACTGTTCTTGCAGAAGGTGTCCTACAGAATTTAGTCTTCTTAGAAGGAGCACATGTATGCTCACCCACATACTTGTTGATTTCAAATATGTTGACTGGTCTAAACGTTGAGCATGCAGACTCCATTTGCAAGAATTATCTACACAGCGTATGGACCACCATCTTGTATCAGATTTCATAACCATATAGTCACAATTATACTTCATCGCATACATTTCCATAGTTGCTTGTAAAATTTCCTTGCTTTTGAAATAGTTCCCCACCTTTACCATTGACTCCCCAAAAGTGGTAATAACACCATCAAAAACCTTAGCATCATCATAACTAGGTTTATCAGCTTTTACCAAAACAAATAATTTTCCACGCACATTGCCATCATCTTCTTTCCTCATACGATTAGGACCAAGGTTATTAGCATCCACGCTTGGCTCCTTAGCATCATCATCTATCTCCTTAGCATCACCATGTCACTTCTTAGCATCAACGGTTGCATCTTTATTCGAATCAATATTCGAATCAAATTGTTCTCTACTGCTACAAGCATTTTGAACATCAATGATACTTTTGAACGTCACACACAACTGTAGACTGTTGTTCTTTCTGACATAGACAACAATTTTTTTGAATTGTCTATCATTCAACATAACAACAAGAGGAGAGTCTGCACTAACATCTAAGGGTAAAAAACTGAATTCAACATCAACTTCACTGTGTTCTAATCTATAGTCTTCTAAAACCATCAACTTCAAATCATCAAAAGATGTAGTGGTTTCCAAAGTAGCTAATATGCCATGTTTATCTTCATCAACAACAAATCCCACTCCTTATTGTCATACAATCTCCATCGACCACAGCTAACATAAATTTGAACTATGATCTTCAAAAGCACACAAAAGAAGAAGAGATCCTTAATATGTTCTTTTTAGCTCTACATATCAATTAAAATTTTGCAGACTTGTCAACAATGTAAAATAATGTAGAAATGTTTTAAATGAAATTCATGTTTTACATTTTCATATGCATAATATTAATGTTGAGCTGAATACTAAATAAAATAATTTAACAAATATAAATTACGTAATTATCTTATTAGTATGCATGTTAGGTGATTTGCCCTTTTTAGTTTGAACACTGAATCAAATTTAGTTGAACTCTTCAAAATAAAATAACCAAAAAAACTAATGCATTGGAGTAATCTATGGAATAAAACCCCAAAAGAATATTAGTTTAAGTTCAAAATTAATGCATGTGGGTGCCAGTGCCACTCTCTTCCACATACTGATTGTTGAAAATCACAGATCACACATCTCAACGTTGCATCCAATCTCAACTATTGATTCCCGAAATCTTTTCAAATAATGCACTTTAATTAAAGAACTCATATTTTAAATAACCACACATGACACAAACCCCTATAAAACTTTGATAAATACGTTACTTTCTTTGAACCAACTATTTCCCAGAGGAAGAGATCACTGTTTGCTGAACTACCAATGGCGTCAAACGTGATCAAGACCGTTCGAGTCAGTCCTGCTACAAACTCATCCAATGACTTAGCCAAGTCCTTCAAACTCCCTCTAACCTTCTTTGACTTGCAATGGATAAAATTCCATCCCGGTCAACGAGTCTTTTTCTACAAACTAACCGAGACAACATGCAAATCATTCTATTCTCTGATCCTCCCTAAGCTCGAGCACTCTCTTTCTCTTGCCCTCCGCCATTACCTCCCTCTCGCCGGCCGCCTCGTATGGGAGTCACAAGATCCAAAGCCGTGTATCATCGTCTCAAAACATGACACAGTCTCGCTTACTGTCGCAGAGACTGACGCTGACTTCTTCTTTCTATCCGGCAATGGACTACGTCCGGCGATCGAGTTTCATCCCCTGATATCTGAGCTAAAGGTCTCCGATGACTCGGCGTCCTTGTTTTCTTTGCGAATCACGTTATTTCCCAACCAAGGATTCTCCATTGGCTTTACAGCTCACCATGCTTTCCTTGACGGTAAATCATGTGCAATGTTTATAAAATCATGGGCTCATATTTGCAGATTACAAGAACATAATGAAGTCCCTCTTTTACCGGATGATCTAACTCCAAGTTTTGATCGTACGGTCATTAATGTTCCACGCGAACTTGAGTCAAAGATGATAGAGCAGTTGTTGTGTATCTCAAAGGAGAACAACAAGCCACCTCCCATGAGTAAGATCAGCGCCGATGTTTTCCGTGCAACGTTTGGGTTAACCGGGGAGAACATAGAGAAACTTCGGGAACGAGTAAAGAATGAATCAACTCGCTCTCCACTCGACCTTCACTTGTCAACATTTGTCATTGCGTATGCTTATGCATGGACGTGCATGGTGAAAGCGCATGGAGGCAAAGAGAATAGACTGGTGCGATTGCGGTATGTAGCTGACTTTAGAAAACGGTTAGGCACACAAGTTCCAGCTGCATACTTTGGAAACTGCGTGTTTTGTGTAGGTTGGTTTGAATACGAAGCGAAAACGTTTTTAGAACAAGATGGATTTATTAAAGCAGTTGAGATTCTAAGCGATTCAGTGAAAGGTTTGAGTTCGCCACGACTAGAGTCACTTTGTGAGGACTTCGTGGAGGGAACGAAGAACTTGAAATCGAGTACACAGTTTGGGTCAGTTGTGGGGTCGAACCATTTAGGGATGTACGAACCAGATTTTGGGTGGGGCAGACCAATTAAAACCGAGTGTTTAACTATTGATCGCGTGCAAGGCTTCTCTATTTCAGAGAGAAGGGACGAGCCAGGTGGTGTGGAGATGGGAGTATGCTTGAAGAAGACTGACATGAACATTTTTCTTTCCTTATTTAATAATGGCTTAAGCGATTAGCCATTTTAATCATTTTTCTAAAAACACTCATCAGTTTGTTTTTGTTTTTGTTTTTTTTATATTCATATTGTCGAATAAATTAAATTAGAAACCAGAGAAATAGATACACATGATGAAATCAAACTAACAAACAATTATAGGAAAAGAAGACGACCTACCAATGGATGTAGGATTGATCGAGAGCCAATTTTAGAACAAACGGACGCCAAAACAAACTCGAAATAAACTCTCTAAACAAGCTCTCAGAGCTCCCACAAAAAAAAGCAAAGCCGCCAACTAAAAGGTAAATCGGAAATCAAGAAAATTGGTTTATTCATAGAATCTAATTTTCATCGGGAAAAATGTCAAAAAAAATCACAAACTTATATTTTTGGGCTGTTTAAACCCAGAACTTACGAAATGCCGTTTAAATGCTCAAGTTTTTTGTTGACTCAAAATTAAATAGCAAACTTTCGTTGACTGGGCCATTTGACGGATGTCATTAAATTAACATTGACGGTGTTAAAAATTCTGTTAGCATCTTCTGTTTAACCAAAACGACGTCGTTTCAAATTTTATTAAAAACCATCAACTTTCAAAATGTGGACGTTTAAATCATCAACGTCTTAAAAAATATTGTTTAAATGCCAAAATTTTCGATGACTTCATAATTAAATGTTTAACTTGTGTTGACTGTGCCATTTGAGGCATGACTTTAAATCAAGTAACGAAGCACGTTTAGAGGCTAAATTATCTGTTAGCAGCTTCCATTTCATTAAAATGACCAATGTTCCAGCAATGATTTATCATTCGTTTTTTTCTTCCAGTCATTTTATCGAGATCCAACCATAATCAAGAAATTAACAATCTTGTCAAATTAAAACCCGTCTTTAGAGAAACATAATTACACAAAGTTTTTGCCACCTAAAATCTCTAAACAATACTCATATAATTCTCTAAACTTGATGGAATAGAGGATTTATGAATTGATTCTAACTTAATATTAGTTTAATGTTAAATATTATTTTAATAACTGATTCAATGGATGCGGATATCATCGGTTATTACCAACGCTTAAGAAACATTAT
This sequence comes from Cardamine flexuosa, assembly GCA_963555745.1. Classification (NCBI taxonomy): domain Eukaryota; kingdom Viridiplantae; phylum Streptophyta; class Magnoliopsida; order Brassicales; family Brassicaceae; genus Cardamine; species Cardamine flexuosa. The sequence continues at coordinate 24,415,564 of OY743215.1, forward strand.
TTCTTGAGGGATTTGTTTTTTTGGATTTCTGAATTTTGTAATTTATGATCATGCTTGTCTTCTCAACGGTTATGCATCATCCTATCGTGTATCCAGAGAAAAGCTTTCGTAAAGTGAATAAATATGGACTTTTGATGTTTTGCTTTATTGAAGATGAATTTGAAATTAGAGAGATTTTTGTTTACTTTGCTCTTTTCCAGTGTTGTTAATGTACTGATGACTACTGTGTCTTTTAGCAATGTAGCTAATTTTTTGGTGTCATGCTTTTTACTATACTTCTGTTTTGATGAATTTTTGCTTTCACAGATATTGAATCTCTATTTTGTATGTGAAGAGTGGAATTCAAGCGATTTCACTGATAAGAGAGAGTGGACTTTTTTAGTTGATTCTGATAAAGGAGCATCGGTTTTTGAGATTGATGAGGATGTCAAATTCAAGGATTTGTTAGATATGGCCATTGATGACTTTGGAATTAAAGATAAAGAAGTTAGACTTAGTTATGAACTTCCTCAGGGTTTGAAAGTGCACATAAAGGTTTCTCCGCCTGTGTTTATACGTAATGATCGCCAGCTTAAATCTTTCATCAAGAAACTTAAAGAAGATGCAGGAATCATTAGCATGTTTGTCACTGTAAGAAATTTTTTCTAAAACTGGACTATTTTGTGTTTTTTTACAATTGTTTTTTTCTTTACTTTGCAACTTTTTCGTTTTTGTGTATTCAGGTTTGTGACAAAGACAAGTTTCTTTGTCACGAGAATGTTGGTAGTATCAACCAATCAAGGCATATAGATGGATCTGATTCTCACAGAAAGCAACTGGTAATTATTTTCCTTGTCACAGTTTTTCTCTTGTTTTTTTCTGTATGATTTAGGAAGGCTTTCCTAAATCTATAGTAATGTTTCCTAAATCGAATCCCTGTGTGTGATTTTTGATCCAATCGTTCGGAGTGGTGAACAGTCCACGTATGCATCAACGTAGAACACATTCTATGTTCGAAGACCATATGAATGTCCAGGTATTTTGCTTCTCTAAAAGTGTTTCATGTTCACACAGTTTTTTTAGTTGATTTTTGTGTATGAGTTTTAGGAAGGCTTTCCTAAATTTATAATAATGCTTCCTAAATCGATATCCATGTGTGTGGTTTTTGATCCAGTCGTTCGGAGTGGAGAATAGTCCATGTATGCATCAACGTGGAACACATTCTATGTCCGAAGACCATCTGAATGTCCAAGTATTTTGCTTCTCTAAAAGTGTTTCCCGTTCACATAGTTTTTTTAGTTGATTTTTTGTGTATGAGTTTTAGGAAGGCTTTCCTAAATCTATAATAATGCTTCCTAAATCGATATTTTCTGTGTGTAATTTTTGATCCAGTCGTTGGGAGTGGAGAACAATCCACGTATGCATCAACGTGGAACACATTCTATGTCTGAAGACCATATGAATGTCCAGGTTTTTTGCTTCTCTAAAAGTGTTTCCCGTTCACACAGTTTTTTTAGTTGATTTTTGTATATGAGTTTTTGGAAGGCTTTCCTAAATCTATAATAATGCTTCCTAAATCGATATTCCTGTGTGTGATTTTTGATCCAGTCGTTGGGAGTGGAGAACAATCCACGTATGCATCAACGTGGAACACATTCTATGTCCGAAGACCATATAAATGAGAACAATCCATGTATGCATCAACGTGTAACACATTCTATGCCCGAAAACCATATAAATTCCCAGGTATTGCTTTTCTACAAGTTTTTTCCATTCACAGTTTTTTTAAGATGTGTTTTCTGTATGATTTTAGGAAGGTTTTCCTAAATCTATAATAACGCTTCCTAAATTGCTGTTTTTCTGTGTTGATTTTTGATCCAGTCGTTGGGAATGGAAAACAATCCACGTATGCATCAACGTGGAACAAATTCTATGCCCCATGACCATATAAATCAACCGGTAAATTCTTCTCATATAGTTTTTCTTGTATGATTTTTAAGATCGGCTTCCTAAACTTGATGTCAGTTGTTTTTAACCGGTTCAGAGATTTTTTTTGTGGTGAAGAAGCTTGTTGATCAACACACATGTGACACAACACATAGGAATCCTAATCACAGGCAAGCTACCGCACCGACTCTTGCCTCCCTTATTTGCAGCGGATATCATGAGAAGAATGATGGATTGAAACCAAAGCAGACCATAGATTTAGTAAGAATGAACCATAATGTTCATATCAAATACAAGAAAGCTTGGAGAACCAAAGAAATAGCTGAGACTTTGCTTTAGAGGAACTCCTGAAGATAGTTATCGTAACCTTGTGAAATGGTTGTTCAAGATTCAAGAGAACAATATAGAATCTAAGATATTCTTAGAGATGGACGCTGGCACAAAGTTTAAGTATTCTTTTCTAGCATTGGGGCAATCATTGAGAGGTTTCAATACTTGAGGCGTGTCATTGCAATTGACGGTACCTTTCTCAAGGCTAAATTCAAGGGGACTCTTCTTGGAGCTACTGCGCAAGATGGAGACTTCCATCTTTATCCTTTGGCTTTCGGCATTGTTGATTCTGAAAACTAGGATTCTTGGACTTGGTTTTTAAGAGGGTTGAAGACAGTGATCCCTGATGGAGAAGGCCTCATTTTTGTGTCTGACCGTGCTATATCAATTGCTACTGCTTTGTCAACAGTCTATCCACTCGCACACCATGGTGTTTGCAAGCTCCATCTTATGAAAAATATAAAATCTCAGTTCAGGAATAGAGGTATGATCCCAACTGTTAACACTGCTGCTGATGCTTACACTCAATTTGAGTTTCGTGATATTTTCTCACAAATTGAGAGAGCAAATCCAAAACTTGCTACATACTTGGTGAAAGCAGAGTTTGCTAAATAGGCTAGATGTTTTGCACCAGCCAACAGATACAACATTATGACAACAAACATTGCTGAGTCCCTGAATTCACTGCTAAACATGCCGAGGGAGATGTCTGTTATATCTCTTCTTGAGACGATAAGAATGACCCTCAGCAACTGGTTTTTTTGAACACAGGGAATCGGCTACCAAATTTGGTAAGTATGCAACACCAAATGTGACAGAGAAGATTGCTTTAAGGTATGACGAAGCTATGTTGCTTGATGTATACCAAATAGACGAGTTCGAGTTTGAGGTCAAAGACAACACTCATAAGTTTGTAGTCCATTTGAAGAACAAGCATTGCTATTGCAACGTCTTTAACATAGATAGGATCCCTTGCATCCACGCAATAGCTGCTGCTAAACGCACAAGGGGGGACGAGTATAAGCTTGTTGATGATTTTTACAGAAGGGATACATGGTTTAAGGCTTGCTCTGAGAGCATACATCCTTGTGGTGATCTATCGACATGTTCTTTTCCCGATAATTTGTCTCCTTGGTTTTGCGGTCGTCCATCCACGAAGAAGAGTAGTGGAAGACCACCTAAGAAGAGGAAGAGAGCGGCTGGGGAATTTGGTGTGCCTGGTTCAAAGTCTCAAGGACATAAGTGCAGTAGATGTGGCATAGGAGGACACAACAAAAGCACATGTAAGAATCGGATATGAAGAACAAGAGGACATGCAGGAACCAGATATGATGAATTTTCAACTTTTTATTTTATTTTTTATGAAGCATTTGTATTGTTTTAGGAACTCATTCCTAATATACTGTATTACCAATTTATAAGCTCAACATCACATGTTCTTTTTTTGTGTTTTTGCCTACTTGGATGATTTAACAAAACCTTTAAAAAAAAAAAACTGTTTTATCTTTCTGTTCCCATTTTATCATAATCTGTTCAAAAACTTCTCTTCAGATCATTCATAAAAAATTTCTAAACTACTTGTTTGATAAATCGGAAACAGCTACAGATGCTTCCTAAATAATTCCTAAACGTGTGTACATAATCTATTTAAAACTTCTCTTCAGATCATTCCTAAAATTTTTCTAAACTACTTGTTTGATAAATCGGAAACAGACACAGATGCTTCCGAAATCCTTCCTAAATGTGTGTAAATGTTTCCTAAACTATTTCAATAATTTAGGAAACACTTACACATATTTAGGAATGCTTTTAGGAATCATTCCCAAATGTTTTCTAAACCAATACTAATATTTTCAGAAATGTTTGATAAGATAGGTTGTTCCTTCTTTATAATTTTAACAACTTTTCACTTCATAATTTAGGAAACAGTTACATACATTTATGAATACTTTTAGAAATCATTCACAAATGTTTTTAGGAACCCTTTCCTAAAATATTTCTTTAAACTATGAAATATAAACCAACAAAATAAACAGCACAACAGCAAAAATAAACTTTGCTCAAAAGAAAATACCATAATCAAAAAATCAACAAACCAACATTTTTCATAACCAAATACCTTGTTCCGATTTATCAAACAAGTACCATGTTCAAACAAAATTTAACAGCACCTGTTACTTAACCAAATTTAACAACACAGAATACCATGTTAAAAAAAAACTGAAGTTCAAAGGAAAAAAACATAATTGAAAACAGAAATAAATTATTCAGTTGAGAGATCTGCAGTGGTCTCGGAGCACGGAGGGCATAGTCCAGGTCTTGTCCAAGCCGACCTTTTCCTGATCCTTTGGTTCCGCTTCAAGCCTGCAGATCTCACTCTCCACCGTCTTAATTTTCTCGACCTTACGGTTGCGCTTCCTCAGCAACCTTTCGTATTCCTGAGACACCTGTTACAAAAGAGACACCAAATCAAAAAGAGACTTATGAATGTTTTTTCCTAATTATATAATAACTCTTCCTAACTTTATGTATGTACTCATGCAAATCAAAACTCATTCAAATAAAAACCAACATCTATGCATTATAAGAACTTCCTAAATTAAGATATTTCTATATACCTTCTCGTTCCTAACTATCTACATATATAAAGGTAACATACAATTGTAAATGTACCTTTTGGAAAACCTAATGAACCTTGATTTTGTCTTTCTCTGGTAGCGTCTCTATCCATTCAATCGGAGGATTAATTTCTTTAGGGAAGAAATAATAAGGATCCTCATCGAAATCCGGAAAAATATTTTCCTTGGGTGATGGAGTTCAACTTGGAGGGGGAGATGGAGTTCGACTTGGAGGGGGAGATTGATCCATGGTTTGAGCATCCAATTCCGTATCAGATTCTGATGTCGTTCTTGAACGGCGAGGAGATGAAATGGTTTGAGATGGTGGTGTTGGAGATCTGGAATGAGATGAAAAGGTAGGGCTCGACATGGTTGGAGATGTTTTTTTAGTGAGAATCTAAAAAAAAACATAGTGATGAATTGATTGTGAAGATAGCGTGCAGATATACATATAGAACCAGAAAGCTGCAACTCTTTAACTCCACTTCAACAATTGCATTGTTTAGTGCACCATCAGTTATATTTCCAAGGCAGTTTTAAATCAAAATATCCCACACTAATTGGGCTAAAAAACTAATGTAATTATAAGTCCAATTCATACATAAGCCCAATAGTCCAATTCATTTGTTTTAGCCCCATTTTCTTGATAAATCGGAAACTTGTCTTAGTGTGTTAGGAAGCCATTTCCTAACCAACTACTGATGCTTCCTAAATCATTCCTAAAATTAGGAAACACTTACACATATTTTAGGAAACGTTTCAAACATTTTTCTAAACCAATACAAATTTTTTTGATAATGTATGATGTTCCTTTCTTTATTGTTTTAATTTTTTTAGGAAGCAATTTTCTATGTTTAGGAACATTTTCCTAAAAAAATTTCTTTAAACTATCAAACATGTTCGAAACCAAATACCATGTTCGAAAGCAAACTGTAGTTCAAACGAAAAAAAAAAACACAACTGAAAAAAAACTGTAGTTCAAACGAAAATAAAAATACAATTTGAAAGAAGAGCAGAGCTTCAGTTGAGAGATCTGCAGTGGTCTCGGAGCACGGGGGGCATAGGCCAGGTCTTGTCCAAGCCGACCCTTTCCTAATCCTTCGGTTCCACTTTGAGCCTCCGGATCTCACTCTCCACCTTCTGAACTTGCTCGACCAAATGATTGTGATGCGTCACCAACTCAAAGTGTTTCTCATTCTTCTGTGACAAAATAGAAACCAAATCAAAAATTGACTTTTATGAATGATTTTCCTAATTCTATAATAACGCTTCCTAATTTTATGCATCTACTCATTCAAATAAAAACTCATTTTTCCTAATTCTACTCACTTTTTATGACAAGAACTTCATATACTTCCCTAATATCTACATGTATAAAAGGAAAATAGTTGACAATTTACCTTTTCGACGAAATTTCTAACCTCATTTTTGTCTTCCTGTGGGAGCATATTCATCCACACAGTCGAAGGGTTCACTTCGTATGGGAAGAAAAAATGAGGCTCCGCCTCGAAATCCTAAAAAGGATTTCCCTGGTGTGATGGAGTTCGACTTGAAGGGGGAGATGGAGTTTAACTTTGAGGAGGAGATTGATCCATTGTTTGAGCATCAGATCCCGTATCGGATTCTGATGTGGTTCTTTATCGGCGAGGAGATGAAATGGTTGGAGATGGTGGTGTTGGAGATCTGGAACGAGATGAAAAGGTAGGGCTCGACATGGTTGAAGATGGTTTTTTTTGGTGAGAATATGAAAAGTTTTAGTGATGAATAAATAGCGAAGAGAGCGTGTACATATAGAATCAGAAAATTGCAACTCTTCAACTCCCCTTCAACAATTGCATCGTTTAGTGCACCATCAGTTATATTTCCAAGACAGTTTTAAATCAAATTAACCCACACTAATTGGGCTAAAAAACCAATGAAATTATAAGTCCAATTCATACATAAGCCCAATTCATTGTTTATAGGCTCATTCATAAACATCTACTGATGCTTCCGAAATCTTTCCTAAATGTGTGTAAATGTTACCCAAACTATTTCATTAATTTAGGAAACACTTACACATATTTAGGAATCGTTTTCCCAAACTTGTCTTAGTGTGTTATGAAACCATTCCTAAACAGCTAATGATGCTTCCGAAATCCTTCCTAAATGTGTGTAAATGTTTCCCAAAGATTTTCTAAACCAATACGAATAATTTTCAGAAACAAAAAACAAAGTGATAATATAAGTAATTTTTAGATTGTGATAGCACAAAAAGTCATAACATAAGTTGATAACATAAAACAACTTAATAACAAAGTAAAGTGATAACATAGGTTTTCATTTTAAACAAAAGCGGTATCACAGCCGAAAATGATCATTGTCACTACATTTTTGTCAAAATGATCATAAAAAAAATTCAACCTTGATTAAAACAGTCAAATATATTGTATGCTAAACCACTCCTTAGGTCGTGAATAACTGCATCACATATCTTTGAGAAATCTGTTATCATCAAGGAGTGACACTGATCTTTTTAAGCACAAATATCCCACAGTTTGATATTGTGCTTGACTTCGGGCCTTCTTCACAGTTGTGCACAATTTTGAAAGGAGCCAAGTTCTTCATAGGCTTCAGGTTCTCAGCGATGGAGAGGAGAGGAGGTATCATCTCTGCACAATGTAATTATGATCACATATATTATCATAGTTTTATAAATTTAGTAAAGTAAGACTTTCAACTATTTTTTGTTACCTGCTATTTTTGAAACAGTTTCCAAGACTTTCCCTTTGTTCTCTTGTGGATGGTTGCAGGCCAAAGACTCTATTGTTCTGTTCTTCACGTTTATCGCAAACCCTATCCAGTGTTTACCAAGCTTAGTAACTCCATAAATGATATCCACATCTGTCTTCCAGTTCATTTTTAGATAAGCGGATCCTCTTGCAACTTCATTCACAAAGTCCGGGAATGTTTTCTTAGTATGCCCTTTCTTAAAACTGTTGTATGATTTCAACATCTCGCTGAAGACGCTGGTGATGCAGAATGATGCTTTTGGAAACCGGTTGTTGTGTAAGTAAGGTGCATGTTTTTCACAAAGAGAATTAAAATAATTCATTGCGACGTTTATGTGCTGCATTTATATGTTTAAGGAAAATGAAGTTAATAAATTAACCACAGATGCTTCCCAAATCATTCCCAAATAAAGATTTTTGCTTTCCCAAATCGAGACTTCTTCTTCCCAAATCATTCCTAAATCACTATAGTGCTTCCTAAATAATTCCTGAATCATTCCCAAATAACTATATATGCTTCCCGATTTATTTCCTAAATAGCCATTTATGTTTCCTGAAATAGTACACATGCTTTTGAACTTAAATATAGATGAGCTTTCTTACCTCTTCGCTGACATTTTTGCTCGCATCATCCAGTCTGCTACCACTCCGAGTTTGTTTCGATGCAACCAATCATGTGTATGGTCATCTGCTTCATCTGTTCTCTTCATCTTCAATTTCTCACGTACATCCTCACCCTGAATCGTTTCTTCCAACTGAAAGAACCAAATTTTCGTAAGCAGAAATAAGACAAGACACAATATAAGCTCTATATAATTACAAATGCTTCTCAAATCATTTTTAAATCAACACTTATGCTTCCTAAATCATTTCCAACTCACTACAAATACTTCCCAAATAATTTCTAAATCAACTCTTATGATTCCTAAATAATTTCTAATGCTTCCTAAATACATTTCTACCAAATAGCAGCAGTAATGAGACAATAAAGAGAAAGAAAATTACCTGAACATCCGCTGGAGGATCCCATGCACCATTAACCCATTCTCTATAGATCCTTATGTTCTTAATGTTAAACTCAAGTACCTCAGCCGTATGCTCTATGTTGACTGAAATCTTTGATTTCGTGTTAAGGGATTTTACAAATCCTTTACACCAGTGATTGATATGAAACACTTCTAACTTCTGCATCAGATCTAAAATTGTGTCTGTCTACATAGGTTCTTCTGGTTGAGGAAATGGAGGTGGATGAGGGTGTATCCTCAACACTGAGACTATTTTGGTATGGTTGGTAGATTTTTTGGTGTACAAATCTTCATACTCCACAACAAACATCCTCGACTCAAGTTCTGTCTCCATCTCTTGCTTCACTTTCGCTACATACCACTTCCCATCAGGATATGCTATCTCCACCCTTGAACCGGGTATCAAGTGTTGTGGAACCTCTGAGATATCAACTTGCATCCACATGTACGTGTTAGTAACTATTGATATAAAATTTTATCAAATTTCTGAGTTTTTTAGCATACCTTTGATTGTGATGCTCGAAAAGATTGTAACACAACAGTTGCATCCTCTGTCTCCTCTGAGTCCGCTATGCTCTGATCTACATCTTCCATTTTTGTATCAGCAGCATCAGACATTTCTTCATCTCTCTGATTCTTCTCTGTAACAGCAGCATTAGTAGCAACAACCTTCTCCTTTTCTCTCTTTTTCTTCTCTGTGACAGCAGTATCAGCAGCAGCAGTCTTGTCCTTTTTGCTCTTATTCTTTTCTTTAACACTAGTAGCAGCAGCAACAACAGCCTTGTCCTTTTTGCTCTTATTCTTTTTTTTAACAGTAGTAGCAGTAGAATCAGCCTTGTCCTTTTTGCTCTTATTCTTCTTTATCAACATCATCAGTAGCAGATGCCTTGTCCTTTCTTTCTTTTTCTTCTCTATAACAGCAGTAGCAGTAGCAGTAGCTTTGTCCTTTTCGCTCTTATTCTTCTCTTTATCAGCAGCATCAATAGCAACAACCTTCTCTTTTTCGCTCTGATTCTTCTCTTTAACAGTAGTAGCAGCAGCAGCAGTGTTGTCCTTTTCTCTCTGATTCTTCTCTTTATCAGCAGCATCAATAGCAACAGCCTTCTCCTTTTTGCTATGATTCTTCTCTTTAACAGTAGTAGCAGCAGCAGCAGTGTTGTCCTTTTCTCTCTGATTCTTCTCTTTATCAGCAACATCAGTAGCAACAGCCTTGTTCTTTTTGCTCTGATTCTTCTCTGTATCAGCAGTAGCAGCAGAATCAGCCTTGTCCTTTTCTCTCTAATTTTTTTTTTATCATCAGCATCAGTAGCAACAGCCTTGTCCTTTTTCCTCTGATTCTTCTCTGTATCAGCAGTAGCAGCAGAAGCAGCCTTGTCCTTTTCTCTATGATTCTTCTCTTTATCAGCAGCATCAGTAGCAACAGCCTTGTTCTTTTTGCTCTGACTCTTCTCTGTATCAGCAGTAGTAGCAGAAGCAGCCTTGTCCTTTTTGCTCTGATTCTTCTCTGTATCAGCAGTAGCAGCAGAAACAAACTTGTCATTTTCTCTCTGATTCTTCTCTTTATCAGCAGCATCAATAGCAACAGCCTTGTCTTTTTTGCTCTGATTCTTCTCTGTATATGCAGGAGCAGCAGAAGCAGCCTTGTCCTTCTGATTCTGCTCTACCGCCACATTTTTTTTTGAGGATATATGTGGTCGTGCGACATCAGGATCACAACTCTACAAAATGGTTAACTTTATTAGGAACAATTATTACAATTTTATGAAAGCCTTTCTTAAGTCTTAAATGACAGATAATGCCAACTATACCTCAACATTTTGTTCTGTGTTGCTTGATGGTTGTGTCACAGCTGGAGTTAGAGGTTGTGTCACAGCTGGAGTCAGAGGTTGTGTCACAGCTAGAGTCAGAGGTTGTGTCACAGCTGGCGTAAGAGGTTGCGTACAATCTCTACCACTGCTTGATTGTTGTATCACAGCAGGAGTCAAAGGTTGCGTACCATCTCTACCACTCTGTAAAATAATTCATCTTTTATGAATATTTTTAACTATAATTTAGGACGATTCCTAAATCACTATATATGTTTCCTAAATCCCTACATATGCTTCCTAAATCACTATAGATTCTTCTTAAAATCACTACAGATGTTTTCTTAAATTAATACAGATGCTTCATAAATCACTACATTTGCTTCCTAAATCAATATAGATGCTTTCCTAAATTACTACATATGCTTCCTAAATTCCTACAGATGTTTTCCTAAATCACTACAGCTTCTTCCTAAATCCCTACAGCTTCTTCCTAAATCCCTATATATGCTTCCTAAATAGCATCTTTATGCTTCCTAAATCAATACATATGCAAAATAATTCATATTTTATGAACGAAAAAATCTTACTTCAGCAGATAAAAAGATTTCATCTGTCAGCTCTTGTGTTGGCTCAACACTCTCATTTTGGTTTATCTCCTCTGTTGTTGGCTCAGCTCTTGTGTTGGCTCAACACTCTCATTTTGGTTTATCTCCTCTGTTGTTGGCTCAGCTCTTGTGTTAAGTGGATCTTTCTTTTCCTTGTTCTTTTTATTGCTTGAGAGTTGGGTAATCTGTAAATAATAACTCATCAGTCCAAAATTGATAAATATTTCTAAATTACTTTTCAGAGTTATGAAGACCATACTGTATTAATCAAACCATCTAATTGAAAGTAATCTTCTTCATCCATCACTTTGTCATTCTTTGGTGAAGCCCTCTCATGACTTGAACCTTCATCCAACACTTTGTCACTCTTTGGTGGAGGGCTCACATGAGTTGAATCATTAATCTCTCTTTCACTGTTGGTTGAATCTTCAGTTCCCCTGTCACTCTCTGCTGTAGAAGAACTCAAAGTACATGATTCATCATTGTCATGGGCCATGTTCTCTCCTGTCAAGTAATTCCCATCAGATACATTTTCTGGCTGACTAGGTACGAACACAGGTGTTCCCTGACTATCACTTTGATGACTTTGTTCATTAATCCGCAGCTTCTTCTCAATTTCGGACAACCTATCTTTGATAACCTTGTTGCCATTCCCAACTCTCTTCACAGCTTTATTACCTTCCTCAACCATCTTCATAAGGATTGTAAGTTTCATATCCATAGAATCTCTTGAAGAAGAGCTTGTGTCAGCGGATCTTCTTTGTTTTTCTGATAATGGATAGTGCAGCCTTTGTTTCCCTATTTCATCTTATGCTTCATAGAAATCCAGCTTCTTATTTTCCCACTGTTGAACTGTTATCTTTAAGCCCTGCTTCACAAACCCTATTAGCGTGTCAACATCTTGATCCATGTTATCTTCCATAGTGACGTTTTCCTCAAGATTGTCAGGAGTCCTTGGAAAAATGCATACTACATGCAGCTGCAAAAAAAAAAAAACAAAAAATATTAGCTACAGATCATATTACTCTAACTTCAGAATATTCCTAAACCTTTTCCTAAACTACTCCAGTTCATTCCTAAATCGTTTCCTAAATTTCTGCATATCAGTCGTTAATGGTTCTTAAACATTAGCTACAGATCATATTACTTTAACTTCAGAACATTCCTAAACCTTTTCCTAAACTACTCCAGTTCATTCCTAAATCGTTTCCTAAATCGTTTCCTAAATTTCTGCATATCGGTCGTAAATTTCTACAGATGCTTCCTAAATCAATATAAATGGTTCCTAAATCAATACATATGTTCTTTTAAAATCGTATACAGATGCTTCCTAAATCGCATAAATATGCTTCCTAAATCAATACAGATGCTTCCTAAATCAATACAAATAGTTCCTAAATCAATACAAATGGTTCCTAAATCGCATACAGATGCTTCATAAATCAATACAAATGCTTCCAAATTAATACATATGCTTCCTAAATCGCATACAGATGCTTCCTAAATCAATATAGATGTTTCCTAAATTAATATATATGCTTTCTAAATCAATACAAATCGTTCCTAATTGCATACAGATGCTTCCTAAATCAATAAAGATACTTCCTAAATTGTATACAGATGCTTCCTAAATCAATACAGATGCTTCCTAAATCATAAATTTTTAAGGAGAATTACTTACATCATTTTTTGCTTCTACTTGTAAAACTTCTTCAAAACCTGGGTTCTTCAGCTGCTTATACTTCTCACATAAGAAAGCTGTTGCTGGGACTGATCTGTCAATGGTAGAGTAAGCCGACTGAAGCATTGGTATGGATTCTAGAATCCACAAGTGTAGCGTTAATGAGAACCCATGAATGTCGACTGAAACTCTTGAAAGCTTGTCCTTCGTTATTTTCCCCACTGATTCTAACAGAAGCTTATATGCACTTTTCCCTCATGGATGCTTCATCATTGACTCAAGATTGGTTGCTTTCTCTAAGTACTCTCTTGGATACTTAGCTGTTGAATATCGATGGAGGAAGATGTTTTCAGTTAACAGCAGCATCCCTAAACAGAACTTCTCGTCATATGAACTCCTAGGAGCTCTTCTCATCATATCAATGATGTTTTCTGATGTGTGACTCTCCTGCTCCAATTCATCCCAATCATAGTGTTCTTCATTCTCTTCATTCTCTTGAATCCATTCTCTGCATTTTAGACCAGTCACCATATGAAATTCTCCAATAGAGAATCTCATTGGCTGTCCACCAAAATGGAACAACAACTCATTTTGTTTCTTGGTCACCATTTTTCTTGCCAGTATGCAATAGAGAATCTTGCCTGAGAGCATAATCTTTCCACTTGAATAAAAATTGAGAATCATACCAAGAAAGAAGTTTTTTACTCTCTTAAATTCTTCAACTCCCATTATCTCTTCTACTTGATCCAGGTAACTTATACCGGAGAACTGGTTTATTTTTATAGCTTCCCACTCAGTTTATACCCCCATCTTAAAAACTAGTGTAGGAAGATTAATGGATTCAGTTGGCATTGAAATTGGGTCAGCTTGTGTTGAATTTTCCTTTTTTTCTTTACATTTAACCTGTTACATGAAAAGAAAGAACAATATCAATATAGATGTTCATTTAAAATCGCATACATATGCTTCCTAAATCGCTACAGATGCTTCCTAAATCAGTCCAGATGCTTCTTAAATCAGTCCAGATGCTTACTAAATCGCTACATATGCTTTCTAAATCACCACATATGCTTCCTAAATCAGTCCAGATGCTTCCTAAATCAGTCCAGATGCTTCCTAAATCAGTCCAGATGCTTCCTAAATCAGTCCAAATACTTCCTAAATCGCCACAAAGGCTTCCTAAATCGCTATTCAATACAGATGCTTCCTAAATCAATACAGATGCTTTTCTCAAATACTTCTCAAAATGCTTCTCAATTGTGTCCTAAAAAACTATGAATCCTTCTCAAATACAGATGCTCAAATACTCAAATCAATACAGATGCTCAAATGCTTCCTAAATGCTTACTAAATCCTTCACAAAATGCTTCTCAAATGCTTCCTAAATGCTTCTCAAATGCTTTCTCAAATGCTTCTCAAAATATTTTCCTAAAATACTACGGATCCTTCTCAAATGCTTCCTAAATAACTTCATATACTTCACAAATATCTTATTTTACCAAATCATTACTACGCATCCATTCAGTTACACAGACATTCAAGTTTGCATTATGTCGAACACTTTATATGCATCATCAATTCTACACATTTAAATCAAATTTGATGATACCCCAAAACACACAAACACAAAAATCATTGATACCCAACACACAAAACACAAAATTGATTCAATTCACAGACACAAACATTCATCAACGAAGACCTAAATCTATTAAAATACAAAATCGATTAAAATTTAACAAAATACCTAAATCGATTCAAAGAAAATCCAAATCCAAAAAACTATAATAAAAACTCATCGAGATTCAGAAACAAAAACGAGCGTAAAATCAACATATTTTGACGGAATCTCGAGATTGATATAGTTGGGGCCAGAATCGCAAGATTGATATAGTCGGGGCCAGATTCGCGAGATTGATATAGTCGGGACCGGAATCGCGAGATTGATATAGTCGGGACTAGAATCACTGGAGATGGAAACCTAAATCGCCGGGAAAAGAAACGGGAAAATTGACGGAGAAAAAAAAGAGAAACAGTGTTATTTGTGAAAAATGTTATATTTTAAAAAAGAAGGATATGATAGTCTTTTAACTTTTAATAAATGCTAAAATAGTCTTAATTTTAAGCGTGAATGCTATTTATGTCCCAAAAAATAAAAACAGTGCTAAAATTGAGAATTGTCCTTTATTTAATGAAACTAAAATTTAACAAAATTCTATGGCATTCCTTTCATTATTTAAGTGTTTTTTTAATCATATATTGTTATATACTGGATTTGTAAAATTTATATATAACATTTTTAATGACATTTTCTTGATTTAACACTTTTAATAATTATTTATTTTAAATATATTTAGACTCCGCTAAAATATATATATATTGATCTTCTCAATATGCAATTGAAAATGGATAATTTATGTGAGGAACATGAACATGTCGCTGGCTTGTTGTCTTGATTGGAAGAGACAAACTCGACATATAAAAGCACCTGCATTGCAAGTCTCTCAAAGTGAAGATAAACTCTCAAAAGTCTCGGATGCATTATGTTAGATTGTCATTTTTTTCCAACTATATACAATAGTAATTTATGTTAATTATTTTGACAACAAGATCTTATCCTAACTAGCTAGAATTCATATCCAAATAAAAAACTGTATATATCCTAATTTCCTAAGTACATTTTTCAAGTTAGAGTATGATTGTTATAACAAATATCAAAGTTGACAAAAGGATACTTAAACTGAACGAGTCCTATGTTCAGTTGTTTTGATCGACATGGCTGATCTCGTAACAATATCGCCACCATGGATTGTTTGGTCAACCTTAAATACTAGGAATCAAGAGATCTTCAATGACATACATCTTCAACCAGCTGGAACCTTTCTCCAAGCCATCCTCAACGTTTGCGAATGGCAATCAACCATATGCATAATATTAATATTGATCCTTATTACTAACGTAATGATCTTATTAATACGCATGTTAGGTGGTTTGCCATGTTCAGTTTTGATATTGAATCAAATCAAAACAAATCAAATCAAATCAAATCAAATCAAACTTGTCCAATAAATTTTATAATTTAGTTTAACTGTTCAAAATAAAATAACCAAAAAAACTAATGCATTGGAGTAATCTATGGAATAAAAAAACAAAAATAATAAGTTTAAGTTAAAAATCAATAACCTCATACATAAAAGAATTAAAAAAAACTACTGCATGTGGTGCCAGTGCCATTCTCTTACAAGTACTGAGTCAGTCCTTGTTCATGACACCCACACATGACAGTTACTTTTATTTTAAATTTACGTATTTCTTTGAACCAACAACTTCCCAGAGGAGAGATCACAGTTTGCTAAACTACTAATGGCGTTAAACGTGATCAAGACCGTTCGAGTCAGCCCTGCTACAAACTCATCCAATGACTCAGTCAACTCCTTCAATCTCCCTCTAACCTTCTTTGACTTACGCTGGCTAGAATTGCAACCCGTTAAACGAGTCCTTTTCTACAAACTCACCGAGTCAACACTCGACTCAATCTACTCTGTGATCCTCCCTAAGCTCGAGCTCTCTCTCTCTCTTGCCCTCCGCCATTACCTCCCTCTCGCCGGCCGCCTCGTTTGGGAGCCACAAGATCCAAAGCCGTCCATAGTCGTCTCAAAACATGACACAGTCTCGCTTACTTTCGCAGAGACCGACGCAGACTTCTTCTTGATATCCAGCAATGGAATACGTCCGAGGACCGAGTTATATCCCCTTGTACCCGAGTTAACGGTCTCCGATAATTCTGCGGCCGTGTTTTCTTTGCAAATCACGTTATTTCCAAACCAAGGATTCTGTATCGGCTTCACAGCTAACCATGCTGTCTTCGACGGTAAATCATGCACAATGTTTATAAAATCATGGGCTCATATTTGCAGATTACAAGAACATAATGAAGTCCCTCTTTTACCGGATGATCTAACTCCAAGTTTCGATCGTTCGGTCATAAATGTTACACGTGAACTTGAGTCAAAGATGATGGAATTACTGTTGTGTCTCTCAAAGGACAGAGACAACTTTAAAAGTCTAAAGCCACCTCCCATCAGTGAGATCAGTGCCGATGTTGTCCGTGCCACGTTTGAGTTAACCGCGGAGAACATAGAGAAACTTCGGGAGCGAGTCAAGAACGAAACAGCTCGCTCTCCACTCGATCTTCACTTGTCAACATTTGTCATAGCGTACGCTTATGCATGGACTTGCGTGGTTAAAGCGCGTGGAGGCAACGCGAATAGACCGGTGCGATTTCGGTATGTAACAGACTTTAGACAACGGTTAGACCAGGTTTCAGCCAACTACTTTGGTAACTGTGTGATTTCGGTAGGTTGGTTTCAATATGAAGCGAGGGTGTTTTTGGAACAAGATGGTTTTATTAAAGCAGTTGAAATTCTTAGCGATTCAGTGAAAGGCTTAGGGTTGCGAGGGATAGAGTCACTTTGTGACGAGTACGTGGAGGGAACAAAGAAACTGAAACCGGGTGCCCAGTCCGGGTTAGTTACAGGGTCGACCCGTTTAGGGATGTACGAAGTAGATTTTGGGTGGGGAAGACCAACTAAAACCAAGCCTTTATCTTCTGACCACAGCGAAGGATTCTATCTGTCGGAGAGAAGGGATGAGCCAGGTGGTGTGGAGATGGGTGTATGCTTGAAGGAGAGTGAGATGAATATTTTTCTTTCTCTATTTAGTAATGGCCTAAGCGATTAGCCTTTAATATTAAGAGCTATCCATTGGTGTAGAACCCCATTTAAATCTCTTAACATTAAAATATTAATACTTTATATATTTTAATTTTAATTTTAAAACCAAATATGAACATAAACCAAATGAGTATCTCAACAAGAGAGACTCTCTAGTCCTCTCTCTTACTCTTTCTTTGTTTTTAATATTTTAATAAATGGTATATAGTATAGATAATCTTAGCCCTGCCAGTTTGGTTTTTCTGTTCGATTCGACTCGGTTATTTCGGTTTTTTGGTTACTTCAGAATTTGAAAATCTTACCAAAAGAAACTAAAAATTAATTTCAGTTCGGATTGGTTCGAAATTCGGTTATTTTTGGTTTTAAAAATCTTTCCGAAATAAACCAATTTTATTAAAAATCCGATTGTTTCCGATTATTTTTGGTTATTCTCAGTTATTTTTGGGTATTACTTGCAATTGTAGAAATGCATCATCAAACATTCAAATTACACAAAAACCATCATCTTGCTGGTTCAAATAAAGACTAATAAGTAACAACAAACATGCAGTCAACAAAAAAGATCAAGAGATAAGTAATCTCCTCCGTAGTTGGTACGGCTAGACAGTACTTAAGTTTAGATATCAAAAGTCCAATACATAGCAAGACACAGAACGCTGAGGGTAGAGTTTGTATCAGTCTTAGTCTTACGTTAGAAACAGAGATAGACGGTAACAAACTCTACTATAGTATCAGTGAAAGACAAAAAAAGATAGAGAGATAGATTGGGATAAGATATAGAACAATCAACAAAACAAAATTGACAAAAACAGAGAAGTCATTAGTTGTTCACCTGTTGGTAGTGTCCGAGTACCTACACAAAATAAAAGACAGTCAAACGACAGAACAGAACAATCAACAAATTAAATTGACAAAAACTGATAGGAACAAAACAAAATTATCAAATCCTTACTTTTTTATCTCATGGATCAAAACAATCGACAAAATTATGCAAGTTAAACAAACTTGATTAAGACAAGAATTAAACAAGGTATGTCTGAAATTAATTACACAAAGTTAATAAAATCCAGAGTTAAACAAGCAATGTATGAAACAAACACAAACTTTGATAAGATATAAAACACAACAGCAATTAATTAGTTTTCTGCATTTGTAAAAAACACAAAAAAAACAAACAGCAATCAACGATAAAAAAACAGAGTAATGTTTAATCTTTTGAAATAGACAGAATAACACATTACAGACTTTGGTTCTTTTAAAAACCAACTTAAGTTGCAAGTTTCAAATTAAAACCAAACCAAACACGTTAGTTTCAATTTTCTGGTCACTACAACAATCAATTGATTATAGATTAACAATAGCAATCCAAACTCTGATTTTTTTTTTTCCCAAGAAACTTCTTTTAAAGTAATGCTACCATCAAATAATTAAAATTCAGGCAAAAAGCTAACAATGAGGCCTAAGAAGATGAACTACATCCAAAGTCTGATTATCAAAGTATATCAAAGTATATCAAAGTATTATTCGGTGTAATTATATTAAAAAAATGCATGGTAGGTGATATCATTTCTTGTTAAGTTTGAAAACCGAATCAAATCAAATAAAATCAAATCAAACTTATCCAACAAATTTTATGGAATAAAAAATAATAGATTGGACAAGTAATCTATCATCTATAGAATAAAAAACAAAAAATATTAGTTAGTTCAAAATTAATAACTCCAAAAAAAAAGGAAAACAAAAACTAATGCATGGGTGCGAATCTCCACGTTCATGTTTGTTGAAAATCACAGATCACACATCTCAACCTTTTCTTCCAAGTGGGTACTTTGTCCAATTATAAGAATTAATCAAATAATGCAAGAAGCCATATTTAATTCAGGAACTCTTATTATAAATAAAAACACAGAGACGCACACAACAAGTAACACAGATATCGTTGTTTGCTAAGCTACCAATGGCGTTAAAAGTGATCAAGACCGTTCGAGTCAGTCCTGCTACAAACTCATCCAATGACTCAGCCAACTCCTTCAATATCCCTCTAACCTTCTTTGACTTACGCTGGCTAAAATTCCATCCCATTCAACGAGTCATTTTCTATAAACTAACCGAGTCAACACGCGACTCATTCTACTCTCTGATCCTCCCAAAGCTCTCTCTCTCTCTCTCCCTTGTCCTCCGCCATTACCTCCCGATTGCCGGCAGCCTCGTCTGGGATCCACAAGATCCAAAGCCATATATCACTGTCACTAAGCATGACACAATGTCGCTTACTGTCGCTGAGACTGACGCTGACTTCTTCTGTGTATCCGGCAATGAACTACGTCCGGCGATCGAGTTACATCCCCTCGTACCCGAGTTAATGGTCTCTGATGACTCGGCGTCCTTGTTTTCTTTGCAAATCACGTTATTTCCGAACCAAGGAATCTGCATCGGCTTCACAGTTAACCATGCTTTCCTGGATGGTAAATCATCAGCAATGTTTATAAAATCATGGGCTCATATTTTCAGATTACAAGAACATAATGAAGTCCCTCTTTTACCGGATGATCTAACTCCAAGTTTTGATCGTACGGTCATTAATGTTCAAAGTGAACTTGAGTCACAGACTATGGAACTGTTGTTGTATCTCTCAAAGGACAGCGACAGCTTTAAAAGTCTGAAACCACCTCCCATCAGTGAGATGAGTTCTGATGTTGTCCGTGCCACGCTTGTGTTAACCGGGGAGCACATAAAGAAACTTCGGGAGCGAGCCAAGAACGAATCAGCTCGTTCTCCACTCGACCTTCACTTGTCAACATTTGTCATAGCTTATGCTTACGCATGGACGTGCGCGGTTAAAGCGCGTGGTGGTAACGCAAATAGACCGGTGCGACTTCGGTATGCAGCAGACTTTAGACAACGGTTAGACCAAGTTCCAACCGAATACTTTGGGAACTGCGTGCTAACGATAGGTTGGGCGGAATACGAAGCGAGAGAGTTTTTGGAAGAAGATGGTTTTATTAAAGCAGTTGAGGTTATAGGTGATTCAGTGAAGGGTTTGGATTCGCGAGGAATAGAATCACTTTGTGAGGACTATGTGGAGGGAAGGAAGAGCTTGAAACCGGGTACACAGTTCGGGTCAGTTGTAGGGTCGACCCGATTAGGGATGTATGAAGCAGATTTTGGGTGGGGAAGACCAACTAAAACCACAGTTTTATCCACCGAAGAATTCTCTATGTCGGAGAGAAGGGATGAGCCAGGTTGTGTGGAGATGGGTGTATGCTTGAAGAAGAGTGAGATGGACATTTTTCTTTCTTTATTTAGTAATGGCCTAAGTGATTAGCCTTTAAAATCATCTTTGTACTCATGAATAATATGTCATTTTCGTTGGTTTTCTTAATTAATAATAATCTCTTTGTTCTGCAAAGGATTGTCGTTCTGAAGTTATATTTTTGTTTCCAAAAAGGTCTTATTATATTTTCAATACATTTTAAAAATCTATTTTCTAAATATTTTCCTCATTCAAATCTAAAAAGTAAAAGCCATTGTATTTAAAAGGATCCATTTTTGGTAATTAATCCTTGTATTTATGTCATTAAAATTTAGTTAGGGAGTATATTAAAATAAGAGCATATTTATATATATAAACAATTTCTATATTTGTGTTAAATATATAGTAGTAATCATTATGGGAGAAACTGCATGAAATTGTTTGAAATCAACTACAATACGATGTCAAAGTTTGCACATAAGACGCTTATAGTATATACTACACGATAGTTAAGTTATAACTCAGTCTAGAAAATGATTTCATAGCACCCATACTCTGCAACCATGGGTCTGTAGTCTGTTTCAGACCTGACTTTATTGAAATCTCTATTTGTCTTACAGTCTTATTAAACTTATGTCTCTTTTGTGTGCTCAATTGGAACCTTCTGTTGGTTCAGATTCTTTGAACCTCTTAGTTGAGTTCTTAGATTTCAACACTCGAGGAACAACTCCACAATATCAACAATAAACCAATCAAAATATGGTTGATTTGCTACGTTTTTATTTTTTTATTTTTGTCAGCAACCTTTTCATTCCAAAAGAAAAAGAAAAATTCTCATGACAAAATTTTTGCAGCATTAAAACTTTTGCTTTAGTAGACTATCATTTTTATGTAATTTAGCAACAAGTGATGCTACTTATATCATTATATTTTATATTTGATGTTTGTGTTCCCAACCTTTTTTCGATTCTTCTTCTACCAACTATTATTGACTTGATTAAATATCCAAGAAATATTTTTTTACTCTGACACTAAAAAAATATAAGAATATCAAATATCAAACTAGGTGAACAACACCTGTTTTATTTTATTAAGAATACACCTTTAATTCGTATTACAGTATTACTTAAGTGTTACAACGAAAAACACTCGTAGTCAGGACTAGATTTAGTTTTTAAACTTGGCCTCAAGGTCTTTGACAACATTAACATCTAACTGAAACGCCTGAGCCAAAATCTCTGGATTAATAGGTGGCATTGATCCAAACACAGTATCTGCGATCGTGATAACACCAGCGTTCTGACTACTCAGCCCAGCAAAGGCCACCGCCGGGGTCTTCCCGATATTCACTTGAAAATAGATCATTCCTATTGGGAACACAAATACATCACCAGGGTTCAAAACTTTGGCAAATAGACGGTTTTTGTCTTGATTGGAAGAGACAAACCCTACATATAACGTTCCCTCAACAAGGACAAGGATTTCAGTTCCACGAGGGTGCGTGTGAGGCAGGTTTTGACCATATGGTGCATAGTCTATACGGACCAAGGATATGCCCATAGTGTTTAGCCCTGGAATCTGATCGACATTGACTTGTTACATTGGATTTGACCTTATTATCGGTGTTTCCAGCCTGGTTGAGGCCTGAATAAAAGAAATCGTCTGCCTTGCTTGCTTCGGATCCTTACAAAACTTACCATTCACAAAAACTGCAAGAAGAAAATATTGTTTTGAAAATTGTATATTAATCATAATAAAGGAGAATATGCAACAAATATACAAGACTAGAGAACTAGAGAAACATAGTTTTTTTTCCATACCACCATTGTTGAGGTTACCAACGGCCACACAGAAGTCTTGGAGTGGACTTGGATCATAAGCTTTGGCGAAGGAAATGACCAAAGCCGATATGGTAAATAGGATAAGAGTCATGGAAAACCTCATTTTTAGACAAAAGGTTCTACTAATGCTTTTTCAAGATTTGTTGTATGTGTTTTGGTTGTAAGTTGTGAAGCATTTGAGCTCAGTTTTTGTAGTACTAGAGCGTGTATCATATTTGACGTGGTCCAAAGTTATTCTATACATTTTTCTTTCGTATGTTTCAAAGTGGCAGTTTAAAAACGTTTAACAAGTCTATTGTTAATTTAAGTGTTAAGTTCTATGAGTTTCTAACTCAACTAATAGACAATTAGTGGATTTTCCCATATCACTTATATATAACTGGTAGTTTTTTTATACATTCAATATGGAATTCTAACACATTCCCTCGAGTTGGTTTTTATTAGCCTATCTCGAACCAAATCCCACTTTATGACCAGTAATATGTCTTTCTTGGGCAGCCTACTTGGGTCATAATTTTTATGGACTTCCAACTCAAAACCAATCAGGAATGAATATATTAACACATATCACTTGTATGTTAGTGCTAGTCCTCTTATACATTCGATGTGAGATTCTAACATTAAACTATTTTTAATTAAAATTAGATTTGCACGACTATATATATACGTATACCTTGTATCCCTTTCGAGAATCAAGCGTGTTATAGGCATATTTTAGGCTGAGAGTAGTAGCAGTTTAATACCCGATGTTAAATGTATGAACTGAACCAGAACTAGAGTCATTTGTCTAGGACACATTAAAAATAGATACTAATTCAAAAATGCAGTTTAATAGGTTCATTATCTTGGTCTACTTCAAAATCATTGGTCTTTTCACATTTTGGATTAGTTTTCTCTCTTACAAAACTCAAAGACTTATTCAACGCAGGAAAAGTAATGTTAATACTAGATAAGCAAATTACGCGTTAAAAGATCATTTAGTTGGTAAATATCCTAGTATCGAACTGCCACAAAGACAAACGTAGTGAACAAATTTCCAACATGTATGTTCGAAGGTCTCATAAAATCAACCATTTCAATTTGTGTCTCTCTTTTTCTAAGAAAACACGCTTTATCAAACTCATAATTCCATCAAAATGATACTTTGATTGTGTCCATTTCGTATCAATGGATTCACTTCAATTTTTGACTTTGTTTTAAAAGGTTGAAGTTTGTTTGTTTGTTTACTTAATTAGGTGATTTTCTTTTGGTAAAATAAAATAAAATGATACCCCCTTTACTGCTTCAAAAATCATTCACAATGGTTTGGAATAAGATTTTAAAGGAGTACAAAATAAAATAAAAATTTCTTTTTTTCAGTGGTGAAAGTTTTGTCTTACAGTTTTCCCTTCATAAATATTAACTTTTATGATTTTAGATGTGATTTAGTAACAAATTGATGCATTTTATTTAACCAAAAAAATGATGCATTTTATTTAACCAAAAAAATGATGCATTTTATTTAACCAAAAAAAATGATGCATTTCAATAAAAGTTAATATTTCTATTGACCTGGGTAGTTTTATCTTTTGTAACAACTTTTAAAGACCTGATTAGGTATTCCATGAAAAGCAAGACCACAAAGGCTTGATTTATTAAAATTTAAAAACTGACTAGCGTTTCTTAGTCCTTGTACTTTTATTCATATTACAACATAAAATAAATGATGTTGGTTTAACCAAAGTTGCAATACAAGGACGACACTAACATGACAGTAAGATTTAGGTCTATCACTTACCTACTTACTTCGAGTACCTTAGGATCGATCCACAGAGAAATAAACAATTGACACACCAAGAATGAAAGTCATGTTTTAATCTAAGCAATAAAAGAGTTCGAGTTTATGAAACAAAATCTGAAAAGTAAACCAAGCGGGAAAACTCTCGGGATAAAAGTAGACACTTCGGGTGATCGATGGCTAACTAGGAGGCTTCGTTCTACTTTATTAAGTTAATCCTTCAGTCTTAAATCACTAATGATGTCTAATCTACTGCCATGGGATTAATCTCTTCCTTAATCACATATTTCATTAGCGATTAAGCAATCATGAATCATTAATTACAAGTGATATGTTGTGTTTTTATTGGCTTCAATGCATGGTTTTATTTCAAAACTCATTACATTTGCATAGCATATTAAGATTTAGTTGCATTGTATAGCATAATTTGCATATGCATGTTCTTTTGTAGGCTTGGAGGTGGAATAGAGTTAAATGGATCAAAAAAGAAGAAATGCTGTTTTAGATCCATTCTTAAGTGTCTCAAGGATCAAAAAATATTAAGGCACTCTGTTGTGATCTAGCTCCTGAACTCTTCATGAAACTTATATACAATCGAGTTAGCTTTCTACTGAAGGTGATTTGAAGCCAATATGAGCTGTGGTTCGAGAGATATGTCTAAATTAGTGATATAACACAAGAGTAAATCGACCAGAGCCTATTGACACGACAAGGCCGATAGGAAGCTGAAAAACGACCAGTGGAACACTATCGATCAGACTATCAACCAGAGACGTCTATAGGGTGTATCGACCACTCCTATCGATCAAGCATGTCGGTAGTTACCCAATTTTTACACTTTTGATGACTTTTCTATTTTGTGTTGACTTTTTATTTTTTCTTATTTTGGACTATAAGAACATCTCCAACCCAATTCTTTATATTTTACTCTAAATAGAGTAACTCTATAATAGAGATGAATTTTACTCCAACCCATTTCTCTAGTTTTAAATCTAAAAAGAATATTCCAAGTATATTCTTAATAATTAGTTTCCTAAAAACATCTATTATTTATCAAAATTATAATTTTAACCCACATATTTTATTTAAGCCAAAAATTAAATAAAATTATGATTTATTACATAAATAAAATTACTAGTTTTTGTTGCGTTATGTTTAATTTGTGTTGTTTTCGTTAATTTTCTTGGTAATTTATTACGTAATTTTGATTATGTTATTGTATTTCTAATAAATAAAAATTGTTGTTATAATTTAAAGTTTTAGTTATACAGCTATTTTTAATTTATTACCAACATTTATCTAACTACATAACTAAAATATTATTTAGTAATATTGTTTTAAGTATAAGATAAAAACATATAAAAGTTAGATGACTGTTTTATAAATAACAAAAAGTTTTACTCTATAATAGAGTAATGAATATGATTACTCCAAATATAGAGTAATTTTTTCAAAACTCTATTTTATAGTGAGATAAAGAGTGAGGTTGGAGCATGTTTTACTCTATCATAGAGTTTAGAGGAGAAAATAGAGTAGGGTTGGAAATGCTCTAAGTACCCTAAAAAACCTAATTAGAAGGTTACTTTTGTTAATGAGATTTTGTTTAGCCTCTTAAGAACCTTTGTGTGAGATCTCTTGATTCAAAGTATCAAATATTCTTATCTTCTTAAATCTTTCAACTATTCTTCTTATAATTGTGATTATGCATCAATCAAACCAATTGATTTGTGTTTTCATAGCCATGAGTGAGTAGTCTTTTAGATGAGTTTATGGTTTGGCAATTGAGATGATTGATGGATTATTGGTGATGTTTAGGGCTAGATTATATGTTAGTCTTTAATTTAGGTTGCTAGTAATGCTAGATTAAGCAAGAGATTGTTAGTCTAGATCATTTGCATTTTCATATCCACAATGTGTTTGTAAAAATGCTTGAATGAAACTTAAATGTGTTTTTCATGCCTAGTCTATTATGGTAGTTGACTAGGGTGATTAGTGGTTGATTTAGAACTTGTTATTAATACTCATTAGTCATTTGAATTGCCAATGAGAGTTGATGATGATTCAGTGGTTAGTGTAGAGACTAATTCCATGAGAATGGATTAGTCTAGTTAATGATTCTTTATCCTAAGACATTGCTCTTCATGTGTTCTTGCTTCATCATACATTCATCATTTCATCTTAATTTAATATCATTTCCTAGACTCAATGTTTTTATCTTATTAATTTCAAATCCGTTTTTAGTATTTCCTGCTTTAAAAGAGGCTAAGATATTCCATCAAAAACATAACATGCCTTCTAATTAGGTTTAGAGACTATTTATAGTGAAAAATAAGAGAAATATGGTTTAATACATAACCAATCGGGTTAATCCGGTTAAGGGCTCGAATCTGAAATCTCAGACCGGCCCAGCATCGTGGGATCCCACTGCAAGGCACCGCTGCTCTCCATCGGTGAGAAGACCCCACTACATCTGACCACTGGAATTCTCTGCCTACATGATCGAGCTATGCTTCCTCGATGGTTTGCCAAGCATTATTCAATCTGCTTCACAATGGTATCATGGAGCCGGTGCAATAAGCCACTGAAGAGCCACGACGTCGTGATGCCGCTGGAACTCTTTGGTGTCTCCTCATTGATGCATACTTCACTCCGTGAACCATTAAAACAAGATAAGATGCACCTAAACACTAATATGAGATGCAAATGAGATGAAAATAAAAGGAAAATGCAATGTAAAATACTGTAAAAAAGTTTTTTCTTTTAAACTTAAAAATATTATAAAAAAATGATATATCATAACACAAACCAACTTATCAGTTTTGTAAATTTGTTCAACTGAGTAGTTTTCGTTACTCTCAGCCAACCACCTTATATTTTTAATTCTACCTTACTTTGGAAAAGAGGAACAAAAGACATGCAATCTTCAACGCCAGGGACAGTTTTTAGAGCAATGTATTTCAACTTTGGAAACACAAATACTCGCGAAATTTATAGGACGAAATTCACCAATTTATTGCATAGCTGGTTTCACAAGACTGAGGTAAACCATGAACTAGTTTTTTCTTTTCTTTCTCCAGCTGCTTTCTAATCACAATAATCTTATTCTTAAATAAATTTACATATCAGTAAAACATGATATACTCTCGGTTTGGCACATTAATTCGTTCAATATCAAATATCCTTACAGCTATTAAGACTTGATTAAGTATATAACTACTGATTATAGGTGTGGTGCTAAATACCACAAATTGTATTTTATAAGCGTAAGTATATATCAAAGGGCTAAACTTTTGTGCGAAGCAACAAATTTTAATAGTGAGAGCTCGTGTGAGAGGTCGTAATGTGAATTTCTCGACTAAGAATTAGGTAGAAACTAGATGGCAAATTTGAAGACTTTGTCGGCCTTAAATAGGGTCTTTTTTTCTTTAACTTCCTCCTTGAATCTCGTCCGTGATCTGCTGTAACTCCCTCCGAAATATCTTCTCTTCGATCTGACCATTACTTAACTTGTTCTTACTCGACATCCTGCGGGAGGTCGTATCGCAGCAGGATCTTTGGTAAGTCCTAAGTATGCGATGTGTTCCGTTTATTGAGGTTAACGGGCTCATGTCAATATTTGAGCCCATATAGGTTTTGGGTAAATATGAGCAGGAGTCGGTGCGAAGCCCGGATCCAACAATAGCCGTGACGATAAAAAATGTTAAGATTAAATCAATATAAGAAAGGTAATATTTATAATTAGAATATCAAATTAGATGAACCAAATATATTTTGTTTTATTAGGTATATCTTTTTCATAGTAGTATTATTGAATTGTTACAATGAGAAACACTCTTGAAAGAGATAGACTCAATTCTTGGGTGCAAACTTGGCCTCAAGGTCTTTGACGACATTTGCATCTAGCTGAAACGCCTGAGCCAGAATCTCTGGATTAATCAGAGGCACTGACCCAAAGACGGTGTTTGCGATTGTGATGACACCATCATTTTTACTACTCAATCCCGCAAAAATAAACCGCTGGGGTCTTCCCGATATTCACTTGAAATGGATCATTCCTATGGGGAACGCGAATACATCACTGGGGTTCAAAAATTTGGCGAATTGATGATTTTTTTCTTGATTGGAAAAGAAAAACCCGACATATAATGTTCCCTCAACAAGAACAAGGAACTCAGTTCCACGTGGGTGCATGTGAGGCGGGTTTTGGCCATATGGTGCATAGTCTATGCGGACCAAGGATATTCCCAAAGTGTTTAGCCCTGGAATATGATCGACATTGACAGTTGTGATGTTGGATCTGACCTTATTATCGGTGTTTCCTGCTCTGTTGAGGCCTGGGTAGAATAAATCTTCTGCCTTCACTTGCTTCGGATCCTTACAGAACTTATCATTCGCAAAATCTGCAAGTAGAAATAGTGATTTGAAAAATATTTATTACAGCAGCTTCAAATTTAATCATATGTAATAAAGGAGAATAGTAAGTAGTAGAGAGTTAATGAATCCGAGTTTTATACGCACCACCATTTTTGAGGTCATTAATGGCTACACAGCAGTCTTGGAGTGGACTTGGATCATAAGCTTTGGCAAAGGTAATGACCAAAGCCGATATGGTAATCAGGATGAGAGACTTGGAAAACATCATTTTCAGCAAAAAGGTTATACTAAGGGAAAATTGGAAAAAGATGTTTTTGATATGTTTTGTCCATCTATACTTTTTGAAATAATGTTTGTCCATCTATGTTTTTTGAAATATTTAACTCCATTATACCCTTGATTTAAAAAAAACCCTACATGGTATAAACTTCTGATGTAGAAAGAAGGTTTAATTATATTTTTTTCCTTTATTTTATTTTGTTAATATTAGAGATAATTTTTTGACTAAAAAAAGGAAAAAATGAAAACATTTATTAGATAAAATAATACAAAAAGGAAAAAAAAAGCAACATAATTCTAAAATCCCCAAATCGATCCCATGACTAGGGTTCTTCCATTCTCTCCGGCGACTAGAGCTTCCATCTCCAGCAAAATTAGCTTCCAACTCCGGCAAAATTAGCTTCCATCTTTGGTGACAAGAGCTTCCATCTGCGGCGGCTTCAGCTTCCATCGACCAAGGCTTGATTTGAAGACTCAAAGACAAGTGAAGCTCTAAGGTTCTCCGGCTAGTCACTTCCATCTATGGTGACAAGAGCTTCCATCTCCGGCGGCTTCAGCTTCCATCGACCAAGGCTTGATTTGAAGACTCGAAGACAAGTGAAGCTCTAAGGTTCTCGGGCAGCTTCTTGATTCTCCGGCGTATTGAGCTTTAATCTCCGACGGCTCTTCAATCTCAGTTATAAAGTTCTTAAAATTGAAAGTCCAAGGTTTGATTTGAAGACTCTAATTTATCTTCTTTGTTCCCTTTTTAATTGTTACAAAGATGATGACAATTTCTTACTGTGTGTTGCTTTTTCGTCATTGTTATTGTTCAATTCTTTGTCTATTAGCAATTGTTAGTCACTAATGGTTGTACAAAGTTATAGCCTTGGTAGTTTTTTTAAGTTTGTTGTTTTTGTGGGTGGTTGTTTCCTTGGAATATAAAGATTGTGTAGTTAGATTCTTCTCAACAAGATTGCATTGTATTCTCAACAAGATGGCTTTGTATTCACTATGTTGGTTGGTGGTTCCTTGATCTCTTAATTTTGTTTGTCAACAAGATGTCATTGTATTATCTATTAGTGTTCTTTAAATATCTTAACTTGTGAATTGACCTTAAATGATCTTGCTTCAATCGTAGCTTATTTTTTTAGCATCACACGAGTGAATGATAGTACTTATTTTGATTTTATCTTATGATTATTTTGATTTTAATAATATTTTTGAGTTGTCTATCATTCATCATAACAATGGGAGGACACTGAACATTGAGATCAATGGGTAAATAACTGAATTTCACATCAACTTCATTCTCTTCTATTTCGTAGTCTTCTGAAACCATCAATTTTAACTGTTGCATAGATGTTGCAGGTTGAAGAGCAAGTAATCTACCACGCTTTTCTTCATCAACAATAAAACCCCACTTCTTCTTATCATTCAATCTCCATACACCACACTTAACATAGAGATTCGACATATTCATGACAAACCCCAAAAACACTTCTATAGGATAAAGAAGAAGTAAATGGAAGAATAAAAATAGGTTTGGGGTTGCATTAACAAAGAAGAAGAACAAAAAGATGAGAAGAAACCGTAAACCCTATTTTAAGACATAATTAAACCGTGAATTTTTTATTTTAACATTTTTAATTATTTTCTTAATTTAAATCTTAAATATTTCCAAATTTCCTTTATATATTCCAAATTTTCTTAAATATTTTCTAGATTAACTTTCCTTATTTTTCGATTCAGTTATTATTTTTATGGCAATTCTAAAAGTTTCAGAATACACATTCTAATAATTTCAGAATATACATGATAAATTCCAGAGAAGGCTCAGTTCCATCAAAGAAAATAAGTAGATCATCTGTGAAGCTTAAGTGAGTAACGAAAGGATCTCGACAGAGGGGATAAGGCCCAAACAGATCTAGTTGCTTATCCAATATATACATCACAATCGCAAATAAGGATGAATAAATCGGATCTCCCTGCCTCAAGCCTTTCTTTCCAGGAATAAAAACCCAACCAATTCGCCATTTAGGGCTATAGAGTACCAAACTGTAGAGAAGCATTCTCTAATCCAGCGAATAAAACGATCAGGGAGCTCCAATGCCTTAAGGATGTTAAGCAAAAAACTCCAACTCAAGTTATCATAAGCTTAGCCAAATCAATCTGAATACAGCCTCTGTTAGTTTCACCATCCTTATTGAAGTCAACCACCGGTTCAGATGCCAATAAAACATTCTCACATAATAGTCTCCCGTGAATGAATCTCACTTGATTATTTTGAACCACATTAATATATATGCTTGGGTATTTGATTTTAGGTTTAGAGTAGTAGCTGTTTAGTAACAAAATTAATATATACTAGGCTAATATCCGCACATATGCACAGATTTTGTTATAAATTATTTTGTCTTAATATTTATTATAGTAACTTTTACTCATTTACTTAAAATTATCTTGAACTACTTTTCCAACACTTATCTTGAACTTTATATGTTCCTCAAACATAGTAATGTATAGACTACATGTGAATTATGTTTTCAATAAAATATTCTTTTAAAATTATGTATATTTTAATTTAAATGTCCGTATATATTATTTAAATTATGGAGTTTGTTAAAATTAGAATTTTATAATCCCAATATACATATACTTAAAACAAATCATGTTCCATGAATAGGCTACTTTGTTTTTAAAATAAAGGTTAAATAAGTAAACCTACATTTACTTGTGATCGCATTAGAAATAGATGAGAAAATGAAAATCCACATGAAATTTAAGAACTTGCATTCAATAATATTTTACCAATAAATTCTTAAAAATAAAATAAAAACTAAAAATAAGTCATATAACTATAAAAAGGTGATTATATATGTTTTTTTATGAAGAATTCACAAGCATGCATCTCGGTTGCGGGTTTGAAAGTGCAAATGGAGATCTAATATAAATTCAATCAATGGAGAGTCGTGTTCATTATTTTAGTTTAAGATACAAATAAAATCATAAAGATGAAATGAGTCACTCACTGAAAAAATGAAAGATATATTAAAAGTTTATTAATTATGGTTATGTTGATATATAGAGGAGGGAGAGTCTTTTTTGCTTTTTGATTTTTATTTTTATGTTATACAATATATAAAATTTTTGGATATAATTACTTTAACTAAATTTTCTATTATAAAATATAAAATATTGAAATGTACTGTTTATCCGTAAAAAACAAAACTAGCAAATTTATTCAGAAAATAGAAGAGAAATACAATTAATAAATTGATTTCAATTCTTATTTAGAACATAAAAATAAATCATAAATTTATTGATTTTTTAAACTAAGGAATAATGTAACTATTTAAATACAATTAAAAATGATAGTGAGAAATATGATTAAACATGATAAAATGTAAGATAAGTTAAAGTTTCATACTATGTGATATTATATTTATAGTTTTTTATCATAACTGATAAAATATCTTGTATATGCTGATATGACAGCAGAATATGGGAGAAAGAGAAGGCTGATATGTCAAGCCTGGAGAGCCTTCATTCTCTCATTATATATAGGATAGGATACTAGTGTAATTTGTCTTCTTCTTTTTTAATTTTTTTTTTGTAAAAGTTTTACTATTTAATGCATGGGAAAGATAAAAACAAGTGTATCTTAAGGCCTAATTCGGTTATTCATCCAAAAATGCAGTTTAGTAAGTGTTTATCTTGGTCGTCGTTAAAATTCAATTTTTTACCTTAAGGAAAAGTAACGTTAATAGTAAAGTAACAAATAACGCGAAAAAGTGTTGGATAATTCCAACATTGAAAAAGGAAACAACATCTCTTTCTAGAAGATGCTAGAAGAGATTAAAGAGAAAAGAAAATTTAACAATGATCTTGATAAGTAAATTTAGATAAGTTTCAGTAATTTACCTTTACTATTGGAATGAGGATGTGTTTGTTTTACTATAGATAAGAGGCTATGGAGAAGTGTTTCATAAGATCTTGAGAGTGATTTAGTTTTGAGAGAGTTTCTAAATCAATAAAAGAAATTTTGTTCTTAAAGCTTTCAAGTTCTAGTTTGATATCTAATATTAAGATTTGAATTGGTATCAGAGCTTAAGTTGAATCTTTGATCTAAGCTTAAGTTGAAGCTTTGATCTAAGCTTAAGTTGAAGCTTTGATCTAAGGATCGTGAGAAGAGGATCACTGCAAGCAAGCATGGTAGACGGTGACCACCCACCACGACCTAAAGAGTTTGGAGGACCATTGATCCAGTGTCCAATGCTTACCGCCACAAACTACACAGTTTGGGCAATGAGAATGAATATGACTTTACAAGTGAGTGAAATATGGGAGACAATAGAACCGGGATCAGTTGATCCGAAGAAGAATTGTGTTGCCTCAGCCTTGTTGTTTCAGTGAATTCCTGAAACATTAATTTTGCAAATCAGAGAACAAGATTCAGCAAAGAAAATGTGGGACGCCATCAAATCTCGACACCAAGGAGCTGAGCGTGTCAAAGAAGCTAGACTTCAAACCTTGATGGCGGAGCTAGATAGATTGAAGATGAATGAAACTGACTCTGTAGATGAATTCGCTGGCAAGATCTCGGGCCTCGCGGCTCAATCAGCTTCTCTTGGACAAACATTAGAGAATGAGAAGCTAGTTAGGAAATTTCTAAAGGAACTTCCAAGAGCAAAATTCATTCATATCGTAGCATCATTGGAACGGGTCTTGGACCTAAAACAAACAAGGTTTAAAGACATAGTTGTGAGATTAAAAGTATATGAAGAACTAATTGAAGAAGAAAACCCAAGGTGAAGATCAACAAAACTCATGTTTTCAAACTCAAACAGAGGAAGTAGCAGAGGCGGAAACAGAGGAGGATCATACAGAGGTAGTTATAACCGAGGAGGGTTTAACAGATGAGGATTCAATAGAGGAGGCTTTAACAGAGGCGGATACAATCGAGGAGGTAATAGTTTTGGAAGAGGCAGAGGACAAGGCAGGTTCAACGGCCAACAAAATCAAGAAAACGATGATCAAAATCAAGAGAAAAAAGATTTATCTAAAGTCATATGCTGGAGATGTGACAAGCCAGGTCACTATGCATCCGTTTGTCCGGAGAAAGCCACAGAAAATAATCTACACAAGACACAAGAAGTCGAGGCTCTCTACGTTCACAAAGTGGTGTTCTTAAACGAAGACAAGGTGATTCTAAAGAATTACGATATCAACAATGGTGATACAAGTGTTTGGTATTTGGATAATGGAGCGAGTAATCACATGACGGGAAACAAAGAATTTGTTTCTCTCAACTATGTCTCCCAACTATGTCTTCATATGCTTTTAATCTCCCAACTATGTCTTCAAAGCTTGTTTGTTTTAGGTCCAAGACCTGTTCCAATGATGCTACAATATGAATGAATTTTGCTCTTGGAAGTCCCTTTATAAATTTCTTAACTAGCTTCTCTTCATTTAGTATTTGTCCTAGAGAAGCAGATTGAGCCACGAGGCCCGAGATATTGCCGGCGAATTCATCTACAGAGTCGGTTTCATTCATCTTCAATCTATCTAGCTCCACCATCAAGGGTTAAAGTCTAGCTTCTTTGACATGCTCAGCTCTTTGGTGTCGAGATTTGATGGCGTCCTACAGTTTCTTTGCTGAATCTTGTTCTCCAATTTGCAAAATGAATGTTTCAGGAATTGACTGAAACAACAAGGCTGAGGCAACATAATTCTTCTTCGGATCAGCTGATCCCTGTTCTATTGTCTCCCATACTTCACTCACTCGTAAAGTCATCTTATTTCTCATTGCCCAAACTGTGTAGTTTGTTGCAGTGAGCATTGGACACTGGATTGATGGTCCTCCAAACTCTTTAGGTCGTGGTGGGTGTTCACCGTCTACCATGCTTGCTCGCGGTGATCCTCTTCTGACGATCCTTAGATTAAAGCTTAGATGAGAATATTCAAGGAAAAGTAAGGTTTGGTGATAATTCATATGTTGACATTGTTGGGAAGGGTACAACTAATTTTGTGTGCAAGAACGACGAGGAGAAAGCACTCAAAGAAATATATTACATACCAGACCTAAAGAGCAACATATTGAGTCTTGGAAAAACAACCAAGAATGGGTGTCAAGTGTACATGAAAGGAGATTCATTGACACTAGACACTCAAGGAAGACTACTAGTACGAGTCAAAAAGATCACCAAACCGTCTCTACAAAATACATATGGAATCAGCAATCCTAGGTGTTTTTATAAAGGCGATGAAACTACATGTAAGAGGCATGTTAGGCTGGGACATGTGATGAGTCTTTATTTTCACTAGTTTTTATTAGTGTTTTTACATGTTTTATTGAGTCTAGAGTTAGGTTTTGTGTCCTTCTGGCCGGTTTTGGTGTTTTAATAGGTTTATACTTTATTGGAGCTAAAATGGACGAAATGGAGTAACTTTGGACGTTTTTACACTTCATGCGATTTAGGAAACACTCTGGGATTGACCGATACTGAAGAGGATCGAGTAAGTACAAAGGGGATTGACAGATCCTAAAAAAGACGGTCAGTCAAAGGAATCTATGAGGTGGCACGTATCGAAGGAAGAATCAATCCAGCAAGAAGGATCGATCCAGATCGCATATATTCTCTAAATCGCATATTAACTCTGATTTTTGACCTATAAGACTTCCTATATAAAGAGATCATTTCTTGAGCGGCCCAGAAGCCCTAGACACAATTTTTCTCAGTTACTTTGTACTTTATTTTCATTTTCAAATCTGTAAACTTTTACTTTGATTTTTCTCAGGTGTATACCATTTTCCATTGCATTTTCAGATTTACACTCTGTCTTTATCTCTTTCTTTGCATTTCATACCATACAACATCATGATCTATCAACCCATTGCCATGGTTGAGTAGATCTGCATGTTGGGAGATGGGATTTATTCAAAGGGATTTCATGTTTAATTAGGTTATTGTTATAGATTAGGGTTATGATGAATAGATCTCTATTTCTAGGAAACTAATGCTTTTGTTAGGTTGACGAATCTATCAAATGATTTATAGGGTTTTATAATACAGTTAGTGTTGGTTATTCTACCCCGAATCTATAGTTTGTGGGCTTGATTTTCAGCCGACAAGAACCAAGGTTGGATTTACAAGTGAACTTTATCAAAACTCGTTAATATATGCTAGCATAGGATCCTAGCGGATTTATACTATAATAACAATCTCATTCGAGAGGTGGTTTATTTGTTTATAGTGTTTTGAGTTCTAGATCTAGATCATTAAATTGCTAATACGCTTAGATATCCTTTTAATTTATTTAAATCTCTGTGATTTCTCAGATCCCAACATTTATTTTAATTGATTTTATTTCCTTTTTATTTTATTTGGATTTTTAGTGACAATACTTTTTCAAATATTTTTCATCCTAGCTCTGTTTAGATCTACAGATCTAAAGTACATTTTACTCTTTGTGGATTCGATCCCACCATTATACTACTGCGCACAATCGTGCATTTGCAGGAACTATTGGTTTGGGTAAAACCTGATACCACATCAACATGTAAGTTTTGGTGTTATGAATAAAATGGTAAAGAAAGATATGGACATAGGAATGCCACATGAGTTACATAAGAATGAGCAAAACAATGATCATCAAGAATCTATAAACCAATTGGAGGAAGAAGAAGACGACGTTAACCATGGCGTGAATCAAGGAGGAGAACCTCAACATAGAATGACAAGATATGGACATGCCATACACCAACCAAAGTACCTTGATGACTATGTGTTACTTGCAGATCAAGAAAGACGAAAACTATTGCTCACAATAGATGGAGAACCAGAGAACTTTCTTAAAGCTATGAATTTGCAATAATGGATTAAAGCGATGGAAGCAGAGTTGGATTCTATCACAAGAAACAAGACTTGGAAACTCGTTAAAAAACCAGATGGGATGAAGCCTATAGGGTTAAAATGGATATACAAGATAAAGAGAAAAGCAGCAAAACAAGCTATATGGCTTAAGGAATTGATGAAGGAAATACTAAGTATAGACGAGAAGGTCATACTCAAGATCAACAACAAGTCGCCCATTGCTCTTACCAAGGATCCAGTGTTTCATGGAAGGAGTAAGCATATACTTTTCAAGTATCACTTCATTAGCGAGTGATTGGAGAATGAGCAGATTAAGGTTGAGCATGTACCTAGTGTGGAAAAAAAGGCGGACATCCTCACAAAACCATTAGGAAGAATTAAGTTCAAGGAAATGAGGAGGTTAATCGAAGTGCAAGAGATAAAACCTCCCAAAGTTTAAGTTGGAATTTAAGAGGGAGAATGTTGGATAATTCCAACATTAAAAAGGAAACAATATCTCTTTCTAGAAGATGCTAGAAGAGATTAAAAAGAAAAGAAAATTTAACAGTTATCTTGATAAGTAGATTTAGATAAGTTTAAGTAATTTACCTTTTCTTTTGGAATGAGGAGGTGCTTTAGTTTTGAGAGAGTTTTTAAATCAATAAAAGAAAAGTTGTTCTTAAAATTTTCAAGTTTTAGTTTGATATATAATATTAAGATTTGAAAAAGAACATTTAGATGGTAAATATCCCAATCTTGAACATGTGTGTGGGAACTGGGAAGGTCTCATAAAAAATAACCATTTCAATTTGTGTATCTCTTTCCAACAAAACATGCTTTATCAAACCCATATTTCCATCGAAATGGTACTTTGATTTTGTCCATTTCGTATCAATGGCATGATTCACTTCGCTTTTTTGCTTTTTTTGTTTGACGTTTGTTTGTTTACTTAAATAGATTAGAGTTGTATCTAATTTGGTGATTTTTTTCAGTGGTGAGAGTTGTTTCTTACAGTTTTCCCTTCATAAATATTAATTCTTCATGATTTTATATGTGATTTAGTAGCAAACTGATGCATTTTATTTAACCACAGAAAATGATGCAACTCTATAAAAGTTATAACTTCTATATTATGGATGGTTTTCACAAAACCTTATTTGATCTGAGTATTTTCATCTTTTCTAACAACTTTTAAGAACCTGATAGGTAACATGAAAGGCGAGACCACAAAAACCTGATTTATTTCAAATTTAAAATTGACTAACTTTTTTAGTTCTTATAATTTTTGTCATATTTTTAACAACATAAAATAAATTATGTGGGTATAAACCAAAATAGCAATACAAGGATGACACTAACACAAACCAAATGATAATTTTTGTAAATTTATTCAAATTGAGTAGTTTTTGTTACTCTCAGACAACTACTTTATATTGAAAAGACATGGTAGAATAGATAGTGTTGAAGGTGGGCCGGACATCAAACCCAAAAGCTCAGCCCAAATTCGTCTCAATTATTCAGAAGACTTAAACTTCGTCAGAAGCCCATTAAGGAAAAACATTTCAGCCCATGGCTGAAAATCAAATCCAAGAAGCCCACTAAAGGAGAAGGTTTAGATGAGGATTATGTGAAAGTGACTACAATAAATAAAGACGGTCATTGTCATATCAGTCTAATCAAAAACTAGGGAGAGATTTGAGCAGAACATTTAATTCCGACATTTACATAACATCCGGCAATCTAAGCCTCAGTGAAACATTTAACCCCAGCTTGTAAGCCTCGGTGGAACATTCAACCATGGCTCATCTCAAACTCATGTTCTTAAGTCATATTCATTTAAGCTTTGGCGTATTTTGTAAATCTTATAGTTCGGTTCACACCTCTAATCTGTAGGACACCTTCCGCAATCAGCAATTGAACCTCGAACCTTGTCCATTCATGAACCTCTTTTCCTTCAGGAAAATATACGAACCCTCCTGGTATTACCGAACTACCCCTAG
Source organism: Cardamine flexuosa (assembly GCA_963555745.1). Taxonomy (NCBI): domain Eukaryota; kingdom Viridiplantae; phylum Streptophyta; class Magnoliopsida; order Brassicales; family Brassicaceae; genus Cardamine; species Cardamine flexuosa. Next base: position 24,454,420 of record OY743215.1, read on the forward strand.
TTGCAGTTTTTAACCAAGAGATAGGACAAAATTCACCTATTTATTGCATAGTTTACTTCAAAAGACTTGAGTAAATAGTGAATTGCACCCTTTTTTTTTCTTCTTTCACACGCTTTTTTCTAATCAATTTAATCCCATTCGTAAGTAAGTTAGCATATATCAATAAAACATTGGGAAAAATGTCAAAAAAAAGTATTAACTTTAAAAAAATAGACGAAAAACGTATGAACTTTCAAAATGTCATTTAAATCATAAAGTTTAGTTTGACTTTTCGATAAAATAGCTAAGTTTCGTTGACTTGGCCATTTTGGGCATGCCATTAAATTTTTGTTAACAATTAACGATTGCGGGTTAATATTTTGTTAGTATTCTCTGTTAAATCAAAATGATGTCATTTTGTAAAAAAACGGATAAACAATATTTGAACACAATAGGATTCAATCATCAGACCTCTAAGCCACATAACAACTTCTTAACTACTGAGCCACAAAAACATATTGATATTATTTCAACAGCGCATATATATATATATATACAATTGTGGTTCAAATTTTCACATGTTTTATTTAAACCATGAACTTTCGAAATATTCATATTTTTGAATAAAAAATATTTATTTTGGATTAAAATATTTATTTTGGATTAAAATATTCATATTTATAGGATACCATTTTTTGGTTTTGTTATTTTAATATTTTGTTGATGGGGATTTTATATATATATATGTGTGTGCAACTAATTAAAATAAGAAAAATAAAAACTTGGATTAAGTAATCCAAAACATGTATATATAAAATGAACTAAAAATAAAAAAAACTAATAATAACCATTGAGTTATAATAACAGTTTTCTTGTTTTGTTATTACAATGTATTTTGGTGGAGGTTTTTCTAAAAATAACAAATCAAAAAAATGTTGATTAATTAAAAAAATTGTAACTATATAAATAAATATTCACAATTAATAATAAAAAAAACACAAACTTTCGAAAAAAAATTGAAATGCCATTTAAATCCAAAAATTTGAATATTTTGACAGTTCATGTTAAATATAAAAATGTGAATATTTCAAAAGTTTATGTTTTAAATCCAAAAAATGTGAATATTATAAAATTTCATGCTTTAAATAAAAAATATGTGAATAATTGAATCCACAATTATATATATATATATATTATATAATATAATTATGCGCTGTTGAGATAATGCCAATATGTCTTTGTGGCTTAATGGTTAAGAGGTTGTTATGTGGTTTAGAGGTCTGCTGTTTGAATCCTATTGTGTAAAAATGTTTGTTTTTTCGTTTTTTTTAAAAAAAACATCGTTTTGATTTAACAGAGAATACTAACGGAATGTTCAGCCATGATCTTCACTTGTTAATGGAAATTTAACGGTATGCTCGAAATGGCCAAGTGAACGAAACTTAGCTATTCTATCGAAAAGTCAAACTAAACTTTATGATTTAAATGACATTTTGAAAGTTCATGCTTTTTTTGTCCAATTTTTAAAAGTTCATGCTTTTTTTGACATTTTTTCCCATAAAACCTTGTATACTTGATTTAGCACAATAATTCATTCAATATAACTTACCCTTTACAGCTCTTTAAGACTTGATTAAGTATATGTCAACTGATTATGGCCGTGACAATAAAACTTGTTAAGACTAAATTAATATAAGAAAAGTAAATTTTATATTTAAAACTAGATTAGAACCTGCCCATCGGGCAGGTTTTTAAAATATTTTTAAAACAAAAAAATTATTTTAATTCAATTAAATATTTATTATAAATAATATATTTTTAATTATTTTAGGAAAAAAAATAGAAATCATGTTTTGTTAGAGAAAATAGTTATTAACAAAATTTTAGTATTCTACATAATGTCCAAAAATAGTTATTAACAAAATTTCTTATAAAAATTTTAAAAATCTATATAATGTCCAAAAAATTTTGGTTCCTATTTTTTTTTTTTTTTTTACTACTATATTAGATAGCATGGACAAAATATCAGAAATCCGAAAAACTAAATCAAATCCAATCCGAAAAAAGATATTAACCTAAAAATCCAAATGAATTCTACATTCCTATATCCGAAAGACCATACATAAATTGAACTGAACCGAGAACCCAATGGATACCCAAAATAATGGAAATACAATTATATATCCAAAAATATTAATAATATTTAGATTGGATATAACTCAATTACCCAAAAATTATAAACCTGAAAATATCAATTATTTTATATCAAATAATTAAAATTAACCAAAATATCTGAAAAGTCTAGGTTATTAATTTTTTGTTAAATCAGCTTTTCTTGATACACACTTGATTTTTCTATACAATTTACTCAATGATATTAAAATTTTATTCTAACCTCATGTATACTCCATATAAATTAATAGAAGTTGAAACTTTTATATCAAAATAATATGCATTATATCATACAAATATCCATATATAATTAAGCATTAAAAATAAATAACAGCATTATTTTTAATTTAGTAGAAAACCATGAAATTTGGAAAACTAACATTGGAAATAAAAACTCTAGGTTAATTTTTTTTTTTTCGTATTTGTTTTAAATATATTTCTTATTTTTAATTATTGATTAGTTAAACTAAAAATTTTGAGATTTCCTTTTTTTTTAAACTACACTTTTTTCTTTTTTATATTTAGTTTAAATTTATTTTAAAATTTATTTCTTGATTAGATAATTTGACATTTTTGTGATTCCCTTTTTCATTTTTAAAAAGCTTCACTTTTTTTTGTTGGGATTTGTGGATTTTAATTGATATTTTGATATATTAACAATTACTGAATTTTTTTTTTTTGTTAGTTTTTTTAATATGTAACATTTTTTATAATTTGACACGTTGCAATATCTGAATAATTAGTTACACGTGTCAATATTTGAATAATTAGTGACACGTATCAAGATCTTATGATTTAGAATTTTGATATTTGCCGGTTTCTGGTGAGTGCAACCCAAATTTATATAATAAGATATTAAATTAGGTGAACAACATAATTTTAATTATTAGGTATATCTTTTTCATAGTAGTGTTATATTATTATTGAACTGTTACAATGAGAAACACTCTTAAAAGATATAGACTCAATTCTTGGGTGCAAACTTGGCCTCAAGGTCTTTGACGACATTTGTATCTAGCTGAAATGCCTGAGCCAGAATCTCTGGATTAATCGGAGGCACTGACCCAAAGACAGTGTTTGCGACTGTGATGACACCAGCGTTTTGACTACTCAATCCCGCAAAAGCAACCGCTGGGGTCTTCCCGATATTCACTTGAAAATGGATCATTCCTATGGGGAACACGAATACATCACCGGGGTTCAAAACTTTGGTGAATAGACGATTTTTGTCTTGATTGGAAGAGACAAACCCGACATATAACGTTCCCTCAACAAGAACAAGGATTTCAGTTCCACGTGGGTGCGTGTGAGGCGGGTTTTGGCCATATGGTGCATAGTCTATGCGGACCAAGGATATTCCCATAGTGTTTAGCCCTGGAATCTGATCGACATTGACAGTTGTGACGTTGGATCTGACCTTATTATCGGTGTTTCCTCTCTGTTGAGGCCTGAGTAGAAGAAATCTTCTGCCTTCACTTGCTTCGGATCCTTACAGAACTTACCATTCACAAAATCTGCAAGTAGAAATAGTGATTTGAAAAATATTTATTACAGCAGCTTCAAATTTAATCATATATAATAAAGGAGAATAGTAAGTAGTAGAGAGTTAATGAATCCGAGTTTTATACGCACCACCGTTTTTGAGGTCATTAATGGCTACACAGAAGTCTTGGAGTGGACTTGGATCAAAAGCTTTGGCAAAGGAAAGGACCAAAGCCGATATGGTAATCAGGATGAGAGACTTGGAAAACATCATTTTCAGACGAAAGGTTATACTAATGCTTTTTCAAGATTGTTTGTAGTATGTGTTTTGGTTGTGAATTGTGGAGCATTTGAGTTCAGTATTTATAGGACTAGAGCGTGTGTCATATTTGACGTGGTCATAGTTATTCTATAAAATATTTCTCTCGCTTTTTTCAAAGTGTAGCAGTTCAAAACGTTTAGCAAGTCTATCGTTAACTTATTATACCTTTTATTAAAATTAGATTTGCACGAAAATATACACAACACCACGGCCAGAGTTTGTACCACCTTCTAGATTCTGTGTGCGAATTCTTGGCCAAAATATAAACGTCACCGCATTACTATAGGCATATTTTAGGGGCTTAGGGTAATAGCAATTTAAAAGCAACATTAAGATATATACTAGTGTTATATGTCTAGGACACATAAAACAAAAAGAAGATATCCATCCAAAAATGCATACTGTTTTATCTTGGTCGTCTCTAAAATTCGGTCTTTTCACTTTTTGGAATAATTTTTCGCTTATGAAACGTAAAGAAGTAACGTTATTACAAAAGTATCAAATTACGCGAGAAACACCATTTAGTTGGTAAATATCCCAGTCTTGAACATGTGTATGGGAAGGTCTCATAAAAGAGATAAACCATTTCAATTTGTATCTTTTTCCAACAAAAGACGCTTTATCAAACTCATAGTTCCATCAAAATGATACTTTGATTTTGTCCATTTCGTATCAATAGCATGACTCACTTCGGTTTTTGGCTTTTTATTTAAAAGGTCGAAGTTTGTTGTTTACTTAAATAGATTAGAGTTATTTAATTAGGTGAATTTTTTTCTGTGGTGGAAAACTTCATGAATATTAATTGTTTATGATTTTAGATGTTATTTAGTAGCAAATTGATGGATTTTATTTAACCAAAATTATTTTCGATGCATTTCTATAAAAGTTAATATTTATGCTTTATGGCTTATTTTATCTTTTGTAACAACTGTGAAAGACCTGATTAGGTATCCATGAAAAGCGAGACCACAAAGACTTGACTTATTAAAACTGACTTGCTTTTTTTTAATCCCTGTAATTTTATTAATATTTTTTTAACAACATAAATGAATGATGTGGGTTTATTTTAGCGTGTAAGACTTATTTAAAAAGAAAATGGCGTTTAATGTTTTTCTTTCTAGTGCGCATATAATTGTTTATGTGATAATTTGTATTTTAATATTTTGTATTTTGATATTTTGTATTCGACGTTGTAACCCTTTTTGTATTTTGCTATTTTAATGGAACTAAGACGGAAAAAAATGGTGTGGGTTTAAACCCAAGCAGCAGGCGCTACACTCACACAAACTAACTGTTTATTTTTGTAATTTTGTTTAATTTTGTAGTTTTCTTTGTTCTTAGATAACTACCTGAAATTGGAAAGATATGCGAGAAGAGATAGTGTTGGAATTGGCCCAAGCACAGTATCCAAAAGCTCGGCCCATATTTGTCTCAATTACTCAGAAGACTCAAATTTCGACAGAAGTCTATTAAGAAGAAACATTTTGGCTCTTTGCCGAAAATCAAATCCTGAGAAACCCGCTAAAGGAGAAGGACTAGGTGGGGAACATGCCGAAGCTCAAATCCAAGGAAAGTTTTGGTTACCAAAGTAGACAACCACGATACTTTGACATTTACCTTACTTTGGAACAAAGGCATGCAATCTTCAATGCCAGGGACAGTTTATAGAGCAATATATTACAACTTTTGTGATACAATACTGGCAAGAAGAGATAGGACAAAATTCACCTATTTATTGCATAGTTGACTTCACAAGACCAAGTAAATCATGAACTATAGTTGTACCTTTTTTTCATTTTTTTCACCAGCTTTCTTTTCTAATCAGTTTAATCTCATTCTTAAATAAATTTACATACATCAATAAAACATGGTATACTTAATTTGGCACATTAATTCATTCAGTTGGGGTTGCAAGTAGATATATTTAAAGTTCACAGAAGTCTCATGGAGAAGTTATGAAGCAGATATTGCGATATACTTGATTTGGTTCAATGAAGATTGTTAGATACAGCGACAGTAGTCATAATATTGACCTTGACGATAGTAGAAGTACAACAGGGCATATGTTCTACTTTGGAACCTTTCCAATTACATAGTCCTCACAGAAACAGGATACAGTTGCACTTTCATCGTGTGAGGCAGAGTTCATGGCGGCAACAGAAGCAGCGAGACAAGCGATATGGCTTCAAGACATCTTGAGCGAAATCACCGGGCAAGAAACTGAACAAATACAGATCAGAATCGATAACATATCTGCTATAGAAATAACCAAGAATCCTCTAAAATTTAAAAAAGAGATTAAGAACACAAATAAAGAATTACTCTCTTTATTAACTTTAGGAAAATCACTCAAAACCTAAAGCTCTTAATGTTTCTCTCAAAACTCTTAAGTTGTATCACAACATTGATTCCTCCTTATATAAGAGAACTCTTAACCTAGTCCTATTCTTATTAGCGATATATTTAGATAACTCCTAAATATATATGTCTTTAGATAACTCCTAAAGCACATAACCCTAATCTCATTAGGATAGATTATATCTCAAGCTTTATTCAAGCTTAATCCAACATTCTCCCCCTTAAGCTTGAACTCAATTTTTTCCAAGTCTTAAACACCAATGAGATCTCTCATTTCCTTGAACTTGATTTCTCCAAGTGCCTTTGTTAGGATGTCCGCTTTTTGCTCACTCCCGGGGACATGCTCTACTTCTACTTGTCCATTTTCAACACATTCTCTAATGAAGTGATATCTTGAATGTATGTGTTTACTTCGACCATGAAACACCGGGTTCTTAGTAAGAGCAATAGCTGACCGGTTATCAATACGAATGACAACATTCTCACCTTGTAATCCAGTGATCTCGCCAAGCAATTCTTGGAGCCAAATCGCTTGCCTTGCTGCTTCAGTACCTGCCATGAACTCGGCCTCACAAGAAGACAATGCAACAGTATCTTGTTTTGTGAGCACTAAGAGATTGGACTTTTACCAAGATAAAATATATGAACTGTTGTGCTCTTTCCATCATCTGGATCAACATTGTGGCTGCTATCGATGTAGCCTATCAGCTTTGGTACCTTTGAAGTTTCACGTTCAAACTTTAAACCAAGACTGGTGGTACCTCGTAAGTATCTCAAGCATTGTTTCATTGCGGCTCCATGAGATTCTTTCGGATTTTGCATATACTGACTCAGTACTCCCACGAAATAGGACAAGTCTGGTCTTGTATGAAGTAAGTAACGGAGACAGTCTACATTTTTCCTGAAATTTTTAGTATCAACTTCCTTTTCCTTTTCACATTTGGATAGTTTGAGTCCGGACTCCATTGGCGTGTGAACTAGGTTACACTCTCTCATCCCAGCTTCTTTTAGGATTTTTAGAGCATATCGCTCTTGATTTAGTGTTATCCCACCTTCATGTTGACACACTTCCATTCCAAGGTAATATGTTAATTTCCCGAGATCACTCATCTCAAACTTAGAAGACATCTCCTTTTTAAAAACATCAATGATCTTCATATTTGTCCCTGTGACAAATAAGTCATCTACATAAACTGCGACAAAGAGAAGATTTTTGCTTACCACCTTTCGATACACCGATGGCTCTTTAGAACATTTCTCAAACTTGAGCTCCTGGAGAATTTGATTTAGTTTATTATTCCATGCTCTTGGTGCTTGTCTTAGTCCATACAAAGCTTTTTTAAGTTTATAAAACTTGTATTCTCATCATTTTTATTCAAAACCCCTCTGGTTATGTGACATAGACGGTTTCTTTCAACTCTCCATGAAGAAAATCTGTTTTAACAAGGTGATGTATTTCCCATCCATTTGAAGCTGCAAGGTTAATAAGAAGCCGTATTGTCTCAAGCTGAGCTACTGGAGCAAACATTTCATCAAAATCTACTCCACATCGCTGCACATATCCTTTGGCGACAATCCGAGCCTTATGTTTATTAATGCTTCCATCGGAATTGCATTTTAGCTTGAATATCCATTTTAAGCCAATTGGTTTTGCACCATACGGAAGATCTACCAGATTCCATGTTTGAATGAATTTTGTCTTCACACGAAAATATCCAATATTTTGATTCCTTAGCTTCAGAAAAATCTCTTGGCTTGTCGTTTAAATAAAATAGTAGCCTTTCTCCTTCTTCGTCTGCAAGTAAAATGTAATCTTCAAGATACTTAGGCTTTACAGTTTTTCTTTGTGAAACTCTTCTTAAGACTGGTGGAGATTGATTGTGAACATCTAAGATCTCTATCTCATGCTCGTGTGAGGTTACATACTCATTATCATCGTTTTCATTATCATTTGAAGATTCGGAATCTTCAATGATTTGCTCTGTTTCAACATTTTCCCTTGTTTCTTGGATGCCACGGTTACCAAATTTACCGAATACAACCTTGAAACTTCCATCATCACTTTTCTCTGAGTTGTCAACATTCCAGTTCCAGCCTTTTGTTTCATCAAAAACAACATCTCGACTTACTACTATTTTCTGAGTTTGTGGATTTAGCAATCAGTATGCCTTAGAACCTGGTTCGGTGCCTAGATGAATAAGCATGCGTGATCTGTCATCTAGTTTCTTTAAGTTTGGTGTCTCTACTTTTGCATACCCAATGCATCCAAAAATCCGTAGGTGAGCGATATTTGGTTTCTTATCTCGGAAAACTTCATATGGAGTTCTATCCTTGACTGCTCTTGTGGCGATTCGATTCAAGAGATATGTGGAATGTCTTACTGCTTCTTCCCATAAGTAATTATGCTTCATAATGCTCCTTGCCATCTCAGTTAAAGTTCTATTACGCCTCTCAACCACACCGTTCTGTTGAGGAGTGTATGGTGCGGTAGGGTGTCGTTTTATATTGGTGTCATCGCAGAGGAATTAAACTCTTGTGACACAAATTCTCCTCCTCTATCAGTTCTGAAAGTTTGTATACTTGCTCCTGATTCTTGCTCCACCAAGCTTTTAAATTTCTTGAATTTGTTAAACGCATCACCCTTTTCTTTCAACATAATTGTCTACATGTATCTGGAGTGGTCATCAATGAGAACAAAAATATACATGTTTCTAGCCATCATGCTTGGTGTTATAGGTCCGCAAATATCTCCATGTATGAGCTCAAGTTTCTTGGTTTCTCGGTATAAGGTAGCTTGGGGAAATAGTTGTCTAGTTTGTTTCCCAAGTAGACATGAACCACACGTTTCTCTTTTGATATTTACTCGTGGAATTCATTCAACGATTCTCTTTGTATCATGTTCCTTATTGTCTCAAGGTTTACATGTCCCAATCTTGCATGCCATCTATTTAAGTCACTTATCATTGTTAGATGTAGACACACGGTCTCTTTTATTCCCATTCAAACCTTATATAGACGATTTTGTGTCTTTTTGCTTTGACAAGTAACTTTCCATCGCGATCATGCATTGTTAGATAGTCTTCCCTCATTTTTATATCACAACCTGATTCTGTAGCTTGTCCGAGACTGATAATGTTGCTCTTCAAATCTGGAATGAAGTAGACGTTTGTCATCACCCTTGGATTGCCGTTTCTGTCAATGAACGATATCGATCCTTTTCCTTTTATGTATATTCTTGAATCATCACCAAATTGTACCTTTCCGGTAATAGAGTTATCAATTTTTGTAAAATATCTTCGATCTCCTGTCATGTGGTTGCTAGCTCCGTAGTCAAGAAACCAAATATTCTCTTCTCCTATATTTGTTTCATACTTGCTTGGTATACAGTTCTTCTCGTTTAGATATACCACTTCATGCATCATAAGCTCGTCCGCATCTTGTGTATCATTATTCTCTGATTCTTGAGCTTCTTGTAACTTAAGTAAACGATCAGGAAAATTTGAGGCATAGTTACCTATCTTGTCACACCGGTAGCAGGTTACTCTCAACGTATCTCTTCCGCCATTGAACCGTCCACGACCTCTTCCTCTGTAATTGAATCGTCCTCCGCAACCTCTACCTGTTTGAGTTTCCATGCTTGCATACATAAGTTTGCTCTGATCTTCTTGTATTTCTTCTTCTTCGGAGAAACGTTCTTCATAGGCTTTTAGCCGGCTAATAATATCTTTGAAACCTGTAGTATTAAGATCTAACACTTGTTCAAACGAAGCTACTATATGTATGTATTTCTTTCAAGGAAGACTCTTGAGAAATTTCTTGACTAGTTTTGATTCTTTGATGTTTACTCTTAGGGCCGTCGATTTAGATGAAATCTCATATAGTTTTCCCGAAAAGTCATCAATTTTCTTGGAGTCTTTCATCTTAAGACGATCAAAGTCGGACATCAACGTTTGTAATCTTGCTTCTTTGACTCTCTATGCCCCAACATGTATTGCCTTAGTTGCCTCCTATACTTTCTTCGCCGTATCTAGCTCTCTAACTTGTAAGATAAGTGTCTCGAGTATTGATTGAAATAACAAGGCTATAGCTATGTTGGTTTTTCTCATCGTCGGTTGAATCTGTCTCTATGATCTCCCACACCTTATGAACCTTAAGTGCAATTCTCATTCTCATGGCCCATACGGTATAGTTTGTTGAGTTGAGCATAGGACACTGGATTGATGAAGGTCATCTTACTTTTTTCGCCGTTGAAACAACTAGGTCACCCATCTCTCTTTGTTCCACTTTTTCTCGTATCTCTCACGAAAAAATATCTCCCTCATGATCTCACAAAGCTCTGATACCAATTCTAGAATTTAAAGAATAGATTAAGAACACAAATAAAGAATTACTCTCTTTATTAATTTTAGGAAAATCACTCAAAACCTAAAGCTCTCAAAGTTTCTCTCAAAACTCTTAAGTTGTATCACAACATTGATACCTCCTTATATAAGAGAACTCTTAACCTAGTCTTATTCTTATTAGGGATATATTTAGATAACTCCTAAATATATATGTCTTTAGATAACTCCTAAAGCCCATAACCCTAATCTCATTAGAATAGCTTATATCTCAAGCTTTATTCAAGCTTAATCCAACAAATCCAGTGTTTCACGGCAAGAGCAAGCACATACATAAGCGATATTGAAAGAGAGCTCATCAATGTGGAACATTTGCCAGGAACAGAGCAAAAGGCGGATATCCTGACCAAAACTTTGGCACGGATCAAGTTTGACAAAATGAGAAGCTTGATTGGAGTGGAAGACATATCCAACCACAAGATGAAGCTGACAAGGGAGTCTGAAGACAAGTTGAAGCTTACAAGAGAGAATGTTGGATAAACTTTAACTTGGATTAGGAGAAGATAAAGTGTTAAAGATAATTATGATAGATTTAGGAATTATCTAGTTTCTGTCTCAAGTACTATTAGGAATTGGTTTAGCACAATTGTGCTAATCACTATAAATATCAATGTTGAGTTATGACATTGATTTAGAATTTTAAGAGAGCTTTGAGAGAGTTTAGTTTTGAAAGATTTTCTAAACTTAATAAAGAGAGATATTCTTTATACAAAACTGAGTTCTAATTTTAAGAGACTTTAAGTATCATATACCCTTACAGCTGTTTAAGACTTGATTATATATCAACTGATTATGGCCGTGACAATAAAAATTGTTAAGACTAAATCAATATAAGAAAAGTAATATTTATACTTAAAATATCAAATTAGGTGAACCGCATAAATCTTATTTTATTAGGTATATCTTTTTCATAGTAGTATTACATTATTGTTGAACTGTTACAATGAGAAAACACTCTTTAAAGACATAGACTCAATTTTTTGGTGCAAACTTGGCCTCAAGGTCTTTGACGATATTTCCATCTAACTGAAACGCCTGAGCCAGAATCTCTGGATTAATCGGAGGCACGGACCCAAAGACAGTGTTTGCGATTGTGATGACACCAGCGTTTTGACTACTCAATCCGGCAAAAGCAACCGCCGGGGTCTTCCCGATATTCACTTGAAAATGGATCATTCCTATGGGAAACACAAATACATCGCCAGGGTTCAAAACTTTGGCGAATAAACGGTTTTTGTCTTGATTGGAAGAGACAAACCCGACATATAATGTTCCCTCAACAAGGACAAGGATTTCAGTTCCACGTGGATGTGTGTGAGGCGGGTTTTGGCCATATGGTGCATAGTCTATGCGGACCAAGGATATTCCCATAGTGTTTAGCCCTGGAATCTGATCGACATTGACTGTTGTGACGTTGGATCTAACCTTATTATCGGTGTTTCCAGCCTGGTTGAGGCCTGGGAAGAAGAAATCTTCTGCCTTCACTTGCTTCGGATCTTTACAGACCTTACCGTTCACAAAAACTGCAACAAGAAATATTGTTTCGAATTTGTATATTTAAACATAAAAGGAAAAGAGTAAGTAGAGAACTAAAGAAACATAGTTATTTTTTTATTTTTTTCATACCACCATTGTTGAGTTTACCAACGGCCACGCAGAAGTCTTGGAGTGGACTTGGATCATAAGCATTGGCAAAGGAAATGACCAATGCCAAAGTGATAATTGGAAAGAGAAACTGAGAAACCTTCATTTTGGAATAGAAAGGTAATCCTATGCGTTTTTAAGATTTTCTATGTGTGTGTCAGTGTTATCTGTGAATCATGAATGCTTACTATTTATAGGGGAAGAGCGTATGCCATGTTTGACGTGGTCTAAAGTCATTCTATGCGTTTTGTATTTAACATATTAATTTCGAAGTGGCAGTTAGAAACTTAGAATGTTTAACAAGTCTATCCTTAATTTGTTTATTAGTTTATCCTGGAAAAAAAAGAGTGTTAGAATTAATTCGGAAATTTTTCATGACTAAAAATGCACCTATATTATTCACCTATGTTTGGTTTGGGGGATCTCCCTCCTCTTTGTAACTTTACCACTCTATTGTTCTTGTACCGGAGATGCTCAATCCGGATGTCGATGTCGGTAAAAAACACCTATATTATTCACCTATGTAAATGTCCATAATCAATATAAAACCAGAAATTTTATAACAAAAAAAAAGAGACTAAAACTGGATACACCACAGCGTGTAATAAGAAATATTTGCATTACTAAAATGTACACACCACCGCGTAAACTTAGTTCCGTGAAAGCTTTTCTTACAGTTTTTCCTTCAAGGAAACAAAAATATAATATGTTATAATTTAAATGTCAATTTTAGTCAAAAACTCTGATGCATTTCTATGAAAGTTTCTTAATGTAATATTTTCTATTTTATGACTTTTCTTGTTAGTCTTATTCTATTTAGTAATTTTAACTTTGTCGCAACTCTTAATAACCGGATTAGGTATCCTGAAAATTGAATATGCTGACTTTACTAAAATGTATGATAAAATCTATATAGGAAAAAGTACATTCGAATATTAGAATTAAGTGAACATATTCATTGTATTTGGAATATAATAGACATTAATATTTTCTTAGTCATCTTATACTATTAAAAAAGAAATACAGAATTGGGAATTTCTATTATCTAACACTCCTTATCTTATACTTACATTCAAATAAGTTTAAAATAATTATTATTTAATATTAATATTAATATTAATTATCTTCTTTCTAAATAAATAATTAATTAATTTTCTATAATATCTTTCTTATCTAATATTTCTCTACAATACTTTCTTTATCTAATAATGTGATTTTAATAGTATGAATTATGATTTTTCTATCATTTTTATTTGATATTATTTTTAAATTATTTTAAATTATTATATAATACATACGATTAATAAAATTATAGATTTTTAATGCATATGTTATGACATAAATTTTTATAAACGGACATATATTAACTAAATCAATAAGAAAAAATGTGTGTTCAATATCTCACATCGGTAGAGATTTCAATCGGATCAGTGACCTGCTGAATATGTATAAGTAAATCCGACATACGGCGGGTATAGATATAAACTTTTATGCACATTAAAAAGTGGGTATCATGAATATTGGCATAGTGAACTGCAGATATATTAGACTTTGTCCGTAAAATGATGGATCGGCACATACTACCTAATTTTAATAAAAATAAATTAATTATATATAAAAATTAATAATTGTATATAGTTGATGAAATATAATATATGATATATTTGAAAATATAAAGAATTTACGTATAAAATTATAATATTTACTAAAATATTTTTAATTTAAAATGTTATTTATTTTATCTAAATTTTTTATTATTATTTTTATTATAATAGTCAAATATTTTGAACTTGCTAACATGTTAGACAGTGGGGAAGAATTGGACATAATAACTACTTACACAAATATACGCCAACTAATCAATAAAACTAACATTTTGTAATTTAATGAAGTTAAAATTACATATAAAAAATATACAAATAAAATCTAAAAATTTATAAATTATGTGAAAAACTGACTACAAAATATAAAAATTTGTCACAATTATTAAGAAAACATTGACCCGCGTACACTCTATTACATTACTAATTAAGTTGTTACAATGATAAACACTCTTAACGACTTAGATTCAGTTCATATGGACCCAAAATTAATGATTTGTTTGCTGATATTTATCTTTTAAACGACTTCAGTTATTTATAAACAGCTAGCAAAATGATTCTGGTGTCTGTTCAATATTTGAAATATGGATCTAATTTTATGTTATAAAAAAATTCATTACTATTTTGGGGCCTTAATTACACTGCATTTTTTGTTAACTCAGTGGGCTATATGCAAAAGTACATCTTGAACTGTGCCCCTATATTAAGGTATATGATTCGCATTTGTATGCATTCAAATACTTTCAAGCAATGAAACTAAAAACATTTATTACTCTTTTTCTCTTAAGTTTGAGGATTTTAGGAGGTGTATTGAAATGAGTATTTGGAGGGATTTAAGTTTAAATGACAAATAATGTGTTATTGAAACATGAATTTTAAAATATCTTTCAAAATCCAGTGTTATTGGATTGATGATTTTAAATTATATATTCAAATCTACTGTTATTGAAAACATGATTAGGATTTGATTTAAAAATTTCAGATGGGATTTGATGTCATTTCTTAGTTAAAAATACACAGAACCACACCTCATGGTTTCAGGTGAAATTTCAAAAACTTTAATAACAAAATTACTAACTTACCAAAATTTTACCAAATCCTTTAAAAATTCACTAAAACTAAATTTTTTTCAAATATTCAGTTGAATACACCTTCTTAATTCTTTAAGTACCGGGTTCTGTTCGGAATTAGCAAATTCGAGAGCCGAGAGCTACTAAAGCCACATGTTCTGAATACTAATTTTTAGTATTTGCTTTGCTTCGTAAAATTACAAATATTTATTTTTTTCTAATCAAATCGAAACGAATAGCGAATCGAACCGGATGTAACGAATATTTTGCCTAAGCCTAACATTATTAGTAGTAATTTTTTTTTTTAGAAAAATATATTAAGGAAAATGTTACAAACGACATATGATTTCACATCAATTACTAAACTTAATCATATATATGAAAGCTAAAGGGGGTTTTCCCACAGTTCAACAAGTCAGCATGGGAAAGGCTGACACCTGTCTTTCTATTTTTAATAGATATGAAAGCTAAAGGAGGCTCTCCCACAATTCGACACGTCAGCACGAGAGAGGCCGACACCTGTCCTTCTATTTTTAATTATAAAAAAATATTTATTTTCTTTTCAGTTATGTACTTATTATGTCTAAACAGAAATCTCTTCACTTTTTTCCAATAGCGTTTAAAATTTCATCAGTCACTTATATAAAACCCAACCCTAGAAAAGCAAATACCCAAATCACAATCGAAATCCATATGTTTCAGTAGTAGACTAGAGTGACTTCGCTTCATTCTTATTAGATTGACTCTTCCACTGGCTCCGTTACAGACCACCGCCACCTCTCTATCAATCCACCGCATCAGATATTTTACAAGTAGTACGCCATTTACATCTGTTTTTTTCCACCAATGGTTATTAAGATTGTGTTTTCGGTCTCTCATTTCAAAGACTCGAATACAATATCACTCTCAATTGTGATATACCTAAGAGTGATGCTTTTATATTAACAATCAAACTGAACGTTGTCTCTATTCGCCTCCTTATTTATGTGTGTTTCGTGCAACGCTTCTGAGATTTTAACAATCAAATCTCCACCGATCACTTTCCATGATGTTAGAATTTTTTTCATCTTCTGCAATTTATTGAGTGGAGGTTCCATGTTCCAACCAGTTCACGATCTGACCGATGGTGACGATTTTGGTGCTGGGATGGTCATCGTCGATGAACCCCCGTTATGCCCCCATCAAATTAGAAACAACATACGTTCCTCTCTCTCAGTCATTTGCTTTTTTTCTTTTTCATTTCTATTTCTGTAATTGTTTCCTAAATCGACTGTGGATTATATAAGTGCCTACTTTTCTCTCGCTTTCTCCGTGATGACAACACGAGATCATTCAAAAAATAATCACATGGATCTCAGTTTTCTTTTGTTAATTGGTTTTTAAACTACGTCAATCTCAGGTTTCCGGAGTTTTGTTGTACGTAGAGATGTTTGAAAAATCGAATTTGGATTAGAAAAATACTCTATTCAATTTTCACTGACGGCGATGCTTGGTTCTGCAAACCTGGTAAAGAAACTAAAATCAGGTACATTTCCCTGGTGACTTTTGTTTTCTTTCAGTTGTTCATTATATTGTTAATCTTCATTGTTTCAGGTTTTTTCTGACTTTAAGGCTCTTTTGGAGCTTAAGAAAGGTAAAATTCACACTTCATTATATTGTTAATCGCTGTCTAGAATCCAGAACTCACCAGATAATCTTAGGTCTCGCCAAACTTCTGTGAAGTTGGATGGTAACTTCCCTTGTATATTTCGACACTTCTCTTAAGCTTACAGCAGAGGAACTGTCTCATACTCCAGCTGAAGCTATCGGAAGAAGCTGCCATGGAACGCTGTATAGAGCAGTGCTCATTTCTGATGTTGTATTAGCTGTCATATGGTTGAGGGAAGGGACTGCAAAAGGTAAGAAAGAATTTGCAAGGGAGATAAAGAAACTTAGGAACATCAATCACCCAAATCTTGTTTCTCTTCAAGCTTACTATTGGGCTCCGAAAGCTCATCATATCAAGATACATTGATGCTCCCTGTTTAGCTTTCTATCTCCAGGGTAAAAACTTGCATATCACTTTTTGGTATAATTTGATTCTCCTACATAGCAATGATGGTTTTTTCATTCTCTTTTGTGTGCAGAGGCTGGACATCTAAACCTTCCACCGTTATTGCTAGAAAACCATCTTGAAATTACTCTGGACATAGCCAGTTGTCTAAGATACCTCCACAACGGGAATCTAAAATCAACCAATGTACTTCCTGAATTCACTGCACTTCTAACAGATTACAGTCTTCATCAGCTAATCACAACAGAAGCTACATCAGAGCAAGTCTTGAATGCAGCTGCTCTCGGCTACTGCCCACCAGAGTTTGCTAGCTCGAGTTAACCGTACCCTTCTTTAAAAAGCGATGTGTATGCCTTTGAACTCATTAAAAAGCTTCTATCAGTAAAGGTATGGGGCGATATAGTTTGCACTGATCCAGGGGTCGTTGAACTCACTGACTGGATTCTACTGCGTGTGGGACAAAACCGTGCGGCTGAGTGTTTTGATCCATCCATTATTGAGTCACATGGTTCAAAGAAGGTCTCTGGAGCTCTTACTGATGTCTTGCAAGTTGCTCTGATCTGTATCTGACCGGCACCATAGAGACCTGACATGAACTTAGTCTCTCAAGAGCTCTCCAGGATTGTTCTCAAGAGAGTAAAGTAGAAGAGCTTATTTTGTGAATGTTGCTGTACAAGGGTGCAGCTGGAGAGAGAGCTGATTATGGATGATGATGTTTCAGGATTGAGGATATGCCATCCTTCTCTCTTAGTCTTAGACAACTTCACATAAGGAAATGGTCGACTTTTTTACAAATTATCCCACGGGCGAGATGAGAGAACAAGTTCAATATAAGCCATAGCAACAAAACCCTGGCGTTGATCGACAGATAAATCCTCGAAACTATACCAAAATATATGTATATATAAACTTGCTAAAATTTCTATTCATAGATAACTTTATTATTTTTCTCAAGTATAGTCAGTTCAACCAAAGCATTTTACGAGCTGTTGCAATAACGTTATCATGCAAATTCACTCCACGTCTCCACCATATATCAGATTCTCTCATTAATCAATCGTATTATTATTACGAACCTCATTTCTCCAGTCACTAACTGAACCAACTATTAATGTGATAAAACATTATATTTTTTTATATATGTATATAACAACATTTGGAGAAAACATTATACTTCCATCTTTTTTTTGTTTTGTTATAGATTGGTTGCTTTTATGATAACAAATTCCGTAGTCGATTTCTGTTACTATATAATTGCATTTTCACTTTCTTTTGTTAATTCCTTAATTTCTTTAATGAGTTTGCAATGTACAAGTGATATAATTTAGTATTACGATAGATTAGTGACCACTGGTTTATTATTTTCTCATCTTTGACACTACAGATTTTGTCACACTGGAAGTGTTAGGTGTTGTTTTTTATTTGCATTGAAGGTATCTTTTCTTATAATTCTCTAAACAGAAATAAAAACTGCATAAAAACCTGGCAAATCTAAGGTAGGGCCCACTATTCATTTTGTTACATTAATCTTGTTTGTGTTGTAAGTTGTAACATAAAATGAATCTGTAAACCATAGTCCATGGTTTCAAGAAAATAGGATTAACATATTATTGTTGTAAGTCCCTAAATCCCAATAAAGAGTTAAAAAAAATATTCATTTGGCATAGCCTAAATGCTTTACCGTGTTTATTAGTCATTACTAATGCTTTGTTAGTGATAGTGAGATCACACATAATACAAGAAGGGACGAAAAATCCATCAAACTTACTCACAACCCAATGTAAGTGATAGTGAGATCACACATATTTTACGCATGTTTTTCTCAACTGAATTGATAGTTTTAAAATGGTTTCTCTTTGGGTTTGTTTCTCTAAGAAAACAGAGACGGAATGATTTGTTGTTGGATGGGTGATCATATAACTGATGAAGCAGGAAGTAAAGTGGCTCTCAGGGTGGCTTTGATACTAGCATTCTAGTACAAGTATCATATTTTCTTACCGTTCAGTTATAGTTATTTTTCATTGGATGAAATTCAATCAAATGAATACTGCTATAGAGTGAAGAACCTCTCTATGCTTGGGCTTACTGGAGTTTGATTTTAAATTATTTTACATTTTCATGTATTGAATGTTGTATCAAAAAAGGTATGTAATATTCTAAACGTATTTATGTCTTTAAAACCTCAGTTAATCCATATATTTGATTTCTTTCAAAAATTCTAATTTATAATTTTAATTTTAATTAGAGATGTAAAGATTAGGTACATATTACAAACTATCAAATACTAATAAAGAGATCAACAACTTAACCGTAACTACGTTTGATTTTTGTAGACTTTTGCTGTTGTTTAAGTACTTTATGGTGGAATTAAAAACATGTGCTCTATATAGAAGGACAACATGGAAAACAATGTCCTGCCAATAATGATTTTAACTTTCAACAATTATATGAAAGATCATTTATTTCAAAATTTATGTGAAGACCAAGAACCAAATATTCTTTATTATGGCTATCTTCTGATTTTTGAGGGGTAGGCATTTTAACCGAACCGAACTAACCGAACCAAACAAACCAAACTCAACCCAAACCGAACCAAACCAAAATCCACATCCAAACCGTTTGGTTATGTTTTTCTATACCCTGAATGGTTCGGTTCGGTTCGGTTTGGTTATGTTTTTCTATAATCCGAATGGTTTGGTTCGGTTTAAACCAAACTAAACCGATATCAATATACTTATTTATTTATATAATTTAAAATATTAAAGATATCTATCATATGTAACTTTTAAACTATTTTCTAAACCCTAAGCCTCTTATAAATTACTTCATAAACCTTAGGCTTTTTCAACTCATGTTGTTCTTTCAAAACAACCTCTTTGTCCTTTTCATTTAGATCTTCTCAATAGTTCAATGTATACCTTTTTTTTCCTTTTTTTTTTGTTAGTTTAAACTTTTAATACTAATAGTTTAGTTTTTTATTTAGTTAGTTTATTTTTTATGATTTATTGACAATATCTTAATTATTTAATTTAATCTTTGAAGTTTGATATATTGAATTTTTAATTTTTGTAATTAGTTTATTTTTCTCAACAGAAGTAAAACCAAACTAAAACCAAACCAAACCAAACCAAACCGAATATAAATCGAATCGAAGACAAACCAAACCAAAGTATCTTTGATTAAGTTTGATTAGAGTTTTATTAAACCCGAATGAACCGAACTGAACCAAACCCGAACCAAATCCAAACTTAAATCGAAATGCCTATCCCTAATTTTTACAATGTTTAGTCTCATCCAAATTTTTACGTGGAATCCAAATATGAGTCAGATGCAGCAGCAGTTTATATCTCACTTGAGGAGGAGAAGGTGAAGAAGTCACCACGGTCAAAGAAGAAGAAACATAAATGCAATAAGGTCTTTGAAATTCTAAACTCTCTATATGCTTCTTTGAATTTCCAGATAATTAATGGTTGTCATGGCAACAACAACTCTTGGGGCCATGATAGGTTTTTAAATTATGCCTCGTGTTTGTGTAGGTTATGTAATAACTAAGTGTGCGCTAGATTTAAATATTTGTGTGATGAGAAATTATAAGCGCATAAGAGTAAAGAGACAACACATAGATTTATTAACGGGGTTCGGTTAACCTACATACTTGGGATCAAGTCCAGAAACCATTCAGTAGAAAAGGCCGCAACCTACAACTGCTATATGGATAGAACACCACTATTTTCTATAATTACAATGAAAAAATACTACCACTTTGGAAACAATCACAAACATTCATGTTTGACATTAATACTCACTGTTTTTTGCGAGGAGTGTAGCTTCTTAACAAAAACAACCAACATATCTCTCTATCTGGTTAGGTGGGGTGACTTCACACACAACACGTGCTTATCTCGATAAACTCTAGACGCGCAGCTTTTCTCTATTGCAGCTGCGTCCTATTTAAATGCTCCTCAAGAGCAAAAACCCTAGCCTCCTTAATCTTGGGCTTCTCTTTGAAAATTAGTCCACATGACTTCTCCAAGGATCTCAAAACCCACATGACACTTTCCCTATTCTATTTTCTTGATGTTTCTCTTTAACTATGTCACTTGTGTGACACACATTCATCTTTGTGTCACAAACAGACTCCCAGTGCAGTCTGTATCATCTGTGTATATGCATTATCATCTTAAGTCTAACAACCAATTATAAATATACCTTCAGTCCCCCCCCCTTTTTACTAAGTTTTAGAACTCAAGTTTACCTTGTAACTTTGCAATGATCTTCAGTCTTCAATATGTGACTCAAAATCTATCTCTAAGATGTAATGATTATGTCGCAGTACCTATGATTCATCTGTTGCAGTGTCTATTCTTCATCTGTCGCACCAGCTGTATAATAACATGTTTCATCAACTATACAACTCATCCGCATCACAAACTAACAGGTTCAACCCTTGGCGTCTACTTCTTCAATAGAGAACGCGACAAAGCATTAATCGAAAGAGATGGTCTAAAAGATACACCAAGCTAAGAGATATAAAAGCATAAGATGTATGTTTTTCCTTTTGGTTTGTAAAGCTTTCCCAATGATTGAAGAGTTTTTTTTTTTAATATTTAGTTCATTGGTATTTTGGGTCAAAGTTAGCTCATTGTTCATCTTCTGCATTTGACAAAGGAAGAAGAAATTCATATCTCTCGATTTCAACTTCTATTCCATTGCAGCGTCTGGATGTTAAATGGAAATTTCAAAAGCATGCAAAGGTTAGATCTTATCTCCATATTGGAATTATGTATTAACACTCACATGTCATTTCTTTCTAACTATATGGAAGTATCTGTGTTGAATCGCTTGAAAAACCCATGGGTTATTAACAAATCATAACAAAAGAAAATCAGAAATATCAGGTCAGCAATTTAAATTTCTAATAGATTAATTAGTTATTTTTCGAATCAATCCTTTAAAATATGTTTATTGCCCCCCCCCCCTGTAGCGCCCCCTGATCGCTCTATAGCCGGACAAGCCACAGAACATTCTGAGAGGGCTGACTATAATAAAGAACAAGGTTACCTGATCCGAGGCCAAGAACAAATCTTGCCCGAACCAAGGCTCCCAAGCCCTTCATATCCGCTTCGGCACATAAATCAGGCTTTGCAACCCGTATATGCAACCAAGGCATTGGGGAGGACCCGGACAAGATCTCTCACAGCCATGACTTCGGTTTTTAATTTACTTTGTAAAACGATACTTTCATTGATAAATACAAAATATGTCTTTAACACATCAAAACAAACACAGGCCTAGGCCTAAGGCCAAAATAAAGCAGTACTTAAACTTATTAAATATAATATACATCTTATGCATAGAGGTGCCAAATCTACTCTCCGGTGGCCTAACATTCTGCACGCACAACTACTGCCTCATAAGGTTACCTGAACAAAAAGATAGAATCATAAGTAAATCCAGGTTTACTTAGTGGCATCGGGGATACCTGCAATCAACGTTAGTATCCCCACTACTCAACAATCACATCAAACACACAATCAACACACACACAACACGCAAGCGGAAGACTTGACAACTACATACAAGAATCTTCCGGGCTACTGCCAGAAGACACGACAAATAATCAGCACACAAAGGTTTCCCAAACTACAATCGGGAAACACCACTACTACACACAACACACAACAAGCTTCCCGAACACACCCGGGAAACTACACACACAACTACACCTCACAAAAACACTCTCAGGTTTCCCGAATGACATTGGGAAACCACAATACTACACTCACTCTAACTCCACACTCCACTACAACCACTGATATCACACAGACCATCAGCTCGCACACCTCCTCCTCGATCCACCTTTTAGCCAGAGACTCACAGGTCAACCTAGGCACTACAGTCGGTGTCAGCATCTCATGTGTCAACTCACTGGTTGATCCCCCATCCTTTGGTGAATGTACTTCCACAAGGACACACTACGGTTCCAAGGGGTTGCAAACCCGGCAGTTATACGTGATAACCCCCACATGGTTATGCCTCCGTATCTTCAGCATGCTTCAACCACCTCTCAAGAAATCCAAAGATCACAAGAGGATCCACACCCGGCCCCCTAATCCTATCTATCCACCTAACCTCTAGACTCACTACAATCGACATGGATAACTGACTTTATCAGTTAGTCATCCACCGATCTCCTAAAAACCCAAAATAAAACCCCACACAAAAACCCAATAAATAAATAAGCAGTAAATAAATAAATTAAATGACGACAATCGATATCATGCATCACGGTAAGATGCATGACATAACCTCATGTGCTATCTCACATTCATCAAACACTCACAAAATCAATAATCTCTCTGACGTGGCGTGGATGAAAATATTCAGACTCAATGGATCTCGCTGATGATTGATGCTTGAACTCCGAAGAACACCAAAAGAACAACTCCATGAACACGGTTAACTAATCTCAAGAACACGGCTGGATCTCCTCAAGAACACCTCAAGAACTTCACACAAACTCGGTAAAATCTCGGCGAGAATTATATTTTCTCACCGGATTTCTCCTCTTCCTTCTCTGCCTTTTTCTTCTTATCTCCCTCTAGAACTCTTTCTCGGATTTTCTCTCTAAAAACCTCTCAGATTTTGTAATGGATATAACAAGGCATGGTGCTTTGTATTTATAGAATCTGAGGGGAAGTTGGCTTGGTGGGCAAGCTATTCGCATGGCTGCCACTTGTCTCGCGGACTTGCTCACCAAGTTTGGGGTAAACTTGGTGGCCAAGTCGGAAGCTTCCCCCCCATGGCTTCCTCCTTACGCCATTTCTCCTTTGCGTCACATGTTAAATGTGTCCTCAACCTCTTCTCCACGTTTTTACTTTCTGCACATGATAAATTTCATTTCATGTTTGCCATTTGTCCGCCGAGCTTGCTCTCCAAGTCTGAGAAAGCTTTGTGATCAAGTTAGAAGCTTCCCACATCTTCCTCTTCACAATAGTCCCATTTAACACATGGGGAATTGACCATGACTTGCGCATCAAGTTTTCCTTCTCTTTGCATTACGTCAAAAGTCTCGTCGTTTTGTCGTTCATGGTATAATGGTTCCTAATAATTTTCTTCTCGTCCGGTATGGCTTGATTTAACTCGGAAAAATTCCCGATGGAAAACTTGGTCACCAAGTTTCTTCCAGACTCTTTGATTTTTCGCATTTTAACCTCAGTTTAATTTATCTGGTACATGATCCGTGTCCCGGTCCTTAGGTTAGGATACGGGTCATTACACCCCCCCCCCCAGAATTCGGTATGGTTATGCCAAGAAAACTCCCAGTATCAATAAACATTTGATCACATATTATATGATTATCATGTATAATAGGAGAAAATGCTTTCTTATTTTATTTGTATTGTTTCCATAATGACCTACCACACTAAGATTAGATGTTTATGCTTCTGTTAATAGTCTCTCTTCTTGGGGTCTTTTGTGTTTCATCGCAGTTAAAAGGATCAGTTTTCATATCATGGAAAATGGATTGGAAAACAGTAAAAAAATATAAATCAATGCCTTTGTTTTGTCTTTTCTGGAAACTGAAGTAAATCTTATCATTGCAGCTTATTATGCGTCTGACATTATATGTCTTCCTATCAATGTATAGGCTCTATTTTCTTACAATAATGTCTATTCAATTTATTATTTGAGTTCTCAAAAAAATTCCAAATGTGTTGTTATTTATAGTACCTCTAAAATTTTAGATTAGTGTTTAAATGTCAACGTGAATGGAAAAATATTAGGAAAAAAATTCATATTCACTTAAACTTTTCCAAAAATATTTTGGTTTCAGTGGGATAAAACTTTTTACCTTCTTATCTTGGTTCTTGCCTTTTCGCTGACTACTTTCTTCATTCATGCCTTCAATCTACAATAGATGGAATGTAAGTTTATTTCAAGAGTTTTACAAAAATCTCATTTGCCTCTAGAAGAATAACAGACAACATACATGCAGTCATAGGGCTGATATGGGACGTATGTTGCTCTCACTTGCAAATGTTTGACTCTAATAAAATAGTTTGTCGTCAGCACCAAGATTTTCACTAAAAACACTTTGGAGCCTTAGCGACAGCCTCCTCACGTTTCGGCTGCTCCCCTTTCTCAGCAGTCTACATACTCCTTAATTCAATGACAAATTTGAACAGTGTACACCTATTTTTTAGTGAATGTGATACATATTAAGTAAATAGGTTATTTGCAGGTCTTTTTGGATTTTTCTCTCTACATTTGAATTCATAGTTTTATTTGTTTCTATTGTGGTTAGTTTCTCTGCCTCTTGAGATCAGTAGAATATCTGCATTTTATTAATATTACTCCTCACATTCTCTTCATAAAAAAATTAAGGTTTTTGATTTTGCATGTTTTGGAAAGGTGTATATACATATTCTGATTGCTTGTTCATTTGTTTGTCGCTTATGAGTTTTCTATTGTAGAGAAAACAAGGCCATCAACTAAAGAAATAATAATATGAGAAGAAAAAAGAAGAATCAGGTTCAACTCCCATTGAGTTTCATGGTTTTGGGCTGGGATTTATGGTACTTTACAAGCAAAATAAAAAGAAAAGAACAAAGTATCAATGGACAACCATGTTGCATAGGGTCTTGATCAGCTCAGAGGGAAACTGTCAAGGGTTTAGGATTCCATTTTGAAGCAGTCATCTCGTAAGGTCAAAGTAGATTTCATTCCTTGGTCTTACTAGATCAAATACTAAAACAACAAGGCTGCATGATACCAGTTCTTATGTTCATATTAACAGGCGTCTGGATCACATTGTCATAGAAAATTAATGAAGAATCATATCATAAGGTGAAGAGAAAGAGTGAAATATGCTTGTGATTCATCAATAGTGGGGAGAGTTTTCATCAACAGAATATGGGTTTTCATTGGTTTATTCCTTCTGATGGAAGGCATGAATTTGCATTAAAAAGTATCAGCTTAATTATAATGACCAACACTTTTAATAATAGGAAAACTTTTACTCAGGACTGTTGTATAATCATTTATATTTTATTATGATATAATTTTCTTATTAGTATGGCGACATTGATCAGAAAGACAGAGAAGGCATTCCAGAATCAATTGCCATCCAGTATGTTGAGGAAGAGATATCACATAAAATATATTCTCATAGATCAATTAGCAATTTCTTAGGTAAACAAACTTTGTCATTTCTAGACCATTGGAGAAGCTAAATCATGTAATCTCCAGAATAAATAATTCCCGTGGGAGGAGAAAAAGTGAATGTAGAGCTGAACAAGAGAAAAGAAAAAGAATTCCATGGAAACACGAAGAATATCAGTTCTTCTTTTGCTAATTGATCTACTGTTTATTCTGAATTAGAACAAACAAATTGGAAAACGAAATGAGCATTTATTTGTGATATCAAAAATTTTACACTCAAATAGCAACTAGCAAATCAGACTTATCCGGCTATGCTTGATTTACCGACATCAAATCAAGAGTTGGTATAACATTCATAACAAAATATATTGTAGATCTATATTAATGGTTTAACTCAAAAGGACTTTTATATACAAATTAAGAGAATAATTCAAAAATCCAGTGTGGTTGTTTCATCGTAGATATTTGTTTGTTGCTTTATTTTCTCAGCAAAATTAGATATTTTTTTGAGATATAACTATGTATTGTGCTAAGAATATATATGTTAATTATGTATTTAATTTGAAAACAAACAAAAATGACGATAAAACACTTAAAAACAAAATTTTGAAAGACAATATTGTGATGAAACTAATAACACATACATTCGCGCGTAGAGTGGGTTCCACCCTAATTAGAATAATAATCATCTTATTTACATTGTGGGAACCCATTATATTGTTTTCTATGACTTAAAAGGATTAAAAATATGAACACCAGGAAAGCATTAAGATTTTTTTTTGTGTGTTAGCAAGATTTTGCCTCTTATATTAGTCTGAAAATCGTAATTTTTTGTGATACATATTTTTTTTTTTTGTTGTCTATTGAAATTAAACAGTTTAGTTGTAAATGACAATATTTATAATGGTCTCGGTATGATGTGAAATTAGCTAAATGATATATCTATTAAGTTATTAACAAAACAAAATAAAATAAAAATTTGGCTAAATGGGGTATCATGCAATTAATAAAAAATAGTTATGTGAATTACACTAAAATTTCAAGTCCACAAAAATATATATGTAAGATTTTTGTTCTTTACGTAAATACAGTAGAATCTCTATAAATTAATACTCGATAAATTAATATCCTCTCTAAATTAATAAATTATATCGATCCTAAGTTGGGCCGGTATAGTAATTAAAATATTTCGATAAAATAATAAGATAATATTTTTTTTGAAATCTCTATGTTAATATTTGGTCATATTAGTAACTTAAATTAATAATCATATAAATTTAATGTGTATATATAATATTTTAGTGAAATATGATTTTAGTATTGTTTATTTATTCATAAACTTGTAATTTTGCTGGAGTTTATCTATATTTTTTCTTAAAATATCAAAAATATATGATACTATCTTCTTGAACTACATCAATAATATATAAATATATATATATACAATAATTATTTTTTAATGTGTAAATATTTAAAACATATAGAAGTATTGTCTTCATTTTTTTACTTTCAATATAACATTTTCTGAAATTTGAGAAAAGTTTCTTAAAATTAATAATTATTAATTTATCGATAAATTAATAACATCTCTAAATTAATAAAATTCTTCGGTCCTAACATTATTAATTTATAGAGGTTTTACTAGATTAGCGCGACAGGTATGCCAAATCTAAATTCTACTTACAGTTAACTAAACACTTGAAATTTTGTCCGACAAAAAAGGATGCATGTAAATAGCTTAAGAGATTTTTGATTTGTTGTACGTCACTACATTTGTTTTTCCTGAATAAGGGTGACCAAATTTATAAACAATATTTATGCTCAACAAACAAATCTTTTTTTTCCTTCCATTGAGACAATAAGATTACGTATTATCTGAATTGTGTTGAACATAAGATACAATCAGTAATAATAGCACCTTGTCTAATGTTTCGCGATACTTGGACAGCTATGACCTGAACTTTTAGGTCCTAAAGTATCGACTTTGATAAAGAGAAATCATCATCTCACTTTTTCACCGAGAAACAGAAAAAACAAGAAATCCAGCCACCACCACCGCCACTGCCTGATTTCGGATCATCCGGGTACATACCGGACTTTGAAACGAGTCTTGATATACCTGTTTTACCACTTTCACTCTTCATCTTTATTGATATCTTTCGATCTTGTTGAAACTCTTGTAATCTACAGAAACAAAGAAAAAAAAGGTTGTAAAACTAAACCAATAGAGCTCATGTGAATTTAAAACTAATTTAAAACCGGTTTTGTCCAACCAATCTGGTTCTGACCTAGTAAACCGGTTTGGACAACGACTTACGTAGGAAATGCGAAAGAAGCTGCACTGTTATTACTGGTGTCGGAGCGATAAGACTTGGTCGGAGAAATCGGAATTGGGTGTGGTGGATTCGGTTTAGGAATGGTTTTTGGTACGGTTTCCACAACGGTTACTTGGTTCTTTGGTTCTTTGGTCCCAGCGTCGGTCGAAGTGAATTTGTTATCAATGATGTTGTTGTTGTTGTTAGTATAAGATGCAATATATTCGAAATTGGTGAGTTCTCCAGATTTATACATTTTGGAGAAACTTTGGTCTCCCATATGAATACTGAACAAAGATTCATTCGATTGAATACTCCATTCTTGTTTAGGAGTCATCGAACTTGCGAAAACCGAAGGTGGAATTCGATCCGGTTCATAGCCTGGTTTTGTTTCGTGGTCCATTTTTGTACCTGTCTACAAATAAACAAAGATTAGAGATTAATGTTTGTTCTCCAAAATTGGAATAGTTGTAACCAAAAAGAAGAGCTCTTATTACCTTTGATCAAGTTTAAGCTGAAAGTTCTTCAAGAACCAAAAGGAGGAAAGGAACACTTTATCTTTTTCAAAAATGTTTGGAAAATAGATCAAAGCTGTGTCCTCATTAATAAAGACTACTTCGTTGGATAACAAACGTACGTAATTAAACTAACTAACTAATTTCCATTAGAGAATTAATTATTTTTTAACGGCAAAAGATTTGGAATTCTGGTATAAGTTAGAACCAAATCTGTGTGTAGTCATTAATTATGACTACTTTTTGGCTGGATAACAAACGTATTTAAACAAACTAATTAATCTCCATCAAATTATTAATTAAGAAAATAAAATTGACTTTAAGTTATACTTCATATGTTTCAAAATATAAGATGTGATTTTTTTTTTTGGTTTTTTTTATTGGATAAGTTTTTTCTTGTTTAAAATAGGAGAATTGTCTAAAATGAACCTTTTAAAAAAATTATTTTCAAATAGAATCATGTTGGAAAAGATTTTTAAAGCAATAAGGATCTCTGTTTAGAAATAAATTTTTAAAATGATCATTTTCTGTATTTAATCCTTAAGAATATAAGATGTTCTTATGTTTCTATGTAACTTTTAATTTTGTTGAGTCTTGTGTGACCAAGTATTTTGCAGTATTTTTCATAGTTGATACAAATTTTTCATTTTATATATTAAATGACATCTTTTTAAATTAAAATCAATATTTTAATCTACGTGATTTTAGTTAAAACATCTTATATTTTGAAACGGATAGAGTATTTTTTTTGGTTAAAAATGTTTGTAAGTTATAACATGCTGTAAAAATTTTGGACAAATTCAATGGGGAAGAACCTAATTCAGAGTTGTGTCTCCTTTTAAATTGAACTAATAATTTCCTTTTTATAAAAAAAAAAACTTGAGACAAAAACTAAATCATCAACCAAAGAAAATAACATGTTTGAATCGAACATTTTAAATTTTAACTAATCATTTGAACCAAGAATAAAATTTGATTGATAACTGAATTTACTCAAGCTGATCAGAACTAGTAAACACAAACAGTTGGAGGTTTTTTATGGTATTTTTCAAGATAGAGAAAATATCACAAAAAACCTCCAACTTGACAACTTTTTCCAAGTAAACCTCTAACTGTTTGTGTTTCTATAACAAACCTCCAAGTAAATTGTTTTTCTTACTTAAACCTTCCAAGTCCTAATTTTGAGCTGGATCAAGAGTTGTTTAATGGTCAACTTAAACTTCTGTTAACATACTAAATTTCTGTTAAATTTTTGTTAACTTTGTAAATCTTTTAGTAATATTCTATGGGTATTTTGTTTATCACATTTAATTTCTATTTAAACAAATTCTCCCTTTTGTTTTATGTTTTATAAAAAGACAATTTATTACATTTTAAGAAAATAAACCACAATTCATTTCCTCTCCAAATTAGAGTTTAATACTATAAATTCATCATTATCATCATTGATCCATCCAATTTTGATTTCTCCACAATCATGGAATTTGTGTTCGATTCCTCTAACCTCACCATTTTCTTCTTCTCCTCAATAGTATCAGAGTAATAATGAAAACTTAAAGCAAAACGTTTTAGGTTCATTTACAAAACTAGTGTTATTCTCAAAGAATAAGTTTCGTAAACAAAACAAAAGAAAATTGGACGAACCCTAGTCAAGAGAGAAATGGGATCAAGGTTTTTTTTTTCTTTTTTAGTCAAACAGGAATTGTGATTTTTTTCATTTAAAAGGGTAATAAATTCCTTTCTAAAATAAAATAAATAAAAAAGTAATTATAAATAAATCGTTTGTTTAATATGTAATATAAGTAGGCTGATTCCAATTTTAATGTACGTTGGGAGAAAAACTCAGAAAATAATAAGTTTCGTGTGCAAGTAGGTTGATTCCAATTTTAATTAACAGATTTAACAAAAACTTAACAGAAGTTTAGTGTGTTAACAGAAATTTACGTTGACCATTAGTCAACTCTTGATCCAGCTCAAAATTAAGATTTTGAAGGTATAAGTAAGAAAAACAATTTACTTGGAGGTTTGTTATAAAAACACAAATAATTAGAGGTCAAGTTCGAGGGTTTTTTTAGCCATGCGAGTTTGGTTAACCGAAACTGAACCGAGCCAGTTTTTTTGGTTTTCGGATTTTATGGTTATCAAAAAAATCACTGAAATGAACCGAATAAATTACTGGTTCGGTTCGCGATTCATTTCGGTTTTGAAATTTAAAACCAAAATAACCAAAATTCTTTCTAAAAAAATTTGCTTTAATTTTTTTGGTTTTAAAAGCCCTAAAACGAAATAAAAAGAGTCCATAAAAAATGAATCAAGCCCAGCCCATTTGTTGTAAATCCCACACTGAGTTCGCTCTAGCCACATGATCAACACGTAGAGGCTTTGACGGATATCACCGAAAATTTGAGAAAAAAAGAAAAATCGATTGGAGAATATCGAAGGCTTAATACCGGGATCACAAGAGAAGAAGAAGATCTGAGAAGAAAACGAAGATCTGAGAAGAAGAAGAAGAAAAACAGACGAAGAAGAAGAGACGAAGACGAAGAAAATCTGAATAGAAGAAAAAGAGACGAAGATGAAGACGAAGAAGATTTGAAAAGAAGAAGAAAAAGATCTGAAGAAGATCTGACAAAAAGGAGAAGAACAAACATGAGGAGAGATCTGAAAAAAGATTGGATAACAAAAAAAATAAAAAAATTGAAAAAAAGAGAGTCGATAGGTTACATTAAGTTACTTAGTAGTGATCAGATTAGGGTAGTGGTTAGAGTAGGTGATAATTTTGGTTAACCGTTCGGTTACCTATGAACCGAACCGAACCGAGGTAGAAACCAAAATTAATTTCAAAAAGTTACCGATCGGTTTTTGTCTAATAACCAAATCTAAACCGATTTACCAAAATCTTGGTTTGGTTTGGTTCGGTTCGGTAAACTCGGTTCGGTTTTTTATCCCAGGGATAGTTTTTTTTATGATATTTTCTCTTTAAGATATGATCGATCATATGAACTAATATATTTTGTTAACAAAAACAAAACAAGAAGTATAATCGGGACAACTATTATTGGACCTCTTTAGGTAATCAATGGCCCATTAAGATATATGGTTACATTCGTAATCATAAGAAAAATGTATTGGTGTATGCTCCTCGTGTTATCATCTTATCTACAAGAAGCTTATTATATTGCTTCAACTACAGTACAAAAATGTCGAAGTAATTTTGCCAAGCAATCAAAATGGAGATTTCGCTGCAGAAGCAACTTTTCAACAATGGAGATAAGTTCTTCAGTTGTAAGCTTTAACACTTTTCTTATTCACCTCTAAGACTCACATCTATTAGTGCAAATCAAAATTCTTAAAAGAATCGATTTCATTTACTCCGTTTTTTTTTTTTGCTTTCAGCTCGACAAAACCGACAGGTTTGGATAGAACAATTCCAAGTAATAGATTCTCTTCTCACAAACTCAAGAAACCTGTTTCATAATCCTAGTTGTCCAATATTTTCCATCATCACTACAAGAAAGAGCAAAAACAATTTGAGAGTAAGTGTATTGCAATTTCGTAAAATATTTTGTTAACTGATAATCTTAAAAATATTATGCTTGAAATCCCATAAATTATACTAAATTTAAAGATATGCCACAATTTATCACTTGAAAAAATTAGCTTAAGTAGTTCTTTTGAAACAATGAAATGTCTTAATAAAGAAGTGTTTCAATTGA
Organism: Cardamine flexuosa; assembly: GCA_963555745.1. Lineage (NCBI taxonomy): Eukaryota > Viridiplantae > Streptophyta > Magnoliopsida > Brassicales > Brassicaceae > Cardamine > Cardamine flexuosa. The sequence continues at coordinate 24,487,212 of OY743215.1, forward strand.
ATTTATCGAAAGTGATTATATAAATTAGGTTTGTGCTACAAGGAGAAGAAGAGTGCATTCAAACTCGGATACGTACGTATTGTTAGAGGCAGGACAAGATGAGCAGTTCGTGACAGAAGACGAACTCAAGGCTAAGCTTAAAGGTTGGCTCGAGGATTGGCCGGTTAAGTCTTTGCCACCGGACCTGGCTAGATTCAATGACCTTGATGAAGCCGTTCATTTCTTGGTTAAATCTGTATGTGAACTTGAAATTCATGGAGAAGTTGGTTCTGTTCAATGGTACCAAGTTCGTCTTGAGTAATTAAATGAACTTTTTATGTTTTTTCTTCTTCTTTTGTAATGAGCATATTTCTCTAAACTAGTAGTTTGTTTCTATAAGCTTCAAAAACTTAAGTTGATTTCTTCCACTGATTTCTGTTGTGTCTCTAAATCTAATTCACTTATATTAACTCTGGCCCGGAGATATATATATATATATAAATTTTTTTGTTAATTAAAATGTCTTAAAATGAGATATATTTATTTTCCTAAGCTTTTTTTTCAAAATCTTGTGTTTTATACTTTTATTACCAATATAGCATCATTTATACTTTCAAACGCTTTCCTTGTATATTTTACGTTATACTTGTTTTAGATCGCTATTTTCCCGTAAAGTACAAAAAAAATTCACATAACAAATTTTTTCTTATCTATCCACTATATTTGTTACATTTTTATGCTTTCTCAAGTTTTATCTCCCTTAGAGCATCTTTAATCTACCTCTATATATTTTTTTAAACTCTATAATAGAGTAATTTTGCTCCAATTTAACTTTATATTTCATTCTAAAATAGAGTAATTCTATTTATTCCTCTATATATAGAATAATTCTATTTTCTCCTCTATATTTTACACTACAATTACTCTAAAATAGAGTAACTCTATAATATAGAGTAAAACATTAGAGAGAATGTCTACTTTGTTTTATAGTAACTCTATTTTAGAGGGAAAAATAGAGTGTGATTGGAGATGGTCTTAACACATTTGCTCCAACATATCTATATATTTCACTATAAAATAGAATAACACTATCATTTACTCTATATATAGAGTAATTCTATTTTTTCCTCTATATTTTACACCACAATAACTGTAAAATAGAGTAATACATTGGAGGAAAACACTATTCTATTATAGAGGTACTCTATTTTATAGTAAAAATAAAAGAATATATTGGAGATGGTCTAACTACCACCGTTTCCACCTTATAACCATTGTTATTTCTTTAATCACCCTGATTTACGCTAATCGTATATCTTAATTCTTACACTATTAGGTAACTGTAAGTTGAAGAAAATATTATTTGGTCAAAGCGTACCCTCTCAAACGTTTGCCCATGGTTACTTTCTAACTAAAAAAACTTACAATGATAATTTATTATTTTTTATCATATATATATCCTGGACCAGTGCAAATGCAGTTATTTTGTTTTTTTGTTAAACAAACTTCAAGAAATAAATAAAAAATGGCCTATACAGGGATCGAACCTGTGACCTTCGCGTTATTAGCACGACGCTCTAACCAACTGAGCTAATAGGCCATTTGATCGTTTTATAATGTCAAATTGTAAATAATCATTAAAGAAAATGTTTTATGATCTCGACTAGTTTTTACAATTGTTACAACTATCAAAATGATTATACGTTTGTAGAATATTGTTTTCTCTTTGCATGGTATAGAGCCAGCGATAGTAAATATAATATTTACGATCATAAAAACGACAAAAAAGACGGTGGAATCGGTGATTACAAAAATCCGTGAATTTAAACAAACAAACAAAAGTTTCGTTAGGAAAAGAAAAATAAAGTTTCTAAAGTCATCGGTGATCTTATATACCTTTAACGGGTTTGGCTAACATTTTTTATTTTCATTGGTTTTTTATTTTTTATTTTGGGGGTTTCTTCTAGTGAAGGTTTTTACTGTTTAATGCAAGAGTCAATAGTTATCGGCAATAAGCAGATAAAAAAGAATTCAATGAAATAGTGACTATGGTTTCTCACGGCCATGCGTTATTAACATAGGTCCGCCCCTGGGTGAAATATGTATGTTCCAAATAAGGACGGACCTAGAAATAAAATTTATAGGGGTCATAATAAAAAAATATATAATTATAGATTTATAGTGTAAATTATAAAATTTTAGAAGGGTCAAAATGTGATTTTAGTTAATTATTTTGCTAAAATCTATTAAAAATACATTAATAATCATTAATATTTTTTTAATATGATGTCAATTGAACCCACATTATTGTTGGTGGATATGCCATTGCGAATCAACTATTGTGAACAGTCAAATCTCAATTATAAAGTGAAGTCCATAAAACCTGAACCAAAAGAGTATTTTAAGATTTTGTGATTTCGATATATATATACATGTATGTATTAGTGGCATATATATTACTATGTGCCACATATACATAATCTTATAGTAAATGCATAAAAATTGGTTTCTACAATATTGTCATGTTTGCATCATGATCATGATGTTGTATACTGCGACAATTTGAGTGTTCTGTTTAGCCGAAAATCAAATTTGTCTATAGAAGACAGCATATACTGATGTGAGATATTATTTTCTAAGAAATGAAAAGAGGATTCAAATAAAAAAATAAGATTTAATAATTATGCAAATTTGTTCGCTAAATCGATTCCTCAAAACAAGTCTAAACTTATTTAATAACTATTAACCATTCAAATGAGCGACCATGCTCCTGATCGGAGCATTTGGTGCAAAGAACCAATTTGGCATATAAGAGGCATTTTGGCTCAATTGGAGTGCATGGTCTTATAAAGGACGTATGGACTCAGAGGAATTCTGACTTAATCATATCATCTGCTCATGAAAGAACATCTTGGATCAAAAAGACATTCAGGCTTGATTGGAGTATCTGGTCCAAGAGGGGACATCAAGCTTTTGGCGAGACATCTAGCCCGACTGGGCGATATGGCTTGACAAAGCAGCAGGCATGGCGAGACATATGGGTTGGCGGGATATCTAACTTGACGAAGCATCTGCTCTGACAAGACATGTGGCCTTATTGCGGCATCAGAGGCAAAGAAGAAATCTGATATATTTATACATATACGTCTATCACTTTGATAGTGCATCTTGTACATATGTTTGACATTGTGACATTCCATCACGTACATATGTCTAGTAGTGAAGTCTAGTAAAGTTGGTACTATGAATGTGCATCTGATAATGTTGGAAGAGATTTGTTAATTGTCGGAAAAACACTTCAAGAATTAGTCATTTCATTTTAAACCTCTCAACAAAATTATTAATGAAAAAATCCTCAAGTATCGACTGATCCATTGTAAACATTTTAACTAAATTATTGATGGACGCAAATAAAAAGAATCTCTCCAGTAAAGATCTGTTAACAAACAAAACCTCTCCAATAAAGATTCATTAACAAAAAGACTCTAGTGTCTATTGTCACTAAATTGATACTCTTGCATTTAGATTTGTAAAAAAATGACATGTATATTTTCCTTAATCATAAGAAAACATTTCTATGCAAATTTTAAATGTACTTGATACTTTGTGACCGTTAGTATTCTTCAGTATTTTCTGTGATTGGTTGAACTGTTTTTAAAATATTGTTTTATACAAGAAAATTAAATTTCTTAAAATGCATGATTTGAACTAAAACATCTTATTTTTTGGACATATGAGAGTATGCATATGTTTTCAAAAACTTTTATAGAATATTTTTCTATTAGTAACTTAGTTGAGAGTTTTAAACTTGATCAAGTGATACTTAAGGGATTTTATCATTAAAATTCGTTAATTGTGACTTAAATTAATTTGGTCTAGAAACATTAGACCAAAATACTATCCCATCACTGCTCTTAAAAAATACCACTCTACTCTATCGTATGCAATATGCATTGCTAATATCTGTTTTAAGCGCTATGGAATTATTATTTTTGGCTAGTTCAGAGTTTAATGCGTGGAAGTTTTCATGTGCTATAACAATGTTGTCTTGCAATTAATCTTAATGCCACAAAAGCATATTGAGTCTCAGATAAATCAAAGGGGCAATTTGCAAGATGATTTTTGACCCATAATCATTTAGAAAATAGTATTGTACTAGAAAAAATTAGTAAATAAAGTTTTTAAGGAATGAAAAGTCAAAAATACTTTGAACAATTGGCAAAAAAAAATAGCTAAATCGAGTAATTTTTTAAAATAGCATGTACTATACTAAGATAGCATGTTACAGCAAAAAAAAACTTTGAGTTTAAGGAAATTTATTGTATTTTTTTACAAATAACATGTTTTAAAAATTAATAGCATAATATATTAAAAATTTGTGTTTACCCACCAACAAATAAAATATCTAACTGTCGACAAATAAAATATCCACATAAATCCGAAATAAAAGAAAAATAGAAATAACAACAGTTTTTTAAAAATAGCGTGGAATATAGCTAAATGACATAAAGTTTAAATTTTAATAGCATCATATATTGAGAAATGTGTTTGTTTACCGACAAATAAAAGATTCACATATATCTGAAATAGAAATAACAATATTTTTAAAAAATAATATGAAATATAATTAAATAATATAAAATATGATGAGGGTTTTAAATGTCATTTCAATTAGATCCCTAACACTACTGTAGCAAAAAGTCATTTAACAAAACAGAATCTTTATTTTTTGCTATTACTCTAAATCAAATGTGCTGCCGATGGGAAACTACAAAACATTTATTAAAGAATGTCTTGATTCTTTCTTAAACTGTGTGTCCTAAATTTCTTGAGCTTTTCAAGTTTCTGTGGAAAACAAAAATCAAATGTGTTGCAGATGGGAAACTATAAATATTTTCTTTTAATTAATTTCTTGATTTCTTGAAATTTTGAAGAAAAAAAACAAATAATAGTAAAAAAATGTGTTGCAGATGGGAAATTATAGAGGCTGCGTAATGAGTAGCTGTATTAATCCACTTGTTCAATTAAATGACAAAAAATCGATTAATTCAAGAAAACCCTACAACCACAACAACAACAAAAAGATTCAACATTTTCTGTTCTTCACCGAATAAGATTCAACTTATGTTCGAATATAAAAGTAGTTACTTATTTGTGGACAAATTAGTAGATGCGACATGTTAATAAATCTTGACATTTGTTTGGTGAGAAGTTAATTAGATTCTTAGTTCTAATCTCGGCAACATTAAAACAACCTTAGTTAACACACTTTTACTCGTTTTGACGGAGTAGAAATTTTCTTGGTGAAAAAATAAAAAATAAATGTGATTTTTGTTGGAGTTTTGCCTTTTCTGTCTTTAAGAGCAACTTTCAAAAATAGAAAGCGTGTAAAAAGGTCAGAGTACTTGTATGGTCATTTTGAAAGAAAATAACAAAAGACGTAAATTTTAAAAATGTGTAATTAATGAACTTATAAATATATAATAAAAACAATAAAAATAATAACACAAAAGAAGAAGTTGGATAGTTGCATTTCAATTTAAACACCAATTCAAAATGGTCTGAGTACAAACATAACAGTCTTTTCTATTTCTGGTTAGTCTCTACTGTCTCTTCAATGTCACAAGTACACAAATAAAAAGATTATATCAAAATTGCTGATTTAAACACTAATCATTCACAATTTTGTTGGAGAAAAGCTTCAATAAGCCTTAAACAATAAACACACTACAACCAGAGCTCAAGAAAGGGAGAGATGTTTGGTAGCTTCAAAATGGTCTCTCCACCACCTCCGGCAACAAGAATCCGGCGAGTAACGGCGAACGGAGATGGGTTTCCGGCATTTCTTCCAAAGGAGGTAGAGAACATAAAAGATCCTTTCGCAAGAGCTTTAGCTCAAAGGATTGTACGACTTCCTGTTCCTCTCCAGGTTCTCTTTCTCTCTTGCATGAGCTAAAAGACCGGTTTAATTTTTTTTTATTAATTTCTTGATTTCTTGAAATTTTCGTCTTAAATTTCTTGAAATTTTCAAGTTTTTGTTCAAATGTTGCCGATGGGAAACTATACAGATTTATTTAATTTTATTTCTTGATTTCTTGAAATTTGTTGTCCATAATTTCTTGAAATTTTGTAAACAAAAAAATCGAAAATGTGTTGCAGATGGGAAACTATAAAGATTTATTTTAATTTGTTGTCCTTATTTTTCTTGATTTTCTGTAAAAAAAAACAAAATATCTAAAATGTGATGCAGGTGGGAAACTATAGAGGCTGCGTAATGAGTAGCTGTATCAAACCACTTGTTCAATTAAATGACAAAAGTCCCATTGTTCTTCTACACTGTTTCGACAGGTTTATAATCTTTTTACTGACAAGATTAATTATTTTTATGAACTCACTGTGTCTAAAATTTTTACTGTCTGAATTTTGTTTGGCTTTAGTTCTTGTCTAGAATGGAGACGCACCTACCCTCTACTTGAACAAGCTTGTCTTGAAACTTGGGCTGTTGATGTTCTTGGTTGGGGCTTTTCAGATCTTCGTAAGATTTACATTTACACAAATTAAACGCAATTCTTGAGAAAATCGCTTTATTATTTTATAAATTCAAGAACTCACTAATTTGATGGCATTGTAGAGAAACTTCCACCGTGTGATGCAGCATCTAAGCGTCATCATCTGTTTGAGGTCAGTAATATTTTTGTCGTTTTAACTACAAGAAAACAAACGAATAAAGATAGATAATTCCGTCACTGAATGATTGCTTTTTTAACGACCAAAAAAAAAAAAAAAAAAGAGAATGATTGCTTAAGTGACAAATTGCAAAAAGGATACAAATTTGTTAAATAATACAAATTTATTTAGTAACGGACACAGATTTGTGGGGAAATTTAGAAATGAACGTTGGGATTCTCTAGTCAGTCACGGTTTTCCGATGAATTTCCAACCAATAAAGTTGGTTGATAATTAACAACTGACGAATTCGTGACTATACGATAAATTAATAGCCGAATTTTTGAGGCATGCAACGGAAAACAAATCCGTCTCATAGAGCCTGTTTTCTTGTATTGTAGCCTTGTTGTTATATCCGGTATTGATTTTCTTTTCTCCTTGGTTAATCTTTTTTTTTGTTTGATTTAAATTTCAGCTTTGGAAAACATATATCAAACGACCAATGATTTTAGTTGGACCAAGCTTAGGAGCAACAGTAGCTGTTGATTTCACTGCTACTTACCCCGAAGCTGTAAATTTCTGGTTTTATTATCACTATCAAACTCATCTCAATAGGTCACTCACTAAATCTTGTTATTTACGTGTTATTCAGGTTGATAAATTGGTTCTCATTAACGCCAATGCGTATTCAGAAGGAACTGGTCGGCTTAAAGAGTTACCAAAATCCATTGCTTACGCTGGGGTTTGTCCGAAAACGATTTTACTATATATACTCAATAGTAATAATATTGTTATTAATATTGATATTGTTATTGTTCTATCAGGTTAAGTTGTTGAAATCATTCCCTCTTCGCCTTTTAGCTAATGTGTTAGCCTTTTGTTCCTCACCATTATCCGAGAACATAGATTGGACTAATGTAAGATCAAATCTCATCTCACTTCATTTTCTCAGATTTCTTATTGATTTATAAAATGAATATGCTTGTGTGTAGATTGGTCGGTTACATTGTCAAATGCCATGGTGGGAGGATGCTATGGTAGATTTTATGATTAGTGGAGGCTATAACGTCGCATCATATATCAAACTCGTAATACAAATACTTAACATAGTTATTCAAATGTAACGAAAAGCCGAATTAGCTTATAAATTTTCTGGTTTTGTTTATGTTTTGGATGTAACACTTGCGCAGATAGACCATAAGACGCTAGTGGTATGCAGTGAGAATGATCAGATTGTTAGCAACCAGCTCTCAGTTGTAAGTTTTCTTTAACTGAAGCATTTGAAAATTTAGTTTTAAAGTTTCCTAATGTCATAAAAAATATATGCAGAAATTGTTGTGTGAGCTAGCAAATGCGGTTTTCCGGGAAGTACCCGATTCAGGTCATCTTCCACATGTAGAGAGCCCTATACAAATTGTGAAACTGATATCGGATTTCGCCAGTGGAAAGCTCAACTGATTCAATATAGTGTAAACTCTGCTTCAAGCTCATCGAATGGCTACAGAGGAAGGAGTTGTAATGTTATATATATATATATATATATTATGCAATAAAATATAAATTTGGTTAGTTTAGCCAAAGGCTTGGATGGCTATATATGTATTTGTTTTATCAAAAAAAAAAAAAAGCTATAGGAACATCTTTATTTTTGGTTTTGGTAAAGCTAAATTATAAGAATATGTATTGATATAATTTCAAGATTATAAGAGAAGCTGAAAATTTTAAAGCCATTTAGGTTTGGCTTGTGTTTGTTTTAAGGCTTATTTGCTAAATATTAGTATTGTTAGTTATACACCCAAACAGAATAAACTTTTTGTTTACGTTGTGGTTGAAAATTTAGGGTGATGTAGAAATTGTTTCATGAATCATCAATTCAAAGTTTTGTTTTTCACATTTTCTGTAATTCTTGTTATATATTCTTATCCTTTAAAAATGCTTATAGAGCCTCTTCTTTCTTAAGCTCTGTTTTGCTTTAGATTCCCGAAACATTTGTTTCCCTATTTCACTCAAATGCCTCTTCTAAATAAAATAAGTGTTGAGAGATATAAATTTAACATTTCATCAAAAAGAAAAGAAAAAATGATTTCAAAAACTAGTTCATGATCATATAACAAAAATCAAAGCATTGTTCTTCTTCCACTTAGGTCCGTCTGGCCCATGAGAACATAGACTTTGTCATGTGGCACATGCCAAATTGTTTTTTTTTTAATCCTCAAAAGAAAAGGCTCCAAAAATAAAATAAAAATTGTTAAAATAAAAATGCTAATATTTGTAATGTTTTTAAATAAGGACATTGAGGGAAAACAAGCAAACCAAATCCTATTGGGAAGCTTTAAGCTATTTAATAATAATCAAATTTTAACAAAACCATTAAAGAAATAGAAACCAAATCCTGTTAGGAAAAGACAAACCCCTCTTTCCAGCTCCTTCCTTTGGTATATAAAGCCCCAAAAGCAACACCATCGTATCTCGTCATAGGATGTTTGTACAAAGTTACAATGGATTATTTCACTTGCTTGGATTGCAAGAAACGAACTAAAGCAGTGATCGACTATCAATCTGCAGATATAATCTGCACAGAATGAAAATAAATGTGCGTTTTTGTTTAAGTTTGTTTTGAATTTTTGACTAAATTCTTGCTAAATAAGTTATCTGTAAGAATAGGAGATCAGTCAAATAGTTGCAGTCGTTGAGTTTATTTCGTTCAGTTTGTTGTAAGGTCTATATAAGACCAGTTTGATTTCATAAATAAAGCAAACGTAACATTCAGCATTCATCTCTGTTTTGTTACTTCTCTGTTTAAACATTCAGTAAATAACAAGTGGTATCAGAGCAAATTCAAAGCCTGGTACGTGAGAGAAAAATGAGTGACAAAGATTCATTGTTGAGTATACCAAGGTTCGATGGAGATTATGAACATTGGGCAATGCTCATGAAGAATCTTCTACGATCCAAGGAGTGGTGAGATCTAGTGGAAACTGGAATCACAAGGCCGGAGACAAACGTGATACTAACCGGAGCTCAGAGAACGGAGCGGGCGGAGATGAATCTCAAGGATCTCCGGGTGAAAAACTACCTGTTTGCATCGATAGACAAGACAAACCTCAAGAAAATTTCCAAGAAGGAAACCTCGAAGGATATATGGGACTCCATGAAAACGAAATATCATGGAAATCTGAGAGTGCAGAGCGCACAACTGCAGAGATTGAGAAGGAACTTTGAGGTGTTGGAGATGAAGGAAGGAGATACGATTACAGACTACTTCTCAAGGGTCATGGTGGTAGCAAACGATATGCGCAATCTAGGGGAAGATATGCCAAATGCAAAGGTGGTGGAAAAAATATTACGGACGTTGGTCGAGAAGTTTACTTATATTGTATGTGCCATTGAAGAATCCAATGATATCAAGAAACTCTCAGTAGATGAGTTGCAGAGTTCTTTGCTTGTACATGAGCAAAACCTGAGCAAACATGTAAGAGAAGAACATGCGTTGAAAATAGAAGATCAAAGAAACCAATATGGAGGAAGAGGCCGAGGAAGAGGCGGATACCAAGGACGAGGTGGTCGAGGCCGTGGAGGTACGAGCTTTAACAAAGAACTGGTGGAGTGTTATAAGTGTCACAAGCTAGGGCACTTCAAATATGAATGCCCAAGCTGGGAGAAATCAGCAAACTACGCAGAACTTGATGAAGCAATGCTGCTTATGACACACATCAACATAAACAAATCTGAAGAGGAAGTCATGTGGTTTTTCTGGACTCAGGCTGCAGCAACCACATGTGTGGAAATAAGGAGTGGTTTACTGAGCTTGACAACACATTTCGTCAAAATGTCAAACTTGGAAATGATAGAAGAATGGTGGTGGAAGGAAAGGGAAACCTACGCCTACGAATCAACGGCATGATTCAGGTGATTACATCTGTTTATTACTTCTCAGGTTTGAAGACCAACTTGTTAAGTGTAGGACAGTTGCAACAAAAGGGATTAAGGGTTATTATAGAAGATGATATGTGTGAAGTATGGCATAAGCAACAAAGAAGGTTAGCTATGCACTCGACAATGTCAAGTAATAGAATGTTTGTGATTCTTGCTGTGGTGAAAAAGTCAACGGAAATGGTGGGAGAAAGGTGTTTACAAGTCACCGTAGAAGAGGAGATGTGGCACAAGAGATTCGGACATCTTAATCACAAAGGAATACAAGAGCTTGCTGAGAAGGAAATGGTTCCAGGTCTACCAAAAATCAATATTGATGGGGCGGTATGTGAGATATGTATGAAAGGAAAGCAGAACCGGACAAACATACCAAAGCAAAGTGGATGGAGGGCAAGTCGTGGTCTTAAGCTGGTACACAGTGACATATGTGGACCAATCACACCTACCTCAGAGAGTGGGAAAAGGTACATCATCAGCTTCATAGATGACTTCAGTCGCAAATGTTGGACATATTTCTTAGCAGAAAAATCAGAAGCTTTGAAAACTTTCAAGGAATTTAAGGCTGCAGCAGAGAGAGAGCTTGGAGAATTGTTGGTTTGTTTAAGAACAGACAGAGGAGGGGAGTATAACTCCAAAGCATTTCAAGAGTATTGTGCAGTAAATGGAATCAAGAAACAACTTACGGCGGCATATACTCCGCAACAAAATGGCGTAGCTGAGAGAAAGAATAGAAGTGTCATGAACATGACAAGATGCATGTTATTGGGAATGTTTGTACCTCAGAGATTTTGGCCGGAAGCTGTTCAATATGCAGTTCACATATTAAACCAAAGCCCAACAACAAGTCTGGAAGATATAACACCATCGGAGAAATGGAGCAAACACAAACCTTCTGTGGAGCATCTCAGGGTGTTTGGATGTGTGGCATATGCTCTAGTGCCGTATGAGAAAAGGCTGAAGCTAGATGAGAAAAGGACAAAGTGTGTAATGTTTGGAGTAAGGAAAGAATCAAAGGCTTATCGTCTTTATGATCCATCTACCAAAAAGATTATAATCAGCAAAGATGTGAAGTTTGATGAGAAAAAGAAATGGAGTTGGAAAGAAAACTTAGAAGACAAGAATCTGTCTTGGGGAGAAAGGATAAGTGACTTAGAAGAAGAAGAACAAGAGGGTCTAGCAAGAGAAGGAAACAATGATAACAATGATACAGAAAATACTGTGGCAACAAATTCACAACAAGAAGAAGAAGAAGTCGAAACTGGATCTCAAGAAGAAGAAGTTGTAACAAGCAGAGACAATCAGAGCAGAGTATCCACACGTGCATGATCAAGAAGGGTAGTGCAGACTCCAGTTTGGCTGAAAGACTTTGTGTGTGAAGGAATGAGGACTGTCATAGAAGAGGACGGTGAGGATGGAGTTGCTATGTTCATTTCAGAAGATGATCCAAGTAAATTCGAAGAAGCAGTGCAACATGAAAAATAGAGAAAAGCAATGGAAGCAGAGATTCAATCCATTGAAGAAAACAATACGTGGGAAATGGTGGAATTACCTGCAGGAGCAAAGGTGATAGAAGTGAAGTGGATATTTAAAACAAAGTTCAATGAGAAGGGAGAAATCGACAAGCTTAAGGCAAGATTAGTCACGAAAGGTTATCATCAAACTCAAGGGGTGGATTTTCATGAAGTATTTGCACCTGTGACTAGGTGGGATACAATCAGACTTATCATTGCTTTATCAGCACAAAAAGGCTGGAACATCTTTCAGTTAGACGTGAAGAGTGCATTTTTACATGGTGAACTTAAGGAGGATGTATATGTTGCCCAACCTGAAGGTTTTGAAGTAAGAGATGCAGCTGGTAAGGTTTACAAACTGAGAAAAGCCTTGTACTGCTTGAAGTAGGCGCCCAGAGCATGGTATAGTCGAATTGAGGGCTATTTCTTGAAGGGGGGTTTCAAGAAATGCTACTGTGAACATACATTGTTCGTAAAAACAGTTAGTGAGAGCATATTGATCTTGAGTCTCTATGTTGATGATCTCATTTATACAGGAAACTCAGAGCAAATGTTAGAAGATTTCAAGGCATCAATGAAAAATGAGTTCTCTATGACAGATCTTGGCAAGATGAAATATTTCTTGGGAGTGGAGGTTACTCAAGATGAACTGGGAATTTTCATCTGCCAAAAGAAGTATGCAGAAGATATTTTGAAGAAGTTTGGAATGGAAGACATCAACAAAGTGAAGAATCCGATAGTTCCAGGCCAAAGGTTGACTAAGGAGGGGTTGGACCAGCTGTAGACGCAACGTTCTTCAAACAAATAGTTGGAAGCCTGAGATATCTAACAGCAACTAGACTGGATTTAATGTTCTCTGTGAATCTCGTTAGCAGATATATGGAAAATCCAACAGAGCATCATTTGTTGGCTGTGAAGAGAATACTAAGGTATGTACAAGGAACTACTGGGTTGGGAATTCAATATGTACGTGGAGAAGAACAGGAACTGATTGGGTTTGCAGATAGTGACTATGCGGGTGATATTGATGATAGAAAAAGTACTTCTGGGTATGTCTTTATGTTTGGAGGTGGAGCTATATCTTGGGTATCAAAGAAACAACCCATTGTTACATTATCAACAACTGAAGCAGAGTTTGTAGCAGCAGCTAATGGTGCTTGTCAAGCAGTGTGGTTGAGGAATGTACTTGAAGAGATTAGCTTTGCTCAAAGGGAAGGAACAGTTATGTTTTGTGACAATAGCTCTACCATTAAACTTTCAAAGAACCCGGTTCTTCATGGAAGAAGCAAACACATCCATGTGAGGTATCATTTCTTGCGTGATCTTGTGAATAATGGAACAATCAGTTTGGAGTACTGTTCTACACATGTGCAGTTGTCGGATCTGATGACTAAAGCAGTGAAACTGGAAGTCTTTGAGAAGCTCAAGAGAAGTATGGGAATCTGTTCTAAAGAAGATTAAACTGGATGAAGTGGAGTTCCAGTTTAGGGGAAGAATTGAAAATAAATGTGCGCTTTTGTTTAAGTTTGTTTTGAATTTTTGACTAAGTCCTTGCTGAATAAGTCATCCGTAAGAATAGGAGATCAGTCAAGTAGTTGCAGTCATTGAGTTTATTTCGTTCAGTTTGTTGTAAGGTCTATATAAGACCAGTTTGATTTCATAAATAAAGCAAGCGTAACATTCAGCATTCATCTCTGTTTTGTTACTTCTCTGTTTAAACATTCAGTAAATAACACAGAATGTGGTCTTGTCCTCGACTCTCACTACATTGTCGACTCTTTTGACTAGAACATCTCGCATAGGATCCCATCCATCAGGACCAAACTCAAGGTCGACACAAACTTTCTCAAGAACCTAAACCCTAACCTTAAAGAAAAAGCCTCCTCTATAAGTTATACAGTCTCATCACCGTCTTGCTCCAGTCATAAGTCTCTGCAAAAAAACCATAACACGAGGTTGATTGAGGAGCTAGGTTTCAACAAAACAAGGCCAATTTGATTGGTGGTTAATTAGTCGTTTCGTATTATTATTTTAATTATATATTCATGATTTTTTTAATATTTATTTAGGATTTGTTTAATTATGTGCCTTTGAGATTTGATTTTCTTGCAGTTTAAATGAGAAAGATGTCAGATTATGAAAGCAGCATCTCTCAAAACTAGGATTTTCAATGATCCACTATGATCCACTATGTCTTTGAAGCCGAGACACTGATGAAGCCTCTTGGAGGTGACTGAGAAATTATAATTGCTTTTAGTTGTCTTCATGTTTTTTAACTGCAAATTGGTACTTAGATAAGTTAAAATTCAAAATATTGCTTTGCAGACACTTCACCCAACAAATAAAGAAACAATAACAATTCACTATAAATATATAAACTCATATTGCTTTGCAGACATCTCAGTGGCTGCAGCAGTCTCGGAGGTGAATATCAGCAAACCGGGTTAGTGAAAATTTACCTTGCATGATTGCATCTTAAAAGGAGAATTAACTTCCTAGCTTATGAGTTGCCGGCTCTAAGACCAAGTAGCCTTCACAGATATTATTTAACTTTGCCGAGGCTAGCTACTTTCATGAGAATTGTTTGCAGTATGGTGGTTGATGAAAAGTAGGGAGTTTGATTGATTACAACAACAATTTTTAACACATTAACTAAGTGCCTAATATATATTTTTGGGCTTGCGACCCTCACATTGTCAGTGCCGTACCATAGAATTGGATATAAAGAGAACATAAAGTAAATTGTATAAAGATAAATAGATAGAAACGGAACCTAAACTGTTTGATTGTATGCACACATAAGAACTAATCGAACTTGGAATTATAACTTTTTTTTTCTTCTTCTTCTTCTTTTTATGATCAAACGCTTGGAATTGTAACTAGTTTACATTTTCCAACCTCAAATTGGGACTGTATTTGTGCCATCAAGCTTGGGTTAGGAAAATGTAATGTATGCAGGGGTGGGCACAAGCCAAGTACTTGCTAATTTGCAAGTACTTGTGACTCGCCTTGGCTCGTTCAAGTAATTGAATGCTCGACTTGGTACTTGACTCGTCCAAAACAAGTACTTGCTATAACAAGTACTTGTTCAAAATTTTATTACTTGCAAGTAGCTTGACTCGGCTTGTTACTTGTCAAATAATTTGACTCGGCTTGTTACTTGAATCTAAAAATAATCTCATACAAATTACAAAACATTCAAATGTCCAAAAGACAAGCATTTAAAAAACAACTTCTTCGTTCCATGCTTCAAATCGTACTCATCTTCTTCTTGATTTCCTTTTTGTGCCTATAAAAACCAACGTTACAAATATAAATGTTAAGCTTTAAAACCAGACCTGAAATAATGATTTCTATACTTTCAGTCTTCCAGCAACCAACATAACAAATGTAACAAATGTAGAAATTTGTATACTTTCTTCAATTTAATGGGATGATCAGACTTGCACCAAATTAACTAGGAAGACTTGCATACTTTTCATTCTTCATCCAAAGTTAAGCTAACTCCTTGCACCAAATTTCCATAAGAATTTGAAGTTACAAATTCTGTTAAAACAACATAAAAACTGTAAATTCACAAATAAACGAAAATCATTCATAAATAACTTTAAAATAAAAGTATAGGTGTATACCATCTTCTATAATTTCGAGTTGTTCAATTTGGTCCTCCAGAAAACTTTGTTCATAATCGTGGCGAATCCAGTCTTGAGTGCAGATTAGAGCCTCAACCAGTCTTGGGGTGAGAGAATTGCAAAAAAGATCAATGACCCGACCACTTGTGCTAAAAGCTGACTCAGAAGCAACAATTGACACTGGTATAGCCAATAGATCTTTAGCCATTAGAGACAGAATCTTATACCTTGATCCTGTCTTCTTCCACCAAAGTAATATATCAAACTTTGGATCTGATCTAGGAACACAAGCATCTGCTAAATAGCTCTCCAATTCCGATTGACCATCAGTATTATCTTCGCTTTCTTCATGTATATCAATCAAAGAATCAAGGTCATAAGTTTCTGCAGCCTCTTCAACTGTATGAACGTTTGCTTCTTCAGCTTGGCTAGTTTTCACTGAAGAACCAGAAAATTTATCTTCATAGTGCTTAAGCATCTTCTCTAAAACCAAGTTTATTTTCACAATCAAAGCTCCAGCTATGCTATCACCACCATAGCTCTCACGGATTAACCAGCTGACATACTTCACTTTGTATCGTGGATCAATAACACAAGCAAGAAAAATCACAAAGTTCATGTTATCCATATCTCCCTAATATTTATCAAACTTAGCCTTCATCCTAATATCCATTGCCTTTTGATTCGGATCAGCTTTGTTCATCCCTAACTTTTGTATCATTAAACCAACCTCAGATACGAATTTCCAGTAACATAACGAGTTGCTGAAACTTTAAGAGTTGCATCATAAAAGAACTTAAGAATAGGTGTATACGCCTTTGCATAATCCCAATCTATTTCAGTAGGGACACCTTCTGACTTCCCAAGTTCAGCCACATATTTCTCATCTTCTAACTCAAGCATATCAAACCCTCTTTTCAGTTTTAAAGCTGACTCCAACATCAGATATGTGGAGTCCCATCTTGTTTCGACGTCAAGACTTACACCAGCAGTAGACAAAAGGTGTAGGTGACAAAGACTCTTTGAACTTGTTTAATCTTGCTGGAGAAGATCGAACATACAAGACAGCAGAACGTATTCGGCTAATGGATGCTTTATTTTCTTCCAGTCCATCTTTCACAACCAAATTTAGGATATGTGCACCACATCTTATGTGAAGAAATTCACCATCAAGTAGACTAGTACCCCATGACTTGAGTCTTCTTTTTAAGAATCTTAGTCCTACATCGTTTGAAGTTGCATTGTCTACCATGATTGTGAACACCTTGTTGATTCCCCACCGACACCAAGCACCTCTCAACCATTTTTCCAATCATTTCACCTTTGTGACTCAGAATTTGACAAAAGTTCATAATTTTCTTTTGGAGATTCCAATTCTCATCGATGAAATGTGCAGTTAAGCACATATAGTTGTTATTCTGAATCGACGTCCATGTATCAGTTGTAAGAGAAACACTCCCTTTGTGCTTCTGAAAAAACATACTCAACTTTTTCTTCTCATCAAGAAATAAACTTATGTAATCTCTAGTGACAATTCTACGGGAAGGGATTTCAAATCAAGGTTGAAGAATGAATATGAATTCTTTAAAACATTCCCTCTCCACAATCCTAAAAGGCAGCTCATCCTTTATTATCATTCTGATTAAACCTCTACGAGAATCCTCTTTATCATATGGTAAGTATGATGGAACACCCTCATCATCTTTATTTTTTTTTTGTCGATGCATCAAGGTTGCTTGCTTAAATATTTTACCAGCAATAGTCTATACATCGCGTTCAGGATGTAGTTTCATACACCTCTCTACATGTTTCAACATTGTAGTAGTGTTGACACCTGATGCTGATCTATAAGAAAATAAATCTCCACAATGATTACACTTGGCCTTATTCCTATTCTCTGTTTTCTTAAAGTGTTTCCATGCTGTAGATCTTAGTTTAGGGGTTACCTTCAATTCAACAGTCTCAACTGTTGGAGTAATTTCACCACCCCATTCTGTCTCCATTTTGTCTCCATCAACTTTCGGATCAACACCATGCTCATGGTTCTCAGGTTCCATCTACAAGGAAACACTTACATCAGAACAATAACAAAGCTAAAGAGTGTATTTAGTTATCTTAACATGTATAATCCCTTTGTACTCCTCTAATTAACAGATCATTTTTATTTAATCCGTGATTCTCTAGTTTATTTTATAAAAATGAAAAGGATGGTGAAACAATTTTAATGTAATTAACAAAAAAAAAAAAAATTCAATGTAGAAAATAATTTAGGAAACAATAGAAACCAACAAAGGGAAAAAAAACAAAACAAACATTTTATTTAATTAAGTAAATGACCAAAGTCAAATTCATCTTCTCATCTCAAAGAAGAGTAGAACTGTAGAAGACCACTTTGCTTCTAATTAAAAGCTCCAACATCTAGAAGGGTTCCACGAGTTTATACAGAAATGGGTTTTACTTTTACCAAAAATATAGATATGAGTTTATGTCTTCACAGATTTTTCATCTAAAGAGAATAACTAAGTAAATGGAAGTAACATCAATGGTGAAAGATGAAGGTTTAAGATGAACCTGAATGTCAATGGACTTCTGAACTGCAAGATTAAGATGAAATTGATAAATTTGAGTTGAATGGCGTGGCGACTGGCGAGATAAACAAAAGATTCAAGAGAAATTGTTGGACTAAAAGTGATAAATCGTTAGAGTGGAACTGTGGAAATGAAAGTGTATTAAAAACCCTAAAAGTTTCTAAAAATGAGATCTCGAAAACTCTCAACTATTCTAGGACAAATGTCTAAGTGACTAAATAAGAAATAAATAGTAGTTGTCTTATTGGGTTTATTGGGCTGCAGTTTAGAGTTTAGGCTGAAGTTTGGATTAAAAGTAATTGAGTTATATTATAGTTATATTTAGGCTTTAAAAAATAAAAGCACGAGGCAAGTAACGAAGCATGAGGAACGAGGCAAGTAACGAGGCACGAGGCAAGTACGAGGCAAGTATCAGATTTTTTTATGATACTTGATACTTGGCCCTTACTTGCAACTAACGAAATTAGTATACTTGTTACTTGACTTGCCTATAGCAGGTACTTGAATTTTCAAACCGAATACGAGCTGAGTAACGAGTATTTGTGTCCACCCCTACTGTATGCTTAATGCTTTAGTTTTTTACTTTCTAAGAAATAAAATAGAGATGGACACGTAAAAGATGAAAAAGCATCATGCGCATTGGAGCATGTATAGTCATGTATATATTGGCAGTAGCCTATGGTTTTTAAAATTTATATTGAGAATTTTAAATTAAAATTAAAGTTTTAAAGAGATAGATCACATGGCAGAGTTAAACAAAGGGACTAACAAGTCACAATCATCGTGACCATGTATTACATACATGATAGCTATACACATATATGTACGTATTTCTCCATTCCTTACTTTTATGTCCACTTTCTATCTTTAGTTTTGTAGTTTAATACTTCAATAGAATATATTTTGTAATTTTTCATTTTAAGGTTTTTTTGTTTCTCTCCAGTTGCTAGAATTATTTATAAAATAAATACTTAACATTCAGTTTTAAAAGGACAGAAAAAGGAATGATGTTCTAGAGTACATGATTCAAAATTCAAACTTATTAAGCTATCAATCACTAAAAGCAACTAAAAGCCTCCACCAAAAGAAAAAAAAAAACAAGAATCCTTAATCTTGTGAGGAAACCCATAACACATTATCCATATAAGTTGACATTTTCTATTAATCCGTTTTTTTCTTTTTGTACTGATTAAAATTTATGACTATAAATCAGATGTGTAGTTGTTTTAGCTATACCCAGTGATGGTTTAGAGATAAATTTCAATACTAAATCTCTAATCCCAAATTTAAAATACTGAATTTAAAGTTTATAAAATTTGGTAGTTGTTAAAAACCTATTCTAGAAATATATTGAAACAACAAAGTTTGGTTGTTGTTGCTGGTCGTTGATAGTTAACGACAATAAACAAACACTAAAACGTGTCGGTAATGAACTAAAGCTAACGACAACGAAACGAACAGTAATGACTTCATATGTTTTTTAAAAAGCATATGTTTGTAGAACCCGAAAAGAAAACACACAAAAACGCATAATATTGAAAGTGGAAACAAAAATTTCTATGGATTAAAATTCTCATTCCTTTTTTCGTCAAAATTAAACATTATACATCAACTACCTAAAACCATATAGATTCAAAATACGTAATACTTAAAGAAAAAAAAAGTTCGATTTTAGAAAACAAAATCATGCATAATCAAAATATGAACATTAAAATACAAAATTATCTTCCGTTTGGACAGAAGATCCATAGATCTTAATTAGCTTTTGTAACACCACGACTTGTGTCCTAAGCCGAACGATATAATCCGCAGTTTCTTGAAACAGCTGTTCCGTCTCACCACTTCCGGAATCTTCCTCCACGTCAGCATCTTGATGACTTTGCTTTGCCGCCGTCACCGACGGTGGAAGAAGACTCTTAAGCGCCTGAAGCTTCTCCGAGAACGTTTCACCGTCGATATTACAACAATTTCGGAATATTCTTGGACGTGACGAAACATTCACTCTTCTGTTTCCGAGTTTCTTGTTTCTTCTTCCTTCTCCTCCTCTTGATCTTTGGTTCTTTAAGAGTCTCATCGTAAAGAAGAAGAAGAGAGGATTAGAGATTTGATTTTTTTTGTTTGAAGTGAGAAAGGAAGAGGCTCGGGGTTTATGTACGATTGGCCATTCGTTTATAACCCTAGACTTAATATGTTATTACGATATTGCCACTGGTGGTGTTTTCATTCCTTAGTTTGTCGTTTTGTAGTTTGTACTTTTTTTTGGGCCCTTTTATGGTTTCAAAATATAAAATAAATATCTTGATAATATCTTACTATCACGTGCTACTAGTCAAATATCTCTCAGGGGAATAATCCTAAAATATTGAGTTGATTATTAGAATTTTAGAGATATATTAGAATTGAGTGGATGGAAAATTTTCCTTTATCTTCCATGTGATAAAATGGAATACAAAACCTCTACGAGTTTACGATTTAATTAATGGATCCTCGACCATCTCACTATTATAAATGGTTTAATCCAAATTTAATATGCTCAAAAAGGACAGCTAATTGCTAAATTACATATCCTAAAACAGTAGTTTCCAAATTAACTGAATACGAGTTGTATATATTGCTAACATTTAATTAACAAAAAAAATATATTGTAACATTTAATCACAACACCGACATGTGAAGAGAAGGGTATATATGTAATCTGGGAGAGGCTAGCGAAAGAGAGAAGTGGGCGAAGAGTGCGCATTTGCCATATGACAGAAAAAGCCTGAGCCTTTCTGTGACGGCACGACGGCACATGATAAGTAGTGTTTCCGGTGAATATTATTTCCTTCTTTTCCAGTTTTACCCCTCTACAGTTATCCATAAGTTAATTTATTTACGTATTTTAATTAGATGGTAAGTACGAATGATGTTTATAAAGTTTATAATTAAATGTTTCATTTGACTAAACAAATGTTTTCGTTTGATTATTTGTTGGACCCTTTTGTTTTTTTTTTCATGGTTGACCCTTTATTCTCTTAAAGCTTTGTTTTATTCTTTAATTAAGTTAACATGAATGATATAACTCATGTCTTTTCTTGAGATTAAATGACAAAATCACAAGAAAACGCTCTAAAATAATATTTTGAAATTCGATATTTGTTGTTCTATCCTCAATAAACATGTATATTTGATTGTTTCTTACTACTTATGGTATACATATATAACTTTAGTGAGAACAGTATTAATAAAACTTACATTCCAAATGGATAGCAGTCACTTAAGACAAATATACTATAATGTGTAGTCGTTGACGATAAACTAGTATTGCATAGAGGTGGACACTCAATGGACCCAGTAATTATCTTCTATTTTGGTTTAGATCTTATTATTGGAATATACATTAAATATATTAATTTCAATTTGAATTTAAAGTAGATATTTGATTTTTGTTATTTTTTCAAATAATTTATGGACGTAAAGGTTCAATACAAAATCATAATTTCAAAAATATTCACACTGCACGGAAAGAAATTAACCGAAACCAAAACCATAACATTTAAACTTTAAAGCCTAGTTAATTTCAGTAAACATTCAGAAAATTTGGAGGGGTATTAGGGTCAATAAAGCTTCGTATAGAGGTGTTTGCATGTGAAGGTGTTGTTATTATGAGCCAGCAAAACTTCATTGGACAAACAAGTGGATTTTGAATAAGAATAAAAGACTCAAAATTAATTTGAAATATGTGAACCACAAGAAATAAACCGGAAACCGGTTTGGCTAAAGGGAGAGTGATATTAAAGGGCATGTGAAAGCACATGGGAGAAGAGATAAGAAGGAGACAGAGAAGGAAGGCATGGAACTGAACAGAACATGTTCTGTATATTCCCTGCATGCACATAACTTCCTTTTTTGAGTTTTTTTTTTCATAATTCTAAAAATAAAATTAATTAACATGGGTCTTTTAGATTTATTGAATTTAATAGCCAAAGGAGAGTGAGGTTTCTTTTTATAATTTCGATTTGGTGCACATGATTTACTTTCTAGATTTCAAGTTAATAGCATGTGTTTAGCTGTTTCTCCACGTGATTGATTTGTGTAAATGTGTACATTGATTAGCTAGTTTAACTTGAATATATATATATATATAGTGTTATTATTTAGTAACGAGTAATTTAATATTTCTAATATCATGTAGATGATTTTAGTTGATCATTTAATAACCAAAAACTTCATTGTTCAACGTGCTTAAACATGTTTTACATCTGTATTTGAATCAAAATAATTTGTATTATTTGATTATATTCTTTTAAAACATATAAATATAACAAAACCAATCAGTCGAAACAAACTTATTCTTTTAAAAGTAGATAAGTTTTCTTAATTTTAAAGACAAACCATACTGACCTGCATAAGCTAGATTCAATTTTTTTATTTGCTTGTGATATTTTCAACCAAATTTCTTAACATCTTACATAATATATAGATGTGTATGTATGTGTTAATATGGAGGTGAAACCGTGAGAGAACCAAAGTTATATATATTGGGTTTTTTCTTTTGCTTAGTTTGTTTGATGAAAGTGGGAGTGAGGGACAATATGATATAGGGAAGGGACAATCTATTTAAATTACAGAGAAATTTAGATGTTGACAAGACGTCTTTTCGTCCCCTTTGTGTTTCCTTGCTTACTCGCCTTTGTGTAATTCAAATCAAAATAAATAAGCATTCGATTATGGGACTTGGAAATGCCTATATCTATTTGTTAAGTGTCTTGAACCACTTACACGTTGTTTTACTTTTAACCAATGGAATATGAACCAAAATTATATTATTGACCCACGTGAGATTAAAAGAAAAACACATATCCGAATTAAGACGATTTGACACTAGTCGACCAAATGTATTGCATATAGAAGGTATAAATGAAATTTAGTTCTGGTAACAGTGATCTTGAGGTTCTTACATAAACAAAAAAAACAGTCTTGAGGTTAAAACTTTCATATAATTGTGCAATGTCTAAACATCCATACCTATTTAAATTGTTAACATCAACTAATGAAACCAAAACTACGAGACACTGGTCATTCCATTTTGAAATAAAATCAATAAGAAACGAACCCACCTAAGTTAAACTAAAGGAATATTGTGTAAAAGTGTTTCAACTAATTTTTTGAGGGTTACTATGAACAATCTTTATCCATTTATTTACCATATTTACCTATCTAATTTACTACATTCACCTAATGATATTTCTCTGTGTTGATCACGAAAAAATATATTATTCTCTTTTTTTCCCCACATCAGTTATTATATTAACACATACAATATCTTCTAACAGTCATATTGTTGGAAATACTAATGTACATTTAACCACTTATCTCAGTATAAAAGGGGTTTAACCAGATCAGTTATTAATATTTACTTATATTAATGTACATTTAACCACATTAGTTATTAATATTTACTTATATTTTAAGTATGTTTGTATAATTTTCGGGTTCAGATTCGTGTTTTTAGATTTTGAAGTTTGTGATCCATTTGAATATTTTAAAGTTTCGAATTTAGGTTCAAATCGGATTATTTTGTTCTATTCGGTTTTGGTTTTCGGATTTTGGATTTTTCGCTAAACCTATGTACATTTATGTAAATTTCCGTGTGAACAAGTGCTGGTTTTAATAAATGACTTATAAACTGAAAATCACCATAATTCTTATTAGTGAAAAAAATTCTCAATTTTGAATATCTTTCAATTTTTGGATATATAATACGACCGGTTATTGTATAATTAAAAATGACAATTATATAACACAGAACATATCCCAAACATCGTTTTACATGTTGTCTAGCTAATTAACCATTTTCTATTGCATTATTAACTTCATATAAACCAATGTTACATATGAAGAAAAAACTCGGATTTCACATCAAATCATCCACTTTTTTTTTCTAAAAATATCTACTTTCCATGTGATATATAATTTTTCTTGTCCTCCCTCTCGTAACTTTCACTTTATTCCTTATGTTTTTCTTAGAAAAAAAATAAAAAAACAGGAAGAAAGAAAGAAAAAGAATATAGAGGTTTTAGTGGGGAAATAAGGTTACCCTGAGACTAAACACAAGTCAGTGAGCAGTGACTACTGATCCCACACTCTGACCTCCTTGCTCTTGTCTCCCATGCTTTCTTCATAATTTGTCCTCTTTTCACGTTTTTCAATTGGTTTTAGTTGAATCTGTATATTCTCATAAATTGACTAGCTCTTAAAAAACCGACATAATCAAAATATATTAGATATTTGAGTCCTAAACATAAGCAATTGAAAACGTAATCCGTAAAATTAGAGTGTCAGATACTAAAATAACTCTCTTGGTCTTAGTCTTCTATATTATGTCCACATAGATACGATGTCTTAGTTTATCCAAGAGCTTTGCCTTGAGCATTGGAAAGTTTCATGTTTTCTTTTAATTAACTCTCTTGGTAAATTAAAGCTTGGTGAATGGTGTGATTACCTCTATTATCATAAAAAAAAAAAACAACAACACATTATTTCACATTCTTTTTGCAGGAGCTGATTATCAAGTTGTAGTTTGTGAATTCCAAGTGCTTAGAATGTTTGTTAATGTTGTTGATTGGCTTAGAAAATTTGTACCCCCACCGACCCACGTAGTTTTTTCATTGGTACAGTCGAATAAATGTTTTGCACTTTGATGAATTTAGATTCATAAACAAACAAAAAACATATCAACGTGGATTTCATTTCTTCCGGGATGAAGTACACTTCGAATTAAACTATCCGACCATCTCATGCTTCTAGGACGGAACAACGCGTAATCCTGTTCAGTAAAACGAAATTAGAATTCAAATATAATTAACTTTGATTCAATATTTCCAAATATATTTTATCAAAAAATATATTTCCAAACTAAAATTTTATTTTATCTTTTAACCGATAAAATTCAGACGGAAATTCAGATTAATTTGCATAATCCACAAAAATCCGGATATTCTTGCCACTAAAACTTTTATGGATGGTCAAACTTTGATGTGTAAAACATTTAGAGACATATGAGGAGAATTGATTCTTCACATTAACCCATTAAAAAAACTCCACACCTCAAGCGGAAACTATGTGACCATCTTATGTTTCTAGACGAAACAACAAGTAAATCATGTTAAAATGAGATTAGAACTCAAATATAACTTTGATTCAACATTTCTAAATTAAAAATTTTATTATTTTTTAACCGAAAAATTACAGACTGAAACTTACACTAATCTACAGAACTCATAAAAACCGGATATTCTTGCCACTAAAAGCTTTTAGTGATAGCTAAAATGTGATGTACAAAACATTTCCATAAATATTTGAGGAGAATCGGTTCCGGACGTAAACCCATAAAGAAACTCCACACCTCAAGCGGAAATCACTAACCTATTACAACGTGATTATAAATTTATATTTTCTTGTTATACATATATTTTTAAATATGTATATTATTGAAGTCCATAATTATTTGAATACTTAATGTTATGTAACAAATATAAGTTTAATAACAAACTGACACAAAATCACTAAAAAACCTTGGTGTTAAGAACTGCTGTGCCGTTGATTGAGCATCGAAACGGAGTCGATGTATTATTTATTAGTTACATACATACGGCCTATCGAAGTTGGGCTACTTTATGGGCTAATTTATAAATTGGGCTCTAAGGCCCGTTTCGTTATTTTATTAGTTTCTTATTTTCTTTCATTTATTAAATCTTCAATTTTCCTAATATCTCTCTCTTTCCAGCCTACCAAATCCCCGATGGATCATTTTCCCCTAATTTTCCCAGGAAAATTCAATACGTGAAATCGTTACTTTACATCTCACTATTTTCAGTCAGATTCCGAATTCAGATCGTATGAAAAAGGTTAGTCCAGTTTCATATTGTTCATGTGGAAGCTTCGTCGTTCTGATTTGTTTTTAACAATGATCGTGTTCTGTTTCGATATTTATATTCGGAAGAATTAAACTGAATTTTATTTGTATATATCATATTAATCGTATTGGATTTGATCGTTTTATAGTTGTTTTGTAATTTTTCATCTGGGAAAATTTTGAAAAATGGATCTTAGTGAACATTAAATTTCGAAAAGCATCATCAATTTCGGTTTTTAATTAGTAATTTGCATCGTAATTGTATAATTAATCGCAAAATTGAGTATTAAATATCTTTAGGAATGAATAAAATGGTTAGGTTGTATAAAGAATCACAAATTCCAAGTTTTTAATGCAAATCCATAATTCTAATTATCCCAGAATTGACTTCTTTTTTTTTTTCCCTGTGTTATAATTTTGATTTCAGTAATTTATTGGTGTCACTGTTTGAGAAATCAGAAGAATGTTATGTGAAGAAGTTTTGAAGAATGTGTTTCCATTACTAGAAGGAGAAGATCTTGCAGCTTGTATGGGAGTAAGCAAACAGTGGAGAGATATAGCAAGTGACGATTTCTACTGGAAATGTCAATGCGCCAAAAAATGGCCTTCGGTTTGTAAACGCTATAAACCGCCTACGGAAACATACTACAAAATGTATCAAACGTTTAGTAAGCGGCGACTGAACCGCGCTCTCCCTCCACCGAGGCTCTCATTCGAAAGCTTAGAGTTCTTTATCGACATTTGGTCCGAAGATAAACCGGTTTATTCAGGGTTAATACCGGGCGTTGCGTTAGAAAGCGGAATCAAGAACTTACCTTTAGGAATCAGTAACGTTCTTAGAACTCACTTAGCTAGACCTGATTATAAGATGGTTGTTCCTGCTGAGCCGAGGTTCACAATTCCGCTAAACCAGTCGATTACTGTATCGGTACTTGTGGCTAGGAGCGACTCAAATAAGGTTGCTCGGATAATCAACCGAGCTTTCTTTGATTATATCGATCGTTCTTCGTATAGAGCGCTTGCCTTTGAGTATCTTGAGTTGTCTCCTTATTACCCTTTTATCTCCGGTATCAGAGGATGGATCTCTTTGCTTTTCATGGATGTTGAGGATGTAAACGATGGGTTGCTAGATGTTTTCGGGATTCAGTTGGATTTTTGTGATGTTGCTGACACTAAAGATGAGGTTTTGTGGCTTTTAGATATGTTAGATTGGAAGTGATAACAAAAGCTTAACACTCTCTAATCACATTTAAGCTCTAAGGTTTGTAACACTGTATACGCAACATACTTTTTTTCTCATATGTTTATCTTTGTTTAATACTAGTTTGGTTTCATTTGTTTCTCTCTAATTATTTGGTTTTCGTTTGATCATTTGTTGTTTTATCCGAACTGATGAATATCTCTGAAGAAAAAAACTGAATAGTTTCATCCAAACTACAAACTGAAATGCCTGGTTATTAGTTTTTTGGTTAGAAATTGTCAATCCGGTTTACGGCACTTTTGTAATTTTTTTTTCAAGTTAGTTTTTATATTTAGGTTGCGGATTTTTTTATCGCTCTCGTCTTGATTTAGTCACATATCTTTCGTTTGGTTTAGCAGCTTAATAATAAATCTGCACGGATGAAGTCTGTTAATTCATCTAATTGTAAGCCTTTGTAGCTGAAAAAAACTCAAATCACTCCTGAAAGTTAAATCCCTCCCTAATTCGGTGGGATCACATTAATAAATTCCTTTGTAATGATAAACCTTGACCGGTTAACAACGGTCTAATTCTGTCCCTTCTGCAGTCTTAATTCTTAACTAAATGAATATAAAACCATCTTTCTGACGTAAAAAAAAAGTAAATGAATATGTTTAGTTTTTCTGTATGACTAATTGTATTGTTTTAGCAAAAAAAATCATAAAATCGTAATGAAGTTTTGTAGTCAAATTTCATCTTGTGGTACATAACATTGCCATTATAGTAAACCTTTATTAATTAATAATAACATCGTGTTTATGCTATTTTTTTTATAAACTAACAAAAAAACTATATCATTTAAAATTTTACTTTCAATTTTTTTTTTAAATATGAGCTAATACAATTTTTAAAATTAATGTTTTGGATGTTATAAATTTTGTTGTTCCTACTTGACTATTTGGAAGAAAAATAACTCTTCTGAAAATAAATAAAAATAACTATAGATGCATTAATTTGTTTGTTTTGTTTTTGGTTGCATTCAAATAGGCATATAGAAACAAAAAGGTTTCGCCGTTTCGTCTTGGTTTCGAGTATGTGTTTTTTCGGTTGCGGTCTTGTTACCCAAAAGAAGTAACATAAATATAGTTTCATTGAATTTTAATCATTGCAATTTTTAATACAACTGCGTTAATTTAAACCACAACTAACAAATTTCAAACCCCTCTCCTAAAAGTTAATCTTTCCATCATAATTCTGATTAAATCCCCAATTTGGTGGTATCACATTAATAAAATCTTTTGTAACCCCATCACTTGTTGTGACCCTCAACGATAGACCCTGACCGGTCAACTTAACACCGGTGACCCAATGGGTTCCCCAATTCTTGCTCAATGTTAACCACCCAGTACTACTTCCCTTAACCTGCATGGCCATAACATCTCCCGCTCCTCCTACATTGTACGGCAAGATCAGTAAGAAATAAGGGTTTCCTGTGATTTCAAACTTGACACCACCGGTTTTGTCACAACGAATACGTCTGTACTTAACTGGGACAACCCCGGCTCTGTACTGGGCGATCTTGAGGAACATTGGTTGTGAGAGATCAAAGTGTTTTTGTGGTGGGTTGCACCAAAGGTCTGTGGTCTTGGAGTAGTTTGCTGGACAACGATTTGTGGCTGTGATCTTGATGGATCCGGGCAAACACCATTGTGGAGCGTTTGCACACATGATCTCGTAACAAGCTCCGCATGTGTACCCAGTGTTGAAGAGCGCATCGCTCAATGCCGCTGTGGCTAGACCATAGCCTTGTTTGAATACACTGTATCCACAAGCTCCCTCTATATATTGAATGTATAATGAAAAAAAGTGAGTTGATGATAATTATTTAATATAATTGTTATGTATTCATGTATTTAAGAAAATACTAGTTGGTAATTTGCATCACATGAACTTCGAAAGAATTTTGTGAAAAGATTTTTTATTAAAAAAAAATCAAATGTAAACAATATTTAAATGCTACTGTAAAATGCAAAGATTAGCTTTCAAATTAATAACTAATCGCAGCCTGCATAATATTTTGGAAAACAATTTTAAATTCGATAAAACAATATTTTGTAGTACTAGTTGGGAATTTGCATTATACTTCGAAAAAAAGTTTTAGGGAAAAATGATTAAATTTTTTTTTGTAAATAATCTTTAATTGCCATCGTAAATAAAAAAGATTAGCATTAAAACAAATAATCGCAGCCTATATAACATTTTTTGTTTAAAATCAATATTTAAGTTCTAAAAGGAAAAGTAATTTAACTTACGTTCTGTTTCTCCACCATGGATGTCACCGTAAAATGTGGCTCGTGCATCATACCAAGCAGTGTCGAGTCCACCGTTAATACCGGGTGCTTCGGCTACATCACCAGTCATCGCACCATGACTGTAACTCATGGGTACGATCCATATTGCCATTACTAACATAAAAAATTCTACATATATCATTTTTTCTAAGAGTTTCATGATACTTTTTTCTTATTTAACTTCGACTGATGATGGATATAGATGGGAACCATGTGGGTTGGTATATATACATAGTACAAGTAGATACATTTACCTGGTTGTGATATGTTTAAATAAATCTTCCAAAAGTGTTTATGTTGACTAAGAAAATATAACTAAGCAAATATAAATCTTCCAAAAGTGTTTATGTTGACTAAGAAAATATAACTAAGCAAAAATATATCTTCCAAAAGTGTTTATGTTGAGTAAGAAAATTTTATTTAGTCAAAATACATCTTGATGAGAAGTGATAACATTGCCATGTATTTAGTCAAAATACATCTTGATGAGAAGTGATAAAATTGCCATGTGTTTTTTTTGAAAAAAAAAATCGATAAGAGTTTATTTTCTTGATTTAAGTATAAAAATATGAAATATATAATTTTAAATGTGTTGATCAATATATATATATATATATATATATATAATTTTAAATGAAATATCTTCCTTCTTGTTAGGTTGATCTTAGCTCGATAGAAGTAAGCGTACACACTTCAATAGTAACTCCTAGGTGGATCGGTAATAAGGTCAAAATTTAACCCAAAATAGTCATTGGAAGTGTACATCAAAATCACATTAGTAATTGAGGAATCAGATCCACATAGCTGACTAAATGTTGTTACACGACAAGTTGTAAGAATACAATTAAGCTATAGATAAGATGCAGAATGTGAATTGGTTAGTTTTGTATGCAGAATGTCAATAGAAACTAAGATTAACGACGTAAATAAAAGTGTTGGACAATAAGGTGATTCTCAGACAAATATGAAATGCAAATCATGATGTAAAAGTTTTTTTTGTTTTGCTTGATAGCTTAACAAACCAGTAGTAATATTTAGTAGAGAAATTCTCTCAAATAGCACTACATGAAGTTTTTGTTTTACAAATAATACTCTTTTTTTTTTAAGATAAAAATAACATTTTTATAAAAAATAAAATTTTAATTTTTTTGTTTGGATTAAGTATTATACAATTTAGGATATAATTTGTTTGGGGTGGAAGGTATAATTTAGGGTTTAAAAACCCTAAACCCTAAATCTTAAACCCTAAAAATATGAGGTTAGGAGATTTTGTGATATATAAGAAAAATAATATTTAATAAAATAATATTTTTGTCAAAGAAAAAAGAGTGTTATTTATAGAAATTTTTTTTATTTAATGTTATTTATGAGAATTGCCCGATTTA
Source organism: Cardamine flexuosa (assembly GCA_963555745.1). Classification (NCBI taxonomy): domain Eukaryota; kingdom Viridiplantae; phylum Streptophyta; class Magnoliopsida; order Brassicales; family Brassicaceae; genus Cardamine; species Cardamine flexuosa. Next base: position 24,518,334 of record OY743215.1, read on the forward strand.
GTATCTCTAATTTTTGGTGTTTCGTCTTTGGCTTGTCAAGCCCTTGTCTTGACTCTTTTAAGAGTATGTGTTATGCATTTCTATGGTCGAGTAATCCCAATGACACACATAAGGCTAAAATTTCATGGACGGTCATCTGTTTTCTTAAGAATGAAGGATGCTTGGGAATTAGACGTTTTTCGTAATTCTTCTCTTGTGTTTGCTATGAGTTTGATATGGCGAATTTTATACTCTCTGGCTTGCATGGACTCACCATTATTTGTTAAAAATGGCTCTTTCTGGGATGTTAAGGAGGGGAAAAAAAACTCATGGATTTGGTATAAACTCCTCAAAATACGGGATCCGACTACTCATTTTCTGCCCGTTGATATCATAGATGGGAAGACTGCTTTTTTCATGGTTTGATGATTAGATTATTATGGGAAAACTGATGAACCACATCACTTGAAAGTTGATGAAGTTGATGTGTCTAATGGATGGAAGATTCGTGGACAGAGTAGAAGGTGACAATGTCTATTCAAGTAACATAAAGAGTATCTCATTTAATTTTAATAATCCCATCCAATACATATGTGTGGAATTTTAAGCCACAGCTAACAAATTTCAAATCATTCTTCTAAAAATTAATCCTTCCATCAAAAGTTTGTTTAAATCCCCAATTCTTTGGAACCACATTAATAAAATCTTTTGTAACCCCATCACTCGTTGTAACCCTAAACGATAAACCCTGACCGGTCAACACAACACCAGTAGCCCAATGCGTTCCCCAATTCTTGCTCATTGTTATCCACCCGGTCTTATTTCCCTTAATCTGCATGGTCATAATATCTCCGGCTCCTCCTACATTGTACGGCATGATCATTAAGAAATAAGGGTTTCCTTGGGTTTGAAACTTGACACCCCCGGTTTTGACACAAGGAACACGTCTGTATCTAACCGGGACAACCCCGGCTTTGTACTTGGCTATCTTTAGGAACATTGGTAGGGAGAGATCAAAGTGTTTCTGTGGTGGGTTGCACCAAATGTCTGTGGTTTTGGTGTAGTTTGCTGGACAATTGTTTGTGGCTGTGATCTTGATGGTTCCGGGCACACACCATTGTGGATCGTTTGCACACATGAGTTCGAAACAAGCTCCGCATGTGTACCCGTGGTTGTAGAGTGCATCGCTCAATGCCGCGGTGGCTAGACCATAGTCTTGTCGGAATAGATTACCGTATCCACAAGCTCCCTCTATAAAACGTATAATGAAAAAAGTGAGTTGATAATAATTATGTATGATATATAAGTGTAGCTTAGATTGTTTTGTTTACGTCTTTTATGTTTACATGTTATATAGTAATTATTTGGTATTCAATCTTTTATGTATTTAAAAAATAATCTCTTGGTCAATTGTAAATGCAAAAATAAAAAATAATAACATTAAAACAATCGCAAACTATACAATACTTTGAAAAAATTATCAATGATTAAATTCGAGAAAAACAAATTAGTGCTTTAACTTACGTTGTGTTTCTCCACCATGGATGTCACCGTAAAATGTGGCTCGTGCATCATACCAATTAGTGTCGAGTCTACCGTTACCATCACTACCGGGTGCTTCGGCTACATCATCTATCCTCGATACATGACCGTAACTCATTGGTACAACCCCTATTGCCATTACTATCATAAAAAATTCTACATATATAATTTTTTCTAAGAGTTTCATGATGATGATCCCTCTTTAATGATATTTTTCTTACTTAACTTTGAATGTTGATGAATATGATGGGAACCATATAGATGTACGGGTATTTATAAGTACAGTAATATAACATGGTTGTAACAAAATGTAAAATCTTTTCAAATATGCATATATATGCATATATTGACTAAGTGAAAATAATTAGTCAGGATTTGTGTTGAAGTTTTTGGAGTCAATCTATGTCCTGATGAGAAGTGATTACATATTGCCATATGTTTATTTTGAATAACATGGTTCGAAATTAATAAGTTTTATTAAGTCATGACATGTGGAGGCAAGTATTATTTCTTTGACTGCCAATTTAATTAGGGGTTTTTCATGAATTAAAAAAAATTGCAATTTGGAAAACTAAAAAAAAAAAAATGGAAATCATTTTCAGTGGTAAGAAAGAAATTAAATATAAGGAAGAACAAAACTAAAAAATATATTCATTCCTAATCCTTGATCTCATTAAGTCCAACAAAATTTATAATTTTATGTGCTAGATATATTGTGAATGATCAAATGGTCAACATTCATTTGTGAGATTTAATTATTAATAAGATTAGTCAATAAAATAAACACACTCTCATTTTGTCTTTGTCTACTATGATTACACAGTCGATGCACAACACAATCTAGTGAACTAATGGATTATGATATGTTAATTTAGAAGACATATTTAGTCAAAATTTGACGCTTTTTGTGTAGGAAAAAACATTATAAACGTTTATAAAAGTTAAGATTTGTGCGTACATAACTTTCAAAAAAATAAATTATTACATAAACAAATATATACACTAAAAAAATACATCAAAAGAAGTGATTGTGATGATACTTTGTATAAATAAGCTTTAATTTACTCACTAACAAATCACTAACTCCATTATTATTATTTTTTATACTCAATCTTACTCTTACGTGAACTGTGTGTGCTCTCTTGGCTGAGTCTCCATATTACACACCGCATGACAAAACCCGATGTTATCGTCAATCGTTGTGAAGAATCCACCTATCATAATCATGTTAAAAGACTTTGACTTTGTTTTTCTTCCAATTCCATGGAACTGGACCACCAAATCAAACTCATTTAAAATTGTATCATTTGAAAAGAACCTGCTGGAAAAACCCACCAATAATTGTGAAATATTTTCTTCCAATATATAAAGGAATACGTAAACCAATAACAACGAAATCAAAACATTTTAAATAACAAATCAAACTAACCAATAACCCTCATGAGATATTAACTAACTGAAAGCGTTGGCTAATAAAACGCAAATCATTTCTTTTCTAAAAGTTAATCTTTCCATCAAAAGACTGTCTATTGCATTTCCAATCTGGCGGTGTCACGTCAATAAAATCTTTGGTAACTCCATCACTTGTCGTGACCCTAAATGATAGACACTGTCCGGTCAACTTAACACCAACGCTCCAAATCTGTCCCCAATTCTTCTGCATCGCTATCCACTCGGTCCTCGTTCCCTTAACGTGCATGGCCTTAACATCTCCGGCTCCTCCTACATTGTACGGCAAGATCATTAAGAAATGAGGGGTTCCTTTGATTTCAAACCATAGGGGTTTTCACACAAGGAACACGTCTAAACTTAACCGGGACAACTCCAGCTTTGTACTTGGCGATTTTGAGGAACATTGGTTGCGAGAGATCAAAGTGTTTTTGTGGTGGGTTGCACCAACATTCATTGGGTTTACTGTGATCTGGTGGACAGAATTTTGTAGCTGTGATCCTGATGATTCCGGGCAAACACCATTCTGGAGCATTCGTGCACTTGATCTCGTAACAAGCACCACACGTTGAACCGTTGTTGAATAGCGCAGTGCTTAGTGCTGCTGTTTCTAAACAATAGCCTTGTTTATTTAGATCTCCATATCCACAAGCTCCCTCTACAAATTTATAAAATCAGTACGTATTATTTTTGTTTTTTTTTATTATGCATGGCTTCAATTTTTTTTGTTTGCATGTGGATGGCAAAATTCAAAACAAAAAGAGGAATTCTATGAAAAAAAAAGAGATAAACTATGGCGCTTGCGTTTTCATTTCACAAAAAAATTATTTATAAAAACGCTCTATCTTGAAAATGTAACAAGAAAAAGGTAAATACACAACTTGGCTTTTGAAAAAATTGCAAGCCTTACGTACCTAGTTGGTACTACCAACCATATTGATCTGGATTAAGTTCACTAAAATCTCCTTACGCTTTGATAGGCTTTTTAATCTTTTTTTTTGTTTTGCCTCTTGAAGTAAACTTAGCATAACCTCTTTATAAATCAAACAGTTCCATTTTGATAATATATTCACAATTTATCCCCAAAAAAAAAAAATTGAGTCTCAATTAATTATACTTCCTTCATGTTTGGCTATTGTATGCGTCTAAAAAAAAACTTAACATTTTACTTGTCTCAAAGTTATGAAATTATTAGTATATATATTTAACTTACGTTGAGTTTCTCCACCATTGATGTCACCATAAAATGTGGCACGCGCATCCTCCCAAAGACCATGAGGTCCATGACCATGAGATCCATGACAATGAAGTACATGACCATGAAGTCCATGACCATAATCTCCATGACCATGAGATTCATGATCATGAGATCCATGACCATGAGATACATGACCATAAGGTCCATGACCATGATCTCCATGACCATGAGGTCCATGACCATGATCTCCATGACCATGATCTCCATGACCATGAGATACATGACCATGAGATCCATGATCATGAGGTACATGACCATGAGGTCCATGACCATGATGTCCATGATCATGAGGCCCATGACCATGATGTCCATGACCATGATGTCCATGACCATGAGGTCCATGACCATAAGTCATGGGCACGATCCATATCACCATTACCATCATCAAAACTTCTGCATAGATAATTCTTCTTAAGAGTTCCATGATTAATTATATATCTCTTTTACTATATTTTCTTAATTTTACTTGATGATTAATTAGTATTGACGAGAATATAGGTATTTTTAGCTACGAAGAGAAGTTATGGGCTTCCAATGTTTTCGGGATTCAATTGGAATTCTACGATGTTGCTGACACTAAGGAAAATGTTTTGTGGATTTTGAACATGCTTTGATTCTCCAAAATCTTGAAGCTTTACCGTCGGATCTATAACTTTGAATACCCAACGTTTGTGGTCCAGTATAATTTGTTTATAACATGTATTATTTTTGTGTAATTCTAAAATGGATTTTTTCTCTCTCTAAACACAACTTATAATACAAATTAGGGGTAATTATTAATTTGACCTTTTTGAAATTTTATTTTCAAATGGAAACTCTTTGTAAGTGTTTTTTTTTTTAACACTAGGAGTCCACGTTTGAAATTAATTTCAAAAGAAACTATTTTTGGTAGTTTTACCTACAAATTATTTTGATTACTTTTTAGTTTCCTTTTCTTTTTCTAATTGAATTTTTATGTTTTACCTGGACATAAAAATTATGGTTTTTCTGTATTTCAAACTAGAACCACTAATTTGTTTTTTAATAATCTGCAAATTATGTATCTAGCTAGGCTTAAACTTCTTTCAAAGGCCAATATCAGCCTTTGATAAATGATCTCTTTCAACAGATATGCAGTTGAAAGCATTTGCAAATTTTAGCATGTCCTGATTTACGAAGATCAGTCTTCGATACTCTGAATATTGTGTATTTCTTGGAGGCTCACTCATTTCATGGATTTCAACAAAAGCATAACATTGTGTCTAGAACTTCAGCAGAAGTTGAGTACATAAGCATGGCTCTAGCAGTGAGTGAAATCGTATGGTTAAGAAGCTTAATAGAAGATTTACATATTCCAGTCGATTCTCCGACTACTCTTTACTGTGATAAGATAGGGCAACTATTCGTATTGGAAATAATCATGTTTTCTATGAAATGACTTAAACACAATATTGAAAAGGACTACTACCTAGTAAGAGACATAGTAACAGAGGGTACAATCAAACTTCTTCATGTTCTATCGCATTGTCCGGTTGCAAATATATTAACCAAAATTAATATATCCTGATCAGTTCTGTAATCTTGTAAGCAAGCTTGGAGTATCAAATATAATCACTCCAGCTTGAGGGGGACTATCAGTGTATGTGAACTATGAAGCAACAAATAAAGAATGAAAACGTGTGAAGCATGTTAAGGTATGTTAAGGTATAGACTAGAGACACAACAAAATACACTTGGAATGTGTCAAGTCAACACTTTAACTTTGTTTTATTAACTTGTATTCTTTCTTATAAAGATCTACAGTTTTGGAATAACACAATCTATACTACCTCATAGAATTGTTACCGGCTAAAACACAAGTCCTAAGCTCTAACTATCATTTGAATCAATCATCTCAATGATATTAAAGTCAAGTAAAAATCTCAATCCTAGCTTTGTATCTACCCATACGAAGAAGCCAAATACGATTTGGTGAACACTCACTTTCTTAACTTTTATTTTTTATCTTTAAAATTTACAATCTCTCAAACGATATAACTTAGAGTGTTAACCGCATTCCACAGCCTCTCTAAACTATATAAAGAAACCCTAAAATCCCTAATGTTAAGATTCTTCGAGATTCATCAAAGGGATAAACTTGCAACTCAAGTTTATCTTTTTCTTAATCGGCTGCATATAATATTCTTCAAATCTTTGCATCCCATTTGTTATCTTCAGCTCCAAATAAGACATGCTTCCTTCGTCTTGACACATCATCCACTCCAGCTTTGCCACCTGTCAGCTTCCGCGTCCACATCAACAGCAGTGTCCTGATAAGTCTGACGCAACTTCCTGATTCGGGCAGCACGCTGTATCCAGAATATGCATCTACAAAGCATAGACAAACAGAGTTTTGCAGAAGTTTGTTGAAGAAGTTAGTTACATTAATGTTGAACCAGTTGTACAGTAAGAAGAGTTTGTTAATCTTAAGCTATATATAAACAGATGTAACTTAATCATTTAATCTAAATGACAAAAAAATGACAAAATCATATTATGTCTCTTTATGTGTGGCATTCATGTCGAATCAGTTGTACAGTTAGAAGAGTTTGTGTTGAATCTAGGTTTCAATAACAACAATAGAGTTTATAGTTTTGGAGGAAATCAAAGGCTTTTGTTATTAATGAAACTTTGAATCGATGATTACAAAGAAACTACAAAAGACTTTAAAATAAGGGTTTTCTGCTAAATAACCATCAAACTTATTAAATTTTGCAAGAATGACACCTACCTCAAAACTGTGCAAATTATTGTAGTGAAGTCGACGTGGCACCGCTATATAGCCCTAGCGTGTATCGTCGATGTGGTACTGTTATCTGCTGTTAAAAACTAACGGAGGATTGAAAACGACGTCGTTTTGCATCAAAATAACTACATGATGTTTATTTTTCTTGTTGAAAACAACACCCATTTCTCTTTTATTATTTATTTTAATTTAATATATTTTAAAAAGAGAAAAAAAAAGTAGCTTCTTCTTCTTCGTTCGTTGTTCTTCCTCCCTTCCTCATATATTTCTTAACTCTGAAATTTATTGAAAATCAACTGGAAAAACTGAAGTTGGGATAATCTATTTTTCTTACAGTGAAATCAACACACCCAGTCCTAACACGTCAAAGCAACAAAATTATACATGGATCCACAAGTTTTCCTTAAAAAGTATTCTGAAGAATCTTTAAGCTTAGAATCTCATATCAAATAAAAAAAATGCTATAAGTTTTCCATCTACCAATTCGAATTGAGAACAATTATATAGATGCATACACTAAATCCCTCTCAAACACAGATACAATAAATTAAAAATCTGAAATCTCTATGTTAATATAGGAATGAGAGTAAGACTTTACTGAGAATCAAGCAAGCAAGAATGAGATCTTGAGAGGAGGAAGGAGCCGCAAAAAATCAGAGATCTCTACAACTCCATCTCCCTGAGTCTGTCAACGAGGATCTGAAGTCGCGCCTCTTTTGATCGGACCCGACGACAACGTTCTTGCTTGATCCGGATCTGGTTGAATCAGACGACATTCATTCAAAGCCACTGATGATTTGATTCATGTTTTTGTATAATCTCTTCTGTATGAAATGTTTATGCCTTCCATTAAGGGATGAATCAGAGATGTGTAACTTAAATCTTGCCTTTTTCCTTTTGGAAATTGTTGAATCTCTATCATTTAACAAAAAACCCAGCAAATGATGAACCCTAATTTTAATTTTCCCCAGATCGATTTCAGTTTCGTTTCAGATTTTTCAGCATCGTTCAAGAGACCAATGGAATTAATAGAAGAACAGCCTCCACCAAAATGATCCTTGTCTACTTCAATTTCTTCTTTCTTCGTGATGATTTCATTGTAAAAATAGATTATCCCAAATTCAACTTTTACCAATTGTAAACACAAAATTCTTGACACAAGAAAAACACACACATAAATCATGTTATTTTGATTAATAAAAACATCATGTAGTTTAGTATAAAAACGACGTTGTTTTCAATCCACTGTTAGTTTTTTAATACCAGATAACAGTGTCACATCGACGATATACGCTGTGGCTATATAGTGGTGCCACGTCGACTTCACTATATTAATTTGTACAATTTTGAGGTGGGTGTCATTCTTACCAAATTTAATAAGTTTAATAGTTTTTAGCACAAAACCCTTAAAATAACTTGAGATCTTAGGTCTTATGCATCGATTTGTTGATGCCTTGTGAAGAGGTGAAGAGGTAGGTAGCTCTATATTTTATATTTGTCTTTTTTCTTCTTGCTTTCCTTTTCCGAACATGATTCCTCTTTTGCCGAGTTTCCATTCATGCGGTCAGGTCGACGCCAATCTTCATGGCTCGAGCTTATTTGGAGTTGATTTTTTTGTTTGGACCGGGTTTAAGCTAAGGTGCGCAACCCGACCCCAACGGTTTGTTAATCTTAAGCTGTATATAAACAGATAAACTCTAATAGCTTTTGCTAACAAAAACTCAAATCATTTTACTAAAAGTTAATCTTTCCATCAAAAGTTTGTCCATTGGGTTTCCAGCTCGGTGGTGTCACGTTATTAAAAATTTTGGTAACTCCATCACTTGTCGTGAGCTTAAACGATAGACTTTGTCCGGTCAACACAACACCAGTGCTCCAACGATAGACTGGGTCTTCGTTCCCTTAATCTGCACGGCCTTAACATCTCCTGCTCCTCCTACATTGGACGTCAAGATCATTAGGAAATGAGGGTTTCCTTTGATTTCAAACTTGACACCTCCGGTTTTCACACAAGGAATACGTCTATACTTAACCGGGACAACCCCAGATTTGTACTTGGCGATTTTGAGGAACATTGGTTGTGAGAGATCAAAGTGTTTTTGTGGTGGGTTGCACCAAATGTCTTTGGTCTTTTTGTAATTTGGTGGACAGAAGTTTGTAGCTGTGATCTTGATAATTCCGGGCAAACACCATTGTGGAGAATCCGTGCACTTGATGTCGTAACAAGCACCACACGTTGAACCATTGTTGAATAGCGCAGTGCTTAGTGCTGCTGTTTCTAAACCATAGCCCTGTTTGTGTAGAACACCATATCCACAAGCTCCCTCTAACAAATTATTAAATGAAAATAAAATAAAACATGAGTACGTATTAGTTTTTTTTTTTCCAACAATATGTTTTCAGGTTGACTCTTACTACATCTTCATGTTGGCTTATTTTATACGTCAAAAAAAAACTAATACTAATATTTTACAGGTCTCGAGATTTTTGAATTATTTATTGGTATATATATTTAACTTACGGTGAATTTCTCCACCATTTTTGTCACCATAAAATGTGGCACGCCCAGCCTCCCAAGCAGCACCATGACTATAAGTCATCGGCACGATCCATATCACCATTACCGTCATTAAAACTTCTGCAAAGATAATTCTTTTTGAGAGTTCCATGATTTATCTCTTTTTAATTATATTTTCTTAATATTATTGATGATTAATATTGATGAGAATGAAAGTATTTATAGTGACTAGTGAAGTAAAGAGAGTACTTAGAGACATTATGGGCTTCCTATGTTTCCGGGATACCATGAATTCTACGAATTCTAAGATGTTGCCGACACTAAGAAAGATGTTTTGTGGCTTCAGGGCATGCTTTGACTCACTGTACCGAGTCTCTATAACTTTATACCCAACGTTTATGGTACTCCATATATTATTTGTATAATTCTAGTTTAATTTTAATTTTTCCGCTAAACAAGACGTCTTATACAAATTATTTTTTTCATTTGTTTATGTTTGAAACTTGAGTTGTTTTATTAATTGAAAATTATGTTTTAACCAGACATAAAAGTTAATTATGGTGTATCTATTTCAAAATCAACATATTAGAGTCGCATCAATAGAGATAAAGCAGAGGTGAAAGAAAGATAAGGGCATTTTTTTCATTGGTCGTGGTTGTTGTCGCAGTGTCTTTGCGAAATAAGGCTAAAAATGTTTGTCAAAATCAGTTTATTTACAAGAAAAATGAAATATCAAGAATCCAAGGAAAAAAATTCAACAATAGAAATTTAAAAAAAAAAAAAAAGATCAAGCAACAAAGAGGATTGATAAAAAATGAAATCATGAAGAAAAAAATTAAATGAAAACTATTACATTAAGAGGAATTAGCAATTCTATTTGTGTTTTAGAATCTTTTTTTTTTTTTTGTCAAAAGGCTAATTTCCCATTTAAATAATCAAATGGACTACAAAGTTTAAAGATTCAACCAAAGCAGAGCTTAAAACAACATGATTTAAAGCATTAATGAAAACATAAGATAGCTTGATAAGATACTTCGACGGAAGATTCACAACTCGGAGACATGAACGATAAAGCACAATGCCACAATCCAAGAGTTGGTAAGTCTAAAACATGATCGCGATCAAGTCGGGAAGGCTTGTGTTAGAGTTTTCATCACACAGAAAATATAAAACAAATAGGAGGTTTGTGTTAGAGTTTTAATCACACAAAAAAAATAGAATACAAAGAGAATATCAAAAAGAGAAATTAATAATTTTCATAAAACGAGAGTTTTAAAGAAGAAAAAACATTTACAAATATCCAACAATCTAACCAAGATAACCATTGTACATTATGATCGTAAGGAACATTGGTCGGTATAAATTTAAATGGTTGACACTAGAAATTATGAGCAAGATCATGACATGAAAGGAAACAATGTGGGTAGAGACATTAACTGAATTTCATGATTAAATAAAATTTCACGAAGCTATATGAGACTAGAGGATGTCTCGGCGTTCACTTTGGTATATCATTTGTTTGTATTCTCCAAAGAGTCCTTACAGCAATCTCACCGACTTGATCGTTGTCAATTTATTTCCCAAGACATAAGGACAAAATAATACTTTTTCCGTTTTTCTCAAAGTGTTTCCACATAAGTTACATTTTTTTTTTAATTATATAAACTTTGTTATAGAAACGGAGATCGCATTTTTTTTTCCCGATATGAATTTTGAGTGGATGGTGAGAAGGTTTTTATTTGACAAAAAAAAAAAAAAAAGTGAGAAGGTTTTTATGAGACCGTTACAAACTGGGTGTAAACCAAAATCCACGAGAACGATTTAACACCCTCGAATTGTTTCTGGTTTAGGGTTGTTTTAGCAAATCGGTTTACTTGTCAGTTATTTTTAGCGTTTAAGTATGATTAAAGTAGGTTTAATGTCACCAATCTGATTCAAAGGGTTACATTTAGAACTTATTATTTTTTCCTTCGTTGTATAAATTATTTTCTCTTTGGAGATTATGTAAACTATAAGACAATCTCCAACAATTAAGAATTTCTAGTGAGTATTTAAATTTTATTTAATATTTGTAATATCTTTTAATTATTTAATTAATTTTAGTTATTGAAAATAAAGTGAACCAATCACATCTCAACAACTATGAGATAAGAGCACTTCCAATGATAAGAACCCGTTAAAGATACTCATTATTTTGGGTGTCTAAAATGTCTTCCTAAAACAGATGTCTTCATTATTCATCTATTAAAGACATCTATTTTTTATTTTTGCTTTAATTCTTTATATTTAAAGACACCCACAAAGAATGACAAGATAAAAATAGGACCTTCACTATTCATATGTTTTAATATAAATTTTATATAAATTTTGAAATTAAAAAATGAAGAGTTCTTAAAAAGGTGAAGGTCCAATGATAAAACCCCAAATAGGGTTCTAATTTTTTTTTTTTTAAATGTATAAGCATTTTCACACTTAATAATTATTGGAATTCATAAAATCTTAGACATACATGAGATAAAAGCATATGAAAAATAAAATAGGAAATCATATTAAACATAAACCGGAAAAACTATTAGTTGTAATTTTGAGTGCAAAACTTGGGCCATATATGCTCAACCAAATCAGCTTTCAAATGTTGATGCATTGTGCGATCACGAAATCGATTGCGAATGGCCATCATATTTCCGAGATTTGAAGGGATATCTGTCGAATACGTCATATCAACTTGTGAAGTTCTGGTTGCTTGTACTTGTGCGAATTCTGAAACATTAAACTGACTGTACCCATCTTGTTCATCTTCGACTATCATATTGTGAAGTATTATAGATGTTCGCATAATCTTTCTTATTTTTACCTTATCCCAAATAAGAGTATGATTTTTTACAATGGCAAATTAAGCTTGCAACACTCCAAAAGCACGTTCGACATCTTTACGGACTGCTTCTTGTTGTGCAGCAAATAATGATGCTTTCAGACCTTGTGGAATTGGAATAGATTGGATAAATCTTGCCCATTTAGGATAAATTCCATCGGTGAGATAGTAAATCAACTGATACTCGTGTCCGTTGACAAAGTAATTAACTTTTGGAGCTCGACCTTGTAATATATCATCAAAAACTAGTGAGTGATCAAGAATATTGATCGTTTAAGGTACCTGGAGGTCCAAAAAATGCATGCCATATCCAAAGATCTTGTGAAGCTACGGCCTCTAAAACAATTGTCAGTTTCCCAGATCCACGTGTATATTGGCCTTTCCAAGCGATGGGGAAATTCTTCCACTCCCAATGCATACAATAGATGCTTCCTATCATGCCGGGAAATCTCTGTATCTCTCCAATATCAAGTAGTCGTTGAAGATCTTTTGGTGTGGGTCTTCTTAGGTATTCATCTCCGAACAAATAGATGATTCCTTCAACAAATGTTCCAAGCATGATATCGCAGTGGTTTCACCAAGCCTTAGGTATTTGTCAACCACATCAGCCGCCCAACCATATGCCATAATTCGAATTGCTGCTGTAGACTTTTGTAGGGCAGAGAGACCGTCCCTTCCGGTAGCATATGTTCTTTGTTGAAAGAATGGAATTTCATTGGAGAGTCGATCAACAATACGCATGAACAAGTGCTTGTTCATTCTAAAACAGCGTCAAAATTTTTAAGAAGGATATGTTGCATCTTCTCGGAAATAATCGTTCTATAGCGGTTGTGTCCTTCTTCACGATCTCTTTCAATAAGCTCTTTTTTTCTTTGTTGATTGTTGATGATCATCTTGATCGACGAAAAGATTTTGGAACCGTTGATCCAAATATTGGTCAAACCTATCATCCATTGTATCATCCAAATTATTATGAGAAGAAGATCCCATTTTCTGTGATATGTTGATAGAATATATGAGAAGAAAATGTAGAAAGGTAAGAGTGATCTTGATATAGTCTTTGTATGAGAAAAACTATAAAGTTCTGAATCAAAGGAAGAGTTTATTTTATTTAGTGTTTTTCCGAGATTGAGAGAAGAAGTGTTTGTTTTGTTGTGTGAACAAAGTTGTTTATATAGAGAAACTAAAGTGTACTTGAAGAATAAATGTCATTACAAGTATGTAAAGAATTAATGTCATTACAAGTTACAAGTGAAGACAAACAAAACATATTACATATTGTGTGGTATACAAGTGTGGTTCGATAAAAAAAGCATATTACAAGTGAGCATAGAATCAATGTCTTATTAGCATCCACTTCTTTCTTCAACTTCTTTCCTTCGTCTCATTCCTATAGAACCACATGACAACAAATTAAGACAACAATGTATAACTAGAATTAAGACAACAAACTTATAATTGTATTGTACACAAAAAACCTATAGAACCACATGACAACAGTTTCTCAAATTCACTATGATCGATAATATGCGCAGAGCAATCTAAATGACAAGTCAAAGAAGACCAAAGCTAAACCATAAGACATTCGAATTCACTATGATTTATTATATGCCCAGACCAATCTATATGACAACTCAGGCAAGACCAAATCTAAACCACAAGATTATATGCCCAGACAAGAACAAGATTATATGCTCAGACAATGACCACACATAATTTATGCTAAGATAATAGCTAAACAATGACCACACAGATTATATGCTCAAACAATGACCATTAACTATTTATGGTCAGACAAGAAGCGATGCTATGCTTAGCTATTAATCAAAGCAAGGAAAAGATTGAGAGTTAAGGAGAAACTGACTTGTTTGATAAACGAAACACCTCCAATTAGTGCTCTCAAAAACCAACGGTTCCTTGCATGTTATGCAGAACAACAACAGCATAAAATTCAACACCATTCATAAAACAGAAGCATACAAGTTTTTAAACGCATTCATTAAACATATACTGAAGCATACAAGTTTTTAAATGCATTCATAAAACAGAAACAGAAGCATACAAATTAAAACAGAAACTGAAGCATGGAAGCGAAACATTTGAAACAAGAACTGAAACATACATATTAAACATTCAAGCGTTAGACAACATGTCATTGATTAGCTTGTTCTTTAAAGCCATTTCAATTTCACTAAGTGGCTTGACTTTTCCTAGTAGGCTCTCCAACAACTTATGCTTATTAAGCTTCTCTTTCAAAGCGAAATCCTTCTCTTTCAAAGCATAATCCTTCTGCTTGATTTCACACATGCTCTGATACTCCGACAAACACTTCCCATCTACATCCCTAGTCGCTCCATTCCTTTTTCCTTTCGCCTTTGATGCCTTAACACCAGTCGGATGAACCATTGCTTCATCTAGTGGCTGTGAGCTTGAAGAGTGAGTAGAACCATCATCACACTTCTTTCTTTTTGGTGTTCCAGTTTCATCTTTATGACACCAATTTTGATCTTGTCTAAGCTCTCTCCAAGCATGCTCTAAGGTGAACTTGATCTTGTGATCATTCAAAAAAATTTGGTTAGCCAGCTTCATAACGTCATTTTCATTTTGCCCACTTGATTTTTGAGATGAAGCCGCCTCGTACCAGCCCACAAACTTGCACACTACATCATTAATCTTCCCCCACCTTTGCTTACACTTATTAAACCCTCTCTCTTCCATACCGGAAAGTTTAGGACTTGCTGAAACATAGGATGCAATTCTTTTCCAAAAAGCTTCTGCTTTTTGCTCATTTCCTACAATAGGATCCTTGCTTGTGTTAAGCCAGGCAGAAATCAGCACAATATCTTCTGCGGGACTCCATTTCTTTCTTGGTCTACGGTCTTCACCTTTAGTTGGAGCTTCACACCATTCGCTGCTAAAGACATGAGCTTCTGATTCACCAAGTTCAATACTTGGTGAAAGGGTCTCATACGGATGAGTTTCATGAATTTGGGTTGTGTGTCGACTATTTAATAGGTCCATGTTGCTTGTAGAATCTATTTCCTACTTTTGTAAGTGTTTAAAGGAGAAGGAAAGAGAAGATATAATGCTTATGGGTTGTGTTAAGATAAAGAAGCCTGTGATTAGTGTTACAGATTTAGGCTTTCATATGTAAGGTTAAGATTAGACGAGCAGGTTTGTGGTTTCTCTTCTTAGCATTCAATGTGAAACTAAAGTGTTTGCCTAACCTAAACTACCAAGCATTGATCACATACATCATAAACACTTTACCACTTAATAACTGTGATGTAGACACTCCTAATCACCATCTAACAATAACCATTCAATACACGACTAAAATTCTTACCTAATCTATAGCCAAAACAATTACACATAACTGAGATAAGATAGAGTGAGGCCGTTACCATTGCGGAGTAGTCTTCTTAGCGAATCAGAATTGCTCCATCTTGCCTCCATAGTCAGTGGATCTTAAGCTCTTACATTCTGACCCGATGACCTCTCATTACGACTCCACCTTGCATCATCTTTGTCTCCCAAATGTACTCGCAAACAAAAACAAAACCATTCCAATTAACCAATAAATTTAAGCCAACTATAATAAATAACTCTGAAAAAACCTATTAACAACGGAACAAATCCAAATATGAAATTAAGCTCCACAACTAATGAATTTAACATTATTAACAACTAACTCAGAAGCTCATAATCGATCCTAAACTTAACTTTGTCAACAACTCAAACGAACTTAAAATACTCAAAAAATTGAATTATCATGCAGACATACATAGAAAAGCTGAAAAATACATGAATTTATATCATGAAATTAAGATTTCTACCTTCACATAGCTAGTTCTGAAGAAACTCCTCCGATTTCGTGATGAAACACATCTGATTTTGACTTACATACTCTTCAATTTGGTCAAGGAGAGGCTCTGATTTGGTGAAACGAAGACGCCGATGGTGACCCGCATTCGTCCCTATGATCATCTAGTGAAAAAATAATCCGATTAGTCTCCGATTGCTTTCGATTTGAGAGATTTTGGCTGACGATTTTATTTTCAATTTTGCAATCGGAGAATAGAAGAGATGTGACAAGAAAAAAAACGAAAATACACAGAAGAAAGAAAAACACGAGATGCGGTTTTTTTTCCTTCATACTTTTCTTCCTACCAACCACAAGTTGACACGTTAGGGGTTCTGAAGGATTCTTAAATCTCTTCCCTAAGAGCCGGTTCTCATAATAATTACTCATTTTTATTTAATTTCCCCATTTAATTCTTAAGAATCTCTGCTAAAACCCCAAATTTACACCGTTGGAGATGGTCTAAGGTTCTTTACTATTTAGTGAAGAGGTTCTTTTGTTTCTAGAACTTTTAAAACCCTCTCTTAACATTTTTTAATTGCTAATAACCTCTCTTAGAATCGCTTGTTATAATTAAGACCATCTCCAATAAGGGATATTAAGGGATTTTTATGAGGGGTTCTAAACATTAAATAGGCTGAAAATAAATGTTAATTGGGTGGAAGGTTTAGAACCGACCCTTAGCTAAGGGTTTTTAGAAAGATAAGGTGGCAGCGTTTATTGGGTTGTGACTGTGTAAAAATTATGAAGCTTTTTTTTTTGTTTTGCGACTTTTTCTCTTTTCCCGAAACTCGTTCGGACCCATCGAAGACCAATCACACCGGAAAATTGATTCCTCCGTGGAGAAAGCGGAGCTTGCGAAGGTTGATTTTATTTTTGAGAGATGGAGAGTTTGATTTTGCTTGTTGACAAGATCCATAGAGCTTGTACGGCTCTGGGAGATCACGGCGAGGGAAGCTCCCTCCCAGCTCTCTCGGACTCCTTGCTCGCAATTGCTGTCGTCAGTGGTCAGGTTTGATCTCTTTCTCCTGATTATTATCATCCGATATATTATTCTTCTTGAATCGTTGATTTGATCAAAATTCATGATGATACATTATATGTTTATGACCAATGTACATTTCTATTTCTTGATTTAATGAAATTGTAGAGTTCTGGAAAGTCAATAATCAGAGTTGAAATTAATGGTCATCATGAGTTGATATAGAATTGGTCTCGTGAGTTTTCTAATTTGGTGACATGATCTTGTTATTTTTTGGTAGAGAAAGCAATCTAGGGTTTGTTCTTTGTTTTAGAAGCTACTAATTTGGGAATTGTAGAATTGAGATCAACCTGTTGGTGCATTAATATAAATGAGATACATCTCATTTTGGTTCTTGTATAGATACTTAGACAAGTTTTTGTCAAAGAAAACATAACATTTCTTGTGATCATGACTAGTCCTTAAAGCAAGAATTCTCTAACTTTGGTGAAGTTACAGAAGGTAAAAGCCTTTCTGGTTCTATCTCCATTGTTTTAGTTTTATATGATTTAGGTCTTGATTTATGAATGTTTTTGACATTGCTTTGTAGGACTTAGATAGTTATTTATGTTTTTTAGATTCCTAAATTCCAATTTTGTGTCTTTGGTTGTGTAGCAACTGTGATTGCAGACAGAGAGACTCGTAGGTCAAGAGGTTTTAGATTTGTCAGCTTCAGCAGTGAGGATTCTGCAAACAATGCCATACAAGAAATGGATGGAAAGGTTAAAGAGAATTTGCTGATGCTTAGTGTTTTGATTGTTCTGTCTAAGAGTTTTGTTTTGTGGGGTTTGAGGTATGAATGATCAGGAGCTGAATCCATAGTGTTGATTGTTCTGTCTCGAAATCTTGTCCTTGTTCGTTGTATTAAAGGTTTAGGTATGAACAAGAGCTGAATCCATATTGTGTTGAGTGTTCTCTCTTAAAATCTTGTGTCTCTTATTAGTTTTTGATTTGGATTTGGTTATTATAAATCAGGAGCTGAATGGTAGGAACATTCGTGTGAACCTTGCCAACGAAAAAAAAAAAATTACATATAATAAAAAATTTCCAATTTTCTTTTCTTTAAAACCCTTAATAAGATTCACTATTGGAGCATGAATTAGTTAAACAACTTTAATAAAATTCTTAATTTTGATATAATCAAATTTATAATAAAATAATTAATTAAAATCTCATTAAAAATTCACTTAGTGGAGATGCTCTGAATATCACCAATCTGATCCACTCTTAATGGTGGATTTAATTAGTCATCCACTTAGAAAGCTTGGATCGATTGGTACCCACTATTCATTGTTGGTGAATTTGGGTTTCCTGAGGTGATTTAAATTACCTCTTTTTTTTGTCTATATAAAATTTTTAAATATCAATTAATTAAGATAATTTTGCTTTGACATAGAAACAAAACTACATTTTGCATATTCGAAACCTGTGACTTCTTAATCCAAAAAGTAATAATAGTAACCAGTATCATCAACTGTTCTATATTTTTTAATTTTTTTGTCCACCCAACAAAACCATATATAAATGTTAGACGAAAAATTTATTATGCAAAAGACCTTTAAACATTTAAAATCAAACATTAGCCATATACTATAGATATGAGTAAAAACATACGATTGCCGCCAAGAAGGTTCAATTTACAATCGAGCTGATTATATCCATCCAAATTACTAGTAATCATCTCTGTATATCAATTACTAAAAAATTATTTTAAATAGAAAATAAATTAATACTTTTATTTGAAAATCACAATAAGAATATAAAATAACATTAAAAACAAAAATTCAATTATAAATGACTCCCACTCTCAAAGAGTATTATGGTTTTGCTATTTTTATTAAGAAAATATATTTTCTAATCGAATATATAAATCAATGATTATTGCCTATTAGAGTCAAAAGTAAGGAAAGTCATCTAGAGGATGTGAGAGAACGTGGGCAATTCCAGAAGGACATTATTGTCAATTACTCAATCATTAACATATTCTCCGTTTTACCCTTTACGTTTTTAACCGAAACCTCATATAACTGAAGCATTTCATCATCTTCTTCTTCCTCGTCGTTCTTTCTCTTCCTCTCTCAAGAGAACATCTTCTTCACTGCTAAACTCCGGAGGTAATGTAACGCCAATATCTCTCTCTCTTTCTCCATCTATACGATTTTTGATTTGCCTTCGCGAAACTGTTGTTGATTCTTAACTGATCTTTCTCTCTATGAATCGTCGATCCAACATCACTCTCCATCTTATAGATCGGTTCTTTCTACGTTTGAATTTTCTATTAAGGATTCTCAAAATGTATATAGATCCTTTGTTAATCGTGGTCATTTTCGAAATCGAGCTAGATTGTGGTTAGATCCGTGTGATTTTCGAGTTTTTTTTATTGAGATCAGATCGAATCGTGAGTGATCTCTTTCGTGCACATCAAGTGTTCGACGTTTTGATTACTGTATATATCCCAGATCTGAATCTTCAATATCGATCTGTATTGAAATGGAAGAAAATGTGATTTTAATTCGATTTTTTTGGTTTGCAGATTTGAATTTTAAGAAAACAAAATGGTGAAGATCTGTTGTATTGGAGCTGGATATGTAGGTGGACCAACAATGGCAGTGATTGCATTGAAATGTCCAGAAATTGAAGTAGCAGTCGTTGATATCTCTGTTCCTAGAATCAATGCTTGGAACAGTGATCAGCTTCCGATTTACGAGCCAGGTCTTGAAGATATCGTTAAGCAATGTAGAGGAAAGAACCTTTTCTTCAGCACTGATGTTGAGAAACATGTTAGAGAAGCTGATATCGTCTTTGTATCTGTTAACACACCGACGAAAACGACTGGTCTTGGAGCTGGTAAAGCTGCGGATCTTACTTATTGGGAGAGTGCTGCTCGTATGATCGCTGATGTATCTGTTTCTGATAAGATTGTTGTTGAGAAATCGACTGTTCCTGTGAAAACAGCTGAAGCTATTGAGAAGATCTTGATGCATAACAGTAAAGGAATCAAGTTTCAGATCCTTTCGAATCCTGAGTTTCTTGCTGAAGGAACTGCGATTGCTGATTTGTTTAACCCTGACCGTGTTTTGATCGGTGGGCGTGAAACACCTGAAGGGTTCAAAGCTGTGCAGACGCTTAAGGAGGTTTATGCTAATTGGGTTCCTGAAGACCAAATCATCACAACAAATCTCTGGTCTGCTGAGCTCTCTAAGCTAGCTGCAAATGCTTTCCTGGCCCAGAGGATTTCGTCGGTCAATGCCATGTCGGCTCTGTGTGAATCAACCGGTGCTGATGTCACTCAAGTGGCTTACGCTGTTGGTACTGATTCAAGAATCGGTCCCAAATTCTTGAACGCTAGTGTTGGATTCGGTGGTTCTTGTTTCCAAAAGGACATTCTTAACCTTGTTTACATCTGTCAATGCAACGGACTTCCAGAAGTTGCGGAGTACTGGAAACAAGTGATCAAGATCAACGATTACCAAAAGAACCGGTTCGTGAACAGAGTCGTCTCCTCTATGTTCAACACTGTCTCCAACAAGAAGGTTGCGATTCTTGGATTCGCATTCAAGAAAGACACAGGTGACACAAGGGAGACACCAGCCATTGATGTGTGTAAAGGTTTGTTAGGTGACAAAGCGCAGGTTAGCATCTACGATCCTCAAGTCACAGAGGAGCAGATTCAGAGAGACCTTTCGATGAAAAAGTTCGATTGGGACCATCCGCTTCACTTGCAGCCAATGAGTCCAACCACAGTGAAACAAGTGAGTGTGACTTGGGATGCATATGAAGCTACTAAAGACGCTCACGCGGTTTGTGTTTTGACCGAGTGGGATGAGTTCAAGTCTTTGGATTACCAGAAGATCTTCGACAACATGCAGAAACCGGCTTTTATCTTCGACGGAAGAAACATTATGAATGTTAACAAGTTAAGAGAGATTGGTTTCATTGTTTACTCCATTGGTAAGCCACTTGATGCTTGGCTTAAGGACATGCCTGCTTTTATCTAATGCGAAAGGTAAAAAATAATTCTGGTCGATTCTTGTTTCGTCCTTTTCATTGTTTGTGTTTTTGTTTCATTTTCATATAACATAGTTTCAAGATTTTAACTGTGAAGTCTTGAAGAGTTGTTTTTTAAATTTTACAGTGTGTTTCTTCTTATGTAAGGCTCTTTTAATTGTCGTCTGTTTCATTTTCACATTTTGGGTCATAAGACGATTTGTATTCGATGCGGTTGCATCATTTTTGTTGTTTTCTTAGAAAAGCAATAAAGTTTAGTTTTTTTTTTTAATATTGAAAATCATATAAATTTAATTTATTTGTCGAAGTCTAGGCTGCAAATCCCAATTACTCTAGATTCCAGTTTTCTTGTAATTTGAGCAATAATTTGGTTTAGACAAACCCGTTATGAGCTGCTAAAATTCACCCAAAATTTGTTTGTTATGAACCAACTTCTAACCAATAAATTGTAGGTTTTTGGTGTATAATCTCTCTAGATCGGATCTAAGCTATAGGGTTTTGATCGATTAAATGTTACTGTAGTCCATAATTTTATTGTGAACAATTCAACTATATCATCTTGCATACAATTTTATTTTTTCTTCCAAAAAAATTATATTAGATTTAAGATTTTTATTCATATATACATAAAATATCTTTTAAAAATATTTCAATTTTTTTGGTGATATAAAACATCCCTTAAATATTTTTTCAAGAATTTTTAAGTCACCAAAAAAGAACATTGCAAAAATGACAAACCTCTTACCAAATAAGTACAGTAAAACCTCTATAAATTAATAAAACTAAGACAAATATATTTTATGATATTTTATTAATTTCTAGAGGTTATTAATCATAAAGATGATATTTGGGTCAAAATAACATTTTTAGACCAGAAAAATTTATTAATTTAGCAAGGTTATTAATGAATTTTTACCGGAAAAATTTATTAATTTAGCAAGGTTATTAATGAATTGAATATTAATTTATAGAAGTTTAACTATATGTATAACTGAAAAATTTAGAAACAAAATAACCCGAACAAAATGTCTTTTAGATAAAACCATAACTGAACTAAATCACATGATTACGGTTTGCTTCGGATTTTAAAATATTTTTAAAAATTTATGTTTGAAATTTTTAGTAACACATTATTATTATTTTAATACAAATCATTTCAAATTATTATTTGAATACATACCTTAAACATTTCATTAAATTTAATGTTAATATGAATCAAATCTCATTTGATTTTTCAATTTGCTTTACACAATTCTAAACTTTAATGCACAGCTTATTAAAGGTAAGGTTTGTCATTTAAAAATTTTAATGCACAACTTATACACATTTTATAAAGTTAGTATAAAAAAAGATACACACTTGTTAAAAACTAGAAAATGTACCCGTGCGTTGCGCAGGATTTTATTTTTATAACATAGCAAAAATATGTAAATTTATATACAGTCATATTCATTCTAAAAAATTAAATTATTATTTTTATTATTTATAAAATAACTATAAATACATATCTATCATTTATAAACACTAAAAGTAACAAAAAATATGTTATTTATTTTAAATTATTTTATAAATTAAACTATATTATAAATCGATATTTGATTGTAACACATTTATTATTTTCATTCATTCTTTCCTATTTGTTTAGTACACATTGATTCTCTTCCTTCACTCTTCATATTCTTTTAGTTTATTAATAATTTTTCATGATCTAATAATCTATTATTTCCTTGAAACATGACTAATTTTATACAGTATATTTATTTATTTTTATTCATCTTTAATTTTACATTTTCTCACCATAGTGATACATATTTTTAAAAAGTGTATATTTCATAGTAAATGTTTTCCTATTTTTATTCTATAAACTTTATTAGTAATGTTTTCGGTAAAGTTTTAAGCATTATTTTTAATTTTTCAATGTAGTTAATATTTTTACATGTTGTATTTTTGTTTTAGATTTTTCATTTTCTTTTATTTTAGTATGTTTCAAACAATAACATATAATTATAATTAAAATTAATTACACATCATTATCTTTTCTATTCATTTATCAGTTTTATTTTAGTCATATAATAGCTCACATTATTTCTATTATTTAAATTATTTATATATATTCAAAGTTTAAATGGTATATTAATGAAAAATAAGTATTAGATAAATTTAATCAGAGAGTTAATTATTTGGTGCTGATGTGAACAGTTTTAGAGGAGAGAAAACTCTGTCATTATATATACTAGATGTAAGTCCGCGCTACGAGCGGTACGTTTATTAGTTTTTTCATGATTTTTTTGTCGTTTAAACCTACAAATGTTATTTTGAATTTACCTCATAATATAGTGTTTTGTGTTTATAAACTATGGCATAATTTATTTATAAACTAAATCAAAATTATTATGATATAGTATAATTTATAAAGATCAAGGAGGATTTAGTTCAAAAAATATGTATATAAGTTTTGGAATATATTTTTAAGTTTTATATTTTTAATTTAATATATTTTTCTGAATTTTAATAGGTTACATAGGAAAACCAAAAACATGTCTTTTGATGGTCATATATAGGTTCCATCTATGACACATCTCAATAGGAGGAATACATATCTAATGCAGTTGGATGGCTGAACTTAATTGTTGTATGTGGTTTCAATATTTTGCATCGATAAGCAAAATAAAGATAGTACGAGTGAAACTTAGAAACATATAAGGAATGCATAACATATTCAATGCTGTTGGTAATCTCTGTAATTTTCATGGTTCAATTTTATCGCACTGATGAAGGAAAATAAAAACGAAAGAGAAAAATAATGAGTGTATTTTTCAGACACACAAAAACACATTAAAAGTGCAAAAAGTGAAGTACAAACATTGGTTGTTCTCTAACATAAATTTTTTGAATCATTTTTAGAGTTCTCACACTTTTATATTATATCATATTCAAAAGCTTACATAGGGATATAGATTTAGAGTTTATGAGTGGTTGGAGTTTGCTTGAGTCGTGTGTAATTGCGAGAATCTGATATTGCCAATCATATTGTACTTTTGGATGAAGTGATTTAAATGTTTAGTATTTTTAAAAATGTCGGAGTACCATCATCAATGGCAAATCTCTATCGGGAGAATACATGTTTATTGCAGTCGGATGGTTAAACGTGTTTGTTTAGTTATATTATTCAATATATTTCTTTTGTATCAAAGTTAACAACATAGATCAAGATTACATATATAAATTTCTAAAATTTTATATCTGGGTATAAATATACAACAATTAAACATTTAAAATATATTTAATTCAAATTATAATTTAAGATTTATTTTATTATATATATTTTATCGATAAATTTTATTTTATTAAATACATATAAATCCACTCAACCCAAAAATATTAATATTTTATAGTAATATGTGTTCTCTTCTCAAGATGCCACATCATCTTTATGATACTTTAAAATTTTGATACATCAACATCACTAAATGATTGGATCAGTGATTTTATCAGAGACTAGGTATAAGTCCGCGCTACGCACGGTACGTTTATTAGTTTTTTCATGATTTTTTTGTCTTTTAAAACTACAAATGTTATTTTGAAAAAAAAAAACTACAAATGTTATTGTTCATTATCTTTATAATTGAAGTTTATTTATGATTTTTATTTTTACTTTTGAAATAGTGTAGTATATATATTGAAAATATATGTTATTTTTATGGTATTTACACGTATGCCATATTTGTTAGTGTAGGTAACATGTTTTCTGTTTTTCTAAAAATTTTTGTATGTAAATATATATCAACTTGAATGTATCTTTTGGTCATAGATATCATCATTTTTTTTGTTTATCAATCATTTTCGCATATTATTGTATATTTGAATAGAAAATGATTTTTTTGTCTAGTATAACTTCAAAGTACTTTTCATTGCCTAATTTTAAAACGATTAGTAAAACAATATAATTAAAAAAACAATTTTAAATAATTTTTTAGTTATTAAAATGAAATATCTACGTACAAATTATTTATTAAAACTCCTTTAAACTATAAGTGACCATTAACATGTTTGATATATATAGTGAACTATAAGTGACCATATACTATAAGGGACTATAAATTATTTGAATATCTATGGGTGATATGTAGTAAACTATAAGTGACCATTAACATTAAAATTTGATGTTACTATTTCAAATTGTCTTGAAACAAACAAATAACTCTGAAACCCCAAATTAAGTCGTTATAATACCGCATATATAACACATTCAAAAACTTTCAACTTTACATGAAAGTTCAAACTCTTCTGAAGTTCCCTCATAAACATATACCCCTTTTTTAACCGTGGAGAATGTTTTTCATCTATTGAAAATCTTCCGATCTCTTTTCTCAGCAATCCCTTAACCTATCAATGCAAAAAGTTCATCATCATACATTAAACCTTATTATAAGAAACCTATATATAAAACTGCAGTTGAAGACTCAAATATAAGAAGCTTTTGATACTATGAAATTGATTATTTTTTACGAAGATACCTTAATTTAACCGGAAAAAGAATACAACTTACATTCCTGCAGTGTTTAAGAACTTGAGATAGTCTCCAACATCAGACTTCTGCAATACCGAACTTGATGAATATATAACCTTGATCATCTTGAGGAACTTCAACAGTGTTCCATCAGTGACTTGCTTGACAATTGACACTAAAGATTAGTATTTTCAAGGTCAAAATCGAAATCTCTGTAAAGTAATTGGTCAAGCAAATGAGTTTAGCTGAAACTATGTGGCTTCATCTCAAGAAAACACCATCTTTATGATCCAATTCAATACCCTATATATCGCAACTCAACTCACTTTTATTTTTGTCAAATTTGGTTTCCAAGTGAAAATGATAAGGCTTTTCCTAAATCCAAACCAACCCAATACAATTATCTATTGATTGAGTTTGATTTCGATGTTGATCTTAAAGGAATGTGTGTGTTATCAACTTTTTCACAGTATCCTTGAGCCTCACATAGGTGCTTCTTGAGTCAGAAGCTGCCTTGCCAAATAAGAAAATGAAAACATGATCTCATGAAAGGGAAACTCGATCAAGAAAAAATCCTAACCTTTGTATTTATATCATCCATGAGTGGTTCTTCTATTTCCAGTTCCAGTATGTGTGAGACTGACTACATTAAAATCAATAAAAAATCAGAGAAAACAAACACACAAAGAATATATATGCATCGGCAAACCCCATTGATATCTTAAGCTCTATTCTTGACAGTATTCACTCCCTTAGCTATGAAAATCCATCCTTGGTCCTGCCACATTATTTAAACTCTTTCTTTTAGAAATCCATCAGTACCAATCATAAAAAACAACACACCAATAATCGTAGAAATATGTTGTTTAATATGAATCAAATAAATACAAAATCAGTTTTCACATTAGGTATAGAAATAAAGGCTTACATGGAACTTGAAGACTAGTTTTTGGATGTGATTCGTATCACAGGTCTTCACATATCTACTCTTGGCTATTATTACACGATCATATTCCTCACACAGTCGCTAGATCCTCTCCTTACCAGCGGTGAACTTCTGTATCAAATCAAAAACAGAAATAGCTTCAAACTTAGCTTAGTTTGTAGAGTAGGTTCTAATTTTTTTTTCTTGGAGAATCTAACCACGGATCTTCATGAACAACGTTAATTCCATGTCTAAATATAGAGCAATTTGAAACGATTAAGATAGAATTGGGAGGGTTAGATTTTGGATTAGTTGCACTGATTTGCAAGAGAGGAGAGGAGACGAAGAGAATAGGTTTTAGATGACGTGGTTCTTTTTTTTATAGGTTTCAGAATGGTAGAGTTTTTGTTTATACTTAAAATGCCACGTGGCAGTTCTAGAGCTATGCTTATACTTTTTTTTTTTTTTTTGACTGAGGTGGAGACGCCCCAAAACTTCTCTTTATGATTGTGTAAAAGAAAGAAGTTATTTGTAAGCATATATATTAATTAACCTTAACAAATAAAACCAAAATTCTTGTATGTATATTAATATATACGTTTCCTCTCTCTTTCTCTGCGTTACAAAATGGAAAATGAAGAATTAGTTCCCAAACGCGAGAAGACGATGGGAATTTCTTTCTTCGCATATTGCTTTGCTTGTTCATGCAATCATGCTTCTGGTACTCAGCATTTCTAAGTGACTACGAGAAAGAACAATAAGAAAAAAAAAAATATGTCCCGGATAATTACCATACCTTCTATGGATTTCACGGTCCTTAATATAGCCGAGACTCGTCTTAGTGCCAAATGGGATTTATTAATAAGGATTGCTCCAGATCTTCCTGGTTTGGTATACGTGTCTCAATGGAGGATTTCAGTTTTCTGTAACATACAAAGGTGTTACCATCGCTACTTCATCTATAGAGAGGTTACACTTTTATTTAGTTACTCTATTTTCTTTTTATTTAGATATTCCTTATATTATTTTGAAATGGTCTTTGTTCACATTTTTTTTTTAATTAATTTAACTCTTTTTTCATGATTGATCAGCTACAATCTGAGAACATGGTGGGCGCAGCTGCTTAGAGTTTCATTGATTGCTTCCGAGGAAGATATTGATGGTGTGATTATGAAAGATATCAAGGAAATAGGCGAAATACGATTCGGATCGCGATTGCTTTTTCCGGATTGCAGATATGGGACAAGCGGAAAGATGAACTATACGTGTGATGAAGCCATGTTAATGTTTGAGCCTGGCTCTCAAAGGAATGCAGCTTTGTTTGGAGACCACCCTATTTGCCACTATCTTCGTTAAGTATCTTAGTATGTGGTCATTCAGTATGTTATATTTTCTAGTTTAAACTTGTGTTTAATAAGGTAGAATTTAAAAGTATAATAAACTTAACCGCTCTAGTTAAGCTATAATAAACTTGACGCTTTTTTGGCTGTTAAAAGTCACCAAAATTAAAGTTCGTTTGTTAAGAAGTTCTAACCAAGAAATTATAGGTTTTTGGTATATAATCTCTCTAGATTGGACCTGAAATCACTAACCTATTTAGTAACGGCCAGCCTAAGTATACGTAACCAATTTTCATGGATCCGAACGATGTTAAGTTTTTTGTGATTAAAAATTAAGAAGACAAAAACTATTAATTTTCCGTATTTGTAGTAAACTCACAATTGTCAATAAGAGTTGTAGTAGTGTAATGGGTGAAACGTGGGAGAACATGCGAGTCCGTATAGGTCGCATAGTAGTTGCTTGCCCAAATTAATCAATTATTGTAAGTTTGTAACTCATAATATCATAATGAGATATCTTTTCCTATAAATCGCAAATTTAGATTTGGAACGACGATACTGATACATATTTGGCGAAACTTATGGAGAAAATGGTAACAACAAAATATGTTTTTATTTATAAGGTAATAATATATTCTCACTCTCGCATATGGAATATGAATATAAATCTTGTTTGAATTTTAATTTGTCTTACACTACTGTAAACTTTAATGCATAACTTATTAAAGGTAAGGAAATAATACAAAATTTTAAAAGTTAGTATTAGAAAAAGATATGCATTTATCAAAAACTTTGTTAAAGAAAGAAGTGTTATGATCAATTCAATATTATATGGATATCCATTATTTGTCCATTAAAAAACGTTCTAAACTTATTTGTTCTCCAAGCTATATATGGTTCCCCAAAACTTTGTATTCTTATATATACTTTCTATTATTTATGGAATAAGATATACAAGAAGTTATTTGTACCTATATATAAACCGTATCAAAAACAAAACTCTTGTGAATATAACAGAATGGAAAAGGAAAAATTAGTCCCCAAACTCACTTCTGTATCTCCTAAGCAAGAAGACTGAGAATTGCTTATATTACATAGTGTTTGGCTTGTTCTTGATCGCTCTCATCGTTGGTTTATGCTACTGCTTTATAGCAGGCTTAGCAGCAAATAGGGAGTTGGAAAAAGAAACAAAAGAAAAACAAAATTATGTTCCTGATATTACAATACCTTCTATCGATTTACTGTCTCATCTTATAAGTGTAAAATGGGATTTATTAATAAGGATTCCTTCAGATCTTCCTGGTTTGTATATGTGTCTCAAAGAAGGATTTCAATTTTCCATAATATAAAAAGGTGTTACCATCGCTATTTCATCTACAGAGAGGTTACACATTTTTTTAAATCTATATTTTCAAAGATCTCAAGCTTTGTTTATAAAGAATCACTCTTTATTTATGTTTAGAAAACTCTCTCAAAAACTAAACACAAAGCTCTCAATATCTCTCTTATGATTTACCACAACTCGGCAACCATATATATATATAAGTTTAGAAGCTCCTTTTCCTAAACCTATTTCCTTATCCTTATAATTAGATAACTCCTAATTTAGATAAGATTACATTAAGCTTATCTTATTCCTAATCCAACTTGATTTAAGGACATCTTAAGCTTATCTCTTTGAAGCTTATCCAACAATCTCCCTCTTAAGCTTCAATCTTGCTTCGGACACGTCTTGCATACCGATCAAGCTTCTCATCTCGGTGAACTTGATTCTTGCCAATGACTTTGTCAAGATATCTGCCTTCTGCTCCGTTCCCGGTACATGCTCCACGTCCACCAGCTCCTTTCCAATACATTCTCGTATGAAATGATAGCGTTTGTGAATGTGCTTGCTCTTTCCGTGAAACACTGGATTTCTTGTGAGTGATATTGCTGACTTGTTATCAATCTTGATGAGAACCTGCTCGTTCTTCCATCCGGTGATCTCACTCAAAAGATCTTGAAGCCATATTGCTTGTTTAGCTGCCTCTGTTGCTGCAATGAACTCCGCTTCACATGACAAGAGTGCTACTGTGTCCTGTTTCTGGGAACACCAAGTAATAGGCGAGTTTCCAAAGTAGAAAATGTGACCCGTGGTGCTTCTTCCATCATCTGGATCTATGTTATGGCTGCTGTCACTGAATCCCACAATTTTATTTGATCCTCCGCGTTTAAACTTCAAGCCAAAAGAGATACTTCCCTTTAGGTATCGTAGAATTTGCTTCATGGTTTCTCCATGTGACTTCCGAGGGCTGACCATGTATCTACTAGCAACTCCAACTGAGAATGTTAAATCTGGTCTTGTATGGAGTAAATATCTTAAGCATCCAATATGTCTTTGATAGCTTGTTGGGTTTATTTCTTCTTCTTCCTCCGCTTTTGAGACCTTTAGTCCGAATTCCATAGGAATTTTAGTCGGATTACATGTATCTAAACCAGCTTCTTTGAGAATCCTTCTTGCGTATGATTCTTGTTTGATCTCGATTCCATCATCTCCTTGATGAACTTCTATTCCGAGATAATAAGTGAGCCTTCCGAGGTCCGACATCTCAAACTTAGAAGTCATTCCTTTCTTGAATTCACTTATTATCTTGAGGCTATTACCTGTAACAAACAAATCATCCACATATATTGCAATTATCAGAAGAAATTCCCCCTCTTTCTTGCGGTACACGACACTTTCTTTTGTGCACTTTTGAAACTTCATGCCTTTCAGTATTTGATCTAGCTTCGTGTTCCAAGCTTGCAGAGCTTGTTTTAGCCCGTACAAAGCTTTTGAAAGCTTGTAAACCTTGTGTTCTTGGCTTTTTATTTCAAAGCCTTTGGGTTGTTCAACATAGACATCTTCCTTTAGCTCTCCATGTAGAAATGCAGTTTTTACGTCTAAGTGATGAATTTCCCATCCAAATGATGCAGCCGTATGGTTTCAAGTCGAGCTACTGGTGCAAACACTTGTTCAAAATCAATGCCTGATTTTTGTACATAACCTTTTGCAACAAGCCGCGCTTTATACTTGTTGATTGTGCCATCTGCATTTTTCTTGATTTTGAATATCCACTTTAGACCAATGATTTTAACCCCACTTGGTTCATCAACAAGATGCCACGTTTTGTTCTTGTTGATTGAATTAATCTCTTCTCCACAAGCGTTTATCCACTTTGATGACTCCTTTGCTTCTTTGTAGTTTCTCGGTTCATCATTTATAGCAAGTAAGAGTCTTTCGCACTCTTCTTCAGCTTGTAGAATGTAATCGTCGAGATATCTTGGCTGAACAATATGTTGTGTTGTTCTCCTTAGTGGTTGTGTTCCTGTTTGTACGACGTTGTTATCGTTTTGTTCATCATGAGTGACTTCGTCTGTGGTGTTGTCTTCGTTCTCATGATTACTTCCAGTGGACTCATTGCTTTCTGTTTCGTCATGATCATGTTCTTGACCATTTTCAATCACTGCCGGTCCTTCCCCTGTATCTATAACAGCGCCCCATCTCATATGGAACATTCCGGGATCCCATCTTGATCTGTCTTGCATTTGATTCCAAGTCCAACTTGATTTTTCATCAAATACAACATCGCGGCTCACAACAATCTTTTGTGTTTCCGGATTATACAACCTGTAAGCCTTGGTTCCTGGCTCGATTCCAAGGTGCACAAGTGTCTTTGATTGATCGTCTAGTTTCTTGAGATGAGGAGAATCAATTTTCGTGTATGGTAAGCAACCGAAAACTCTTAAGTGTTCTATGCTCGGTTTCTTCTCTCGCAAACACTCCAAAGGAGTTTTGTTTTCTAGAGCTTTCGTTGGTACCTTCATAGCTTTTAACATAGGTAGAGTGTCGTACCGCCTCTCCCCATAAATAGTTTGGTACCTTCATAGCTTTTAGTATACTCCTTGTCATCTCCATTAAAGTTCTGTTTCTCCTTTCCATTACACCGTTTTGCTGTGGCGTATATGGTTCTGTGAGATTCCTCTTGATCCCACTTATCTTGCAGAATTCAGAAAATTCTCTTTAAGTGAACTCACCTCCACGATCGGTTCTCAAAGTCATGATTGTTTTCCCGTGTTCTTTCTCAACAAGGGTTTTGAATGCCTTGAATTTTCCGAATGCTTCTCCTTTATCTTTTAACAAGATGGACCACATATATCTTGAAAAATCGTCGATGATAACAAATATGTATTTGTTCTGAGCAAGCGTCGGTGGTGTGATCGGTCCACAAAGATCTGCGTGTAGAAGCTCTAGTGGTTTTGAGGCTCAGTATATAGACTCTTTTGGGAATGACTGCCGTGTTTGTTTTCCGACTAAACACGATTCGCACAGCCTGTTTTCTTCACGGATCTCCGGTAATCCATGTACCATCTTTTGTTGAGACATAAGTTTTAATGTCGTAAAACTTATATGACCCAATCTTGCATGCCACTTCCACGCATCATGATCTATTTCCATGCTTAAACATATCAGTTTTCCTATTCTAAGGTTAATCTTGTAGAGTCTGTTTGGTGTTCATGTGACTCGTGCGAGAAGTATCCCACTTGGATCATGTATAGTGAGATAGTCTTGTCTCATTCTTACATTGCACCCGGCTTCCGTGGCTTGACCTAAGCTCAGGATGTTGCTCTTGAGGTCGAGTATGTAGTATATATCTGTGACAAGTCTTTGCTTAGCTGTTTTACTTTGGAAAAGGATGGATCCTTTCCCACCTATCTCGATACACGAACCATCTCCAAAGTTTACTTTCCCTTTTATGTTCTCACTGAGCTCTGAAAAATAACCTATGTTCCCTGTCATGTGATTACTCGCTCCGTTATCGAGATACCAAATTCTTTCTGTCGTATCTTTTGTTTCGAAGTTCTTAGGAATCACATTTTCTTTGTTAAGAAACACCACTTCGTGCATGTAGAGAGTTGTCTCGGCTTCTTCCGTCTCTACTTTGTTTACTTCTTGTGTTCTTTGTGGTCGTTCTGGACATGTTGAGGCAAAGTGACCAGGTTTCTCGCAACGGTAACAAATTATCTTTGACCTATCCTTCTTTTCTCTTGATTAATCACCTTGATTTGTTTTCCGTTCTTCAGTGGAAGAAGATCTTCCTCTTCCTCTACCACCATGATATCCTCTGCCTCCTCTTCCACGACCTCTCCCTCTTGAGTTCGTGAAGTTTTGTTGGTTGGTGTTGCTGAATAAAAGCTTATTTTGAATATCTCCATAGTTCTCCTCATCAAGAATTCTCTCCTCATAAGCTTTAAGTCTCCCTATGATGTCTTCAAAATCCGTATTTTTCAAATCTAAGACTTGTTCAAGGGAAGCTATAAGATGTATATATTTGTTCCTCGGCACACTATTAAGAAGTTTCTTAACAAGTTTTGACTCCTCAATTACTTGTCCAAGAGATGCCGACTTTGATGCAAGTTCGAATAGCTTTCCCGCGAAGCTATCTATTGAACCTGAGTCCGTCATCTTAATCCTATCAAACTCTGACATTAAAGTTTGAAGCCTAGCTTCCTTAACTCAATCAGCACCAAGATTTCGTGATTTTATTGCTTCCCAAATACCCTTCGGAGAATCCAATTCACCTACTTGTAAAATAAGACTTTCCGGTATTGATTGAAACAATAACCCTATTGCGATATCCTTTTTCTCGGAATCAACTGTATCACTCTCAATTTTTTCCCAAACCTTATGAATTCGCAATACTATCCTCATCCTCATTGCCCAGACTGTATAATTCGTAGGAGTTAACATTGTACAATGAATGGATGATTGAGAAACCTCCTTTGGACGTGAGGTTGGCGTGACGTCTCCCATGTCTCGGTTACGTCGACTGTAAGTGATGGTCTTCGCGATGTCTTCTCTTGATCACGTTAACCACCTTCTTCAAAGCTCCTTGATCGATTGTTAATCCTAAAGCTCTGATACCAATTCAAAGATCTCAAGCTTTGTTTATAAAGAATCACTCTTTATTTATGTTTAGAAAACTCTCTCAAAAACTAAACACAAAGCTCTCAATATCTTTCTTATGATTTACCACAACTCGACAACCATATATATATATAAGTTTAGAAGCTCCTTTTCCTAAACCTATTTCCTTATCCTTAGAATTAGATAACTCCTAATTCATATAGAATTACATTAAGCTTATCTTATTTCTAATCCAACTTGATTTAAGGACATCTTAAGCTTATCTCTTTGAAGCTTATCCAACATATTTTTTTTATTTAGATATTCGTTAATATTATTTTGAAACGATTTAGCTTATTTGTTCACATTTTTTTGTTAATTTAACCTTTTTCATAACTGAGCAGTTACAGTCTGAGACCATGGTGGGCTCAGCTGCTTAGGGTTTCACTGATTGCTTCCGAGGAAGATATTGATGGTGTGATTATGAAAAATATTATGAAAGATATCAAGGATATAGGTGGAATACGGTTCGGATCGCGATTGCTTCTTCCGGATTGTAGATATGGGACGAATGGAAAAATGAACTATGCGTGTGATGAAGCCATGTTACGGTTTGAGCCTGGCTCTCAAAGGAATACAACTTTGTTTGGAGACCACCCTAGTTGTCACTATATTCGTTAAGTATCTTAGTATTTGGTCAAGTTATCATTCTTTATGTTAGATTTTCTTATTTTATTAAACTGTGTTTAACAAGTTAGAAGGTTTTTTTTTGTGAGTATGCACTTCATTCAGAATAATAAACTTAATTAACTACCCTAGCCCTAGCTGAGCTAATGCAGAGCTCATTCGTCTTCTACAATATTATAAACTTCATAGTCGTCTCTTCATATATACTCTACAAAATTGTCTTTCTCTTCGAACATGCATGAGATATGTTCTACAGTTCTAGAGCTATATATACTACTATATAGTGTGAAATCAGTGCTCATTTTGTTTAATTTTCGAGCTAGTGTTTTCATTTTCACCAAATGTTGCATCAGTGAAATCAAAAGTCAAAACATGGAATATAGCGAAACGTAGGTAACATTTTTATAATGGAACAACGTAATTTTAATGCAAAAACAATTTTGTGCAATACTGCAAAATTTAACGTTAATTTCAACCAGTAGTGTAAAATACTTTTTTGGCTGAGCAATTCCGACGGCGAATCTCGGTGGCCTGAGCAATTCCGACGGCGGATCTCGGTGGCCTGAGCAATTCCAACGGCGGTGGAGGAGGTAGAGGACACCTCTCTTTTAGCTGCTAGGGATTTTGTTTAGGGCATTGAGGTTCCGGTTGAGGGATGGTTATCAATGTAGTATTATTAAAAATAATACTGTTGTGAACCAAAAAAAAGTGTAAAATAATGCAATTTTTTTTTTCATCTACTACAATATTTTAAAAAGTCAATATAAGAGGTATTTCCAAACACTCTTATTGAAATAAATAAAGCAGGATTAATGGTATATATGTATCCAAACAAATTAAAACATCAATACTATAGAAACTAACATTAATTATAATTTATCCAAAATCTACCTACCTAATTTAAATCAATGTATTGGAAAATTAATTATGATTCACATTTCAGTTTTGTTAGATCTTATTTTCAAATTATTTTGAAATATTATATAATGTATTTAGTTTATAAAAGTTTATTTTTTTCTACATGTATTGTGATTCAAATCTATTTTGTACAGAAAACTACATATCCATTTTTTTTATAAGATAGGGTTTAAATAAGATATGTTTTAAAAATAAACATATATTACTCAACAAATAAGAAAAAGTCATTGTTCCACATCCCATATCAATGAAATGTCAATCAAGCATGTAAAACCATGGTTTTCTACTAAATTACTAATATTGTTGTTATTTATTTATTTTAATTATTTTATAATATTAATTATATATGGATATTTGTATGATATAATGCATATTATTTTGAAACAAAAATTTTGACTTCTATTAATTTATATAGGGTATACATGAGGTTAGAGTAAATTTTTAATATGATTGAAAATTGAGTTAATTGTAGAAAAAAATCAATTGTGTATGAAAAAAACTAATTTAACAAAGAGTTAATAACCTAGACTTTCAGATATTTTGGTTAATTTTAGATATTTTATTTATTTGATATAAAATTAATTAATATTTTCAGGTTTATATTGTTGGGTAATTGATTTATATCATCGAAATATTATTAATATTTTTGGGTATATAATTATATTTTGAGTATTTTGGATATCCATTCTGTTCTTGGTTCGGTTCATATTTGATCTTTTGGATATAAGAGTTTACGATCTATTTAGATTTTTATTTGGTTAATACCTCTTTTCAGATTAGATTTGGTTTAGTTTTTCAAGTTTCTGATATTTTGTCCATGCTATCAAACATAGTAGTTAAAAAAAAAAACAACAAGTGAAAATTAAAAGGTTGTGGACATTATATAAATTTTAAATATTTTGATAAGAAAATTTTAATATAGAAAGTTAATTAATTTATTCATGTAAAAAACTAAAAATTTGTAAATAACTATTTTCTTAAACAAAACATGCTTTAATTTATTTTTATTCATTTTAAATTTTAAAATCCGTCCATGGGGCGGGTCCTAATCTAGTATTTATATATATACATGTATATATTAATAAATATATATAGTTTATGAAATATAATAGTGATATAATTAAAATTTTAACAGATTATATATATATATATATATAAACTTAGAATATTTTTAAAATATAATATTAAAAAAATTCTTTTAAAAAGTTGTTAATTTAAATTCTTTAAACTATTTAAATTATTTAAAATTATAAAAAGTAAAACTGTGGGCCACCGTAGGGCTGGGCACAAGTACTCGTTACTCCTT
The DNA here is from genome assembly GCA_963555745.1 of Cardamine flexuosa. Lineage (NCBI taxonomy): Eukaryota > Viridiplantae > Streptophyta > Magnoliopsida > Brassicales > Brassicaceae > Cardamine > Cardamine flexuosa. The sequence goes on from OY743215.1 coordinate 24,555,219, forward strand.
TTATACTCGATACTTGCCTCGTTACTTGCTCTCGGCAAGTCAAGTAACAAACCAGCAAATTAAATTACTTGCAAGTCCAAGTCAAGTACCAAGCCAACAAAAAAATTATACTACTTGTTTGTTTGCCTCGTTACTTGTTACACGTTACTTGATACTCTCTTCGTTTCAAATTGATCATAATTTTAGAAAACAAGTTGTTTCAAAAAATCATATTTTTAGGTTTTTGTATGTATGTTTGATTACTTATTAGTGATGAACTAAAAAATTCAAGAAAAATAGTTGAATACTATTGATTTAGGATTATAAAAATTTGTTATTTACAAAAATGATGCATTTATAATAAACTTTTAATGAGTTTTTTACTATGTGATAAAACCGAAAACTTATTTAAAATCAATTTTTAATGAGTTTCTTAGTATGTGATAAAACCGAAAACTTATCATTGCAATAAAACTCATTAATTTTAGATAACTATCTTTTTTTTTCAAATCATGACAAGTAACAAGGCGGGCCAAGTAGCTTACAAGTCGTCAAATTTTAGGCAAGTACTTGTTCGAGCAAGTACTCGTTTTGAATAAGCCAAGTAACAAGCCAAAAAATTAATTACTTGTACAAGCCAAATCAAGTCGCAAGTACTTTGAAATTAGCAAGTACTTGCCTCGTGCCCACAAGGCCGCTATGCTAACCTGTTGGATATAGAAGGGCAGATTTCGACATAAGAACGATTTATAACATAATAAAATGAATATATATATATATATATATATATTAAACAATCAACAACACTAATACTTAATAATTTTAATGAATATAAAATTACATATAACAAAAAGAAATTAATTTTAAAACTAAACGGAAAAAATATATAAATTTAAAACTTATCTGAAAAACTGTATACAGAATATTAAACTATAATATATAAATAATTGTTATAATGTTTAAGAAAACATTTTGACATGCACAAAATTTTAAAATGGATATATATTTCAAACAACCAACAACACTAACACTTTCTAATTTAACAAAGTTGAAATTATATATCTAAAAAGAAATAGTTATAAAAACTAAACAAACAAAATCCAAAAAGTAAAATCATTTTAAAAATTAAACACACAATATACAATTGTAAAATATAAATATTTATTATAATGGTTAAGAAAATATTGACCCGTGGTGTACCGCGGATACAAACTCTAGTCTTATAATATAACTAGATTAGGACCCGTCTGATGGACAGGTTTTCTAAATTTTATTTATAAATTAAATTTAAGTAAACGTAATAAATTAAATATTTGTTGTTAATGAAATATCCTAATTATTTTAAGAAAATAAATATAAATCATTTTCGTAGAGAAAATAGTTATCTACATAAGTTTATTTTATACATAAATAAATAAATTTAACTTTCTATATTACAATTATTTATTAACATATTAAAATTAAAAATTTATATCACGCCAAATAGTTTTTTATTCTATCTTGTTGTTTATTGTTTTCATCACTGTGTGAGATAAGTCTTGAGAAAGTTTCAGAAATAAAAAAATCAAACTGAATCCAACCCAAAAAGGGTACCAAACTTAATTCCAAACCGACAATAGTCCTAATGGGTCTTCGACATATGTATTCGAAAAACTAAATCGAGAACCAAATGGATAGCCAAAATATTTGAAATACAATTATATATCTAAAATTATAAATAATATATATTTGATATAATCCAATTACCCTATAATTATAAGTCCAAAATATAAATTATTTTTAGATCAAAATAACCAAAATACCTAAAGTAGCTAAAATATTTTAAATTTTTTAAGTTTTATTTGGAAAATTCAATCAAACATTATTTATATTTAAACCAAATTTTATTCATTTCTTTTATATTTGTCTACCTAAAACTCATTCAAACTGAGATGAAACCAAAATGAACCAAAAATATAAATACTCAAATAGATCATAAACTTCTAAACTCGATAGCCATGAACCAATCTTAAGGCCCAGCTTTAGTGTGATATTTCAAAAAATGGATCACATGACCAGCCAGTATGATTTCGCTCATAGCTATAATGCTATTGGAGTAAATAATATTTTCCCATAATGTGCTTGCACCTTAGACTGTAGTAAAACTCTCATAATCTGAAGTTTCTTTCACACGTCAAGTTAATGAGTATCTGATTCTCTAAAGCTCGTTCAAGTGATCAAAACCAATGTTCTTGAGTCTTGTCCACATGCAATGGTATTGCTTCAGATCATAGAGAATCTGCCAGCGTGTAAGAGATTCTTGATGTCGGTGGATTGAAATCACAGAATCATACCTAACATTGAAAATTAAAACACTTAACGCAGAGAGTGAATGTATCAATCATGAATGAAAATATTCTGTTTTCATGGCCAAAATCAATGTTTTTTTTTTTGTTTTTTGTCATCAATCAAAGTTGTCTTTTTTGACAACTAATCATATTATTCTCTCTTGATCCCTTTATGGAAACGTTTTTGTATTTCTTTATTAAATGTGTGTCCTAATTTGATGATCTGTAAGAATCACTTTATTGGGATTGCAATTTCAAAGTCCTCAAAATAAGTAAATTTGCTTCCTTATTTTTTTTGTATCAACTTGACAACTTCTTCTCTCTGCTTCTCCTTTCACGAGTAATCATGGACACTCTCATTTCTCAGTTACAGAGACAATTTCGTGATTACACCATTTCTCTCTATCACCAGGTTCTTTTTTTTTTTTTTGGTTCTTCCTCCGCATCTGCCCTTAGAGATTTAGGTTTAAAGTGATTAATAAAAGTTAGAAATTGTGTTTAAGTTTGAAAAAGGTGATTTCTTTTTAAGTTTTAAGTTTGGGGATTTAAGAATTGGGTTTAGTGTTTGTGAAATTGGTTATTGTCTCCTTATTCAAAGTTGTCTTCTTTTTATGGATGGATGACTCTGTTTTTTATGGTTCTGATTGAAGCTTTTATATTTGGAAATTGAGGATTTTTAAGAATTGGGTTTAGTATTTCTGAGATTCTTTATTTTGGTTTGTGAAGGGCTTTTTGGATGATCAATTCACTGAATTGAAAAAGCTGCAAGATGAATGTAGTCCTGATTTTGTTTCTGAGGTTGTCTCTCTTTTCTTTGAAGATTGTGAGAAGCTTATCAGTAACATGGCTAGAGCTTTGTAAGAGTTTTTTTTTTCTTTTTCTTTTTCTTTTATTAGTTATCAAGAAAATGCATATATGGTTTAGTAATTATGTTCATATGTATATATTCAGAGATCAGACAGGAACTGTTGATTATAAGCTGGTAGGTTCTAGTGTTCATCAACTCAAAGGTAGTAGCTCAAGGTATGTTACATTGCGATCCGTTTAATCTCTTGTCTTTTGTCAAATCTCGGATCTTGTCTTAATGAAGAGATCTCTTCTTGTTGTTCCTATGAAGTGTTGGTGCCAAGAGAGTGAAAGGTCTTTGTGTTACCCTCAAGGAGTGTTGTGACTCTCAGAACTATGAAGGGTCAGCTTTTTTTTTTATAAAGAATCTCATATTTTCTGCTATGTGGATTTGATTTGTTGAGACTTAATTTGGGGAATAATCTCTGTTACAAGGTGTGTGAGATGTTTGCAGCAAGTGGATATTGAGTACAAGTCATTAAAAGGAAAGCTTCAAGATTTGTTCAATGTGAGTGAAAAGCTTATGTGAATTGTTTCGGTTATTTTTTGGTTTCGGATTCATGAATGATTCTTGTATGTGTTTTTGTTTACAGCTTGAGCAACAGATTGTCCAAGCTGGTGGTATAATCCCTCAGGTGGATATATAAACTATTGAGGAAGATACTCTAAAATGTGTGGAAAGAACAAGTGATTGTTGTTGATATAGTGATCTATTTCTGCTAGAAGTGAAAACTCTTCGAGTTCCCATCTGTTTCTTCAATTTCTCAGTGCCCTTACATTTACCTATAAAGCTCACATCTTTCGAAGATTTACAAAAAAAATCACATCTTTTCACAGCACAATCATCAATGTAATATGCAAAAACCTCACTAAATCTCTGCTCAATGTTCTTTTCCCATCTCGTATCATTGTATCAAACTATCAACCCTACCCTGAAAGTAAGAAGTGATTAGAAAATCAAGAAATCTATATTATAAATCGGAGAGCAGATATTTCTATAAAACCTCAAATATGCTTATTATTACGAAAATTGTCACTCAATTATCCACTTTTTAAAATGAATTCTGAAATCAGGAAAGATAAATATGTCTTAAAAAATATATCAAATTTGATTTTAGTTGTATATCCTATGATTCATTGAAAAGATTAAAAAAAATCTGAACAGATAAAACCAAAGAAAATCCGACCCGATTTAAAAAACATGTGGATCTTTATAATTAATTTTGTATTTAATAAGATTTTCACAGATTTTGTAAATAAGGTAATAAATATCTAAACAATCAATATTCCTAAAATATTCTAATCCGGATTTTCCTAAACTAAAATGGGTAACTAAATATAATCAGTATTTTTCTAAAATTGATTCCTTATTTAATGAGATGTTCACAAATTTTGTAGTTCAGGAAATAAAAATCTAAACAATAATTATATATTTAAACAATAGATATTTATAAAATATTTAAATCTAAATTTTCATAAATTCAAATGAGTGATTAAATATCATCCGGATTTTCTTAAATTCTTATTAATAATTAAATTAATACTATTAAATATTGAATTTTCAATTTAAAGTTATTGTTCACATTTTTAATTTATTTAATTATTAATAACTAACAAAAAAACTTTCAGTAAAGAGAATATTCTTTTCTAAAAACCCTAAATGACTCTCTTCTTTACTAATTAACTTTTTATTTAATGTGATTTTCACAGATTTTGTAGTTAATAGAATAAACATCTAAACAATTAATATTCCTAAAATATTCTAATCCAGATTTTCCTAAACTCAAATGAGTAAATAAATATAATCAGTAATTTTCTAAAATTAATTATTTATTTAATGAGATTTTCACAAATTTTAAGTTAAGGGAATAAACATCTAAACAATAATTATTTATTTAAACAATAGATATTTATAAAATTATTTAAATCCAGATTTAAATCTGATTTTTCTAAAATTTTATTAATATTTTTACTAATATTCAGATCAGACACAATCTAAATTCAAAAACTACTATTAAACATTTAATATTCAATTTAAAGTTACTTTTCACAATTTAAATGTATTTAATTATTAATAACTAAGAAACAAACTTTCTTCTTCACTATATATATATATATATATATATATATATATATATATGCAATTTTATTCAATGACACTTCCAATTTTACATAAAATATATTTTTATTTCAAAATGTTTTAACAAAATTAATATTTAAAATATAAATTAATTTTCAAAACTCGAAATTAATTCTTAAAAGTCTTTTAAATCTTTAAAAAATCTGTTAAATTCCAAAAATTAATAAACTAAATTATCAAATTCAAAAAAAATATATAAATTATTTTTTTCTTTAAATAAATCTAAAATTTATTATTTATATTATAGAAACAAAATATAAATAGTCTACATTTTATAAAACATTTTTTCATTAAATATTCAAATACTTAAAAAACTTTATTATCATATATAAGGTAAATAACATATCAAAAAATTCTACATCAGAAATATTGTGTATGTATACTATATTGTTTACATCAAAAATTACCAAAATCCCAGAAATTTTTAAACCCAAAAATTCAAAAATTTAAAACTCCATAAATCATGAAAATTATCACTTCATCAGTATTGTGGAGAAATAAAAAGAAGAACAAAAAATGGAAACCAAATATATAGAAAAGAAAGTAAAATTCATTTATTTGTTTTTTGTTGTGAAAAAAATAGAAAAGATAAAATAGGAAGAAGAAGACAAAGAGAGGAGAAAAATAGAATAAAGAGATATAGAATGAAAAAAATGAATAAATAAAACATATGATCGAGAAAAAAGATGATTGAAATATATGAAGAACAAATAAAGTATTTTAAATATGTGGAAAATGTATGAAAATGTACATTAAAAAAGAATATGGAAAAAGAGTATTTTTGAAAAAGAAAATGTGGAGTTGTAACACCAGAAGAAAAGAGAGAGTATTTTATAACAAAAGAAAAAATGTAAAAAGAAAAAAAAAATAATTTCTCTAAAATCCGAAAATATGTGAAAATCCTTAAATATGTAAGAACACACGTATATTTACAGATGATTCTTAATTTTGTAAATATGTAGGTTCAAAATTATTTCCTTAAATATGAAATATGAGAAAAAATTTATATACGTAAAAACATGGGGGATCCTTACAAAATATAATTAGATTTTCATATATTTTGTAGTTAAAGAAATAAACATCTAAACAATAAATAATATATTAACAATAAAATCTCATAAATATTCTAATCTAGGTTTTTAAAAATTCAAATGTGTGATTAAATACTATCCAGATTTTTCTAAATTCAAATTAATGATAAAATCAAACTGTATAACTAAAAAATATAATCAAACTGTATAAGTAAAAAATATAATCGAATTCTCAAACACCTATTAATTATTGCGATATAATCTATACTATTGAAAACATATCTACTAATTTAATACTTATACAAACTATAATTATTTTCATCATCATTAAATATAAAGATTTGAACCTCAAACACATTACACTATCCTAGTATTATGTAACTCAATCTCCAAACAAATTACATTACTTTACTATTCTATAACTCGAAAGCGAATCAAATTATCAAAGAAACAGTAAACAATAACATTGTATATTTAATCAATTTACACAAATAACAAATTTTACATTGACAAAATTCTCCCGTTCATTTTTAAGGGCTAACATTTCAGATTTAATAAATAAACACAAAAGAAAAACTTTTATTTTAGAACATTGTCCATTCGTTACTGAATGGGTCAGTATCTAGTAAGATTTTAAATGTAATCAAAATGGAATCATTAGATACAACATACCTGAACTGAATCAAGCTGCAGAAGCAAGGTCGTTTGATAACACCACTTTTATACACGTTTTTACCACTTTTTTTTATCATGCCTTAGAGTAGATTTTATCCATTGTTTATACCATTTTGTGTATTTAACCTATTTTAGGATGTTTAATATTTCTGTATAGGCATTGCATGCATTTTGCATATTTGGGGTCTTATCAGGTACTTATAGAGCAAATGGAGCATACTTGGATTTTGGCTCATCGAGTGAAAATGTGCAGTCAAGCCCTATGGAGTCGAGTGAAGATTGCAGAGAAAACATATGGCTCACTCGACCAGGCTACTTGACCAGGCACTCGATGAGCACTCAAGACAGGCTACTCGACCAGGCACTCGAGTGAGCACTCCAGACAGGCTACTCGACCTCAGCATCACAGACTCACTGGACTTCAGCACCATCTGCCTACTCGAGAGACCACTCGACCACCCCACTCGACTGTTAGGTCAAGTGGGCACTCTCTGACTTTTTCTCCTAAAAACTTGTAAAATGTAATAAGCACTTTTGATTAGGTATAAAAGCGCCTCATTAAACCTAATTAGGAAAGAATCGAATAGCGCCGCTTTGGCTTAGTAATTTTTAGGTTTAGCTCTCGTTTTTCTCTCTCTTGTTCTTGCTGTTCTTCATAGTTTTTCATTTTTCTGCAACTTTGTAACTTTGATAACTTTTTATAAAATCAGTACTTACATTTTATTTCTTCTCCAACCTTGCTCACAAGATAATAGACTATCACATATGTCAAGCTTAGGCTTTTCTGGGTTTCGGACCTCAGCTATGATCATAGTGTGTGAGTAGTAAAGTTGGGATTTTTGGGGATGGATCAGGGTAGCTTCTTTCTGTTTTTTTATTGCTTAGATAGTTTGCTCATCACTCAGTTTCGACTCCCTCTTGGGTGAGTGATTTTAATGCTTATTCTCCCCTGATCAAGGAGAACATGATTTTAGATGGTCTCATGAGCACGACCATGCCTTGAGCCATTAGATAGACTTTTTCCGGGGTTTAGAGTACAATAGCGTGAGGGTGGATGCATCAGACATTGATTTATGTCACGACTCCACCTATTCACTTGTTATGAACTCTTCTCGACTTGAATAGGCTGATTCTTCATGCCTGATCCGACTCCTCACACTATGCTGACTGGGTTGGGTCTTGGGGCTCTCTACCACGAACCATGGATTGAGCTGGTTATGAAGTCTGTGGTCTAGGGTACTCATGTGATGAAATTGCTAGTTGATAGCTGCAATAGAATAGAGTGTTTGCGATCATGTGATCCCCATCCGTAGAGTCCCTGTTTTTCCCCATAGTTCACAGCTTGATTAGTATTCGTTCACTGTAGTTTTTCTCTGTTTTTACTGTAGCACTGGACCTCACCACTCGATCAGTGTGGTCGAGTCGTCCTAGTACTGTGATTTTTCCTGTTTAGTTCCATGATGTGCTGAAGTGTAACAGACTTTGGTACCTCTAGTATCAATTAGGGTTTTTAGTAGATTTCTCATTTAGACTGCTAGTACCACATCCTTTTGATAATTACTTGAATAGCTTGCCTTAATAATCTGCTAGTTGCTGCAGACCACTCTTGATTGGTTCGACAAAGTTACACAACACTTACCACTATACTACAATTGATTAGAAACTTTGTATTATATCTCTCTAGGCTTAGGTTGATTGCTTAACTGTCTTTCTTTGCTTAGAGTAGGTAAAATCCTAGTTTCAATTTGGAGCCGTTGCCAGGTTTGAGTGTTTTTGTGTACACAATTAGTTGTTTAAGGCTTACTAGATCAAGTCTGTTACTTTTGAGATCTGGGTACTGATTTGGTTTTGAAAATATATATGTTTTGCATCAGGTACTGTAGCACTCGACCCCCACTCGACCTTACCACTCGAGTACTTGATCGAGTCACTACTCTCTGAATGCAAACACGTTCTCAAGGCAGCCAAAATCTAATCCAATATTTGGATCACATTCACCGTATCAACATACACACTCGTCAAGCTACACCTGCACCTGCTACCACCATTGCTGCACAACCAGTTCCAGAGACACCTGCAGTCATGGCAGAATAAGTTCCTCAGCCTAGGGTGATTTGAGCAGGAGACGCTCCAAACACTTACTCTCAGAGGCAGGGAATTGTAGCCCCTCCAGTCAACAACAATAACTTCAAGATCAAGATGGGTTTGATCTCCATGGTCCAGAACCACAAATTCCATGGACTTACTATGGAAAACCCGCTTGCTCATTTGGACCAGGTTGATAGACTGTGCGAGCTCACCAAGATCAATGGAATCTCAGAGGACAGCTTCAAGCTACGCCTCTTTGCATTTTCTCTGGGTGATAAGGCTTCCCACTGGGAACGAGCACTGCCTCATGGTTCTATAACAACTTGGGACGACTGCAAGAAGGCTTTCCTGCTGAAATTCTTCTCTATGTCAAGGACTGCCAAGTTCAAGAACAAAATCTCCAGCTTCTCTCAGCGGACCAATGAGAGTTTTTCTGAAGCATGGGAGAGGTTTAAGGAGTACACAACGCAGTTTCCTCACCATGGTTTCACCAAGGAGTCTTTGCTCAGTACGCTCTACAGAGGGGCAAGCCCGAAGACCAGAATGCTATTGGATACAGCCAGTAATGGAAATTTCCTCAACAGAGACGTAGTCACTGGCTGGGAGCTAGTGGAGAACCTTGCAATCTCTGATAGAAACTACAGTGAGAACTTCGACAGATCAGTCAGAGGAACATCTTCGTCTTCTAATAAGACCAAGCAGGAGATCCATTCTCTTAGTGAGAAACTTGACAAGCTTATCCTAGCTCAGCAGAAATCTGTGAACTTTGTTGGTGAAGTTTCTGCTACTCAGGCTCAGGAAGGTGAAGATGATCAGGTTGAAGAGATCCTGTATATACAGAATCAAGCTAGCTTCAACAGAGGGTACATAAATTATAGGAACAATCTTAATCTCTCCTATAGGAATCCCAACATAGCCAACCCTCAGGATCAAGTCTACCCAACTCAAAACCCAGGCCAAAACAAGCCTTTTTGTACCTACAGCTCCAGCCAACCCACCTGGATTTACTCCAAGACCACCTCAGCCAGCTGATGGTGACCTTAAGCCTCTCCAACTTCAACTTCTTCAAGGCCAGAATACTGCTACTCAAGAGATATCAAAGAGGTTCACTGAACTCAGAACCCACATCGATTGCTCTTATGATGATTTGAACCATAAGATTGAGGTCCTCAACAGTAGACTGAAGTTTGTTGAGTCCAATGCTGCATCAGCCTCTACTAAGACCACATGCCAACTTCCTGGCAAAGCTGTGCAGAACCCTAAGGAACCTGCAATTCTCTATGCAGTGAGCACAACACCAGCTCTCCATCTTCTTCCTTTCAAGAAGAGATTCTCCAACATCATTGGGGACAGCGATACTCAAGTTGTGGGGGGGGGGTGTAATGACCCACTTCTTTACCTAAAGACAGGAAGAAGGGAAGATCAAAGAACCTCACGGTCAAATTTTAGAATGGTGGGAAAGAAGCTTAAGGAACAAAGCAAAACAAGGAAATCGAAGGAGGAAGTTTTGGGGAAAAAGAATAGAGTGATCCAGCCAAAGAAAAGAATCAGGTCCAAGTAAAAGTAAAGAAAAATTATGCTAAGGAACAAAGGAAGGATGAATAAGAGTTATCATGGAAAGCAAGGAAGATTGTATATTAGCAATTGGCTAAGGGTGTTCATAAATGAGAGGTTTATTCAAAGAACCTTGGAAAATTTCTAAGGAAGAAAGAAGGAGTAAAGAACCAAAGGAAGGAATGTCCAATGACCAGGTATCACGCGATGACCCGAACCATCAAACGTTTAGCCGGACCACCTGATGGAACCATTGCCGGCGTTGACCAATCGTTGACCGGCGAAACTTGGCGCCCAAGTTTCTTTTGTCACTTGTCTAAAAACGTGTCAGATCTTCTAGAAGCCTTCACCACTTGTCGCCATAACATCAATGCATGATCCAGCTGCCCTGATGCATGAATCCAACTCCATGCAAGGTGACACACCATTTTCCAGCTGCCTTGTTGCATGCTAATCAGTTCATGCATAATGACACATGCCCAGCCACCTCTCCATCTGAAAATTCTATATAAGGAGAGCTGCTTCATTCATTCAAGCACACCATTCAACTCTCACTCACAAGAATTATGAAGAAACTTAACCCCAAAGAGATGTGTGTCCGGTGAAAGCTAACTCGGCCCAATGATCATTAGTCATGATCCGACTACTGTTAACCACTTCTCAACTACCATCAAGTGATACTCGGAAATCTGTAAAATTCAGTCAATCAGTAATCGGCAATGATCAAGTTCAGTATAAGGATCAGCAGACCAAGCAGTAAAACTCGATAATTCAACGACGACACCAAACCGCATTGCACTGTGAGTTGGTTTGATTGTTGATTGGGATTCCGTAAATTGCCTAAAGCATTTTATGCGAATCCATTGTGTGAATATTGGGTGTTTACTAACGTGTTTTGTGTATGCATTCATGTTAAATTAGAATCATGATAATTGATTATGCATGGAATTATATTTGGAAAATGGTTATAATTATTGATAATTGGAACTTAAAATATGGAGGATCAAGAAGCATAATTATTGTGTTTGTTATTATTATTATTTTTGAAGTGTTTGGGGATTTTATTTTATTTTGGGGAAGTTCAAGTTTGAGAGTGGAGTGTTTAGGATGTGGGCAGATGATTGGCATTCTGTGTGATGTAAGTCCTTTCAGCCGTGGAAAGGGGCTGTCGATCTTACGAGATCAGGAGGGCAGCGGATCTTACAAGATCATTATGGTCTGACAAGACCAGAGATTGCGCTGGATGACCTGAGTGGTCTCAGCGTAATGTTAAGGTGATGGGTTAGAATAAAGTGTTGAGATTAGTTAGAAGGGAGATGAGAGTTTGGTCAAGTAGTTGAGTGTTCCAGGATTTACTTGGAATTTCTTGACTAAGGGTTGTGTGTTTTATGTTGTTGTGATTGCTTGTTTATGTGTTGCTTATTTCTTGATGATTATTTTCGTGATTTAAATATTTGTTTGGGGGTAGGATCGCGTTGTTAGAGGGTAGAGGGCTGCCAGCTCGCTGAGTAATATTGGATTACTCATAACTTTCTTTTGTTTTGCAGACCTTAGCCAAGCCTTAGACGTGCATCGGACACTAGGAGCCGGATTAGGATTTGTTTTAGTTGCATTTGTAAAGATTATTATGTTTCTTTGTATTTCAAAAAAAAAAAAAATGGATCCACCTTGTTATGATTTGATTTGAGTAATACGCATTTAATAACTTTTATACTCGATTTTCCTTTAAAAATACTCGAGTGAACCTGGTTAACGATCTTGTCTGGACCTGTCCAAACGTTCGTCCATCGTCAAGGGTTGGCAAGCCTAAGTCATGTTCGAACGGGAAAGGATCTAGTATGGATCGGCTGAGTATTTGGATTTGTTCTAAGTATTTGGCTGAACTATATTGGATCTTTTCATGTAATGAATACAGATTATTCTTGACTAGTCAAGTCATAGAATGGTTTGTGTTTGCTACAAAAGTGGATCAGAGCATGGTTCATACCTTGCTTTGTTCACTCGAGATTTGCATCGGTTTTATCGAGTGAACAAATTTGGGGGAAGTTGATAACACCACTTTTATACACGTTTTTACCACTTTTTTTTATCATGCCTTAGAGTATATTTTATCCATTGTTTATACCATTTCGTGCATTTATCCTTCATATAGGATGTTTAATATTTTTGCATAGCCATTGCATGCATTTTGCATATTTGGGGTCTTATCAGGTACTTATGGAGCATATGGACCATACTTGGATTTTGGCTCATGGAGTGAAGATATGCAGTCAAATCCTATAGAATCGAGTGGAGATTGCAGAGAAGACAGATGGCTCACTCGACCAGGCTATTCGACAAAGCACTCGAGTGAGCACTCAAGACAGGCTACTCGACCTGGCACTCAAGTGAGCACTCCAGACAGGCTACTCGACCTCAGCATCACAGACTCACTGGACTTCAGCACCATCTGCCTACTCGAGAGACCACTCGACCACCCCACTCGACCACCCCACTCGACTGTTAGGTCAAGTGGGCACTCTCTGACTTTTTCTCCTAAAAACTTGTAAAATGTAATAAGCACTTTTGATTAGGTATAAAAGCGCCTCATTAAACCTAATTAGGAAAGAATCGAATAGCGCCGCTTTGGCTTAGTAATTTTTAGGTTTAGCTCTCGTTTTTCTCTCTCTTGTTCTTGCTGTTCTTCATAGTTTTTCATTTTTCTGCAACTTTGTAACTTTGATAACTTTTTATAAAATCAGTACTTACATTTTATTTCTTCTCCAACCTTGCTCACAAGATAATAGACTATCACATATGTCAAGCTTCGGCTTTTCTGGGTTTCGGACCTCAGTTATGATCATAGTGTGTGAGTAGTAAAGTTGGGATTTTTGGGGATGGATCAGGGTAGCTTCTTTCTGTTTTTTTATTGCTTAGATAGTTTGCTCATCACTCAGTTTCGACTCCCTCTTGGGTGAGTGATTTTAATGCTTATTCTCCCCTGATCAAGGAGAACATGATTTTAGATGGTCTCATGAGCACGACCATGCCTTGAGCCATTAGATAGACTTTTTCCGGGGTTTAGAGTACAATAGCGTGAGGGTGGATGCATCAGACATTGATTTATGTCACGACTCCACCTATTCACTTGTTATGAACTCTTCTCGACTTGAATAGGCTGATTCTTCATGCCTGATCCGACTCCTCACACTATGCTGACTGGGTTGGGTCTTGGGGCTCTCTACCACGAACCATGGATTGAGCTGGTTATGAAGTCTGTGGTCTAGGGTAGTCATGTGATGAAATTGCTAGTTGATAGCTGTAATAGAATAGAGTGTTTGCGATCATGTGATCCCCATCCGTAGAGTCCCTGTTTTTCCCCATAGTTCACAGCTTGATTAGTATTCGTTCACTGTAGTTTTTCTCTGTTTTTACTGTAGCACTGGACCTCACCACTCGATTAGTGTGGTCGAGTCGTCCTAGTACTGTGATTTTTCCTGTTTAGTTTCATGATGTGCTGAAGTGTGACAGACTTTGGTAACTCTAGTATCAATTAGGGTTTTTAGTAGATTTCTCATTTAGACTGCTAGTACCACATCCTTTTGATAATTACTTGAATAGCTTGCCTTAATAATCTGCTAGTTGTTGTAGACCACTCTTGATTGGTTCGACAAAGTTACACAACACTTACCACTATACTACAATTGATTAGAAACTCTGTATTTCATCTTTTTACGCTTAGGTTGATTGCTTGGCTATCTTTCTCTGCTTAGAGTAGGTAAAATCCTTGTTTCATCGTTTAGTTTTATATTATTAATATAGTTATTTAGTTTTATTGCTATATACATTTGTTTAATTTTATTAATATTAATATAATTTTAAAGGAAATTTTAGGATATCATAGAATACACCAATATATTTCTCTATAATGTAATTTATTAATTTCTCTATTAACTAATAAACTTTTATGTCCCAGTAATATTTGTTCTACAGATTTTAATGTATTTGATTTATGTTATATCTATTTCTCCATTAACTAATAAAATTTTAAGTCCCAGTAATATTAGTTATACAGATTTGGGAAAATCCCATAAAAACCTCTAACTTTACAATCCTTTCCAACTAAAATCTACAACTATTTTTATTTCCAAAACAAACATCTAAGTTAACATACTTTCCAACAAAACCCTTAAACTATTTTTGTTTCCAAAAAAAACTTCTAAGTATAAAGTTTTGCTTACTTAAACCCTCAAGTTTCCAATATTGGACCCCATCGAAGGTTGATTGACGTACAACAACAGCTCATATTAACACAATAAACACATTTTTAACTATTTGTTGATTCCATTAGTTATGAATAACACCCCTAGATGAAAAAACTTAATTTTGAACCTGACTAAGGGTTGACTGATGGTCAACAACAAACTCCAGTTAACACAACAAACGCTTGTTAACTATTTGTTAACTCTGTATGTTTCGAATAATAACCCTAGATGAAGAAATCGAGTTTCCATAATCGTAAACTCTTTTTTTTTCCTTAGCAAATAACAACGACAAACATGTGAAAAATGAACAAATAAAGTTACCAAATAGTTAACAGGAGTTGTCGTTGATTGTTATCCAACCCTTGGCTGAGACTCAATATTAGGAACTTGAGGGTTTAAATAAGAACAACTTAGTACCTAGAGGTTTTTTTTTGAAACAAAAATAGTTTGGGGTTTTTGTTGGAAAAATATGTCAACTTGGATGTTTATTTTGGAAACAGAAATAGTTAGAGATTTTAGTTGGGAAAAATTGTAAAGTTGGAGGTTTTTTATGAGATTTTCCCTACAGATTTTAATGTATTTGATTTATGTTATATCTATTTCTTCTTCTTTTTTCTGATTTATGTTTTATCTATTTGATTTTTTCTTGATTAATTAAAAAATTTCAAAAATTCAAAAACAAGTTTTAGTCAAAAATATTTTTTGTTTTGTTTTGTTTCAAACAATACATACATAAACAAAGAAACATGATATCTGAAATTATAGGCAGAAGGATGAGAGCAAACATCATCAACGAAAGTAAACATGAAAGAGGAGAACTTCTTTGTTGACATTACTAGTGTTTTTAGAGAATGCAACAATTTTTTTTTCAGATTTACTAAATACCAAGAAAAAAACTATTAAAATCATGTTAAAATCAATGTTAAAAGTTACTTTAAAACTTATTTTTCAATTTTTTATAAAAGACATTTTTTTGTTTCCTACAAAATTTAGCATATTTAAAACTCCATTTAGGCATTTACCTTCATTTTCTGTTTTCTAAAATAGTTTGATTTACTGATAAATGATTGTGTTTGCATCAAAATTTTGATATGTGGATAGTGTCGTCTACAATTTTCATGTTTGGATCAGCTCAAAGTCATCTCTCAAGGTTTGCAAAACCCATGTGTCTGCAACCCCATTTATCTCCTCCTCCCTGTGTGTTTAACTTGTTCATGGCAGCTGTAAGGAACAGACCTTCAATTCTGTGAAACTAATTGGTGTGGTAAAGAGATGGTGATTGTAGTTCTCTTCCTAGGCTCAACAACAGATGGTGCTCATCCGCCTTTGATCTTGTAGCCGATTCTAACACACCAAAAAGGGCAGAGCAAAAAAATTCATTATTAATTATTCTTTCGTTGGGGATTTGTGTTTACATGGGAAATTATTCTTCTATATAAAAAATTAGTTTTTTTTATTATTAAAAATCTTTGCATCATAAACGAAATAGACAAAATAAGTACTGGAAACATTTTTAATGTGTAATATTTAATTTTGAATTAAATGTATATATAATAATATAAATGTTTTTTACAAAATCAAGGCATTAGTACATATTATAAATATATTGGAATCAGATGTTAATTATGAGATTTAGCCTGTTGGATACTAAAAACCCGTTAATAATATCAAGCATGCGGCCTCCCTGTTTGTGTTAAAAGAATATTGAATTTTAACAAGACATGCTTTATTTATTTCAAGTTTTATTTGGTTTACCCAATATGATAACGGATACCTGTCGACTCTTTTTTTACAGAAAAATAATGTAAATATCGTTTTTTTCTTTCATCCAAACTATCAGTCCTAATTGTAACACTTGCCTCTTGAATGCATATGATATGTGTTGCCAAATTAAAAGAAAACATAATTGATTGTAATGGAACTTCTAAAATATATTTAAGTTGTAGAACCTTTTTTAAAAAACATTTCTCATTTAAAATATATATCATAATGAAAATTAAAATTAGTATTTTAGAAGAAAAAAATGAAAAACATAATATTTCCTTACCAATAGTTAAAATTGTTTGAGGATTGCAAATGAAAGAAGCGCACATAAATGAAAGAAAAAAAAATCCAATTGGGATAAGGCTTAATGGAAAAGGTGCAAGCCATCTAGATCAGCCTCCTCCTCCATGAACATATCTGAAAGGGTGATAATAATATTGATGGGGGTAAAATATATTACATTGGATAAGAAGGGAATAAACAATGTTACACTATAAACCTGAAGACACCTAGACTCTTAAGGTAGCTTTTGGGAACATTCTAGCAATGGTCTTGTGAGCTAAATTTCGGTTTATTACTAATACTCTCATTTCACCAGTCATACACATGATATCAATGTTATCATTCTAAAAAAAAATCAACCTAAGACATCCATTGTTATTATCAAGACCTTATGCCGCCAACCCAAGAAAAACCAAACTCGCTAACTATGTTTCAATTAAACATTTATAACCTTCATCTTTGTATGATCCAACAACCTTGATGTCCATTAAACTTGCTTCTAATCTTTAGCAGTCATCAATAATTACCACATCAGACCACTCAGTCATCGTCATCGAATATAGTTACTCTGCCATAAAACTTAGAAGAGTTATCATTTATATGTGTAAACGTTTTAGAAAAAATCAGATGTCCGGTTTATTATCCTGATTTCAACAGATTTGGGGACACCAGATATTGTATTAGTTGCCTAACTAATTGTAACGTTTCCAAACCTAATAATGTAGATGGTCTCTTAAAAAATCCAGAAGCCCATCAAAGCTCATCCATTTCTGCAAAAACCCTATATCTCTTCTTTTATTTAAAATAGTTTTTAATTTATTTTTTCTCTCATCTAAATCCTATTTGCGTTGAAACTCTTTAGAATTCTCTTCTAGAAAAACAAATCATTGTTTTTTCGTCGCCACCACCGCCACAAGTCACCGACGCCGGCATTAGAGATTTTTCCGGTAAGTTTTGAGTCTTTTTCTTTTTGAGCCAAATCTTTAATCGAGTGGATCTCTTAAACCGCTTTAAATTTCACAAAACCGAGGTCACCAGTGGAACTGTAGCATCAAAATGAGTCTAGATCTCCGAGCACAGCCTCAGGTGCTGACACAGCGTGACTCGAGTTAGTTGGCTTGGTGACTTGGGCGAGTTGACTCGATTGACTGGTTTGACCAGAGTTAACCGGTTCCCCCGGCCATTAAGATCTTAGGTTTTTTAATGTTTGTTTACAATTCTAAGTTCAAACGACAGTTTAGACACTTAGGTTGTTAGATAAAGTAATTGATACCACGACAGTGGATTAGTTATACATTGATGTTTGAGTTGAGATTGTGCTTGTATAATCCCTGAATAATTGCCTGATTCTTGATCTCTGAATTCCCGCGAATATCCCTTGACCTAGCGTCTTTTAATTCGTAGTTTACACAGTTTTTATTTGTTATTTTTATTTTACATCACAACCAACAATCATATTATTGTCTTAGCTTAGTTTCATTCTCAAAGAATTGCAGTGTAACCTTGGTCCTTGTGGATTCGATCCCTATATTATTACAACATTTTTTGTGTACTTGCAGTAGTTTATTTAGGGTTAAAACTTTGTGTATCACTAAGCTTTGTTTCAATTTTGTCATTGTTGAGTTCTTGGTGTTCTTGCGTCTAGGTTTTAAAGAAGAAGAAGAAGTGTGTTGCTTTGATCCATTGTGGTCCCAAGGCTCACATCAATTCTTGTTTCTAGGTTTAGGTTGAGTCTTTCTCTTTCCTAGTGGTCCCAAGTTTTGTATGGCTGATGGTATAGACAATTTTTGAACTGTGTGGTTCATAGGATAGGAGAATTTTGAATTGTGTGGTGTTAATTAGTCTTTATCCTTTTATTCATTTTGCTTTTGTGTGTTGTCTTTTGTCATTTAGTCTTAAAATCTTCTTTGTCCTTTAGTCTTAAAAACTTGCATGTGCATCGGTCAAAAATCCCTTGAACCGCTCTTATCCATTATCTTTTGAATTTTACCGTTGTTGACCCCACTCCCCCTTATTTTGCGAGGTAACATTGTCTTTTATCGGGCATTCCTACTTTTGACCGAGGGATTACCGTGCCGTCTCCAAGAAATACTTATCTTGTCCAAGAATTCACAGTGTCACCAAGGATTCTTGCTGTGCCCGTGCCCAAGCCTTGATCATACAATCGTCCTGCAGCCCGAGTTCACGACCCGTGTCATGCAACTCGTTCGGTGCAACGTTCCATGAATCGTATGACACGACTGGACCACTTCCGATCCCCAATCACGGTGCACCAGACCACAGCCAAGGTTCGTCATCTGATCATCAGACCACCGTCTCCGGCCACCGGCTCCGGCCAGCACCGGTGTACTTTTCCGGCAACTTTCTGGCCAACTCTGGCTACTTTTCCGGTGACCATACTTTGGACTGTACCGAATTTCCGAGATTCATTCCAAACATTTTCCCGAGCCTAGCCCATTAATTACCATCGATCATACCACTCATCAAGGACTTAGATGGTTGTTTTGATCAAGATGTTGCCTATTATGAGAGTAGCTAAGGGGAAGAATCACGGGATGATTGTTATGAGGATTACTATTTTAGCAAACCGGATCAAGAAAAGCCCAAGCCACGGCCACCAGATTCTACTTGGCTTCCCAATCCTCTAGTTTTATACCAAGACCAGCCATGGATTGTTGTGGATGAAGACTCCACTTATAATTGCTTGTGTCCATCATATGGGTTACCGGGAAGACAAGCTACAAGGGAAAAAGTGTCTCCATCCGGATCACTTATCTTTGGAGACGTATTGGGATTTATCCATTGCAGCTACACAAACTTGGAGATAGTTTGTCTCGTATAGAGACCTCCCGGAATATACACACATTACCCGAGCCTTCATCGGGACTACCATCGCATTATGATTCGGACCGAGTTGAGTTGGATTTAAAGGGATCACCTTGTGCGAATGACTCTGGGATGAGTTTCACTCGGAAACCATGTATTGCAAAGATTTGGGTCGGAGCAGAATGTGTGTGAACCGAGTTTCTTATGGAGAAGACCAGAGGTTGCTCCACGACCATGCACATCGAGATGAGGAGTTGCAAGAATCGAATTCTACTCATTCAAACTCCACCAGGTTTGAGATTCACTTGGAAAGTAAATGTTTTGAGAGCTTTGATCAATCCAGAATATGCTTGCGATGTCTACCATGGAGTTTCGTTCACAAAGCTCCACCCGGGACATGCACCGAGCCAAGCAAGCAGCAACATGGGAGCTCCATTCATTCATATGATTTCCCATTGAAGAAATCACTCAGAAATTGGATATTTAGGAGATTTGGGTCAGAGTTCATTGCTGAGATTATCAAGATAGGCTTCACGGACACCCCTTACAAGGGAATATCCTTTAATGGTTTGACTCTACTCGTTCTTTTCACCTTGGCTTTAGTATTCACTCAAAAATCATGCATATTAGTAGATTGGGTCGAAGAAAATCAGGTGACTACCTAATTTATTTGGGCGATTCCCCAAGAGAGCCCTACGGGTACGACCCGCAAGGAAGAAGGCTTATCCGATTGGGTTCTGCTTGCCCTTTTGCTTCTGGTTTTGTTTTTCACAATCAAAGTGCTTATAGGGAAGCAAATTATCAAGGCAAAGTTGATCAGGGTCACGCTTATTCAGAGAATTCACGATACATATCTTATGGAGCGAAGCGCCAAAGTGAATGCATTATCCGATGGTATTCAATGTGTGCCTTTAACCTGGGCTCCCATATCTTCTGGAAAAACACTTATCGGGGAGTGTTTGATCAAGGTAGATATGCCTTAATCGAGCTGATTTGAGAAATTGTTCACAAGGCTCCACTTGGCAAAACACCGGCCGTTTTCATTCGTGTTCGCCTCCAGGCCATTAGGAACGGGAATTCTTGTTGATGGATCACGTTCTCGTGACATATGATTTTCCTTGGAAAGCATTGGCAATGCCATTGCTCACTACCAGCTGCCCCGAGCCAAGGACGAAGAAGTTTGATCTTTTCAGGGAAGTTCTCGCCTTCTCCCTCAAACTTCTACTTTTCTCATTTGATCCAGGTAGATTGAGTGTTTCTACCACTGTAGATGCTGCTGATTTGTTTCATTTTGACCCAGGTATTGGATGAGTTTTGAGGATAAAACTTCTATAAAAGGGAGGGAATGATGTGACCAAGCTACCCACGGATCACACATAGCATCCGGAAACCCTTCCCCGGCCATTAAGAGCATCCGGGTAACTATTACTTAGCAGCCCGACATCCTTCCTGATCGACACCGATCGTGCCTGAGCACCCAGACCGCCTTCCCCGAGCACCCCGAGTATTCGGAAGACCTTCCCTGATCATGATTAGCACTCGGGGAAACCTTACCGATCATCACTGATCTTCCGGTCACCTTCCCCGAGCACACCAAGCTTCTGGGAAACATCCCTGATCATACCAAGCACCGGTTCTAGGGCTCCCTGTTTCCAAGGAAACATACAGCACGCATCAGGGTCATCAGACAACCATTCAGCAACCATGGACTAGCCAAGACCAAGCATCATCGACAAGAAGCTCCATCGCATCACTCACAACATCCACGAACCAAATGTGGCTCTAGAAGCTCTAATCCGGATTCTTAAGGATCCTTGGAGCTCTCTATGCTTTGGAAATCATTGTTGAGTGTCTTCACCGTCATTCAAGTGTGAAGACACACCCAAAGCCGCTAAGGATAGTGCACTCTTTTTCCCCACCTTGGTTTTGTCCCATTGGGTTTACCGAGGGGGTTTTTAATGAAGCATGAATACTTGGTGTCTTGCTTCTCATCTCCAATGCTTATTCTACTGGAAAGCTTCCTATGACAAGTAAGAATAAGCATGATAACTAAGCATATCTCCTAAGATGTCCACGCATGGAAAATAAGGGCTTCTTTTCTCTTTTTGGTTCTTTTAGGTCATTATTGTGTATTTGCCATAACTTGGGTGCTTTAGGTGCCGTGTTTTCTACATGTTTAGGTCTAAACTTTCATGGTTGATGTATAAGCCGGGTTTGACTTGTGTGGCCTAGCATACCATACCTCTTTGAGTGACTCCCATGTTGCTCACCCCTTTCTCTTTCCTTTTTTTTTCTTTTAAGGTTACTTTGTTGAGTAGTCAGATGTGCGGGGCAGTATGATGCTACTTTGGGATCGACATTGCTTTTAATAAAAATATGTTTTTTGATATTGTTTTATTTATTTTATTCAGTTTTTAGACTCGGTTTAATTTATTTAATAGATTATTTTGTTATTTATGATTCATATTTTTGATTAATAAATTTGATTTTTGAAAGTGGTATTACTTGAGTAAGAAATTAGTGTTAGTGACGCACCATTCTCGAGAGAGGATGAGACGAGCGTCACACTAATACAACAGTTCACCACAAAATTTCAAGGTATGTTCTTTATTAGGTGTCCATCGTCTACTAGTGCACCATTGCAACCCGCCAACCACTAACGATTGGTAACTTCTACCGTAATAACTGTTACCAGTCACAAAGTAATAAGAATTAAGAATACCAAAAGTAGTCGTTACAGTTTTTTTGTTTTTTTTTATGGTAACTTTTGACATCTAATTGGTGACAAGAAGCAATAATATCCAGACTTTGCAACACAAATTAGATGCTAATTATCCAAACTAGATAATTATTATTTTAGGGAAAACTACTTAAAATGGACTCTTTTAAAAATTTATTTCCAAACGGAATCCCTACTGCTCTAGAAATTTTTCCCATGAAACTCTGTTTAGAAATAAATTTTTGAAAATGTCCATTTTAAACAATGCTCCTTTTTTATATACATATATTGCATAAATGTTTACTGACCAATAAATAAATACGAAGTAGGACCAAAAGCTATCTCGGGAGTTGGTGGATGAATATCATCCTTGAACATGGCGTCCTCGAGCCAGTTGGATATTGGGCGGGCATTCTTTTTACCCTCTAAACTGATCGCAGAGAGAGTGTAATGGGGGCGTTGAGATCACTAACAAAAAGACATTCGGCCAGCACATGACAATGTAAATGGAATCCGGCTATTTACTTCACATCAGTTTTGGAAAGACTGCTTATGTGTGCAACATACCAATAGTACTCTCCGAAAAAAATTCCAGCCGCTCCAAGATTTCCTAGTACAGTAAAATTTCTGTAAATTAATAATGTTTGGACCGGAAAATTTTATTAATTTATAGAGATTATTAACTAATCGATAAATTAATAATTATTAATTTATAGAGAGTTTTTTCAAATTTAAAAAATATTATATAAATAGTAGAAAAACAAAGAAAATACTTCGAAATACCTCGATATGTTTCAATGCATTTACACATTAGTAAATCATCATTACACATATAATTTTTTAAATAATTTTTGATGTAATTCGAGAAGATAATATCATATATTTTTTTGATATTTTAAGAAAATAGAGATAAGCTTCAACAAATTTACAAATTTACAAATTTTCGAACAAATAAACAACACTGCAATCATATTTCACTAAAATATTTTATACATACCGTAAATTTATATGATTATTAATTTATGTTATTAATAAGACCATATATTTACATAGATATTTCACAAAAATATTATTTTATTATTTTATCGTAATGTATCAATAATTACACCGGCCTAATTTGGAATTGAGATAACTTATTAGTTTAGAGGATTTATTAATTTATCGAGTATTAATTTATAGAGATTCTATTCGAGGAAGAACTCAACCCGATTATTACCGTACCAAGAAGTCAAACAATCCTGAGCCTGAGACACAATTTTGTTATGGGGGACCAGATGAGCTTAATCCTAAACATGCGATCGCAGTTCATCTGCATGGGACTCTACTTTTCTATATATTTCTTTTTTTATCCAACCGACTTAAACAAAAAAAGTTCAAATTAAAATACAAGCGACTTAAACAAACCAAATTCAAATCCAATATAGTTAAACAAACTGAACCAAATCAACCCTAACTCCCACAATTACTCAATTATACCTTCAAGGCTTTCACACTCTGCGTCGCTGCTTTCGTGAACATCGATATGTCCAACGCTCCCAGAACGAGATCATAACCTCTTTTCTTCAGCTCAGTTTCTGGTTCTTTAGGCGTAGCCATGTCCGCTAGGAACGCGCACCCCATTCCCCGGATCTGGTGCTTTGACTGGTCTTTCCAACTTCAGCAGCTCTTCTTTCACCTTCGGGTTGCCGGGTCGTGCATGAGTCCCATGTTCGCGCTAAGAGACACGTCGTCATGCAGTCCATCCCATCGACGCCCTTTCTATATATGTATTTGTTTCGGCTTGTTGTTTTTGCTTGTTTAGATTTTTTAAAAATATTGTTTGCGGTATCTAGTGATTTAAAATGATATCTTTGTAAAACTTGACAGTATTTGGTTATTGGCTTATTGCTACTTGCTAATTATGCTTGAATTTAAGATTGATAAAAGCATAAACATGAAATCAGTAAAATTCTTATTTAATATTAAAATGAAAATAATATATACTATAACGTTAAAAAGAATATTACATCTTACTGAAAAAAAATTCAAAAAATTTTATCAATACGATTTGGCATTTATCTAATATATGATTAAAAAGTTCTAATATGAAAAATTAAACTGATAAAAATAAAATTGTAAAATATAAGCAAACTATAAGCAAAATATAAGTAAAATATAAGCATAAAATGTTCTTTAGTTTATTTTCAAGTATGTATTTTATAACCTAATAATTAGTTAGTCCTTTCTATTGTTGAAGGTGTCATTTTGGGATATTCCAAAATTTGGATAAAGATAGCATGAAAAAAATATGGATGGAAAATATAGGGCAATAACCAAATAAAATGTCACGAGGGATCTGTTCCAGTTGTGGTTGGACAATGAAACTCTGAATCCTACTACAAGTAAATAGTCACAAAAGTTTTAGTGATATTCATAGTAACTTTTTGTTTAAAATTTACTGAAAAATATTATGTATTTAGTTCTTCCAAATTTCAAGATCGGCTCTATTTATATATATATTTTTTTGGTTTTGGGTAATATGTTTAGAAAGAAATCCAAAAATATGATTTTCATTCATTTTTACTTTTTCAATTGTCTCTTAAATTTTTGTTTCTTTAGTCTCAATTCACTATCTAAATTATGGTCCTGTAATATATATAACATTTAAGTAATGTTCATTAATTTTGTTTGTGTTTAGGATGTAATTAATTCTTAATCAGAAAAACATATAAAAAAAATATTACAGGATTACATTTGTTTTCATATAATGACTAGAATAGTGATGAACATCCTAGATGGAGAGATAACTATGTATGTTATTATTATTATTATCTGGGAAAATATCACTCTAACACCCTTTTTCAATCTTTATTCTCACTCTGACACTCTTTTGTGCATTAATACCATTTTTCAAGTTTTTGTCAAGTTTTTTTACTTTTATACCCTTAACAACAACAATAATTACATTTGTTATCTAGTTAGATTTCTAACTATAATTACATACTTTTTTTTTTGTTACTCAATCTCTCTTTCTCTTTCTCTCACCAGTTTTACAGGAATATTTTAGTTGATTAGTCATTTTTATTTTTGTTTATGTTTTGCTTTAGTCTTTGTAGTTTTGCTTAATTAAAGAAAATAGTTATATTTTTACATTTGTAATTTAAAATAAAACTTCCATTGATCAATTAGAAAAATAATTAAATTCGTTTTTCTTAAGTTTTAAGATCTATAAAGAATAATATATGATAAATCTATGGATTTATGTTGAAAACAATTAAAAATCAAGAAAAAAATTGAGTTATGTCAAAAAAATTTGAAAAATATGGCTACTTCCTTCTGCCAATGCTGTTTGTCCTTGATTCTCACTAATATCTTCTTATTTTCATATATCTTTAACATATTAATGATAGATCTAACATCTAACCTTCTATTTTAAGTCAAAATTTCAAAAACAAAATTGATTTTTTTTTTCTGTTTTCTTCACTTACACACATAACCATGAGGGAGGAAGAAGAAAAATAGTAGTCATGGTTGTTCATTGTCTTGAATTTCGTTAACATGAGGTAGGAAGAAAAAAGAGAGAGGGAGAGAGAGATTCTCTCGATGAAGATTTTTTTCTTTGTCAACAAGGAGACAAAATTATATACTTTAAATCTACACCATCCATTTTTATAAAGATCTGTTTTAATCCAATGGCCAATAATTGCTGTTGTGTAACTAATCTTGGCCGTCAATTTATCTTCTCTTACTTTTTAATCTAACGGTCACTAATACTCCTTTCCTAACTAGTCACTAACCAAGCTCTAGTCAGAATTTGAAACTTTAGTCAAAAACAAAAAGTTGTATAATGGTAATTTTGTCCAACTGACACACAAATAAATCAAAAAGGGTGTAAGTGTAGAAAACGGTGTAAAATGCAAACATTATCTTAAAAAGGATGTCTTGATGCTATTGATTATCTTTATATATTATATAAAAGATGAAACTATAATGATTTAAATGCGTCCACATAGGATGTAAAATAACCAATCATTTTTTGCCACATTATTAGCGAACATTTTTTTGTGTTAAAATAAGTTTCATTTTTTATATTAAAATACTTATAAAAAGTGGAAATATAAGAAATGTAAAATTTTAAACTAATAACATATAGAAATAAAAATATAAGAATGATAATTTGCAATCCTATATACCTGTTTTTATCATCTCCGTAATAATGAAATACTAGGGATGGACCGGGCGGTACGCGCGGAGGATAAAAGGGTTAACGAAATTTATTGATCCAATAATTTTTTTTCAAAAGCAAAACATTTTATTGTACGCAAAAAAAACAGTACAAAAATAAAACTAAGGATAATCTATACGAAAATAGCCAAAGATAATATTTTTGAAAATATTGACGTCATAATATTATATATTATTAATCAGTAAACGAAGATTTTCGAGCCATGATTCTGAAACATGTAAAATAATATTTTAAATGAGTATCAAACATAGAAAATACTAAACCAAAAGGAAAGTTCATATAAGAAATCAACATACAAATAGGTAAAAACTACTACATCTCACGCAACTCATCAACTTCAGGAAGATTTGGATTTTAAATTACATCAGATAAATCATGACGACTGTTAATGGTAAGACCACATAGTCTCTATTATCCCTATGAGCTAATTTGAATGTTAATTTGTAAAATGTTGTTCTTTACAAACTTTATGTTACTATTATAAAAATAATAATTTCATTATCTTTTATTTTTTATTTGGTAAATAGAAAATATATGTTGCTACTGTGAATCTTAAACCTTATATGATACCCTAAACCATAAACTCCAAAACCCTAAACCCTAAATCAAGATATTCAAGATTTCTTCTTTAATTTTATTTTTTCAATATTCACCTTATTATTGAAAAATGTTTTATATAATTTTTGATTTCCAAAAAAAAAATAGTAAAACTATACTGTTTTAAATATGAATCTAAACCATATTTCCCAACACCCTAAACCCTTAATACAATAATTTCTTGTAATTTTTGTTTTTTAAAATTGAGAAATTTAAATACATTTATAGGTTTAAACTTAAACCTTTAATACGATAATTTCTTGTATATTCCTTTTTTTTAATGAGAAATTAAAAAGAAATTTTTTAAGTGAAAACTTTTATACCATAAAAACATAATTTTTATATTTTTAATTGTTAATATAACATAGACCACAAATCCTATGTCAAATTATCAATCAAAGATCCTGATTTCTTCTCTTTTGTTTTGTAAATTTTAATTACTGGTTGTGTATTGAAAATTTCTTTTGATTAATTTTGGATAGCAATAACATAGTTTAAAGGAGAAATGACCATATGAAATCAAAACCATGAAAATCCCATTGTATGTTCCGAAAGTCAATCATCGGAAAAAAAACACCAAAACATTTCAGCAGCCTTCTTTTTTCTTTCATTAGCTGCAGCCATTAATTCGGCAAACTTCTCAGATTTTGCGAGCATGATCTCAATCTACAAATCACAAAGTCACAACTATTAGCTAACAATATGGCAAATTCCCAGACCAAAAGAAAAACATAAGAATGAAGCTTGTAATGAAGAACGAAATCTCTTGCCTCTTGCTCTAGAACTTAGTAACTGGAAATTCAAACCAGTGATACAAATAAAAACGGATGGCCAGAATGAAAACATAAGTGAAAAGGCTAACACAAACAAACCTGCTCTCCACCAGCCTTAAGAATGTTAGTTTTTTTAACTCAGGGTGTGTAACATGAGGCTTGGTGAAGCGCAAGCCACATGGTCAGAATGAAACGCTTATACTTTGGTGGCTTCCTTATGAAACCAGCTCTTACCATCCTCTTCCATTGCTTTGCTGCAATTGCATGTAGTAAGAAGCATACATCAATGTTTATATCTTACCATTCATCATTAAAACTACAATAGTACAATGGGTTGGAACAAACTTATTTTCCAGTAATAAATAGCCTCTATAATAGAGAAAACCACGCTAAATGTCAAACAAACTCAGAAAAAAAACTCAAAGAATGAATGATAAGTAACCATATCAAAGTTAACCAAAACTCAAGAATTTCAGACATAACAAAATTCTACGTAAAAGTGTTTAGAACAATCTATGAACACTTAAGAAGACAAAATTCTACTTAAAAGAGAGAAACATCATAACATTCTCTAGTCTTGTGAGACATTAAAAGGAAAACAAACCCGATTGTGGTGATGAAGCTGATGGTGAAAGAACCATTAGAGAAACTTAAAAGAAACAACTTTTACCCACGCGTCCACTCCTACATCAAAGACAATGTGTAAAAAATGATCTTTCAAATCTACTAACATAATTTCCATTAACTATTTTACTACTGATCATCTTAAAGTTAAATGCCAAAGCCTAAGCTTCTGCAGTTAATCAAGAATTAAAAAAAAGGCGTAAGTGAAGAATGCCTTCAATGGTACTGAGTTTCTGAGCCAATCTCTTACCAATTAATAAATGTCAAACCAGAAAGACGGAGAATTTACCAAAGATATCAGATTATCACATTCTTCTTCTGAAGAGAACATGCGGTAAAGGAACAGACCCTCAAAAATTGAAACACATTACTACATTAGTAACTGTTGCCAAATGATCCTCCATGTTACTTATCCCAGGCTATATAATTCTTCATATAAAAATTAGGGAACTACAATGTGTAAATTGATCTATGATGCTTGAACCAGATTATCCATCATTAGTAACATGTCTTGAGCCCACAAATTGAGATCAATAACATAACTTGACTGTCTCAACCATATTGTCTTTATCTAGGAATTACTTCCAGACTGCAGAAAGTTCAAAAAATAAAAAAAAATAAAAAAACTAAAGAAACCTGATTGTGATTAACATTCTATCAAATTTATAATCTCATTAATCAGATTCAGAGCAACCCTAGAAAACTCAAAACCAAAAAAAGGGTTTAGTTATTCAATCTGTAATTATGAAATAGACACATAGTTCATCTGAACAGACATATTGCTTAAGCATCAAGTAAAATAAGGAGAAAGATCCTTATGCATTTACAGCTACATATATTGGTTTCATGTTATCCTCACGGAGAGGATAAAGAACACAAATTCAATATTAGGCTGCATGAAACATGACCATTATCTAAGACGTAGCAGAAGATAGAAAAGCTTAAAGAAACTCTTACTTATGGAGATTCGATATGTCATAGAAAAGTAAACCAGTGCAAAAATCATAATCATAAAATTATAAATAGTGTTTATAAAATACAAATGACTGTTTGACCTAAGGGAAAACTAAACCTAGAAATCCTAAAACATAATATAAAAAAACTAAATAGTAAAAAATATATCCAAAAAATAAACTTTTTTGGATTCATCAAAAGTAAAAACGTATATGATAGGGATGTCAAAAATAAGAACACAAAATCAAGGTCGGCTATTCTTCATCCCTGCATCTTAGTTACTATTTTGATCACCAAAATATTATGTAATAAAAACAAAAAAAAACCTTCATCATAATGCCGAACAAACAATTTTAATAGAATTAAAAATAGTGGGTTTAGGGTCTTACTAAAAAAAAAAAAACTAAAGT
This sequence comes from Cardamine flexuosa, assembly GCA_963555745.1. Classification (NCBI taxonomy): domain Eukaryota; kingdom Viridiplantae; phylum Streptophyta; class Magnoliopsida; order Brassicales; family Brassicaceae; genus Cardamine; species Cardamine flexuosa. The sequence goes on from OY743215.1 coordinate 24,585,277, forward strand.
TGTGTGACAAAAACTTTTCAACTCCAAAACTAATTTTTTGCAAAAAAAAAAAAAAAAACATAATAGATTAAATTAAACAACAAATGAGCATATCAGCATGCCATAACGAAAAGATCAAGATTATTTGAACCATTTATGAAAGATTTTCCTTCGAATTCTTAACATTTATTTGTTTTGAGTCTCCGACTCTATAACCCAAAGAAATACACAATCTCACAAAATTAAGTTTAACATAATCATAAAATTAGGATTAAAACTACATATATATTGTACTGTATAATTATAGAAATAAAACATCATAAACTAAATACATTCATAGAATAAAACAACCAATAAACACATAAAATTTTAAAAGATCAATATAATAAGTAAATAAATTAAAAATTATATAACCAACCAAAAATACACACCCTCGAGAATCATCTTCCATTCAACTCCATAAACATGTCTCTTGTATGAGTCTCAAGGAAACGAAATCAAATCATCATACCAAATTTTCTTCAAACCCATCAATTATAACCGTATATAGATTCAATTAAAAGACACTGACAATAAAATTTTGATTTTTGATTAAACCCAGAAATTGCAGAATTAAAAAACCCATCATCATCCAATTTTATTCAAATAGAAGAAGATTTTATAGACGTTTATCTCTTAAATCCAAAATCAAAGCAGAATCCACAAACCCAGAAGCAAAGCAGAATCTATCACATAAACTGAAACCCAGAAATTGATTTTTGTGGATCTATCAATCGCGGATGGCCATGATGAACTAACTGATTCGCTATAAAATCTCTTCACAAGTCTATCATCAATTGTTAAATCCGAGCTCCAGGTGAAAAAATCAAGCTTCTGAGGTTAGTGAAATCGCCCTGGCTCTTTCAACTTCGTATTCCCGTTCCAGCTACAGCTCCGTCCTCTTCGCCTCGGTCTTCCTCAGTTTCAGAGGAAAAGATGTTCGGAGAAGGTTCGTCAGCCTTTCACAATGACAAGGAACTTCAGAGAGACAATTTCATCTGGGAGGGACTTGAGAAAGGGCTGATCTGGAAACCGTGAGTAGATGGAGAAGGGCTTTGGCTCAAGTTGGGAATATTTCTGGCTGGGATTCCATAAGCAGGTTCGTTAATCGTTATTATGCTAATGAATTAGCTTTGGGTATAAAGGTTTTTATGTGGGCTGATTGATTTGTGATTTCTCTCATGGTGAGGTTATGAGATCTTTATCTGTTGGGTTTGGCACAGGAACGAGGAATCAAAGCTTGTACAAGAAGTTGTTCCAGATCTTTCAGACATATTGTTTTCACAGACATCCAGCGACACAGATGGATTAGTTAGAATGGATCTATTGGAGAAGATGAATCTAAGAATTGCATTGGAGTACGATGATTTGAGTGACATGACAGCTGGGCTCATAGTTTTGGCAGAGATGAATTCAAAAACTGGTGGCTTAGATGAATTTGTGGGACAAATGGAATGGACTGATCAACAATTAGGGTTCATCTTAGTTTTAATTTTAATTTTACTTGGAGTGAGAGATGAACTTTAATTTTCATTTTTCTCAAATTATATACCTTCAAAATTATGTTGTTTTGTATACTGAAAAACAACATGTAGTCTTCTATTTTTTGTCAACAACAACATGCAGTTTCGAGTGTGTAAAACCACATCCTTTTGCTCAACCGTCAAGTTTTTAACAGACACAAATAACAGAGCCATATCGACAATATAGGATTTGAAATTTTTAGAATAAGGGCATAACATCATACCAAAGAAAAAATCAAATACACGCGTGAAAAATAATAAAAAACAATAAAAATGATTACAGAACAGTGACTCATAGTCTGAACAACGACAACTAATCATAGTCCGAGTAAACCCAGACTATTATATATTGAAACACAATAAAAACGCTAGATGATTAGATGACTGATGACCGGTTCATCAGATGAATTTAGTGCTGGCGATGCCACCTTTAAAAAAATAGCATTAGTATCAAATTAGAAAACTAACAGATTTGGGTTATAAGAGAGTTGTTAGTTCATAAGTTTTTTTTGCTTAAGATCAATTTATGTGAATTTAAATCAGCTATACCTTTTAAAAAACCTAAAAATGATCATCGCTGACACCGACATCAACATCGCATGCTGCATCTTGGCAGGGGCACAATCACAATACAATGAACCACCTTTTAAAAAGGGAGAAGAAAACAATAAAAAAATCAGTAATTGAGTACAAGCCCGGTTCAAACAATATTTGGGTCATGTGCAAGAAAACAAACTTTTTTTTTCTTCAAAATATGGTTCTTATTGAACAATTGAAAATTTGGGCCCATTTTACAGAAGAAAAAAATTATTTTAGGGACTTAAAATGCATATAAAATTAAAATATAAATGTAGGGCATTGACATTTGCACAGGTGACACACCCTCAACGCCGACCCTGATCGAGTAATATCAATAGCATGAACAATAAACAAACAGTAAACAATTATGCGAGTAAAATAAAACTAAACTATCTGACTAAACCTAAACCTAGCGATTAATAAATAATGTGGTTCATATCAGTTATTTATAAGAGAGAGACATTCAAATTTAGGTCAAACCAACCTAATGATATTATTAGGCCACAGTTATTTAAAACAATAAATATAACACGGGTCTAATCTGTCTCATAACTAAACTAATTAGCAGATTTATTTAGTTAATTAAATCAGAACTAATTAATACTTAATGAGCTGGCTATTATTAGAGCTAAAAAGTATCATTAATATTGTATTGTATTTAATCCAAAACGATATTCATAAATGAACTTTGATTGTGGTGTAAGTAAATTTTTGTTATAATACTAGTATATATATTATTCACTTAACCATTAAATCTTAGATTATTTACTTATTACCGGTTACCTACTACTACCGGTTCCTATATCACTTTTTCACCTTAAATTTAAAACCTTAAACCAGTGTTTTAAAATATGGTATGTACGGCCATATATACAGCGTTTATACGCTGTACAGTTAGCCACCGGTATTTATGCTATACAGTTAAATTATACGGTGAAAATAATACAACCGTATATACACTATTTATACGGCATATAAATGGTACCGTATATATAGTTTCTGTTTTTTTATTGTTTTTCTTAGAAAAATCATTTAACAAAAGTACTATTAACGCATCCAAAACTATTTTCTTGATATTTTATCTTTCCTAAACCCTAAAAAATTAATCCTAAAAAGGTAATTAGAAGATACCATCTACTTATTTGATTAATATTTGATATTTAACTATTTTAGTTTCCAAATAAATGACATAAAATTTTAATTCATATCATATAGGCCATATGTAAATTATGTATACACATTAAAATTTGATTATATATACATATAAATTTATATATATATATATATATTATATTTTTTTTAATAAAAATATTCACCGAATAGTCCCTGCATAAATGACTGTATATATGTTTATATGGTAGACAATGCTTCACCATACGTATAGCGTATAACGTATTTTAGAACGTTGCCTTAAACAATTGGTCATCATTTCCTAACTTTTATCAGTCAAACAAGAAATTATGGTTGATTCTAGTAGAGATTTGCATCCAAACCAATCTAGATTTATGATAATGGTTAAAGTGATAGCAAAGTGAAGGAAGATGATCACGTCGACAACACAACATAAATTTTATTCTCTGATATGTTTGTAAGCCAATTTCAATATATAATTTGTATATATGATATACAACCGTTGATTTATGTTGATATGATTATTTCTCTATTGCTTTGAAGGGTGATAAGATACAAGCAACGATTCCACACGACTTGATACCATAATTCGATCATCACTTCGACATAGGTGTTTGAAAATATCTACAAACTTTTGAAGTTCACACAGAAATAAGAGAAATTCGTATTACAAAACACAGCCGCCGTATAGTGTTTTGTCTAAGGAAACTTTGTGAAAAATTGTCCAAGAAGTTGCAATAATCAGTTTTTTTTTTTATTTGGTAACTGTTAAATCGTTTTAAATCACAGTTTTTCATCTACAAATCATTCAACAGGTAATAGTAGTATACATTTCTCCATTGATTAACTATTATGTTTTACTAATTATCCTGTATTGGGTTTTTACTAACCATTTGCATAAATTTTCTTAGATTCTTATGGAATCATTGACAATACTGATCCTATCATCACTTATGAAGATGATCCATATGAAGACTTATTCGAAGACAAAGAGTGATGAAGTTTGTTCTAAAAGACATCAAGTGAGTATAACAAAAGTAATTTTGAATCTTTTATAATATATGTACTATTTATATTGATGCCGAAAGTAAATTCCATTGTGTTTTATAGTGGCTTTACAATTGACTGTGTTGACTAGAGAGTCAAATATAAAGCATGTATAGTTAAATTTATCAATGAAAATAATAATGAAAACTTAAAACCTTTAATAGTACTGTCCTTGATCTGAATTCTTAAAAAATATATTGCCTTTTAACCAGGTTTTCCAGAGATTACTATGGCTATAACGTCTGTCAACTATTATTTGATCCTTCTATCAGAGAAATTGTTGATTTAAGGCTCGTGTGAGTTGGTTTCCATTAGTAAATAAATTTAATATATGTTGATATGATCATATATTCTTAATAGTTAAATATGAAACTTTGCAGGATGGCTGGACGAGATTTAGAATAAACATAACGTGATGAAGAGACGGAAACAAGTACATCTGATGTTAGTGAAGAAAGACTGTCTGATGGACTTGATGACTAGAGGAGATTGTTGATGATGAGAAAAAAAAACAAGTCTTTGTAGATGATTATTTTTTAAATCTATAATACTTTTTTTTTATGGAAAATATTTATTTTGTTAATTTGAACGGATAAAGTCGAGATAAAAATATTTTAATAAATACAATTAAAAAAAAAAAATTATTGGATAGTCTATGAGATGCTAAAAGATGTGTTTGCTTCATTATTGACTCCTGAGATATGATATTTGTATTCCATCAAACTTCTTCATCCATTCCATGATGTAGCAGCACAGGTTAAGAACAATAATATTCTCTTGTTGAGCACTTGACAATCACCTTCAAAAATTACTTTCTTAAAACTTTTACACCAAACCATTTGCAATGCAATTAGTAATGCTTTTGTTTCAGCTTCTAGTGGGGAGGTGATATATTTTAAATTTGAAGTACCCAAAAATTTTGGGACTCCCCTATGATCACGTATTAACTATCCTCCATAGGGTTGATTATTTTGGGAATTGATCAAAGAAGCATCAGAATTACATTTAAACCAAGTAACATTTGGTCTTGACCATGTTTGGGTTTCGGAGGAGGTTCCTTTATCGGTAGACTTATTATTTGAAAGCCATTCACTTACATCTGATTCTGCAAAAGCAATATCATTTTTTGGATTTATTCATCTTTGTTAAACAATAATAAGTCATTTTTAGATTTTCAAATTCTCCAGATGATCCAAAAGGGTAATTTTTTTTGTGAAAATGTTAAATGGTTTTCCAATTGGATTTTGAGGAAAATTTTGAAATTTTGAAATTTTTTAAATTTTCCTCTAAATCATTTGACGGAATAAATTGATACATAAAAAGTAGATGTGAAAGTCTCCAAGTTTTTAAATCTGTAATACTTATCGAGATATCTTTTTATTGATTTTTATTTATCTTTTATTTTGTTTTAAAATAAATTAGTTGTTTAATGTGTATGGTAATATTATTTATCTTATATATATATATATATTTATTATATAAACTTGGGTTACATTAACCAGAAACCAACACGTGTCAAAATTTTAATTCACGAGATTTTGACACGTATCACTAATAATTTGGATCTTGTCACATGTCAAATAATAAAAATAATATATATATATATATATGTGTGTGTGTGTATAAGAAATTAATAAAAAGAAAAATTTAATAATTGATAATATATCAAATCATCAACAAAAATTAATAAAATCCCAACAAAAAACGGAAAATGAAGTTTAAAAAAAAAGAAAAAAGGAATAAAAATGTTAACTTATCTAATCAATAACTAAACTATAAAAAAAACTAAAACAAATACAAAAAGGAAAAAGTGTAGTTTTTTTAAAAAAGGAAAAAAAAATCACAAAATTATTAATTTAACTAATCGATAATTCAAATTAAAAAATAATATTTAAAACAAATAACAATACAACAAAATTCACATAAATTTAGTTTATTTGCAATGTTAGTTTTCCAATTTTATGGGTTCTAATATTAATGTTATTTATTTGTTAATTATTTTATAATATCTTATTATGTAAAGATGAATGATTCAAAGTTAGTTAGTAATTCGCCAGATTGTGACACGTGTGTCAATTTAAACGATCAGATTTTGATATGTTTTAAAAATGGAATGCAATTATAAAAGGAAAAAAATATATTTGATTTAACTTAACATAAAAACTACAAAAAGGAAGTAAAAATAAAAAAGAAAATTATTTTATTGTAATTTTATATAAAAATTTAACTAAAAATAAAAAAGTTAAAATACCTATTTAAAAAAAAACCCATAAATTATCATAAAAGAAAATTATTAATGTAATTTTATATGAAAAAAGTAAAAGTTCATTTAACTAGAAAACGTAAAAGTTAAAATACTTGCTAAACAAAATAAACAAAACCATAGATTATCAGAAAAATAAAAAGAAATTTAAAATAGGAATATTATTATTAAAGGAAAATAATTCTATTTTTTTACTTAACATATCTTATTATATGAATAAGTAAAAAATACCTATTTAAAAAATTAAAATAAACAAAATCTTAGATTAAAATTAAAAAAACTAAAAAAAGAATACAATTTAAAAAGGAAAAAGTGTTCTACTTCCCCATCTATATAAAACCTGTTTGACATCTCTTCAAAATTCAAAAAAAAAAATCACAACTCTATAAACTTTATAAATGTAAAGTAATTCTACATCGATATCTACTCCATTCATATATGTTTTATTACTATTAATATTTTAGAGCACCTCTATTTAGTACAATTAATAAACTTATTGATTTAGAGCAGCTCTATGTGTGTCTCGGTGGAGAGCAGCTCTACGGTTTAGAACAATCAATAAAATTTAGAGCATCTCTACGTGTATCAATCAATATATGTTTCAGTAAATTTTATTTATTTAAATTTTATTTGATTGTTTTCAGAAATATCAAATATGAAGAAAAATTCAATGGGTGCTGAAATTCTAAACAACAACAAGGAGTATTTCATATTAGATCAGTTTGTGCAAATAAACGCCCCTACCATTGTACCGTAGTTCGTTTAATCAGAAAGTGGGAGGAAACAAATCTTAAGGAAAACAATAAGCTCATACGAATTAATTTCATTTTACTTGATGAGAAAGTTAGTTTTATGTGGTTAAATTTATATTTATAAAAAACTTATTATCTAACCCTAATCCAAATTTTAACTTTACTTTTTTTGGTTACAATTTTAACTTTAATTTCCAGTGATTTGGATTAGGGTTAGATACAATACCGTATTTGATTTTTTTGGTTTAGAGGCATGTGATCTATTCATATATTATAATTTTTAGTTTGTTCAGTTTGATTCTATCTGAATTCAAGTAAGGTTCGGTGACACAAATATCATAACAAATATTTATAAAAATTTGGTTATATTTGGTTAAACTTTCATAAATTTAACTGAGAACTTTTAAATATTTTGATTTTTGGATATTTGAGTTATTTCGATACAAAAATAATTTATAATTTCAAATCTATAATTGTTGGATAGTTGTGTTAATACTAAATCAAACTATCATTAATACTTTTGGATATATAATTGTATATCAAATATTTAAAGTATATAATTAATATTATATATTTAATTTAATTAAATTGAATTTATATTTTACAAACCCATTCATCGGACGGGTCCTAATCTAGTATATATATATATAGAGGTTTTTCTGTGTTTGATTTATTCTTTAAACGAAAGGTTGTTTTATAGTCAAGTAATAATATAGGTTTGTGCAAATAAACCATCAATCTTTATTTTTTTTGCAAAGCAGCGGTCAAAGTTGTGCAGGTCAAATTCCTCACCTACGAGATCATCCGCTAAACTACCATCATACATATCATCGACGTCACCTGTTAATTAGACGGAATTCTTAAAACGATGATGTTTTATGACATTAAAACAGCATGATGTTTGACCAAAATACATGAAAAAATAAAACCAAATTGATTTCTTCTTTGTCTGTCCATCTTCCTTGCTTCTTCGTTGTTTTTCCTACTTCCTTGATTCTTAACCCATTTCATGAAATAAAAGTTAAAATTAAATCCTCTTTGGTTGAAAAACAGGAAGCATTTCATGTGTTGATTCTCGTAAAAGTTGAACCAACTCAAATTATAGCAATAATCAATAAAATTTTAAAATTCAAAGTAAAGCTAAAAAAAATTAAATCCATTTTCCAATTCGAAGATACACTAATCCGGAAGTCCAACCACACACACCGCCGCAATCACTCTGAAACTAAATCACTTGTTCAGGCAGTTACACAAATGGATTTTCAAATGGTCATATCTGAGAGTAAAGAGAGGTATGTGACAATGGTGACTTTGAGATTTGCTTAGATCTATGGTGAATGAGAAGATGAGATGAACCCTAATAAGTTTATGTTTATAAATTAGATTCCTTGTTTTTGGGGAAATCGAGGAGTTCAGGTACGGGAGCTGAATTTTAGACTAATAGTCCAGTCAATATCAATTTCAAGAGATATCAGACAACATCTGATTCGCAAATTAACTTTAATATTGAATATCCAGATCAACAAGAAGACAAAACCCTAAATTTCTAAGCTAAAAAGCTACAAATTGAGATTGTGATTCAAAACTGAAGATCCATATCAGCTTACCCATATCAAATTGAGATTCAATTTTTCTTATGGGAAAATTGTGTAACCCATAAAGCTCTGAATCGTACAATGGGTGGCTGGGTTGTTGTGCTTTTACTTGGACGAGTCAACTCGTTTGGTTAGTGGGTTAGTTTTTAGTGTGCTGAATTGGTTTTGTTAATCATTTTGGTTTGATTTTATTTTTGTTTGGTTTTATTAGTAAAAACCCATGATATTTTGATCTTTAAAAAAAAATCATGTTTTATCATAAAACATCGTCGTTTGGAGTATTATGTTAGTTTTTTAACACCAATTAACCGAGACATGTTTATAATACGAACAATGATTATTTAACGGGTGACTTTGTAGGTGAGAGGTTTGACCTGCATAACTTTGATCTTAGGGTTGTTTTTCCAAAAAAAAAAATATATTAATAGTTTTTTGGCACAAAACCCTAATATGAATATTCAGTAACTATCTATAATATATTCAAAAGAAATAATACAGTTTCATTGTTAATCATAAAATATCGCAGTTACCATATTATCCAATAGAATATATCTCATCAGAAAATTTCTGCTGGATATATTGAACCTAAATATATGGAAAACATAAACTAAATTTCAATGTTTACTTGCTAAACTAACCATATATCAGTTTTCAAAACTTTTTGAAATGACTAAACACTGAGATTACCTTTTCAAAATCTCTTTTCGTAACTAACTCACTAGAGATCTAAACACAAAACATAACTTCCTTTCAAAAAGTAGATTTGACGCAAATACGATCTCAATTTTACCTATTCTTCTAATCACAAGAGATGTTGAATGTTGATAAAATCTCAGGGTTAGATGATGAACCACATCCTTGGAAGCTTTTTGTTAAAGTTGTTTTTTTTTAAATGAAGGAGAAAGGTTCATATTGGTTACACCATTGAAATTCTTTTCCGATCAAGTAGCCTAACTTTCCACATAAGGGAAATAATTCTCTCTCATTTTGGAGAGAATCACGTTCGTAGGTGGACTTGGTGGAATGGCCACAGAGGTGGTGCAACCATTGGCCTACTTGTTACTTCACAGATCGGTACATATCTTTTAGTACCAAACAAAACCATCTTTTTTTGTTAATTGTAGTGCATTAAATTAAAAGGTGTTACACCCCATTTTTGAATGGGGATCGGTTTAAGGCCGGTATGAAACAACCAAGTTACATGACCAAAGGACAGAACCGGAACCCGGTTAGTTTAAACATCAAAGTAGCAGCTGCAGCCACGAGCAAAGAAAATCTCTCTTTGAGCTTGACTTGTTCTGGCGGGTTCAAGCTAAACACCCCGGCAAGCTCAAGACCGGAGCTAATCGCCACAATTGAAGGAACTGCTTCCATTGTAGGACCAAATCCGTCAGTTTGCCGCTAAAATGAGCTCCTGGAGCAATTTAAACCAGCACGAACCCCCTTCGCTGCAGCCGCAACGCTCCTAATCCGCTCAACCTCATCGGACTCATCCCAACCACTAGACATTGGGAGTCACCAGAAAATAACAGACCGGACAAAAGCGGAGAAACCCACCAAAAACTCGATGAGTTGCCGAGAAGACCACAATCAATCCTCTGTTCTGCATTGGGAGATCTTCAAAGACATGTATTGAGAGATAAAAAAACTACATCACTGCGACAGGACTTAATAAGCTTTTCAAAAGCTTATGAATCTTTGGTTGCTCTTAAATATGTTTCATCTTATTGATTTCTTGTTTTTATCTTTTGTACCAAGAAACCAATCATGTTTGTACTTTCAAACTCTTGGTACCAAACAAACCAAATTTTTTAAATTAAACCAAGAATGAAACTTTAATCCGTTACACATAACATATTTTACACACAGAGAAACATGGAACAGACAAAGACAAAATACTGATTATTTTTTGCAAGAGGAGAGTGATGGTGAGAAGGCAAAGGAGAAGCCCCAAGAGTTAGGTTTACGAGAGGCCGATCATAACTATACCTCCTTGGATATATTAGTACAAGAGATCCGTTACTACCTCTTGGAGAATCAATCTGGCCTTGTCTTGTTAGAATCTCACATCAGTTGTTTAAAGGGAGTAACACTAGTGTATAAGGGATATGAGACAATCTACTCATTGGCAATTGGTTTTGAGTTAGAAGGCCATGAAACTTAACATTGTATCAGATCCTGAACACACGCTGGCCCACTAATGTGGCCTAATCGCCCCCACTAATTGATGGCCCAAAAGAAGGCTCAATTCTATCAAGATAGCAAAAAAAGCATTATCTCGAGGGGCATGATGGACTTTTTCGAGATTAATGGCTACAAGCCATCATCTCGAGGGGGCGTATGAAAAATATCACACTTTGGATGTGGGAAGGGACATTGAGTAATATATAAGATATATGGGCAACTCCGTTCATTGTCAATTGGTTTTGAGTTGGAAACTCATATAACTTAACATGGTTTCAGAGTTTCGTTTGTTGACCCAAGTAGGATGGTCCAAGAAAGGCTTAGTACCGGTCATAAAGTGAGATTTTGTTCGAGATGGGCCGATGAAAGCCATCATCTCGAGGAGAGGGAGGTGTTAGAATTCCAAATCACTTATATAAAGGGACTAATACTAGTATATATAATATATGAGTCATTCTACTCATTGCTAATTGGTTTCGTGTTGAAAGCCCATAGAAATTAATGTCTATTTCCAATTCCATTTCCAGGTTTTGTTGATTCAAGCTGCTCTAATTAATTGACCTCAGGATGAAAACCAGATTTGAGCATAAGAGTTTTATGAAGTGAAGTGTATGCTAAAGCTTCTAAAGCAAAGGCTATAGCTTTTGATGCAAAAGTTTTAGGCTATTGAGGTAAAGGACAAAGCAATGGGATAGAGCTTTTGAAACTAAGACTAATGTTTTAGAAGGAAATAGGTTTTGAAGCTAAGACCAAAATTTCTCACCTTTGGCTACATATTAAGGAGTGGCGTATCCATGAGTAACCATAACTTGTGTGGACACATGAGTCTTGTCACCGGTAGGACCTGCTTTAGCTAAACCTAAGTTTGAAAGTTTAGAGTTGAACTACTCCTGCAGTTAAAATCGATATACAATTTGGTTAGAAATAAAGTGAAAATCATGAAAAAAAAGAAAAGAAAGTGAAATCATGAATAAAAGGTTTATGAGAGGCTACTAATCAGGTTTCTCAGAGTTTATTACAGCGTCGAGTAGAATGTTAGCAGCTTTAAAGTTTCTATTGTGATTTTGCGTTATGAAGAAAAGCAATCCCCTTGAATGTTTCTATTGCAACTTTCATCCTTTTAACCCAGCTAAGTGGCTGCGTGTCACATGTAAGATCAAAATTTTTTTTGACAAGGAATACAAAACCTAATATATATAACTATGATAATATCTGTGTCTTTCTTTTTGCCCAAACATGATCTACATGTTAGTTATTTTTTTCAATAATATTATATATATATATATAATTTATATTCCCGTAAATATTATTTAAATTATGAAATTTGGAATATATAACTACTTTTGTTTGCTATGACAAAAAGAAATGCTTGTTTGTTTGTAAAATTAGAAAAAGAAATGGAAGAGAACAATAGTTAATAATAAAATTATATACAGGGTTAAATTCGAAATCTCATATACTATGGTTTTTGCAATTTTATACTTTAAGTGTTAATTTGTAAAATTTAAATAGGTTGATCGTTCTTTTACATTTTTTCCTTAAAAAATACAATTAAAACCTTTTAAATAAAGAAGACAAAAGGTCATGCAGTTCTCACGTTAAACCACAATCCGGCACGCCTTCTCTTCAACTTTGTCGCTTCTTTACAAACGCGAGCCAAACTGATTATTCAACTAAACGTTTTTAAATGAGTGAAGTTTTGCGCAGAGCCAAACACGCACTTAGCGTCAAGCAGTACCAATCTCTCTTGAACCAATATGCAGCTACTCAATCAATCGCCAAAACCAAGGCTTTACACTGCCACGTCATCACCGGCGGTCGAGTTTCCAACCACATTCTCTCTACTCTCTCCGTCACATATGCTTTATGTGGTCACATCACTTATGCACAGAAGCTGTTCGATGAAATGCCTCAAAGCTCTTTACTTTCATATAACATTGTTATCAGAATGTATGTGCGTGATGGATTGTATCAAGATGCTATTAACAGGTTCATTAGAATGGTTAGTGAAGGAACTCAGTGTTGTCCTGATGGTTATACATACCCTTTTGTTGCTAAAGCTGCTGGAGAGTTGAAATCGATAAAATTGGGTTTGGTTATTCATGGGAGGATCTTGAGAAGCTTGTTTGGGACAGATAAGTATGTGCAGAACGCTTTGTTAGCTATGTATATGAATTTTGGGAGGATTGAAATGGCGAGGAAAGTGTTTGATGTGATGAAGAACAGAGATGTTATCTCGTGGAATACAATGATTAGTGGGTATTGTAGGAATGGGTATATGAATGATGCTTTGATGATGTTTAATTGGATGGTTGATGAAAGTGTTGATCTTGACCATGCTACAGTTGTTTCCATGTTACCTGTTTGTGGTCACTTGAAAGATTTGGAGATGGGAAGAAATGTTCATAGGTTGGTGGAAGAGAAGCGGTTAGGGGATAAGATTGAGGTGAAGAACGCTTTGGTGCATATGTATTTGAAATGTGGTCGTATGGACGAGGCGAGATTTGTCTTTGATAGGATTGAACACAGGGATGTGATTTCATGGACTTGTATGATTAACGGATATATAGAAGATAGAGATGTGAAAAACGCTTTAGAGTTATGTAGATTGATGCAGTTTCAAGGGGTGAGACCCAATGCTGTGACTATAGCCTCTCTTGTTTCGGCATGTGGTGATGCTTTGGAGCTGAATGATGGTAAATGTTTACATGGTTGGGCTATAAGGCAAAAGGTTTTTTCTGATATCATCGTAGAAACATCTTTGATCAGCATGTATGCTAAATGCAAACGCGTAGACCTCTGTTTCAAAGTCTTTTCGGGTGCTTCGAAAAACCATACTGGTCCTTGGAGTGCAATTATCGCTGGTTGTGTTCATAATGAACTTATGAGAGACGCGTTGGATCTGTTCAGACGAATGCGATTGGAAGATGTAGAAGCCAACATTGCTACACTAAACAGTCTTCTTCCAGCATATGCAGCTTTGGCAGATTTGCGGCAAGCAATGAATATCCATTGCTACTTAACCAAAACCGGGTTTATGTCGAGCCTCGATGCTGTTACAGGGCTTGTTCATGTTTACTCAAAGTGTGGAAATTTAGAATCCGCCCACAAGATATTCGATGGAATCAAGAAGAGCAAAGATGTTGTTCTATGGGGTGCGTTAATATCTGGCTATGGTATGCACGGAGATGGTCCTAATGCATTGCTAGTTTTCATGGAAATGGTTCGGTCTGGCGTGACGCCAAACGAAATCATTTTCACTTCTGCCTTAAACGCTTGCAGTCATTCCGGTTTGGTTGAAGAGGGCTTGAGATTATTCAGGTTTATGATTGAACATTATAAGACGGTAGCTCAATCAAATCATTACACTTGCATTGTTGATCTTCTTGGCCGAGCAGGTCGGTTAGACGAAGCTTACAATCTCATCACAACAATCCCATTTGAACCGACATCAACCGTTTGGGGTGCGTTGCTTGCTGCTTGTGTCACACATGAGAATGTTCAGCTTGGAGGAATGGCTGCTAACAAACTGTTCGAGCTTGAACCAGAGAACACGGGAAATTACGTGTTGTTGGCGAATATCTATGCGGCTTTAGGACGATGGAAAGATATGGAGAAAGTGAGAAACATGATGGAGGATATTGGATTGAGAAAGCAACCAGGTCATAGCACAATCGAAATCAGAACTCACTCAAGTTGATGAGAGATTTTTAGGTTTATTTTTTTGAGTAAAAAGATCATAAATTTAGTAGAAATAAATGCGTCTATTACAATTTTTCCAGTGTTGTTCATACATATACATGCACAGAATCAACAAATGTTTTGTAGATGCAACACCAATTGGTAGATTGAGAATCTGAAATCGCCAACAGCTTCAGCTTATGATACACTTCACACCAAGTCTTCCACCAAAACATAGAAACAGAGAGATTATATGATAACATTAAACCAACGAAGAGCTTCAAGCATTTTCTGCTAAGGAAACCACAAGGTCGGATTTATAGTCACTGAAACTCGGAAGCACCATCAGAATCAGTCAAAGGTAAGAGTGTACAAACTCCAAGCATATGACCATTGAGGCAAACATAATACTCAATGCTATCTTCATAAGCACCCAATCTACAGCTAGCACTTTGCGGTATCATTTTCGCTTGAAGCATACTCCACAGCTTCGCTTTGCAGTACGGACAAACTTCAGTTGGATGAAACGAAGTCCCTTTCTTAATAAGCAACTTCCTCACTTTCGACATGGAGAACGATTTGAAAATTCCGCGGAAGAAACCCAAATCACCATCTTCTCCTTGGTCAAGATGTTCACAAGGATCAGAAACATAGAGAATGTCATCATTTCGACATTGTAGAGGAAGGAAGCTTCTTCCCGATGTTCTCGAGAATCGAGTCCTATGAACAAAATGACCGGAGATTTGAACATCGTTGAAGAGTCCACCTTTACTCGAACCAGAGCAGTAAATCAAAAGCTTCCCAAGTGCTCTCCAACTTCCATCAACACTATGGCTACCACTAGATTGAAGATCACACATCATCTTAGGTGCTCTAGCTCTACAAAACTCTTTCCATAGTAACCTCTTAGCGAGATCATCAAACCATTTACAAACGCAAGATAGCGTTGCGATTACATTAGGGTTCCAGTTTAGGTGTTGAACCATAAGAAACAATACTTCTTCGCTTATATGTCCTTTAGTACAATGACAAGTCGCTGAGTGAACGCAACGGTATTGTTTAGCTATTATCATCTTCTCAACATCCTAACAAAACAAAGCAAATTGATTGAAAAAAAAACAGTCTTTAGATAAGATTAATATCATACAGTAGAAACCACACAAGTTGCAATTTTCAATATTAAGTAAAGCCAAAACACTTTAACCAAATCATGAGCTCATATGATTATATTAACTATAACCAAAATCAAAGATGCATCCTTTATATATCAAATTCAATCTTAAGTCAACCTAACTAAGTAAAAACTGGATCTTTACAGATTCCCACAAACCAAAATCATATTACTAAGATCTTAATGGGAACATAATCTCACCTTAATTTTACACCAATCTTATCTTTCCTGAAGAATCAAGAGCTTAAAAATGCGAAATTTTGAGTAGAATTGAGAAGTACAGAACATAAATTAGGGTTTTGCTCTAGCGAGGACACAAAATTTCAACAAAAAAGAAGAAGAAAAAAAATAAAGGGTCAACATTTCAAGTAATACAGCTAATTCCAGCAATACCCAGAAAGGAAATTTTGATGATGAATGCATGCAAATTGCAATTCGAGTAGAAGCAAATCTGCTTTGTTTCCTAATTGTTTCTATGTAATTTTTGTCTGTGTCTCTAGGCTATGTTCAGGTGTGGTAGGGTGTATGGTAGGGCTAATCGATTTGATTGGGTGGAGCTGATCTTCCTTCAAGAAGATTTGGTGTAAACAGGCATCCGTTATGTTGACCGTTGACGGTAACGGCACGTTTGATAATTACGTCTGGACGAGGATTTGAAGATTTTTTTTTTATAATTGCGTGTTTAGTTAATGGAAAGTTAATTTAAGTTCATCTACTACTTTGTTTTGTCTCCATTTTTGCTGAATTTCGATGAAAAGTGGGAAAAGATGTTTGAACAATAAAAGCAAGAAAAAATAATGAAAATATCTTCCAAAACTGACAAAATAAAGAGTCGGTTTCATAACTAAAGCAAGGTCGAGTAATTATATGACACGTTGAATAATGTTAGTGACGTTACTTTGCGTGGCTCAGGAATAGTGGTCGGTCCCGGTAGTGGGAATTTTTTTATGGCTTAACTATTTTCGAATTTGTATCTTATAATGGATCTTGTTTTTAATAATGGATTTCTATTAAAAATAAATTATAAAGGATTTTTATTTAAGTTTTGAATTTTTGTTCGTTCCTTGTAAAAAACAGCGAATTAAGAGCTTATTTATACGTTGTAATATGAGATTTTGTCCCCTCTAACCGTAGCAATTACAAATCGATTGGTCTACGTGGGTCCTTTTCTATTTTGATTAAATGACGTGTCAATTCTAGGTTGGCCGACAGTTAATTAGTTCATATATCAACAAGGACCGGTACTATTCAAAATCAGAAAATACGGTTTTATCCGGTTTGTGCAAAAAGAAAACTTGTAGAAAATTTGTAGAAGTCTCAAAATAAAGACAAAAGTCAAAAACCATCGAATGTATGAAAGTAGACCAGAATTATTCTATATAAACCGAACCATAAACCGGAAACATCCTATGAAAACCAATAAACCGGTTTAGAATAAGCCAAAACCAAACACAAACCCCAAATGCATCGAGTATATTATTCACAAAGCAAAACATATCAATGTTTGGCTCAGACATATCCTTTAACTTGGTATGAAGCATCAATCTCCTTAAAATTCAGCAAACCGAAACGAATCAAACCAGCTCAATCAAGATTAACAGTTTCTGCATTCCAACACAAAACCAAAACCAAATCAACTACTCCTAAGAAATCAAAGATTCAATGTTAGCTTTTATGCTCATTCCCAATGCACACATACCAGAAGTTTTCAAGATTCTTGAAGTGAAATAACTGTTTCGAAAGCACCAACCAAAGCTTTAACTTTGCTTTTTCTAGCTGCTTCAAGTTTACTCGCAGTTTCTTCAATGACATTGTTAAACAATCCTTGTGCATCTTTCTCCTGAACATCTTGATGCCTCAACACAACTTTTTCACCATTCTCATCCACTTCTTCTCCTTTGATATCTTCCCTCTTCTTAAAGCTTCTTCTTACTTGTGTGTTATCCGCTTTCTCTTCCCCGAGACCTCTTCCTTTTCTAAACTTGAGCTTCCTTGCACTCTCACCCACAGTCTCAGCATCCACAACTTTGCCTCTTCTGAAACGTAACTTCCTTGCAGCTTCATCAGCAGAATCACCTTCCTTTCTTGCAGCTCTTGGTTTATTCTCTCCATTGGACTTTCCAATCTCTTCTTCTACGCTCTCGGCTTCGTTGCTTCCTGAAGTGTACTCATACTCCTCTGCTTCTGAAACAGTAGTAGTACACTCATCCTCCTTTTGAGTTGGTGGAAGAGGAGAAAGAGGTTCAACAAATCCAGCATTGTTTGTTGTTTCAATTTCTACAACGTGCAGTGTTTTCTCTTCAACTGGATAGTCATCTAACTTCTTAGTGCGATTCACATGTCTTAGTTTCGGATTTAGTCTAGAAGAAGAGGAAGAAGATGCAGCCTTTAAGCTCTGACTCTTCCTCAGACTTGCTGATAGTCTTGGAGAAAGTGAAGCTCTTGGAGTCACTGGAACCTTCTTTGAAACAACTCTAGAGGAGACTGTAGCCTTCTTTATCTTTACATCTTTGTCTTTCTCTCCAATTTTGAGTTTCAGAATTGGTGAAGCAACTTTCTCATGGTTCACTTTAGCTTTCGATGTTGCTAGTGTCGAATAAGATTTCGTTAACACTTTCGCCTTCATGTCACTAACATTTCTTGATGAACGAGATCCCAAATCAGGTTTGGAACTTAAAGTGGTTTTCTTCTTCATCTGCTTCATAGGAGTTTCATCACCAGAAGGTATTATCAAGACCTCTGGCTTCTTTATCCCACTAGAGACACCACTCACTTGATACTTCACAACCTCTCTTTTAACCACCTCAGAAGAAGAATCATCAGCAACCGTTTTCTTCTCCACAACCTTCTTCTTCGTTCTTGAAACACTCGGCTTCAAAGTTTCATTCAAATCATCATCAAGAGATTTCTTGAAAGTCTTTTTAGTAGTTGAACGCCATGGTTTCTCCAGAGTTATATGTCTCTTCCCATACTTGCACAAATCATGGCACGAACCAGTTGATGCTCTAAGGTAACGAGGGATCTCTTTCTCTTTAGACTTCGAAGCCAATTCCTTATTCATCATTTCAGGCGTTCCAAAGGTTTTCACAGCTTCTTCATCCATCAAGTAGCAGCACAAAGAGACAAGAACCTGGTCATAATTTCAAACATAGATCACCAAATTAACCATAATCAGGTAAGCACTACTTCATATATACAAACAAGAAAGAGGTTTAATTTAAGTTTATTTGTGATATTAAAGAGTAGACAACTCAAAAACAGATCAATGAAGAGAGATTAACACACAACCTAACAGAAACTAATAAAAACTGAAACTTTAGCCATAAAACATCGACTAAAAATAGGAAATGTTATAAGATAATGAGCAAGTAACAATATTTGTCCAATCCAACACAAAATGCCAAAAATTAAACCTTTTATTTTATTTTCTGTAGCTTATTAAAGCCTTTTAGCACTAAAAAGCAAAGAACATACCTATCGAAAGATTTCAAATTCAGTTAAAGCAAGCTTGGATCTTGGTTGTCAAAACGAACAAATCTGCTCAACAAAAGCACCAATAAGAAGAACTTAGAGAGAATTATATTATCATCAACAACATGTAAAATAAGAGATTCGAAAACATAAAGCAAAAAAAGTCATGAATGCAACGTAGCTTGAAGTATCCTTTAATAATAAAAAAATATTAAATGAATCCTCATTTTGAAGCATTCGACTTTTCTGAGAAACATCAACAACCCGAAAAATAAGCAGAAGATCCAACTTTTACGTTTCTATTGAAAATTTAGAATTGTATAAAATGTAACAAAACAGATTCCAAGGAAACCAATTTTCTCACATAATCGAATCTGAATTCCCAAAAACTAATAAAACCTCAAATCGTAAGAAAAAATATTCACATTACCGACTAAAATAATGGCTTACACGAACAGAAAAATATCAAAGGGAAAAATTCATTATGATCTCACATTCCAACCAAAAAAATAATAATTTCAATTGTTTCAGAACTGATTCAAATAGAAAAAAAAAGCAAAATACTTTTCCAAAGTTAACGACTTTACCAATGGGAGAAAAATCAGAAAAAGCTGCAGAATTTACTAAACCTTTTCTTCTGGGTCTGTGTTTGCGAGATCGTGCAAGCAACTCAAAAAGAGGGTTTTTTTTTTTATGTGTCTCTCCGATTTTTTGGGGTTTCTTTTACGATGATGATGGTGGTGGGGCTTTTCTTCTTCAATTTCGCTTTCCGCGTTACTCGCAGAATCAGAGCGTATTTAATATTTTTGAAACTCTCCGCTTAGATTTCAATGAGAGAAAAAGCTTGTGGGGTTGGTTGGTACGGAACTCAAGTTTTGATCACATGGTTCGGTTTAGCTCCAATTTTGTATACTAACCGGATCCAAACTGGAATTGAGTAATTTAATTAGAGTTTAATTCAATTTGACTCTGTCTATAGTCATTCTTTTAATTTTCATGTGTTATGAGATTTGACTATTTATGGTCATTCTTTCAATTTCCATGTGTTATGGGATTTGACTACTTATGGTCATTCTTTCCAAATTACATTGAATTAGAATGAGATTCTATTTATTAATTTATTAATATATTTCAAGTGTTAGTATTATTCAACATACAATACTATTGTTTTTGGTATTACTATATTAGGACCCTACTGATGGTGGAGTTTGAAATTTTAAACAAACTATTTTATATTTATTATTAATTAATATATTTTAAATTTTTTTAGGAAACAAAAACAAAAATCATGTTTTGTTAGAGAAAATAGTTATTTATAAATTTTTTGTTTTCTACATGAACAAATTAATTAACTTTCTATATTAAAATTTTCTTATAAGAAATTCAAAATCTATATAATGTCCAAAAGCTTTTGGTTCCCACTTGTTAGTTTTTTTCGACTACCATGTTAGATAGCATGGACAAAATATCAGAAAACCTAAAAACTAAATCAAATCCAATCCAAAAAGGGGTAGTAACCCAAGAAATTTAAATGGATCATAAATTCCTATATTTGAAAGATCTAACATAAACTGAACTGAACCGAACCGAAAATCAAATATACAACCAAAATACTCGAAATATAATTATATACCCACAAATATTAATAATATTTTGACTTGATATAACTTAATTATCCAACAATTATAAACCCAAAAATATCAATTAGTTCTATATCAAATAACTAAAACACCTAAAATTAACCAAAATATCTGAAAGGTCTAGGTTATTAACTCTTTGTTAAATCAGTTTTTCTTCTTACACACTAGATTTTGCTATACAATTTAACTCAATTTTTAATCATATTAAAATTTTACTCTAACCTCATATATACTCCATATAAATTAATAGAAGCCAAAACTTTTACATCAATATAATATGCAGTATAGCATACAAATATCCATATATAATTAATATTATAAAATAATTAAAAATAAAATAATAAAAGTATTAGTAATTTAGTAGAAAACCATGAAATTTGGAAAACTAACATTGCAAATAAACTTAATTTTGGTTAAAATTTTCGTTTTGGTATTTTTTATATATTTCTTAATTATAAATATTGATTATTTAAATTGATTTCCTTTTTTTTCTTTTATAAAAAACTACACCTTTTTTGTATTTGTTTATATGTATTTTTTTAATTTAACTATTGATTAGGTAATTTAACATTTTTGTGATTCTCTTTTTTCTTTTTTCAAAAAACTTCATTTTTCCTTTCTTTTGTTGGGATTTATAGATTTTAATTGATGATTTGATATATTTTCATTTTGGTATTTGTTATATATTTCTTAATTTTAAATATTGATTAGTTAAACTAACACTTTTGTTATTTTTATTTTTTTTATTTTTTTAAAAACTACATCATTTTGTATTTGTTTTATAAGTATTTTTTAAATTTAGTTATTGATTAGGTAATTTAACATTATTGTGATTCCCTTTTGTCCTTTTAAAAAAACTTCATTTTTTCCCTTTTTTGGGATTTATAGATATTAATTGATGATTGATATAATAACAATTACCGAATTTCCTTGTTTTTGTTTATTTTTTCATATTTTGTTTTTATTTGACATGTGTCAAAATCTAAATGATTAGTGACACATATCAAGATCTCTATTTAATGCCTAGTTTAGGGCCCGCCCTATGAGCGGGTTTTAATATTTTAAACGAAATTAAATTTAAGCAAATGATTAAATTAAATTTTTATTATAGATGATATATCTTAAATTATTTTAGGGAACGATGTAGATTGCATGTTTTCTTAGAGAAAACATTTATTTACAAAAATTCATTTTTCTACATTAATAAATGAATTTAACTTTCTATTTAAATTTTTATTATTAACATATTAAAAATCTATATCATACTCGGTAACTTGTAGTTCCATCTTATCGTTTATTTTTCTAACCACCATGTTAGATAAGCATCAGACAATTTCTGAAACCCGAAGAACCAAACTGGATCCAATACAAAAAAGGATACCAAGCCAACAAAAGTCAAAATCGGTTTAAACTCCTATATCTGAAAGCCCACTTGAACCGAATAGACTCAAATTTTTGTTTTCTTAAGATATGGTTTTCTTTCTGTATTTTATTTTTCTAATAATTATAGTTATTCATTTGATATGTTGCAAGATCTGAGAGTCTAAACCCGAACCGAATTGACTCGAACCAAAAACTAAATGGATACAGTTATATAACTAAAAATATTAATTATAGGCTTAATATAACTCAATTATCCTATAATTCAAAACCTGGAAGTATAAATCATTTTTATACCAAAATACCCAAATTTAACCAAAAATATATGAACGTTCTTAGTTATATTTTTGAAATTTTTTTTAAAAAATGTTTTTTCTGATATTTTGTGTACCAGAACCTGACTCAAACTTGGATGAAACTGAACCGAACCAAAAATTATAAATACTCAAATAGGTCATAGGCTTCTAAACCCAAAAATCCAAAAATTTAAACTAAACCCATACACACATACTTAGTGTGAGATCTTGAAAAATAAATTTGGTAACCGATGTTGTGAGATCTGGAAAAATAAATTTGGTAACCGATGTTATGCTCTATTTTATATCTAGACGGGATGTCCTCACCAGTTAACAATTTTTGTTTAGTTAATTATGTACCCATATCTATAAATTAACAATTTTTGTCTTTTTCCCTTAAGATATGTTATTTCCAAATTTTAAATATTGGTTTTATTTGTTAGACAGATGAATCTTAGATGGAGGTGGATAGCCAGAGTGGGCATGGTTGGATCCTAACATCAGATGGTAAGATTTTGCATTTTGGTTTTAAGATTGTAAAACCTCACATTCATTCCTTGTGATATTTACAATTTGACAAAAAAAAATGTTTACTTTCCTAACTATAGTTTTTTCCTTCTAATTATTCCTATTAATCATGAATTTTTAAAAAGGTAAAAGATTCATAAGTGGCTGAATTTAAAGTATTGGAAATTTTTAATGAGATTTTGATGAATTCTATCACAATAACAGGTTAAAAAGGTTGAAATTTAGTTCTTTACATATTTTCATTGAAATTCTAATAAAGTTTGTTTCAAATATCTTATTATATAAACTTGGGTTACACTCACGAGAAGCCAACACATGTCAAAATTATAACTCACGAGATTAAGACATGTGTCACTATTCACTCAGATCTTACCACGTGTAAAATTCATAGCTATAATTATTAGAAAAATAAAATATAGAAATAAAAACATATCTTTTAAGATATATTGGTGAATTTTAACATTTAGTCCCTCGGGTTTCAAGAGTGTCATTTTGACATTTTTTACACAAGATAAGATAATCTTCAGCTATACAAATTTGTGTTCATTAATTTACCACTAACTAACTTAATATTGACTAAAATTCAATTTTAGCTTTCCATAGAGTGTAAATTAGAATTTTTGTTTGAAAATCACATTAAAAATGTAAAATAATATTTTTTTTAAAACAAAATTTCAACCATGTAATGAATCTTTTTAAGAAGTGGAGGGGGTATGTCTTATCTTTTATAGACCCTTGAAATGATAAAAATTATCTTTAAAATAGAAGAGAAACGTCAAAGAAGTATTAGAGAGAAATGAGGATCAGCTTGTGCTTTTGGGAGAAGGACCCACTGGAAATGGAAATGGTATTTGAAGAGGTTTCCCTCTCAAATCGATCTTTGCTGCTTTGCCTTTGTTAAGCTGAAAGAAGGTATGTAAGCTGAAAGAAGAGAAAATGCTTAGGGAAGAGCTTGATAGAAGGCTTGATGATAGCCACAAGGGCACCCGCTTGCTCTTTCACCTCTTGGTGATTGGGATTGTGCTTGAGTTAGTGCGTCTCCGCACTGACGTTAATTTGATGGCCCAATGAACAGAAAGAAGATGATGTGCATATTTGGTATGCGCTAATGAAGAAACAAGACAAGCCCAATTAGTGTGCTCAAGACATGTGGATGCAAATATCAAGTAGAAATGCAAATATCCTATGGTTTACTACTTTCTTTTTCTTGTATGAACAAAGTTGGGAACCTACAGCATATGATTTGCATTCAGTCTTTGTGTTGTCTGTTGCACCATTTCATGTGAATACTTGAGAGAGAGCAACTTTAGTATTGATTGATCTTCAAATATATAACATCAAGATTACAACTTACAATGTAACAAACTTAAATATTTTTCTTCAACTAAAGAATTACTTTGAGTTTTTGCGCTTCTTCTTAGGTCTGATAGCATCTTAACGATCAATCAACACAAGCTTTAAACACACCCTAGGTGAAGAACTATCAAGTTTGAATCCTAACCAAATCAATCAATATATCATTCTATGATATTCCTAATGAGAATCCCTAAACCTAACAATGAATCTAGTCAGACATATCAATTGAAATCAAAGACATGAATCAAATAGATATCATATGAAATAGAAAATAGATATAGAAACAGGAGTTCAAAATCTTCTCTCAATGTAAAACAAAGTAAGATCAGCCCCAAAGCTCTCAAAACTCCTTTCCTCTTTGTAAAATCAAGATCAAAATAAAACAAAGTGTAAAAAACCAAAATATAAGCCTAAACATGAACTGGGGTTATTTTGTAAATATATGAAACCTATGGGAAAAGTTTCAAATCTTCTTAAGTTGTGATCTTAGCGTGAAAAATTTAGTCCGGACTGCACTGATCAACACCAAAAATTGTATTGCCCAACACAGTTAAACTTTAAAGACACCAACTTCGACTTCTAAGCTACAATGCTCCATAATTGCTCCATAATATCCAAATAATCCCAATTGCGTGTAAACCTGTAAAATACTCAATAGGAACTTGAAAGACACATAAAATACTTAATTATATATATATATCATGACTTAAAAAGCATAAAAATCATATATATCATATTTTCACAATAAGAGATATGTTATAAATTATTTTAAAACCTATAAAACAAATATTCCAAAAAAGAGTTAATCAATTTTAAATTACTTTTTCATTCTTAAATGAGAAATCCCTAGAATGACACGATTTGATGTTTTTTTGTCACAAATATCATTACTCTATATTTAGTCTAAAAATAGCATTCATTAAATAGTAAATATATATATATATACACATGTTATAAAATATGCTATTTTGAATTAAATTGAATGTGTTTTGAGAAGGAGAGAGAGATTGGTTGGCCGATGAAATAATTGTGACGGTAACAAAATTAAATTCCGATGGCGATGGCGACAGAATAAAATTCTGACATCGACAAAAAAACTCTAGATGGATTTAAATCTACATGAGAAATCAACGAATGTGACTGATATTGAACATCAATTTAGTTGTTATGGATATTGAACATTGATTTACTTGCGAAATCGACGCTAGTGACTGAAATTGATGAGGATATTTGATCGATTTAATATCTGGTTTGTATCATTTGAATAATTTAATATTGATTTAATATCTGATTTAATATTGAACTTTTTTATAACAATGATAAAATGACATAAAAACAGTCAAAGATAGAAGTACGAACTGTTATAAATAAATTTGGATCATTTGGATCGAGAAGATCCAATCCATAACACAATCTTTATTTTGTAGGTGGACCCGTTAACCATTTAATTAAAAGTTTGATTGTTTAAAATATACTATTTTGACTTAAATCTCAGATGTGTTTTGAAAAATAGGAGAGATTCGATCGTCGATAAAATAATTGACAAAAATTAAATTCTGATGGTGATGGCGACAAAATAAAATTCTGACATTGACAAAAGACTCTAGACAGATTTAAATCTACACGAGAAATCAACGAATGCGACTTATATTGAACATCAATTTAGTTGTTATGAATATTGAACACTGAATTACTTGCAAAATATACGCCGGTGACTGAAATCGATGAAGATATTTGTTCGATTTAATATCTGATTTGGATCACTTGGATAATTTAATATTGATTTTTTTATAACAACGATAAAATGACATGAACAGTCAAAGATAGAAGTACGTACTGTTATAAATAAATTTGGATCATTTGGATTGAGAATATCCAATCCATAACAAAATCTTTACTAAAAATTTGATTGTCTAAAATAGATTCTTTCAAATTTTATTTACATACAGGGTCTCAAAAAAAAAAATTTAAATAGTAAAGGTTCATGTTTAAAAATAAATTTTTAAAATGATTCATATTTATATTTAGTTTAATTATAATTAATTACACTTTCGAATAAACTATTTTCACACGGTTAACTTTTATCTTTTTTGTGACTGATAACCATATGTACCCTAAGCACAGAGTCTGACCTGGGCCGGGCCTGAAGGTAAAACATTTGCATGGCACCCCAACTTGTGAGTCCAAATTAGGGGCTCCACTATTTTACAGTTTTTAATTTTCTTGTAAATAAAATATAAAATATGTTATTAAAGATAAATAAAAATGAGGCAATACTATAATATATATATAGATTTTATATTATATATAAAATAAACTAGTAGATACTTTATATATCAAGAAAAACCAAATATATTTTTCCAATTTGTCAATTTGTTTTGAAAAAAAAAATCATATCAAAAAATTATATTCTTTTTAAATATATAATAATAATAAAAAAATTGTCTGGGGCCTTGTATAACTCAGGCTCTTCCTAAGCGATAATGAAAACACTCACACCAAAATAGCAACATTAAAAATCTATAAAACTGATTATTTTATTTTTCTGCATTAAGATAGGAAAGAAAAAGCACGGCGATTCCTAGCAAAACCGTGAGAGTAATCATGCCCACCTCAATCGTCGTCAGTCCATCACGTCCTTCTATGTAGCGAAACCTATGTCCACATCTATCCATCAACCAATGAAAATTACAATTTGAATTAATTACGAAGAAAAAAATAATCAAATTCTAAAACTATAAGATTATAGAAGCATACCTGCATGTTATCATGTAGCATCCTTCGGTACGTTCAATCATTTGTAGGCACTTTCCACATTGACGCCACTTTTTCTGATTTGCTAAAACTTTTAGCTTTAAATCATTTGTTGTAGGATTCGGACCCAATCTCTTGTAATCATTGCATGACAAGTAACTATGCCATGGAACTTTGCAGTTGATGCAAAAGGGTTTGCCACATTTGACACAACATCTCCTAACTCCATCTTCTTCTTTAGTAGATTTCGAAAGCTCGGTTTTCGAAATTAAAGCCGAGCAGTTCTCGTTTGGGCAATAAACTCTATCTGCCACAGGAATTGATTCCTCTTCGATCCTTTGTTCCCATATTGTTATTAGTTTAGGTGTCAAAAGATTGACACAACTACTAAGAGTTAGCTTAGACTCGCATTGATATTGAAGACATGTTGGTACACTTCCCTCGAGTAGCCTCACTTCTATATATCGTTTTACGCAATCCGTGCAGAATTGATGACCACACAAAGCAACAGAAAACAACTTCACTGCTTCAAAATCATTATCTAGACAGATGCTACAAGTCGCAGGCATATCTATTCTGATTTCAGAAATTATTGTTTCCTTTGCTAGTTTATAAGCATAGCCAATTTGATTACTAGTCTCCATAATAGGATTACTAGATGTAAATAGTTGTCTGATGCGTTGCACATCATTCATTAGCATAACAATATTATCTTCCTCAGGCGTGGAGCTCCCCATGACCTAATAACATTCAAAGCAAACACATCAGTTATGAGATTGAACCAAAGACTTGTGAGCCAAGAAAAACCAAAGACTTGTGAGCCAAGAAAATAAAAACTTACCAATTTGAAAATCTGATCATGATCACAAGAGATTTAGATATGATTGATCCCCATACTCATGGCTTCGGTTAATCCTCGCTTCGTTGCCATAAGCTCAGCTTGCAAAACTGTTATATCTGAGTCATGAATTGGTTCTTTCATCTGAAACAAGACATGATTCTCTTGGTCGCAAATTGCAACTTCAAATCCTGCCAATACTAACTCTGTCGGTTCCTCACTTAATAAACCCTTGAAGTAAAGCTTGTACATGTTGAACGGTGAGGGTTTTAAGCCTTTCTCCGCCATAGATATGTTATGAATTGTATGTGAAGATTCTTCTGTCTCATAGTACAGAGTATATATATATATACTCGTGTGGATAAGATAAAAGTTCCAAATCCAGTTAGGATGATGTCTTCTTGATTCCTTTTCCTGTCATGTTTCTACTTTACAATTATAATCCAAAAGTAAAATTACAATCGTTTGGTTATTACAAGAATTAAAGTTAATTTTAATTACAGTTCAGAAGAGATAGTAACAAATTAAACTTGGACATATATATAACTTATAGTATATAAAAATAATAATATATAGAGTTAAGTTTAGTTAAAACATGACATGCTTCATCGGCTATTCAGCTTGAAGCTCATATGATTACGACTTTAATTAATAAGAAACTCAGTTACATATAGATGCTACTCCAAAGCCAAAATCCAATTACATATCTTTTTGAAATGTATAAACAAATACTAATTGTTGAATCACAGAATTTAATGGCTAAAATTGTATTTATTATTGAGTAAAAAAGGGTTTGTTACAAAGTGGTATTAGAGAGAGAAAATAGAGAGAGAAAATAGAGAGAGAAAGTAGAGCTGGTTTTGAGGGTTTTCTCTCGAGTTTTTTTGTCGTTGCTTGCTCACGAAGCCACCCCTGCTATTTATAGGGGTTTCTTGACGTCCACCCGGCCCAATGGGCCCAACTCCGTCTTCCTTTCCTACTTTGACTTTACATGCTCCGGTTCATCCTAATCAATCCGGCTTTGGTCAGACCGGTACGCATGCTGATTCATCGGTCTGGACATCTTTGGTTTGATCATTTCTAAATCTTCTTCCGAGTCGATCTAAACAGGGTCAGATCTTGGTCGACTGCTAAACCCGGTACCAACAGTTAGTACCTCTCCCCCCCCCCAGTTCATTTAACTTCTTAATGAATTAATAAGAGATTTGACCCAGTCTAGATCGACATATTCTGACCGATGGACTGAGATCACCGACTAAAAGGCTTGGTTTTGATCGCGATGAGGCCGGCTTTTAATAGAACACATGAGCTCGACTATTAGCCGTGAGAAGCTTTCGGGAAAATCTTTCTTTTAATGTGAGGGCATTTTGGTAATCTACTAGCTAGGGGTTTATAGGTCTAAATATACCGGAAGCTGGAACGTCACCATTTCTCTATATAAGAACAGCCGCTGTTCTCATTTTTCATCATTCATCCGAAGCAAAGGTAAAATTCTCTCAATCCCATCTTCTCGTTTTATTGCTTAACCATTGAATCTTCATCTCCTGTTCTTGATCTTTGCCGCATTTTAAGTTATTTTACGGTTAGATCTTCAACCTTCTAGCTGTTTTCCCGATTTCATCATTGAATTGCGTTGAAACTAGTTTAGAATCGTCGCGTAGATCTTATTCCCTAAGTCAGGACCAAAGTATATCTTGAAGGTCGATTTTTTAGATTATTCCAACTCTCCTTTCTCAAAGTATGTCGCCGAGCTCATCTGAATCATCCTTTCAACCTTTCCTGAGGAAATGTCGGACTGCTAGAGATACAATTATCATCTCGTCTCAAAAGGACGAAGAGCCTCCATGTCCCCGAGCTGATAGCCCGCTTCTGAATGACGATGAGGCAAGCTCAATGATCCGAGGTCTCGAAGGGGAGATCTTAGGTAGTGAAAATGATATGGCGGGCTTCGAGAGAAGAATTGATCTCGACTATGAAGACGAAAATCTCGATGCTGATGTCGTCGAAGTAGAGCCTTTCATCATAAGGGAAGCGTCCGACAGCAAGAAGCAGTGCGGCATAAGAAGAAGGGGACCGCGCAGGAAATCGGAGAAGAGAGGGAACAAATATCTTCAGTCCGATAACAGCTGCGATATTTATCCAAGCTGGAGCATGCCAGAATCTATCTCTATCATGAGGAGATATTGCAAGATGTCGGACAAGATTGTTATTTGGATTCCGGCTATTCACGAACGTCCCTGGCACTGTCCCAAAGGTTTTGTGTGTCTTCACAAGAGTTATTTTCTTGAAGCCGACCTGTGGTTCCCCTTGCCCGGGTGCTTGTATCCTACTGCCGAGCCCGCAAAATAGCTATCTCTCAGCTTACGACAAAGTCGATCTGCCATATCGTTGGCCTAATCGCCCTTGCATCTGAAGTCGGGGTAGAAGTTACGACTTGATTTTTGGAGGAGATTTGCCAGATCAAGGGAAAGGATACTTTCTATGTTTCGACCAGGCCGGCATATAATATGATCACCCATAATAGTGGTGATAATATAAAGAACTAGAAAAGGTTATATTTCTTTGTTAGGATAGATGAGCTGACTTCGCCCTATTCTGCTGACTCCTTTTATATTAGATGAGCTAAGAAATATTGTAAATCATGAGAACGATCTTCATTCTTTGTTTAATTCTCGTAGACTTATGCTGACGTCTTTGTCTTTGGTTTTGGCAGTTATCCACGAATTTTACAAAGCCCCTCCACTTGATTTCGCAAAGAAGGTCGAACTATTGAGGAGTCTAGGCGAGCTGAAGTGGCCCGACATTACTCTTGCCCGTATTGCTAGAGCTCGGAAGAGACTTGAAAAGAGTAAGTGTCAACGTTTTGCACTTATCCTTGTATAGATGTGCCTTGTTTGGCTAATCAGGTCTTGCTTCTATTTCAGGGGAATTTAGACTTGAACTTGTTAAGCCAATTTCCCTAGAAACAGACGAGTTTGACGATATGGGGCCAATCAACCTCGGAGATGGTCCAAGTATTCTCGTAGGGATGCCGACGTCTGGCCAGACTGCCACCAGGGTAGCTGACATATCGACTGCTGCCGGGGTAACTGAAAAATTGACTGCTGCTGCTAAGGGAAAAGGTATGGCGAATGTGAGCAAGGAGAGGGGCCCTGCTCTGAAGCTAAAGATTAGGGAGAAGAAATGTGCGGTCAAGCCAAAGAAGGTGGTACGTGATAAAAAATGTACCTAGCGCATCTCATACGCCATGGGAAAAACTTGACCTTCCTGAGGGACCAAGCAAACAAGCCCATCCTGAGCAAGAGCCGCCTGTCGAAGAGCCAAGCCCAAAGAAGCAGAAGTCCGAGTTACCCGAGGATGGAGTTGTATTTAACTATACCGGGCCAAAGTCCCAGATTAGCCACGATCGCCAAGCCTGTGGTGATCTTCTACTTGCTATGGCCGACGCGCCAGCCTTCAAAGATGAAAGTGCGGATGCCTTGGAATCTTGCTTTGACTTTGCTGCTCAGATGCAGGTTAAGGTAAGTTCAGGATGCCATTTCACTGATGAGTATAGATAGTATTTGAAGGATCGGTGTGATTAACATCATTTTGTTGTTTCGAGCAGGCCAGGGCGGCTTTAGCCAAGTTCTACAGGGACGTACAGCTCGCCAAGGAGTCGGCTGTGGATGATGCGGTCGAGGTGAAGAAGCTTGCGAGCAGTCTTGAAAAGGCAAAGGCTGCAATGAACGTGGAGAAGGATTGCGCCAAAGAGCTCCGTACCGAGCTGCAGGCAGCTCGAGACGAGGCGATCGTGTAGCACGAGCAGTTGAAGGTGGAGGTTGAGAACCATGGCAAGACGAGGATCGAGAAGGAGATGCTGCAGGTGGTGAACAAGAAACTTACCATTCGTCTCAAAGATGAGCAAGCTCGCCTACGTAATTCTCGTGATCAGGCGGTTGCCACAGAGCACGGCTTGAGGAGTGGCATAATTGGAGCATGCCAAGCCATCTTTGATCGGGTGAAGACGTATCTCCTTCAGAGGAATGAGGCTGATGATATAAAATGCGTATATCATCAGGCGAATGGTATTGTCGCAGCGCTGAAGAAAGCGAAGGAAGGCGGTGATTGGGCCGAGATCGTCTCCGTGCTGAATATGCCAAGAAGGCTGAGGAGGGACATCTGGATGAGGTAACGATAGAAGAGCTGAACGTCCCTACTCATCTCAGTGGCATTTTGATTAACAACGATCCTGTTGCCAACGTCTATGGATCAAATGATGGGATTCAAGCTTAGGACGGCGTGCTGAAAATCAAAGAAGTTTCTTCTCAGACCCCGCCTAAAGATCCTGCTCCTTTAAACCCATAAGCGCTCACGTCGGCCTCCACTCTTTTCTTTCATTGTTCTAAATGGGTCAACTGTGACCTTCTTTTGTCGTTGTACCAACATTGCCCGGAGGGGTTTTTACTCTTTATTCGTTAACTCGGTTTGATTGATAATCAGAGATGATATTTTATTATCAAGGAATTTTGGAGCAATTGTTTTGAAGTATGCTTCTTAACCA
The DNA here is from genome assembly GCA_963555745.1 of Cardamine flexuosa. Taxonomy (NCBI): domain Eukaryota; kingdom Viridiplantae; phylum Streptophyta; class Magnoliopsida; order Brassicales; family Brassicaceae; genus Cardamine; species Cardamine flexuosa. The sequence continues at coordinate 24,618,027 of OY743215.1, forward strand.
CGTTGATTATGGAAATTCATCATACAAAAAAAGCTTTTTGTGGTTATCGATCTGAAAGTACTTGTGATTGGCTGTGAAAGTCTACGTATAGATGTTTTGCTTTAGGATTCATATCTTCTTTAGTCGAGTTCAAAAGTATAGCTTTTTGAGTAGATAAGTCCCTAGTCACGCGGGCGCAGGCTTATTTGGGCTAGGCGATCTTTTGTTTGCAAAGTAGGACTTCAACTTTTGTTTTTATTCCAATTTTTTGATGCGAGGAGCAACCTGGACTTATACTTTCTTATGCTTTTTTATGCGAAATAAGTCTGGCCCTAGTAATGCGGATGTCGGCTTAATTAATCTAGGGAACTTTCTTGAAGACCTAGCCCCCAATTTTTGCGGTTGTCGACTTACTTTGTCTTGGGCGATCTCTTCATTGTTTGCACTACTTTTCTTTAGATTCATTTTGTCGCAAAGATGCCTGGCCAGTGCATTTTTTACGAAAGATGAAGCACGGAGCAGTGCGACTGATGGTGAAAGATAGATTGGATTGTTTGTTTACGAGCGTGAGCCCGGTTGTTTTTGGTTTTGACTTTGTTTGAAAAGTATAGGTTTTATTTGATATGATAGTTGTACCTCGTTTTTAGGCTGCCTACGTACTTTGATGGGGATCAAGCCAGATGTAGTTCTTGTTACAATGTTTAAATGAGTATTACAAAAGTCTTGCTGCTTGTTAGTAATAATATTGCTTCAGATTCATTGAATTCCAGGAGTGCGGTATTTGAACTCCGTCCATTGTCATTAGTTCGTAGACTCCTGGTCGAACTACCTTGGAGACCAGGTATGGTCCTTCCCATTTGGCAACCATTTTGTTGGTGCATTCCTTCGTGTTTTCATAAACTCTTTGGAGTACCAGATCGCTTTCTTGGAAGAAGCGGTTTCGAACTTTCTTGTTATATTACCGGGCTGTCGATTGTTGGTAATTCTGAATTTGCAGTAATGCTTGGTTGCACATCTTTTTGATGTTGTTTAAGTTGTCAATGTGCATTTCGTCGTTTAGCTGCGTGTTTTTAGGCATTTTTAGTCGTCGTAGGGTATTCACGTGTAGCTCGGCTGGAGATAGCGCCTCGACGCCATGCGATAATGAAAATGGGGTCATGTTTGTTGTGCATCAAGGAGTGGTTTGATGTGACCATAAGACTCCGTCCAATTCATCGGGCCAAAGCCCTTTGCAATTGTCAAGTCGTTTTTTGAGGCTGTCTAAGATTGTTTTGTTTGTCGCCTTGGCTTGGCCGTTTCCTTGTGGGTAGCGTGGAGTCGAGCTATTGAGTAGAATCTTCCATAGTTCACAAAAGTTCACGACCTTCTTTGATGTTAGGTTCGTGCCGTTATCAGTGACTATCTCGTATGGGAGGCCATGTCGACATATGATTTCTTTCCAAAGGAAATCTATTACCTCACTGCTGGCGATCTTTGCATAGGCTTTGGCCCGGTAATTAAAGCTTGTTCGAGCACTTCGCCGGTTAGTGATTTGAGAAATATCCCAATGCCAGACCCATCCTTGGTAACTGACCCATCGACGTGCAGTTCCCACTTTTGTTCAGCTACCATGTCGGTCTGCTCTTCTTGGGGTAGCTCAACTATGAAGTCTTCTAGGACCTGAGATTTGTGCGCCTTTTTTGGTTGGTATTTGATATCGTACTCACTTAGTTCGATTGTCCATTTGGTTAATCTCCCAGATTGATTTAGCGAATGAAGTATGGTCCGGATATTGCAGTCTGACAGTACGACTATTGGATGACTCTGAAAATATGGGCGAAATTTCTGGGCCGACGTTATTATGGCAAATGCAATTTTTTTTGGTGCAGAATACCGAGTTTTGGCTGGTTCGAGGGTCTTGCATATAAAGAAGATCGATCTCTGTTCGCCGCACTTTTCTTTGACTAGAACTCCGCTAACTGCGCACTCTGAGACGGCAACGTAAAGGTACAAAGTTTCACCGTTCTTCGGTTTAGCGAGGATGGGTGCCGTGGACATATACGTTTTTAGTTCTTGGAATGCAGGTTCGCATCTATCGTCCCAATCGAAATTTTTGTTACTGCGAAGGAGTTCGTAGAAAGGTAAACAATGATCGGTCGACCTGGCGATGAATCTATTGAGGGCGGCTATGCGTCCTGATAGGCGTTGTACTTCTCTTTTATTGCAAGGTGATGGAAGGTTGAGCACGACTGTGATTTGCTTTGGGTTGGCTTCGATTCCTCGTTTTGTTACTATGTAGCCGAGAAACTCCCCGGATGTGACGTCGAAGGTACATTTGCCCGGGTTTAGCTTCATGCCATATCGGTTGAGTATTTTGAAACAAGTCTTTAAATGGTAGATGTGATCCTCGACTTTGGCTGATTTGACGAGCATGTCATCGATATAAACCTCCATTTTTTTGCTGAGTTATTCGGCAAATATCTTGTTAACCAAACATTGATAAGTCGCCCCGGCATTTTTGAGCCCGAAAGGCATAACCTTGTAGCAGTAAGTTCCTCTATCCGTGATGAAGGCTTTTTTTCTCTGTCGTCGGGGTGCATCCTAATTTAATTGTACCCAGAAAACGCGTCCATGGAGGATAACATTTCGTTCCCTACGGTTGCCTCGACTACTCGATCAATGTGTGGTAGAGGGAAGCAGTTCTTGGGGCACGCCTTATTGATGTCCGTGAAGTCGACGCAGACTCGCCATTTACCGTTCTTCTTCTTAACTACCATGGGGTTTGCAAACCACTTAGGATGTCTGACTTCACATATCGACCCTGCCTTCAAGAGTTTGTTGACCTCGTCATTTACCACTTTGGCGCGTTCGGTGCCCAATTTTCTCCGCTTTTGGCGGATTGGTTTGAAGGTCGGGTCGGTGTTGAGTTCATGCGAGGTGATTTTTGGATCGATACCGATCATGTCTTCGATTATCCAGGCAAAAGTTGATAGATTCTTTTGTAAGAAAGTTTCGAGTTGTTGTCGTTGTATGGGACTGAGCTGTGCGCCGATGCTTATGTGCTGCTCTGAAAATTTCAGATTGATTGGGATTGTATTGACTATCTCTTTATTGGTTTTTGCCGGCCTTCGTTCAGTAGTGTCGGGGTGGATTGACTCGGAAGAAATGGAGTTAACCGCGATAGTCGGGGTACGCATTTTGCGTTCAGTGATGAAACACATTCTGGCCATAGTTTGATTGCCTCTGATGGTGAATATGCTCCCCCCTGATGGGAATCGTATACACTGATGGTAGCTCGACGCAACGGCCTTCATTGCGTGAATCCATGGTGTCCCGACTATGACGTTGTATACCGAAGGTTCATCGATGACTGAAAACTTCACGCTTTTGAATGTATTACCGGCGTAGACGAGGAGTTTGATCGTGCCGAGTGTCGTGATGTGGCTGTTGTCAAATGCGGTTAAGGTTTTAGTTACCTTCTTAATGTCGGAGTCAAAGATCTTCATCTTAGTCAGAGTTGCTTTATAGATTAGGTCGACTGAGCTACCTATGTCGACCAGGATCTTGCTGACGCTGCATTCGCAGATGTCGAGAGTGATGACCAAAGGGTCGTTGTGTGGAATGTGCAGGCCTTCCAAGTCCGAGGTGGAAAAGATGATTGGGAGGTCGTCACCTACGAAGTTCACTCTGTCCGGTTGGTGCCTCTTAGTCGAAGCTTCGGCTTTCTGTTGGTGTTCTTTGAGGGACCAAATTAAATCATTGCAATCGCTGAGGCCGCCCATTATAACGTGTACTTCCAATTTTTCTTTCTTGTTGGATTGATTATCTTCGTGATAGTCATCTCGTCCCCCTTTTTGTCTTTCGTCGCGATCGTCGTTGGACCTGCTGCTCTGTTTGTTGCTAGATCGACGTTTCTCCTCGGGTCGGGGTGAACAGAAGTCTTTGTCAGATCGTCCTGTCTGTATTTGTTCAACAATTTTTCTTGGAGAGTTCGACATTCCGATGTGGAATGTCCGGTGACTTGGTGATAATCGCAGAAGGAAGAATATTTTGATTGTTTCGCTTCTGGAGAACGATTGTCGCGCTCATCTCGACCTCGCGTATTGGATTGAGGTTGTTGACCGGATGTTTTGCTGTTGTCGTCCTCTCTAACATAGATATTCCAAGGTTGGCTCAATTTCTGGTCGCTCATAGCGTATGATCCGTCCGGCCTGCGGCCCTTATTGTCGCGATGGCCGTCATAATGATGCCAAGGTTCGTGATGGGAGTCCTTCGATTTATCCTTTGCCGAGCTCGATGATTTTGCGGAATGTTGTTTATGCAGTGCTTCCCTTTCTTCTTTAATTTTAATGTAAAATTGAGGCGCGGTGAAGAGCATCTTCCAACATCGTTGGTTTGTTGGAGGCTAGGGTTTCTCTAAATTGGCATTCATACCAGAGACCTCGACGAAGTGCTTCGATAGTTGCAGCTTCGTCCATTGTGACCCGTGAGGCGACGTCTTTGAAATGATCGATGAACTCTCTGAGACTTTCGCCTCTCTTCTGGTTTAAGCTCTACAGGTCGGCGGTTGATTCTCTGGAGTTGACCAAGATTGAATACTGTTTCATAAAGGTCTGGGATAGGTCGTTGAACGAGTCGTTGCTGCTCGGCTATTAATTTGGAGAACCATTGTAGCGCGGCACCACTGAGGTTTTCGACAAAGAGTTGACATAAGATGAGGTCTTTTTGCTCTGCTGATAACCGGGCTCTACCCGCAGCGATAGTGAACGCCGTGAGGTGGCTTATCGGGTCGGTAGTTCCTTTGGTCATGCCGTCATAAATCTGGAATATTATCTTGCCAACTTGTCACATATCGGCCTCTGAGATTCGCCTGGTGAGGGGTGTTTTACGTGTTTCCTCTAATACTTTGTCGATGTCTGGGACCGAGCTGGTGGCTTGATGCATCTGGGACCGCATTTCTTTGATGGTTCGTTCGAGGTCGGCCTCCATCTACCGGTCGGTTGCTAGCTCTGCCATTATGTATTGAGGGGTGAATTGAGGGGCAATGGTTTCTTGGAAAAGAGATCGACACCGATAGGGAGGCGTGTTCATGGTCATTATGAGGCCGACGTCGTTCTGTTCAGTTGCGGTGGTCGCGTTCCTTTCTTGGAGATAACGTAGGAGCAGAGCAATTTCTGGTTGTCTGATGATTTGATCGATCTGAGAGACGGAGATTGAAGCAGTTGGTGGATTGGTATTGCGTACTTTGGTATCGGAGGTCGGTTGTCTTGAGTCTTCGGGAATGGCTGGAGGGATGATCGGAGGAATGATCGGGGGATCGGGGGAATGATCGGATGGATCGGAGGGATGATTGGAGAAATTGGAGGGATGATCGAAGAGATCACCAGTGGGGTCGCGATGTTATCATCGGAGTCCATGGTAGTAGAAGCAGCTTTGATCGTGAGGCCGTCGTTGGTATTGTCGTCGACGCCGTGACTCGGAGACGTGGCCATGATCAAGATCGGAAAATCTTGAGAGTGTGAGATGAGATTTTTAGAAAAAGGAATGTAAGAATCTTCACAGACGGCGCCAACTGTTGAATTTCAGAATTCAATGGGTAAAATTGTATTTATTATTGAGTAAAAAAGGGTTGTTACAAAGTGGTTTTAGAGAGAGAAAATAGAGAGAGAAAGCAGAGCTGCTTTTGAGGCTTTTCTCCCGAGTTTTTTTTGTCGTGGCTTGCTCGTGAAGTCACCCCGCTATTTATAGGGGTTTCTTGACGTCGTCCCGGTCCAATGGGCCCAACTCCGTCTTCCTTTCCTACTTCGACTTTACATGCTCCGGTTCATCTTAATCAATCCGGCTTTGGTCAGACCGGTACGCACGTTTCTTGAGAGGCAAGAAAGAGTTACTACTTGACCCTGAAGTCTCCGATGTTGCGTTGTTGATGATGACCATTGACAATTAACAATCAACAGAGAGAAAGAAGAAACAAAAAGAAAACGAATGAAGAAATTAGATGATTGATAATGAGATTTATATTGTTCTTGTTACGTTGCTTGAGTATTTATCAAGTATTCTTTTCCATTTTCTTTATTTGTTGTTTCTATAAACGACCTGTCAAAGAAATTTATGGAAATATTGAAATTACAAAGTTTCCATTTATTTGTTGGTTCATTAATTACGTGATATATTTGATTGGCAGAAAAAAACAACTACGTGAGATTAAGCGCAAATATCCAAAGTAATTGAGGGTTTTTTATATTTACCCTATTTTTTTCTTTTTGGCACTCTACCGGTCTACCCTAATCTAATCATTAACAAAGCTGTTCTCATCTCATGTTTTTTATTTTCTTGGGTTTATTTGTTTCTTGTTTTCTAATTTGTTTTTCTATCAATAAAAAGACAAAAAAAAAAACTTTCAGTCAATGAATAGTTTTATTTTTGTAAAAAAAAAACTTTGAGAGTTTGAGAGAAAAAAGTACAATTATGGTTTTACACATCTGAGATTCCTCATCTGAATTAACTGTTAGAAATTGGATCTTGATAAGAAACACGAAGAGATTTCGTCCTCTAGAGATTCTTTATTGGATTAAGATGAATACGGTATTCAATTGTTGAATGCATAATAGGAAAGGAACTGGGAATGACCGATTTGATTTGATTCTTTCTCTTTTTAATCTTCCGGATTTGGATTTGTTAAATCTATATATGTTTTCAAAGTAACAATATATTACCTTTGGTTTTTCGTAAGGTTTGTTGATAATCACTCATCTGATCTAGTACTAGTTTAGTGACCCAACGGAATCTTTTTTCTTACGTTTTGGTAAAGTTGGTTATTTAAAAAAAAGTTCTCTAGCTTTAAGGAACCTTTGCATTGGAGTTTTGGAGCCTGATGGGTGAACCTTTGAATTGATCTCATATATACCATTTTACTGATGTGTTTTGGAGACTGATGTGTGAACCTTTGAATTTATATCCTTCCATAGTGAATAAACAATTGCTTGGAGTGGGAGCTTACAGATTTTGTTAAGCTTGAGTTCTTGGTCGGAGATCCAATCCACATGATGATTGTCAATATAAGTTTTAAGAAGACTTTAATCGAAATGACAAGAGACAGTGTGTTGAAAAATAAGTTTTTTTTTACTGTTGAAACGACTCCTCTCATAAGTTGATGCAACTTGGTGTTGTTTTTTCTTGTGTGGGACCATTTTCAAATGAGTTTTGTGACCATTAAGCTTCAGTAGAACCGTAATGAAATTGCATTACTGAGTTTCCTTTTATTTGTTTGGTTTTAAGTTGAAGCAGGACACTTTTTCCCCTTTCTATACAATTAACATGAAGATCTCTCTTTTATTTGCTTTGAATACTCTCATGCATGTTGCTTCAAGCCAGGTTTTCAAATGAGACAGACATGGGAGCTTTACGTGAGTTCAAGTCTCAAGTTTCTGAAAACAAAAGAGAAGTCTTAGCTTCATGGAATCATTCCTCTTCACTCTGCAATTGGATTGGGGTTACATGTGGCCGCAGAAAAGAAAGAGTTACAAGTCTAGACCTTGAAGGATTCAAATTATCCGGTTCGATCTCACCTTCTGTTGTTAACCTTTCATTTCTCAGATTACTTAATTCTGCAGACAAGTCTTTTGAAAGTAGTATCCCTCAAGAGTTAGGAATGCTATTTAGGTAACTTGACGTCACTTCAGAAGCTTGATTTTGCTTATAACCATAGGATGGAGAGATTCCATATGATGTAGCTAGATCGACTGAAATGGTGTTTTTTATCACTGAATAGTTAGTTTTTCCTCTTGGATTATACAACATCTCCTCCTCACTTGTGTCTTTATCTTTTAGCTAGCAATAGCTTTTCGGGTAACCTTAGGGCTGATTTTGGTGATCTTCTACCAAACTTAAGAACGCTTCTTTTAGGAACCAATCAGTTCACCGGAGCTATTCCTATAACACTGACCAATATCTCAAGACTTGGAAAGTTTCATATCTCATCTAATTCCTTGACAGGAAGTATCCCTTCGAGTTTTGGAAAATTACATGAGTTATGGTGGTTAGGATTTGGTGTTAACTCTCTTGGAAATAACTCGTTCAGTGATCTTGAGTTTATTGGTGCTTTGGCGAACTGCACTCAATTAGAGTTTTTAGATGTTGGTTTGAATAGACTTAGAGGTGAGCTTCCTGCCTCCATAGCCAATCTGTCCACCAAAATGACTAGTCTGTCTCTTGGACAAAATCTTATCTCGGGAGCCATTCCTGGGGACATCGGGAACCTCATAAGCCTGCAAAAACTCGGTTTAGAAAGAAATATGTTGACAGGAGAACTTCCAGTCTCTTTCGGGAAGCTTTCTGAACTGCGGGTTTTGTATCTGCAGTCAAACGAAATATCAGGGGAAATACAATCTTATTTTGGCAATATGACCAAGTTGCAGAAGCTCCATTTGCACAACAATAGTTTCCAAGGAAGAAGAAGAATGATGCCAGTGGTAGTAATCCATCTGATTCTACTATGGAGTTGTTTTTTGATAAGATAAGTTATGAAGAGCTTCATAAAGCTACAAGTGGCTTCTCTTCAAGCAATCTCATTGGTTCAGGCAACTTCAGTGATGTGTTTAAAGGACTCATTGGCCCTGAGAATACAATCGTCGCTGTTAAAGTTCTGAACCTCCTGAGGCGTGGAGCAACGAAAAGCTTTATAGCGGAATGTGAAACATTGAAGGGTATAAGGCATCGTAACCTTGTGAAACTGATAACGGTTTGTGCAAGCCTTGATTCTCAAGGAAATGATTTCAAAGCTATGGTCTATGAGTTCATGCCAAAGGCTGCAGCCAGTAGATTTGGAAAGCAATCACTTGAGATCTTTAACACTTGTAGAGAAACTCAACATAGCAATAGATGTGGCTTCTGCTTTAGAGTATCTCCATGTTTATTGTCATGACCCTGTAGCTCACTGTGATATAAAGCCAAGCAACGTTCTTCTAGACCATGATTTGACTGCTCATGTAAGTGACTTTGGTTTGGCTCGGCTCCTCTGTAAATTCGAACAAGAATCCTTTCTAAACCAGTTTAGTTCTGCTGGTGTTAGAGGTACCATTGGCTACGTCGCACCAGGTAAATAAATCACCTTTATGCAAAATAGTATTGTTAAGCTCTAGAATTTACCCATTCTTATTTGCAGATTATGGAATGGGAGGTAAACCATCAATACAAGGTGATGTATACAGCTTTGGAGTTCTACTTTTGGAGATGTTCACCGGAAAAAACCCGACAGACAACTCATTTTCAGGCGGATGTAACTTACACAGCCACATAAAGTCGGTATTGTCGTCGGGCTGCACAAACAGTGGAGGCATTGAGGAGTGGTTGAGACTGGTTTTGAAGGTGGGAATAAGGTGTTCTCAAGAAAATCCAAGGGAGAGGATGAAAATGGATGAAACGGTACACGAGTTAATCTCAATAAGATCTAAGTTTTTTAGTTCCAACATCATTATTATTAGAGAGAGCTAAGTCCCCCGGATGATCTGCAAAGTCCTCCTCTAGAATGGGTTTTAAAGGCTAAGATGTATACAATCTAGACTAAGATGATGATGACATCACAATCACATTCTCAACTAGTGAATGTGATTTTGTGTCTAATCAGAGAGTACTCTATTGCAAAAAATGATAATTACTTATTTTTATCAAAATCATGTAGAATTAAACGAGACAAAATTCATTTATGAAAAGAAAACCAAGTTATGTTGAAATGTATAAACACCAAAGCAATTGATATATATAGTTTTTCTTCAAACTTTTTAATTCAATCTTTCCATGTTACTATATTAGAAAAGAAAGCTGAAAGCTTGAGGAATATCTTATCAAAAAAAAAAAAAAAGGCTCGAGGAATAAAAATCATCATTCTTCTTCTTATATACCCGTTTACATTCCCGCCAAAACTAACCGCTAAACGTGGAAAGAAAAAATAAGAGGAGAGAAACAGAGCCCTAAAATTAAAAGGGAAGCTTTGCTAAATTTCAGGAGCTCCAAAAATGGAATTTGTATCGTTGTTCATAGTCTTCTTCAATGACCCTATTTGTTCGGTTCAGGTAAAATAAAACCCATTTTCTCCAAAAAAAAGTTGAAGTTTTTCGTTTTGTTTTCACCTCACGACATCTTCTTCTTTCTCGGGTTCCCAATTCCCTCAATTTGGGAACCTGAAAAAAATCTCTTCCCCAACTTCATGATCCATTCTTCAGGTACAAACCACTTTGAATCATATCCTTTTCTTGCAACGTACGTTACCTTAACCTAACCTAATGATATATTTCTTTCTTCCTTCAGAATGGGTCTCAAACTCTCAAGAGGGCCTTTAAAAGACAAGACAACTCTAGAACTAACTAAGGTTCACATTCTGACTTACCTTAACACAAGTTATTATCTACGTAGCTTGGTTTCCAAGAAACGAAGACGATTAATCATCGGTGGATATGATCTCGATATGTCTTACATCTCTGACAAATTGTTGGCTATGTCATTTCCCGCTGAACGAATGAGAGCGGTTTATAGAAACCCTCTCTGGCAAGTCAAGTCCGTGCTCGACATGCGACATCCTGATCACTACAAGGTCAATCAATAACACAAAATGATCAATCAAAACATTAAAATCAACAAAATAACATTTTTTTTCTTGCAATTTGGTTAGGTCTATAATCTATGTATAGAAGAATCTTATGATCCAGAAAACTTCTACGGCCGAGTCGAAAGATTTCCATTCGATGACAACCATGTCCCATCTCTCAAAATGATTCAACTTTTCTGCGAAAGCGTTCATTCTTGGATCTCATTAGATCCCAAGAACATCGCGGTTATCCATTGCATGGTAATATAGGGATCCCCATTTGGAAATAAAATTTCAAACGGGACTATTTTTGGTAGTTTTACCTATATTAAAATCGAAATCTGATTTCTTCCACATTGTTGCATTATTGGATTCTAATATACTTTGAGCAGGCAGGAAAAGGAAGGACAGGGCTAATGGTATCCGCATACCTTGTTTACGGTGGCATGTCAGCAGAGGAAGCTCTTCAGATGTATGCAAACAGAAGAACCACAAACAATAATGGAGTAATAAGTCCTTAATTTACATATGAATATAGAACTAACTCATACACACCAATTCTTAAATTTTCTTGATTGATTCCTTGATAGGTCTCGATACCTAGCCAACGACGTTATGTGAAATACTGGTCAGATTTACTTACATTTGGTAAAAACGGACCTCCAGAGGTTAAATTACCTCAAGAACATAGCAGAGAGTTGCTGAGAATTAGACTTTATGATACAGTCAATGTTGATTCGGTCTTCTTTGTGGTCTCTGAACTTCAAGAGGTATGAGAACATTTTGATGCAATGGCAGACTTTTTTCCTGCTTAATACTCTATAAATTAATAACTTCTTTATACATTCGGATGCATTTCAGAGTTTTTAAATTATGCAAATATCTTTATAAATTATTAAAATCTTTTGGTCTCAACATTATTAATTTATAGAGGTTTTACATACATTTTGACACAATGAAAACTCTGTTAGGTTCCAAATGAGATGTATCGACCATCTGTAGAACTTGCAAGAGGTTGTTGTAGACAATTCAAGAAAGGGTATTGTAGAAGCTCAAGTCCGCGGTATTATATATCTCATGTGAACTGTGATTCAGAAGAAGATGAGGAAGTAAAAGATGGAGAAGAGCCACGTCTTGTTGTTCAAATGGATACTGAGAGTTCCATTATCGATGAGAAAACATGTCTTGATTTCTACTTTGACAAACCTGTGAGAGTAAGTCACAAAAACCAAAATCTTCATGACCAAAAAGTTGTTTCGATAAGATGTTTGAATAAACATATGATATGATGATTTCTTGAAACAGGTGAGTGGAGACATACGTATCACATTCTACCAGAAAATGATTGGAAGCCGACTTTTTTATACTTGCTTCAACACTGCTTTTATAACCAATGGATTGCTTCAGGTAAAAAAAAACACTCTCGAAATCCCTTTAAGCCATTTGGTATTGACATGCTTATCAATAGCCTTTTTATTGCTCTTTCAGTTTCCCTTAAGAGAGCTAGATAAAGTTGGTGGTAATGGAAGATCGATTTCTGGTTCTGATTTTAGCTTGGAGTTACTCTTTGGTCCTGCTAGTTCCAAACTCGGAAAGCTTGTCTCACCACAATGATCTCTCGCTTTCTTGAGGCCTCATTTTCAGCTCTCTGTTTCATCAGATCAGCCACACAAGAGGTGTGAAGAGCTCAGCTGATACCTGCAAACACTTCAATGACTGAAAACAGAGTTTACATACACAAATGCAGGGCAAATGAGAGATCGATCTTCAGCTAAAGAACCACTTTCTCAACAATGTTATGATTTCTTGTAACAGGGACTAATTTTGGTAAATGATAGACAGTTATGTGATCTTTGGGATTCTCCTACCATCCATTTTTTTACAAGGATGGTCTGTTTCCAGTTTAAGAACCAGATACTCTGTTTTGAGTACAATCTCTACACCAAAACTCAAAAGGAAACAGTTTTGTTATTATCAAAATGCAACTTACGATCAAATTTTCTTCATTGTGTCTGTGAAGCTTAAACGCGAGCTAATTAGAAGAAGAAACATAACTTAAAAAACAGAATAGAAATAAAGCATGAGAAGAGGATCACTTTTTTTATTCTTGAATCTTGTTCTTTGAAATCACCTCAAAGGATATACCATTCTCTTCAAGTCGCTGTTGGATATCTGTTGAACCAAACACAATTCCAGGTGTGTAGACTCCTCCTTTAACTAGGCTTTCGCGTTGTCCCAAGACTATCAAACCGCATTGAACAAGCGCAATCGGTGTGGTTATATACCCAATCTCAGGTCCTGAAATTCTTGTAATGATCTCCATGTCAGGCTTTGTGTTTCCTTGAGAAGCTTCGCTGTATCCACGACCTATGAACCACATCTTAAACGTAGCGCTTTCAACTTCTTCTTCACTCGGACCTTTCTTCTGAAACACACCAGCGCTAAAAACCGAAGGGAATTTCAAAAGAAGCCATCTTCCGAAGGAGAATTTTGAAAGTAGACCAAGGGATACTCCAAGTGTGATGTATTGGAATATCCCAAAGAGAGATTTGGATGTTATCTTTACACCGAAATGAGCTGGTTTGATCGTTGACCAGTATGCTTCTCTCTTCTGTATCTGATCAGGACTCTCGTTAACACCAGGAAGTCCAAGTGGTTTCTCTGTTAGAGTTGTGAGTGTTCTACGAACAACTACTGCATCAGCAGAAGGTAGCTTTAAAGCCCAAAGACCAATCTTCTTATTGTTTTCTAGAGCTGGTCCTTTAGCTGCAGGACCATGAATCTACAAATAGATTATTAGCCAAAGCCTAACTTACCAAGAATGTACAAAATCGAATTTGTTATATGCTAACTTACCGTTGGTCTTGGCCTTCTTGGTCTTGAACGTCTCAGTTCTTTAAGCTTATCTGCGTTAGCTACACCTAAAACCGCAGACTCATAAGTCCCAAAGTTTCCAGCAATTTTTTTGTCAGACTCCAATCTGAGATATGCTTCGATCTGGTTAGGAACTGATGGAGGTTCCCATTGTCTGGAGTTAAAGAGAAGACCCAATTCAGCAGGAATTGAATCAAAACCACATGCAGAAACGATTAATGAACCAGTCTCTTCAGCTCTTTCATGGTATTTAGCTTCCATTCTCTCCATGAACTCAGGTTCACCACTTATATCCAAATAATCACACCTATAGAAAAACAATGTAACAAGGAAACAAAACTTAACAAAGATTACACTTTTTCATCAAGCTAACAACTTTAATCATTCCTTAATTCTAATCAGAGATCAAACTTAACAAAACGAACCATGTAGCAAGCAAATGAAACTTAAGAAGATTACCCATTTTACATCAAGAATTTAATAGCAGCCAAAACTTGACAAGAATACACATTTTTCATCAAGAATTATTCAGAGATCAAATTTAACAAAAATTAACCATGTAGGAAGCAAATGAAACTTACTAAGATTGCACATTTTTTCATTCAATAGCATACAAAACTTAACAAGACTACACATTCTTCATCAAGAATTCAATGACAAACAAAATTAACAAGATTACACATTTTTCATCAAGAATTAATGGATTTTCTAACATCTTCAAGCTAACAACTTTAACCATTCTTCAAATTTAAGTATTTTCTCTTCTAGAAAGTGAAACAAGATCAACTTTTTAGGCTTTGTAATCAAACTTGTTTTAAGTATCACTGCACAAAGCTCATATGACAACAATCACGCGTTTTCAGAACTTGAAAAGCATCAAACTTTCCAGTTTGTAGTTCACTCGGTAACTAACACAATTGAGAAAACAGAGGAAAAAGACGAATTTACCCTGAATCAGCACATGCAGAGACGACAGGATCGCCATGGATACGAAAAGGTCCAACACAATTAAGGATGAGTTTGGTTTGGCTACAGAGACGACGAAGTGAATCAGGATCAGATGTATCCGCAGTGAGGATATCGACAGAGGAAGGAGGCGAGTTCGGGTGAGCAGCCCATTGGAGAGATTGGGTTAACCGGGTCGGGTTACGACCTGCTAAAGCTAGAGACTTTAACGGAGAAGACGGTGTTTGGAAGAACTTGAGAGCTTCTCTGACGACGTATTTTCCGGTAAATCCGGATGCTCCGAGTATGACGATATCGTAAATCGGGTTGGGTATTTGAGTTGGATCCATCGTGATCTGATTTTGGAGATGGAGAATCTTTGGCTTCGAGAAAGATATATGTGTAAAGAAGATTGTTTATGGAGCTGTGTGTGTTCACCGACGACGACGACCATTAATATAGTTACACGTCATTTTCGAGTAATAAATGCTTCCTTCTTGTAAAAAAAAAGAGGTAATAAAATCATCTGTTTTATCTATTTAGAATGATTGGGAGAATAATATTGATTTTATTTTATTTGATTGTCATTGTGTCATTGTGTCATGCATTCAAGCTTCTATCATTTATTGAGGATAAGGATAAAATTTTAGTTTCAGGCTATTTCTACTGATATTAATTTCTACTGATATTAATTAGATTACATGTTCTCTCAAAAATGTAATTATGTAAAAATAGATAAAAGACGGCACATAGTATAACTACGGAAATGGAAACTGACAACATTGTTTAACTAAATTCTCTTTCACTTAGGGTTTAAACGCATCGGATGTGAATACATGTGCATGTGCGAAAATTCTCAGAAACAAGCAGTTACAAAGCTATTTGATCACTGATTTAACAATTGAAAATTAGGGTAAAAATGCTTTGTACAATTCCACTTACCCTCCGTCCAATAATGTTTACTAAATTAGACTCAAAGTTTGGTTTTACAAAACCAAATCCAAATTGGTTTTTCCACTAAGAGAAAAAACCAAGTTTTCTCAATCATTTGTTCACTCCATTGTCGTCCATAAACCAATTTTATAAACTTCTAAATCTTAACAGTATAATAGTTGTCTGGCGTTTCTTTGGGAGAATTATATATCCGAATCTTGTAAATTTCAGTTCAAATGTACACAGGTTTTCCGATCAGATGTGATGTTTGAAGCCTTACCAATTGAAAAAGGCACAGTCAATTATTATACTTGTAACTTTTGTTGTTGCCTATACTTCCCTTGTGACAACAATCACTCCATGCAAAGGTAAAAGACAAAATTAAGTTTTTTATTTGAATTGAAAAAGGGAAATAATTGATTGAGGCAAATGTATTAATGTATTAATGCTTAATTTTCCTTGAGAGAGAAAGGGAAGCATAGAGAACAACTAAAGTTATAAGTTCAATAATTATCCTTTTTCAATTCAGATTGTTGGGTGATGCAAAGAATACTAGGCACATGTATCTTACTAGATGCATCATGAATACATTGATTTAACATAAAGCGTTTCCATCGTTAGTACATAATATTTTTTGGGATATGTATCATTAATTATATATTCTTGTAGATTAGAATGAAAAACATTTTTTTAAGTTTCATTCGTATAGATTAGAATTAATTGGTATTGCTCGAATTTGTGAGGTTTTATGTTCACGAGAGAGGTTTCTGGAAAGTACGTTTTTGTTTTTATACTTACAAGTTAATGTTTTTATTTGTGTACAAGCTTTAGACAATTTAATATTTGGCAAGTATCTTTTCATCATTTCTTTTACTTAGAATTTACTGTTTAAAAATATGTACAATCACATACTCATAATGTGTCATTTTATACTAATAATTTTAATTTTTATAGAAAAATGTACAATCACACACTCGTAATTTAAAATTTGTTGATATGCAAAATAAAAGCCCATACACTCTTAACCATGCTTGTTTCTAGTAAGTCCTAACTTTAGTTATTTAATGGTTTAAATAACATTTTAAACAACATCAGCTGGTTGATATTTTGATGAAAAGTTTTGCCTGGAACTATTAATTTCATCCTCACCAATTCCAGCAGTATGATGGTTTACACCGTCAACGACGACCAACAATATAGTTACACGTTATTTTCGAGTAATAAATTCTTCCTTCTTATTTTAAAAAGTAACAAAATCATATTTTTGATGTATTTGGAATAATCGGGAGAATAATATTGATTTTATTTTATTTGATTGTGTCATTGTGTCAGGCAATCATTCAACTTCTATAATTTATTGAGGAAAAAGATAAAATCTTAGTTTCGCGCCGTTTCTACTGATATTAGTAGGACTACGCGCTATCTCAAAATGTAGAAATGGAGAAAGAGATGCACACAGTGCAACTACGGAAATAGAAACTAAGAGCATCTCCATTGGTTGATGCTTAATGAGGGATACTTAGCATTTAATTTAATTACAAATAACTAAAATTAATGTTAAGAATTTTGTTAAGCATTTATATTATTTTGTTCCTCCATTGGTAAAATCTTACATGGGTTGCTTAAAAAAAATATAATTTTTTTTTTTCATATTTACAAATTCTTGGTAAGTAAAAATATTATTGCATTTATAAAATTTTAAACATACATGACATAAAAGTATAAAATTTATAGATATAAAAATAAAAAAACAGAAAAACCGATTAATTATAATCTTGAGTTCTAAATTTATTCCATATGTGCTCAACCAAATCTGCTTTCAAATGTTGATGCATTGTGCGATCACGAACTCGATTGCGAATGCCTATGATGTTACTGAGATTTGAAGGCATATCTGTAGAAAAAGTCAAATCAACGTGTGAAGTCCTATTTGCCTCTGTTTGTGTGAATTCAGATACATCAAACTGAGTGTATCCATCTCGTTCGTCTTCTACTATCATATTGTGAAGTATTATAGATGCTCGCATAATCATTCCTATTTTTACCTTATCCCAAATAAGAGCAGGGTTTTTGACAATGGCAAATCGAGATTGCAAAACTCCAAAAGCACGCTCGACATCTTTTCGGACAGATTCTTGATATAAAGCAAATAACGATGCTTTCGGACCTTGAGGAATTGCAATAGATTGGATAAAAGTTGCCCATTTCGGATAAATACCGTCTGTGAGATAGTATGCCAAATGATACTCATGTCCGTTGACCAAGTAATTCACTTTTGGAGCTCGACCTTCTAATATATCATCAAAAACTGGAGAGCGATCAAGAACATTTATATCATTTAAGGTACCTGGAGGTCCAAAAAATGCATGCCATATCCAAAGATCTTGTGACGCTACAGCCTCTAAAACGATTGTTGGTTTTCCTGATCCACGTGTATATTGCCCTTTCCAAGCGGTGGGGCAATTCTTCCACTCCCAATGCATACAATCGATGCTTCCTATCATCCCTGGAAATCCGCGTATCTCTCCAATATCGAGTAGTCGTTGAAGATCTTCTGGTGTGGGTCTTCGTAAGTACTCATCTCCGAACAAATTTATTATTCCTTCTACAAATTTTTCCAAGCACAAAATTGCTGTAGTTTCACCGAGCCGTAGGTATTCGTCAACCGCGTCAGCCGCACAACCATATGCCATCATACGAATTGCTGCTGTACACTTTTGTAGTGAAGACAGACCAAACCTTCCGGTAGCATCTCTTTTTTGTTGAAAATATGGAACATGATTGGAAAGACGATCAACAATACGCATGAACAAGGGCTTGTTCATTCTAAAACGACGACGAAATAAATTATGAGGATATGTTGGAGCTTCACTGAAATAATCGTTCCATAACCGGTTGTGTCCCTCTTCCCGTTGCCTTTCAATATACGCTCGTTTTTTTTTTTTTTTTTTGCTGCTTGACGATCAAGGTGTGTGTCAAACATATTTTCAAACTTTTTACTAGAAGCTTCATCAAAAAAGCGATCAAACTCTTCACCAAAATTTTCAAATTCCTCATCAAAAGCATTAGGTGAAGAAGAACTCATTGAGATGGAGAAAATTATGAAATGAAAATATGATAAAATAAACTATTGACTTTTTGATTGGGGAGATAATATATTAGAAATTGTGATGATTAAAAAAATTATAAATGTCGATCCTTTATATAGAAATTTCTATGCAATCAAGAAAAAAAGTATTTGTGGTGTACAACGATTCAAATAAAAGATGTGGTTTAGAATTTTTGATTGGAGAGACAATATATTAGAAGTTCTGATGATTAAAAAAATTGTAAATGTCCATCCTTTATATAGAAATTTCTATGCAATCAAGAAAAAGGTATTTGTGGTGTACAAAGATTCAAATAAAAGATGTGGTTTACAATTTTTGATTGGGGAGACAATATATTAAAAGTTCTGATGATTAAAAAAATTGTAAATGTCCATCTTTTATATAGAAATTTCTATGCAATCAAGAAAAAAGTATTTGTGGTGTACAAAGATTCAAATAAAAGATGTGGTTTACAATTATTGAAAATGTATTTGTCGTGTAGAAATAACAATACATAAGTTATGGTTATAAATATTCAAATAAAGTGGTGGTTTACAAAAAATACATGTTGAAGTTGGTACTAGATTACAAAATAATAGATGCTCTAAATCGAAGATGATGATGCATCCATGATGTATTCCATGATGTCCAAACCGATAACTGTAATAAATGAAAAAGAAACTCGTGAGAGAGAAAAACACAAACTGATAAGAAGGAAAATAACATATACTGAACTCATACTGAACTCACCTAACATAAAATTCACAGCGTTAGTACCTACGGCAAGCGCCATCAGGAATACGAGCAGGAGCTGCAGGATTTGTGAGTGAATCGTAATGCTTGTGTTCTCCACTGATACTGAAGAAAACAGAAAACACAAAACAGAGGAATCAAAATACTTGAACCCTGATATAATAAAAATTTCACCACTGGAACCACAAACTACATGTCATTATCTGAATCTCGATATAGGTAACATATGTAAATAAAAACAGAGACAAACCTAAATGCAAGTTCATCAACAACAGTTTTTCCAATTAGTTTTGTAATTAGTTATTGTGATACCTGTTCTTCAGGTTAGTGGTAAAGTTTGGGTTAGTCATATCCATAGCCGTCATAGGTGCCACGTTCTCAGAACCAACAACTGAAACAAACAATGAACCATCCTTGTGATTCTCTGAAAATTTGGACCATCCTTGTGGTAAATAAAAACAGAGTCACTTTCTTCGCTCAAGCTCACTGTCCAAAATCCTCCTCCAGTGCCTCTGAGAATCGCTGTCTCCGGTAATGGCCTAGCAATATGTTCCATGAAATCCACAGGAGCGTGAGTGAAACACAAGTGAGTTTGTTTGAAAAAAGTGAAACGAGTGAAAAAAAAAACCTCTGTATTGTGAAAACAGAGTTGTAAATAACTCATTACCGATTCATTACACAACTTAACTAAGACTTAATTATCAAGACTAAAATGCATACAAAAAAAACCGATTATGAAGACTAAAACAACATTACACTTAAACGACTTAAATGACGACAAGACATCAGGACAACATATCTTTGATTAATTTGTTTTTCAGAGCCAATTCCAATTCTGATAGTGGCTCTGTTTTTGCAATGAGATTCTCCAACATCTTATTCTTCGAATGCTGAGCTTTGCATACGAAATCCTTCTCCCTTATCTCCCACATGCTCTTAAAATCGGCAAGATCCTTGCCTTCTTCTTCCACAGTTGTGCTCTTCGTCACTGATTTTTTTGCTTTTCCTTTTGCAGCCTTGACACCAGGAGGACGAGGTTGATCTACTTCGACGTCCACATAGGCTGACTGTCCCGACTGCTCATCAGTCTTTCTTCTCTTCGATGACTGTGCAGATGAAGTTTCACCACACCATTTCTGGTCATGGCGAAGCTCCCTCCACGCATGCTCAAGGGTGAACTTCTTCTTGTAATCATTGGCGAAGATCTCATAAGCCAACTTCATCACATCATCATCATTCTGGCCACTTGATTTCTGTTTTGCTGCAGCCTCATAGCTTCCAACAAACTTGCATACGTGGTCGTTGATCTTCTGCCACCTTGCCTTACAATGACCCGGCTCTCTCTTTTCCACACCAGCTAGCTTAGGACTTCCACCATAATAATTTGCAATGCGTGACCAAAACGCATTGCTTTTTTGCTCATTCCCAACAAGAGCATCCTTACTTGTATTGAGCCACGCACTAATGAGCACCAGGTCTTCTGTGGGTGACCACTTCCTTCTTTCTCGACGCTCCTTAGGCTTCTCTTCATCGAGGCTTCGATCATCAGGGAATTGGCTACTGAAGACAGGTTCTTCGTCATCAAAGTGATAGATCAGAGGAGATGGGTTTTGTGGTATACTGGTTAAGAGATCCACAAAACCAGAACCACAATTATCCATATTCAAATTTGTGGTTAGGTGTTTAAATGAGAAGGAAGAGGAAAGTGGTTAAGAAATAAGAGAGAAAGAAGAGCAGATGTGATGGTTAACAAAGAAGAGCAGAGGAAAATGGTCTCGTGTTTATGTTTTAGAGACAAAGAGATGAATAGAGGATCGTGTTTTATAGAGGATCATGTTTAAATTTTTGACAAGAAGTTATGGTTTGTGTTAGGTTAGCAATCAATGATCAACAAGTTGTGGTTTGTGTTAGGTTAGCAATGAATGATTAAGTTGTAGACAACAAGTTGTGGTTTAAGTGTGGTTTGTGTTAAATTTTGATGTAGACTACAAAATCAAATCATTTTTATTTACTGTGTTTTGTCTTAAATTTACTAGCATTTATGACACGCTATTTCTATATACCAAAATACACTCAAACCTAACCTACATTTCTATCAAGCAAGTTTCAGACCTAACTAACCGTTCAAAACAACAACAATCAAACCAAACGGTTCTAACTATATTTAAAAACCACAACAATCATTTAGACATAACTAATAAAGAGTTAAAGCTTACCTTCATTCCAATGTACGATGTGAAGCTCCAAGTCATGTTGCCGTTGTCGTTGTTTCTGAAGCTCCAAGGAACCACATGCATCACCAGCCGTGTCCCAGATCTGTAGAAAAAGCAAAACTTTAGCTCTTGTGGTCAAGCAAAGAGATTAATACACATAAATTCTTAATTTAGTGCGTTTACAACAAAGTATCATTACAATCTTTTTCCTTGACAGTGGATGTTAAAAGATACGAGATAAGGTGTAGGAATAGATATAAATCAAGAGCTTCCAATAAGAACACTCACGGTTGCAAAGGATTAAAGTAAAGATGCAGCTTAGTTAACATCCATCTCTACATCTAGCTGGCATTGCCTCATGAACAAAATAAACTTTCTAAACTAGTTATCACAACTGAGGAAGAAAATCAAAATTACTTCTCCACTAGAAACTGTGAGAAGAGAAGAACAAAAATAGACTTAAGTGGAATAGAATAACGCATACCTGAGTTAACTGTCTGCGTTCATGATTCCCACGCAAAAGTGTGATATTGGCTGGATGTCTACACATTGAAATACAAGAAAAAGAGTGGTTTTAAGTTCACAGCAAAGTAAGTTAGGAAAAAATCTACAGAAAAAACTATAGGTCTACTTCCAATGGAGCATTGCATTGACAGCTTAAAGATCATTCTCAAGAGAACAACATTACACATTGAAAAAGACGGATGACCAATGGCATATATAAAGATAACTACATGAAAAAAACTTTAAGCAAAAAATTTACCTTGCTTTAAGAAGCAAAAGAATAGTGAAAACTTCAAGACTGTTGTAACCTCTATCAACGAAATCCCCCTGAGAAACATCCCCACAGAAAATTAAAACTATATTTACAATATAGATGTGTCAAACTAAAAAACGCTCAAAGACAGAGTCTATACCATAAATATGTAATTTGTCTCAGGAACATGACCTCCAGTCTGAAAAAGCTTCATTAGATCATGAAACTGCCATGGATGTCACCACAGACGGTAACAGGACTGTTGACAGGTTGCACATTAGATTCCTCGATAAGAATCTATTTCACCTGTAAAAGTAATTACCAATGCATCTTAGCAAATCATTTCCATCTTCAACACTGAACTTTCTTTAGTATATCCCCAAATAACTAATTCTTTAGTAAATCCCCAAATAACTATTTCTTTAGTAAATTCCCAAATTTCTTTAGTATCTTCAACACTAATATATTATCAACTTTTAATGTGTAATTACCAATGCATCTTAGCAAATCATTACGGTTAAATTTGGCTACAGAAAAAGTAAAGTCTAACCCTAATTTCCCTAGAATAAAGAATTGAATTTGTAAGTTCATTGGAGACATATCCGTACACCATGTCAATAAATCCTATGTTGAAAAGAGATAAAAGTAAAACCCTAAAATCTATAAACCAAAATGACAAAGGAAAGAGTAAGGTAGAGACCAGATTCGAAGTAAAGTTGCACAAAGATAAGAAAAACAGAGGAAGCTACGAATCTTCAATCAAAGAATTGGGTTTATAGATGCAACGAATCTTCAAAGAAGAGAGAAAGACAAACGAAGAAGAAGAAGAAGAAGAAGAAGGAGAAGGAGGCGTACGTATTTGCAGAGAAGTTGAAGCTCGTCCTCAGAGAGATGTTCGCCTTCTTTAACCTTGGATATCCATTGATCTAAATCCATGACGACGACGACTCTTTAACCTTGGTTCTTCTCAGCTTCGATATCTCCTTCACCGAGTCGATCTCCGATCTATTTGTCTGATCGACAAAATTGCCAAAATCGCCAAAATCGCCAAAATCGCCGCAGAGGAGACAAAGAGACAGAGAGAGTTGAGAAGATAGAAAAAATCGGGTGTCTGAAAAAAACCCTGATTTTTCGACACAGTAAACGCCCAATCACAAAGAGACACGTCACCTTAAGCACCGCTCCTTAAAACTCTTACTTAAGTGCCGGCCCTTAACATTTTTATTAGTTCTGATTTATTTTAAAGCATTATTGGGCTAAGGATCCACTAACATCTGCTAAATACCCACTGATGGAGATGGTCTAACAACATCGTTTAACCAAATTCTCTTTCACTTAGGGTTTGACTGGTTTAAACGCATCAAATGTGAATACAGGTGCATGTGCGAGAGTTTGGGAAGCGGGCAGTTGCGGTTTCAAATGTTACTAAGTGATTTGATTAGTTAACTAGCAGGTACAAATAGCGGTTAAACCAAAAATCACCAAAATAAATACAATATATAATAATAAAAAAGCTATAAAATAAAAAAAGCCATACTATCATAATAAAGAAAACACATAAAAATATATTAAATGATTATTCAAGAACAAATTAATTTCATATCACCCAAAATTGTATCAAGTAGTGTGACAAATTGCAAAATACTTGTTTGAACTCGTAGATCTTCTTAACTGACTCCATAAATACTATAAAGTCTCTTCAATGAATCCAAACGGTTTTTTACTTGGGGTCAGCTCAAATTAATTCTGAACTTGTTAATATTCTTAAGAAGATTTTCTATATGAAGACAACATAGAAGTCTTTTTTATTTGTCTTTCGTTTGTTTCTCCACAATCACCCATTGAAATAGTGAACAAATGTTTTAAATATCAGTTATTATTAATTAAGCGTAACATATGAGAAATTTTAGTAATTCAACGGTTAGGGTTTTGTTGATTTTTTCACATCTAGGGGTTTATTGATTTTATGGCTAACTAATGAATGAAAAAAAAGTAAATAAATCTTCAGCTTGGTTGGAAGCCATAACTTAAATAAAGAAAAGTGAAATTATGTTAGATAATGATTAGGATAAATCATAAGTTTATTATAAACCTTGATTAAAAAAAAATCAGCCGCAACCACAAAAACTACGAGCTTTTGAAATTTAGTGGTTTTGAGCGGTATAAAGGGACGCTACCAACCGCAACCGCACGTTTACTCACGGTTATGGGAGAACCAATCAAGTTTTTAGAAGCTCCAAGCGTCCGTTTACCGTAGAAAGCTGTGTTTTGTTGGTTTTTCTCCTATTTGGGTTTAATTATGGAAAAATAAAACTTTGGATCGAAATCAATTGATTAGGTTGTTATTGGGCCGAGAGTTAAGTGGAAGTATATAAAGTACCTTTAACCTAATTTTCATGTAGAAAAACATAAGAAAATAGATGAAATTTTTGCAGACAAGGGAAGGAGACAAACATACATGTTAGAGTTTGTTTTATACAAGCTTTGCGTATAAACTAAACTGAGTGAGGAAGCTTTTTGCAAAAAAATATAGCTAGATCGGAGTTAGTTTGGCACTCTGAGTGTTAACACATTGTATATAAAAGATCCTGACAAATGTGTATTTCTCCATCCTTGTCTATAAAAATTGCATCTCCTTTCTTATGCTTTCTCTCCACGAAAATTAGGACAAAAGTGCTTTGTATAATTCCACTTACCCCTCAGTCCAATAATGTTTACTAAATTAGACTCAAAGTTTAGTTCTACAAAACCAAATTGTTTTTTTCCACTAAGAAAAAAAATAAAAGTTTCTCAATCATTTTTTCACTGCATTGTCTTCCATAAACCAATTTTGTAAACTTCCAAATCCCAGAAGTATGATGCTTTTCCGGCATTTCTCCAGGAGAATTCTACTAACAAATATCCGAATCTTGTAAACTTTGATTCAAATCTACATGGGGTTTTTGATCAGATGTGGCGCTCGAAGCCACATCTAATGCTCTAGAAGAGAAAGTACCAATTGAAAAGGACACGATCAATTATTTTACTTATAACTTTTGTTGTTACCCTATGCTTCCTTTCTGATTGCACGAAAAGGTAAAAGACAATAATTTTATTTATTTGAACTGAAAAAGACACAAATTGATTGATGCAAATGTATTAATGCTTAATTTTCCTTCCTCTGAGCTTTTTCTTGAAAACTTGTGTATCAGCTGGTTGATATTTTGATGAGAAGTTTTGCCTGAAATTATTAGTTTCAACCTCCACAATTATCTTTGGAGAGAGAGAGAGAGATCATGATTAAACTATTTAACTTACTAGATGCAGCATCAATACATTGATTCACATAAAGTGTTTGCATTGCTCTGCCTAATATTATTTGGGACATGTATCATTAATTATGTATTCTAATAGATTAGAATGAAAAGCATTTTTAAATTTCATTTTTATAAATTAAAACTAATTAGTATTGCTGAAATTTGTGAGGTTTTATGCTCACGAGTAAGGTTTTGGTAAGTACGTTTTTGTCTTTATACTTGACAAATTAATGTTTTTCTTTATGTACAAGCTTGAGGCAATTTTAGTTTTTGGCGAATATTTTTCATCTTTTCTTTTACTTATAATATAATGGTTTTTTTTTAATGTACAATCACACATTCATAATTTTGACCGGTAGTGTGTCATTTTATACCAACAATTTAATGTTTTTATGTACAATCATACACTCATAATTTAATAGTTGTTGCTGTACAAAATAAAAGCTCACATACTCTGATCCAACCTGACCTAAACCCATATGGGTACGAGATTTATATAGACGGATTTACCCGCCCATTTATTTGATGGGTTGAAACTTATATAAACATACCAATAATTGTTAAATTCACTGGTTAAATAATTTATATGGGCAACCCATATATAAATTAAATATAATTAAAGAATCAAAATATAACATATAATTATAAAATTAACAACAAAGGGAAAATCTCTTAAATACCACTAAATTATGTTTATTTTTCATAAATACCACTAATTTTAATAACTTTCATCTATACCAAAAAATGACCACAAATTTCTTTAACTATGTAAATATTTTTAGGGTTTAGGATATACGGTTTAGGGTTTAAAAACCTTAAACCTTAAGTCCTAAACCCCTACTCATATCTCATAAAACTATATCTTAAATTTAAAATAGTGAACCCAAACTTAAAAAATTTAATTATAAACTTTATAAAATCAATTTTTGTGATTGTGGTATGTTTGGAAACTAAAAATTTTAGTGGTATTTTTGAAACATTAAATTAGTTGTGGTATTTTTGGCAACAAAACATAAAAGTGAGATATTTTAAGGAATTTCTCAAAAAAAAAAATTCAATTTAAATAAAAGTATTTATTATGAAAATAAATAAAAGCATCATAAAATATTAAAACCACAAATTCTTAAAACTCTAAAATGATAAAACCATAAAACCATGGGTAACTCAGAACTCTAATACTTGTTTTAGGGTTTAGATATTTTACATATTTATTGAATTTACGTTTTAATAATAACCCATAACACAAATGGGTTGACCCATAAACCCATTAAGATTAACCTATCAAAACCCATTTATTTATGAGAAATTTCTCAAAATACCACTTTTTTCAAATTTTGTTGACAAAAATAACATCATTAATGAAATGAAATGTTCCAAAAATACCACTAAAAGTTTTTTTTTCCAAAGATACCACAAACACAGAATTGATTTTATAAAGTTTATAATTATTTTTTTGAGTTAGGTTAACTATTTTAGATATAGGGTATATTGTTTAGGGGTAGGAGTTTAGATTTTAGGGCTTTTAAACCCTAAATTTTAAATCTTAAATCCTAAAAATATGTAGTTGGCGGATTTGTGATCATTTGTGGTATAAATGGAAGTTTTTAAATTGTAGTGGTATTTATGAAAGAAAAACATAATATAGTGATATTTTAAAGAATTGACCATTATTTATATAGGTATAAAAGTACAATCCAAACCTACTAAAATAATAAGTATGCCGAATTAACCCATGAAACTTGATCCATTTTGACATCCCTACATGCATAATTTAATATTTTTTTATGTACAAAATAAAAGCTCACACACTCTTAACCATGCTTGTTTCTAGTAAACCATAACTTTAGATATTTAATGGCTTAAAAGGTGTTTTAAACAAATATCAGCTGGTTGATATTTTAATGAGAAGTTTTGCCTGGAATAATTAATTTCATCCTTCACCAATTCCAGCAGTATGATGGTTTACATCATCTAGACAACCCCAATATAGTTACACGTCATTTTCGACTAATAAACTTTTCCTTCTTGTTTTTAAAAAGTAAAAAAATCATCTTTTTGATGTATTTGGAATGTTGGGGAGAATAATATTTATTTTATTTTATTTGATTATGTCATTGTGTCACACAATCATTTAAGCTTCTATGATTTATTGAGGAAAAAGATAAAATCTTAGTTCACGCTGCTTCTACTGATATAAGTAGGACTACACGCTGTCTCAAAATATAGAAATGGAGAAAGAGAAGGCACACAGTGGAACTAGACAACATTGTTTAACCAAATTATCTTTCACTTAGGGTTTGACTGGTTTAAACACATCAGATGTGGATGCGGGTGTAGGTGCGAGACTTTGCGGAAACAGGCAGATGCGGTTTCAAACGTTACTAAGCGATTTGATCACTGGTTTAGCAGTTGAAAATAGGAGCGTTTGCGAAAATTTTGTGATTAGTTAATTAGCAGGTATAATAGCCGTTAATCCAAAAATCATAAAAATTAATGCAATGTCTAATAATAAAAAAGCTAGAAAATTACAAAAGCCATACTACTATTATAAATAAAAATGTCCAGCATATTATTAAAGAAAACACATAAAAATATATTAAATAACTAGTCAAAAACATATTAATTTCATAGTTAAATAATTATTACTTCATGCATTGAATACAATTCATAACCCAAAATTATATCAAGTAGTATGATAAATTGCAAAATACTTGTTTGAACTCGTAGATCTTCTTAATTGACTCCATAAATATTATAAAATCTCTTCAATGAATCCAAATTTTTTTTATACTTGAGGTCAGCTCATATTAATTTTGAACTCGTTGTTAATATTCTTAAGAATATTTTCTCTATAGAAGTCTTTTTTATTTGTCTTTCGTTTGTTTCCCAACAATCATCCATTGAATAGTGCACAAATGTTCTAAATTATCAATTATCAATAATTAAGCGTAACATATGAGAACTTTTAGTCATTCAACGGTTAGGGTTTTATTGATATTTTTCACATCTACGGGTTTATTGATTATATGGCTAAAAAAATCAAGTGCAAAATCAAATATCACAGCAAAGGTATATATGAACATAACTAGCCATGGGTATTCGGGTATTTGTTCGGATTCGGATCGAGTCTTTTGAGTTTAGGGTTTGAGATATTTTTCGAGTATTCTTATATTTTGGATCAGGTTTGGTTTGGGTCTATGCGAATTCGGTTCTGGTCTGGGTATCCGGAATATTAAGAGAAAATAAAAAATAAATAAATTTGAATAAATTTGAATAAATTTTGGTTAAAATTGAATAAAAATTTACAAATATGAATAAAAATTTACGAATAATATAGTTATTTTAGATATTTTGACTATTTTAGTTTTAAAATAACTGATATATTTAGGCTTATAATTTTAATTTTAGATAATTAGACTATATTAAATCTAAATATAATTAATATTTGTATATATATCAATATATTCGGGTATTTTGGGTATCTATTCGGTTCTTGGTTCGGTTCGAGTTCGGGTTTGGTTTTTCAGGTTTAAAATTAGAAATACTTTTAGGTATTTCTAAATTTCGCATCGGATTCGGTTCGGGTATTTCGGGTCGGTTCGATTGGGTATTTGGATCCGGTTACTTTTGCCCAAAGCTAAACATAACTAATGAATGGAAAAAGGTAAATAAATCTCCAGCTTGGTTAGAAGCCATAACTTAAATTGAAAAAAATGAAATTATGTTAGATAATGATTAGGGTAAATCATAAGTTTATTATAGAACCTTGATTAAAAAAAAAAAAAAATTAGCCGCAACTGCAATTGTTACAAGTTTTTGAAATTTAGTGGTTTTGAGCGGTATAAAGAGACGCCACCAATCACTCGCAAACTTGTGGTTGCTGGAGAACCAATCAAGTATTTTTTTTTTATTATTCTTTATATTATTTCAAGACACCCATCTCATTTATTTGCACCGATTAAGTCTGTTAATTCATCTAATTGTAAGCCTTTTTAGCTTATAAAAACTCAAAACACTCCTGAAAGTTTAATCTTTCCATCAAAAGTCTGTCCAAATCCCTCCCTAATTCGGTGGGATCACATTAATAAATTCCTTTGTAATTTTGACCTTAAATGATAAACTTTGACCGTTAACACAATACTAATGGTCCAATTCTGCCCATTGTGCAGTCTTAACTAAATGAATATAAAATCTTCTTTCTGACGTAAAACAAAAACTAAATGAACAAAAGATTAGCTTTTTTTCTTTTCTTTTTGACTAACTGTATTGTTTAAGCAGCGAAAAAAATTGTATTGAAGTTTTTGTAGTCAAATTTCATCTTGTGATATAACATTGCCAATATAGTAAAACGTCTACTACTTAATAATAATATATTGTTTATGTTAAATTATTCATAGTGATATTAATTTACCTATACTAACAAAATTATTATATCATTTAAAATTTAGAAAAGTATGAGCTAATACAATTTAATCTAAACAAAATTAATGTTTTGAATGCTATAAATTTTGTTGTTCCTACTTGACATTTGATATTTGGAAGAAAACCAACACTTTTGAAATACATAACAATTACTATATATGCATTCATTTTGTTTTATTGTATTTTTGTTGTTGCATTCAAATAGACATATAGAAACTAAAAGGTTTCGCAGTTTCGTCTTGGTTTCGAGTATGTACTTTTTAGGTTGTGGTCTTGTTGCCCAAAATAAGTAACAGCATGGCTTTAGCAAAGGTATTTTCTGAGTATGGTGATCTTTCAGGGCAAATCGTTAATCTCAATAAATCTTCCATCACATTTGGATCCCGGGTATCAGAAGAGAAAAAATCAGAGGTCACAAAAAATATTCCAATTTAACATACAAGGGGTTGTGATAAATACTTTGGATTACCAGAAGAGTGTTCAAGAAAGAAACGGAAAATGTTTGACTTCATAGTAAACAAAGTCAAAGAACAGACCTCTGGTTGGCATCATAAGTTCTTATCCGAAGGAGGCAAAAAAATTATCTCAAGGCAGTTGCGTTGGCAATGCCTACCTATGCTATGAGTTGTTTTAAACTACATGTTTCAATTTTTGAGGAGATTGATTCTACATTATCTAATTTCTGGTGGGGTTCAGGTAATGGTAAAAGAAAGGTGTATTGGGTAGTCTGGAAGAAACTAAGCTTACCTAAGCGAGAAGGTGGTTTAGGATTTAAGGATATTGAGAAATTCAGTACTGCACTATTAGCCAAGCAAGCATGGCTAATTATGATGAATCCATCGAGCTTACTATCCCGCATTTTGAAAGCTAGATATTTTCCCGAATCCACTTTACAAGAAGCAAAGCTCCCACGAAAATGCTCCTTGGGATAGATCAATTCTCAATGGCCGTGACCTGCTTAATCAAGGCTTATGTTACCAAATAGGAGATGGAAAATCGATAATTCCATTCAAGAATTTATGGATTCCTTCACATCCACCATGTTCTGCATCTTGTACAAAACCTGATGTTTTCTCAACAAGAGGAACAATTTGTCTACAAGATTTTTGGCAGCCACGTTATAAACAATGAGATGAGGTTAACCTACAACAGTATTTTATACTTGAGGATGCAAACCGAGTCCAGAAACTATATATCCCTCACCATGCAAACAATGATAAAATCATTTGGCACTATACCAAAACTGGAGAGTATTCTGTCAAATCTGGTTATTAGTTAACTACTCATCTTCCAAGTAACAATCATCCGTCTCCACCGCCACCTGGAAATACGGATCTGAAAACAAAAATTTGGAAATCAGCACTACCACCAAAGTTGAAACATTTCTACTGGAGAGTTTATCGAAATCTTTGAGCACATGTTCAGAATTAAATAGACGAGGTATACCATAGATGCAACTTGTCAACGTTGCCATCAAGAAGTTGAAACAATCAATCACCTCTTGTTTCAATGCCCATACGCAACATTGGTTTGGCACAATCCTAAAGTGGACATTTTCAGCAATACTGCAGTATCCAATTCACTTGAAGATAGCATTCAAACAATGGTTCTTCGACTTTCATCTGTTATCTCAAGAGATAACCAAAATTTCCGTTCTGGATAGGTTGACAAATCTGGAAATCTAGAAATGATTTGATTTTCAACAAAGTTTATCATGATGCTGATTCAGTAATCATAAAGGTGGAAGAGACTCTAGTGGAATGAATTTCTGCTAATACATCAATACATCAACCTTCACCAAATCCATCTACTCATTCTCAACAAGTCTATTGGCAAAAACCCCTTATAGGACTTCCTAAATGCAACGTTAACGCAAACTATATACACAACAATAGTCATATTAGAGTTGGATGGGTTTTGCGAGATGAAAATGGAGTTACAAACTTTCAGGTTCATCAAAACTACGACAAGGTTTATGCCCCTCTTGAAGCTGAAGGAATGGCCCTCTTACATGCAACTCAATCACTATGGTGTAGAGGTTTGCGTAATGTAACTATGGAAACTGCAACGAACTACACAAACTATAAAACCTGTCTAAGGATATCTAGTTTAGGAAACATCTTTAGTATATACACCTAATAACTTCAATCATTATTCTTATGATAGCAATACAATATTCTTCTTATTCTCTATCTCTCATTATTATATCATGCGTCGTACTAAGCTATAATCTTGTAAAACTGATTTTTAATTATTATTTTTGTCATTTCAACTTTTTTCTTAATTAAAAAACATACTGTATATTGGTTTTCTTCTATCAATGATTAAAAAAAAAAAAGCGTTTAAAAGATTTTGGGTTCTTTTTCTTCACGATTTTTCATTTTATTTAATTTTCATTTATATAATTTTCATTTATATAATTTTTTTTAAAACAATTTCTTCTCCAAGGACAAAAGCATCCTCATCATCGCTCCAACAAAAGCATCAAGCTAGTTCGACCGCTGTTCTGATCCAACTCCGTCAAGAAAAACTTCTTCAGGTTCAGGTTCCTCACGCAAAGGTCCAATGTCCAAGATTAGCCCGTCTTCATCGACACCACCATTGTTTACGCTTCATATCGGTAACAAGTCGCCTTCTCAACTTCCATCGCATGTTCGTAATTGGATCTCTTTCAACACTCTAATTCTATTGTCAGTCTCAAGCCATAATACTTTGTTAAGTTTCCATTACCGCTTTGAGCTTGAGGGGCATACAGAAGGATTTAGAAGGCCTAGATAGTATTGCCAATATTGTGTAGTTATGATATAATTAATAATATTCACATATATTTGTATCTATTTTTTTTTTGGACAAACATACTTATATCTTTCTAGTTTATGAAATCTCTTTTAGTATATAAACATGTGTAACTCCAATCATTATTCTTATGAGAGCAATACAATATTCTTCCAATTTTCTAATATCTCATCATTCTAACATTTGGATTGTACACTAAATTAAATTGGTCTCCCATAAAAATTGTAAAGCCTACATAAATAATAAAAAATGCATGAATCTACACTAAATTAAAATTTTCTTTTGACTGAAGAAGACCCTTTAAAGCAATGCACTTGACCAAAAATTATCATTGTACAACTTTAATAAGCTTTAGTAGCAAACTTGAAGCCCCACCATCTGGTCGTCTTATAAATATAGATACCTTTTGATAACCCTGTTGTTTTGCACATCAAAGGTATTTTTAGGTTACAAAACCAAAAAAAAAAAAAAAAAGATATTATTAGGCCTGAGTGAGAACTATGTTTTGTTAAGACATCTCAACAACTTAGGATAGATTAGCTAACTAATCCACCTTAATTGTTTCTTGGCTTTCTAACTTGTCGGTTATGTCTTTTCTATCTCTCTGTCAGACAGGTGACAAAGCTAAATATGTCTTTTCTCTTTTTTTATTTTGCAAATACAAGAAAAAAAGGGAAAAGATTATTACCCAATTTTGGTCCCACAATTCTCTCTCTTGCTGTTTATGCGGTTGAGTTTTGCACCTTCCCTTGCCTCTCTTTCACAAGAAGATTCAAAAAAAGTTTCCTTTTTCTTTTAATAATTTTGTCATGTGATTGTTTTTATTCCTCTTTCCCTCCATTTTTTTCATCATCGTCTTCTTTGTGTCTCTTTTGTCTGCAATCCCGTTTAATCTTTTGGCCTAATGTGGGGCTGATTCCCCCATATTAGACCCATTTCCAAATCAGGAAACATATTTTCTATAACAAATGGGTTGCATTAGCTCCAAGAATGTTTCATGTTTAACGGACCAAGATGACTCACCGGTCCCTGAACCTGATTCGAACTCCACGAGCCAGCAACCTCGAGTTCTTATTGATCATTCTTTGGAGACGAGTCACAATAGCAGACGTTCAAGAAAATCAAGGAGATTGGGCGGTTCTGATTTGAGGATTGGTGCGAGCCTTGGATTGTCTCATAGGAGTTTAGAGGCTGAGCAGGCGGCTGCTGGTTGGCCATCTTGGCTTTGTTCCGCTGCAGCCGATGCTGTTCAAGGTTGGGTCCCTTTAAAGGCAGAGGCGTTCCAAAAGTTAGAGAAGGTAAACATATGGTTTCTTGTGAAGGAAGTTACCCAAAAACAAAGAAGTTACTCCAAAAGAAAGGACTTTTTTTCTTTTTTTTTAGGTTGTGTTGATGAATTTTGTTTGGTGTTTAGATTGGACAAGGCACGTATAGTAGCGTGTTTCGAGCAAGAGAAGTAGAAACCGGGAGAATGGTGGCTTTGAAGAAGGCTAAGTTTGATAATCTTCAACCAGAGAGCATTAAGTTTATGGCAAGAGAGATTCTGATTTTGCGGAAACTCAACCATCCTAACATCATGAAACTTGAGGGTATAGTCACATCTCGAACATCAAGCAGCATTTACCTTGTTTTTGAGTATATGGAACATGATCTTGCTGGTTTATCCTCTAATCCAGACATCAGATTCACCGAGGCACAGGTACCAACATAACCGCGAAATTTGTCTTTTTTTTTCTCTCTAAGGTTGGATGAAGTTTTTGAGATTCTTTCTTTTGATTTTTGTGTACAAGGTCAAATGTTACATGAAGCAACTACTTTGGGGACTAGAGCATTGTCATATGCGAGGCGTAATACATAGAGATATTAAGGCATCAAATATTTTGGTGAATAACAAAGGAGTTTTAAAGCTTGGAGACTTTGGGCTAGCCAATGTGGTCACACCTTCGAACAAAAACCAATTGACCAGCCGTGTAGTGACTTTGTGGTATAGAGCTCCTGAGCTTCTTATGGGATCCACTAGCTACGGAGTATCAGTCGATTTATGGAGTGTGGGATGTGTTTTTGCTGAGGTTCTCATGGGTAAACCAATCCTAAAAGGCAGAACCGAGGTAAAAGAATTTGTCCTTGCCATAATTTATTTTAGTAAACTTTTTGTTTTGTAAAACTTGTCAGAATGTTTTAGAATGGGATCAAAGCATATAACGGATCGAAACAAATAATATGACTATTTTAATTTCCCCCACCCAACTATCAAGAACTCTTATATAACTTAATAGGAATTTTTTTTTTTTTGAACTGGATCAAGAGATATAATGGATATTTTGTCTAGCACTACACTGAAAGATCTCTTACATAACTTGTATCTTGAATTCTTTTCTCAAACCCTTTTTCTACATTTGTTTTTTTTTTTTTACAGATTGAACAATTGCATAAGATCTACAAGCTTTGTGGATCTCCACAAGATAGCTTCTGGAAAAGAACTAAGCTTCCTCACGCAACTTCCTTCAAACCTCAACATACTTATGAAGCTACTCTAAGAGAACGATGCAAAGAGTTATCAACGAGTGGCGTTTATCTATTAGAAACATTACTTTCTATGGAACCTGACAAACGTGGGACAGCTTCATCTGCACTTAACTCCGAGGTAAAAGGAATATTTCAATCTCCCATTACTCCTTTTCTTTAACCTCTCATTTTTTTGTTTTTGTTTTTCTGATTTCTTTTCCTTTTTAGTATTTCTTGACGAAGCCTTATGCTTGTGATCCTTCTTCATTGCCTAAATATCCACCAAACAAAGAAATGGATGCTAAACATCGTGACGATATGCGGAGGTCAGAATTCTTCTCTTTAAGTACTTGAGTGTCTTGTCTTGTTTTGGGAAGAAGTATGTCTCAAAACAGTTAATGTGGTTTTGCAGAAAAAGAGCAAACCTTAAGCTGCGTGATTCTGGAGTTGGCAGGAAACATAAAAGACAACATAGACAAGAATACGATCCAAAGAATTACGCTAAGTTACCAATAAGACAGGTCTCTCTTACTCTCTTTAATTCTCTCTAAAACATCTACTTCAACTTGATTTCTTGAGTCTCAAGTAATCTTTTGACGTGCAGGACACGCTTGATGTTAAGAACATACCAAATGAGGCGTCTCGAGCCACAACAACAACACATGGAAATTACTACAAACTCTCTGATCTCCCAATGACCACAGGACCAGCGAGCGGTTTTGCGTGGGCCGTGAAAAGACGAAAAGATCCTGATAACATGTCCACTCTTACCTACTATCAACCTAGCTCAAGAAGCCAACTAAGTGAAACAAGTGTAGCTTTTGCCAAGAACACTTTTGCTGTGAACCTGAAACAAGACAATGACTCAGTTTGGGAGGTTCAGGGAGACAACAATTATGATGATGATGATGTTGTAGAGGAGGTTCCTAGTGAGATTAAGCTTAGCCGTATTAAGGAACGGCATGGATCACTTGATGGGTCTGGTTTGGATTTCAGCCAAAGAGAGGAGGATTCTCCAAAGAAAAAATTAGTAAGTTCTCTCTTGTTTTTGTTAAATCAATTTGCAAAATTTGGTTTGTAGATATATTTGAGGTTGAATGCTTTGTAATGTGTTGATGTTGTAGGAGCATCTACAATTTGGAAAACAGAGCATATCTGGACCGTTGATTTTTAAATCAGGAAAGATTGATGAGATTTTGCAAAGGAATGAAAGTAATATCCGACATGCTGTCAGAAAATCCCATTTCCAAAGGGGTAAATAAATTGATAGGAGAATAAACCGGAAATAACCAAATCACTTATTCACTTCTCATTCATTAAACCAGCTTTATTTTTTTATTTTGCAGGACAAGAAGACAGATAAACTGGAAAGTCAAACTACAGAGAAGACAAAAATCCACTTTTCATCGTTGTTAGACAGAAGAGGAAAAGAAAAACCAGAAACATAGCGGAAAATAAGTATATCCGATTAATATCCCAACTGTTTCTGAACTCTCTTCGTTTTGTGATGTGTAATAGGGGAAACACAATTTGCATATATAACAAAAAGTTTGTTCGACGACCAAAAAAAAAAAAACTATAAAAAGTTTGTCATTTAAATTAAGGCATCTTTCCCCTTTAAGTTAGTTTTTGAAGATAATTCTCATAATTGTTAAAACATTCGCCTCGTGCCTCTAAAATTTGAATAACATGATAAAACATTCGCCTAGTGCCTCTAAAATTTGAATACCAAATTCTACATACAAATATACCCTAACTTTTTTAGGTAAAACTACCAAAAACAGCACCCTTTGAAATTTTAATTCTAAATATAAAGACCCTTACTATTTTAAAATAAGACTTTTCCAGTGGACTCAATTTGGAATTATAATTTCAAAAAGACCCAAAATAAAAATTGTTCATTGTTTATAACATAATTTTTTTTTTTGTGTAAATGGTTCCCATATTTTGTAATTTTTGCTTAGGGTTTCTCAAAGTTTCTGAACCGGCCATACCTATTTCTAAAATAAATGAAATGGAGAAAAACCTAGAGAGTGAAGGAAATATTAAAAACTGTTAACCCAGAGTTCATGTTTATGTTATCCCTAGCTTTGCATGGGTCGAATTTCCATAATGGGAGATTTATTTTCCTCCAAAAGTCCAAGAGTGAGGAGATTGGGCTAGTGGACTAGTCCGTTATTGTTCACAGACTACAAAAAGAAAGAAATCCAAAATTTATTTTCAAAAAAAAAAACCCCAAAATCTTTGTATTTTCAAATAGCTAGAGAATCCTTGATCATATAATGTGCGCTCAAGTATAATTGTAAGCTCCAACTTTATCTTATTTTCTTGAACTAAGATTGTAAAAAGAGACACTTTGAGAGTTTTCAATTCATAAACGCAAGAACAAAACTGAGTTAAAGAGAGAGAGTATACAAGTTACAACAAAGGAGAAACTCAAGAATATGACTTTTCATGTGTTCTAATCTATGGTTATAAATGATATCATTATTACAACATTGGCAAAGACAACACACCACTCTTTCATGCACGACAAATTTGGTAAAAGAATTTCATTTTTTTTCCCGGAGTTTTCAAACAAGAGATTCTCCTTCTTCAGGGATTATAAGTGTTGGAATTTGACCGTTGTCGACGAAGTCAATCTTGCTTAATCTTAGACAACATAAGACTTTTTCTGGTAACTCCTCTTGTTTTTGAGCCTATTTTACCAAAATAAGTTTTAAATTCTCTTCAGTCTTCAACAACAATAGTGTCTTATAAAATATAATAACAAAAGCATTACCTGAATAGTCAAACCGAGATCAAGAGTTCCATTTTTAAGTCGATCTCTAAATGCTTCAAGCCCTTTTCTTGAAATGTAGCTAAACCGATGCACGTCCAAATCAATCTCAAAGTAGTTAGGTCCCTGAATAGAGAGAGACCAAACCGATCAAGATTATGTGGCCAAATGGTGAAAAGAGTTTGATGTTAAGTAAAATACCCTGAAGAAGTTGTGTTGAGGACGTGAAAGGACAGGTTTTTCATTGTAAGCTTGTATAAGCTTCTTTTCAGTAGAGTTAAGATTGAGCTCCTCTGGATTAACTAATCCGGCTATGATTTTAAGCCTTTCCCGAAACGCAACAAAATTGTCTTTTGCAAACCCTTTATTTTTCTCCATCTCATCTTCCACTAGTTTCTGCAACAAACCATAAAGTAAAGATCAATGCATGCATGTTTCTATTCAAAAAAAAAAGATCAATGCATGCATTCACATAAAAAGTAAATAGTGTTTAGGTCTTTGATGGTTGTTAACCTTGATGCTATCTTGATATTGTTGAGAGATTTCTTTTTCGAAATTTTCTCGTAGTTTAAAGTAGAGTACAATACTCATGCCTTCACCATTACTATCACCAAGAAACATTGCGGCTGGATAAGTTGGCAACTGCAAAAAAAAGAATCATTGTATTCTTGAAACACATTAATTTTTCGAGCGATAGGAACTTCATTTAGTATTTTTTACCTGGATGTTGACAATCAAAAGAGCAGGGAGATTTGCCTCGGCTTTGATGTTAGGAAGCTCAAGGTGTTGAGCTATATGATCAATCTTCCTTGGACACACAAACAAGTCAACACCAATTGGAGTGTATGGACATTGGCTTGGGGCTGGGGATTTTCTTTTATCTCTACAAATTCATCATTGTTCAACAATTTAAATCCACTTTGAACCGCTTAAACAAAAAATATATGTAAAAACAGTGAAGTTTAGGAATGTACTTGAAATAAGTTTCGCTACGTAGTTTAAAGGTTGAAGGAGGTATCTCACACCAACTTCCTGAGGATTGCTGCTTCTCTTTCGCTAAGCACGGAATGGTGAATCCGGCTTTTGGACGGTATAACAATCTCTTGGATGACCCTTTTTATATAACAAAATTACATGCTCACATCACAATGCATACATATTTGCAAGGCTTAGTGAAAACTTGACAACTTACTATGTTCTATAACTTCTTCACCATCGCATGATCTCCTCTTGTATGAAACTCGGTATACCGCAGACTTTCTTTTCTGAGATGTAGGAGAGTTTAATGTCTTATCGTTGAAACTAACCGTTGGCAACAACCGGCTCAAGTTGGATTTCAATGTTTTTTCTTGAGAGTTGGGTTTTTGTTCCTTTAAACCTTTAAAGCTTCCATAAGTATGATCCAATAGTTTCTTCTTGTTTTTTCCAGTGAGGATAGACAAACCTTTAGGATCTTTGTATGAACCTTTACTCATAAAGTTTTCGGTTTTGTTACCGCTATCAAT
Source organism: Cardamine flexuosa (assembly GCA_963555745.1). Classification (NCBI taxonomy): domain Eukaryota; kingdom Viridiplantae; phylum Streptophyta; class Magnoliopsida; order Brassicales; family Brassicaceae; genus Cardamine; species Cardamine flexuosa. The sequence continues at coordinate 24,657,434 of OY743215.1, forward strand.
CTTCAAGTAACTCTCATGGTACTCTTCATAATTTCCTTTTTCATCAACAATGCATGAAGAAGCCTCAAACTGAACCACATGACCATTGGGGATATTACTCATTACGCCACCCTCTGACCAAATATTATCAGCTGAAACAAATCAAGATTTTATCAAATGCTCAATACCCCCAAAAAAACCGAATATTACTTATGTAGATTGTCATTTACCTTCATGTGGGCTAATAAAGTCATCATCTGAGTCAGAAAAAATACTTAAAGAATCAAACCATGCATCTTCTTGAGAAATATCTGCAACAAAAACCGAAAAAATCCAACATTTTCTTCAGCTATATTTTCTCTATATAAACAAGAATTCAATTTTCACAACTCTCTTCCTAATGACACTCACCAAAAGAGGTTCGCATTCCGACATCACTTAGCCGTCTAATATCAGATACTTTAGAAACGTGCTTGGAGAATCTGCGACGGCATTTCCTTCGTAGCCTAATTTTTCTTGAATGTGTTGACATACATGTACCCATTTTTTTAATTTAAAACCTGCCAAAGACAAAAACACATCAGGTTTCTAAAAGAAACATAGCACAAAATAAGACACGCCAATGCTTTAAAGTTTAAAATATTTCTCCATGACACAAATACCGTTCTTCTCAAGAATGTATTTAGGAAACAAGATTTGAACAAGCTTGTGACAAAACCATCAACAGATACTAAGACGTGACTTTATAGTTACTTTTACATTGGATCAAGTCATTGCTTGACTTTGTCATGAACAGGTATATCCAGCTTAAAGCATCAAATTACAAGATTCTTTCGAATATAATATATTTTAGCCGTCCGTGAAAAACATTAAAAAGTAGTTTAAAGTAGGAGGTGGGACACAAGATGATTTAACAACACAACTTACTTGAATGATACATGTAAGAGTTTTACCAATTCAAATTCTACAAGTGGATGTTTATCAAACAATACTTATGAAAAAATTGAGATTGATTCCACTAAACTATTTGTTCAAAAGGGCCAAAAAATTATTAAGCAAACATAACTAAACATAATTAAACACGGTTTTATGCACACTAAACCAAGCCTTGATGCTAGAAAAGCACACACCACTTTCATGGGGTCACACAGTTTGGAAGGAAACGCAACGTATAATTCTTTTATAAGTAAAATAATATATATCCAGATTTTGAATTGATAGAAACGTTACAATCAGAAAAATACTGAAGGAAATAAGACATAATCAGATTCATGTATAACAAATATTCTCATAAAAGTACAACAAACAAATATGGCAAGAAACGTCAACATCATACGCAAAAAGGTTTTTTTTGGGGGCAAAAAGGTGAAATTAAGATTGCAGAAAATAGGGGAAGAGAGTTTTACAACAAGAAAACAACTTTTGTATAGATATCTGCAGATTCAATGAACTTTACATTACATAACACATAGAACATGCAATGCATAAAAAGATCATGTCGACTATTAACTGAATTATAAGAGATCCAAAAGATGAAAATCAGAAATCTTTTGAGGAAATAATAATACAAAGATCATGCAATGATTCAAACCCACAATGTGAATATCAAAGTTGAAGATTATGAAAACATACAAATCTGACACTGATGAAGTTTGAGTTTGATTGAAAAAGTATATATTTAAAAATTTACCTAAAAAAAAAAAGGGAAATTCCCTTATGTTGAAGGGTGGAGTTTCCCGGTCTATACGGAGACAGAAACAGAGGGAGAAGACAAAGAACTGAAGAAGAAGAATCGGAAAGAAAAGGAAGAGAAAGCCAAATTAGATTGGTAGGGTTTTTAACCCACGAAAACTTTCAATATACGGGTCGGGTCCTACTCCAAATTAAATATCGGAGAGAAATTTTTTTTCCTTTGTAATGCAATTAAATCCATAACTTTATAAAAGCCACAGTTTTATGGCAACAAAATTTAACAAAAATTAGAGTCAAACCCGCAATACACTACGGGTCAATATTTTCTTAATTACTATAATGAATGTTTATATTTTGTGGTTAGATTTCCAGATAATTTATAAATTATTAGATTTTGTTTGTTTAGTTTTTATATGTAATTTTAACTTCTTTAAATTATAAAATGTTAGTGTTGTTGGTTAGTTGGCATAAATTTGTGTAAATAGTTGTTATGTCGAATTCTTTCCCACTGTCTAACATGCTAGCAAGATCCAAATATTTGATTATTGTAATAAATTTATTAAATATTTTAGAATAAAATAAATAACATTTTAAATTAAAATATTTTAAATATTCTATTTTTAAGTAAATGTTATAATTTTATACAGAAAATCTTTATATTTTCAAATATATCATATATTACATTTCATCAACTATATACAATTATTAATTTTTATATATATTTTATTTATTTTAATTAAAATTAGGTAGTTTGCAGCCGATATATCAATTTGCGGACAAAATCTAATATATCTGCAGTCCACTATGCCCTTGTTTGTGATACTCGCCTTTTAATATGCATAAAAGTTTATGTCTATACTCGCCATATGTTGGATTTACTTGTATCTATTCCGCAAGTCACCGATCCGATTGAAATCTCTACCGATGTGAGATATTGAATACATATTTTTTCCTTATTGTTTGAGTTAATATATATCTGTTTATAAAAATTCAAATCACAACATATGCATTAAAAATCTATAATTTTATTAATCGTATGTATTATATAATAATTTAAAATAATTTGAAAATAATATCAAACAAAAATGATAGTAGAATCATAGTTCATACTATTAAAATTACAATATTAGATAAGGAAAACATTGTAGAGAAATATTAGATAAGGAAGAGATTGTACGAAATTAATTGATTATTTATTTAGAAAAAAGATAATTAATATTAATAATTAATAATAATTACTTTAAACTTGTTTGGATGTAAGTATAAGATAAAAAATGTTTGGTAACAGAGATATTCCCAATTTTGTACTTTTTTTTAATAGTATAAGATGTCTACTTAACAAAAAATGTCTATTTAATTAAACCGATATCCAAGGTCTGGAAATACCAATCTTACAATACTATATGGATGCGGAAGATGTTACTTTCATTAGATGACTGTATATTAGTAAATTATTTAAATATGATAGGTTAATTTGACATTTATAAAATCTGAAAAGTAAACGGTCAAATCAGGATACGAGTTAGATTGGAATATGATGGGAACACCCACTATTTCCCCACCAGAAGTATTGTATATCGTCAGATGGAGCCCAAACTATGATTCCAATCTAAATATCCATCAAGGCAAAGTTTTATACCTATTTATCCATCAATTGAAAGTTCGAAACTTATCAACCCATCATAAGTAAAGTTCCAAACCTAAAATTCCATTGAACCGTATTAATGTTGTTAACTGGTTTGAAATCAAGCCTTAACCATTTAAACCAAATTATGACCCGATTAGATGTAGTAAACTGGATTATGACCCGATTAGAATCCATAAATATCAAACCAACCCAATTAATCAGAAATCACCCAAAAAAAAAATCCCCAAACCGAAAACGTTCAAACCCTAGAAACCTAGAATTCAAAATTGATAAACCCATAATCCTAAATCGAAACCATAGCTATCTAAATCGAGAGTTTGATGGATTTAATTCCTTGGGATCAAATCCCAACAGAGTTAGATGACGAAGAAGAAGAACGCAATGAACTGTTCATCGAGAATATGGTTCACGAGTTCAGAGATGAATCACCAATGGAGCACGATGTCTATCCTGAGAGTGATAATGAGTGGAATGAAGACGTTCAAGAGTGAGAGCATATGCATATAAGACGTGGTAATGGGATACTGTACAAGAAGCAAACGTTCTTCAATGGAGTTGCTTTCAAAGAGTGTGTGCTCGACTATGCTCTGAGAACTGGCCGGAATGTGACCCAATACAGGTATGATAATGATATGATAGGCTTTTAAGTATCTAGGTGGTGCTGATAAGGGTTCACGTTGTCTATGGAAACTGTATGCAACAATGTAGAGAACAACGGTCTTTGTAGATGAGCATACATGTATTTTTAGTGGAGATGTAGACATTGTTAAGGTCCATGTGATAGCTAGGATGTTTCTAGATATGATCAGAGATGAGCTAGAGTACTTTATGCCTTTGAAAATTGAAGAAATGATTAAGGAGAGATTTGGAATCAATGTATCTAGGGCTCAATGTCAAGCTGGTAGGCTCAAAGCATTGAAGTGGATAGAGACAGAATATGATCATCAGTTTGTACGTCTTCAAGATTATGCTGCTGAGATAGTAGCTAATAATAAGGGATCTACTGTGGTGGTTGATACAATTAAGAATGATGAAGGTCAAGATGTCTTTAATAGGTTCTATGTTTGCTTTGATATCCTCTAACGAACATGGAAAGAGACATGTAGGCCTCTACTAAGACTTGATGGCTGCTTGAAAGATAATATGAAGGGACAGTTTTTGGTTGCTGTAGGTAGAGATGCAGACAATGCTATATATCCAGTAGCATGGGGAGTTGTTGAAGTCAAAAATATTGAAAATTGGACATGATCAGGTGCTCCTGCTGTTACCTCAAGATTAAATCAATAGAAAGCAAGGTTTTTAAAATAGGACCGCCCATCAATTCGCCATTGTTATTGGATGGCTTTTCGGACCGGTCTAACTGGTTAGATCGGTTTAACCGGTTAGATCAGTTTAACCGGTTGGACCAGGTTTTTAATATTTTTATTTATTTATTAATAACAAAAGACAATTATAAAATCTTCAATATCTCATAGTAGTTATCATGAAAAAACACCAAATAAAAGTCTTATTTTAACAAAAGACAATTATAAAAATCTTTAATATCTCATACTCCCTTTATTTCAGAAAAAATGATTTTTTGAGGGTTTCTTGATATTTCAGTTGATGTTGTGATCTATTTAATGTATTTTTCCGTTTTATACTATAATTAATTAATAAATAAATGATTATTGTATTTTTGGAAAACAGAGAAAAACTAAAAAGTTCCACTTTCTCATTATAATTACTTTTTTTAGTAACAATAAATTATTATTCATCTTACCTACTTAATGGGTTTTTTTTGTCTTTGCCCTTTTGTCATCATATTTTTTTAGATTTTGAATTTAAAAAATGGTGATTATATTTAAACTAATAATAAAATATTTTTAGTTACTTTTTCTTAATATATGTGAAATTCTCAAAATATCATGTATTTTAAAACAAAGGGAATAGTAGTTATCATGAAAAATCACCAAATAAAAGGTATAAATAAATAAATAAACAGACTTTTAATCCACTAAAATTTTCTTAAACAAACAAATAAGAACTACGAAATTTCCAAATCTTCTTCTATTCAAAAGTATATATCTCGTTTTCTTAAGGATATATATGTTCTTCACTTTGACCAACTAAAACAAAAGATTTTAAAAAATTGCATATCGTAACTAGTATATCATAAATAAATGATGATGTACTTGAACAAAATATTTTAATATTTTAAGGACCTTTGATGTTTTGCTTCATTGAAAAATGAAAAAAGAACAAAATCAATAAAGAAGTGACGGTTGTCATTTAATGATTTAAATTAAATTAAAACTTAAAAAAAAAAAATCTTTTAAACTGAGTAAACCGGATTTTAATATTAACCCGGATCACCGGTTTTATTGAGTTTTAATATTGGGTTTATCCGGTTTTGCTCAAATTTGGTTTTTGACCTTACTTAGACTTGGCTTACACACTGGTTCCCGGTTGGACCGCTCCGTTCGGCCGGTCCGTTCGGCCGGTCCGTTCGGCCGGCCCGATCCGATTTTAAAAACATTGACAGAAAGTTAAATGTGATAATATTTGTTAGTGATGTGGAATAAATGAGGAAACTATTAATCATGTACAGTAAAACCTCTATAAATTAATAATATTGGGGCTAGTGTATTTTTATAATATTTTATTAATATATAGAGATTATTAGATTATAGAGGTGATATTTATGTCAAAATAGCATTTTGAGACCAAGTTTTTTTATTAATTTAGCGAGGTTACTACTGAATCGAGTATTAATTTAGGGAAAGTTACTAGAATAACCCCAATTAAGGGTTTAATTGCTAGAATGACTTATAAATTTTTAGGGTTAATTGGGTTTACTTTCATGTCAAAATTACCCTTTTAAATGTAAAAGGAAAGTAAATATTTTAAATATTTATTTCCATAATTTTTGGATCTAGTTGTAACAGATTTATTTTGTTTATGACAGATTTATATTAATGGTTATATTAAACAGTTACGACAGAGTTTTATTTTCTGACAGATTAATTTTACTCCACAGACTTTCTTTGTAAAACACCACAGACTTTCATAATTTACGTCAATTTTGTGATTATTTCTGACAGATTTTTGTTTTCCGTGACCACAGACTTATAGTACTCGTAAAAAATCTGTCAAATGATAACAAACTTTTGCACCAAAAATAAGTACTAGAATGACGTCTAACGATAAGAGAATGTGGTTATGTTATGATAGATTTTTCTCATGTTACTAAAAATCTGTCATTTGATAACAGATTTATGTTGTATATTGATAGTTTTGTGTTAATAAATTTTTTATATGTAATGACATATTTGTTTTAATTGATCACAGATTTGGTTTTAGTTAACAAAAATCTGTCGTGTTATAGCAGATTATATTTTGTAACAAAGAATTGCCGGAATGACATATGGTCGTAATATAAATTTAACCATGTTATAACAAATTTATTTTATGTAATGACAGATTTTCTTTAAATTATTATAAATCTGTGGTTTGATAGCAGATTTAATTTTCAAAAAAATAAATTGCTGGATTAACACATAAAGTTCCAACATGTGACAACAGATTTGTTGTTTTAAATTTTATGATGACAGACTTTTTAGTATCCTAGTTGTGACAGATTTTTATGAAATTAGACATTAAATGTAAATCCTAGGGTTTTCTTTTCTAATAACGGTTACCTCTTTTTTTTTTCTTCTTCCTCTTGCTTGTCGATCACCTGTGTATCATTATTCCGATTTTATTTTTTTCTATTTTGATTCATCTCACAATTCTTTTTCCTTTTTGGTTAATCTCTTTAACAATTGGCGTGAATCACACGTTAAACTGTTTTGTTCTTTGTTTTTTTTCCTCACCACATCGCTTTTCTCAAACTGCTGTCACAAAACGTTGGTGGATTCGATCAGATATGGATCAAATTATTCTTGTGTGCGGCAATTGGATATTTGAGAAAAAGAGATGGTTGTTTGTGATTGATAACAAAAGGGGTTGTCGAGTTTTAGAAGGTAACCGTCAAACCAGTTTTGATGATTGCATTCGAATGGTATATGAGGATTATGGGCTGGACAATAGTGTATGTGATGTCGTGTTGAGCTACAAGCTTTCAAAGAAGTTGTCTCAGCAATTACCGGGTGATACACCACCGGTTTTTATTTCTAATTCTTGACAATTGCATGCTTTCTTGGGGTAATTGCAGACGGATAATATGAGACTTTGCGTTGAAATGAAGGAGAAAGTAGTGCTTGATTTGACTAGAAAAGGAAATAAAAGAGCACAACATGATTCAGATGGAACAGACTCAGAAGTTGAAGACGTATTGTGTCAAGATGAGGAAGATCTTGAAGATGATGAAACCAGATTTGATTACTGTGATGATTCAGACGGAACAGACTCTGATGATGAGAATTTTAGCTCTTATGGGATTCCACCAGATGAAGAAGAGAAACCTAACCCTAGTTCACCAAAGAAAAAGAGGATTTCAAAAATTCTAATTGAAGAGCTAAAGGATAACGATGCTAAGTTAGACTTGTCAAATATGGATTTGGCTGTTGGTCAATGTTACGATACAAAAGATCATTTGGAGACACGATTGAAGATACTAACAGTGGTACATAAGTTTGATTATTATGTTGATCGGTTGTCACCTTTTTTACTCATTGTCAAGTGCTGGGTAAGAGGATGCACGTGGAGGGTAAGAGCAAAAACATTAAGAGACTACCCAAAGTTTCATGTGCGTGTGTTTGTTTCACAACATACATGTTCAGTTACAGAGTGCTCTGGGCGTTCCCGACAAGCAACTCATCAAATTCTTGGAGCTGTGTACAAGGATTTTGTAGGTGGAGTTGGGCCCAAGGTATTGCCAAAGCATGTTGTAGAAACATTGAATAAACGCTTTCAAATCAAAGTATAATATTAGGTGTAAATTTATGTTGTTTCATTTTTTGTTTAGTTTGATGTAAACATTTAATTTTTTTTTTGTATAGATGAATTATTGGAAGGCATATCGGACGCTAAGATATGCTCGTGAATTGGTCCGTGGTAGTCCAGAGAGTGGTTATGAGCAGCTACATACTTACTTGTACATGATAAGGAGAGAAAATCCTGGAACATTTACGCGACTAGAAATTGATGAAGCTCAGAGATTTAAGTATTTGTTTCTAGCCTTTGGTGCAAGCATGAATGGATTTCCATTCATGAGGAAAGTGGTGGTTGTCGATGGTACATTTTTAAAGGGAAAATATAAAGGGACACTTCTGACTGCAACAACTCAAGATAACAATTTTCAGATTTTTCCAATAGCTTTTGATGTGGTTGATACAGAAAATGATGAATCATGGGAATATTTTTTCAAGCAACTCAGTTTTGTGATCTCAGATGACGAAAGCCTTGCCATGATTTCTGATAGGCACAAATCAATTGGGAAAGCAATCAAGGTGGTTTATCCAAAGTCCAGCTGGGGAATATGTACTTACCATTTGTACAAGAATATATTGGTTTGGTTTAAAGGTCGGGAAGCATTTGGTTTGGTTAAAAAGGCGGCAAATGCATACAAAGTTTTTGATTTTCAGACAACATTTGATCAGATTGAAGCGTTGAATCCTTCACTCCATACTTACCTTGAAAGAGCTGATGTGCGATTGTGGACACGTGCACATTTCCCTGGTGATAGGTACAACTTGCTTACAAGTAACATTGCTGAATCAATGAATAATGTGATGTCCCATGCTAGGATTTTCCTATTGTGGAACTGTTAGAAACAATTAGGTCAATGATGACTAGATGGTTTTCTGATCGAAGGAATGATGCATTCAAAATGAACACATCTTTAACACGTGGTGTAGAGAAAATTCTCCAGGTTTACTTTCTAATCCTAATGAACATTCGATGCTAATTCTTCAGGTTGGTTTTCTAATCCTAATTTTTTTACAGAGCCGTGTAGGGTACGCTAAGCTACTTAGTGTACAAGATATATATGCATATCATGTACAAGTTACAAGTGGATCATCGCTCTATGTTATTAACTTGAAAGACAACAAATGTACGTGTCGCATGTTTGACCTGGAGAAATTGCCTTGTGCACACGCAATTGCGGCGGCTGAAAACAGGAAAATTTCTCCAATTTCATTGTGTCATCCTTACTTTCATACACGCTACTTGTCCAATTCATATCCAAGTGCCATCATGCCAAGAGATTTTGCAATACCCGGAACATGTGGTCAACAAGGTTTGTTTACCACCAGTACCTAAACAACAACCTGGAAGACCAAAGAATTCGAGAATTAAATCTGCATTGGAGATTGCAATGGAAAATAAAAAGCCACGAAAACAATACACTTGTGGTAATTGCAATCAAGTAGGACATAATCGGAAGACATGTAATTTATAGACATCTAGTATGTTTATTTCTCTTGACATTTCTCTTGACCAATAGGGGTTCTAAAATTTTTTTTTTTTCTTTTAATGTAAAATTTATTTTGTTACAATTTAGAAACAAATATTTTATAAAATAAAATTTATTTTAGAATTCATAAAATTTAAAACATATGAAATATAGATATTGAAATCGGTCTGGATACAGTTGAACTCCAGATGGTTCAATAAAACCATACGGAGTTCAGCTATAACCAGACGGAGTTCAACTATAACCAGACGGAGTTCAACTATAACCAGATGGAGTTCAACTGATTTCTATTTTTAAGGCGATCATTTTAAAGTAGCTTCTAAAACTATGAGATAAAATAACAAGCAAGGCGTAAAATCTGAAATTAGATAAATACACAAGGCATACGAGGATGCATAAATGTCTAAAATTCTAAAAAAAGTACAAATACAAGAATACAAAAAAGAGAAAATACACATAAAATCAGCAATCTCAAACTATGGAGAATCAGTGAGGTGAGGGATTACAAACTCTTTACCAAGACCTATACTCTGCGGAATGTGATGTTTGTACTCCTCTCCAACTTCGTCGAATAGGTCAGTGGCAAGTTTGATCCGAATAGCTGGTATGTTCTTATCACATAGCCCTTCGAATGGTTTTCCAAGGGATAAACATTCTATGTACTTTAGAGCAAACACACCACAATCTCCTGGATTTTCATTCAAAGGCACATTTGCCTTCACTTTTCTAACTTCTAACATCGCATAGCTCTTCTTACGAACCGCCTCATCATCAATCACTTGACTTAACAATGCGGGGATCATTCGCCTTAAAAACATGCATTGTAAGGCCAATGGAGTATCCCTCACCATGCTTGGGATGCTATCGTAGATGTAAATCTTCTTAGCCACCAAGTTAATATCCATAGCCACCCAATGATTTTCATTGACAAACAGACAACCATATAAATTATCAACATCAATGAACCACTTCTTCCCTGTCGATGGACCAACCGGAGCTACACCGTTGAAGTGATTCACGTAGAAGTCCCTAAACCTAAAGTTCTTATGCGATGGTTCAAACTGTGGCCAATCTCTAAACAATGACGTGATCAAATCTTGATCCAAGAATGCAATGCGTTGATTACGGAACATAGATGGATGACGCATAAACCTTTTGTGGAACATAGTCATTGCATGAACCATGTGCTGCATTAGTAAAAAACAACATAGTCATTGCATGAAATCATAAACAATCTATAAACAAGTTTGCTATTTACTTACATGGTTTTTCAACCATCCATAGTCCATAGTTGGCCAGTCCAACCTTGGAGTCATGATCTGCCAATAAAATCGAACATCTTGATTGGAGGTACGAAGAGGTTCTTCCCTGTAAATGAAAATAATTTATGAGTATACAAAAGCAAACAATGACTATTAGAAGATCTAAATTATAAATTTTTAGAACCATACTCATCAAGCTGCAGGAAATCTGTAAGCTTCTTAAATTTTTCATCATTGGCAGGCTGGAAAATATCATAGACGATATTAGGAGGGATTGCATCTGTAATTATCCGCTTCACTGTAGAGTTACCAACATATGGGTACTTCTGAGATTCCGCCAAATGTGGGACTCGCTTTCCTTCTGCCGCAGCTCCATTCAATAACTTCCCTGCCCTTTCAAGTGATGCCAATGACTTACGAAGTTCCTTACTAGTTATCTTTTGATCTGGGTCATCCAATGTGTCTTCAGAACTTGAAGCCATTTTAGTATTTGCAGCAAAAACTTGCTCTGTTATATCTTCTACATCCCCAACAGCATCATCTTGAATCTTCTCCTTATTCTTCTTATTACCGCAACTTGTCCCCATAACCTTTGCTTTGTTCTTCTTCTCAATCTTGACAGCTCCTTTCACTACCTTCTCCACATTATCTTTCTCAACATTATCCTTCTCAGGAGCCTTTGTAAAAACTTTCTTCTCACGTAAAGGAAGATCCACAGATATATCGGTTTCATTCTTCTTCTTATTGCTAACAGTATATACCTTCTTGACAACTCTTTGAACAGGAAATTCATCCTGTGAAGTCTGATTCAACTCAACAATCCAAGACTGCACATTAAAACCATATTAGTATCTTAAACCAAATCAAAAGTTATACTAAACATCAAACAATACACTTACAGGTGCTTTACTCTGCGCCTCATCATCATTTTTTTTTCTGTGAAGTAGCATCCTCTGGTACAACCGTGGGTTTGGCAACGCAGTTCTTGGTAATTTAAAAGGGGGATTTTCCTTGGGGGAATTTCGAGGACGCGCTTTCGGACACCCGTTCGGTAGTTTACTTCGGTTACAACACTCTTTTGATTCTTTCAAAGCTCTCTCAACTCCATCAATCTTCTCACAAAGCTTCTCCTGTAAGGCATTCATTTTTTTATCAACAAATGCTTCAAATTTACACTCCATACCGTCTATTCTGCTGCTCAAAATCTTGCCCCAATCTGAAATCATCCCATTCACTGTACCCATCATCTCAAAAATTTTTGCCAACCTTTTCTTCTCATCTTCGATATCCTAGGAACAATAATATGTTACAAAAATATTGTACTTGACATCACTATCAACAATAAAATGAATTTTTTTTGTATAATATTCAAAGGAATAAAAAAAACTAACCTCCATATGTTATTTGCCAATCGTCTCCTTCATTGCATCATTTGCTTCTTCTTCTTCCTTAGAGGGTGCCTCTTCTATTTTTCTCTTCTTCTGTCTAGTTTTATGCTCACCATCCTCATCATCTTTTACCATTCTCTTATTTTTTGTCTGAGAAACTCCTTTGGCACCTTTCCAAGCATTTAAAGACAAATGATTATGAATGATATCATTAATCAAGTTGTCTAGCTGTGGGTCTTTGTTATCATCCACGTCACCCCATATTGGGTACATGTTCTCCTTTGAAACTGGAACCCTGGAACCATGTGCCTTACACGAACCTGCAAACAAAAAAAATCACAGAATTTGTTACGCTAAAAGAGCCAAAAATACAAAACATGAAACTCGATACGCTAAATATTAACCTGTCCGTGCAACTCCTTCTCCTTAGAGATGAATTTATCAAACTTGATACGTTTACGACATGATTGCCAAACAAGTATTGGCACATCACTCAGAACTGATCTTCTCAGCCCAAACAACTCACCTATCCCAGGAACACTCTCATACACCCAAACCAACATTGCATGAACAAATCCGCGTATAGTGTATGACTTTTTGTCGTAGTCAACAATCTTGACTGAATCAACTAAACTACTAAAAGCCACGCGTCCCCATGGATATTTTTCAAAACTCACTGGATCAAGAACTCTTTTAGCGCTAGCCAACGGGATTCTAGATCCACTATGTAACCCATGCACACATATAGATAAAATACATAACCTACAAACCATCATCCTCTTCTCTTTACTCCACGTGCTGCTAAAATCAAACACCTTCTCCAATTCAGAAAACTTGGGACCATCAGAGGTTGTTGCTATATTCATTTCTTCCCAAAAATCTATGTGATACCCATCAAAGTTGTTTGATGGGTCAACTGGATCACAATTTAAACTTGTTATGTAAGCAAACTCGTGTAGAGAGAATCTGAGAGGTCTACCATCTATCAAAGACCAAATCTCATGAATATTGTTGACTCCCAGCTGATGAGTAAGGAAGAAATGAACTGTTTGCGCAGACCATGTGTACTTTAATTCAGCAAACTTTATAAATACTCCCAGAGATGAGTTCTTCAAATCCTCCCACACATCCAACCCTAATCCTTCTTTCAGCAAACCAATTTTGGACCTGAAGCAATTATGGTTCATGCTCCTATGTTGTAAAGGAGATTTCCCTTCTTCATAGAGGCGAGGAGCATACTTGATGACTTGACTCGAAGACGCCATTTCTAATCATCGAAAAAAAAAGAGGTGAAAATTTTATTAGATTATGTAGAATTTTCAGAACGAAAATGTGTCCAATAATTACTAACAAATAAGCAGAACAATAATCTGTCACTTTGAAGAAAATTGGGAAAAATCTGTAGCTACATCAAACATTATTTTTTCCAAGAGCGGGAATTAATTTACAAAAAAATCCTAAGTCTAAATGGAAATAGAACTAACCCGAAATCAACAGACTTAAACTCCAATTGATGATGACATGCAAGATCTGCAAAAAAAATGAAGAGGATAATTGAAATTAACACATAATTTTTGAAAAGATTGACAAGTTTTGGGAAAAATTGGGATTCCACAAAGTGTCACAATCGACAAACCTCACGATTTTGGCTCTGCTAAAAAGACAATCGTCGTCGTTCTTCGAGTGGATGAAACCAGTAACGGATTTAAACGGAGGTGGGTATCGGGATTAAATGGAGGTGGGTATCGGGGTTAAACGGAGGTGGGTATCGGGGTTAAAGGAGACGAATTATAATAGGTAGAGAGGTTAGTGACAGGATTCCGGTGCCGTTTATAAACAACTCGCTGGCGATTTAGTGACAGAATTCTGGCGCCGTTTGTAGATGCCGATTTGGTAGAGTTTGAAAAAAAAAATTGATTTGCGATTTGAGAAAAGGGAAAAAGAAAAGAGGACTAAAAGTTACTTATTTCTTTTTCTATTTTATTTAATTTTTATATTTAAAATTCAATTAAAAACTTATGAAAAAGGTTAAATAGTCATTTTACCATACAATTGTGTTAAACTAGTAATCCATTTCAATGGGAAGTTAGTCTAGTAATTATTGCCAAGATTGGTGTTAATCTGGGCAAATTTCAGATTAATTTATAGAGATTTAATTGTATTTTTTTAATATTCTTTCGCTTTCAAACTTAGACACTATCAAACTTTTCGTCATCGACTAGTAATTTCCCGACAAGGTCAGAGTTTACAAATTTAGATGATCTATATTGGAGAATGCCTAACCATTTAAAGGAACATGGCACAGCCAATTGGTTCCCTCGGATACTATGATTTTTGTGGAAAACTAGAAATACAAAGTTATTTAAAGGCAAACAAACTACATCTCATGATACTTTAAATCGAGCTATTATTGAACATTTGGCTTGGGAGGTGGCACAAGTAAGCCCAACAGAGGATGTTATTAATATGGAATTGTTGGAGGTAATAGAGGATGTAGTTACTACGACACTTTGATGTCGGGCTGATGGCTTTTGGAAGGCATTTGACCCTACTACAAGCCTAGGTTGGATATGTTTTCAGGGAGATGATAATATAAAATTATTGGGTGCAAAGTGTAATCGGAAAATGCTTTCACCTATGCATACAGAGTTGCAAACACTATTGTGGAATTTGAACTCTATTCTATCAGCAAGACTACCTTGTAATGTTTTCGAAATAGATTGTGCAGAACTTGTCTCATTGGAGCAATTTTCAGAGGAGTGACCAGTTTTCTCCAATTAGCTTGATGTTTTTACAATCTCCCGTATCCCAAAATCGTGTAATGAAAAGGCGGACTGCTTAGTATGTACCTCTAGAGTTATATTTTCAGATTCTATGTTTGTAAACATTTTTCCTCTAGTTTGGACTACCAATGATGGAGAGTGAGTTTCTAATTATTTAATGTTTGGTTAGAAGAAAAAAAAAAAAAAAAAGACTACAGCTCAATTTTCAAGTTTAATGAAAGTAAAAATATTAGAGCATCAAGTTAAAAGCTCAATTTTTGTGATGTTAATTGAAAATTTGTGTGGGAGTTTTACCATGTAACTGTTATTGGAAAATTATACGAAAATACATATTTCTACTCTTTTGTATTCTGCCATTTAAATATATTTTGATGTTTTATATGTTACTTGGTTAGGACCCCTCTCATTGACGCATTTCTAAATTTAAAAATAAATAAATTTAAGTAAAAACATTATATTAAAATTTTGTTTTTAATAATATATCTTTAATTGTTTTAGGAAAAGAACAAAGCATATTTCTATAAAGAAAAAGTTATATATGATGTAAAAATAAATTTATATACGTAAAGTTTGTTTTTCTATATTACTAAATTAATTTAAATTTATATATTACAAGTCCATTAGAAAAATATTATAATTTAGATCACATTTAATATAGTTTAGTTTTATATTGTCGTTATATTTTTAAGATATGGAAAATGGATCGGATGACCCATGACTATATTCTCGCTCATATTTTAGCGAGACATTATTCCGGTAAAATTTTCATCGTCCCTACACTTCCCTTTGGTTCAGATATTATATCAATTTACAACCAAATATACTTTACCTACCGAACCTTCATTTACCTTCTTTGTGCTCGATTTGGCTTCTTCAACCTAACATCATTTACCATCTCTCGATTTTTTTCTATCTCGGGTACTTATGCGATAGATGAAAAGAAATTTTTTTGCCTAATTGAGATTTATCAGGCATTTTTTTGTGATTAGTAAAAAACTTACATAATCACATTAAAAACGCAATTAGGCGATTACACATGTTACCAATCAAAGCTTCTATCATTCATGTAACACTTAAACAATTAGTATAATGAATTAGGTTGGACTCTACTCAATCAATTTTATTTTGAAAAAAATTGAAACATGTGAAAATTTTCTATTGGATCATAAATAATATGAAATTCAAAACAATAGAAAATGAAAATAATTTTTAAACTTTTACAGAAATAAAGTAGAGTAAACATAAATCTATTTTTTTGGGGTTTCGTTGTTGATTAAGAAAACAATTTAGGCAATAGTTAATTCAAATATATCTTAAAATATATATTTTCTAAAATTTTAGCATAAAATCATTATAGATATAAATGAATAAAATTTAAGAATTTATTTGAGTTTAATTTTAAAATCTATTTTTCAAACATATTCAAATTTATATATGTAAAATTGAAAGTAAAAATTATCTAAAAGTTTAACCTAATTTATTATAGATTTTAATGAATTAAATTTAGGACGATTTCTAAAATGGATTCTTTCAAAATTTATTTTCAAATTGGGTCTCATAAGAAGAATTTTTGAAGCAGTAGAGGTCTGCGTTTGAAAATAAATTTTCAAAGGGATTCATTTTTTGTACTTAATCTTTAAATTTAAGCATTTATTTGAGGTTAAATTTTAAACATATAAACTTGTTTTAAAACATGTTTAAAATTATATATATAAAAAATGAAAGTAAAAATTATCTATCTGATTATTATATATATAATTTTTTGGTTTTCTTTTTTGATTATTGAAATCATATTTTTACATGTGTCATAATCTAATCAATCAATCGACACATCTCATGATCTTGTTAATTAGAGTTTTGACACGTGTCAATTTCTGGTGAGTGTAACTAAATTTTATATAATAAGATGATACGTTTCAATTTCTGGTGAGTGCAACTAAGTTTTATATAATAAGATATGATGATTTTAATTTTTAAAGGTATTTTAATAAGTAAATGTAAAGTAAAAACGCATCAGAATCCTTTCAGATATGAGATTTATTACCAAAATTACTCTTAATAAAATTGTTCTCATATCTATATAGCGAGGGAGTTTTATGATTTTTTACCTTAAATTTTGTTTTGCCTCTAACTTATGTTATGTTTTACATTTTTCTTTAAATGTATTATTTTTTCTTTTTCTTATTGGACCGAATATTAAATTTATATTTATTAGAAAAATCTACAAAGATCGATTGGACTTTTTGGGCCATGATTGATAAATTATAAAAATGGGCTTTTCGTAATGTCGGCTATATATGAGTCAAAACCCTAATGGAATCGTAATTGTTCCTCTAATATCATTTGACTCAAGCGGCAAGTCTTCGAATTGGAAAATGAGAGATTATGAAACACTAGGTCCTCAATCGGAGAAGAACATGGCATTTTTTCATGACTTGGTGGGTTCTGGATTCGCAGTGGTCAATGGTTTAAGCGTATACGATCCAACCAAAGGATCCATTATGGAAAATATGGGCATGGAAGGTCCATGGCCACTGGATATCGAGCAAAATAACATGGAGCTCACTGTCTCTGGAAGCCAAAAGTTAAACGAATCATTCTTCTTGAAAAGTATATTGCTTGAGAAATCTGGTGATACCATTGAATTGCCTACTTTGACTATCAGTTTATGCAATTATGATATAATTTGGATTAGTGTGTTTAATTATGAATCTGATAAGTAGGTTTTCATTTAAGATGATTTATTCAATGGTTCTTAGAATATATATATCTTACCCGAGGTTATTTTGTAGTTTGTAGAACTTATGAAGTATGGAAGCCGCTAAAGATATCAGCTTACTAGGAAGAGCTTATAGACTATATGAAAGAGGAAGAGAATATCCTTTAAAATAAGAGTTAACAACGAGAACATGTCAAGGTCAAATTTTTTTCTTCTGAAGTTTTTTTAAGAAATTATTTTTGAGTCATTTTTAATGCTAATGAGGCCTCGTGAGAACAATAATAATTATGTTGATTGTGTTTTATGTGGTTTTTAAAAGGATTCTCATCAATATAAAAAAGATAAATGATAAAAAGTATAAGAAATAAATGAAAATATTTTTAAGAATCCTCTTGCTAAACTATTCTCACACATGTTAGCATGTTAGTGGTTTTGTGTTTTTATTTATTTATTAAAAATTTAAATAAACAATTAAATTAAATTATATCTTAAAATTATATATTCAATAGACTGAGAATTTATACCTAGTGCATATGCTTTTAGTAGAGTCTCTTAATGAGTCTTTCACCACTAAAATAACGAAAAGCAATTACAAATTCAGAGAAATTATAAACAGTCTTGCCACTTGTCATCACATACTTTGTGTAAATTATTTTAATTTAGTACTAATTATTCAATTAAATCATAATAAATATATTAGTATAATAATACTGAGAGAGATTAGTGGGTTTTCTCACAAATGCAGATGCCCTAACCTCTAAATCATGAAATACACAATATCTTTGGAGATTCTATTTATTACAATTTACTGGAAAAAAAATTTGCCCAAGTCATTCTCTCTCGATTCAAATGTCTGGTGTGAGCTTTTCGATAGTATTCTATTCTTTCAAAGTAGTCCCTCAATTTTTAATATTTAGTGGAAAGAAGCACTAAGAAGACATCAACAGATGTAAGTCAACTCAAAACTTCATCATATTTCTCACATCGTCTTCTTCGTTTTTCTTCAACAATCTGATTCAAATCAAGTTGTTCTTTGATGGGTGATTGAAAAGTTTCATTCTTTCTTACAAAACCCAGACTCGAATTTTCTTGGCTTCGTTTCGATCTTCAAATTCTGAATCCGGTAAGCCCAATTTTTTATTTCTGAGCATTATCAAATCCCTTAACTGACTTTAGCTCCGTTGGTGGAATCATGCTTTTTGGTTTTAGCTTTAGCGATTTCGTTCAGTGTTTCCATGACTCAATCTTTGCAAATGTAAAAGTTGTTTGTTAGAACTGGAAAAGTTTGCTAATGTAAATTTTGTGTTTTGTTTGATTATATTTAGAACTGAAACTGTGATTTTTGTTTGTCTTGTGATGAAACTGTCATTGGTTTAGAATTGAAACTGTGATTTCTGCTTCTTTGCGGTAATTTCGTTCTTTCATAGTAAAAAGATACTGAATTTTCACTAGTTGACATCCATTTTGACTTATTATTATATGTTATGAATTTGATTTGTAGGTGGCATCAAAGGTTCTATTGTTTTGTGAATTTGAGAAACCTGAAAACACAGGTTTGAAGAAATCTTTAATTGATGAAGACGAGTGATTTGGTATTGGAATCATTTGGTGCATGATTGCTTCTGTCTCTTCCAGAAGATGCATTTGCTGTTATCTCTCGTTCTCTTTCTCCAAGAGACATTTGTTATCTAAGCGTATGCTGTAAAAGTCTTTGTGAGCTTGTGGATTCAGAGAAGGTTTGGTTTGTGCAATGTGAAGTAGTAAAGGTTCTTCCTTTATCTGAAATAGTCCAATGGCGAGTTGGGATCTCTTCTTACAAGGCGCTTTGTTGGTGTCTTGTAGAAGTAGTAAAGCCTCTGGTTGGGATATGGGTTCAGCAAAGCCCTGAACTTAGGATTTGGGTTTTTTATCTGTTGTTGGGTGCCGGATCATTCCACAAGAGGTTGATCCTTTGGAGGGTCGAGTTATGTGGTCACCAGTGCTTGAGATAATATGTGGTCTTGACGGTTCTTTGAAGTTTTTCCTCCATGGTAGAGGCAGAGAAGGCAGATGCTTGTACCTGGGAAAGAAAGAGGTTCTGTTTCCATTTTGCAATCTAGACTTTAATGATAAAATGAAGTTACTCGATTTAGTGACTAGCCATATAGGTATACATGTACATGATCTATCAAGTGAAAGGTTATTTCCCACTTCGAAAGATGATGATGAAGTGAAACCATGCTCCTTAAAATGCACAAGTTTGGTGGGAATTGGAAGCACATGAACATGGAGGAGGATGAGTTGAGTTACATTCCAACTCTGGTAAACATAAATGAGAAGAATGACACACAAAGGAACAGCTTTAGTAGGTATTTGAGCAATAGCATTAAGCATATTCTCGGAAGGTTTACTTCTTCAAAGATCACGTCTTGTTCGAATCTCCAAAGCTTTCTTAGTTCTGGTGATGATTCCTTAGGTCTTAGTCTCAAAGCTTCCAGTATTAAGCTGTCTTCTGACCGAGGTTGGCCCGAGGAAGCTGTTACGCCCTTTATAAACTACCACTTGAGAATCCTATCACTAACCATGCGTATGTAGGTTTGTGGGTAGGAACTTTTTGCTGGCATCCAGGAAACTGTAATCAAGTAAAACCAGGAAAGAAGCTTTTCATAGTGATGATCTCTTGTGAAGAATCTGAAGATGGTAGTGGTAGTGGTGAGAGACTTCTTATAGGGACAAACATACTTGAAGGCACTCACTATGGAATGCATCCTAAAGGTTCTGCAATATTTTACGTAAAGACTGATTCACCGTCCTTTGAGATTTTTCCTTTTGATGATACAAATGGAGAAGAGTTTGAACATTCTTACGCAGGAGAAGGTACTTCAAAAGGATATGGTTTCCGATATCCGGGTTCCAAACCGGGTATGCTTTTCGGAACATGTAAAGGTCTTCTCATGTTTGTTTGGAAAGATACTAAAGTTGCCTTCACATTGCAAAGACTTGACCTTGGAGAGCTTTTGAAGAAAGGCTTGTGTGTACCACCGCCTTTTGATATCAGTGTTTTGAATCTCTCTTTTAAAAAAATTGTTAAAGTAAAGTGGAGAAAATATATATTTTGAGTCTTTGACCCTTGTTTTCTTGTGTTTATTTTTAAGACTGACTTGTATTTAGGGGTAATGTTTTTTTAATCATTGTAACGAATGTTTATATTTTTTGGTCAATTTTCCACCTAATTTATAATTTTTTAGATTTTTTTATTTAGTTTTTATATGTAATTTTAACTTTGTTAAATTATAAAATAGTAGTATTGTTGGTTAGTTGGCATAAATTTGGTAAGTAGTTGTTATGTCAACTCTTCTTCACTGTCCAACATGTTAACAAGGTTAAAGTATTTGATTATTGGAATAAAAATAATAAAAATATTTTTAAAATAAAATAAATTATATTTTAAATTAAAATATTTTTATATTCTATTTTTCTATTAAATGTTATAGTTTTATATATATAATTCTTTATTTTCAAATATATCATATATTATATTTTATCAACTATATATAATTATTAGTTTTTATATATAGTTTATTTATTATTATTAAAATTAGGTAGTTTGCGGCTGATCCATTAATTTGCAGACAAAGTCCAATATATTCGCAATTTGTTCATGATACCCGCTTTTTTTTAATATCCATAAAAGCTTATGTATACCCGCTTTTTGTCAGATTTACTTGTACACATTATGCAGATCACCGATCTGATTGAAATCTTTACCGATGTAAGATATTGAACACACCATTTTTCCTTATTGATTGAGTTAATATATGTCTTTTTATAAAAATTCAAATCATAACATATGCATTAAAAATCTATAATTTTATTAATCGTATATAATATATAATAATTTAAAATAATTTGAAAATAATATCAAACAAAAATAAGAGGAGAATCATAATTTATACTATTAAAATCACAATATTAAATAAGGAAATGATGGTAGAGAAATATTAGATAAGAAAAAAATTGTAGAGAACTAATTGATTATTTATTTAGAAAGAAGATAATTAATATTAATATTAATAATTAATAATTAAACAATAATTACAATTTATTTGGATGTAATTAGAAAATTAAGAGTGTTTGGTAACAGGAATTCTCAAATTTGTATTTCCTTTATATGATTTAAATGGTGTAAACTATCGATTAATACTTTACGTTAACTATATTAATGGAAATATTTAGAGTAAAACTTCATTGACTGTATATAAGTATTGTCGTGCATATCTTTTTGTCAGTATGTCATTAGTAAACAGAAATTTGAGTATCTTTAAAAGTAAGGGTGGGTAAAATAAGCGTAACCGAGAAAACCGAACCGAATCAAATTGTAAATTAATATTTCGGTTCGGTTTTAGTTTTGCTTAAAAATCCATTTGATTACTATTACTGAAATTATTTTGGTTTCAGTTCGATTTGGTTAAAAACCGTCCATTCAGTTTTTTGGTTTTCTTAAATTTTTAATTACGTATATATATACTTATATAATAGATAAGTCATAAATTTAATAAATATTTTAGTTAGCTAACTAGCCTAACTTCAAATAAACTAAACTTTTTTCATAGAAAATATAAATAGTTATAGAAAAACATAAAAAAAAAAATTTGACGGATACACTCGTATATATAGTATAGGATCAGAATTACAATTTTGATTTTTATCAAATATCTAAAGCTATATCAGGAATAGATTTTCATTCTCTTTAAACTTTTCAATTTTCACTCAAATTGATTTTAAATTAATGTATGTATATGTATATAGTCATATACGCTTTGATTTTTCCAACAAGAGAAACATATTAAATCAACAATGATGACACTATGTTCGTATGAGTTTTTTAGTCAATAATTATCTTTGTTGTTAATTTGTTATTATTATGTATGCCAAATTGAAACCTTAATATTATTTTTTCCTTATGTTGCATAGTGAAACTCACTTAGTTTTGTGAAATAATCAATAAAAAAACAAAAACCCAAACCGAACCGAATTAATTATGGTTAAAATCGTAAATCGGAGAAAACCAAACCGAACCGAACCATATTTCAATCGGTTTGTAAATGGTTTTATTTTTTATAGAACCGTAAAACTGAAAAACCAAAAAAACTGAACTACAACCAAACCGTAAACCGGAATGGCCACCCCTACTCAAAAGCATTGTTAACAGGGAATAAATCTTAATAGTAGAAATTTTTTGTTTTATTTTGCGAAGGAATATAAAATGTAACAGCAGCTTTTTTTGTAAATTAGTAATGAAATTTGGCGGAAACAAAACCATTTTACATTGAGTTAAAAAAAAACAAAAACATAAAAAACATTATGAATGAATGGGCTTTTTCATAATGGGACTAGTTCTACCTATTTAAAGGCTCAAATAATATTATATTCTTTCAAACTAGTCCCTCAATTGTTTAATATTTAGTGGAAAGAAGCACTAAGAAGACTTGAACAGTTGCAAGTCAACTCAAACTTCAAAGTAATATCATATTTCTCAATTCTCACATCGTATTCTTCGTTTCTCTTCAACAATCTGATTCAGATCAAGTTCTTCTTTGATGGAAATTGAAAAGTTTAATTATTTTTACTAAAGAACCATCTTATTCAAACCCAGACTCGGATTTTCTTGGCTTTGTTTCGATTTCCAAATTCTGATTCTGGTAAGATCTTTGCTAGTTTACTGCCAATTTTGATTCCTGAGAATCATCAAGTTCCTTAATTGACTCTAGCTCCGTTTGTGAAATCAATTTGTAGGTTTATCTCTTTTGTGATTTCGTTGTGTTTCGTATGATGCTCGAATTTGAACTGGATGTTTGCAATTGTAAAAGTTGTTTCTTAGATAACATTTAGAATGGAAACTTTGATTTCTGGATGTTTTGTGTAGCTTATTGGCTTAGTTGAACAGAATTGATTTTTGGTTTGTTCCGTAGCTCTCTTCATATGTTCACAAGTTAAAGCTAATGCAGTACAATCAATTTTGAGTTCATTCTTCTTGGTTATGAATTTGATTTTGTAGGTGGCACCAACGGTTCTTTTGTTAATGAATATGAGAAACCTGAAAACACAGGTTTGAAGAGATCTTTAATTGATGAAGACTGAAGATTTGCCATTGGAATCATTTGGTGCATGCTTGCTTCTGTCTCTACCAGAAGATGTAATTGCTGTTATCGCTCGTTTTGTTTCTCCAAGAGACATTTTTAATCTAAGTTTATGCTGCAAAAGTCTCTGTGACCTTTTGGATTCAGAAAGGATTTGGCTTGTGCAATGTGAAGTAGTAAAGGTTCTTCCTTTAACTGAAATAGTCCAATGGAGAATCGAGATCTCTTCTTACAAGGCGCTTTGTAGGTTTCTTGTAGACGTAATGAAGCCTCTGGTTGGGATTTGGGTTCACCAAAACCCTGAACTTGGGAATGTTGTTTATGTGATGCCTGGTTTCTTATCCGTTGTTGGGTGCCGTATCATTCCTCAAGAAGTTGGTCCTTTAGGGATTCAAGAGGCTCAAGTTATGTGGTCACCAGTGTTTGAGATAATATGCGGTCGTGATGGCTCATCCATGTTTTTCCTCCATGGAAAAGATGTAAATCACTTGTGCTGCTTGCACCCTGGTTTTGTTATGGGTATTGAGAAGAGTTGCAATGTGCTTTTACTCGAGGTTGAGCCGAGGCAAGTGAAGCAGTTGTCGTCCAGTGATGTTGAGACTGTGTTGTTGGGAGAGAAAGAGGTTCCGTTTCCATTTTGCAAGCTACCGTTTAGTCATAGAAGGAATTTACTACACATAGTGACAAGCACTGTTGGTATACCTCTACCTGATCTATCAAGGGAAAGGTTATTTCCCAGGCCGAAAGAAGATGAAGCGGTGTTGTTGGAACGCAGAACCATGCTTCTTAAAATGCATAAGTTTGGTGGTGACTGGAACCACATGAACCTGGAGGATGAGTGTACTACCATTCCAAATCAGGTAGACATAAACAAATTGTGGAGGCATCTTGGTTTTGGCAACATGGACTCTGGGAATCAGATACAGGGCACACAAAAGAAGAGTTTTAGTAAGTATTTCAGAAGTGGGATTAAGCATATTCTTGGGAGGTCTACTTCTTCAAAGAACACCTCTTCTTCTTCTTCTTCTTCAATGAACAAGTCTTCTTCGAGAAGTGAAAATAGACCTTGGAACCTCCAAAGATTTCTTAGCGTTGGTGATTCAATAGGTCTTAGTCTCAGAGGTTCAAATATGAAGCTGTCTTCTTACCAAGGTTGGCCAAACATGGACGAGACCCGTTTTGCACTTTATAAGCTGCAAATCAAGAATCCCGTCGCTAACCACGAGTATGCCGGCTTGTGGGGAGGGACTTTTGGCTGGCCACCGGGAAAATGTAGCGAAGATAAACCCGGAAAGGCTTTTTTCTTACTAATGCTCTCTTATAAAGAGTCTGAAGATGGTAGTGGTGAGAGACTTCTTATAGGGACGAAAATACTTGAAGGGACTCACTATGGAATGCATCCTAATGGTTCTGCAATGTTTGTTGTAAAGATTGATTCACCGTCCTTTGAGCTTTTTCCTTTTGATGATACAAATGGAGAAGAGTTTGAACATTCTTACGCAGGAGAAGGTACTTCAAAAGGATATGGTTTCCGATATCCGGGTTACAAACCGGGTACGCTTTTCGTGACATCTAAAGGTTTTCTCATGTTTGTTTGGAAAGATACTAAAGTTGTGTTGACATTGCAAAGACTTGACCTTGGAGAGCTTTTGAGGAAAGGCATCTGTGTTTCTCCTTTGCCTCCATGTTTGAATTTTGTTTATTTGACAAAATCTCACACCAATGTGTTTGCCCCGGAGAGAAGAAGATCATAAGAAGTTTCTGCAACAGATTTTAAGATAGTTCATATTTTTGCTTTCAAAATGCTTGTACCGTGTGTCTATAGTATATATACTGATTATAAAACATTGTATGTCTGAAGGAACTATTATATCAGACTTAAGCTCTGTTTGGAATTATTTAAATCAGCCTTTAGCTAAAGCAAATTTACACAAACTCTGAAACTCAGTATTAATCAAGTTGAAATATGTTTAAAAATGAAAGAAACCATACAAAGACAATAATTTAACAAATGTAGTTTTTTTCCTTTTTCTTTTTTGGCAATTTGTTTTTCAAGCCATGTCGGAGTGTTCCATTTCCAACATTGATGTGTTTCGTCCTCCTACGATATTCTTTACTCGGAGGAAGACACATAGGTCGATGACTTGACAAACACGTTTATGTAGTACCTTTTCATAAAAGTAAAGTTTTTAGTTGGAGGCAAAGGCGACACACAAGAACCTAAACCTTTCTTCAAGACCTCTTCAAGGTTTAGTCTTTGCAATGTAATCACATCTTTAGTTTCTCGCCAAACGAATGCAAGAAGATCATTAGAGATCACGAAAAGCGAACCGGGTTTTGAACCAGGATAGCGAAATCCATAACCGTCTCCTCCAATACCCTCTCCCTTGTAAGAATGCTCAAAATCTCTTCCATCTCCATCAAAAGGAAAGCTCTCAAAGGAAGGCCTGTCGATGTTTACATCAAACATTGTAGATCCATTGGGATTCTCCACATAGTCATTGCCTTCGAGTATTTTCGTCCCGATAAGATGTCTCTCATTGTCTTCTCGAGACTCTTCATAAGTGAGCATCAGTAAAAAGAGAGCCTTGTGGGATTCATCCCCAAGTGGCCAGCCAAATGTTCCTCCCCACAAACCGGCGTACTCTTCGTTATCGACCGGATTCTTAATCGGCAGTTTATAAAGAGAATAGTGGTTAACGTGCATATCAGGCCAACCTTTGTAAGAAGAAACCTCAGTGTAGGAAGCCTTAAAACTAAGACCAAATGTTTCACCACGCCTAAGAAAGCTTTGGCGATTCAAATGTCTAATCTCACTCGTAAATTCACAATCGCTATCGTCCATTGTATCAATGCCATCACCGAGATTTTCCCAAGTCTCGTTTATGTCTACATGCATAGGATTGTAACACAACTGCTCATCTTCCTCCAGGTTCATGTGCTTCCAGTTACCACCAAAGTTGTGCATTTTAAGAAGCATAGTTCTACGTTCAAACAACATTACCTCATCATCTTTCTTGGCGGGAAATAACTTTCCACTTAATGGTTCAACCACATGCAGACCCACATGTCTTGTTACTATATTTAGTAAGTTTTTTCTATCGCTAAAAGCGAGCTTCCAAAATGGAAATATCTCTCCCTCGTGTTCTTCCCCGTGTGGCCTACCAGAGGCTTCTACCTCAATCTCATTGCAAGAACTCTTCTCTTGCCTCGGCTCAACCTCGAGTAGAAGCAGATTGCAAGTCTTTTCAATACCCATGACGAAGCCAGGGTACAAGCAACTTCCTTCTCTGTCTCTTCCATGGAGGAAAAAACCGGTAGAGCCATCGAAACCGCAGATTATTTCAAACACAGGTGACCATATAACTTGACCCTCTTGAATCCACAAAGGACCAACCTTTTGTGGAATGATCCGACACCCAACAAGAGACAAGAAACCAGGCATGACATAAACAACATTCCCAAGTTCAGGGTTTTGTTGAACCCAAATCCCAACAAGAGGCTTCACAACCTCTACAAGAAACCGACAAAGTGCCTTGTAAGAAGTGATTCCATTTCGCCATTGGATTATTTCAAGTAAAGGAAGAACCTTTACTTCTTCACATTGCACAAGCCATGTCTTCTCTGAATCCACAAGGGCACATAGACTTTTGGAGCACAAGATCAAATTGCAAATGTCGCTTGGAGAAAGAAAACGAGAGACAACTGAAAAAACATCTTCTGGAAGAGACAGAAGCGAGGAAACACCAAATGATTCCGTGTTCATCACGTTTTACCGAAGTCCAATTTTGCAACAAACTACCAAAGCTAAACCTACACAAAATGATTAATGCACAAACATGTATAATGGTAACAAATTAAGGGATTTGGAAGTAAAGTCAAAACGGGCTTACCAAATTTTAACGTAGCCTTGAGATTCTCGTTTAGACAGACAAGAATCAAACTTTTCAATCGAAGAGCAGAGCTTGACCGGCTTCAGATTCTAGAAGGAAATTTTTCAGCATTAGAAGAGAGGTAAAAGCCAACTATGAGGAAAAAGGAAATCTTCCTTAAGATTTTAGTTGAGGGGAGAAACATCACTGTTTCAAAATTATGATAGTGGGTTTTTCTTATAGTATTTTTGATAAACTGTTTTAAAATTGAAATGGATATTGAATGGGTTTTACACCGGTCATGGTTTTTGACATGTCTAAATTTTATTATTTTTAATCAATAATTCTCTAATATTTTTTAAATAACTACTACTCAAATATAGAATATATAAAAACATTTGTGGGGAATAAGTCTTCGTCAAAGTCTGTTGGATAAATCAAATCCTACAATTTATTGAAATGTGATGCCAGTTATTAATTAAACGGGCTTTACCAATTTGAAAATAAACGTCGCCTTGAGATTCTCGTTTAGACAGACAAGAACCAAACTCGACCGGCTTCAAAATTCTAGAAAGAATTTTTCAACATTAGAAGAGAGGTAAAAGCCAACTTTGTGAGGAAATTTGGAAATATGTGGTAAGACTTAGTTGAGGAGAAGCATAACTATTTCAAAATTATGATAGTGGGTTCTTTTAGTTTTTTTGATAAACTGTTTTAAAATTCAAATAGATGTTGAGTGAGTTTTATCATCATTCATGGTTTTTGACACGACTAAATTTTATTATTTTTAAATAGCTAAGTACGCCCGCCTGTAGCTGTCTGTCAAGTATCTATCTTTTCCGTCTGGGAATTGCTACTCTCTAATAATAAAAATATTTGTTAGTGAATAAGTCTTTGGTCAATTTCTATTGAATGAATAAATTCCTACCATTTACTGAAATGTGATGAAAGTTATTTATTAAATTATGCAAAATATTATTTTCCTATAAGTTTTTTTTGTCGTCATATTTTCCTATAAGTTATTGACCGTTTAATATAATAACTTTAAAATAAAAGAAACCATACAAGATTACAATGACAAAATAATTTCACGAATGTAGTTCTTTTTTTTTTGGTCATATTTTCTTTTACAAAATACACACGTTAAAAGCATAGTGAATGTTAATTTATGTCACGTCACAACATTCAATTGTATGAAATGAAATCTCAAAAACAAAAAAAAAGAAAAGACAAGCCATGGTTGAGCTTTAAATCTGGTGCGAGTGTTTCCATTAACAACATGGATGTGTTTCCAATGATTCTCTTTACTCCGAGGAAGATTTAGAGGTCGATGAGTTGTCAAACACGTTAAAATATGACCTTTTTCATATAAGTAAAATTCTTAGTCGGAGGCAAAGGCGTCACACAAGAATCTAAACCTTTCTTCAATATCTTCTCAAGGTTTAGTCTTTTCAATGTAATCACATCTTTAGTTCCTTGCCAAACGAATGCAAGAAGATCATTAGAGATCACGAAAAGAGAACCGGGTTTCGTCGACCCGGCATAGCGGAACCCATAACCGTCTGCGAAACTCTTTCCTTTGTAAGAATGCTCAAAGTCTCTTCCGTCTGCATCAAAAGGAAAAGGCTCAAAAGAAGGCGTGTCAATACTTACAACAAACATTGAGGATCCATTGGGATACTGTGCAAAGTGTTCGCCTTCGAGTATTTTCATCCCGATAAGAACTCTCTTACTATCCTCTTCAGATTTTTCATAAGTGAGCATCAGTAAGAAAAGACCCCTGCGAAGGTTATCTTCAATACATTCCCCAGTTGGCCAGCCAAAAGTTCCTCCCCACAAACCATCAAATTCTTGATTCTTAATCGGTAGTTTTGAAAGAGAAAAGCGGTTAACGTACATATATGGCCAACCTTGGTAAGTAGAAATCTCAGTGTAGGAAGCTTTGAGACTTAGACGGAATGTTTCACCAGACCTCAGAAAGTTTTGGCGATTCGAGTGTCTAATCTCAATGCTCGAAGGCGGCGTATTTTTTGAAGAACTAGACTTCCCAAGAATATGATTGATGCCATTTCTAACCAAACGTCTAAAGCTCTTCTTTGGTGTAACATCTCTTGGATCCTCTCTTTCGTCCACTTCATCATCAATCTCATCACCGAGATTTTCCCACATCTCGTCTATGTCTACCTTCATAGGATTGTAACATAACTGCTCATCCGCCTCCAGGTTCATGTGCTTCCAGTTGCGGCCAAACTTGTGCATCTTAAGAAGCATGGTTCTACGTTCCAACAACATGGCTTCATCATCATTCTTGGCAGGAAATAACTTTCCATTTAATGGTTCAACCATATGTAGACCCACATGTCTTGTTACTATATTTAGTAAGTTTTTTCTATCGCTAAAAGGGAGCTTCCAAAATGGAACCACCCCTCCCTCGCGTTCCCCATGTGGCCTACTCGAGGCTTCTATCTCAATCTCATTGCATGAACTCTTCTCTTGCCTCGGCTCAACCTCAAGAAGAAGCACATTGCAAGTCTTTTCAATACCCATGATGAAGCCAGGGTACAAGCAACTGTTTCCTTCTCTGTCTCTTCCATGGAGGAAAAACCCGGTAGAGCCATCGAAACCGCAGATTATCTCAAACACAGGTGACCACATAACTTGACCCTCCTGAATCCACGATGGACCAACCGCTTGTGAAATGATCCGACACCCAACAACTGATAAGAAACCAGGCATTACATAAACAACATTCTCAAGTTCAGGGTTTTGTTGAACCCAAATCCCAACAAGAGGCTTCACCACCTCTACAAGAAACCGACAAAGTACCTTGTAAGAAGAGATACCAACTCTCCATTGGACTATTTCAACTAAAGGAAGAACCTTTACTTCTTCACATTGCACAAGCCATGTCTTCTCGGAATCCACAAGAGCACAGAGACTTTTGGAGCACAAGATTAGATTGCAAATGTCGCTTGAAGAAAGAAAACGAGAGACAACAGCAAATACATCTCCTGGAAGAGACAGAAGCGAGGAAACACCGAATGATTCCGTGGTCATCACGTTTTACCGAAACCCAATCGAGAAACAAAACCACCAAAGCTAAACCTACACAAAATGATTTATGAACGAAGTGTTTTAATGAAAATAAATCAAACTCTGTAAAAATATAAACGCAGCCAAGAACCAAAATTTTCAATCCCCCACTAAAATGGATACAGAATCACAAAGCAGAGCTCGATCGGCTTCAGATTCTAGAAGGAATTTTTCAACATTCTACAAGGTAAACAACTATTTGAGGAAAATTAGAAATATTCCGTAAGATTTTAGTTGAGGTGAAGCATAGCTGTTTCAAAATTATGATAGTGGGTTTTTCTTATAGTTTTTTTTTTGTTTTTGATAAACTGTTTTAAAATTGAAATGGATATTGAATGGTTATCATCGGTCATGGTTTTGACCGGTCTAAATTTTATTATTTTTTAAAAATATAACATTGTAGAAAGATATGGAAACCCCCATCATCATTCTGAACTTGATAAAGGTGATCAGTTGCCTAATCAAACTAGTATTTCATCATTACATCTAATGTTTGCATACCTCATCGCTCCTTTGGTTTTCACAATCAATAGACACAAGAGAAGTGACTAGAGAGTCAATCCTCCGGGACCTGCATAAAAATTGTATACCCTCTGATAGAAAGTCATTTTGGAGTTACATAATTTTCTTAGAAATAATGTTATTTGAGATTTCCAGTCATTTTTAAAACAAAAACATAATTTATCCTCTATTGAAGTTTAAATTTAAGTTAATAACTTAATATCATCTCAATAGTGCCATATTAAATAGGGACAAATTTGTATAATTAAAATTTAAAACTCTTTCAATTGAGATTGATAGTTGATAATTAATTTACATGTATAATAAAAATGACATTCTTTCAAAGACAGAAAAATAATATAAAATTAATAATATAAAAAATTTCGGAGGTATCTATTGTATACACACTTAACTTTTTTTCCATGTGAAAGTCTTTTAATACATTTGTAGATGAAAAACAGTCTTTTGTTTCTGAGTAAGTCATTTAGCTTGAATCCTTACTATAACTTCCTCATCATGCGGCCGATTGGTTAGACACTTTAACGGCTTTACAAAAATTTAAAGTCTTTAAAGTTAATTTGAACCAATTATATTTTAGAACATTTTTTTGGTTTCTAAGCCTTCAAAGTCTAACTGCTCTCTTCTAAAACAACTAGATCCTTTTTAGTTTAATTTTCTAAAGTCTCAAAAATGAGACTTTTAAAGCTGTAGAAAATTTTGACTTAACAATTGTTGAAATTATGTTTTTTTGTTAATTAATTAAACAATACGAAATAAATGATAAATTATAGCCAATTAATAAATTTATGCTCAAGATCTGATAAAAATAAATTACACATACAATAATAATAAAAATCATACATAAAAACAATAAATTATTCAGAATAATTTATAATTTACTATTCAAATTTATTTATTATTTATTATTAACAATAATTTATTATTTACTACTCAAAATAATAATAAAATTATGACTTACTAGCACATTAATTGTCAATAAATTAATATTATTAGTTAAAATCAAAATTTTAAAAATATTTAAAAGGCACAGTTTCTACATTTTTTGTTATCAATCAGACTATTATACAACAATAGTTTATACAGCCAAAATCTCTACCGTCAAAGTTTCTACAGCCAAAAGCCTATAGCGAAACATATCAAATTTTTTTTATCCAACTTATGTTTTGTGATGTGTTCAATTTCATATTCAATATTATTTAAATGAACAATTTTTTATGTAAATTATTAATTTTCTTGTTAATGGTGATATATAGCGCGGTTATAGTCATTGATTATAAACAGTTTATACAACTTAATGCAGCACAATATGCATGCGGTTGGGCTGCTCTGGTCAGCAGCTTCATGTATTAGGGCTTAGAGATGTTCCAGCCATAGAACTTGATGATCCTTTGGCTATTTCGTTGATGAGAGAATGGGCGACACACTAGCTCATCAGTATGGCTGATCCGCAGCCCGCAATAAGGTAATGTTAATTTGTTTTTACTCTAAGCATCAATTTGGTTTGTCTTGTAATGAATATCCTGCTAGAAACAATTAGTGATATGGTTCTTAATTTTGTAATTTTTCTTATTTTCCATCTACCTAATAAAACATTTGGAGTCATCTGTTTAGTAATGTCAAGGGTCCATAGCATAAATCTCAAGTGGACAATCTGAACATTACATTATTGTTGATTGATTTATATACGGAAATATGTTTGATACAATGTTGTGTGCTTACCTGAAATGGTCGTTTTGTCTAATAATATTGAAAAAACATTTCACAAGTTACGGAAATGTTTCGGTAGTGTTGTTATGCTGATTGATATCTGAAATGGTTCTTCTGTCAAGTAATATCGAAAAACCATTTGACAAGTGTAAGATTAGTAAACTGTAGATCAACCAGTAGATCTCTGTATCAGCATCAAAAGAAACGAGAAATGTTGAATTTAGAGATGCAACAAGTTGGAAATGAAGTTCCAACCCATCATCGATGTCTTGTTATCTGAAGGGGATGCAAAAGTTGAGCTCAAACATCTCTTTTCTTATGTTCTCTCCCGAGTCACAGAACCCAACAAGCTTACCTACGATCTCTGCGCTCTCTCTCACGTGCTACATGTTGTGAGGATCTGTCCAAAGCTTGTTGATGAACTGATGCCTCCACTGTTTCCCCACCGGCGGGACATCCCATTTCAGGTAAAGCATCTCTCTTTCCTCCGCTCCTAGCTTTGTGTTTACTCGTTTCGCCAGATACTCTCGCTCCTGCTTCAAAGTTCTTATACTGTCCCACTCATTTGACCCCTGAAATCAATTATATAATGATGAAGTTATCCCAGAAATTTTGGTATCTCATATCAGCACACATACCTTAAGCTCCTTTGCTTTTCTTTCTAGATCAAGTTGAGACTGTGCAATGTCTCTCTGACGCTTTAGCTCTTTCATTTCCGATGCCATCTGCCATTAAATGAATCATCCCAAGTGATAAATCTATATCCTCTCTAATCTTAGCTATTAAGAAGAGTTAAACCGATATGTGAATCCTAAATCTTAACGTCTAGTTCATACCTGTTGATTTTTCATCTCTTTTTCAATTAACAGCGATAGGTTGATGAACTCGACTCCGGGGTTCTTAACTCTGACTCGAGTTTGGCTACTTTTTGCTGCAGCAGTTTTTTGTCTGACACAACCTACAACAGAAAAGCAGCTATCAACAACAAGCAAAACCATTTTATCATCAAACACTTTAAAAGATTTAAGATGTTAATGGGAGAGCGACAAAATCAGGCTTTGAAATTTAATATCACTAAAACATCTTTACAGGTAAAGCAAATTTGTTTCTTAATTCATGGCATGAGTAGAATAGGTATTCAGTTGATTAACCTCCCTGCATTCTAGAGTTCCATATGCTCTCTATAAGATGATGATTGCTACTCAAGAACACAATCATATTTGCAGTGAAAGGCCAAAGAGAAACAATAGGAGCTCTATATATGCAATGACCCTACAAAATCTAACTAAGTGACATACCATGTACTTTAGCGCAGTTGGTGACTTCCTTTGCACTCATGGCAAAAGAAAGCGTCTTTTTTGTCTCTTCAACGTGGATCAGTGCTGGACTAATCGTACATATAATTGCAGTTCTTGCATTGCCACCAAGTGAATTCTGCAAAACCCTTGTAAGCTTTGAGTCTCTATATGGCACATGATCACTTCTTCTTCCGGAACTACAACCAAAAGACGGAAACCCTCAATTTTGCATTTCCAGAGTTGACTGCTAATATTTTGCTAATTTCTTAGCATACCCTACCAAGCTAAAAGAGAATCTATTGTGCTTTCTGACCTCATTTTTCTGATCACTGTTGTAAGTGTCAATAAACTACGGTTAATATGGCTTCCTTCCTTAAATCTTAGACCATCTGCGTTTGTTTGACAAGCAAGTTCACTTCCAGCCACATCAACAAGATTCTGCAGCAATTGGAGCGTATTAGATACCAAGTGAAGGTTTAACCCAAATATAATAAAATGACGTACCAGAGTTGCCATGAAAGACTGCACACAGCCTGCTATTTCCTTGAGACTGCTCTGGATGGCCTAAGTATCAAAAGCAGAGAACATGAAAATTTTAACTGTCTATTAGGTAACCAAACTATGCAGCATATCACATGAGGAGTATAGGTCATACCAGCCGAATAATCTGATGAGACGTTGAACTTTTGTCATTTAAAGCAGTTTCGCCTACTTGCCTTTGAGCTGTAAAAGCAAAAGGGAAAATCACATAACATTGAGGAGAAAGATGATACCATCAAAGAAACAATGTGTCATATCTTCCTTCTATTAAGGAAAGAGTATCATCACAGTTACTGTGATTACTCAATCTCTCAATCATATATTATTGAGTAATCACAATAACTGTGATGATACTCTTTCCTTAATAATTGTAGGTTTAAAATCGGCCCACAAAAAATAATAATCAGGATATATATTGGGTGGGAACGTTTGGGTTTTAGATCGACTACACATTTTTATTTTAGTTTTATGTTCCTTATAAAGTAAAAAAAGAAAAAATTTGTAAAAGATTTTTCCTTTTAAAAACTTTCTTGTAAGCATTGACAAGATATTGTCTTTGAAGGAAGACACATTAAATTAGTTAGTAATTCATCCACGTTTTTTGTTATTTGATTGAATAATAATTGAATTCTAGTTAGAAAATAAGTCTTGGAGATAATTTTTTGAAAAATTATGCTTTTAGTTAACTTTTTGTTTAATACATCGTATAAGGTACTTTTAACCAGTTTCCTTGCTTTATCTCGAGCGGTGGTCAAATCTAGCTACTATTCAAGTGAATGAACTCTAATAGTCCTACATGTTGAACATAGTTTCCTTCCAAACACATATCAACCATGCATGATTTCCACGTTACTACGACGTGTTAGTGTGTTACATCTAGAACTAATGAGAAATCTTTCAGTCACACTATCCGATCTAAGCCTACTTATTTCCAATATATATCATAAGCTATTATTTTCTTTTTTTAATTTCCATATCAAGCCATGGCCAACAACGTGACCAAAGATCCATCACCCGAATCTGGTAAGAAAAGTAATAGTTTAAGAAGCACAATGCAAATAAAAAATATTTCTTCACCAACTGTAAATCTGATTTTTAATACTTTCTTTAATTAATTCTACTTTCTTTATTATTATGTTTCATAAATTACACCATAGATATTGTGGAGGATATTTACCTATGAAGGAGGAAGAAACTGGCCTTCTCTATTCTCTTTGTTTCAACAACGACATGGACTTTACTCAATATTTATGGTTTTAGTTTCATAACCATTGTTTCTTGGATCGGTATCGCCCTCGTCTCTTTGGTCTTCCTCTGGGGAAGATTACTTCGCCTTCTAAGCAAGTAATTAATTTTCCATCTCAAAATATTTGAAGATCTTGTGCAACTTATTTTACTTAAAATAATTGTTTAAAAAGAGTTTTAGAAATTGAAGGACCTCTCAGTATGTAGTATCATTTTTTTTCTTCTGATTTAGCCCTCTCATCAGTAGTATCAGAGAAGTTTTATATTTGATTTAGATATGTTTGCATGCACATGTTAACACGGTACAGCTCCTGAGTAAAACCCATTTTGAGTGGTATAATTAATTTATAATCGAAGATAAAAAAAATTGTGTGTTTATTAATTTTTACTCAGGGTCGAACCAGAACTGTCAGGGTTAGAAGTCTCGGAAGAGTTTGTAGAGGAGACGGTGAGGTCTTATCGGAAACTAGTGGAAGAAATGGTTAGATGGATGTTTCGAGTCGGTGCTGAGAGTGAATGGTTTGTGTTCGAGCGAGAACTGTTTTGGGGTTTTGGGTCTTGTCAAGAATTGGGAACCTTCTCGATTTTCATACCTGTCTCGTCATCGGTACGTAACTGATTTAGTAGTTATAGTGATTAACTTATAAGGTAGATTACTTAAACATTACTTTGTTGGTTAACGATTAACGGCTAGTGGTCAATGGTAATGTTAATTGTAAATCTTCTGAAGATGGTCAAATTGTTTTTTCTTTTCTTTTGATGGTCACCTTATTTGGAAAAAAATATCAAATACAAAGTTCCTTGAAACTCAACTCCGGATGATTCAGGGGAAAATATATACAAAAATAATATTTATACTTTAATTTGCAAACTTTATAAGAAGATCATAGTTTGTATATCCTAAAAGTCTAAAACTAATACACTTTTGAAAAGATAGTATAAACTATAAAGGGGGTGTGATTCATGTTTCTTGATTATTTGGGACTTGCAGGTTTGGTGATAGGCTTGACAATTCCAAAGTTGTGGGAGAGAAATGGAGATAGAATACAGAAGCTATGTGCTAGTCTTAAAGAGAGATCGAAAGGAGCGTATGATATAACTCGTGAGAAGATTTTAGTGATGAAGAACAAGTTACGAGTAGATTTTTAGTATAATATAGACGTGCAAAAATGTGAAGAAAATTCAGTAAATTTTACCTGTTTTTTACAGTTTCCACCAAACAAACCATATGAGAATGAGATCAGGGAAAAAAATTGCAATGTAGCGTATATTAGCTTTTCTCAAATTCTGATAATAAATTTTGAAAATTCAAAATGTTTTTTTCTTTCTTAAAGATCAAAACAACCAAAACAAACAACAATAACAAAATTCAAGAAAACTAAACAGTGTGAGATATTTCTAAAAAGAATTATAGCGACATGAATTTATTAAGTAGGATATGTCTCATAATTTAAACTTTAAAGACTCAATATCTTTTATTGATTGGGCCAAACCCGCTCAAAAGTATCAGCATGCATATCAAAAAGAATGCTACATTGTGATTTGTTGTCTGTGGGTTATGGGCCCACCACGCTTCCGCTGCGCCACTCTGATTTGTTGTCTCAAAATGCTGAAGTTTTGTGTTTATAAATTACAACAATTATACGCTAGGATTTAACCCGCATGAATTCGTTAATATTTTGTTTTCTAAGTATTTTTTGTTGTAATTGTTTTTATTCTTCTAAAAAGCAATGTTAATGTATTAATGA
This sequence comes from Cardamine flexuosa, assembly GCA_963555745.1. Taxonomy (NCBI): domain Eukaryota; kingdom Viridiplantae; phylum Streptophyta; class Magnoliopsida; order Brassicales; family Brassicaceae; genus Cardamine; species Cardamine flexuosa. The sequence continues at coordinate 24,695,449 of OY743215.1, forward strand.
GTATTGTATATAAATATTTTAGAATCGGATTATGTGTAATCATTTATTCTAATTTTATTTTCATAAATATTTAATTTATGATTATATAATTTAGATGAAAATATTACAATTTTATTAATTAAATATTTGAAGGTAAAATTGTTCAATAGTTTTTTTCATTTTCATTTTAGATTCTAAATTAACTAGATTATGACCCGCCCAATAGACGAGTTTTAAATTTTAAAATAAATTTTTATTTAATTAAATATTTGGTATTAATAATATATTTTATTGTTTTAGGAAAATAAATAAAAATCATGTTTTGTTAGAGAAAATAGTTATTTAAATTTATTTTTCTACATGAATAAATTAATTAACTTAAATAAATTAATTCTACATGAATTTAGTTTTCTACATGAATAAAATAATTTGGTTCTCACTTGTTGTTTCTTTTTCCGACTATCATGTTATATAATATGGACAAAATATCAGAAAATCCGAAAACTAAACCAAATCTAATCCGAAAAGAGATACTAATCCAAAATTCCAAATGGGCTTAGACTCTTATATCCAAAAGACAAAACATGAACTGAACCAAAGCGAGAACCGAATAGATATCCAAAACTATAATTAATATTTAGCCTTGATATAATTCAATTACCCAACAATTATAAACCCGAAAATATCAACTATTTTTATATCAAATAACTAAAATACCTAAAATAAAAAAAATATCTGAAAGATCTAAGTTATTAACTCTTTGTTAAATCAGTTTTTCCTTATACACACTTGATTTTGCTATATAATTTAACTCAATTTCCAATCATATTAAAATCTTACTTTAACCTCATGTATACTCCATATAAATAAATAGAAGTTAAAACTTTTATATTAAAATAATATATATTATATTATACAAATATCCATATATAAGTAGTATTCTAAAATAACTAAAAAATAAATACAACTAACAATTAACATTTTTGTGATTCTCTTTTTTTATTTTTTAAAAATTTCACTTTTTCCCTTTTTTGTTAGGATTAATGAATTTTAATTAATGATTTGATATATTAGTAATTGTTGAATTTCCTTTTTTGTTAATTTTTTCTTCTTATATATATCTATTTGTTATTTTCTTTTGGTAATTATATATTTGTTAGTTTAACACGTGGCAACATCTGAATGATTAATGATAAGTGTCAAGATCTTGTGAATTATAATTTTGATACGTGTTGGCTTCTGGTGAGTGTAACCCAAGTTTTTATAATAAAATTATATATATATTTTTAATAATACACACATTTTAAATGAAGTAATTAGGTTAAGGCGTTAAGCCACCAAAAATAGTATTCGTAAAATATATTTGTGATTTCATTAAACTTACAAATCATGATTTTACATTAAATGCTAAGTATATATTTTTACTAATTTTATTTCTGCATGAAATTTATATTTTTGATTTTGCAAAATTAAATGCCTACTATATTTCTGCTACTAATATAACTGAATCATAATTTTTTTTTTATAGATTTTTATGTCAATTTGTTTCCTTTTTTAATTGATTATGGAAGTGATTATTGGATTGTATTATCCAATCCCAAAATTTAAGATGATTTAGGTTTTCTGCACAAAAAGACAAAAAAAACTGAAAGTCGTCATTTTTTGCAATTTTACCCTTCATTACAAAAGAAACGACTTAGTTTGTTTTTCGTAGAAAACCCATGATATTTTAATATCTTCTACCCTTGTGAGTTCAAAAGTTTAGTCACATTGTTAAAGAAATTATGAAAAAAGTAACAACTAAACAACAAAGAACTCGTTCCAGAATCACATTTTTTTTTTTTTTTGGGGGTAATGTGACCAATGTTAGTACTTTGCATTCTCTTCATTCTCGTCCCTCATGGCCTCATGAATACAACTAGTAAAGCCTCTAATTTAGTGAGAGCCTTTAAGTTTCATGTTTAAGATGTGTGATCATTAGTACTCTTACTCATTTGCTTCCTTTGGTTGGCTTCAAATATACATAAACCATATTCGAAAAAAGCTCAGAACTTCTCAACCGTAGCAAAATATGTAATGCTGAATTTTTAAATGCCAGTTTGATTAAAAAGAAATTAGAGTAATTAAGTAACTCTCCAAGAAAGGAGAGTTTATTTTATTTTCGTCTTAATGCAATTTGGATCTTAATACTCTTAATAACTAGCATCCTTGTTCTCAGATTTCCTCCATTTTACCGGTGGCTCAAGCTCTTCTTTGTCATCTTCTTCATGGAGATTTTGTTGGCCCATTGGCTGCATAAGAAACTGTCCTTGTTCGGTTTGCTCTTGGCCCTCTTGTAATGGAGGTTGAAGCATAAGCTGTGTCTGAAGCTGATCATGGTTAATATGATCATGTTCTGTCTCTTGACCCATCTGATAAGCATCACCAAAGCTTCCTAAAGCAAGAGATGGTCCAGACAATGAGCCACCAGCACCATGTTCATTCACATCCATTTGGTTAAAACCAGTAGCTGTAACCGATCCTCCATAACCATTGAACATACCTTGTTGTTCTCCTCTGTCCAGAATCATCGCAGCCATTCTCTGTGCATCAGCAGCTATGTATTGCAACTGATCATCTTGTGGTTGATGCTGATGTTGATGTTGCTGAGATAAATTAGGTTCGCTTATGATCAATGGTTCTCCTTGAGGGATCACTCCTAGTTGCATACCTTCCATAGGCATCATGAAATTAGGTGGAAGATTGTTGCCTAGAGGAGGAAGATAAGGCGGCGGAATCACAGCATCGGGTCCCATGTAACCAGCAAGCTCTTCTTTAGCAGTGAAAAGATCTTGTTGGAGTCTCTTAAGGTATTGTTGTAAGAAAGAGAGGAGGCCAACACATCCATAGATTGGGTCACGGATACGAGCCTCGGCTTCATAAAAGAGGGAATTAACGGTCTCTTCGCGTTGATCAGGGTGGAGATCGTTGAGGATCTTGGTTACATTGCTTGCTCCAAAGACTTTGTGAACAAAGATAAATTTTTGAGGATTAGTTGGTGGGAAGTATGGCGCAAACACACATTCTTGAGTGCATTTACGCCTCAATAGCTTGCAAGCTGCACAAGGTGTTGAAGCCATTCTCTTTCGAGAAACAACACTGCAAAACTGATAAGTGAATCTGAGAAACAGAGACTAAAGAAAATGACATGTATTGAAAACTTTTGCAGCACAAGAAACATCATACATTTCTTTAGCTTAGAACACAAGAAACGAAGAACAAGCTAGGGCATTTAGATAATCCTTGGAATCAAATAGATCAGATCAACTTTCTCAACAAAGAAAAAGCATAATTATGGACATTCAATTTTCTTTTTCTTTTTTGATAAAAAAAGTTATATCAATCTTCAGCCATATCAATCCGTATATATACGAGATAATTAAGTAAAAAAAAAACAAATAAAATTGAAATTAAGAAATCCCACCCGATCGTTCGAGACCACCCCTATCTCTTTCTTGTTTAAACATCCATGAAGGTACCTGAAATTACATAACTAATTAGAAAAATCCAAAACAAAAATGAAAATCTAAAGAGAAGAAAAAAATAATTACTGGATTTTTGGGAGATAATGGAGGAGATAACGGAGGAGAAAGACACAGATTTTCCCAGTACAGTGCCTTAGGAATCGTGAGGATTGATAGAAACTAAGGAACAAATGACAGAGATGTTTCTGAGAAAATTTTAAGGAGAAAAATAAAATAATAATAATGAGATTTAGAAACCTTAAACAGAACATGAATAGAGAAAGAGATGAAGACATCGATCCGTGTTACAATTTATAAACACGTGGTCAAATTTCAATCTTAACCGCTCATGCAAAATATTTTTCAAAAAAATAAATGAAGTAATTAAGCTGATCTTTAATCTACATAATTAGTAGATGACTAATTCAATTTTGATAGGAAAAAAGAAAAGAAAATCATATATATTTTTCACTGAAAAAGGTGACATATTTTTACATTTTGCTTATATAGTTTAACTGATTGTTCTTGAAATAGATTTAAAATTTGAATTTAGCTTGAACGAGTTACACATATTTGAAATCTATAAGAAAACAAAATTTTTATTCTTTGGTATTTTACATAAAAATATAAATACTATAAATATTTACTTTCAGAAAATATTGCAAATTTATAAATTTAATAAATATTATCAATGATTAGTCTTTAAAAAATATTATATAAGTGAAACCGCATTAATTTTTAATAATAATATCATCTCGCAGATAGTGCGAGTATTATACTATTTGGGCATGTACCTGGCCAGAATGTTTTTAAAAGGAAAATAAAATTTCTATGCTAGGGATAATTACTATCGTGTGGTTTATAAATTGAATTATTAGATAAAAATAATTTAATATAGGAAATAAATAAATAAATAAATATATATATATATATATATATATATGTATCTATCTATCTATGTGTACATATGAAGGTTATTAATGTAAAAAAGAGCAAGTTAAATGGAGCTGGTTTTGCTAATGGTTGTCAATGTCCAAATTTTTTATAGTTAATTACCCTTTCAATAATAAATGTAAGTTGGATTTTAGAAAATCAAACAATAAAAAAGATTAGAAAATTGGTTTGATCTTTTTTTTCAAAACGTTTCTTTTGAAATAAATTTGACATTTAACAGAACAAAAGTGCTTCAAAGTCATAAGTACAAAATAAAATAAAAAAAGGTTACACAGACACTCTAACTCAGATTTAATGGCACTATATCGTTTCACCAACAATAAAAAGATTAGAAAAAAAAAATATGTCATTTCATCAACAAATTAAGTCTAATATAATACATGTCTAATTAGGGTAAAATCAACTAAAATAGTTTGGTGCTTTTTCATTAGACTTGAAGAGACTAATGGAAGTTGGAGAATTTACTTGCTGGGTTAAACCCATGTGCCAAAAAAAGAAGAAGCTAAAATACACAATCTTTCATATATAGAGAGATCTGATTTTCAACTCTAACTAAAAATCATGTAATACAATATCTTGTTAGGATACATCATACATGGTAACACATATAGTGGAATCAAAGACTAGGGTCCTTATATAATTTGTGTTGTTTTCTTTAATTTTGGTAATTTATTATGTAATTTTGATTATGTTATTGTGTTTTTAATAAATAAAAATTGTTGTTATGTTTTAAAGTTTTAATAATAACAACAACTTTACAAATAAGCTAAGCAGCAACTCTGTGATTGAATATTGAATTGATTATTTTTCTATTCAATAACCTGTGACTTGTTATTTATGTATAGTGCAAGGTTTGTCTGCAAACATTCATCGGAAGTGAAATGCAGGGAGGAGCACGTCGAGGCCAAGCATCCCAAATCCAATGTTGTCGCCTGCTTCTCTTATCTCCACAAGTGATAAAACTATTATCTTTAAAAAAGAGAGGAATCCAATGTAAATGTTTGTATCAAAGTCGACAAATTTATGGTTACTGAAAGACTTTATTTGTTTTCAACAATAAAGTAATTTTGATTATGTCATGAAGCTTTGTTTGGAGACTTTGGTTTCAAACTTTATTATGTTCTTGAGATTTTACAACATCACAATGTTTGGTTCAAAAATAGTAGAAATTATCATCATGCTTTGGTTTTACTGAGTTCACTAGATTCAAACCCGTGGTACACCACGGGTCAATTATTTCAAATAAAATTATAATATTTTATTAATTTATTTACTATTTATAAATATTAGTATTTTAAACTTATTATAACTTTCTATGTATAATTTAACTTATTAATTTATTTTCTTTATTATTTATGCATATTTTTATTTTGTTTGTTTAATATACTTTTTGTTTATTTAATATAGGTTCGTCATCGAACTGTAGTATCTTCATGTAGTTTAAATATTTATGTTTATATCCATCTTATGTCGGATTTACTTGTACATATCCTGTATGTCACTGATCCGATTGACTTCTCTATCATTGTGAGATATTAAACATACAATTTTCCTTATTGATTGAGTTAATATATATCCATTTATAAAAACTGAAATCACAATATATGCAAAAAAATCTAAAATTTTTATTAATCATATGTATTATATAATTATTTAAAATAATATAAAAATAATATCAAACAAAGATGATAGGAGAATCATAATTCCTACTATTAAAATCACAATATTAGATAAGTATAAAATTGTTAGAAATATTATATAAGGAAATGATTGTAGATAATTAATTAGTTAAGAGGTGTTTGAATGTAAGATTAAGATAATAGGTGTTTGGCAACAAGATTTCCGAAATTTGTACTTCAGTTTTAATAGTATAAGATATAAGATATCCATACAACTTAAATAATTCTTAATGAACGAAAAGCATAAAATTAGAATATTATTTTATGACATTTTTTTTTGTTATTTGTTAATTAAGATGATTAGGTGAACTTATAATCAATTTTTCTCATGCTTTCTTACGTTTAAATGAATCTCTTAATTTCTTGAATAAACATTTGTGTTTATTATCCATCAAAATAACCCTTACATTAAACTACATTAGTATCATTGAGTATTTGATCAGATGATACTAAATACTCAATGATAGTAAATAGGGGTGGGCGTTCGGCTATCCGGTCTGGCGCGGATTGGGTATTTTTGATTTTTTGGATATTCGGGTATAGAGGTATAGATCTGATCAGGTATTTTTACGGGTCGGGTTCAGGTAAACACCTATCGAGTGAGGGTGTTTTGGGTGATATCCAAAAATAGATGTCGGGTTCGGATCAGGTTTGGATATTTTCATCCGAAACAAAGTAAAAAAAAAATCAATTTGAATTCAATAAACAAACTGAAACCAATCTGAATTCTTATTTAACAAACTGATTGTAGAGAGTACCAAAAGGCAAACATTAGCAAACATAAGAGATTTGAATCAATATGAGATCAATAGTTTTTTTTTGGACAAAGGAATGAAAAAAGAAGAAGAAATATGAATCTAGGATTAGGGGTATGGGTATCTTATATTTTCTTATATACTGTCAGGTTTTTCGGGTCACTTTGGGTATACCCGATCGGGGTACGAATATCCGATCTTAAAGAAATCTACATCAGATCGCGTATTATGAAACATCCGTATCTAAACTGAACTGTTTACTTTGGATCGGGTTCGGATGCGGGTATGGGGTGCGGGTATTTTGTCCAGTCCTAATAATAAAGATTTATAATTCTTCTGTAATTTAGAAATTAGCCGATAAATTAGTATATTAATATATGGGTATGAATTTAAAAATGAAAGAAGCAACACAATGACAGAAGAATTCTACAAATTTGAGTTTTTTTGTTTCTTTTAAGTAATATACATATTTAGTTAATACACACATTACAATTTACAAGCATAGTGAGTGTAAACGTAAAATGTAAACGACATGACAATATACATTCAGTTATGAGATTTGAATCTCAAAAACAAGACATTATAAGCTTAAAATTGCAAAGTGTTCAAATTCCGACATAAATGGGTTTCCAACGATATTCTTTACGCGGAGACAAACGAATAGGTCGTTGACTAGGCAAACACGTTTCTGTAGGACCTATTCATATAAGTAAAATTCTCAGTTGGAGGCAAAGGTGATACACAAGAACCTAAACCTTTCTTCAAAATCTCTTCAAGGTTTAGTCTTTGCAATGTAATCACATATTTTGTTTCTTGCCAAACGAATGCAAGAAGATCGTTAGAGAACACGAGAAGGGAACCGAGTTTTAAACCGGGATAACGGTATTCATACTCATAACCGTCCGCCATACCCTCTCCCTTGTAAGAATGCTCAACGTCTCTTCCATATGCATCAAAAGGAAAGGGCTCAAGGGAAGGCGTATCGATATTTACATCAAATAATTGGGATCCAGTTGGATACTTCACAGTGTCATTGCCTTCGAGTATTTTTGTCGCGATGAGATGTCTTTCATTATCTTCTTGAGATTCTTCATAAGTGAGCATCAATAAGAAAAGAGCCTTTCTGGGAGTATCTTCAGGATAACCCTTAAGTGGCCAGCCAAATGTTCCTCCCCACAAACCGGCATACTTTTGGTTATCAAAACCAACATGATGATTCTTAATTGATAATTTATAAAGGGAAAAGTGGTTTACATTCATTAGTGGCCATCCTTGGCAAGAAGATATCTCAATGTAGGAAGCTTTTAGACTAAGACCAAATGTATTACCAGAGCTAAGAAAGCTTTGGCGATTCGAATTTATACTCTTTGAAGAACTAGACTTGTCTAAAATATGCTTCCAGTTGCCACCAAACTTATGCATTTTAAGGAGCATGGTTCTGTATACCAACAATACCTCTTCATCATCTTTCGAATTGGGAAATAACCTTTCACTTGATAGATTAGGTACATGTAGACCTATATGGCTTGTGACTAAACCGAGTAAGTTCATTCTATCAATAAAATCTAGATTGCAAAATTGAAACCGAACCTCTTTATTTCCCAACAAGACACTCTCAATCTCTTGCATTGGCTCAACCTCGAGTAGAAGCACATTGCAACTCTTCTCTATGCCCATAACAAAACCAGGATACACGCAACTGCCTTTTATATCTCTTCCATGGAGGAAAAACTCGGCGGAACCATCAAGAATACATATTATCTCAAACACTGGTGACCACATAACCTGACCCTCCTGAATCCACCAAGGACCAACCTTTTGTGGAATTATCCGACACCCAACAACAGACAAGAAACCAGGCATTACATAAACAACATTCCCAAGATCAGGGTTTTGGTGAACCCAAATCCCAACCAGAGGCTTTACCACCTCTACAAGAAACCGAGTAAGGGCCTTGTAAGAAGAGATCCCGACTCGCCATTGGACAATATCAACCAAAGGAAGAACATCTACTACTTCACATTGTGCAAGCCAGATCTTCTCTGAATCCACAAGTTCGCAGAGACTTTTGCAGCATAAGCTTAGATTACAAATATCTCTTGGAGAAAGAAAACGAGAGATGACAGCAAATACATCTTCATGAAGCGTCAGAAGCAAGCAAGCACCAGATGATTTCGTGTTCATCACGTATTACAAGTTCAGTTTCGTAACAAAACCACCAAACCTAAACCTACACAAAATGATTCACAAACAAGCTTGTTCAATGGTAACAATTCAGGTATTTGATCATTTGATGATATTTAGAAATCAAATTTGGCAGTAAACTCAAAACGGGCTTACCAGATTCAGACTTTGAAAATGGAAACGTAGCCTGGGGAATCAAACTTTTCAATCACTCAATAAAATGAAATGTTCAACCTAAGAAGAAAGGAAAAATCTACTATGTGAGGAAATATGAAATGTTCGGTACGTAATGTTGTTTTAAAATTGTGATAGTGGGTTCTGTAGAGCTTTTAATAATTGTTTTAAAATTGAATCAGATGTTGAACGGATCATTTATCATCTCTCATGGTTTTGACAAGTCTAAAATTTATTGTTTTTAGTTATTTAAAAAAAATATATATATATAACTACTACTACACAATTAACTAATCTAAGAACGAGTTGACCAAGAAAAAAAAATCTAAAAAATCCATAGGTGTTCATTGTGAACACTGTAGAATTTGAAATAGAATCATTTCTGTAGTAGATTTTTTTTCTTTTTGTTGGTAAATTGTCGGATTGTAGCATCATTTAGAAGTTATGTGCAATATAGCCAATAGCATAAGTTGCATAACTAATAAAATAATATTAAAAATAAAAAAGAGAAGAGAAAATTGTCTATATTATTCCATGATATTACAAAGTATATAGGAGTACGATGCTTAAAGATGAAAAAGAACTTGAGCAACCAGCTACACTATTATAGAAGATGGGCATATAATGAGCATTCATTTAATGAGTTTATAACACTTCTCCTTAGATATCATTATAGTAAAAATATTCTTAATGCGCATAATGTAAATGCTGCCTCATTAAAAATCTTACCAGGAAAACCTAGTGGAAAAAACCATGGTTAAGCGAAAAAGAGTGCAGCATGCATTTACTCCCCTCATGAATATATCACTGATCTTTGAGATGACGTTATCTAATTTTGGTGAACTAACATCTTGAAAGTGGCAATTTGAAGCGTCTTGATAAATAAGCTTGCAAAATCTTCACTTGAACGAATCTTCATTCCACGTACATCGTTGTTCTTTTGCAGTTCATATGTCTCTTAGATGACTCATTTGAATCATCATCTTTTTTCGCTATCGGCGATCTCACTAGTGCCTAATAAAGACTTCAAAACAATGATACACCTTCATCATTTGGATTCCTCTTAGGTGTCTATCATTTGTGTGTTCTTTGTTGTCTCGTTAAAAACCTTTTCATACAAAAATCCAATGGGATAAAAACCATGATAAAGGAAAAGAGTACAACCACACATATAACCATATTCATTCTCTTGGAAGTATCATCCTCATGATATATTTTCTAATAATATATATAATCTTTAGGAGTTGCTATAAGTAAAGCATTACGCACTAACTCTTATTATTTTCATATAATCTTTTGATTTATTGGACTTTCGTTCCATATCATCCTTGTCACATAGATTATATCTCATCTATTTGGACTTTCAGCCAAATTTCTTTTATTTATAGTCTTCCAGATATTTATCCTTTTCTTGTAAAAGTTACTATTTTGCTTTCCTTTTTAGCATAAAAATCCCATCTTTCAATTATGAAAAAGATTAAAAAATTTCTCAAGTAGTAGTTTAAGTATGGTACATCCAGACCGAGTATGCTAACTTCTCTTATGTAAAACCCTACAAGGATCTCTGAGATACCATCTCTTTTGACTAGATTTTCTAATTAAGATACCTGAAAATAATTATATTTTTCCAAGATTCTTTATCTCATAGTATTCTCATCATACTACTTGCAATAACTCTTTAAGAGTTTCACTGATGTTAAAACTATTGATCCATGTTAAGTCATATGGACTTCCAACTTAAACCAATTTGCAATAGTGGATTTTTTCATATCTCTTATATACTTGTGCTAGTCCATTTATATAACCAATGTGGGATTCTAACACTCTCCCTCGAGATTATGGCTCTTACCAGCCCATCTCAAACCGAATCCCACTTTAGGATCGATAATAATCTCTTCTTGGACCTACTTGGTTTAGCAAACAAGCCCCTGATCTCATTTTATCTGTGCAAAAGTTTTGCATGCTGAGAACTGTACAAAATTTAGCTATAATCATATCGAGACAAAATATAGAATTCTTACAGAATTTTTTTTATGCAATACCAGCATAATCTGGTTCTTGCAAAACACTGTTCGTACAAATTTTGGGTATCACGAGATAAAATATTTGCAATTGTCATGAAGACTTATATTCATATACAACCCGTGCAAAATCTGATTTTGCATTTTCTAGAAGAATATTTTCATCTTTTTTTTTTTCCCAAATATTCTATTACATATGGAATCTCTCTAGGAGTTCTAATAATTACACATATGCCCTTATACTTTACATAATACGATATTGCACATTACCATTCTGGTAAATGAAATCTTTTTCGGGTTTCTTCTAAGATCTTAAATCCTTATGCATGCTTATGGCATTTTTAAACCCTTATGACTGCTTCTAACATTTTAAATCTTTATAAATTGCTTCTAGCAATTTAAATCTCTTTAGGGCTGCTTCTAGTAGTTTCAATCTTTCTAAATTGCTTCTAGCAAATTAAATCCATTTAGGGCTGCTTCTAGCAGTTTAAATCTTTCTGAATTGCTTCTAGCAATATAAATCCCATTAGGGCTGCTTCTAGCAGCTTAAATCTTGGGACTAAATAAGATATATCTCTTACTGCCAGACTATTTAGGAACTTAAACATAGTTGCATCCACCACTGGAGATTTCTAGGTTTTTCTCAGAACCTTTATATATCTCTTATAATATCACAATTTTGTTCCTCTTGTCCCACTTATTTTTAACCCATTCATGTGTATGGACGGCTACTCTACATACTTATCGCTGCAAGAGATTATTTCCATTCACTTTGGTTAATCATCACTTTGTGTACACTTTTCATAAACTTCTATACCGCGGTTTATGATCCTCGATTTTTATCTTTACATCAACTTTAACATTGCATGCACAAATATTGACGACGTCAATTTGCTTTTCTGGTTCCATGTTATTCTAGACATGACTCAACTAGTTGAAATATTTTATCACTACCAAGTACTTGGATTCCATTTCTTTGTCATGTTTAATGTCTCTTCTCGAGATCATTCACAATTATTTGCTACCTCGGTCCTACCATTTTTAATATCTGCTCCTTTTTAATTTTTGAGGATTTTATCTTTGGAACCAATAGGTCTCTCAAGTTTTATGCGATTTTAGACTTATTTGCAGTTGATACAGTCCTTCTAGGACATCAATTTTAATTGGAGCACAACTAGAATATGTGACTTTATCACTAGATTCAGGTCAGTAAGTGTCTGGCAATCGATACGCTAAACTTTGTAAATTAGTTATATTTTGAACTTCTAGTTCACATTCGTTACTATGACGAGGATCGATGATAACTCCTTTCAATCTATTTTTTTCCAGTTGTTTATCTTCTCACCCTTATGTTGGAATTACTAACTCACTTACATAACACTTTCCTCTTCAAGAGAGTTTTATATCCAACATACTTTTCCAACCTCATTTGAGGTCCCATCTTAGATTGCTTTGGTGGAGCAACTTATGTATATTATATTCAAAAACTTTAATATGGAAAATATCTGGTTTCTGATAAAATTCATTGGCATGATGCGAATCAACGCTACTGCATGTAATATCTTGTGTATGAACATGAACTACAAGATGTTTAACACTTAATCCAATGGAATTCACCAGAATTATCATTTAACCAAGTAGCCTCACAAACACCATGTTGCAGGTCAATAACAAAGATATTAAGTGGGTGATCAATCCACAAAATTTCTTTGTATTCTGTCTTGAAAAATTAACCAATCCAGAGTTTATCTTGGCTGGTATAGACCTTATGATTAGTTTTCCTTGTGAACACGCAGCACATATAAAATCATAAGAAATAATCATCTCGTTCTTTAATAAAATTCGGAGAAAATATCATTTAAATCGTAAACTTACACTAAAACACCATTTTAATCATGAACTTTGTGGAAAGCCATTTTAAACATCAACTTTTGTTGACTTCATTTTTATACATGAAATTTTCGTTGACCAGGCCAAACTGGACATGACGTTAAATCCACTAACAGAGCTACTGACAGACGTTACTCTGCTCTGTTAGTAACAAAACGACGTCATTTTCAGAAAAAAAAATTATGTCATTTAATCATAAACTTTCAAATTTAGGCCATTTAAACACATGAACTTTGTAAAATTGGCCATTTAAATCATTAACTTTGTACTATAGGCCATTTAAATCATCAATTTTCATTGACTAAATTTTTTAGGCATCAAATTTTGTTACTTTGTAGTTAACGACTCTCTGTTAACCGAAATCTAGGCACCAAATATTTACATTTTTTAGAAATCAAATTTTGTTACTTTATAGTATGATTGGTGATGCCTTAATTTAATAGCTCACTTGGAAAAAAAATCTACAAGATAACCCAATAACACAAATTAAGCGGGATGTACGATTTTAACTAAAACCCTAGAAGAGAAAAAAAGAGAAAGAAAACTCGAGATTTGCGAGTGAGTGGAGGCCAAACAAGGTTATGGTTGGCGAGCCAGCCACAGAGAATGCGGACTAGACCTTTCCACTGAGAATACTTCTCGTAGACACTCGACAGTTGCGGTATTTTCTTCCCACTTTTCCTCATTTTACCACCGATATTTTGCTGCGATGACATCGTGTCAAAATAGTCCTTATTTTTATGTTTCCAACCTTTTATATTCGATATGAAGCGCTGGTTCCTCTGCTTGGTGTTGTTGGTTAAGGCGAGCTATTTAATTAAAATCCTTAAAAGGAACTTAAAATCTAGGGTTTCGGTTAACCGAGAGCCGTTACGATAAAATAACAAAATTCAATGTCTAAAAAATCTAGTCAATGAAAGTTGATGATTTAAATAGCTTATAGTACAAATTTCATGTTTTAAATGGCCTACATTTGAAAGTTTATGATTTAAATGACATTAAAAATTTGTCATAAACGATGTTGTTTTGGCATTAACGGAGCAAAGTAACGTCTGTCAGTAACTCTGTTAGCGGATTTAACGTCATGTTCAGTTTGGTCGGGTCAACAAAAATTTCATGTACAAAAAATAAAGTCAACAAAATTTTATGTTTAAAATGGCCTTCCACAAAGTTCATGATTAAAATGGCGTTTTAGACTAAGTTCACGATTTAAATGACATTTTTCCCAATAAAATTCCATATGAATTCATGATTATTTTTTGCATCATCATCGAACCGGAATGGTCTAACCGGCTGTGCCAATCATTGAGGTTCTAAGTAAACTTCTAGTTTACTTTAACATTTGCCTCATTTGTACTAATCTTAGTAGAGTACAATTAAGTGGAGAATACAGGTACTCTTTCCACAATAATTTTTAGAGCCTTTGATAATATTTATCATCTGAAGGTATTAATCATTTCATTCGCTTACAGCCTCAATATGATATCCATTTCTATGGACATCTTTAAAATCTAATAGATTTATCTGAGACTTAGGAGAATATAACAGATTATATCTCGTTATAATGCATCAACAATTTTAAGTTGCATTCCCATAGACAATAACATATATGTTCTTTTTGAGCCTTTATTTATCCTTGCACTACCCGAGAGAGTATTCACACTAGCCTCTTTCATTTTAAAATGAGAATAGAATTTTACTTTTATAATAGTGTGATTAATCATACTCTTTTCCAAATATAAATCTCCACTATTTATTACTCTTCACGAGAATTAAATCATAATCATATAATATCTAAATAAAATAACTCAATCAATATCATCATTCATTCACTAGTTTGCTAGTATTTTGCCATTAAACTAGGTTCTCAATCAAACAATCAATCAATAAACAAATCAAATAAGATCATATACAAATTTCATGCAAAATAGTGTATCCTTGAGAACAAATAAGCAGCAAATAATAGTTCAAATATTGTGATAAAATACATGATGATTGTTATGTGTAAAATCTGTGTGAAATCCGTACAAAATCTTCTTTTCTTTTTTTTCTTGCAAAATACTGAATAAAAACAGTTCTGATGCAAAATCCGAGATACAATTATATATGTGCAAAATTCGAATTAAATAATTTCGTGCAAAATTCTAATTAAATAATTCCGTGCAAAATTCGGATTAAATAATTTTGTGCAAAAATCGAGTGAAACAATATTTAATTTAATGATTAAAACAATCCAGATTTATGCCAAAAAAAAAATCATGCAAATTTAGTTTAATGAATTTCATGAACTCTCTATCATTTATATAATCATTTCATCATAGTTTATCATAATTTAAACAAACATGCATGTTTATGTTTATTGAGATGCATCACAAAGCATAAATTATTCATTTCATGACAAAAAACATGTGGTAATTATAAATCATAAATAAGCATTAAGCATAATGAATCACCAACGATTAACTAAACCAATAAATTGTTAAACTATGTAAATCAATGAATTTATCCAATAATTAACAAAATATATCGTTAATAGAACTTATCTCGATTGGTGAAGAGACGAAGAGATCGGAGCTTGATAAGATGATCTGAACTTTCCTTTTCTGAACTTTCCTTTTTTAAAACTTTCTTTTTCTGAATTTTCTTGAAATATAAACTTTCTTAAAATATAAAATTTCCCAAATTAGAAACTTTCCCAAGTTAAAAACTTTCCAAAAATATAAATTAGGGTTTATGAAAGAAAGTAAGTAAGGTTTTTTCTGAAATTAGGTCAAAACTACCGTCATCTTCAAACAATGATTCCGATCGGAATTTAGACCAGAATCATAATATTCCAGCGGCTATGGAAAGATGACATCTGGGGCTTTCGTTTGATATGTATATCGCCTCCTAACTCTTTACACTTCGCTGGGAAAATGCTCTTGAAGTTGGACAGCAGCGGAATCGGATCTGAAGAGATCTACTCCGATAAAACAACGATAACTTTTCGACCAGAGCTTCGATTTAGGATCCGTTTGCGGCTATGGATAGATCCATATGTTAGACATCTCTCCATTAAATATAAGATAAAGAGGATTTCATTTGGTCCTCCGTTTCGTATTTCTACCAGAACCGGTTGGATCTGTTTTCCTTCTCATAATTTAGACGGCTAGGGTTTCTTTGCTCAGATGACTAGGCTTGTACTGATAACGTATTAATTAAAGATATAAAAGAGAAAAAGAATTGTCTATATTATTCTATGATATTACAGAGTATATATAGGAGTACAATACTTGGAGATGAAGAAGAACTTGAGAAACAAACTAGACTATTATAGAAGATGGACCTATAATGGACATCCATCTAATGAATTTATAACAAAGAACACGTTTTATAACGAAATATAAAAATATGTTTAATCAAGTGGCTACAATGTTTTTCTGCTGAAATTCGACTTCATGGTAAATTCCCTTATCCTAAAAAATAAAGTTTAGTTTATGAATCAGACCTTTTCATAAGTATTCACATGTTTAAATCGTAAACAATTACTATGAATATTTTTGCTTAGTCATTTATCCACTTGTTATTTATAAATACAACAACATGTCATTTATAAATATCACGCGCTAATAAAAACAAAAAAGTTATTAAAACATATAAATACATACACATTCACTAGTCAAAAGTAAAAAAAAAACATATTTTTAATTTATTACTAGAGTTGAACCCGCGGTACACCATCGGATCAATATTTTCTTAATCAATAGAAAAAAAATATTATATTTTACTGTCTAATATTTTCTATCAGTTTTTCATATAATTTATATATTTTTAGATTTTGTTGGTTTTGTTTATATAATTTTTTTTTACTTATATATAATTTTAACTTTACTAAATTATAATGTGTTAGTCTTGTTAGCTAATTAACTTTTATATTTATTTAAAACTTTTGTAAGTAGCTTTTATATCCAAATGTGTCCTACTATGTTCACATGATAGCGAGTTGGACCAATGATTTGATTATTTTTAATTTAAATACTTTTTTATAAATTAAAAAAAAATTATAGAAATATTTTTAATATTCTATTTTTGTAAATATTCTAATCATTCAACTCTTTGTATTTTCAAATATCTCATATATTATTTTCATCAACTATACACAGTTATTCATTTTTTATATAATTTATTTATTTTTATTGAAAAATTGGTAATTTGCAGACCTATCCACCAATTTACAGACAAAATCTGATATATGTCGGATTTACTTGTATCTATATTGTAGGTTACAATCTATTTGACATCTCTACTGTTGTGGAACGTTGAGCATACACTTTTTTCCTATTGATTGAGTAATATATGTCAATTTATCAAAGTTCGAATCACAATATATATATAAATATCTAAAATTTTATTAATTGTATTGAGAATATAATAATTCAAAATAATATGAAAATAAAATCAAACAAAGATGATAAAAGAATAAGAACTCATACTATTAAAATAGTAATATTATATAAGAAAATGATTGTAGAGAATTAGTTTAATACTTATTTAGAAAGAAAAAAAATATTGAAATGATTAGATACATTAATAACTATTTAGTGTTTAGATATAAGAATATGTTTTAAAGTATTTGGAAAACATGAATAACTCAAATTTGTATTCTAATTTTGAATAATATAAGAGACGGGACACACATCACACATGTTACACTTAAATATTGAAAATTATCTCTCTTTTCTGCGCATGGCACCATTCTTTTTCTTAATTTTTCATAACAAATCTTTTATTTTCGGAAACCTAAAATTACCTAAAATATTTTTGAATTAGTTAGAATATAGATCATTCAAATTAAAAATCACAATTCAAACTTTCACTACTACATGGAATAAGGAAAAGTTCGAGTTCACATTTTGGATAATTTCAAGCAATTTTGAAATTTTTAAGTAATTGTAACACTTGTCAATGTTAATAACTCGGATTGAAATGTAGCTATCAAATACATATTGAGGCCCAACTGTATATACTCATTAGGCCCATTTTCATAGAATTAATAACAAAATCCAGCCCAAATTGTGGCCCATCTCAGACCTTCCGCCTTCAGCTTCAGCTTTTGCAAATCTTCCCCTTCGATCATCTCTCTCGATGAAGCTCCGATCTCCATCCACGTTATACCTCACAGAGCCAATTGCAGCAAGGATCCACGTTTGATGTGTTTCCTCTGATTTTCTAGAGTAAGGATCTGATCTCAGTTCAGTGTGTGACAAAGCTCTCACTCTATCGCCATCGGCTTAAGCTTTCACCATTGTTATCTCTTCCACGGAGAGCTTCTTCTCCGTTCACCATTTCTCTATTACAGTTGTCTCTATTCGCCATCAAATAGTATAAGCTTGAAATTTTTTTTGGATCTCTCCGATCTCGATCTCTTCTGCAAAATTCCGCCATTTTTGTAGTTTACTCTATTGTTTCCGACGTGATCTGTAGTCAGGTACACTGAACTTTTCAAAATCTCCTTCTGGAACTGTGATTAGGCCTCTCTAGTTTTCGTTGTTTTTGACTGATTTGTTATTCCTCTAATGAGTTTTAAGTTAGATCTGAATTGTAAACATGTTTCTAAGCATGAAAGCTTTTACCTATGTGCAGCTCCTGAATGCTTCGTGTGTGTTTTGGTGTTTGAGTTAAGAAGCTGGGACGAGTATGGGGTATCAAAATCAGCCTTCAGGAAGTAATAGCTCGTTCCATGGAGAATTCAAGGTTTGTCACTCCAAACCTTCCAAAGGTGCTGTAGCATCTATGATCAATTCTGAGATTGGTGCAGTTTTGGCTGTGATGAGGAGAAATGTACGGTGGGGTGTTCGTTATATTGCAGATGATGATCAGTTAGAGCATTCTCTGATCCATTCTTTGAAAGAATTGCGTAAGCAGATATTTTCATGGCAAAGCAATTGGCAAAATGTTGACCCGAGATTGTATATACAGCCGTTTTTGGATGTTATACTCTCTGATGAAACTGGAGCTCCAATCACTGGCGTTGCTTTGTCATCTGTCTACAAGATCTTAACTCTTGATATTTTCACCCTTGATACTGTCAATGTGGGAGAGGCAATGCATATCATAGTTGATGCTGTGAAAAGCTGCCGTTTTGAGGTAACTGATCCAGCCTCAGAGGAAGTGGTTTTGATGAAGATACTTCAAGTTCTATTGGCTTGCATAAAGAGTAAGGCCTCTAATGGTTTGAGTAATCAAGACATTTGCACCATCGTCAACACTTGTTTGCGTGTTGTTCAGCAATCAAACTCCAAAAGTGAATTGTTGCAGCGTATAGCTCGCCACACAATGCACGAGTTGATTAGATGTATCTTCTCTCAACTTCCTTTTATCAGCCCGTTGCCTAATGAAAGTGAAATACAAGTCGGCGATAAGGTAAATTTACTTAATCTTTCATGCCAGCATTTTTATGTTTGTACTACTATGCCCTATAGATAAATGATTTAACATGCATAGAACTGTATCGTGCTATGTTTCATCTGCTAAGCATGTTGTTTGATAGAAGATTACTCATCTGTAAACTTATGCAGATGACTAAGTTTGTTTATGACAATAAGATTTCTCAAGACCGTTTGGTAGTTGTTCACGAATTTCTAACGCGATTCTTTCTTGTCTAGGTGGGAACAGTGGACTGGGATCAAAATTCTGGAGAAAACAAAGTTGAAAATGGGAATATTGCTAGCTTATCTGATGAGGTCACTGACAAAGATCCTCCAAGTTCTGAGATGGTTATTCCAGAAACAGAACTTAAAACTGATGAAAAGAAAACTGAGGTCAGCGATGAGTTGAATGTTACTCCAAATGGTGAAAATGCAATGATGGCGGCGCCTTTTGGTATTCCATGCATGGTAGAGATTTTTCATTTCTTGTGTACCCTGTTGAATGTTGGAGATATCAGTGAAGTCAATTCCAGATCCAACCCTATAGCGTTCGACGAAGATGTTCCCCTTTTCGCTCTGGGTTTAATTAATTCTGCAATAGAACTTGGAGGGTCTTCTTTCCGTGAGCACCCAAAACTGTTGACTTTGATTCAGGATGAGTTATTCTGTAACTTGATGCAGTTTGGTGTGTCCATGAGCCCTCTGATTCTTTCTACAGTTTGCAACATCGTTCTTAATCTCTACCTGAATCTCCGTACTGAGCTTAAGGTACAGCTTGAAGCTTTCTTTTCATGCGTACTTCTGAGGATTGCACAGAGCAAACATGGCTCTTCTTATCAGCAACAGGAGGTTGCTATGGAGGCTCTGGTTGATCTTTGCAGGCAACATACTTTCATGGCTGAAGTGTTTGCAAATTTTGATTGTGATATAACCTGCAGTAATGTGTTTGAAGATGTTTCAAACCTGCTATCAAAGAGTTCCTTCCCAATTAATGGACCTTTATCTGCTATGCATATACTTGCATTGGATGGGTTAATTTCTATGGTTCAGGGAATGGCTGAGAGGGTGGGTGAGGAATTACCGGCTTCAGATGTTTCTACACATGAAGAAGGATATGAAGAATTCTGGACAGAGAGGTGTGAGAATTACGGAGATCCTAATTTTTGGGTTCCCTTTGTTCGAAAGGCAAAGCATATAAAGAAGAAGCTGATGCTTGGGGCTGATCATTTTAACCGTGATACTAAAAAAGGCCTACAGTATCTCCAAGGGATGCACTTGTTGCCTGAGGAACTTGATCCAAAGAGCGTGGCATGTTTCTTCAGGTATACATGTGGGTTAGATAAAAACCTTATTGGAGATTTCCTGGGAAATCATGACCAGTTCTGCGTTCAGGTGCTTCATGAGTTTGCCAAGACGTTTGACTTCCAAAACATGAATCTTGATAATGCCTTGCGTCTCTTCGTGGGTACTTTTAGATTGCCTGGTGAGTCACAGAAGATACAGAGAGTACTTGAGGCATTTTCTGAGAGATACTATGAGCAGTCACCACAGATACTGATTGATAAAGATGCTGCCCTCTTGTTATCTTACTCGATTATCTTACTGAACACAGATCACCACAACACACAGGTCAAGAAAAAGATGACTGAAGAAGATTTCATCCGTAACAACAGGTGCATAAATGGAGGCGCAGACCTTCCTAGAGAGTATTTATCTGAGCTGTATCATTCAATCTGCGACAGTGAGATTCAGATGAACCCGGATCAGGGAACTGGCTTCCAAATGATGACAGCCAGTCAGTGGATTAGTGTGATTTACAAATCCAAAAAAACTAGTCCCTATATCCTATGTGACACTGCATCCCATCTGGACCGTGACATGTTTTATATCGTGTCTGGTCCCACAATTGCAGCTACATCAGTGGTTTTTGAGCAAGCAGAGCAAGAAGATGTTTTACAGAGATGTGTTGATGGGTTACTGGCAATTGCAAAACTTTCAGCATATTATCATTTGAATAGTGTTTTGGATGATCTGGTCATCTCTCTCTGCAAATTCACGCCTTTCTTGGCCCCATTATCTGCCGACGAAGCTGTTCTTGCTCTCGGAGAAGATGCCAGAGCAAGAATGGCTACTGAAGCTGTTTTCTTGATTGCAAATAAATATGGTGACTACATCAGTACGGGCTGGAAAAATATACTGGAATGTGTCTTGATCCTCCAGAAACTCCAGATTTTACCAGCTCATATAGCTAGTGATGCAGCGGATGACCCGGAGCCGTCGACTAGTAACTTGGAGCAAGAAAAACCTTCTGTGAATCCCCTGTCAGTAGTATCGCAGCCACATTCCTCAGCTACACCTCGAAAATCATCTAGTTTTATTGGTCGGTTTAGCCAGCTTCTGTATTTTGATATGGAGGAGACAAAGCCATTACCAACTGAGGAAGAACTGGCAGCTTATAAACTTGCTCGTGGGATAGTGAAAGATTGTCACATTGATAGCATATTCTCAGACAGCAAGTTTCTCCAAGCTGAGTCTCTGCAGCAGCTTGTTAACTCTCTCATAAAATCAGCCGAGAAAGATGAAGCTAGTGCGGTCTTTTGCCTGGAGCTTCTCATTGCAGTAACGCTGAACAACCGAGACAGAATCCTACTGATTTGGCAAACTGTTTATGAGCACATCTCGGGTATAGTTCAATCAACGTCAACGCCGTGCGCGCTTGTTGAAAAGGCCGTCTTCGGTGTCTTGAAGATTTGTCAGAGATTATTACCTTACAAGGAAAACCTAACAGATGAACTTCTGAAATCTCTCCAACTGGTTCTCAAGCTTGATGCTAGAGTGGCTGATGCATACTGTGAGCCCATTACACAAGAAGTTGCCCGTCTTGTAAAAGCAAATGCATCTCACGTTAGATCTCATGTCGGTTGGCGAACAATCATATCTCTGCTATCAATTACAGCTCGGCATCCAGAAGCTTCTGATGCTGGATTCGAAGCCCTCCGGTTTATAATGGCAGAAGGAGCTCACTTGTTACCATCAAACTACATTCTCTGTTTGGATGCAGCTAGGCAGTTTGCTGAATCCCGAGTTGGTGAAATCAATCGGTCTATCTCAGCAATCGATTTGATGTCAAATTCTGTGTTTTGTCTTGCAAGATGGTCTCAAGAGGCTAAAACCTCGTTTGGAGAAGATGAAGCTATGATGAAACTAAGTCAAGATATCGGAGAAATGTGGCTCAGACTAGTGAACAACCTCAAAAGAGTTTGTCTTGATCAACGCGACCAAGTTAGAAACCACGCCATTTTAATGCTGCAAAGATCTATAGCCGGTGCAGATGGGATCATGTTACCACAACCTCTATGGTTCCAGTGCTTCGATTCCGTGATCTTCCCATTGCTAGACGAATTACTCGCTGTTTCAATCGAGAATTCAAGGAAGACTTTCAAGAAAACAGTTGAAGAGACGCTTGTTCTCGCCACAAAGCTCATGTCGAAAGCTTTCCTTCAAGCTCTTCAAGACATCTCGCAGCAACCATCATTCTGCAGACTCTGGCTTGGTGTGTTGAACCGTTTGGAGACTTACATGTCAACCAAATTCAGAGGAAAACGCAGCGAGAAGGTCCATGAACTCATACCAGAACTGCTGAAGAACACGTTACTGGTAATGAAGACGACGGGAGTTTTGTTACCAGGTGACGATATCGGAAGTGACAGCTTCTGGCAACTAACGTGGCTTCACGTTAAGAAGATTTCACCTACTCTGCAATCGGAAGTTTTCCCTCAAGAGGAGCTCGATCAGTTTCAGAGACGAAACGCCAAGCCTGAGGATTCTCCGGTACCGGAAAACGAGGCCTGAGACCGGTGGTGGACTAGAGAGATAATTTGTTTTATACACAAGAAAAAAGCATATTTAAGAAATTCGAAATTTTTTTTGCAGTATAGCTTTTGGTTTTCAATATAGGGGATTATATAAGACTGGAGTTTGGAGCTTTTGGGTTTTTATGAAGTGTCACGTTGATATTTTGGCTTTTTGATTGGAAATATTATTTGGAAAACCGGTTTAAAAGCGATAGGACCGACGGAGAGAATGAACGGTTGAATTGAGCACGGTTTAAACGAGATGGTTAGTGATTTCTGGATAAACTGTTATACTGTAGTTTGCTACGACATGTATCGTTTACTCGTCCATTTCAAGCCAAACTTTTTATAATACTTGGTGGATTGACGGCGGTGCTAATGTACATGTGACGAATTCCTTGCAGGGATTCCTTACAACCTAGAACATAAATTCAAGTGAAAGCTATTTCTTTATAGGAAACCGAGACAAGGTGCCTGATGAGGGGCGGAAGCTACGAACAAAGACGGTGGTGCTATGTTTTGAGATCACGAAACAGAGTAACAGGAGATGACGATGGTGAAGGCGAAAGTGAGAAGATGAGATGATAACGAAGTCAAAATCGGTTCCAGGAAACGATATCGACGGTTGTGCAAGTCCTCCTTGCAGGGCTTTGAATCAAAGCTCTTTAAAACTCTCTTTATTAATTCCAAAAACAAGATGCTAAAACAATGGAGTCTACGTTCTCTATCTATTTATAGAGAAGTATCAAAAACCTAATTGTAAAAGAAAAGGAAATATCCTACTTGGAAATAAAATAAAAAACTAACATAAATCTAAATCGGAAGTTAAATAAACCGACATAAAAAACCGTAGCTTGTTGGGCAAGAAACACAACACCGAAGCCCAACAAAAGTGAATAATACGCTGCATCAGGTCTCCCCGGGTAGGAGAGGATTCGTCCACGAATCTGGAGGTTCATTATCTCCGCGAAATGGAGAAAGATGCTTAACATTGAATATATCTGATGTTCGCATATCCGCTGGAAGCTTCACTTGTATGCATTTGCGTTAATGCGCTGTAACACCTCAATAGGTCCAATCTTTCTTGATCTTGACTTGAGCTTGTTATACTCTCTTGCAGGAAAACGATCTTTTGTCAGAACTATCTAAACTAAATCACCATGCTTAAATTCCAAAGCTCGACGTTTAGTATCAGCAGCCTCCTTATATTTTAATGTTGCTTGTTCCAGATTCTCTTTAGCTTTCGTGTGAACTGTTTGTAATTCATAAACAAAATCAACAGCCTGTCCGTGACAATGAGACTGATCCGGAAAAGTTGATAAATCCAGTGGGCAAGAGGAACAATTCCATAGACCACTTTGAACGGTGAAAACCCAAGACTTCGGTTTAGTGCATGATTGTGAGCAAACTCGGCTTGACATAATTTGGCATCCCAGCTTTTGATATTATCTCCCACCAGATACCGTAAAAGATCTCCAAGAGCTCGGTTAGTCACTTCGGTTTGGCCGTCGGACTGGGGATGATAGGCGGAGCTCATATTTAAGCTTGTCCGAAGTAGTTTCCACAAAGAACACCAAAAATGACTCAAGAAGCGAGTTTCTAGATCAGAAACAATGGATAGAGGTAAACCATGTAGTCGATAAATTTCACAAAAGAACAAAGTCGCCACACTAACCGCATCCGTAGTCTTTTTGCGAAGAATAAAATGAGCCATTTTAGAAAAACGATCAACCACCACAAATATAGAATCGTGACCCGTTGAGTTCGCGGAAGTCCCAAGACAAAATCCATACTAATATTCGTCCAAGGCTGTGTCAGAACAGGTAAAGGAAGATATAACCCGGCATTAGATGATTTTCCTCTTCCTTGTTGACAAATACGACATCGTTCGACAAAACGTTCCACATCACGCCGTAAAGAAGGCTAAAAATATGATGATGACACCAAATGCAAAGTACGATCTCGTCCAATATGTCCCTCATTGTGTAAATCTTGAATGATTTGGAGCCTCAAACTGCAAGCCGGAACACAAATGCGCAGACCGTAAAAGAGAAATCCATCGTGAACCACATAATCATTAAGAAGACCTTGTTCAGCTTCGAGAAAAATCTTGGAAAATAATGGATCTGTGTGATATAATTCTGCAAATGATGCAAACCCTGGAACCAAAGTGTGAATAGTCGTGAGTAGGGAGTGTCTTCTGCTTAACGCATCTGCCACACGGTTCGTTGCACCCGACTGATGTTTAATTGAAAACGTGAATTGTTGCAGAAATGCAATCCATGAAGCATGACGAGAAGATACATTTGCTTGACTATCCATTGACGCAATGCATAATGGTCCGTGAAAAGAACGAAGTCACGGTGAACCAAATAGTGATGCTGATGTGATATTTTATGCATCATGTTTTACCTAACATCTAAACTCTGCAAGTGCACGGTCGTGCACTACAGTATAGTGGTGAGATCAATCCACAGAGAGTAAAGAGCACTATAGATCCATAGATCTAAGCAAAGTTAGGATGCAAATATGGAAAGTTGTCACAAAAATCAAATCCGAATAAAATCTTTAAATAAGGAAATAAAATCAATTAAAAACAAATGTTGGGATCTGGGAAATCGTAGGGATTTAAATAAATAAAAATGATATCTAACCGGATTAGCAATTAAATGATCTAGATCTAGAACACAAACACTGTACCAAAATAAATAGTTTTAATAAAAGCAAATTTTATTCTATCATAAATCCGCTAGGACCTTATGATGGCATAGTTCACGCTAGTTTGATAAAGTTCACTTGTAGATCCAACTTCAACTCTTGAAAATCTGGAAATCAAGCCTACAAACTATAGATTCCGGGTAGAATAGCCAACGCTAGCTGTACTATAAAACCCTATGAATCATTTGATAGATTCGTCAACCTAGCAAAATCATTTGATTCATAGAAGTAGAGATCTACTAACCATAATTCTAATTTATAACAATAACCTAATTAAACATTAAATCTCTTTGAATAAATCCCATCTCCCAACATATAGATCTACTCAACCAATGGCAATTGGTTGTTAGATCATTATGTTGTATGGTTGAAAACACAAAGAAAGAGATGAAAACAGATTGTAGATCTTGAAAATGCAATGAAAATACTTTAGATCTGAGGAAAACAATGTGAAAAGTTTACAGATCTGAAATGAGAAATAAAAATGGCAGAGTAACAGTAAAATTCGTGTCTCAGTCCCTCTGGCCGCTCAGGAAATGAGCCTTATTTATAGAGTATCTTCTAGGTCAAAACTCGGAGTTAATGTGCGATTTAGAGAATATTTGTGACTGGGATCGATTGATCCGACTTAGATTTTGGGACAAGTAAACAAAAGAAAACACAGTGATAGTAACATATGAAAGCAGTCACCCCGTCCCCCAAACTTAAATCACTGCGAAATCAAAGAAAATTGGTGCTGCGAAATAACATTGGAGATAATGAATTATGAACAAGAAAGCAAACCATAAACAGTTGAAGGAGTTTTACGACCAAGAGGGAGCATTGGTCTGTACATGAACCAGTTTTCAGCTTTTCTCGTCTCGGGGATTGATCGTTCTAGGTAGGATCGGTCGATCCCAGAGTACTGAAACTTCTTAAAATTCGCATCTTCTGCGTTTTGCACCTGTTTTCAGTCAGCTCAACACAAAAACATCATCATATCTTATTTTAGAAAATAAATAAATAAATTGAAATAACTGAAGGGAAATAAAATAAAATAGTTTTATTAATTCAAAAACAAAAATTAAAAGAATATATTGGGTTGCCTCCCAACCAGCGCTTGTTTTTTACAAAGTCACTAGCTTGACTTAGTTTTATTTCAATTGGGTTCTGGGTTCATTGGAGGAATAGTATCTTCCTCATCTGGTGGCTGGTTTTCTGCCCTGATCTTGGGCTTTGCAATGACAGCCCTCATCATGTAGTCCAGTTTTTCTTTAGTGGTTTCAAAATTTATTTATGCTGGAACTTCACCAACATCGCTTCTGGGAATCATGTCCATTGGATGAACAACATCAGCAGAGTCCATATTTTTCATAACGAAAGCTTGGCCATTCATGGTGGGGACTCTGTCGAAGGTATTGACGTAGAAGGTCATGGAGGTGTCTTTAAACCTAAGTATAATCGTCCTCTTGGGGATACTAATTGAGGCTCTGGTTGTTGCTAGAAAAGGTCTGCCAAGTATAACTTCTTTCCATTGTTCATCCAATGCGAGGACAACAAAGTCTACCAGCACGTAACTTCCATTAAGTTTGACAGGAATGTTTAAGAGTTTCCCTACTGGTTTTCTTGATGTACCATCAGTCATCTCAACTTCCATGGTAATTGGTGTCATGTGGAGTAACCCTAACTTCTTAGCTTGGATGAGTGGCATCATGTTCACGCTGGCTCCAGTGTCAAGTAGGCTGTTCTTAAATCGATATTGCCCTATAGTGACTGTGAGACTAAACCTTCCGGGATCCTCTAATTTTCGGGGAAGTCCTTCTGGCATCTTCTTGCTACATTCCTCTTGAAGGAAATCAGCTGCTTCTTGCATAGTTGTCCTTCCAACAATTATGTCTCTCATTGAATTCATGACTTGAGGGGTCATTGATTTAACTTCCATGAAAGGCAATCTCACCCTCATCTCAGTGATAACCTTATCTATCCTTTTCTACATCTCAGGGTTTGGTTTTTCAGGTGGTTGTGGGTTATCTCTTCCAATCCCTCCATTATTCTCCTTAGTTTTCATGATTTCAGCAGAGTTCATCCCTCTAGGTGGCTGCAAGGTTGGTTTTCTAAACTCTTTGTGATTTTTGAATTTTTTTTAGGTTTTTATTAAGTAAGGTATCTCGAAATCGTGTCCGCGTGGATCGATCAATCTCGACCAGGATCGGTCGATCCTCTCCAATTTTTAAATTCCTATCGGAGGAGTAGGATCGATCGATCTTGCTTTGCAGGTCGACCCCAATAAAATCTGGGTTGATCCTCTCATCGAGAAAGTAGTGGCTCTTATCGATGGATCGATCAATCCCATCCTTGGATCGATCGATCTCAGCGGACTTTTCCATAAAAATTTCCTCATCTCCGAACAGATCGATGTACTTTAGATATTCTCTGGGATTAGTTTCAGGCTTCCCTGGGAGAGTCCCTGGTAATGCCTTAACCATTTCGGCTGACCTTGCTACCTCGGTTTCCAATATCCTCACATGGGCACCCAAGGATTCAAACCTCCCATTCAAATTAGTGTACATGTTATCAACTTTAAGGTTGATTTCTCCAGCGAATTTCTTTTGTTTTTCCATGAGTTGCTGGAATAAGGATTCAATCTTCTTCACAGAACCAGCATTCCCTGATTGGGGGTTGAATCATGTTTTACCATAACCATCATTGTTTTGGAGTTCCCTTGGTTTTGAGTACTCCGAGATGGATAAAACTGATCTTCGGGGTTCTCAACATTAGTGCTGCGGTAGGACAGGTTAGGATGGTTCCTTAAATTTGGGTTAAAACCCCGGTTTTGGTAGTTTCCCTTCCCACCGAGAAAGTTGATCTCCTCACTTTGATTCTCCTCATCATTGAACTCATCACTTTCCAAGAGATTAACAGATCTCTTTTGGGCTCTCATCAGAATGTCCACCTTAGCATTAAGCTCCTCGATGATCTTATCACTCACCCGAGTGGGGTTGACTCTCCTATCATAGTCAGAAGATCTGTTAGAGTCGCTTGCTGCCAGGTTTTCAATGAGCTCCATTACTTCCTCCAGCGTGTTGCTCATGAAGTCTCCCCTACTGGCTGTGTCCATAGCCATTTGATACTTCATTTCAACTCCATTGTAGAAAAAGTTCATGATGTCCAACTCGGTGTAGCTTTTGAGGGGGAAAGTCCCTTAGGTATTCCTTATAGCGTTCCCAAGCTTCATAGAAGGACTCGGTACTAGCTTGGCAGAATGTGGCTATTTTGTTTTTTAATGTTGCGGATCTAGCTTTGGTGAAGAACTGCTGAATGATAGCAGCTCGGCATTCACCCCAGCTTGTGATAGATCCGGGACTCAAAGATTTCAGCCATCTATGAGCCTTATCAGCGAGGGAAAAGGAAAATAGTCTACAACGGAGGTAGTCTTGGGGGACTCCGTTGGCTTTAGTGGTACTACAGATCTCTTCAAAGATATCAATATGGTCCATTGGGTTATCGTTAGATAGCACATGAAATTGATTCTGTTTAACCAAGGCGATTATTTGAGGTTTAATCTCATAATCTTGCCTCTGGATAGGAGGGGGATAATAGCAGATCAGTTCCTTTAGTAGGCGTGCGGGGCATCTTGCTCGCCTAAGGTAATCCTGCGGGGCGGGACTTGCAGTCCCGGCACATCATCTACTCTTACCCTAGGATCTCCAGCATCATTGAGAGGTCCATGATTAACCTGACCTTCTCTCTGCCGGATTACCTCTGCATCCTCACCATCATTAACGGGGGGAATGTTTCTAAGGTTATTAGGATCAGCCATACTAACCTTATCTTTTGCTTTCCTTTTGGTTTCGTTTTTCTTTGTTTCCTTGATCTTCTTTGTGAACTTCCTTGTCAACTCTTCTATGCTCAACTCTTGTAGATCTTTAGAAGCCTTGCTCCTTAATTGCATACACCTGAGAAGCAAAAGAACTTTGAAGATCAGATCCAAAAAAAGGGGCTCTAGGATCGATCGATCTTGGAAGGGATCGGTTGATCTCGAGAGAAAAAAGATCAAACGATCAAAGAGGGATCGAGCGATCTTGCACAAAGTAGGATCAGTCGATCTTTAAGGATCTGTTAATCATGCAAGAAGTAGGATCGATCGATCTTATGGGGATCGGTCGATCTCAGAGACGTAAATACAAATGTAAAAAAAAAATATCCTAGACTAGGTTTAAAAACTTAAATCTAAAGGCTACAATTACTCCCCAGCAACGGTGCCAAAAACTTGATGTGATGTTTTATGCATCAGGTTTTACCCAACATCTAAACTCCGCAAGTACACGGTTGTGCGCGGCAGTATAGTGGTGGGATCGATCCACAGAAAGTAAAGAGCACTATAGATCCGTATATCTAAACAAAGCTAGGATGCAAATATGGAAAGTTGTCACAAAAATCAAATCCGAATAAAATCCAAATAAAATCATTAAATAAGGAAATAAAATCAATTAAAAATAAATGTTGGGATCTGGGAAATCGCAGGGATTTAAATAAATAAAAATGATATCTAACCGGATTATCAATTAAATGATCTAGATCTAAACACAAACACTGTACCAAAATAAATCTTTTTAATAAAAACAAATATTATTCTATCATAAATCCGCTAGGACCCTATGATAGCATATTGCGCGCAGTTTGATATAGTTCACTTGTAGATCCAGCTTCAACTCTTGGAAATCTGAAAATCAAGCCTACAAACTATAGATTCCGGGTAGAATAGCCAACGCTAGCTGTATAAAACTCTATGAATCATTTGATAGATTCGTTAACCTAGCAAAAGCATTTTATTCATAGAAAGTAGAGAATCTATTAACCATAATTCTAATATATAACAATAACCTAATTAAACATTAAATCCCTTTGAATAAATCTCATCTCCCAACATATAGATCTACTCAACCATGGCAACTGGTTAATAGATCATTATGTTGTATGGTTGAAAACACAAAGAAAGAGATGAAAACAGATTGTAGATCTTGAAAATGCAATAAAAATACTTTAAATCTGAGAAAAACAATGTGAAAAGTTTACAGATCTGAAATGAGAAATAAAAATGGCAGAGTAACAGTAAAATTTGTGTCTCAGTCTCTCTGACCTTATTTATAGAGTATCTTCTAGGTCAAAACTCGGAGTTAATGTGCAATTTGGAGAATATTTGTGACTGAGATCGATCGATCTGACTTGGATCGATCGATCTTTTTCCTCTGATCCGTACCACCTCATAGATTCCTTGACTGACCGATCTGCTTCGGGATCGGTCGATCCTCTTCATGCTTGGTCAATCCTCTTCAGGATCGATCGATCCAGGATGTCTCCAATATCCAATGATGTGTAAAGTTGCTCCATTTTGCACATTTTAGCTCCAAGGAAGTGAAAACTTGAAAAGAGACTAAAACCGGCCAAAAGAACACAAAACCTAACTTCTAGACTCAATAAGACAAGTAAAAGAATAATAAAAACGGGTCAAAATAGAAACTTATCAGACGCCAATGTTTAACAGCTTGTACAATGGCATAAAATTCGACGTCATACGTGCTATAACGAACACGCGCTCCAAATAACTTATCGCTGTAGAAAGCGATAGGTTTTCCTTGTTGACTTAAAACTGCACCAATGCCTACTTTCAAAGCATCACAGTTGAGTTCAAACATCAATGAAAAATCCGGCAAAACCAAAATTGGAGCAGAAGTGAGTTTAGTCTTAATCAACTAGAATGCTTCAGTTGCCGCAGGTATCCATGAAAATTTTATATTCTTCATGCAATCAGTGATAGGAGCCATGATGGTACTGAAGTTATGCACAAAACGCCTATAAAAAGATGCCAATCCGTGAAAGCTACGAACTTCCATAATCGTATGCGGAATAGGCCAGGAGCGGACAGCCTTGACTTTAGCTGGATCAACGGATAACCCCTTACTAGAGATAACATATGCCAAAAATAAGACTTCAGAACTACCAAATTCACACTTATGTTTGGAGGCAAATAACTTCTCTTTACGTAATACTTGGAGGACTTCACGGAGATGGAGCTCGTGGTCATCAGTGGAAGAACTAAAAATGAGGATGTCATCAAAGTAGACAACCACAAATTTACCAATGAAAGATCGAAGCGCCTGATTCATCACACACATAAATGTGCTTGGAGCATTAGATAACCCAAATGGCATAACAAGCCACTCAAAGAGACCTTCTCGCATTTTAAAAGCCGTCTTCCATTCATCTCCTGGCTGAATACGAATTTGGTGATACCCACTCTATAAATCAATTTTAGTAAAAAATGAAGCTTTACCAATTTGATCCAATAAATCATCCAGCCGTGGAATAGGGAAACGATAACGAACCCTGATCTTGTTTATGGCTCGACTATCAACACACATTCGCCAAGTGCCATCTTTCTTAGGAATAAGTAAAGCGGGTACAGCACATGGACTAAGGCTCTTGCGAATATGACCTTTAAGAAGAAGATCTTCCACTTGTCGTCGAAGCTCTTCATGTTCTTGTGGACTCATGCGATAATGAGGTCTATTGGGCAGAGTCGCCCCTAGAACAAGATCAATATGGTGTTGTACCTCTCGTAACGGTGGAAGTTCTTTGGGAAGGTCAGTAGGAAACACATCATCAAACTCAGTCAGCAATGAATCAAAAACCATAAGTTTTTGGGAAGATAACGTTCCTCCAGATGGTTTAGTCATAAACAGAGCTAATGCTACTCCTTCAGTTCGAAATTCTTCTTCAAATGTTGCAAGAGAACAAAGAGAAGTCTGGTTCCGTGCACCCTTAATACTTGATAGAGGCGATGGTCTAGGCTTTGCTGGGGTTGGTGGAGGAAACAACGGATCTGGAGATGGGATCCACAAAATCTTACGAGTCTCCCATATGAATTCATATGTGTTGTTAACACCGTCATGTGTAGTTTTACGATCATACTCCCATGGTCTTCCAAGAATCAAATGGCTAATATCAATGGTGGCAACATTAAAATAAAACCGGTCCTTGTAAAAAGCTCCAACCAAAAATGGTACCAGAGATCGATGTGTAACTCTCATATTGACGTCGTTACACATCCAAGACAATGCATAAGGTGTTGGGTGTGGTTCCATCGGTAAACCTAATTTAGTAACTGCAGATTCAGAGATAATGTTTTGACTACATCCTGGATCAATGATGAATGTGCAGATATGACTCTTGATTAAGCATGTAGAATGGAATATATTTGTTCGCAACCAATGATCTTCGCGTTGCTGCGGAGTTACACAGACAAGACGTGACACCAATGCTAGTCCATGATCACCATGAGTTCGTTGGACTACATTGTCAGATTCCACCATGTCTTCTTCGGAGGAAACATGGTCATCATCATCAGCATTACGTGAAGCATCGTTGGCAATGAGTCCATGTTTCTTTTGATTTGGGCAAGCGGTTTGGCGATGTCCATGTTCACCACAAGCATAGCAACGTAATGCATTAAGTCTGGGTGGAGGGCGTCTATAAGTTGGATTGTCTTCCAAAGATTTGCCTTCATGGCCTGCTCCGGTTGGTTCAGGTATGTCACGCAGGGAATTGCTTGAAGAAACTGATGTTGGCTCTATGAAACGGTTGTGAGACGAAGTTGAAGTCCAACTAGAAGAGCGAAGCTCTAGTTTAAAAGATGCAGCACATCTATGCGCCTCGGCCACAGATGTAGGATCAAACTGTGCCATATCATTCTGGAGCTGAGGTCGTAGTCCTCCAATAAATCTAGACACGATTTGAGTTGGACTATCATATATCTCGTTGCGAGTCAATAACAAGTAGAATTCTTCAGCATAATCATCTACAGTCCTTGATCCTTGTTTCAAATTTTGCAATTTTGTGTACATTGTACGTTCATAATTGTGGGGAAGAAACGTTCCACGCAGCTTCTTCTTGAGTTTATCCCAAGTCCAAATAGGTTCTTTGTCTGAGCGCATACGAGTGGCTTTGAGTTATTGCCACCAAGAAGCGGCATGATCACGAAACCTTGTTGCAACCAGAGAAACTCTCCGATTATCAGGAACATTTTTGAATTCTAAGATTTCTTCAACAGCGATGATCCAATCTAACAGAGAGTCACCGCGAATGCCACCATGAAACTCTGGAATGTCGACGCGGAAACTGCCTTCCCAACGTGTGTCTTGAAATCGCTGTTCTTGCTGATGGTACTGCACAAGTTCACCTTGTTAATTCTCTACGTTGATCACAGTCTGATCAGCAACGTTGTATGCAGCTTGATTTATACGAGGGTGTTGATTACGATGATTGCCTGGTTGATTCTCAACATTAACCACAACTTGAACATCATCGTTGTTTCCAGCTTGGCGTGGTTGTGGGTGTTGATTACCGTGGTTTGCAGCCATCGTATCACACAAAGTCTTAATAGACGTTGCAATCGAAGTCTGAAAGTTCTCTTGCATCGTGATTAAAACTTTGGACAATTCTTCCCAATTATTGATCGGAGTCCTTTCTTCGGCTTTTGGAGGCATTTTGATGTAGTAGAGAAAGCAACACCAGGAAGGAATGAATCTGATACCAGATGATGAGGGGCGGAAGCTACGAACAGAGACGGTGGTGCTCTGTTTTGAGATCACGAAACAGAGTAACAGGAGATGGCGATGGTGAAGGCGAAAGTGAGAAGATGAGATGATAACGAAGTCAAAATCAGTTCCAGGAAACGATATCGACGGGTTGTGCAAGTCATCCTTGCAGGGCTTTGAATCAAAGCTCTTTAAAACTCTCTTTATTAATTTCAAAAACAAGATGCAAAAACAATGGAGTCTACGTTCTCTATTTATAGAGAAGTATCAAAAACCTAATTTGTAAAAGAAAAGGAAATATCCTACTTGGAAATAATAGAAAACTAACATAAATCTAAATCAGAAGTTAAATAAATCGATATAAAAAGCCGTAGCTTGTTGGGCAAGAAACACAACACCGAAGCCCAACAAGAGTGAATAATGCGCTGCATCAGCGCCAGCTGAAGCTATTGGCACTTATCGTCTCATTTTAGATAGTGGATTTTGTTTGGATTTGTTTCAAACTCTTTATGTTCCATCTATTTCCCGTATTTTAGTTTCATTAAGCAAACTTGATTTAGCTGGTTTTAATTCCACTCAAGGAGATGGTTGTTTTAATTTATTGCTGAACTCGAATAATATTGGTTCTGGAAAATTAGTTGATGGTCTTTATATGTTAAATATGACTAATCAACATTTTGAAACACATCTCACCCTGCAAGATAAATATGGACTTAAGCGTAAAACATGTGGAAATAACTCGTATTTCTTGTGGCATAAGAAACTGGAACTCATTTCCAGTGAAAGAATTAAAAGATTGGTAAAAGATGAAGTCATTCCGACTCTAGATTTTACTAACATTACAGAGTGTGTAAATTACATTAAGGGTAAGAAAACTAAACACACTAAAAGAGGAGCCACAAGAAGTACACATATTCTTGAAATCATACATACATATATTTGTGAACCTTTTGACGTTCCGACCTTTGGAGGCGAAAAGTACTTCATTACCTTTATCGATGATTATTCATGTTACTGTTATATCTATATCTTGCATGAAAAGTCTCAATCTGTGGATGATGTACAAGTGTTCATTACTGAAGTAGAGAGACAATTAGATAGAAAAGTGAAAATCATTAGGTCTGATAGAGGTGGTGAGTTTTATGGCAGATATGATGAAACAGGAGAACATCCTGGACCTTTTGCCAAACTTCTCCAGAAATTAGGAATCGTTGCACAATTCACAAAGCCTGGTTCTCCATGGCAGAATGGTGTAGCTGAAAGGGGAAACCGTACTTATATGGGAATGGTTAGATCCATGATGAGTCATGCTAACTTACCTATATCCTTGTGGATGGACCCATTACGTACTGCAGTCTATTTCTTGAACCGGGTTCCTAGCAAAGCAGTTCCAAAGTCTGTCACACCTCCAAATTTGGGGATGTCCAGCTGAAACAAGAATTTACAATTCACATGAAAAGAAATTAGATTTCAGAACAGTCAGTGGTTTCTTTATTGGTTTCCCTGAGAAATCTAAAGGATATATAATTTATTGCCCAAACCATAGTACGCAAATTGTAAAAACGAGTAATGCCAGATTTTATGAGAATGGCGATATTAGTGGGAGTAATAAAGTTCAAGATGTCATCATTCAGAAAATTAGGGTTAATATCCCTTTGCCCTTAGTTTCGAATGTGGGGAATCCTCCTATTGTTGAACCTTTAGACAATGAGGAAAATCCAATGAATGATGATAATCCACTCCATGATGATAACATCGCCAATAATGATCTTGAAGCACAAGAGGAACCAGTATTAAGAAGATCAACTCGTCAGAGGAGATCTGCTATTTCTAATGACTATGTGCTTTATCAAGTAGAATCTGGAGAAATAATTATTAAAGACCTGATTTCTTATTCACAAGCCATGAAAGATGTTAATTCTGAGAAATGGATTGATGCCAGTAAAGATGAAATATGCTCGATGGCTAAGAATAAAGTCTGGGACGTTGTTCCATTGCCCGAATGACACAAAGCAGTTGGGTGCAAATGGATCTTTAAGACCAAGCTTGACTGTTATGGCATGTTGAACGATATAAAGCCAGACTTGTAGCCAAAGGGTTTAATCAGAAAGAAGGCATTGATTATAGTGAGAATTTTTCACCTGTGTCTAGAAAAGACTCATTCAGAATTATTATGGCATTAGTAGCTCAATATGATCTCGAGTTACATCAAATGGATGTGAAAACTGTCTTTCTTAATGGAGACTTATATGAAGAAGTCTATATGCGTCAACCTGAAGGTTTCATAATTGAAGGTGAGGAAGACATGGTCTGCAAGTTAAAGAAATCAATATATGGATTGAAACAAGCTTCGAGACAATGGTATCTAAAGTTTGATGAAACCATTACGAAATTCGGTTTCACAGAAAACAAGGTAGATCCATGTCTTTACCTCAAGTTCAGTGGGAGTAAGTTCATATTTTTGGTACTGTATGTTGATGACATATTTTTGGCCAGTAGTGATCTTGGTCTCTTATATGAGACTAAGAGTTATCTCTCTGAGAACTTTGACATGAAAGATATGGGTGAGGCATCCTATGTGATAGGTATTGAAATATTCCGTGATAGATCACTTGGAATTTTAGGCTTGTCTCAGAAAGCATATATTGACAAAGTTCTTGAGCGTTTTGGCATGATGGCATGTACTTCTAGCATTGTTCCTATGCAGAAAGGTGACACGCTTAGTCTTAAGCAATGTCCGCGTAATGAAATGGAACATAATGAAATGCAGAATTATCCTTATGCATCACTAGTGGGAAGTTTGATGTATGTTCAGGTTTGCACTAGACCTGATATTAGCCACGCAGTTGGCATGCTGGGTAGATTTCAGAGTAACCCAGGACTCACTCATTGGCAAGCTGCAAAGAAAGTTTTGAGATACCTAAAGGGGACAAGAAACCACATGCTAACATACAGAAAATCAACACATCCACAGATGGTTGGTTTTTCAGACTCAGATTATGGTGGATGCCATGATTCCAGGCACTGCATTCTTGGCTACGTGTATCTCCTTGGTGGAGGTGCTGTATCATGGAAAAGCCAAAAGTCGCAGCTAATTTACACATCCACTATGGAAGCTGGGTATGTAGCATGTTATGAGCCTTCGCTTCAGGGAGCATGGTTGCGGAATTTTGTGTCCAAGTTTGAGGTTTTGAACTTTGTTGACAAGCCTCTAACTCTTTACTGTGACAATCAAGCTGCAGTCTTCTTCTCTAAGCATGATAGGATATCTAAAGGGGCCAAGCATATGGACCTTAAATATCTATCACTTAAGCAAGATGTCAAAAGAGGAAAGTTTGTCATTGAACACAGGCATTGATCTTATGGTTACAGACATATTCACGAAAACATTACCTCCTAAGACCTTTATGAAGCATGCTGACAGTATGGGTCTTGAGGATAGCTCTTAATTATGATTGTCTGTTTATGTTTTGTCTATTTATGATATTTTATTTGAGATCCTTAATGACTTTTACATCTTTTATTTTTTTTGTTTCCAATGTGCACACGCATTATTGTGTTGGATTTATGATAACAAAATATGTCTTTATTTCAAGACATAAAAGGGACCATTATGATAACTCCTACTTATGTTTACGGTCTAGCTATGAAGGAAGTCAGTGCAGTAGTACATGGAAGGGATCATGTTGCATAATGACGTGTGACCGCCATGACTCTCATTGATTGCTAGATTAGTCAAGACACTTATGATGACCAAATGAAAGAAATTAAGTTATAATATATTATGCCGGCCTTATGATTCCTTAGAGAAAATATTAATGGATCTTACTAACAACCAAGTGGGAAACTGTTAGAAATATTAATATAATGTTAATATAATTTTTTTCCTTATTATGTGGTCTTATAGTTATCCGTTTTCTATTGAAATATTATTATTATTTAACATATTTGGTGACCAATTAAATTGGAAATAAAAGAGTTAATTTCTAATAAATCTCTATTTTGATGGACGGTTGAGATTAATCTTAAGGAAACCCTAATGAGGAATAGTCCTCTCTCTACCTATAAATATATACCTTTAGATTATCATAAAGGTATCCTAACACAAAATGTTAAAGAAAAGTTTATAGGAAAGAAGAGAGAAACCTAATCTCCTAACCTAAAAGTTCAGGAATACTGTTTACGAAAAAATCTCCACGACAATGAATAAAGGTAATCCGATAAACCTTCTTATGAATATATTATGTGATTGACCAAAAAAAAAAAACCTAAATGTTTGAAGATCTTAAGTTCATATAAATTATATTTATATATCAAACTGTAAATATAACTTTGCTAATAACAGTTGTAAATTTACGACAGTTTTGCTAAAACCAATGATTACTTTTGTGAAAGTTTAAAAACAACCACATTAAGGATTTTTTACTATAGTCTCTTAAATTTTAAAATAATAATAAATAAATAAATAATAATATTTAATTGAGAGAGTTTCATTTAGAAAACAATGAGTGTTTTTTTTTTTTCTTGAGAGACTATCTTATTTAAATATTATTATTTATTTATTTATTAATTTTTTTATTATTTGAGATAATATGGTGAGAGAGCCCAATGTGGATGTTCTAAGGGACCGATGTGTCATGTCATTGAAATGGTATCTTATTTTTAAAAATAAAACAAAATAATAATAAGTGTACACGGGTGTACCGAATAAGCAGCCTGTGTAGATGTAGCGTATAATTACTCAACCGTTGAACATATTTCTGAGACCATCCCAGAATTATCGTAGTCATCGTCGTCTTCCATAATTTTCTTCACCGCGTCACCTCCGATCAATTTCCCGACTCCGACGTACCTCTCCTTCCCCGTTCGTATCTCAGGTCTAATTTTCGCCTAGTCTCCTTCGGATTGTGATTTTGCTTTCTAGTTATGATATCTATATTCCTATTTTTATGCTTCAATCGCTTCTGCTCCGGGGAACTATTTCAATTATTTCGATCACCGTAGCTATCTTCAATTATTTATCACTTTTTCCTCTTGTGATCCGTGAATTTTACTCTTTTTTTCTGGCTTTTTTTTTCTCTTTTTACCCCCTAAACCTCGTGTTGATATGTGCTTTTTCCTGTATCGCGATCTAGTTCGAAATACACAATCTATTAAGGTGTTGGGATTTCTTTAGAGATCAATCAATCGATTATAGTTTTCTCCTCATTTGAATCGTTGAAGAATTTCAGTAACTTGATTGGTTTTGGGCTGTTGAATTTGTCCCGTAACTTGAGAGCTAGTGATCATAGTTCGTTGATTCAGGTTTACTTTTGTTTTACTGAAGAATTAGGTTGTATATGTGTTGTTCATCTGTATTATATTCATGGGGTTTCACGTTATCATTTTGTGTTGCTGATTCTGCAGATTTTTTGTTGTATTCACTTGGAACAATGAGTCAAGTGTTTGATGGATACGAGCGGCAATATTGCGAGATCTCTGCCAATCTTTCAAAGAAGTGTTCCTCAGTTGTTTCCCTTGATGGAGGTAAAATTTATATCTTCTTATCTTTTTCTGAATATATGAAACTTTTTCTCCATTGCTATGTCTTAGCTTCCTTAGATCATTGTAGATAAATAAAAAATTTAGATTTGAAACAATCTACCGCTTTTAGTTTGTGTTTGATGCAGAGTACTGTGCGTTTTAGATCCTCTGATTACTTTAAACTTCTCATCTCCTTCATGCATTGCAAAGACATTATAATGTGCTTTCTTTAGACCTTTTTCATTATTAGGTGTAGTTTTTTTTCATTGTCTTTTGTTCTCTGTATTACTCTGCTCTGTTTGCATAGCTTCAAATGTGTTTGCACATATGCAGAACAAAAGAAGCAGAAGCTGTCTGAAATCAAATCAGGGCTGGAAAATGCAGAAGCATTGGTATGTGATATGCGTAACCAACGAATGGAATATAGAAGTCTCTCTATTGTCCATTTACATTTTAACGATACTGTCTTTTCTTTTTTCCACCAGATTAGGAAAATGGATCTTGAGGCAAGGAGCCTTCCACCAAATATCAAGTCTACCCTCCTTATCAAATTAAGAGAATTCAAATCCGATCTGAACAATTTCAAAACTGAAGTGAAGAGAATCACGTCTGCAAACTTGAACGCTGCTGCTAGAGGTGAGTTGCTAGAAGCTGGTATGGATGACACAAAGACGGTATGTAAAATACGCCCTAGTATTGTTCAATCTAATCTCATCTCCATCTTTGCTAGTAAAACAACATTTGATCTCGTTTTATTGATAATCCACGTCGTTGAGATCAGGCTTCAGCTGATCAAAGATCAAGATTGATGATGTCAACTGAGCGTTTGGGTCGAACAACTGACAGAGTCAAGGACAGTCGTAGAACAATGATGGAGACGGAAGAAATCGGTGTCTCAATCCTCCAAGACTTACACGGTCAGAGACAATCTCTCTTACGCGCTCACGAGACGGTATTTCCTCTCCGCAACTCGTACTCTAGATATTAGAATTAACGACTCGTTCATGAAGTTTCTTGATCTACTACACTATTGGCATCAGTTTAACCAATATTTAGAACTCTGTCAATAGCTTCATGGAGTAGACGATAATGTTGGAAAGAGCAAGAAGATCTTGACAGGCATGACAAGGAGGATGAACAAGAACAAATGGACCATCGGAGCCATTATCATCGCTTTGATCGCCGCCATTATCCTCATCTTGTACTTCAAACTCACCTAGTAAGCCTCTGTATCTATATCCGATCAAAAACTCTTTGTCACTGAGAAACTGTTGTGTTCGTTTGTGAATCTTTGATTTATCCCTTTTTATTTGTGTGAAATTTTTTGTCTTTGCCACCTTTGTATTCTTGATTTGACAATCCCTTAAAGCAAGTAAAGCTTCAAATTGTATTGTTCATATCGAATCCAGAACTATACATGGTTAAACATTGAGTTTAAAAGCCTTGCTTACTTCAAACAATCGAGGTCTAAATCTTGCATTGATTGTTCGTATATTGTATTCTAGAACTATACATGTTTAAACATTGAGATTAAAAAGCCTAGTTGTGTATTTTTCTTTCATTCTTGAATCTGCTATAATCGGCGACTAAGCTCTCAATAACCATATGCTTCATGTTATCCACCAAACTGGTCAAAATCTGTAGAAAGCCAACCAAAAACCATAAGATAACATCATGTATAAACCAAAAACATCATGACCACGTATAAAAGAGATTTCTTACCGCATTAGCCACGCTTCTTCTGACGTCTTCTGGTACAAGTGCGAGAACCGAAGGAAGAACAACGCTTATGTTCGTTTCTAGTCGACCTTTGAGTCTTGTTTGCCTTCCACGTCGGTCTGGATACAATGCTCCTTTGACTCCGAGTTTGAAATCAGATGGTTCCATTACTTGGTCAAGCCCTTGGAGCTCCCATTTCGTCTGAAAACCGGAATTTATAAGGTTAAAGAAACAAACAAAAAAAGTCTTAACTTGTGACTTTGTGATTAGTGATTACCATGTTGAGCTCAAGAACTTTGGTTGTGTGTAGAGGTACATCAGATGGGTAATCCTGACCGTTAGATTTGCATCTAATCCGCATGACCACTACTGGCCACGCAGTGAGGAATAGAAATTTTATTGGTAACATTTGGATTCTCCACTCTTCCTGCCAAGTAAATTTCATCGGAAGTACATGAGGTTTGTTTTTGGCCAAAAATGAACGAAAGTAAACAAATACTCCTAAAATTAGGAGGGCCCATTGGAGTATTTAGTTAAGGAAAACCAAAAATGCTACTAACAATGATGGAACATTCCAATAACAAAAACAAAAAAAAGCATTCAAATAATTGAATGGGGGCTTCTTGACCCCTATCCAATAATTACACCAAAACTAAAGAGATTTTATTGGTTGTGTATATTTTAACATTCTTTAATTACTAAACTAAGTGGATTTCTTTCATTTTCAAAATATTTTTTTTTCAATCCGTATGGATTTACATAATTTTGATCAACCGAATAAACATTTTTAACCCATTCCTTGGAGTAAAAAAGTAACTAAGGCTTCGAATGAATGTCGGGGGCCTTGGGGCGAACAAAAAAATTTGTAGATTAAACCGGTTTTTTTACCATTAGTCTGCATGAATGCAGTGTGGCGGTCCTGGCGGACAAAAGAGTTTTTAACCATGGCGAGTAAAACTAGAATATTACCTCGTTAAGCCTACGGCTTTTGGGTTTATCGGGAAACATAGCTGCAAAAACCCTCGATTTGTCCTCTAAATACTCATCAAACAACGCCTGAAATATTCACCAAGAGATCCTAAATATTAACACAAATACACCATTATTAAGATAGAGACCATTAAGTGAGAAAGCTAGAGACCTGAGGAGACTCGTTGAGAGCGATATCTGTAGATATTTTAGAAGAATACTTGGCGGGTTTTATGGGTAA
The DNA here is from genome assembly GCA_963555745.1 of Cardamine flexuosa. Lineage (NCBI taxonomy): Eukaryota > Viridiplantae > Streptophyta > Magnoliopsida > Brassicales > Brassicaceae > Cardamine > Cardamine flexuosa. Next base: position 24,738,595 of record OY743215.1, read on the forward strand.
CAAGTGGCACTTCACTTTCCACCGTTTTGATCTCAGCTCCGTCGTCACCGGACGGTGTCTTCCATGCATCGCCGGCCATGAATAAACCGTAGAGCTTAAGCTTACTGCCATTTGATCACCAAAAATTTAATCTTTGATCTTTCCAACATGTCTCTATTTTCTATCTATACTAAAGATTGCGTCTTGGTTTCTCTCTTTACGTTGAGACTTTTTTGTCAAGACTCAAAAAGAGATATTAAATTTAAAAACGTGACGGTAGAGGTTTGGAATATCGGTTTTTTTTTCCGGTCTTCTATGTCCACGTGGCGTAATTGTAACACGTTACATATCATCACTTTCTTGGAATTTGTATAACTTACTCATTCTTTCACGCATTCGTGGTCGTGGATGAGACTGACACGACAACATTTTAAGTTGAAAGGATCTAAAAGCCTCGCATTCAGACAGAGTTTTAAGTTTTGATAAAACTTGTCTAGAGAGTCCAATCTTGTTTACCCAATTCGAGCCGAAACTTTTACCAATGAAAAAACCGAAGCTCTATTCTCATTTCTATTATAAGTGCCGAGTGGGGCATAGACCAAAATCGTACCAAACATTAACCTGAATGGGGCAAAACATCTATGCTTGACTAAACCATACCGTTAACATTTCGGCATCTCAATTCCCAAATGAGATAAGGTTCATTGAACTAATTAGTTTTGAATAAAAAAATGATGACCTTCGCTTATACCAAACTGAAATTTAATTAGTGCAACGAACTAAATAAATATAGTACAAAACACATAAACATACTAAAAATATATATAAGCATGCTAGAAATATATATACCAATATAAAAGTAGTTAGTTAGGTTTGTGTTCAGCCGCATATATACCCAAACCAAAAATATTTTTGAAAGGAACGGAAAAACAGAATGTCAAAAATCGTGTGTTTCTCACTTATATAGACTATATCATTCATGTGGGATTGAGAACTATACATAGTTGAAATATTGACATTAAAACTCGTTTTTACTCAATTACTTCAATAATTTTTTCTCATTCTTAAACCTGCTATAATCAGCGAACAAGCTCCCATTAACCTTATGCTTCATATTCTCCACTAAACCGGTCAAAACCTGTAAAATTGGTTCAAATAAAAAAACATAGATCATGTACAAACCGGGACACATATATGGCTTCTTAAGTTCAAAGATACATTTTATGTTAACATTTTCTAACCGTATTGGCCAAGTTTCTCCTAACATCTTCGGGTATCAATTCAAGAACCGGAGGAAGAACAAAGCTTATGTTCATCTCTAGTTGACCTCTGAGCCTTGTCTGCTTTCCTCTTCGGTCTGGATACAATGCTCCTTTGACTTCCAAACTAAAATCAGATGGTTCCATTACTCTGTCAAGCCCTTGAAGTTTCCATCTCATCTATAAAAAAAGCATTATTCAAAAGTGTAGATATGTTACAAACTTACAAAATGGGTTGGAAAAAAGTAATACCCGTATCAATCCAATATTAAAAATCAATAGTCGTTAAAACAAACAGAAGAAATCACAAATACTAAATTTTTAAAACGCAGAAATATATGTTTTGTTCCAACTCCTAATTACAAGTTTGAAACTAAAGAAATAAATAAGAGACATGTGTTTGTTTATTACCATGTTGAGCTCAAGAACTTTGGTTATATCTAAAGGTACGTCTGGAGGATAATCTTGACCGTTTGATTTGCATCTTAATCTCATATCTACCACAGGCCACACAGTAAGGAAGAGGAAATTTATTGGTAACATCTGAATCCTCCATTCTTCCTACACAAATTCGATCAATCGACATTATATAACCCAATGACATTAATCCTCTATAAACAAAACTATGCCAAAAGAAAATGACCAAAACAAAAAGGGGCATTCCGAGAATGGAACTCGGGACCTCTCACACCCTAAGCGAGAATCACACCACTAGACCAAATGCCCATTTTTTAAATCATTTCTTCCTTTATTCCATTATTTACATTAACTAAGTCAAACTAGGACACAATACCTCATTGAGCCTATCACTTCTGGGTTTATCTGGAAACATTGCTTCGAATACTCTCGATTTATTCTCCAAATATTCATCGAACAAGGCCTGAAAATTCAACAAAATTCCCAATTTAAAAATACATAGATATACAGTATACACAATTTTACATTGATGCTTACTATAGAGAAAGAGAAAGAGACAGAGACCTGAGGAGCTCGTGGAGAGGAATATCTGTTGAGAGTCTTGAAGAATACGTGGCTGGTTTTACGGATGACAGCTGGCACTTTACTCTTGACCGTGAAAATGGTTTCAGCTCCGTCTTCACCGGTCTTTGGTAACTTCCGAACATCCCAGACGACAAAACCGCTGAGCTTGCCGCCATTTCTCCCATCTTTATCTGTGTCTCCAAGATCAGATCTTCGATGTCTTCCACATCTCACTCTCTCGTAAGATTCTTACTTCATTAAGTCTTTGTGGGAACTTTTTAGAAGAAGAAACAGAGAGCTGTAAAGTTGTTTCGGTTCGAGATTTGGAAGATGATAAGGTATATCAGACTTTTGTGCTTCCTCAGCAATACCTCTAATTCAGAATTCTCTGTTGAATTAGCTTCAAACTGCAAAATAGCAGGTGGATCTCTACCATAGACCATATTGAATGGAGTTGCTTTAATAGTATCATCAACATGTTTCGTAGGAGATAAAGTCATAAGAGCCTACGGTCACTGTTTTTCTTTATAGTTTCTTCTTCTTAACCACAGTTTTTGGATTCTTTACAATAAACTCTTCATAGTAAATCTTATTCACCTCTTGACCATAATCTTTATTAACATCTTCAGCAACAACTTGAGGGCTCTAAAGCACATATCTTTTCAAATTTAAATCATAGAACACATCAGGATCAATATGCTTTAGAGATATCTTGCTACTTAGCAAAGCAAAGATAGTTCCAGTAGTAGCAATAAATGATCTATCCAAAATCAATGACATATCAGAACCGATATCCATCTCAACAACATGGAAGTCACAAAGAAGCAGACAATTACCAACCCGAACTTGAATATTCTCAACAAAATCCATAGATTTCTTCACCGAAACATTCGCCAATGTAATCTCAATTCAAGATTTCTTCGTATTGCTTACTCCCAACCTTGTTGCAATGTCGTTAGACATGAGATTAATGCTAGATCCAGTATCACAGAGTGAATCAATGAATCTAACTCCAGCAATGGAACAAGGCACAACAAAGCTTCCAAGATCTTCCAACTTAAGAAATTTTTGGAGATAGATTCCGTCATGTGGCTGAGCATGTCGACCTACACAGCCAGCTGCCTGTCGATCAATTTGGTTGGAGCCAAGACCGTCCTTAGTCGTGACTTGCATCAAATCTTCTGATATTTAGGGTTGTATCGACCGACACAAGGTGGTGGTGTCGATCGACATGAGCTCTGTGATGAGAGTCTCAACTTTTTCCTTAGCTTCAAACTTCTCCAGACTCTCTTCTTCAACCTCTCTCTTGACCATATCTCCCCAGGGCATAACAGCACCACACTGGTACCTAGGATTAGCATTAGTTCTTTCAAGTAAGACGCCATCAGGGAGTTTAGTATTCACAGCAGATTGTGCAAATTGGGTATCCAACCTCTTGATGATGTTGTTCAAAGTCTTATACTTTCCATTCAGATTTGCATACAATGCATCCATCTTTCCATTTAAGTTCACGGTCATCTTCTGCTGTCCCTCAAGAATTTGGTCAAGCATGTCTTTTATCTTAGAATCCGGGGTCTTAGCAGGTAGATTCTGGTAGTGAGAACTTCCGAAGTCCCTAGTGAAACCCCTGTTGTTTCGCTGAGCATCCTAAACCAAAGGCTTGAGCGTAAATCCAGAAGAGTTCTGGTTGTTCCCATAGTTGTTCCTCTGATTATTGTAGCCTCAAAGATCAGAATGCTATTGGATACAGCTAGTAATGGAAATTTCCTCAATAGAGATGTTGTCATTGGCTGGGAGCTAGTAGAGAACCTTGCAGTCTCTCATGGAAATTACAATGAGGATTTCGACAGATCAGTCAGAGGACCATCTTCCTCTTCTGATAAGACCAAGCAGGAGATCCAATCTCTTATTGAGAATCTTGACAAGCTCATCCTGGCTCAGTAGAAATCTGTGAACTTTGTTGGTGAAGTTTCTCCTACTCAGGCTCAGGAAGGCGAAAATGATCAGGTTGAAGAGATCATGTATATACAGAATCAAGCTGGCTTCAACAGAGGGTACATCAACTATAAGAACAATACTAATCTCTCTTATAGGAATCCCAACGTAGCCAACCCTCATGATCAAGTCTACCCTACTTAGAACTCAGGACAAAACAAGCCTTTTGTGCCACAGGCTCCAGGCCAAAAAAATCCACCTGGATTCGCTCCAAGACCACCCCCACAAGCTGATGGTGACCTTAAGCCTCTTCTACTCCAACTTCTTCAAGGCTAGAATACTGCTACTCAAGAGACATCAAAGAGGTTCACCAAACTCAGAACCCACATCGATTGCTCTTCTGATGATTTGAACCATAAGATTGAGGTTCTCAACAGCAGACTGAAGTTTGTTGAGTCCAGTGCCGTATCAGCCTCTACTAAGACCACAGGCTAACTTCCTGGCAAAGCTGTGCAGAACCCTAAGGAACCTGCAACTCTCTATGCAGTGACCACAACACCAGCTCGCCATCTTCTTCCTTTCAAGAAGAGATTCTCCAACATCACTGGGGACAGTGATACTCAAGTTGGGGGGGGGGCAACCTTTCGATCTGCTGCTGAAACTCGCTCGAGCACTGTAGCATTCGACCACACCACTCGAGTGAGTGGTAGAGTCGGCACTCCCGAGACTGCAAAAGAGAAGCGCATACTGGATCTGCATGTGATGATGACAAGTCCTTTCCCAGAACGGTTCAAGGCTGAGATTGAGAAGGAGTATGCTATTATGCTTGTAAAAGAGCTATTAGAGCTTGAAGCTAAAATGACTTGGGATGAAGCTGGGATGAAGCTGTGAAGTTACTTGGACCCTTTGAGAGTGGTTTGAGAAAAAGAGCCTTGAAGAAAATTCAAGATAAGAGAGTAGCAGCTGCTAAGGCCTATGAGTACAAGATGATCACTCAGCAGAAAGTGGTAGTGCAAAAGAAGCTGACGGATCCTGGATCTTTCACGATACCCTGCACCATTAGAAACCAGACTTTCCAGAATTCTCCCTGTGATCTGGGTGTTTCAGTCAGCATAATGCCATTGTCTGTGGCAGAAAAGCTAGACTATCATAAATTTCTGCCAAGCACTAGGTCTCTAGTCTTAGCTGACAGAACCATCAGATTTCCCCATGGCTTGCTAGAGAATGTCCCAGTGAGAGTAGGAAACATGGAGATCCCTACTGACTTCATAGTGATGAAGATGGAAAGAGAGCCAATGGATACCCTCATACTAGGCAGACCATTCTTGGCATCTTCTGGAGCTGTTATAGACACCGAAAATGGTGAAATAGTTCTTCAAACCGGTAATGACTTGGTGATGCGTTTTGATACCTCTTCCGGCTTGAAGAACCCAGCTTTCGAGAGACATCTCTTTTACATGGAAGAAGCTAGCGCTATGAAAAGACAAACTTGGAAAAGTTTGAACAGTACTCTCAGACACCATCCAGACCTCCAAGGTTCACAGTCACCATGGGTAGTCACTCTGATGGAGCAGTGCAGAAGTTTGATATGTTTGTAGCAGAAGGTGACTCTGATGAAGACAGCACAAGGCACACTCGACCACTCCACTCGAGTGCTAGGTCGAGTGACCACTCGAGTCATCACCAGAGAGCACATCGGACCCCTACAAAACCACCTGGTTCGATTTGGTACTCGGACCAGGAATAGTTTTGTACAAGGAAGAGCAACTCAACATACCCACTCACAACACCAGCATCAGACCAGAGCAGTATCCTTGCTCTACAAGGTCTTGTTGTTGAGTTGGCAGAGAAAATGGATAGGCTTGAGAAGGAAGTTCTGAAGCTCAAAGAAGCTCAACCACCCCCATCAGAGATGGGAAGAAGGGGGCCTAAGCCACAAGGAATGAGTGATAGTTTCTATCACGCTATCATGGCATCAACCTTCATAGTGGAGAAGCCGAGTCCAGAGGGGTCAACAAAGTCTCTCAAAGACCAGAAGGGTTTCGAGAGTCCAGAGGGGTCAACACAGCCTCTCAAAGACCTTCCACCAGCCTAAAAGAGTAAGAGTCAAGGTAAGTGACTTTAAACAAGCTCACTTGGAAGGAATTTCCATGTTTATCATTGTATATACTAGCTTTGATTTTTCTTATGTCTTTTTAAATTTTGTTATTTTTAATGCGTTTCCTTAGTGTTATGAGTTTCAGGAGAGGACATGAGCTGAGTATAAGTCAAAATGGAGTTTCAAAAGAGTCAGCCAAAAATCCAAAAAGTCACTCGACCACACCACTCGACCCCAGGTCGAGTGGCCAGGTTTCATCTGAAATCTCAACTTTTAATCTAGGCCGTTCATTTGAAATCACTCCATCATTTACTTCCCACACGACCCACCATCTTCTTCTTCCCCATTTTCGCGATTTTCTTTATCACTCTAAGCGCATAACTCTCCAACTTCACTCTAAATTTTTTTCACTCAAATCTTCAAATTTTCAACCGAATTTCAATCATGTCTCACTACTCTAGCAATCCCAAAACCAACTTGTAAGTTTTTAAACCATTTGAACCCGTTTTTGCAAAAATCCGGATTCGAAATCTTTTGAAATTTTTGGCTTGCATGTAGTTAAAATCGGCTGATTAGACTAGTGTAAGGAATCAGAATGAGTATGCAATGAATTTCTATGGGTGAATTTGCTTGAAATCAAAATTTTGTTCTTAGTAGTGCACTTGAAATTTTCGAAATTTTTTTGTAACCTTAGGACAAATTTTGGTTTATCTATTGATTGTTTGATAATTGGAGAACCCACATTGATCATCATTGTTGAAATTAAACAAGTTTTAGAAAATTTTGAAATCATGTATATATAAAAATCGCTTTGAAACTTGATGATTTTAGAAATTTTTTAAGCCTAAGTAGTTTAGATCTTTGCTAGGCCTGAAATTGGATGCATATTATTGTTAATTTAGTTACTCGATCAAAGCACTCGAGTGGGTCAAGTCGGGCAAAATTTTATTTGGAAAAATTTTGCCCACTCGACCACACCACTCGAGTGCCTGGGTCGAGTGGTCCAAATAATTGCTAAATTTCGGATTTTTTTTATTTTGTTTCAAGAGCCCTGGCACAACAAGGACAAGGACAAGGGCAACAAGAAGCCACACCGCAGCACGAGCCACTCGACCATCTGGGTCACGGCAAGACAAGGCTAAGGGAAAAAGAGTTCAAGAAGAGGAATCAGTGAGAAGGAACAGTGAGGAAGATGGTTTTGAGAGTTCAGAGGAAATTCAGGCTGAAACCTCTGAGGAAGCTAAGCTAATCTCCATCCTGGAGAGGGTGAAGTTCCTTGGGACTAGGTACCTAGATCGCCCTACCATGCAAGCTCTGGGAATTTGCAGAGAGGTGGGGAAGCTCTATGACTCTGCTGACATAGTGGGACTCACCCACATCCCTAGGGATGGTTTCAAGACTGATACTTACCATTTCTTGGCAACAGTAGATCTCCACCTCTATGAGATGAGAGGCATGGCTAGTACAGCAGAGATGGGGCATGTTAGCTTCAGAGTCAGAGGGAGCTCCACCTCTATGAGACGGCATCTTGTTTGATTTCCGCAGAGGAACAGGGCAAGCTCATGACTTTGATAAGAAAGAGCTGAATGAGTTGTGGTTAGCGCTTGGAGAAAGGGATCACTATCAGTCTGCTAGAGCTAAGAGCAGTGAGATCAGGCACTCTGCAGTGAGATACCTCCACATGACTCTCGCAAACATGATGTTTGCAAAGAAGCCCACAGGGCCAGTGAATGAGAGTGAGTTGAAGATGCTTGACAAGGCTCTTTGCGACTACCTCATCTACTCATCAGAGGAGAACCAGGCCAATGGGATTGAGATGCGAGGAGATAGAGCCTACACAGGGAACTTCATCGTTTTGGTGAGACACCTCATGAGTTACAGAGCTACTGCTGTCAAGAATGACAAGATGCTGAACAAGGCAGAGTTCACAGTGGGAGAGATTGTTACCCCATTTTTAGAGGCTGCTGGAGTTGAGCTCAGATCAGAGCCCACACCATACACCCTGATGGACTTGGATCACATGAAGGACACGTAGACTATTGGCGCAAAGGTTGGGGAGAAGTAAATCTACAATTTCTCACACCCCAGAAGTAGCAAGGCAAAGATTTTGCTACCTTATGGAGGTCTAGCCAAGCTCTATGCAGAGGACGGTGACCGTAGTATCCTCTTTGTACCACCAGTCAGAGATCTCTACTTCTCTGATGAGGGAGTTAGACTCCAAGAAGATGAGACGTTTCAAGACTTCATGGGGAGTGTGCAAGCTCCAGAGAGGTTTTATTTTGAGGAGACAGAGTGCAAAAGCCTCAAGGAGGCTAACCATAAGATCTCCACACTTCAAAAGTGGTGCAAGTGGCAGGACAAGCAATTCAGCAAATTGAAGAGTGGAATGAATGCCACAATGAGGGGGATCACCAGTCGCTTGGCTGCAGCTGAGAGGAAGTTGAGTGCTGGCTCATCTAGAAGGACTTCAGCTGAGCAAAAGGAGAGAAAGAGGTGCCCAGACCACCCTATAGAGGATCTAGAACATTCGTCCCCAGACGAAGCCACTCGACCACCTAGGTCGAGTGAGCCACTCGAGTGCTATCAGGGTTTCCACCCAAGTGCACCAGTCGATCCGTACCCATGCTATGATCAGGGCTCAGAGCTTCCACCTTACCCGGGGTACTATCAGAGCGAACCACTCGACCATGCTGGGTCGAGTGCACGATATATGCCAGGCCATTTGACTGCTGGGTCGAGTGGACCACTCGAGTCGCACCCCGCAGCTGACCCTCCCACCACTACAGTTCCAGCATACACTCAGGAGAGCATGGAGGCTAACATATATGCCTTCTTCACTCCACAAGAATGAGGTACCACCCCACTTTCTTATCATTGTTTATATCATATCATTTTTTGTTCTCTTTTGTTTTAGTCTCTCAAATCATCTCTTGAATTTATTTTCACAAGGGACTGTGTAATTTAAGTTTTGGGGAGGGTTTGAGAGACGTATTTGACATATTTTCTTATTTTCTTATTCAAATTTGCATCATCTATGTGCATTGAAAAAATTTAAAAATTTGAAAATTTTCAGAAAACTATTTTACAAAAACAGAATGTCATGTAGTTGCATTATCATTTTAGGATTGAGTTTTAGAAATTTTGCTTAGGATTGTACATATGCATAAGGGATAATGATGAGTCAAACCGTAAAAAACTTAAGAATCAAACATATAATTTCAATGCCACAGTTATAAGTTATCTAATGCATTCGCCTAAGCTTTAAATTTAAGGCTGCATCTTTCTTGGAATTTAGATTTAGCACTCTCACTTGGATGAAACTTACTGTGATTTGTCAAACTATCCTTATCAATTAGAACCTAATTTGAAAAATTTAATTATCATGATATGCTCTAAAACTTTAGAGTCTTCTGTATATATATTGAGTCTTATTAGGTACAAACACGGATTGGACCCTGATGAGCACTTTGGAGCATTTGGAGGCTTGTAGCTGAGCAAATCAACAAGGAGACAACATTGATGTCCATGTCGACCGACAGGCTCTTCCTGTGTCAGTCAACACAACCATGACATGAATGATGCCTTCAAGTTTTATCAAGTTTCAAGAATTGCAACTTTGCCCCAGAAGTTTCTAAAGTTTATACTTCATGCCTAATCATTTTTTTAGGTTAAACTATGTTTTAGAAATCTCAGAAACTAAGTTTTTTCATTCTCTAAGTTTTTTGATATTGAAGTTTTCATTGTAAGTTCCAAGGAGTTTGTGGAGAGAAGATTCAGATCTCAAACTTTGTAAAGAGAAGAATTCTAAACTCCCTTTGTTTCCTTATTTCCGATTTTCATGACTATTAATCAGACAATGATTTATGTTTTCTTTTCTATGTCTGAGTAGTCACCTTGTTAGATCTAGGGTTTCAAAAGGGTTTATGATGGATTGTTGAATTGGACATAGTCTTGTTAGGTTATCTATTATGTTCTTCATCTAGATTTGATTATTACACTAGTCTTAAGATTGATCACCTTAATCCTGGTACCGTAGGAATGTTAGTAGGCGCGAGACTGCTATTGATATCCTGACCCAATCTTAGATGAGCAAACAACCTTTTTGCAGCGAGAGTTGGTTTAAGAATTTTGTAAACACATCATACCCGCATATCATAGAGATTGTATTTATTGGTATTTCGTAAAGAGATTTGGTTTGCGTCTGTTTAGAGGATAAATGTCGTCAGAGCGAGAGTTGGATGAAATATCATATTAGTGTTACGAGTTTAAGAACCGCTCGACCAATTTAGACCTGATTTACAAACTTCCCAGTACACTTTCCAAAGTTTTCATGATTGATTGTCCCTAGGTCTAGCGTTTTAATCACTTGAATTACATTCCCGTTAATTGTTGTTTCGTTTATTGCATTGTTTTATTTAGTTTTCTATTCATTAGTCTAACTTAATTCAAATATGTTCTGTCTATTGCGTGAGTTTTCAGAGTCCTTGTGGATTCGACCTCTAAGTGCTGCAATTGATCTCTTAATTTTAGAGAGTAGTTCTAGGGTTACTTTTGACCCCTGTCAAATTTTGGCGCCATTGCAGGGGACTCTAAATTCACCATTAGATTTTAGTTAGAGTTGAGTCTAGATTTTTATTTTATTTTGTTACTTACATCTCTACTTTCTTTAATCTCAGGGTGCATGAAACTTAGGAGCAACAAGGACAAAGAACTAGTTGTTACTGAGGAGATTGGAAAGTTAAAGAGAGATAATCGCAAAGCACATACGAAATCAGAGATGGTTAGAACTGTTGTGCTTGAGAGAGATGGTGCTGGGACTTACATGTTTTAGAGGGCAACCCTTACAACAATCAAGGTCAGAAACTTGATGCTGAAGGGAACCCCATTGTCGAAGCTGTCGACAAAACTGGTCATGTCGACCGACAGGGCAATACTGGTGCCGGTCGACACGGTGACAACGGTCCAGATGGTTTGGATGCTAGGACTGAAACTATGGGAAGAACACTTGCTGTTTTTAACAAGCCCAATGAGTTTTACACCAACAGGTCTGCTATATGTCCTCTTGCTTTTCAGAGGAATGATTTTGAGTTGAAACCTCAATACTACACTCTTGTGGGGCAACACACTTTCTATGCTCATCCTGCAGAACATCCAATGGACCACAGAGATAAGTTTGATGACTTGGCTTTGAGTATTAAAGCCAATGGAGTGTCTGAAGACTATATATTCTACAAGCTCTTCCATACTCTCTTGCTGGAAAAGCAGCTCAATGGTTGAAACAGTTAGAACCAGGTTCCTTAACCACTTGGAAGGATATCAAGACAGTTTTCTTGAACAATTTTATGATGATGCTAAGACATATGACTTGAGAGATTTGATTATTCAGTAAGGACCTGCAGAGACTCTTAAAGCTGCTTAGTTGAGATTTAAGGGGTACCAACGAGATTGTCCGCACCATGCTATTGATGAAGTCCAGCTCATAAAGACTTTCTTTTGCGGAATTGATTGGAGGTATCAGGTTGCTTTAGACACTGCTAGTAATGGTAACTTTAAGACTAGGACACCAGAGGCTGCTATTAAGTTGATTGAGAACTTGGCATCTAGTAGTAGTACTAAGAATGCTGATTATGAGAGGAAGTAGCTGCTGGTTTGAACAATAGTTAGATGGCAGAAGTGAAAGCAAAGCTTGATACTGTGCACAACCAATACATATATCATGTCATAAAATCATAAAATTCATGATATATCAATCTACTAGTGAACTCTATCAAACTTGTTAATATATGCTAGCATATGGTCCTTGCAGATTTATGCTATAATAATATTACCTTTTTGAAAAGAGGTTTATTTGGTTACAATGTTTGAGTTTTAGATCTAGAACATTAAATTGCTAATCCGATTAGATAGTTTTTTTATTTATTTAAATCCCTGCGATTTCCCATATCCCAATATTTGTTTTAATTGATTTTATTTCCTTATTGAATTATTTTTGGATTTTCTGTAACAACTTTCCATATTTTTTCATCATAGCTCTGTTTAGATCTACAGATCTAAAGTGCTCTTTACTTTCTGTGGATTAGATCCCACCTCTATACTATCGCGTACAACCGTGCACTTACGGGAACTAATTGTTTGGATAAAACCTGATAAATAAACCACATCAGCTGTAAAAAAAAACAAACAAAATGATTTTTCGATCACTTTGCCTGTTAGAGTTATCAACCTAATTCTATTACGAACCCTTGTTTCATAGATGATCCATCAACAAAAAGTTTCCATTCTTTATAACCCTCTGCATCCATCAAGAAATCTGCTAATACCTATGCTTTTGCACTGGTTCAATTTTGGTACTCGATAACGTACTCACTCAGCTCGATTGCCCACTTTACTAAACGTCTGGACTGACTTGGGCCGTGTAGTATAGTTTGCAAGGGTTTCAAGGTTAAAACTTCTATTGGAAGAGACTGGAAATAACGTCGCAACTTCCATGCTGAGACCACAACCGCAAGTGCTAATTTATCCATCATAGTATAATGGGTTTCCGGACTAGTCAAGTTTTTGCTTATGTAATAGATTGTTCACTGTTCTCCCCGGTCTTCTTGTACAATTACCCCACTAACTGTGTGTCCTGATACATATACATACAAAGGCATCCTCACATCTGTCATTCTATCTTCTGGGTTCAGGTTTGGAAAGTACCAGTGGTGTGGTTAGATAAGACTTTAGCTGTCTAAAGGCATCCTCACATCTGTCATCCTACACAAATTTTTTATTACCCTTTAATAGTTGATAAAACGGGAGATAATTATCAGTAGAACGAGATATGAATCTGTTCAGGGCGGCAATTTGGTATGTTAAATGTTGTATCTCCTTTTGGTTTCTTGGTTGTGACATCATAAGGAATACATTAATTTGATTCGGATTGGCTTTAATACCTTGCCTCGTTACTATGTATCCAAGAAATTCACCCGATGGTACTCTAAAAGTACACTTTGCTGGATTGTGCTTCATCCCAAACTTGTTGAGGATCTCAAAACATTGAGTAAGGTGCTTCACATGATCGGTTTGTTGAAGTGATTTTACCAACATATCATCTATGTAAACCTCCATAGATTCTTGAGGTGTTCCGCGAACATCCAATTAACGAGACAGTGGTACATAGCCCCTGCATTCTTTAGACCAAATGGCATAACTATGTAACAATATATACTGAAAATGCAAGAGCTACTGTTGTATATGGAAACTCATTCAGGAACTGAGTCACAAACTGAGACACAGGTTTCTTCAAAACAAAAACCTTTTTATTAGAAAATATGTTTAGTGCACTTACAAGTTTCACTCAAATAATTATCTAATATCTCATGTTCATGGATTACTACACAATCCAAGAATCTCTCAAGACAAACCCATTAGTCCCCTTAAGCGTTATGTTTTCTCACAAGAAACCCCATAACCTTAATGTCTAAGAATTCACTTGCACTTTTGTGCTGAGTGAAAAAAAGATTTTAGCCTACTCTAAACAAAGACAGACAGCCAAGCACTCAACCTAGGCCTAGAGAGACTAAAAACACAAAGTTTATCAGTTGTAGTATAGTGGTAAGTGGATATGAGTGAAGTAACAATGTCGAACCAATCAAGAGTGGTCTAAAGCAATCAGTTGATAAATAAGGCAAGACATTCAAGTGATTATCAAAAGGGTGTGGTACTAGCAGTCTAAATAAGAAATCTATTAAAAACCCTAATTAATACTAGAGGTACCAAAGTCTGTCACACTTTAGCACATCATGAAACTAAGCAGGAAAAGTCACAGTACTAAAACTACTCGACCACACTGATCGAGTGGTGAGGTCGAGTGCTACAGTGAAAACGGGGAAAACTACAGTGAACTAATGCTAAGCAAGCTGTGAAACTATGGGAAAAACAAGGACTCTAGGGATGGAAATGACAGGATCGAAAACACACTGTTCCATTGCAGCTATCAACTAGCAATCTCATCACAGGAATACCCTAGACAACAAACTTCATAACCAGCTCAATCCATGGTTCGTGGTAGAGAACCCCAAGATCCAACACAATCAGCATAGTGTGAGGAGTCGGATCAGGCATGAAGAATAAGCCTATTAAAGTCGAAAAGAGTTCTTTGCCAGTTCTTTGCTAGTTTGGGTAGGCAAAATTCTTTGTTTCAATTTGGCGTCTTTGCCAGTTTTGAGTGATTTTGTCTACACAGTTAGTTGTTTAAGGCTTACTAGATCAAGTCTGTTACTTTCGAGATCTGGGTACTGATTTGGTTTTGAAAATTTGTCTGTTTTGCATCAGGTACTGTAGCACTCGACCCCCACTCGACCTTACCACTCGAGTACTTGATCGAGTCACTACTCTCTAAATGCAAACATGTTCTCAAGGCAGCCAAAACCTAATCCAGTATTTGGATCACATTCACTGTATCAACATACGCACTCGTCAAGCTACACCTGCACCTGCTACCACCATTCCTGCACAACCAGTTCCAGAGACACCTACACTTATGGTAGAACAAGTTCCTCAGCCTAGGGTGATTGGAGCAGGAGACACTCCAAACACTCACTCTCAGAGACAAGGAATTGCAGCCCCCCCCCCCCCCCCCCCCCAAGTTAACAACAATAACTTCAAGATCAAGACATGTTTGATCTCCATGGTCCAGAACCACAAATTCCATGGACTTCCTATGGAAAACCCGCTTGCTCATTTGGACCAGTTTGATAGACTGTGCGAGCTCACCAAGATCAATGGCATCTCAGAAAACAGATTCAAGCTACGCCTCTTTCCATTTTCTCTTGGTGATAAGGCTTCCCACTGGGAACGAGCAGTGCCTCAGGGTTCTAACTCATGATACCTCAAAATACTTGGATTCTCTTTCACCTTTTACCACTCTTGCTAATCCAAGTAGCTGTATCCACGATTGAGACAGTTTCACAAAAACCAAACCCAAAACTTCATTTCAGACCATACATTATTTTTGAGTGAAGTGAGGCCTATTTCCGGATTGAATTAGAGAGAAAGTGTTAGGTGTTGCCGACAGGAGTAGCCTCTTATGTAGTCTCTGGTTCACAATTTTTGACCCAGATTTAGGCTAAGAGTTTGAATAATTTGAGGTTTGAGTCTGGGAAAAGGAAAGATAAGAGAAAAAGAGTTTGCTAAAAATCATAAACGTTTGGAGAGGATAGGTTCAAGAAAAAAAAATATGAGTCTAGTAAAGGATTTGGAAGAAAAAGATAAAAGTTGGCTCAGCAAAAGAAGCAGAAAAAAATTCGTATAAGTAGCCACTCGACAAGACCACTCGAGTGAGTGGTCGAGTCATACCTTAGTGAAAAATCAAAAATACCAAATCCGCTAGAAGTAAAAAGTAAAGTATCCTCTCCTTAGAAGAAAAACAGAAAATCAGTCATTGAGTAAAAAAAAATGAAAAAGAAAAGCTTTTAAGCACACGGGTAGAACTAAGATGAAGTTTTTGTGATTTTAGAGTTAGGGGAGTCATTTGGTTCTTCATCGGTAGATGATAGTCTGCTCCTGTATGCACCAGTTGGCTCTACCTTTAGCATTCTCTTATAATTCAATCCATTTCAGTGAGAGATCCTGATACATGCGCTTAAAACCAGAGGAAGAAGAGTTCATTTTTATCTCTTAAAACTTGTCCGTCAACCAAATGAGTTACAATTATTGCATATCATGATTCACCAGTTCGTGCTTAATCAATGTTAAAGGGATAGTTTGCTTTGAATGTTTGCTTAAGGCTGAGTCTTAGTGTTGAATTTGATGTGATGAGTATGGCTAAAGCTTTTAAGTAGAACTTCTGTGAATTGCATTTTAGAACTAATAAATGTGACATTGACATTAGAGGTTTGTTTAGTTTGCTTAGGTTCTGAGTCCCCACTTTTCACACTACTCCTTTCATCTTATCCTTTCTATTTGCTTGAGGGCAAGCAAAGGGTAAGTTTGGGAGAGTTGATTACACCACTTTTATACACGTTTTTACCACCTTTTTATCATGCCTTTGAGTAGATTTCGTCTATTGTTTATACCATTTCGTGCATTTATCTTTCATATAGGATGTTTCATATTTCTGTATAGGCATTGCATGCATAGGCACTGAACCAACTTTTTATCTTCTTTTTCCAAATCCTTTAATAGACTCATTGTTTTTTTTTGTTTTTTTCTTTGAACCTATCTCTCCAAAGGCTTATGTTTTTTAACAAACTCTTTTTCTCTTTTCTTTTCCCAGACTCAAACCTCAACTTATTCAAACTCCTAGCCTAAATCTGGTTCAAAAATTGTGAACCTGAGACTACATGAGAGGTTACTCCTGTTGGCAACACCTAACACTTTCTCTCTAATTCAATCTGGAAATATGCCTCACTTCACTCAAGAATGATGTATGGTCCGAAATGAAGTTTTAGGTTTGGTTTTTGTGAAACTGTCTCAATGGTGGAGACAGCTATTTGGATTAGCAAGAGTGGTAAAAGGTGAAAGAGAATCCAAATATTTTGAGGTATCCATGAGTTAAAGTTTTAGAGCATATCATGATAATAAATTTTTTTAAATTAGGTTCTAATTGATAAGGATAGTTTGACAAATCACAGTAAGCTTCAACCAAGTGAGAGTGCTAAATCTAAATTCCAAGCAAGGTGCAGCCTTAATTTTCAAACTTAGGCGAATGCATTAGACAACTTATAACTGTGACATTGAAATTATATATGCATTGGGGATAATGATGAGTCAACTTTTTACGGTTTGACTCATCATTATCCCCAATGCATATGTACAATCCTAAGCGAAATTTCTAAAACTCAATCCTAAAATGATAATGCAACTACATGACATTCTGTTTTTGTAAAATAGTTTTTTGAAAATTTTCAAATTTTTAAGTGTTTTCAATGCACATAGATGATGCAAATTTGAATAAGTAAATAAGGAAATATGTCAAATACGTCTCTCAAACCCTCCCCCAAACTTAAATTACACAGTCCCTTGTGTAAAATGAATTCAAGAGATGATTTGAGAGACTAAAACAAAAAGGAGGAAAATATGCAATGGTATAAACAATGATAGAGAAGTGGGGTGGTACCTCATTCTTGTGGAGTGAAAAAGGCATATGTGTTAGCCTCCATGCTCTCCTAAGTGTATGATGGAACTGTAGTGGTGAGAGGGTCAGCTGCGGGGTGCGACTCGAGTGGTCTGACATATATCGGGCACTCGACCCAGCGTGGTTGAGTGGTTCGCTCTGATAGTACCCCGGGTAAGGTGGAAGCTCTGCTCCCTGATCATGGTGTGAGTACGGATCGACTGGTGCACTTGGGTCGAAACCCTGATAGCACTCGAGTGGCTCACTCGACCTAGGTGGTTGAGTGGCTTCGTCTGGGGACGAATGCTCTAGAACCTCTATAGGGTGATATGGGCGCCT
Source organism: Cardamine flexuosa (assembly GCA_963555745.1). Taxonomy (NCBI): domain Eukaryota; kingdom Viridiplantae; phylum Streptophyta; class Magnoliopsida; order Brassicales; family Brassicaceae; genus Cardamine; species Cardamine flexuosa. The sequence goes on from OY743215.1 coordinate 24,756,284, forward strand.
CTTTCTCTCCTTCTTCTCAGCTGAAGTTCTTCTAGATGAGCCAGCACTCAACTTTCTCTCAGCTGCTGCCTAGCGGCTGGTGATCCCCTTCATTGTGGCATTCATTCCACTCTTGAATTTGCTGAATTGCTTTTCCTGCCACTTGCACCACTGCTGAAGTGTGGAGATCTTATGATTAGCCTCCTTGAGACTTGTGCACTCTGTCTCTTCAAAGTAAAACCTCTCTGGAGCTTGCACACTCCCCATGAAGTCTTGATGTGTTTCATCTTCCTGAAGTCTAACTCCTTCACCAGAGAAGTAAAGATCTCTCACTGGTGGTACAAAGGGGACACTACGGTCTCCGTCCTCTGCATAGAGCTTGGCTAGACCTCTATAAGGTAGCAAAATCTTTGCCTTGCTGCTCATGGGGTGTGAAAAATTGTAGATGTACTTCTCCCCAACCTTTGCAGAAATAGTCTGAGTGTCCTTCATGTGATCCAAGTTCATCAGAGTGTATGGTGTGGGCGCTGATATGAGCTCAACTCTAGCAGCCTCTAAAAATGGGGTAACAATCCCTCCACTGTGAGCTCTGCCTTGTTCAGCATCTTGTCATTGTTGACAGCAGCAACTCTATAGGTCATGAGGTGTCTCACCAAAACGATGGAGTTCCCTGTGTAGGCTCTATCTCCTCGCATCTCAATCCCATTGGCCCGTTTCTCCTCTGATGAGTAGATGAGGTAGTCGCAAAGAGCCTTGTCCATCATCTTCAACTCACTCTCATTCACTGGCCCTGTGGCTTTCTTTGCAAACATCGTGTTTGCGAGAGTCCTGTGGAGGTATCTCACTGCAGGGTGCCTGATCTCACTGCTATTAGCTCTAGCAGAGTGATAGTGCTCCCTTCCTCCAAGCGCTAACCACAACTCATTCAGCTCTTTCTTGTCAAAGTCTTGAGCTTGCCCTGTTTCTCAGCGGAAATCAAACAAGATGTCTACTACACTCAGAGGCAGCTGATAGTCTATCCCTCTGACTCTGAAGCTCACATGCCCCATCTCTGCTGTACCAGCCATGCCTCTCATCTCATAGAGGTGGAGATCCACTGTTGCCAAGAAATGGCCGGTCTTAGTCTTGAAACCATCACGAGGGCTGTGGGTGAGTCCCACTATGTCAGCAGAGTCATAGAGCTTCCCCACCTTTCTGCAAATTCCCAGAGCTTGCATGGTAGGGCGATCTGGGTACCTAGTCCCAAGGAACTTCACTCTCTCCATGATGGAGATTAGCTTAGCTTCCTTAGTGGTTACAGCTTGGATTTCCTCTGAACTCTCAAAACCATCTTCTTCATTGTTCCTTCTCACTGATTCCTCTTCTTGAACTCTCTTTCCCTTGGCCTTGTCTTGCCGTGACCCATATGGTCGAGTGCTCATGCTGCGGTGTGGCCTCTTGTCGACCTTGTCCTTGTTGTGCCGGTGCTCCTGAAACAAAATTAAAAAAATCAAAAATTTAGCAAAAATTTGGACCACTCGACCCAGGCACTCGAGTGGGAAAATTTTTCCAAATAAAATTTTTCCTGACTTGACCCACTCGAGTGCTTTGATCGCGTAACTAAATTAACAATAATATGCATCCAATTTTAGGCCTAGCAAGGATCTAAACCACTTAGGCTTAAATTTTTTTCCAAAATCATCTAGTTTCAAAGCGATTTTTATATATGCATGATTTCAAAAATTTCTAAAACTTGTTCAATTTCAACAATGATGATCAATGTGGGTTCTCCAATTATCAAACAATCAATAGATAAACCGAAATTTGTCCTAAGGTTACAAAATTTTTTCGAAAATTTCAAGTGCATTACTAAGAACAAAATTTCGATTTCAAGCAAATTCACGCATAGAAATTCATTGCATACTCATTCCGATTCCTTAAACTACTCTAATCAGCCGATTTTAACTATATGCAAGCCAAAAATTTCAAAAAAAATTTCAAAAATTTTCGAACACGGATTTCGCAAAAACGGGTTCAAAAGGTTTTAAAAACTTACAAGTTGGTTTCGGGATTGCTAGAGTGGTGAGACATGATTGAAATTCAGTTGAAAATTTGAAGATTTGAGTGAAAAATTTTAGAGAGATGTTGGAGAATTATCGCAAAAATGGGGAAGAAGAAGATGGTAGGTCGCATGGGAATAAAATGGTGGAGTGATTTCAAATGAACGGCCTAGATTAAAAGTTGAGATTTCAGACGAAACCTGGCCACTCGACCTGGGGGTCGAGTGGTGTGGTCGAGTGACTTTTGAGATTTTTGGTCTTTGAGAGACTGGGTTGACCCCTCTGGACTTGGCTTCTCCACAATAAAGGTTGATGCCATAATAGCGTGATAAAAGCTATCACTCATTCCTGGTGGCTTAGGCCTCCTTCTTCCCATCTCAGGTGGGGGTGGTTGAGGTTCCTTGAGCTTCAGAACTTCCTTTTCAAGCCTGTCCACCTTTTCTGCCAACTCAACACCAACACCTTGTAGAGCAAGGATTGTGCTCTCGTCTGACGCTGGTGCTGTGAGTGGGTATGTTGAGTTTCTCTTCCCTGTACAAAAATATTCCTAGTCCGAGTACCAAATCGAACCAGGTGGTTTCGTAGGGGTCGGCTGTGCTCTCTGGTGATGACTCGAGTGGTCACTCAACCTAGCACTCGAGTGGAGTGGTCGAGTTTGTCATGTGCTGTCTTCATCAGAGTTTATCTTCTGCTACAAACGAATTAAACTTCTGCACTGTTTCATCAGAGTGACTACCCATGGTGACTGTGAACCCTGGAGGTCTGGATGGTGTCTGAGAGTACTGTTTAAATTTTCCCAAGTTTGTCTTTTCATAACACTCAGCTTCTTCCATATAGAAGAGTTTTCTCTCAAAATCAGGGTTCTTCAAGCTGGAAGAGGTGTCAAAACGAATCACCAAGTCATTACCGGTTCGAAGAACTATTTCATCACTTTTGGTGTCTATAACAACTCCAGAGGATGCCAAGAATGGTCTTCCTAGTATGAGGGGATCCATTGGCTCTTTTTCCATCTTCATCACTATGAAGTCAATAGGGATTTCCATGTTTCCTACTCTCACTGGGACATTCTTTAGCAAGCCATGGGGAAATCTGATGGTTATGTTAGCTAAGACTAGAGACCTGGTGCTTGGCAGAAATTTATGATATCCCAGCTTTCTTGCCACAGACAATGGCATTATGCTGACTAAAGCACCCAGATCACAGAGAGAATTCTGGAAAGTCTGGTTTCTGATGGTGTAGGGTATCGTGAAAGATCCAGGATCCATAAGCTTCTTTTGCACTACCACTTTCTGCTGAGTGATCATCTTGTATTCATAGGCTTTAGCAGCTGCTGCTATTTTATCTTGAATTTTCTTCAAGGTTCTTTTTCTCAAACCCAGTATGCGCTTCTCCTTTGCAGTTTCAGGAGTGCCTACTCGACCACTCACTCGAGTGGTGTGGTCGAGTGCTACAGTGCTCGAGCCAATTTTAGCAGCAGATCGAAAGATTTCCCCCTCCCCCCCCACCTTGGACAAGAATTGAAGCAATCCATTCAACCGTTTAGAAGATGCAACCAGAAGAGTGAAGACATGTCCACCTTGGTCATAAGGCCCGTGACCGAGGTTAGCCCTCTTAAAGACCTCGGGCACTACCCCTAATGACCGGTGCCAACTTACTCCGATCTAAGGACCTTAGCCCATGACCAGGCTCGGCCCATTGCCTCCAAACTTATCAAAATGATGTAGTTTGGGATACCTCTTGACCGAATCTCGTGGAGGAGCCTATATAAACCATTCTTAGGTCCGAGGAGAATCCAAAAGGTTATTGCAATGTAATCTCCACCATCCCAGCCTCTACAAGGCGTGTGAGTGAGCCCTTGGTTCTGATTTTTTATTCTTATGAAGATATGGTGCATATGACACATACCATGGAAGATGACGAGCAACAACACTATCCAATGAGGAGACTACCGAAAGTAGAAGATCCTGGACGCTTTGTTTGCTCTTGCTCCATAACATTCATTGAATTTTCTAACTCTCTATGTGATTCCAGTGCTAATGTCAATGTTATGTCGAGAAATGTTGCTGAGAAACTTGGACTCAGAGACTTGTCTCCGTCCAATTTGAGTCTTGTGTTTGGCGACTTATCGCAGAAGATCCCTAATGGACTAGTTCGAGATTTGCAACTAGTTGTAGAAGACTGCATAGTCCCTACATATTTTCACATTCTTGAGATGGATGAGAAGAATGAGAGACCTTTGATTTTGGGGAGACCATTCCTTGCCACTGTTGGAGCCATCATGGATCACAACAACAAGAGGACAACCTTCACCAATGTAAGCAAAAAGGTATTCTATCCAACTTTCTCTACTATGAAGCCGCGAGCCCCACCATATGATGAAGATTCACTAGATCCTGAGGTTGATAAGACCAATGTGGGAACTAGGAGTTTCACTAAGAAGACTCGGAAGCTACCATCAAAGCCTCCCGAGCAGCCCTAGATTTCGAAGATCAAGATCATTGTTCCTCCGGAACTTAGCAAGGAGAGGAAAGATCGGATTAGAGAGATGATAAGGCACACCAAGGAAGTTTTTCTTCAAGCCAAAGTGTTTGAAACTTCATCAAAAGGACAACTTGTGATAGAAGCTGGAGCTGACTATCAAGATCTTAAGGAAGCTAAGGATATGTCAATCTCCAAGGCTACACCTTCTCAAGCTTAATAAGCTTCCCCAGTCTAGCCAAGACTTTAAACAAGTGCGCTTTGTGGGAGGCAACCCACTTGTAAGTTTTTTTTCATCTTTTTAGATTAGATTTCATTTTGCTTTTGATCTTTGCATGTTTTATCTCAGATTTCACATAAACAAGAAAACCAAATACAAAAGAAGAAAACAGAAAAACGAAAAAGAGGAAGAAGGTTACCCTTTTTGTCAAGTTGGAAATGACCAAGTCGATATGATGCAAACCTCAGTCACAAGTCCCGTGACCGAGGCCCGCTCAAGGCATCACCCCGGTCACGAGCCCTGTGACCGAGGTTTTTAAAGATTTTGGCCCAAATCGTGTGTATTGCACTTTTGATCTATTGGAGTCTTCTCGAGCCATCCATACTACCCCAGGAAGCTATGCAACCTTCCCCAACCACATCCATGACGTTTTACCAAGTCAAGGCCAAGGTTCATCCCATTTCTGAGCGGCGACTAGGACATTCATGACCCATTGAAGAATTTTCAAGTTCCACTCGTCCAAATGACCAAAGATCAGGTACTCAACACCATACAGGTATTCTAGGAGTAATGGCTGAGTTACTTTTTGGACAAATACTCATGGGTAGGAGATCATTCCACCTTAAGCTTCATTGTTGCATAATTCACCAAAGTGGAAGGATATTGAAATCTACTCGAGCAAAAAAGGTCCAACTTGACACACACTAAGAGGTTGACCATTGGAAAGTGTTGGTTAAAGAAATTTCAGAAAAAGCTCAGATTTGAAAAAGGCCAACTTTTCATGCCGCACCCTTTAGTCGGCACCTTCCGCTGCTACGAAAACCTCTAAGGTTGAGAAAATTGATTCCCAAGATGCATTTGGCCAAAACTGAAGTTTTGACCATGAGGAGCCAAAACCCCGGTCATGAGGCCCGTGACCGAGTTTCCAAGAAGGGCTGGCCCCGGTCACGAAGCATGTGACCGAGGTTCTTCACCAAACCCCGCAAAAGTTCCACCGGTTCCCGTTTGTCCGAGTCTTTGATCCCGAGCCATCTTGAAAATTTCCTAATCCATTTGTACAATCCGTGAATCAATGGACTTCCCGTTGAACCGTCTTTCACAACCAACAAAACAGATCACTCTCGGAACTCATTGTAAGTTTTGGTGAAACCCCAATTCTGTGGGCCCCACAGGTAAGTTTTCCTTCCTTTTAAAAAAGTCTAACCTTTTTAGGTTAAAACATGTTTTTATATTGAAAAACGGATTTTAAAGATTTAAGAAGCTTTTTATCATCTCTCTAAGTCCATTGGGAGATAGATAACTTTGAATCCAAACTTTTCAAAATTAGGTTTTTTACAAATTGATAGGAAATTCAATTACCCAATCATTAAGAGATCACAAATATCTTATCACATTCATCAAACACTAAGGTATGTTTTCTAAATTCAAATTCTCTCTTTGAGCTTCAAAAGAGGTATTTCTAGATTCTCTTGATTCATTGACTTTTGTTACCAGGAAAGTGATAGAGAACTTATAGACTAGCCTCTAGGTTATCTAAGAACCGATTTTCGTGATGTATTGTGGATAGAATTTGATTTTTGCTTTGCTAAAATTTTGTGACCTTAGGGAAAAACGGAATTAATGATGCAATTGTTTAGGAATTGAACTTTTTAGACACCATTCACACTTGATAAGAGAACTTAGAATGATTTTTCACTTAGCATTGCTTTGAACTTGATTTAGGATGCAAAATTTGTGAAGGTCACTATTGAATCCGAAAATTTGAACATGAGTTTGGATTTCTTGATATATAATATTGAACATACACTTAATTGTCTATTTTAATCCCCATTGTTACATCTCATATGTAATGGATTGAAATATGTTTCTCATTGCGCCATGTAGCTAACTTGTATCAATATCTTTTGACTCTAGGTACCATACAATGGACACTAGATCCTCTAAGAAGAAAATTTTGGACCATCACTAGTGATGAGATGAGGACTAAGATGGTACATGACAAAGCAACACATGAGAACAAAGGCAAAATAATTATTGATGAAGGTGCAAACTTTAAGGACAAGAGTGATGAGATTCAAGATTATAGTGATTATGATACACCAATCATACTATGTGTACCACGTCATCTTAGAGCTGGAGTAGCTCACTGGTTACAACAAAGATGCAAGAAGAAGGAGCTGCCTTGAGAGTTGAATACACATCGTTGCATGCTCTTGGATTGGCAAGTGATTTTGAGTGGATGTTGAATGCTCTAGGACTCAGCACTTTCCTAGCATCTACTCGCCAAGAAATATATGAAGAAAAGACAAGGCAATTTCTTGCCACAGTCACACTAGCATATCCACGCACACAAGCTCCATTGGCGCGAGATGGGAAGCTCTTCTTCATCATCAATGGTGAGCACCACCACATCTCCATTCTTGATCTTGGGAATGCACTTGGATTTGAATACCAAGATGCTATTGAGTTTGGACAAGTTGATACCAATGCTTATTGGTCAAGCTTTGGACAAGGAAGTTTTGATAGTGGAAAGACCAAGGCTGCCTCACTATCACACTCACCGATCCGTTATGTACATAAGCTTCTCGCCAACACCCCCTTTTTCAATGTGATTAGTGATGAGCTCAATATCTTGAGCATCCCTTTTGTTGAGCATCCACGGAAAGCCAACTATGCTGCCCTCCTAGCCAAGAGATTTGTGAAGATCAAGCATGATGTTATCACAAGTAAAGACAAGCAAGCTTGCATAAGCTTTGGAGGAGTCATCACTACCATCCTTGAGACCACTGGAGTCAACCTCGCAGACCGTCCTCACATAATCAAGGATAACCATTTGGACCTTGCGAAGCTTGAGAAGATGAAGATACTTGAAGGAGCACCGATCAACCCCGACCAGATTGGATACAGGTATCATTCTCCACCATATGCCACAAACACCATACTACTTCCTAGCCCTACTGTTCCACGCCTTAGAGACGGCATCACCAGTTGGTACCCTTTTACGAGTAAGTATCACTGATCTCTTCCCGAAGACCGTCTACCACTCACTCTTGGTAAGTTCACCAAGGCTAGGGCGATTGCTTTCTTTTCTTCTCACCACGTCACACGTAACCCTCCGGGGAGTGACACCACTACTCTTGAGGAGGAGAGAGCATTACGGATAGCTGCAGAGCAGCAGTTAGCAGAGTACCTCGCAGCCACTAAACTTGCGGAGAGAATGACCTCAGATCCCGGATACCATAATTAGTCCACCACCGAGCACCAGAATCTCCTGAGAAGTTGAAGGTTCACTCATTCTATCTCTATCTTGACTTTTATTCCCTCCTTTATTTCAACTGTTCACACTGCGGACAGTGTGATTCAAGTCTGGGGGATTTTATCGTCTACTTACGCATTTTTATTTCTCTTGAGTCATTTTGATATCTTTTTGATTTTATGCAGTTTTATTGAGTCAAGTTTGTAGAAAACTATGACCCTATGATTTGATGATTTTGACTTAAAGTATGTTCTGATTCATTCTCTGAGGACAAGTTTTTACATGATTCACTAATAAACGGACAACACCTAGAAGCTCACCACTTGACCTTTCTCCCCGAAATCTCATCCTACGGAGAACGCGGTTGGAACGGACGTCAACTCCACTCTATTTGAACCATAATCCTAACTTCAATTATTTCTAATGAGCACATTAGATCGGGGAAACGAGCAGCATATTCAAGAATTCTTATCCCTTTTACCACTCTTTGCTGATCCTGAATGGCCACTCATTTTTAGTGGTTTACCCTTACACCATATATTTCTTTTCAGACCTCTCACCAATCTCTTTTTCGATCCCGTTGGCAGATATGCGTAGAAACGCAAGAGAGAAATTTTCAACACAGTTTTCCAACCACTTAAAGATGCAGAGCTTGAAGGAATCAAAGAAGAGATAGAGAGAGAGAGTCATGATTTGGTCTACACAACCATACAACTCGGAATCAACAATAAAAGGTACTCATATCTTGTGCTTGAGACTTGTAAATTTATGTACTGTTTCCTCTTTCACCAAAAAGAAAAAAAAAGAAAAGAAAGGAAAGGAAACAGTTACAAAATAATCTCATAAGCATAGGAAATCCCGAGAAGAAAGTAATGAAGAAAAGAAGTTATGAAGATGGTGCAACGAACCCCACAGAAACATCTAAGTCTGGGGGAATCACAAGAAGAAAAGAAGTAAAGGAACAAGGTTTTGACATGGAGAAGTGGTTGGAAGCTGTGAACATCAATGGGTTCATACTCTCCTGCGGGTTTGTGACATAGCTGCCCTCCGAAATCACGGTACACTCTAAACACTTTAAACTCCACTTAAACACCAAAAGCCTATTTATACCAAGCACCGTCTACCCCAAATGATGCTCCCTCTTGAGAAATCCACACCACCTTTAATGAATGTTAACGAGTTGACTGAAGTGAATTCCAAAGTCTCTGGACTGTTTGCGATGGAAGGATCAGAGATTGAGAATGTTGTGATTCTATAGTGAGAAAGTTTTGACTGAGAATCCATGTACTAACACGTCTGCAGATCATCTATTATGAACATCGTCTCTGATCATAGGAGAGTTTTCACGATTTTCAAACCTCTCCACCAGTCTTGAAATCCTATTTGCTTGAGGACAAGCAAAAGCTTAAGTCTGGGGGAGTTGATATACTCGTATTTTTGCCTATATTTTCATATGTTTTTGGCAGGGAAATCATGAAGAAACAAGAGATTATGGAAACTTTATGGCCACATTTCACCATTTACTCTTCCCAAAGAAATTTGGGAGTTTTAGAGCAAAAAGGACCCTAAGGCAAGCAAAACACGTTTTAGAAGAGTCAAGATTCACCTCAAACAAGAATCAAAGTAATCCATTCAGCCGTTTGGAAGATGCAACCCAAAAAGTGAAGACATGTCCACCTCGGTCACAAGGCCCGTGACCGAGGTTAGCCCTCTTAAAGACCTCGGGCACTACCCTAGTGACTGGTGCCGACTTACTCCGACCTAACGACGTCAGCCCATGACCAGGCTCGGCCCATTGCCTCCACACTTATCAAAATGACGTAGTTTTGGATGCCTCTTGACCTAATCTCGTGGAGGAGCCTATATAAACCAATCTTAGGGTTTTGGAAACCCTAAGCGAGCACAACAACCACCAAGGAACGTCCCTAGGAGTTAGACAAGGAGATCCACGACCTAATATCGCCTCTACCATCGCTGCTTCATCTTCCTTCGTCGCCTCAACCTAGAAGACCATCTTCTTGAAGTTTCATCCATTGTTATTCATTCTCTTTTCTACTCTTTGTACTTGCTTTTGGGGAGAAGAGATCTCATCTGTGAAATCTAGAGAAGTTTCCTTTGAACCCCCTTTGATATATTGAATCATTTATTTGATGTTTTCCATGATCTCTACGCGTTTCTTTACACCATTAGTGAGTAGTTCTTTTGTTGGGTTTGATGGGGTAATATCTTAGGAAAACATGGTTGCATTCATTTAGGTTGTTAGATCTGATTTTCATCTAGATTATGAGTTCTCTTGGGATATCTTTTGCTTAATGCATGTTGCTTGAATTGATCACCAAGCACTGATTTAGGAGATTAGGAGCACTATCCACGTATACCTATTTCTCGGAACTAGTATTACCCAAGCCTCGTGTTATAACCTGTGATAGTTGAGTTATAGGACTTTGTGAACATATAGAACTTATTTATATGGCGTGTTGTTACCTGCGGAAGTTGAGTACCAGGGTGTGGTGACTTAAGACGCCTCTGTCATGAACTATTGCTTGGGTGTGTATTCATGTTCTTAGTTGAGAACCATTGATGAAAACCCATTAGTTAGATCTATCTCCTACTTGTTAGAAACCATGGAAACCTTAATTAAATCCTAGACGCCCAACCTCTTAATCATATAGCTTACAAATCAATCATTCACTCATTTGCATTCACTCATTAGAAAACCCAAAACCAAACCCCTTATTGCATTGTCTTAGTTAGATATCTTTGCTTGAATTCAATCCGCATACTTGTTACTCTCTGTGGGATCGATACCTTAAGTACTAATACTGATTTTCTGTGCACTTGCAGTTCATTCATTGTGTGGTTTCCGTGAGGAAAACTTACGACACATCACTTCTGTGAGATCGGTGAAATATTATGTATTAGTATCTGGTAATCCCCAAGGAAATATTACACCTCTGCATGGTTTGCGCCAAGGTGATCCTTTGTCCCCATATCTATTCATCCTTTATGCTGATGTTATGAGCCATTTATTAGATGTAAATGCACGAAAAGGAAAATTTAATGGTATAAAGATAGGCAATGGTGTTCCCCGAATTACTCATCTATTATTTGCCGATGATTCTCTTTTCTTTTGCCAAGCAAATAACAATAATTGCCTAGCAATTAAAGAAATCTTTCGAGTATATGAATTATGTTCAGGCCAAATGATTAACCAGGATAAATCAAGGATAAATCAAGGATTATATTTGGATCTTGAATACATGGCCTTACTCAAGATCGTCTTAAACTTATATTGGGTATCAAAATTCATGGTGGAGGTGGAAAATATCTGGGTTTGCCAGAACAATTTGGTCGGAAAAAAGGAGATGTTTAACTACATTATTGAAAAAGTTCATCAACGTACATCTTCTTGGAGCACAAGATTTTTATCACCTGCGGGTAAAGAAATATTACTCAAATCTGTAGCCCTAGCTTTACCTGTATACTCTATGTCATGTTTTAAGCTGCCTACCCAAATCATCTCAGAAATAGATAGTATCATGTTACAGTTTTGGTGGGAAAAAGGAGAACATCAACGTGGGATACCTTGGGTTGCATGGAAGAAATTACAATTATCAAAGAGTGACGGAGGGCTTGGTTTCGCAAGTTGGAACAGTTTAATGATACACTTTTGGCTAAATAAGCATGGCAACTACTAAATTTCCAGATAGCCTTTTCGCCAAAATTTTCAAAGCTCGATACTACAAAGACTCCTATCTCTTTTAGGCACGACCACGTCTCCATCAATCATACAGATGGTCATTGATATTATGTGGTATAAATCTCTTAAAAAAAGGCTGCAGAAGTGTTATTGGAAATGGCAAGTCTAGTCGTGTCTACAAGGACCCATGGTTACCAACATTTCCTCCAAGGCCTGCTGATGCCTCTCATTATCAAGAAGATGTTCTCGTAAGTGATTTATTTAACCATAACACAAATCATAGGTCTTGGAATGAAGATGCTCTAAACACGGCTCTAAACCATGAAGATATCCAGTATGCATGTAAGGTTTACCTTTCACAAACAGAGGAAGAATATAAATTTGTGTGGCATTATACTCCACATGGACAATATTCAGTTAAAACTGGATACTGGTTAGCAAGACAACAACATGAAATCAGACCCATTTTCGCTCCACATGGAAATCCATTGACAAAAAATAAAGTGGAATTTACCCATTATGCCTAAGTTAAAACATTTCTTGTGGTGTGTATTATCAAAATCAATAGGAACGGCTACACGGTTAAATACTCGTGGTGTACGCATTGACAATAAATGTCAAAGATGTTGTGCTGATGAAGAATAAATTAATCACCTACTATTTGCATGTCCAGTCTCCCAACAAATTTGGAGATTAACCCAATTGCCGTTCATGAACAGATTTATACCGTCAGTTAATGTGGGATAAAACTTAGATTTTCTTCTAGTTATGCAAAAGGAAACACATTTTCAGAAGTTCATTGACTTCTACCATTTTGGGTATTATGGCGAATTTGGAAATTTAGAATGAACTACTGTTTTAAAAAAAACGGGTAGTTCCTAAAACCAAGGTTGATATTGCTAAGTCAGATGTTTATGAGTGGATAAAAACAATAAACCACCAGATAAATCATTACCAAAAAAATCTGATCCTATTTGGAAAAGACCTGACAGCGGTTTCTTTAACTGCAATATGATGCTTCTTTCAACAATATCGCTAATCAAGCATGTGGAGGTTGGATCGTTCGTGATGAAACTGGTGTTGCTAAGTTTTGGGGTGCTTCAAATCTTGGTTACACTAGCACACCATTAGAAGCCCAATGTAAAGCACTGTTGGTAGCTTTGCAATATGGAGTAAAGGTTTTGATAAAATCATTTTCGAAGAAGATTGGCAAGTCCTGGTGAACATAATTCAAAGAAGACATGATCAAGTTTCAATCCTAAATATTCTCAGAGATCTATGGACATGGGAACACAAGTATCAAGACATAGATTTCACACATATCTCAAGGAAAAACAATGAAGTTGCACATTTGTTAGCTACTCATGTACCACTAAATAACATTTTATTTTCAAACTGTATTTATCCACCATGTTGGTTAACGCATTCTTTGTATCGTAACTTTATTTGTTATCATTTATAATAAAGTAATATTTGCCGTAAAATATATATATATATATAGAAATTAGGGCCTACAATCAAGAAAATAATAAAATATAAATATTAATTGAAGTCTATAGTTTTTTTTTTTTTAAGATGAGAAATTTCTTCAAACATTTTATAAAATTTATAATTTATTTGTTTGGTTTGGGTTGCTTTAGGCTTTATACTACAACAAAAAAAGTTATTGTGACCAATGTTTGAGACGTGTTTTTCTGTCAAAAATTTGTGATATTTTACTTACTATGTTATGACTATGTTTATTTGTCAACAAATGTGTACTTGTTTAGTCATAATATTGTGATGGAAGTTAACATAACGGAAATTTGTCACAATTAGTGATGAAAGTGTGACAATATTATTTGTAATAACAATTGTGACGATGTTATGACAAATATGTAGTCGTAAATTAGTTACTAAATTTACAATACTAATTACAACTTTATGTTGGAAATATTAAAAATGGAATAAACAAAGACAAACAAAACTAAAATAATGTAAAAAATTATATAGAAATTAACTCTGGGTTCATAAGGTTTTCAAAAAAAAAATACAGTATAAGGGATCTCCAATCTAACTTTATATTTCCCTCTAAACTCTATTATAGAATAAAATCATCTACAATCTAACTATATGTCCCAATCTATAATAGAGGAATGGGGAAGATTACTCTATATATAGAATAACTCTATTTTTTCTTCTATTATAGAGTTAAACTTTTTTATTTACATTTTACCCCTTTATGTTTTGAATATTTATATTTTATGTTTTAATGTCACTCATTTAATTAAATAAAAATACAAACTAAAAGTTAAGCAACATAAAATAAAATAAAAACAACATAAAATAAAACTAAAAAATATGTGGGTCAAATTATAAATTTAAATAATATGATAATATATGGAAATTTGTAAGAAATAAAAGATATGGGATCAAATTTTAAGTTTTAGAAATAAATTATTCTAATAAATGTTTTTTTAAAAACAGAATATACTAAGAATATTCCTTTATAGAGTAAAATATAGAGTAATACATTGGAGGAAAACACTACTCTATTATAGAGTAACTCTATTTTAGAGTAAAAAATAGAAGAATACATTGGAGATGGTCTAAGAGCATCTCCAACCCTATTCTATTTTCCCCTCTAAACTCTATTATAGAGTAAACATGCTCCAACCCCACTCTATATCTCACTTTAGAATAGAATTTTGAAAAAAATACTCTATATTTGGAGTAATCCTGTTCATTACTCTATTATAAAGTAAAACTTTTTTTATTTATAAAACAGTCTTTTAACTTTTAAGTGTTCTATTTTATACTTAAATAATAATATTAAATATATTTTAGTTATGTAGTCAGATAAATATTGGTAATAAATTAAAAATAGCTGTATAATTAAACCTATAAAACATAACAACAATTTTTATTTACTAGAAGCACAATAACATAATAAAAATTATAAAATTAAATACCCAAAATTAAAGAAAAACAACACAAATTAAAACTAGTAACTTAATAGTTAGATAAATCGCTTCCGGATTCACCAATATTATTAAAATATTGATCAAATGAAGTAGAACCAGCAAGAGCTTCTTGAGCTTGTTGTTGATCCTTATGTTTTTAAAAAATCCGTTTTAATTTTTTCTGATTCCATATATGTCCGACTATCTAAATCTTGTATGGAATTCATATCTTGGTTTAAAATTTTGTTTTCTAATTGGAGCTCAATCAAGACATAATTCTTACTTTGAATCTCCAAATGCTGTTTTCTTCATTCATTTATCTTTTTACTTGCTTCAAAAGTTGTCGACTGCCTTCTTCTAAAGTGTTGATAATAACGGATGCTTGATCATCGTTTTTTCTTATTTATCTAATAAGTTATAATTTTATTGAATTTGGCTTAAAATAAAACATATGGGTTAAATTTATAATTTTGATAAATAAATGATGTTTCTAGGAAATTAGTTATTAAGAATATACTTGGAATATTATTTTTAGAGTTAAAAATAGAGGAATGGGTTGGAGTAAAGCTCATCTCTATTATAAAGTTACTCTATTTTAATGTAAAATATAGAGGAATGGGTCGAAGATACTCTAACAAATAAAATCAATAATTAAGATAATAGGAACAATTATTTGAATTACTCAACTAAATCAGTAAAAACAACTTTGACCGAAATATATTTTATTGGAGATATTCAGACACAGAATTAACAAAAATAAATGCATTGTTGGAAATAAATTAAAATCTTAATTATTTTCTCTCACGGAGAAACTATTATGTTTTGTTAAAAAAAAATGTTTGCATTTTTCTTTTTTTATCTCCAATCCTTCCACTTCTTCTCCTCCAAAATCTCTAGAACTGCTCTTTCTACGCATAAATTCCAACCATGATTTTTTATCCTCAAACTATCTAATTTTTCTCTGAAATCATATATTTTTTTCATCCTTAATCCATGTTTTGCCGAACTTTCTTTTTAATTTTGTATCATCGATCTCATTTTATGGATGTGTTTTCTGAAGAAACTCAAGCATTGACAGGGGTCAAATATAATCCAAGAAGCTACTCTATCCAATTAAGAGGTCAGTTGCAGCACTTAGAGGTCGAATCCACAAGAACTCTGAAAACTCACGCAATATATTGTAACAGATTCGAATTAAGCTAGATTAAATAAATAGAAACTATATAAAGCAACGCAATAAACAAAATCTCAATTTAACGGGGTTGATTCAAGTGATTTAAAAGCACTAGACCTAGGGACATTGAAACAGAGATTTTAGCCTACTCTAACTTAAGAAAGACAGCAAAACAAACAAAGTAAGCACAGAGAGACAAAAACACAAGTTTTTCAATCAATTGTAAGTATAGAAAATATCAAACCAATGGGTGAATAGAGTTATGCAAAAAGGATGTTATCAATAACAAACAATTCAAGCCAAATATAAAAGATTGGGTTTTTATCTAACAACCTAAATGAGACTTCTACTAAAAACCCTAATTGGTATTAGAGATGCCAAAGTCTGTCACACTTTAGCACATCGTGGAACTAAGCAAGCAAAGTCACAGAACTTTTGACAGTTCGACCACACTGATCGAGTGGTGGGTCGAACGCTACAGGAAAAACAGGGAAAAGCTAGAGTGCTCAAACGCTAAGAAAGCTGTAAACTTTGGGAAAAGCTACAGTGACCGAACAGACAAAAGCTACAGAAAAAACATGGAAAAACTACAGTGAACGATTACTAAGCAAGCTGTGAACTATGGGGAAAAACAGGGACTCTAGGGATGGAAATCAGAGCATCGTAAACACTTTGTTCTATTGCAGCTATCAACTAGCAATTTCATCACATGACTACCTAGACAACAGACTTCATAACCAGCTCAAACTATGGTTCGTGGTAGAGAGCACCAAGACCCAACCCAGTCAGCATAGTGTGAGGTGTCAGATCAGGCATGAAGAATCAGCCTATTCAAGTCGAGAACAGTTCCTAGCAAGTGAAAGGTGGAGTCGTGACATAAATCAATGTCTGATGCATCCACCCTCACGCTATTGTACTCTAAACCACAGAAAAAGTCTGTCTAATGGCTCAATGCATGGTTCGTGCTCATGAGACCATCTAAAATCATGTTCTCCTTGATCAGGGGAGAACAAGCATTAAAATTACTCACCCAAGAGGGAGTCGAGACTGAAAGATGATCAAACTATCTAAGCAATAACAAAACAGAGTGAAGCTACCCTAATCCATCCCCAAAAATCTCAATTTTACTACTCACTCACCAGATTCATCACTTGGGTCCGAAACCCAGAAATCTCTAAAAGAGATATATGTGATAGCTGATGATCCGATGAGCAAGAGTGTAGAAGAAAGCTAAAGCAAATACTGATTTTATAAAAAGTTATGCAAGTTAATAAATTCGGGAAAATGAAGAACAAGATGATGAACTAGAGAGAGAAAGTCTAAAAACTAGGTTCAGCTAATAAAATGCAGCGTACCCCCGACATTAGGTTAATTAGGAGCTTTTATACTAGGCGTTAAAATTGATAAAATACAAGTTCGAGTTTTCAGGAAAAATAGTAGAGGATTGCCACTCGACCCATCAGTCGAGTGGCTTGGTCGGGCATCCTCTCGAGTGGGTGGTCGAATGGTGTCGAGTGCTTGTTGATTACCCTAGGTCGAACGCCTGTGTTGAGTGCTTAATCGAGTACCCTAGGTAGAACGCCTGTGTTGAGTGGTCGTTCGAGTGGTCGTTCAAGTGATCGTTCAAGTGGTCATTCAAGTGGTCGTTCAAGTGGTCGTTCGAGTGGTCGTTCAAGTGGTTGTTCGAGTGGTCGTTCAAGTGCATGTAACTTCTTTGCACATCTGTTCTAGCTCAGCAGCTACACAGCACCTCATATTCCAAAAATTCCATAAGCTCCATAAGTACCTGAGAACACCCCCAATATGCAAAATGCATGCAATGCTCATGCAAAAACACTAAACAACCTATATGAATGATAAATGCATAAAATGGTATGAACGATGAATAAAATCTATACTAAGTCATGATAAAACGATGGTAAAAACATGCTAAATACAGTGTTATCAACTCCCCCAAACTTACCCTTTGCTTGTCCTCAAGCAAATAGAAAGGATGAGATGAAAGGAGTAGTGTGAAAGTGGGGATTCATAACCTAAGCAGACTAAACAAATCTCCAACATCAACGTCTTACTTAAAAGTTCTGGAATGCAATGCACAAAGGTTTTACTTAAAAACATTAGCCATACTCATCACAACAGATCAAACATTAAGACTCAGCCTCAGCAAACATTCAAAGTAAACTATCCCTTTAAAATTGATTAAGTGCGAACCGGTGGATCATGATATGCAATTACAAGAACTCATTTGGTTTGAGGGACAGGTTTTAAGAGATAAAAGTGATCTCTTCTTCCTCTGGTTTAAGCGCAAGTATCAGGATCTCTCATTGAAATGGATTGAATTTAAAGAGAATGCTAAAGGTAGAGCCAACTGGTGCATACAGGAGTAGACTACCATCTACCCATGAAGAACCAATGAATCTCCTAACTCTAAAATCTCAGAAACTGATCCTAGTTCTACCCTTGTGCTTGAAAGCTTCTTTTTCTTTTTCATGACTCAAGGATTGATTTTTCTGGTTTTCTTCTAAGGAGAGGATGTTTTACACTTTTTTTTTTTCAATTCTAGCGGATTTGGTATTTTCAAATTTTACTAAGCTCAGGCTCGACCACATGGTCGAGCCACTAGTCGAGTGACTACTTCTGCGATGTTTTTTTTCTTTCTTTAAATGAGCCAACTCTTATTTTTTTTCTTCCAAATCCTTTACTAGACTCATACTTTTGAACCTATCCTCTCCAAAGGCTTATACAATTTTCAGCAAACTCTTTTCCTTTTTCATTCATTCCAAGACACAAACCTCAACTTTTTCAAACTCTTAGCCTAAGTCTGATTCAAAAAGTTTGAACCAGAGACTACATGAGAGGCTAATCCTGTCGGCAAAACCTAACACTTTCTCTCTAATTCAATCCGAAAGTAGGCCTCACTTCTCTCACAAATGATGTATTGGTCTGAATGAAGTTTTGGGTTTAGTTTTTGTGAAACTGTCTCAATGGTGAAGACAACTACTTAGGTTAGCGAGGGTGGTAAAAGTTTAAAGAAAACCCAATTATTTTGAGGTATCCACGAGTTCAAGTTTTAGAGCATATACATGATAATTGAATTTCAAATTAAGGTTCGAATAGATAAGGATAGTTTAACAAGTCACAGCAAGCCTCAACTTAGCAGTAATGCCTAATAGGATTCCAAGCATGGTGCAGCTTTATGTTTCAAACTTAAGCGAATGCATTAAACAACTTATAACTAAGGCATTGAGGTTGTATGTTTGGTTATTAAGCTTTGTTGTTTTTAACTCATTATCCCCTATGCATATACAATCCTAAATGATATACTAAGACTCAATCCTAAAATGTAAATGCAGCTAATGGACACTATGTTTTTGTGAAGTAGTTTTCTGAAAATTTTCAAATTTTTATGTTTTTTCAATGCACATAAATGATGCAAATTTGAATAAGAAAACAAGGAAACATGTCAAATGCATCTCTCAAACCGTCCCCCAAACTTAAATTACACAGTCCCTTGTGTAAAAGAAGTTCAAGAGATGATTTGAGAGACTAAAACAAAAGAAACCAAAACATGTGTGGTATCGACAGTGATAGTGAAAAGGGGTAGTACCTCAATCGTGTTGAGCATAGAAGGCACGAATCCTTGCCTGTATCTCCTCCTCATCGTCGAAAGGGACCATGGTGGTGAGGGGATCGTCAACGTGGTCTGGGTCAGCGTCTGGGTGTGCCTCGTATGACCTACTCGACCCAACAGTCGAGTAGTGGTGCTCTAGTGGTATGCTCGACCAAGGTTGGTCTAGTGGTACTGTCTGGTAGGGCACAGCGTAGGACTCGAACCGTGCACTCTGGGCGTACTCGAGATGTGGTTCGAGTGGTGCACTCGACCCAGGTGGTCGAGCAGTGGTCTCTTCATGCTCACCTTGGTCCACTTGATGCTGAGGAGTAGAGTCTGGTGATGAATGCTCCTGGCTCTATATGTTCCACTGGTTATTTCCTGAGACTCTAAACACTAGAAACACATCAAAAATACCAAAATCATAAAATTTTAAAGCAATATATATAGGGATAGATATGGGATTTCCTCCCAAGTGAGCTTGTTTTAAGTCACATAGCTTGACTCTTAATACTCATTTTAATCAGGTGGTGGGTCATAGAGAGGTACTGGAGACTCCATTTGAAAGAGCTTAGGTGGGTAATAGAGGCTGGAAGCTGCTGTTGCAATGTTGTAAGCTCTACTTTTCCCTGGTACACTTAACTCCTTGGTGACTTTCTTGGGAGAGAAACTATTTCCATTACTCTTGAGCTCTAGTATCTGCAGCTTCATCTCTTCCAGTTGCCTTGTAAGCTCATTCTCAGCCTGTTTTGATGCCTTGATAATCCTGCTCGAGCAGGCATATAGTGCAGTTTTGACTGCGTTGATGGAGACGTTGAGTTTAGACATCAAACTAGGCGTTTTAGGGCACATGGGGGTTTGGCTTGACCATGAGCTCGAGTCAGGTGGTCGAGTGACCTCTGAACCTTCTTCATTGAGCGTGATATCCTCTGTTTGTGACCCAACTGCATCCTCAGAAACTTATGTTCCGATCCCTACTTTATCTGGGTCTAAAACCTCTCCAGGGCTCAAAATCTCACTGTTGGGATCTCCAACTTCCTCATCTTTAATCTAAGCAATCTGATTGTGATCCTTCTTAGGAGGTTCCTTGAATTATGCATCAAAGAGATGGTCCATTAATTTAAGAGAGAAAAGCTGCCCATCAATGGTTGGCTTTTTGGCAGCACTATCAATACCAAACATCAGCACTAGATCACTTCCCAGATGGAGATCTATCTTCTCATTATTTGTATCAATCTCAGCACCAGCAGATGATAAGAAAGGCTTTCCAAGAATTAGAGAAGCTACTGGCTCCTCATCCATTTTCAACACCACGAAGTCAGTAGGGACCTCAACATGCTTAACTCTGATAGGGAAATTTTCCACTAGACCACAGGGACGTTTGATAGTCCTATCATCTAACATCTAAGAAAGCTTACTTGGTTTGTAATCAACATAGCCCAGCTTCTTGGCAATAGGTATAGTCATAATGGTCATAGAAGCTCCAAGATCACATAGATAATTCCTGAAGACTGTTTGGTTTGGAGAGCATGGGAGATTGAATGATCCTGGATCTTCAAGCTTCTCTTGCACTATACTCTCTTTCTCAGTTATATCTTTGTATTCCTGGCTCTTTGCAGCTAGCTCTCTTTTTTCCAAAATTTTCTTCAAGGTTCTTTCTCTTAAACGACTTTTGGATGGACCCAGTGCCTTAACAGCATCCTCCCAAGACATTTCAGCTTCCATATCCAATAGCTCTTCCTCTAATAAAATCCCATAGCTTTCCTCTATCTATGCTTTGAATTTTTCTGGGTATGGGCTTTCGATCATTGCTTGCATGTCAGCTATTTGTTTCTCCATTTCAGTCATTGGCTCTACTCGACCACTCAATCGAGTGGGTCAGAAATTTGAGAAATTTCAGCAACAACTTGACAGACTTGGGCGAGTGGGTCAGGAATTTGAAAGATTTCTGCAACAGCTTGACAAACTTGGGCGAGTGGGTCAGGAATTCGAGAAATTTCTGCAACAGCTTGACAAACAGCCTCCCCATCTTGAATATCACTGTCCACATTGATTGTTGCATTTTCTTCTGTAGATGGTAGCTCTTGATCATTCCCCACTGAGATAGCATAAGCAGTGGCATGCATCTGTTGGTGATGAAGTGGAGGAGGATTTATCTGACAGGTCTCAATAGATTGGGCCCTGGTACAGAGGTTGTTGGTCTCCTGTTGATCTCAAGAGTAGATGTTTGCTGATGTAGGTGATAGGATTGATCTTGTGGGTTTGCCACATTTTTGCTCTAGAAGCGAAGTTGGAATCGTTGTTGTTGTCGAGGTGGCTATTGTTGAATCCTCTTTGGTTCTGAACATAACAAGTTTCCTCCATCTGAATGCTCTCCCCATCTTTGATTTGAAACTGCTCTATCTAACTAGCAAAGGATAACTGCTTCTGTTCTGCCAGCTTCTCATTCACAGCATATATTTCTTTCCTCTGCATCTCCTCAGAATCATTGTTTCTTGTGATGGAGAGGAATTTTGTGTGAAAAGCTTTCGTATAGGCATCCCAAGATTTGTATCCGTATCAAAGTTTCCTCTGCCAGTGTAGGGCTTTGTCTCCTAAAGAGTGAGGAAATAATCGTAACTTGTCCCCATCTTCAGTTACACCAAACATCATGGAGATGCTGCAGAGCTGCTCAAACGGTTTCAGATGCTCTAAAGGGTCCTCTGTTGGTAGACCAAAGAACTTGTTTTTCCTAATCATGATCATGAGACTAGCCTTGACTGCACACTCATTATGTGCATCAGGAGGAACTAAGCAGTGCTTCTCTATGTGGCTTGTTGGAGCATCCCATGCTCCTAGTAGACGTATCATTGACTCTTTGGTGGACTCCATCAGATGACTCGAGCTACAGGGTTGAGTGAGTAGTACCTGAGGAAGAAAAATGAAAATTTACCAGAGTCAATACAAAAATAGTAAAGTGAACGAACTTGATCTTGAAAGTAATGAAATCCTAATTGTAACTCTAAATCACCCAAATGGCAACGACGCCAAATTGAAACAAGGATTTTTACCTAATATGCAGAGAAAGACAGTAAAAACTATCAAACTAAGCACAAAAAGACAAAAACACAAGTTTTTCAATCAATTGTTAAGTATAGAAAATATCGAACCAATGGGTGAATAGAGTTATGCGAAAAGGATGTTATCAATAACAAACAATTCAAGCCAAATATAAAAGATTGGTACTAGAGATGCCAAAGTCTGTCACACTTTAGCACATCATGGAACTAAGCAAGCAAAATCACATAACTTTTGACAGTTCGACCACACTGATCGAGTGGTAAAGACGAACACTACAGTAAAAACAGGGAAAAGATATATTGCTCAAACGCTAAGAAAGCGGTAAACTTTGGGAAAAGCTACAGTGACCGAACAGACAAAAGCTACAGCAAAAACATAGAAAAACTACAGTGAACGATTACTAAGCAAGCTGTAAACTATGAGGAAAAACATGGACTCTAGGGATGGAAATCAGAGGATCACAAACACTCTGTTCTATTGAAGCAATCAACTAGCAATTTCATCACAGGACTACCCTAGACAACAGACTTCATAACCACCTTAATCCATGGTTCGTGGTAGAGAGCCCCAAGACCCAACCCAGTCAGCATAGTGTGAGGAGTCGGATCAGGCATGAAGAATCAGCCTATTCAAGTCGAAAAGAGTTCATAACAAGTGAATAGGTGGAGTCATGACATAAATCAATGTCTGATGTATCCACACTCACGCTATTGTACTCTAAACCACATAAAAAGTCTGTCTAATGGCTGAAGGCATGGTTTGTGCTCATGAGACCATCTAAAATCATGTTCTCCTTGATCAGGGGAGAACAAACATTAAATCACTCACCCAAGAGGGAGTCGAGACTGAAAGATGATCAAACTATCTAAGCAACAACAAAACAGAGTGAAGCTACCCTAATCCATCCCCAAAAATCCCAATTTTACTACTCACTCACCAGATTCATCACTTGGTTCCAAAACCCAGAAATCTCTAAAAGAGACATATGTGATAGCTGATGATCCGATGAGCAAGAGTGTAGAAGAAAGCTAAAGCAAATACTGATTTTATAAAAAATTATGCAAGTTACAAAATTCGAGAAAATGAAGAGCAAGATGATTAACTAGAGAGAGAAAGTCTAGAAACTAGGTTCAGCTACTAAAATGCGGCGTACCCCCGACATTTGGTTAACCAGGAGCTTTTATACTAGGCTTTAAAATTGATAAAATACAAGTTCGAGTTTTCAGGAAAAATAGTAGAGGATTGCCACTCAACCCATCAGTCGAGTGGCTTGGTCGGGCATCCTCTCGAGTGGGTGGTCGAATGGTGTCGAGTGCTCGTTGATTACCCTAGGTTGAATGCCTGTGTCGAGTGGTCGTTCGAGTACCCTAGGTCTAACGCCTGTGTTGAGTGCCTGTGTTGAGTGGTCGTTCGAGTGGTCGTTCAAGTGGTCGTTCAAGTGGTCGTTCAAGTGGTTGTTCAAGTGGTTGTTCGAGTGGTCGTTCAAGTGGTCGTTCGAGTGGTCATTCAAGTGGTCGTTCAAGTGGTCGTTCAAGTGCCTGTAAGAGTTCCTGTGAAAGTGCATCTGAAAGTGCCTGTAACTTCTTTGCACATCTGTTCTAGCTCAGCAGCTACACAGCACTTCATATTCCAAAAACTCCATAAGCTCCATAAGTACCTGAGAACACTCCCAATATGCAAAATGTATGCAATGCTCATGCAAAAACACTAAACAACCTATATGAATGATAAATTCATAAAATGGTATGAACGATGAATAAAATCTATTCTAAGTCATGATAAAACGATGGTAAAAACATGCTAAATACAGTGTTATCAACAACAATCAGGAAAACTCAAGATAGTGAACTGGACAGTTCGTAAATCAACTCTAAAGTGTTTGTGCGGTTCTTAAACTTGTAACACTAATGTGATATCTCATCCAACTCTCGCTGCGACGAAATATATCCTCTAAACTGAAGCAAACCAAATCTCTTTTCAAAATACCAATAAATAGAGTCTCTATGATTAGCGGGTACGATATGTTTACAAAATTCCTAAACCAACTTTCGCTGCGAAACGGCTGTTTGCTCATCTAAAATTGGGTCAGGGTATCAATAGCACTCTCGCGCCTACCAATAATCCTACGATACCAATATTAAGGTGATCAATTGTAAGACTAGTGTAATTATCAAATCTAGATGAAGAACATAATAGATAACTTAACAAGACTATGCCCAATTCAATGTTCTTTCATTAACCCTTTTGAAACTCTAGATCTAACAAGGTGACTATTCAGACATAGAAGATGAAACACAAATTATTGTCTGAATAATACTCATAAAATAGAAAATAAGAAAAACAAAGGGAGTTCAGGATTCTTCTCTCTACAAAGTTTGAGATCTGAATTTTCTCTCCAATAATCTCCTTGAAACTTACAATGAACTTAAGGTATATTGAATCCACAGAGAGAGAAGATGTATTGCAAATCAAGAGGAACAAATAAAGCTAGAGCTCAATAATAAAAAGGGGTTTTATGACACGGAAATCACGCAAAGCAAATAAAATTAATGTAAATCAATATGAGATGAATGTTGGGCGCTTAAGGGGGTTTCTAGGGTTCAATGATCTGTCTATTCGAAATAAGTTCAATGTAATGTATGTCTACTCCTAAGTCTTGGACTATGAAACATGAAAGTTCGGCTAACCTATTGTCATAGAGAAAACCGGCTGAAATCCACTAATCCTATTACTCAACTATCGCAGGCAATAACATAGGTTTCAAAGCATTTAAATCAAGTTCAATCCTAATCCATAAGACTCCATAACTAAGGGTTATGTGCTTGTTATGACGCGATACTCATCTAATCTAGGTTGCAACAAACTAAGAAAACGGTTCGAATTACTTAGATGCCTAAGATCAATAACTAGTTCATGACTCTAACTATATGCATTAAGAATGAGATAAGACCGAAAGACAGTGTAAACGGATATGCAAATACAATAAAACTCATCACTCAAAAGACAATGATCATCCCACCCCATTGACTGGCCCTTTAGACCAACTGGATAGTCTACTCGGCCATGGTCAAGGTTGTCATCGATGATATGAAAGAGTAAAACATATATCTAATGCAATAAGGTAAAGGTTTAGAGATTACTTCTTTAGATCCGAAAATAAGAAGATGTAAGGACTTCTCCTTTGACAAAGTTACAAAAGAATAGAGAGAGAGATGGTGGAACTTCAAAGATTCAGCGAAATCAAGTTGCTTCTGCGACTCCTTGGAGACGGTGTCGGCTTCTTGAGGTGGTGATAGACTTTCTAGGGTTTTTTGTGGTGAACTTAGGTGGTGGTTTGAAACTTTGATGATGCACACCTAACCCTAGCGTCATAAACTTGTATATATATAGGTCTTGGGGCGCAAGAGATTGGCTTCTAGGGTTTATGAAGGGCAGACTCGTCATCTTGATGAGTGTAGAGGCAATGGACCGAGCCTAGTGATGGGCCATACCTGGTGAAGGAGGCTGGCCTCGGTCACGAGCATAGTGACCGAGGTTTGGTGCTTTGGCGCTGGTTTGACATAGCTTCATCTTCTGGGATGCATCTTCCAAACGGCTGCATGGATTTCTTCGATTCTGGTCTCATACGAATCTTGACTCTTTACACTTTCCAATGATATAGAAAACTCCAATATTGGTCTACGGGAAGGTCTTCAAATGTTGTCAAACTTCTGATGCTTTGAAACTGTCTTGAAACGGGGTTTTGCTCCTTTTTGATCCATATTCCCATAAAACCTGTAAAACCACTTTGACATTAACAATACTTGATAATAGCCTATTTAGCTTTGAAATCATACCAAATCTCGCTTAAAAAATATGAAAACCATAGTTAAAACGGGTCAAAATACGATGTTATCAACTCCCTCAAACTTAAACCTTTGCTTGTCCTCTAGGAAAATAGAATGGAAGAGAAGTATGAAAATCACAGGAACTCACTTAGCTTGTTGGGGATTTCTGGACTTCAAAAAATTCGTCACTGGCCGTTGGAACATGGTCCAAGATTAACCACAAGGAACATCTTCAAACCTTAGTTACTCCAATCCAAATGAGTTTTCGGGATTCCATTGTCATCTCTTTACTTAAATTAATGGAATGAAGGTACGGTGGTCTTACCAAAGGGAAATCGACTTAAAGGCAGGGAAACTTCTTTTCACCAAGGCCTTCTCCAGCATACTTTCCCTCTCCTTTTTCTTGTTCCAAGGTCCTTGATATCATGTTTACAGCCACCGAGTTTTGTTGTTTCCGGTGTTTCGCCTTTTCTTCTTCTACTTCCTATTTTTCTTTCTTTCTTTTTCTTTCTTTCTTATTTTTCTTTCTTTTATTTTCTTTGGGACGAGCCTCCCTGGAATCACAAAGGATACACGGGTATACGCATCATCCCTTGGCCGCTTTGACTCTTACCGTAATTTGTAAGTTTTGAATCTTCTCTTCGTGAATCTATTATCTTCTTCAACCTCTTATATGCTTCAATTTATTCTATGGTTCAATTTCTAGAGATTTGATAGATTTAGAAGATTAAACCGGGTAAAAGGGAATCTGAAATCTCCTGCACCGGCAAGCCTCACCGCCGTTGCTATCGGCCTCGTTTACACCACCATAGTTTAGCAGCTCCTCCGGCGTAGAAAGTATATAAAACTATTTAGGAAGAACTCATTGAAATTCAGGAAGACCTTGATGAAAAAGTTTGGATATTCTAAAGTCAAGAAAGCTCAGCCTCTAACCAACCAAAGTAATTCTGTTTACTTGGCAGGAAATGGAGCTCAGAATATCAAGAATATCCCATATATAACGTCGGAACCTCAGGATATCGCTAGAACAAGCTGTGAAGCTAATAGAGAACAAATTGAGCAAGAAGAGGAATCTGAAGCTAACCATAAGGAAACACTTGAATATCTTAACCCTTTGGACTTCATTAGAACTCAAGAGAAATAATTCATATAAGAATACAAGCTTGACAGACCAATACGCATGAAGAGAATTGACCGATCCTGAAGCAGATCGGTCAGTCAAAAGAATCTATGAGGTGGCACCGATCAAAGGAAGGAGATCAATCAATCCAACAGGATTGATCGATCTGGATCGAGGATATTCTCCAAATCGCACATTAACTCTGATTTTTTACCTAGAAGACTCCCTATAAATAGGGTTCATTTCCTGAGCGGCCACGATTTTTACTGTCACCTGTCATTTTTATTTCATTTTTAGATCTTTAAACTTTTACATTGGTTTTTCTCAGATCTATAAATTTTCATTGCATTTCATACCATACAACATCATGATCTGTCAACCCATTGCCATGGTTGAGTAGATCTGCCTGTTGGGAGATGAGATTTATTCAAAGGGATTTAATGTTTAATTAGGTTATTGTTATAAATTAGGATTCTGATTATTAGACCTCTACTTCTATGAAACAAATGCCTTTGTTAGGTTGACGAATCTATCAAATGATTCATAGGATTTTATAATACAGCTAGTGTTGGTTATTCTACCCGGAATCTATAGTTTGTAGGCTTGGTTTCCAGTTTTCCAAGAGTTGAGGCTGGTTCTAGTGAACTATATCAAACTTGTTTATACATGCTAGCATAGGGTCCTAACGGATTTATGCTAACATAATATTTCCTTTTAAAAAAGAGATTTATTTGGTACAGTGTTTGTGTTCAAAATCTAGATCATTAAATAACTAATCCGGTTAGATAGCCATTTTATTTATTTAAATCTTGCAATTTCTCAGATCCCAACATTTATTTTAATTGATTTTTATTTCCTTATTTAAATATTTTTGGATTTTATTCGGATTTTATTTTCAGTGACAACTTTCCATATTTTCACCCTAGCTCGGTTTAGATCTTCAGATCTAAAGTGCTCTTTACTCTCAGTGGATTCGATCTCACCACTATACTGCCAAACACAACCGTGCACTTGCGGAGTTTATTGATTTGGGTAAAACCTGATATAAAAAACCTGATATAAAAACCACACATCATTCACTCTAACAAAGATAAATTAAATATTTTATCCTTGACACTCCAATAAGGCTCCTCCTCTTCAAAAATCCTTTGATCCAACATCTATGCATATTGAAAGTATCTTCATCAGATATTTCCACAGTTTGACATCATTAACTGTGTTTGTATCAAGATCTTTTACCTTTGTATGAACCTCACGAATCACCAAATTTGCACGCCGTAAGTCATCTTGTGAAAGGGTCCCCAACACATTATCCTCAACTTTCACAAGTGGAATATGGAACTTGGCTTCATCCCTTAGTTCGTCGATTATTAGGGTTTTGAGGATTTTTCAAGGGATGGGGGCGTGATGAGTCAGATCTCAAGCTCTTGAGGAAATAGTGGATAATTAGCATATGTTGGATCAGCATTCTGTTCTTGGTGTTTTGTTTGAAGGAAGGTATAAAAATTTGTTTTTGGCATTTTGAATTCGTTAGTAGATCAAGTGTGAGACATGCATCAATTCTGATATGATATGGATTCAAAGCTCGTCTTCATCGTCATCATCTTCTGGATCCTATGGGACGTTGTGGATACAAGATTTCACATCCAATAAAATAATGAAAAGGTTTATTAAGTAAAGTAGAAATTGTATAAGAAAACAAACTTGAAAATGAGATTAAGTATAATAAGAGAAAATAGTAAAAATTTATGTATATTGATCGCTTGTGAATATGATCGATCCCTTACAGGACTATGAGGGGTCGGTATTTATACATGAATTAGAGAATAAATGTCATGACCAATGACTAATTAATTATATCATTCCTCTTGAGACGACGGTTTCAAATAATCTTTAATTTTGTATTGCTCTCTCCTATGAATGCAATCTTCTCCGATGAATATATCACTTTGCAGACGCCTTATAGCTTTGCTTGCTTCCTTCTCCATGAGGCTTTACTTACTTCCGAATATCACTTCGCTCTCCCAAGCCTTTGCTTGGTTTACCCGTTTTTCCTTACTTCGATATATTTAATATCTTTTAACTATATTAAACATAGTGAAACATGTCATAAATTGGAGAGATGAGATCCTCGACACGGATCTGGTATCAACATTTGCCCCCCCAAGTCCTGAGAGCTGCTGCCCAGCTTAGAGGACTTAACTGTTTTACTCTTTTAACTCTTATGACTCGAGGCTCGTGACACGCACCCTGGTACATTAATTAGACATTTCCTTTGTTCCATAAAAGTGATTTTTCGAAAGGAAATCTTTTCCTGTTCGCAATACAATATGGTTTCTAGTTAACCCAGATTTCCTTTATATTGGGTTTGATATATATATATTTTAGGAATCCAGATACTCTGAATCTATCCTTCCAATCCGTTTTCCTCTGAAATTTGTTCCCTTCTTTTTGTTTTCTTCTTACTAACGGATTATGACAAGACAGATGAAGACGTCTATGGCCTCTGAGGAAAAAAAGGAAAAGGAGTTTCACCGGAAAATGTTACCAGTCGCGAAGACCAATTTTGATATGATTCCAGGAAGCGCTAAGGACCTACAAGAAGAAGAGGAATCACATCAAGACAAAGGGACCCGACAAGACACCAAGGTTGAGTTATAAGTACCATTTGGAGCTATAACATGGTCTAGAGCAAGGAAGTTTCAACAAGAAGTCAGTTTGTTATTACATCAAGCACATTCTCGAGAAGATCACTTGGAGCCTAGCTGTTGTATCAAGCCAATACTGGTAATGATACAAGGCCAAGAAGACTAGAGCCTTGGCCATATTAATCCATTTGCACTTTTTTTCCCTTGGTTTGGTTTTGTCCCAATGGATTTTGCGAACAAGGTTTGTTAATGAGGCTTGTGGCTCATATGTACCTCTATGCCATCCTCTAGTCCGATCCACATCTTGGCCGTCTCCACATCTTTGGCACGGCCCATATCCCTCTTATCTATCTATCTAGTATTGAACTTGAATCTTGTATGTTTAATATTTTCATGGTCTTGTGAGGGTTTACGAGGCATGTTTTGTAATTCTTCACATTCATTGCCTTGTCTCTTCTTCTTCTCAGCTCCATTCTCCTTGTATAGGGCTGAGATCATTCTTGTACTCGTCTCTATCTTTTGAATCAAAATCTTTTCTAAATCATAGATCATTGTTATCATTTTTGTGAGATTCAAGACTAGGAAACTCTTAGATTATTTTATGTGAAGTGATTGATCACCATTGTCTTATCAAGGGGACTTTCCGCATCCTCTTGTGGCGACTTTCAATCCATCAAAACCACAAGGTGCTCAGGAATTGGGTCTTGCATCTGCTATTATTCATCTTAACATCTTAGTGTTGAAATTGGACTTACAAATCATCAACATAATCATATCAAGTGCCAGAGCCACACCAAGAAGTTAAGTGATTTGTTTATGCGACTTTGTTTCATTTTTCATTATTTTTTGGTGTGGGATTAAATTGTGAAGTCAACTGGATCTAAACCTAGATTGAGTCTAGTATTTGATAAAATCAAAGCCGGAATTGTTAGAGTTGGTTTGGTATATTTATGAGGCTGGTTTTGTTGAACAGTTGTGATTAGGGTTTCCTGGAATTTTAGGGGTCATTTACGTTTTAATAACGTTTTGATTGTTAAATCCATCAAAGAAGACTTTTACTGGTGATTTTTGGTGTCCATCTTGCAGGTTATGATGGTCGAGCGGATTAACAAAAAACTCTACACCAATTCAGCAACCTATACATCCGAGCTCTTACGGAGAAAATGTGTCCACAAAAATTTCAAGAATATCAGTCAACTTGTTCAAAAGATGAATCAGCTCTTTCTATGGAAACAGAAGTACCACAACCAAGGAATGAGCTTTTGGTATCTTGAAAAGTTTTTAGCATAGAACACAGCACAAAAGAGCAAAGGGAAAACTTATTTCATATGCGTTGTCAAATCAATGGAAAGGTGTGCAGTCTTATAATCGATGGGGGAAGCTGTACTAACGTGGCAAGTGAAACCATGGTTCAGAAACTGGGCATAGATGTCAAGGATCATCCTGAACCATATGAGATACAATGGCTTAGCGATAAGGGAAAACTGAAAGTTCAGAAGCAAGTGATGATACCTTTTTGTATTGGAAGATACGAAGACCAAGTGTTATGTGATGTTCTACCAATGGAAGCTAGTCATCTTATTCTGGGAAGACCATGGCAGTTTGATGAGAAGGCACAACATCATGGCTTCACCAACCGATATCAGTTCCATCTCCAAGGCCACACGATTATGTTAACACCCATGATTCCTTGCGAAGTCGCCAATGATCAACTTCACCTCAAAACTCAAACGCGGACCCAGCTCAAGCCATACAAATTCTTTGCCAGAAATGGGGATGTTAAACAAGCATTATTTTCTGAACAACCTATGCTGTTAGAGCATGTGCAGTGGGGAGAAACTCTCAGAATCTCTCAGATATAATATTTTAATACATATAGTGTAATTTATTTATTTATTAAATTTAAAATAATAAAGAATACATTAGTGAGAACCCTTGTGAGAACCTCCCCACTGCATATGGTCTTATTTGTTTGCAAAGAAGAATCTGCTAACATCACTAACACTCCACCAGTAATACCGAGTGAAATGTCTGAGCTTATGCAGAGGTTCAAAGATGTTTTTTAGAGGACAACCAACTAGAACTACCTCCAGTACATGGTAGAGAACATCAGATAGATTCCGTTCCTGGATCTATGTTACCAAACCGACCAGCATATAGGAGCAATCCTATGGAAACCAAGGAACTCCAAAAACAGGTGGATGAGCTCATGGAGAAAGGACATATCCGAGAAAGCATCAGTCCGTGTGCTGTTCCAGTAAATCTTGTACCCAAAATGGATGGAAGTTGGCGCATTTTCCTGTATTGCAGAGCCATCAACAGTATTACGGTGAAGTATCGACATCCTATCCCTAGATTAGACGATATGCTTGATGAATTACATGGTGCTAGCATGTTTTTGAAAACTGATCTTAGGAGTGGTTACCATCAAATAAGAATGAAGGAAGGGGATGAATGGAAAACTGCATTTAAAACGAAGCATGGATTATATGGGTGGTTAGTTATGCCTTTTGGATTAACTAATGCACCTAGTACCTTCATGAGATTGATGAATCATGTTCTTAGATCTTTTACAGGACATTTTGTGGTTGTATACTTTGAAGACATCTTAGTATATAGTTGAAACCTATAAGAAGAGCATGTTCAGCATCTTGAAATGGTGCTGGAAGAACTGAGGAATGAAAAACTGTATGCTAATCTTAAGAAATGCACTTTTTTACGGATAACCTTGTGTTTTTGGGCTTTGTGGTATGTGCAGATGGCATTAAGTTTGATGAGGAAAAGGTTAAAGCTATCAATGACTTGCCTAGATCAACGACTGTGGGAGAGGTCAGAAGTTTCCATGGGTTGCCAGGGTTTTATTGACGATTTTTCAAGGACTTCAGCACTATTGCGGTACCCCTTGAAACATCATTTTCTATGGGGTCAGATATTTCAATTCCTCAATCACTGTAGTACTTGAGGTGTCAATCCATAATGGGTGGTATAAGTAATAAGGATGTGATCTAACAATCTTAATCCAAGCCAAGCATATACAAAGGTGGGTTTACTATCAGTCCTAAGTGAAAACAAATCCACTCGATCAGAAGGATCAAGTAGAACAACCGAGTGAACTAAAGCAATCAAAAGAACAACACACTTTATGAGTCTTTATTTTCACTAGTTTTTACTATTGTTTTACATTTTTATTGAGTCTAGAGTTAGGTTTTGTGTCCTTCTGGCCGGTTTTGGTGTCTTTTCAGGTTTATACTTCATTGGAGCTAAAATGGGAAAAATGGAGCAACTTTGGACGGTTTTACACTTCATTGGATTTTGGAAACACTCTGGGATCGACTGATCCTGAAAAGGATCGACCAAGCACAAAGAGGATCGACCAATCCTGAAGCAGATCGGTCAATCAAAAGAATTTTATGAGGTGGCACAAATCAAAGAAAGGAGATCAATCGATCCAACATGATCAATTGATCTGGATCGCGGATATTCTATAGTTCGCACATTAACTCTGATTTTTGACCTAGAAGACTCCCTATAAATAGGGATCATTTCATGAGTGGCTCAGAGCCCGATTTTTCTCAGTTACTTTGTATTTCATTTTCATTTTCAGATCTGTAACTTTTACATTGGTTTTTCTCAAATCTATACTAATTTCCATTGCATTTTCAGATCTACATTCTGTCAGCATCTCTTTCTTTGCATTTTATACCATACAACATCATGACTTATCAACCCATCACCATGGTTTAGTAGATCTGCATGTTGACGGGATTTATTCAAAGGGATTTAATATTTAATTAGGTTATTGTTATAGATTAGGGTTATGATTAACAGATCTCTACTTCTATGAAACAAATGTTTTTGTTAGGTTGACGAATCTATCAAATGACTCATAGGGTTTTATAATACAGATAGCATTGGTTATTCTACCCGGTATCTATAGTTTGTAGGTCTGATTTCCAGTTTTCCAAGAGTTGAGGCTAGATCTACAAGTGAACTCTACCAAACTTGCTAATATATACTAGCATAGGGTCCTAGCGGATTTATGTTAAAATAATATTCCCTTTTTGAAAATTGGTTTATTTGGTTATAGTGTTTGAGTTTTAGATCTAACTCATTATATTACTAATGCGGTTAGATATCCTTTTTATTTGATTAATCCCTGCGATTTCCTAGATCCGAACATTTATTTTAAATTGATTTTATTTTAATTAATTATTTTATTCGGATTTTTCTGTGACAAAACTTTCCATATATTTTTCATCCTACCTTTGTTTAGATCTACAGATCTAAAGTGCTCTTTACTCTCTGTGGATTCGATCCCACCACTATACTGCTGAGCAAAACCGTGCACTTGCGGAGTTTATTTGTTTGGGTAAAACCTGATATAAAACCACACATCAAGTTTTTGGCACCATTGCCGGGGAGTAATTGTAGCCTCTAGATCTAAGTTTTAAACCTAGTCTAGGATATTATATTTTATGTATTTTTTATTTACGTCTCTGAGATCGAGCGATCCCCATAAGATCGATTGATCCTACTT
Organism: Cardamine flexuosa; assembly: GCA_963555745.1. Lineage (NCBI taxonomy): Eukaryota > Viridiplantae > Streptophyta > Magnoliopsida > Brassicales > Brassicaceae > Cardamine > Cardamine flexuosa. The sequence continues at coordinate 24,790,874 of OY743215.1, forward strand.
CTTTCACGATCGACCGATCCCTTTCGAGATCAATTGATCCTACTTTGTGCAAGATCGATCGATTCTCTTTGATTGATCAATCCTACTTATCTCGAGATCGACCGATCCTATCCAAGATCGACCGATCCCAGAGCCCCTTAATCGGATCTGACTTTCAAACTTCTTCTACTTCTCAGGTGTAAGCAATTAAGGAGAAAAGCTTCTAAAGATATACAAGGCTTGAGCATAGAGGAGTTGACAAGGAAGTCCACAAGGAAGATCAATGATACAAAGAAGAACAAAACCACAAGGAAAGCAAAAGATATGGTTAGTATGGGTGATCCAAATAACTTAAGAAACATTCCCCCTGTTGTTGATGGTGAGGATGCAGAAGCAATCCGGCAGAGAGAGGGTCAGGTTAATCTAACGAGAACCCAATGGACCATATTGATATCTTTGAGGAGTTATGTAGTACCACAAGTGCCAACGGAGTCCCCCAAGACTACCTCCGTTGTAAGCTATTCTCTTTTTCCCTTGCTGATAAGGCTCATAGATGGCTGAAATCTTTGAGTCCTGGATCTATCACAAGCTGGGGTAAATGCCGAGCTGCTTTCTTACATCATTTCTTTACCAAAGCTAGATCCGCAGCATTAAAAAGCAAAATAGCCACATTCCACCAAGCTGGTACCGAGTCCTTCTATGAAGTTTGGGAACACTATAAGGACTACCTAAGGGACTGTCCCCCAAGCTGGTACCGAGTCGGACGTGATGAACTTTTTCTATAACGTAGTTAAAGTGAAATACCAAATGGCTATCTATATAGCCAATAAGGGAGACTTCATGAGCAACACACCGGAGGAAGCAATAAAATTAATTGAGAACCTTGCAATAAGCAACTTAAACAGAAGCTCTGACTATAACAGGAGGATTGACCCTATTCTTATAACTGGAAAGTCATAGAGAGGCTTATTGCTAAGGTAGACGTGCTCTGGAAGGCTCAGGGTTGAGCTGGATATCCCTTGGGGAGTAATGAGTACAATGATGAGGAAGAACAAACTGAAGAGCTCAACTTTCTCGGTAGACAGGAAAACTACCAAAACTGGGGTTTCGTCCTACCGTAGTACTGATGTTGAGAACTCTTGAGATCGGTTCTATCAACCTCAGAGCACTGAGAAGCAATATAACACCCAAGAGAGTGCTGGTTATGCCAAAATGGGATTCAACCACCAAACTGGGAACACCGATCCTCTAATTAATGTTGAACCCTATTCCAGCAAATTTTGGAAAACAGCAGGAACTTTTGCAAAGAGATCAATGAAAAAGCTGATCATTAAAGATAAGCAAAAGTGCAAAACTTTGGAAAATCAACTTAAATCTTTAAACAATAAGATCACCCAGACAAACGATTTTGCAAAAACCCAGACGCAAGAGCATGTTTGAGCAATTAACCTCCAGAGTGGAAAGTAAATAGTGGGAAATAAAAAAAGATCAGAGTTTGATTTAACAAGGGGAGAAGTTGATCTAACTGATGACAGGATTCTGGATGAAATTAATAAAGGTGAGGGACAACCAATCCCTTTCGGAATCGGACAACCCCATGGTCCTTTACATGATATGACGTCATAAATCTGACTTCCTGATGAGCAAGAAGAAAGAACTCCTGAGAAGGAAGCACCATGTATCCCTCCAAAAAATTATGAACCAAAAATCCCATACTCACCACGCAGGAGAGGAACTATGCAAGAAAAGGAGTATGAGAAGATGAAAAATATCATTGGTGATATACAACTAAGACTCCCTTCCGTTGAGTCAGTAAAGATGGACCCAACCTTGAAAAATTATGTGAAGGATATCCTTACAAACAAACGAGTGTTGGAAAAGGGAAACATGGTGCTAACACAAGAAGTTAGCGCGATATTGCTCGACAAATCTCCCAAAAAACGTGTCGACCCAAGGAACTTCACACTTCCTTGCGGTATTAAAGGCAAGATGTTCGAACAATGTTTATTTTATTTGGGAGAAAGTGTGAGTTTGATGCCGTCATCTGTTGCTCAGAAGCTGGGTATGAAAACTTTCAAACCATGCAATATCTCATTGATATTAGTGGATCATTCAGATCATCGTTTGGAAGGACTTCTTGAGAATGTACCTGTCAAAATTGGTGAATGTACTATTCTGATGGTTTTCATCGTTCTTAAATTGGAAATGGAACCTCGCGATCCGCTTATCCTGGGTAGACCTTTCCTCGCTACTGCGGGAGCGATAATCAACGTGCAAAAAGGCATAATAAATCTTCACCTTAGTGACCTTGACATGAGGTTCAATTTAGAAAAAATGATAAAAAGGCCTATGATAGAGGATCAGACTTTCTGGGTTGCACAATTGAAGTGATCACCCAAGAAATAATGCATGAAATGCATTATGAGGATCCTCTTGAAGTCGCACTGATTTAGGCCGAACCTAAATATGGTTATACAAGAATGGATATGACTGGGTTTGGCCGAATGTTAGATTCCACAGATCGCGTAAAGCGAGTTTCCTTCCCTAATATCAAAGAAGTTCATTTAACAATGTTCCTTAACCAAGTATGAAAAATAAAAGTTTCCAAGAAAGACAACAAATCCCACAGGGGGATGGGATGATCCTCCACTGCTAGCGGAAAAACTTCAAAGGCGTGAACCAGATGCCAAGAAGCCAAAAGTCAAAATAAGGGAATTTCCAAAGAAATCTCCCTCGGATCCTAAATATATTCAGCTAGGATGCATGGGACTCTCATTCCCGGAGGTAGCCGGATAATCACTTCTTGGCACAGAGTTCCCAAGGTGGAGCGGAGATTTGTCTACTGTCGGGGACAAAATTTCTGAGGATAGAAGAAAACACCATTAAATGCGAAACCCCGATGAGGATGATTTCAAACCCCGAGAGAGTTTTAATTGAATCTCAGAAAAAATTCTAGTCAAGCTAGTGACTTAAAACAAGCGTTACTGGGAGACAACCCAGACATTTCTCTTTAAGCAATTCTGTACATAAAATATATATATATATAAATAAAATTATAAATAATAATGAAATAATGTCAGATCGACCGATCCAGGTAGGATCAACAAAGCTATCGGTCGATCCGAACATATCCCTCAATCTCAAACCTAGGTAGGCCCAAGGGTTTTGTAAATGCGCCCGTCGATCCTCAAAACCATAATTCTCCAAAACTCTCCAACCCTCTCAATTTTCTATCGATTTGATCGATTCAAGGCTTTAAACTCATCAGATTTTTATTCTTTATCTCTTTGTATCGTCCTTAGCTTTGATCTGCGAAGGCATGTTGCAGAAATCAAAGGTTTAGAATGGATTTTCGGGACTAACCTTGGATTATCCGATTTTTCTCTTTTCAACCTCTTGATTCATCCTTATTTTGGTAGATTGAGCTTAAATTGATGAATAGGTTGTTAGAGAAACCGATTTAGAAGAGGATTGATCATGGATTTGTGTAAAAAATTGATTTTGAGAAATAATCTTATAGGTTGAGATTTTAGACGAATTAAGGTTATAAATTAGTCTTATGAGCATGCATTAGGATGTATAAACATTTAGAGATGATGGTTTGCGAGTTGGTTTAAAGAAATTAGAGTTATTCACGCGATGAACAAATTGGAAATTCCTGCAGGGATCGATCAATCCCGGTTGGTCATGCGGTTTAATTTCCAAATTTTTCTATAATTATTCTGCGACCCAAATAATTAAAATATCCATTATATATCTCTTATTTTGTCAATGGACTGACTTGTGAAAATTTCTATGGGTGATAAAATTTTGCAGGAAATGGCACCCAAGAGAATAAACAAGGAGAAGGGTATCGTGAGCCTACCCAGCCCCACAGCTGCATGGACTTGGAGGATGGTGATGCGACTCTTGCAGGCTAGAGAATGCATGCACGCTTCTGCCCACTCGCATGACTAACGAGGGGACTTTGGCTAGCCTTGCATACGCGACAACTATTTCGCGCTTACCGACGCTATTGGGCTCGGGAACCTGCCCCACATTCGACCCCCCCCTCCGCACTTTCTTGGCCAAGGAAGGATTGGGGTCCATTAAGATGCACTTCCAGAATGTGCTCTACCCCACGGCCGATGAGGGGAGTATCAATTTCTACGCCCAGGGTCAGTTACGTATGGTGACCCTCTACCAGCTCTGCGATGCCTTTGGTTTTAATCGCACACCGCTCATTGATATGCATGAGGAGGCTGATGACGGAGAGTTCTGGGAACTGATAGCCCAGGGACCCTACGTTTCGCGTGCAGAGAATTAGTCATTGATCCGTCATCCTGAGTGTCACCTTGGGCCTCAAGTTCAAGGCAGCAGGGATGGCGCATGATGACCATGGCTCGCCCCAGACAGCATAGGGTGAACATGGGGTACCTCCTCGCCTCCGCCTTGGTCTCCGTGAAGACCGGTCCCGCCACTTTTTCTAAGAAGACGGTTGTCATTGTATGTCTAGTGACTCCAATACTTGAGTATCTGGGCATAGAGAGCCCACGACCTTCTCTGATGGAGTGCTGCAGCCTTATGGACATGCAGTATCTGAGTCCATGCAGCTTTCTGGTGCCGAACTTCCTGGTCTACTGCTTCCAGGACCGAGAGTCTCTGTACCACTTCATCCAGCTTCCACAGGAGGAACATACCGCTCTGTCCTCAACCCAGGACATTGAGTTTCTACCTCCCACAGCAGCTCTATGTGCCAGGCAAGTACAGCCGACCCAGTCTCCCACTCGTCGCAGCTCTAGCTCCAGATGCGATGCCATCTGAGTACGACCCCAGCTCACAGTGCGCCTTGACATAATCTCAGCCATGGCACTCAATTTCACCATTCCTAACTTCAGACTTCAGCAAGTTCGACCTTTCAGATTTCCCGGGAGAGCCCACCATGGACTTTGAGGGCTGGATGGTCGGCAGCACTCGGAGGCAGCACTCCATGATACAGAGGGTGTGTGATTTCTTTCACAGGATGTGCCCTTGCTGCTTTGCCCCACCGAGAGCAGACGAGTCAGGACCCAGCACTAGCAGAGGTGGAGCAGCAGCAGCAGCAGCTGTAGAGAGAGAGGGATCATCCACAGATGAGGGAGCACGTCTGCATAGACGACGCAGGAGTCAAGGCGGCTCCACTCTCGCTAGCTCTTAGGAGTGATTTTTTTGGTTATCTTTTTTTCTGTTTTTCTTTTTATTCTGAACTATATATGTACTATTATTAACTTTGTTATATTAACTCGTTATCTACTTTCATTTATTTATGTTTTTATCATTATTGTTTCGCAGCACTTTTCTCCTTTGATTTTATGTCACAGCAGGACGCAGTGATTTAAGTATGGGGGAAAGGGTCTCTGCTTTCTTTTGTTTACTTGTCAAAAAAAAATTCAAAATTTTTCAAAAATAAAACTTTTTCATTTTTCTTGAGTCGTTTTATTGAGTCAAAACATGAGAATTCTATTACAATTTTCTTGGTTTCCATTTTATGTTGACATTTATTGGACTTAGTTATGGAAGATTGGAAACACCATCAGTGGATCAACTTACCAGAAGCGACCTATCCTTTGGAAATTTGAATGATCCAGCATTGGCTCTATCTACTTGGACCTTTAACCGGACTAATCCTCTCACTTAGGGGCTCGATATCGAATAAAGGATCATATACATCCGGAGTTCACCCCATTCTTATTGGAGCTCCGGAAGGCCAAACTCTTTTTAGTTTAGTTCCACACCCTTACACCCTTTTTCATTTAGTCCCCAATCCTCTTTCGCAACATGAGGAGACTGTTTAACCAAGTGCAAAAACTACAGAGTATGGAGACTGGTACAACCAAATGTTGTAAGGACTTCCGAGTAAGCTTCCCATTTTCATATGTGCTTCATCTATATTAGTTTGAATTTACTATTGGTGCAGTTTATTGTTTATTGATGTACATGGTTAGGACTGGTTCCAACTTCCCCTTCTCAGAAAAAAATGCTCTGGGATCGACCGATTCTATTCAGAACGATCGATTCCGTCTCATCCCGAGACTCTCTTTCAGAAAAAAAAATGAAAAAGAAGAGAAAGGAAAGAAGTTTGAAGGAACCATAATAAAACCTTTATTTATTTATTTGTTTTGGTTATTTATTTTAGCACCAATAACAACTCTATTAGGATCATTATATAACAGCTTGCTTGGGATCCGAGGTTCAGGAGGTTGTGCACCATCTTTGGTTTCCGGCTCACTGTGATTTTGTGCATTGGCTTGCACCAAAGTTCATTTATCATGCCTAAATTTTGACTCCATTTGTGAGACTGCACGCAACACTTAATGAATGTTAAAAGGCCAACAATGGAGATTTTAGAAGTTCCATTGGATCTCAGATGCTAGAGTACGGTAATGTTTGCTATGTTTCTGGTAATGTACATGTTGTAATGCTAAAGTTCAATTAAACTTTCACAACGTTTCTTTTTGGTTTACATGATCAACATGGTGGATTATAAAGCTAAGCGTAAGTTCCCGTTTTTCATACCTATACTTCTGAAATTTGTTTCATTGTCTTGTTCCTTACTTGAGGACAAGCAATGATTTAAGTCTGGGGGTTTGATGAGTCTTTATTTTCACGGTTTTACTATTGTTTTTACATGTTTTATTGAGTCTAGAGTTAGGTTTTCTGTCCTTCTGGCCGGTTTTGGTGTCATTTCAGGTTTATACTTCATTGGAGCTAAAATGGGCAAAACAGAGCAAATTTGGATGTTTTTACATTTCATTGGATTTTGGAGACACTCTGGGATCGACCGATCCTGAAAAAGATCAACCAAGCACAAAGAGGATCGACCGATCCTGAAGCAGATCGGTCAGTCAAAAGAATCAAAGAAAGAATATCAGTCGACTTGTTCAAAAGATGAATCTGCTCTTTCTATGGAAACATAAGTGCCACAACCAAGGAAGGAGCTTCTGGTATTTAGAAAAGTTTTGAGCATACAACACAACACCAAAGAGCAAAGGGAAAACTTATTTCATATGCGTTGTGATGTGATGTTTTGTGCATCAGGTTTTACCCAACATCTAAACTCCGCAAGTGCACGGTTGTGCGTGACAATATAGTGGTGGGATTGATCCACAGAGAGTAAAGAGCACTATGGATCCGTAGATCTAAACAGAGCTAGGATGAAAATATGGAAAGTTTTGTCACAAAAAACAAATCCGAATAAAATCTGAAAATAATTAAATAAGAAAAGAAAAATCAATTTCAAACAAATGTAGGGATCTGGGAAATCGCAGAGATTTAAATAAATAAAAAAACATATCTAACCGGATTAGCAATTAAATGATTTAGATCTAGAATACAAACACTGTACCAAAATAAATCTTTTTAACAAAAACAAATATTATTCTATCATAAATCCGCTAGGACCCTATGATAGCATATTTTGACCTAGTTTGATAGAGTTCACATGTAGATCCAGGTTCAACTCTTGGAAATCTGGAAATCAAGCCTACACACTATAGATTCCGGGTAAAATAGCCAATGCTAGCAGTACTATAAAACCCTATGAATCAGTACTATAAAACCCTATGAATCATTTGATAGATACACCAACCTAACAAAAGCATTTTGATTCATAGAAGTAGATATCTATTAACCATAATTCTAATCTATAGCAATAACCTAATTAAACATTAAATCCCTTTGAATAAATCTCATCTCCAAACATATAGATCTACTCAACCATGGTAATTGGTTGATAGATCATTATGTTGTATGGTTGAAAACACAAAGAAAGACATGAAAACAGATTTTAGATCTTGAAAATGCAAAGAAAACTTTATAGATCTGAGAAAAAGCAATGTAAAAATTACAGATCTGAAATGAGAAATAAAAATGGCAGAGTAACAGTAAATTTTTGTGTCTGGGTCTCTCTGGCCGCTCAGGAAATGAGCCTTATTTATAGAGTGCCTTCGTGACTGGGATCGATCGATCCTACTTGGATCGATCAATCTTCTTCCTCTAATCCGTGTCACCTCATAGATTCCTTTGACTGGCCAATCTGCTTCGGGATCGGTCGATCCTCGTCATGCTTGGTCGATGCTCATCAGGATTGATCTATCCAGGATGTCTCCAAAATCCCATGATGTGTAAAAGCGTCCAAAATCTTTAGAACATTTGGTTGTACCGTCTCCCATACTCCATAGTTTTTGCACTTGGTTGCACATGCTCCTAATGTTGGGAAAGAGGACTGGGGTCTGAATGAAAAAGGGTGTAAGGGTGTGTAACCAAACTAAAAATGAGTTTCGCCATCTGGAGCTCCAATAACAATGGGGTGAACTCCAGATGTATATGATCCTTTTGCGATATCGAGCCCCTAAGTGAGAAGATTAGTCCAAGTTAAAGGTCCAAGTAGATAGAGACAACGCTGGATCATTCAGATTTTCAAAGGATAGGTCGCTTCGGATAAAGTTGATCCACAGATGGTGTTTCCAATCCAATAAATGTCAACATAAAATGGAAACCAAGAAAATTCTAAAATCCCATGTTTTGACTCAATAAAATGACTCAAGAAAAATGAAAAGTTTTATTTTTGAAAAGTGTGAAAAAAATTTTGGGACAAGTAAACAAAAGAAAACATAGTGTGAGTAACATATGAAAGCAGTCATCCCTTCCCCCAGACTTAAATCACTATGTCCTGCAGTGATATAAAATCAAAGAAAATTGGTGCTGCGAAACAACGCTGGAGATAATGAATTGTGAACAAGAAAGCAAACCATAAACCATGGAAGGAATTTTACGACCAAAAGGGAGCATTGGTCTGTACATGAACCGGTTTTCAGCTTTTCTCGTCTCGGGGATCGATCGATCTGGGTAGGATCGGTCGATCCCAGCGTACTAAAACTTCTTGAAATTTGCATCTTCTGCGTTTTGCACCTGTTTTCAGTCAGCTCAACACAAAAACATCATCATTTCATATTTTGAAAAATAATAAAATAAAATAAAATAAAGTAAAATAACTGAAGGGAAATAAAATAAATAGTTTTATTAGTTCAAAAGCAAAAAGCAAAAAGAAATTTTAAAAGAACACGTTGGGTTGCCTCCCAACCAGCGCTTGTTTTTGCAAAGTCACTAGCTTGACTTAGTTTTATTTCAATTGGGTTCTGTCAGGGGTATGGAGATCTCCTTCTCCTCATGGTCAGCTAAATATGGCTTAAGTCGCTGGTCATTTACTGTAAAATATTCGGTCTTTCCATCCCCCAACACTACTGCTCCATAAGGTTTAACTTCCTTAATCAAATAAGGTCCCCCCCCCCCCCAACATGATTTCAGTTGTCCTGGAAAAAGCCTCAAATGTGAGTTGTCCAAAAGTACTCTATCATGCTGCAGAATTCTCTCAGTTTTATCTTCCTATCATGCCAGGCTTTTGTGCGCTCTTTGTACATTCACGTGATATCATAAGCTTTTAGTCTTAGCTTGTCCAGTTCATTTTTTTGGGTCAGGCGTTTTTCTCCTGCCGCTTTGGAATTAAAGTTTAGCAGTCTGTTTGCCCATATTGCTTTGTACTCTAGCTCCACCGGCAGGTGACAAGCTTTTCCATATACTAGGTTGAAAGGGATAGTCCCACTTGGGGTTTTATAAGCAGTTTGGTAAGCCCACAATGCATCATCAATTTTAAGGGACCAGTCCTTCCTTGTGACATTAACCGTCATCTCCAAGATACTTTTGATTTCTCTGTTTGAAACCTCCACCTGCCCACTGGTCTGCGGGTGGTATGGTATTGCCACATTGTGCAAAACACCATTCTTCCTCAGGAGATTAGCAAAAAGTCTGTTGCCTGCGAGTACATAGTTCTGGGGCATTTAGTTTCTCTGATTTATGTTGCCACGGCGTTGACAGGAGTCACACCTTGAAACAAAATCATGCGTGTCCCGGAACATCGTTGGCCACCAGAAACCTGCTTGAAGGACCTTGGAAACTGTCTTGAAGGTGGCAAAATGTCCCGCATAGTTCAAACCATGACAGTGAAAAATAAGTCCAGGAACTTCTGATTCTGGAATACATCGTTGGTATAGACCGTCGGTGCAACTTCTGTACAAACAAGTTTGTTCCCAGATGTATTTCTTAACTTCGCAGAAAAATGTTTTCCTTGCGTAGCCAGTACAATCTGGGGGTATTATTTTGGCGCAGAGGAAGTTAGCATAATCGGCAAACCAGGGATGTTCATTGGGTCTCTCATGCAAGGCTAGTATGCATTTGCGTTCCTCGTAGCACTCCTCGAAGATGGAATAAATGCTTTGTTCAGGCAATCGGTCATCTATCGGGACCTTCATCTCCACTCTCAGTCTGGAAAAATGATCAGCTAACCCATTTTCTATTCCTTTCTTGTCTCTAATCTCAAAGTTAAACTCCTGTAATAGCAAAACCCAATGCAGCAGTCGGGGTTTAGCGTATTTCTTGCTGAGTAGGTAACGTAACGCAGCGGGGTCCGTGTGCACAATTATCTTAGATCCTACCAAGTACGTTCAGAATTTTTCCACAGCAAAAACGATTGCTAGGAGTTCCTTCTTGGTTGTAGCGTATCTCGTTTGTGCTTAATCCAGTGTCCGGCTAGCATAGAAAATAACATGAAAACGCTTGTCTTCTGGCCTAGAACCGCCCCTACGACGTAATCACTAGCATCACACATGATCTCAAAAGGGAGTTTCCAGTCTGGCGGTTGGATTACTAGAGCGCTAATTAGTGCCTTCTTTATTTCCAAGAATGCATCGAGGCAATCTTTGTCGAAATTGAAAGCAACTTCTTTGCATAGAAGTTGTGTGAGAGGTCTAGCAGTCTTCGAGAAATCCTTAATGAACCTCCTATAGAAACCTGCATGGCCTAGGAAACTCCGGATTTCTCGTACTGTTCTTGGGGGTTGAAAATTGTTCATGACCTCAATCTTTGCTTTATCTACTTCAATCCCTTTTTCTGAAATTTTATGCCCAAATACGATCCCGTCCTTAACCATGAAATGGCATTTTTCCCAATTTAGAACCATGTGTTTATCTACTCGTCGCTGCAAGACTTTACTAAGGTTTTCCAGGGAGTTGGTAAAGGAGGAACCATAGATGGAGAAATCATCCATGAAAACTTCCATTATATTTTCAGTTAGATCAGTGAATATTGACATCATGCATCTTTGGAAAGTTTCTGGAGCATTGTAAAGCCTAAATGGCATCCTCCGATATGCATAAGTCCCATAAGGACATGTGAACGTTGTCTTTTCCTGATCATAAGGATGAATTGGGATTTGGAAGAATCCGGAATATCCGTCAAGGAAGAAATAGAATCAATGGTTAGTTAGACGCTCTAACATCTGATAGATGAATGGGAGGGGAAAATGGTATTTCCTAGTGCCTGCGTTCAGTTGCTGATAGTCTATGCACATCCTTTGACCGGTTACTGTACGCGTACGAATAAGTTCTTAACGTTTGAAACACCAGTAACTCCTCCTTTATTTGGGACGACATGCACCAGACTAATCCACGGGCTATCTGAGATGGCGTATATTACGCCTGCCTTGAGGAGTTTTAAAATTTCTTTTTTAACTACCTCGCGGAGGTTTGGGTTTAGCTGGCGTTGGATTTTTACCGATGTCTTTGATGGATCTTCTAGGTGTATTTGATGTGTGCATAGATCAGGGGAGATCCCAGTTAGATCAATGAGCGAGTACCCTAATGCTTTTATGTACTTACGTAGTTCTCGAAGTAAGAGGGATGTGTCAGCTGGGTTCAATTTATCATTAATAATGACAGGATATGTTTAGTTTGGGCCGAGATAGGCGTACTTCAGGCCATCAGGGAGTTCTTTTAGCTCAAGCTTTGGTGCTCTTAATTTGCACCAGTCCTCAGACTTATCTAATCAGCCTTCTTCACATAGATCTTCGTCACGAGGATTCTTTGTGTTGATCATGACCCCGGAAAAGGGCCAACCACAACTTCCTGAGGTCGGGTAAAAGCCTCCAGTAGTCTGATTACTCCACGGGGTTCTTAGTTGGGTTCTCCTAAAACAGCTCCTCGAATGTAAGTGTTTGAGGAGTGTTCTAATGATAGACCATATGGGGGATTTTCCTTGGTATCAATCGAGAAAGTCTGTCCGTCGATGGTTGGTTTCTTTCCTTGTTTCTTGGTGGTGAAATTCATCACCTTATCCCCCAGACAGATATCAGTTCTTCCCCTTTGATCTATCAATGCTCCTGCAATGGCGAGAAAAGTTCTACCAAATATGATGTCTTGGCCTCCATCGTCAAGATCTAACACCACAAAGTCAATAAAGATCCAGCATTCTCCCACCTTCAGCGAAATATTTTCAAGCCCACCTTTTGGTTTTCGCAGAGATCGGTCGGCGAGAACTAAAGAGAAAGTAGATGGTTTGAATGTGAGAAGACCTAGGCATTTTGACACGGTGAGGGGCATCACACTGATGTATGCTCCTAAATCACACAGGCAGTTATGAAATTTCAGATTCCCTATGCTGCATGATAGATTGAAAGAGCTAGGGTCTGCGAGTTTCCTTGGGATTTTGACTTGCATCCACTTGTTTCATTCCCTAAGGATCGTCATTGCTCAATCCTCAAGTGAGGTCTTTCCCAAGAGGATGTTCCTTAGACGAGCCTTTAGGTCAGGAAATTTCCTTACCATCTCAACGAATGGTAGCCTAACTTGAAGTTCAGTTATCATATCGTCAAGCTCCTTTCCGTCAGGAATTATTTGGGTTTCAGGTTCATCAATATGTCCGTCATAGGTTGACCAGTCATTGTCATCCTAATAACAGTCAGCTTGATCATCCTTGTATCTCTCAGAGAAAACGTCATTAGAGCTACGCTCCTCACTTGCGAAGGAAAGATTTCCTTCGATAGCGATAGCGAGAACATGCTCTTTTGTTTCTCTTTCTGGTAATTGTTGAGAGATTGAAAAATAAAATTTTTATATTGACCTAGTCTCCTCAGATTTGGCCTCTAGAAGTTTTACTTCGGCATCCAGACTCCCGAGTCTCTTGCTCAATCTTCAGATACTCTTTCTATCTTGGAGTTTACCGCGTCAACAGTCTTGGACTGCATCTCTACGATGTGCTGAAACATTGATTCAATTTCACCAAGAGAACCAGCATTCTCATATTGATTGAATCCATATCCAACCTCTTCATGATAATCCAGTTGGTGTGATTTGGTTGGAGGTTTGAAAAGAGTTTAATTGAGTGTTATAAGGATTGTTCCATTGTTCCCTAGGATTTCTAGTTGAGTAGACATTATAGGGAGAATTAGGAGTGCTCCTAAAGTTTTGGTTGAAACTTCCACTTGGAAAGTTTCTTTGTCTACCCAGAAAATTAATATCCTCTTCCCACTTAATTTTATCATCATATTCAAAATCATCAACAAACCTTACTAACCTTTTTGAGGTGTATGGAATCATACTTACCTTAAAAGGGAGATCTTCCTTGTTAACTCTTATATGCTCAAGTCATGTAGATCTTTAGAAGCCTTGCTCCTTAATTGCATACACCTGAGAAGCAAAAGAAGTTTGCAGATTAGATCCGAAAAAAGGCTCTTGGATCAATCGATCTTGGAAGGGATCGGTCAATCTCGAGAGAAAAAGGATCGAACGATCAAAGAGGGATCGATCGATCTTGCACAAAGTAGGATCGATCGATCTTGCACAAAGTAGGATCGATCGATCTTGCACAAAGTAGGATCAGTCGATTTTAAGGAATCGGTCGACTATGCAAGAAGTAGGATCGGTCGATCTTATGGGGATCAGTCGATCTCAGAGACATAAAAAATAAGAAATGCAAAAATAAAATATCCTAGACTAGGTTTAAAAACTTAAATCTAAAGCCTACAATTACTCCTAGGCAACGGTGCCAAAAACTTGATGTGATGTTTTATGTATCAGGTTTTACCCAACATCTAAACTCCGCAAGTGCACGCTTGTGCGTGACAGTACAGTGGTGGGATCGATCCACAGAGAGTAAAGTGCACTATAGATCCATAGATCTAAACAGAGCTAGGAAGAAAATATAGAAAGTTTTGTCACAAAAATCAAATCTGAATAAAATCCAAAAATAATTAAACAAGGAAAGAAAAATCAATTTAAAACAAATGTTGGGATCTGAGAAATTGCTGAGATTTAAATAAATAAAAACATATCTAACCGGATTAGCAATTAAATGATCTAGATCTATAACACAAACACTGTACCAAAATAAATCTTTTTAATAAATCAAATATTATTCTATCATAAATCCACTAGACCCTATGATAGAGTTCACTTGTAGATCCAGCTTCAACTCTTGGAAATCTGGAAATCAAGCCTACAAACTATATATTGCGGGTAGAATAGCCAACGCTAGTTGTACTATAAAACCCTATGAATCATTTGATAGATTCGTCATTGTTAATTTTATGAGTGTTCGAAGCATGTGGGATAGCACATGAGGTTATGTCATACATTGTACCGTGATGCATGATATCGCTTGTCATCATTTAATTAATTAATTTATTTACTACTTATTTATTTAAGGGGGTTCTGTGTGGGGTTTATTTTGGGTTTTTAGGAGATCTGTGGATGACTAACTGTTTAAGTCAGTTATCCATGTTGATTCTAGTGATTCTAGAGGTTAGGTGGGTAGAATAGGATTAGGGGTCCGGATGTGGATCCTCTTGTGATCTTCGGATTTCTTGAGAGTGGTTGAAGCATGCCGAAGATACGGAGGTATAACCATGTGGGGGTTATCACGTATACATAGGATTAGGGGTCCGGATGTGGATCCTCTTGTGATCTTTGGATTTCTTGAGAGGTGGTTGAAGCATGCCGAAGATACGGAGGTATAACCATGTGGGGGTTATCACGTATACATAGGATTAGGGGTCTGGATGTGGATCCTCTTGTGATCTTCGGATTTCTTGAGAGGTGGTTGAAGCATGCCGAAGATACGGAGGTATAACCATGTGGGGGTTATCACGTATAGCTGCCGGGGTATGCAACCCCATGGAACGGGAGTGTGTCCATGGGTAAGTACATATCGTGAAGGATGGTGGATCAACCAGTGAGTTGACACGTGAGATGCCGACACCGACTTTAGTGCCTAGATCGACCTGTGAGTCCCAGGCTGAAAAGTGGATCGAGGAGGTGGTGTGCGAGCTGATGGTCTGTGTGATATCAGTGGTTGTAGTGGAGTGTGGAGTTAGAGTGAGTGTAGTGTTGTTGTTTCCCGAGTGTCGTTTGGGAAACCTGAGAGTGGTGTTGTGTGTGTAGTATCCCGGGTGTGTTCGGGAAGCTTGTTGTGTGTTGTGTGTAGTAATGTGTTCCTGATTATAGTTTGGGAAACCTTTGTGTGCTGATTGTTTCTCGTGTCTTCTGGGAGTAGCCCGGAAGAATCTTGTATGTAGTTGTGAAGTCTTCCCCTTGCGTGTTGTGTGTGTTTATTGTGTGTTTGATGTGGTTGTTGAGTAGTGGTGATACTAACATTGATTGCAGGTATCCCCGATGCCACTAAGTAAACCTGGATTTACTTATGATTCTATCTTTTTGTTCAAATTATCTTAGGAGGCAGTAGTTGTGCGTGCGGAACATTAGGCCACCAGAAAGTAAATTTGACACCTCTTTGCATAAGATGTAAGTTATGTTTAATAAGTTTAAGTACTGCTTTATTTTGGCCTTAGGCCCAGGCCTATGTTTGTTTTGATGTGTTAAAGACATATTTTGTATTTGTCAATGAAAGTATCGTTTTACAAACTCAATTAAAAACCGAAGTCATGGCTGTGAGAGATCTGGTCCGGGTCCTCCCCAACGCCTAGGTTGCATATAAGGGTTGCAAAGCCTGATCTATGTGCCAAAGCGGGTATGAAGGGCTTGGGAGCCTTGGTTCGGGCAAGATTTATTCTTGGCCTCGGTCAGGTAACCTTGTTCTTCATCATAGTCAGTCCTCTTGGAATGCTCTGTGGCTTGCCCGGCTATAGAGCGATCGGGGGGGGGGGGGTGAAACAAGTTGAAGTGGTATCAGAGCGTGGTTCTCCATGCTGTACCGTGACTTTGGAGTTTTCATTTTGTTTTATCGAGTTAAAAGAGAGTCGCAAAGAGGGCATTAGGAATTTCTGGCACGTTCCGCACAACCCTTACCCTTTAGAATACCCTTTGGTTTTGTTTGGTGCAGTGGAGATGTCTCGTGAAAGGTCAGAGGAGAGTGGTCCATGGAGTCGTGTGCCAAGGTTCAGGGGATTGGGTTATCAGATTGATGGTAATGAGGAAGTGAATTCAGGAATCAGAAGTGTGAATCCGAGAGAGAATCAGGATGACAGAGGAGAAGAAGACATACCATTATGCAGTCCAACACGTTCACCAAACCGTTCAGTTCAGTTCAGTTCGAACCATGATGCGCCAAGGCCTTATAACTCTTATCCGAAGCAAGATTTACCAGAAGATAATTTTCCAAGGAGAGCCATCTTTCCAAATCAACCAAGAGAAGATCCTAGGAGTTTGACAATGGTCCATGATTTGTTAACTCACATGATCCAGCAGCAGCAGCAGCAGCCTCAGACAGCTAACCCAGAAAGGAAGAGAATCTTACTCTTCAAAGTTTCTCAAGATGGTGACCACAATGAATGATCTAGGAGTCCGTAAGTTCCGTGGAAAGCAGAACACGATCATGACGGATTGTGGATTCGTAATTTGGAGGCGACGTTCCATACATCAAGATGCCGAGAAGAATACCATGTTAATGTAGCAGAGTACTATCTAGATGAAGATGCACGTATATGGTGGGACAGCGTGTTACCACGATACAAGAACAAGGAAATTACATGGTGCAATTTTAAGAACGGGTACGAGATGAAGTACTTTCCACCAGAATCTCGTGATCGACTGGAGAGGCAATTCAACATATTAGAGAAAGGAGATCAGACTGTCAGAGAGTACAAGAATGTATTCATGAAGCTTAGGAGGTATTTAGGACCAATCAAGGACGACGAGAAGGCGATAATTGAAAGATTTACGTGGGGCCCTAGACCAGATATTCAAAGAAGGCTCATATCAGCAACTTTCACCAGCCTCAATGAGTTAATAGAGAGAGCTGTAACTGCAGAGGAGATCATCATCAAGGAGCATGAGATGATAAGGCAGAAGAATGGAGGAAACCATACCAAGAAGAATGATAGGCCAAGCAATGAAGCTGTCAAAAATAATATCCATCAGAAGAACAATACAAGTAATGGATTTGGAGGAGGAGGTTATAGAGAAGGATATAATAACTTCAGGGAAGGCGCCAAATCATCATCACTCGATGGAAGGTAATGTTACTCATGTGGGAAGCCAGGACATATGGCACGTTTCTGTCTGAACCCTAGACCAATCAGGACGATTCACAATTCATAAGTTAGATGTTTCTCGTGTGGAGAAGCTGAACATATCTCTACCTTTTGTCCTCAGAGAATGATACAAGCAACCCTAGCCCTTGAGCACTCTGCACCGGCACGATTGACCATGGGACCACAGCAGAAGAAGCAGAAGAGTACTCAGGAAACCCCAGCCAGTGTTTATGCCATAGATTTAGAGCCACCCAACCTTCCAGGCCATCCGACAGGTCCTATTACAGGTTTGGAAAGAGTTTAACTCTTATTGCGTGTTTATTAGCTGTGTAGTCGAGTGGTTCGTTGTTGAGGTAGTTGTGTGGTTAGTTGTCAGTAGTAGTAGTGTTGAGTGAATATTGTTTGAGGTGGAGAGGTTTGAGAAGTTATGGTCGAGTTTTGAAGGATTTTTAGTTGAGTTGTGTTGAGTGGTTGTGGTGATGAGTGTGTGGTGGTTATATGATTATGCGTATATAACCCGTGTGTTGTTGTTAGGGACGTTGCATGTTGATGGTAATCCCACCCTTGTATTGTTCGATTTAGGTGCATCGAACATTTTTGTGACTCCTGAAGTGGTGGAAAGATTCAATGGAAAGTTTGAAGAGGCAGAGTTGAGTTATGTGGTGTTTACGGTAGGAGATCAGGTTCTACAAGAAAGGGGTGTGTTGAGGAGAGTTCCAGTGGTTGTTAAGAGTGAAGAGTTTCCGGCAGATCTACTCATCATGCCGAGGAATGGATTTGAAGTAATCCTAGGGATGGATTGGTTATCGAGGCATCAGGCCCATCTAGATTGTGGAAGAGTGATATTTGAGGAGAAAGGTCAGCCAAGATTAATGTATCAAGGATACAGCCAAGCAAGACTGCTTCGTTTGTATCAGGTTTGAGAGTAGGAGAAGAGATGAAGGAGGAAGTGGTGTATCTCATTACCCTTACAACAATAGGGGATAATGATGAAGAAGAAGTGAAGATTGAAGACATCAAAGTGGTGAGGAAGTATGCAGTTGTGTTTAAGCTGCTAGAAGGATTACCTCCACCTCGGAGTAACCCTTTTACGATCAATTTGGAGCCAGAAGCAGTTCCAGTGGTGAAAGCAACATATAGAATGGCACCAGCAGAGTTAGCGAAATTGAAAAAACAGTTAGAAGATTTGCTGGAGAAAGGATTTATACGACCTAGTTCGTCATCATGGGGAGCTCCAGTGTTGTTTGTGAAGAAGAAGGATGGAAGTATGCGACTGTGTATTGATTACCGAGGTATCAATAACGTCACCATCAAGGATAAGTATCCATTGCCAAGAATCAACGAGCTATTGGATAGACTTAGAGGAGCTAAGTGGTTTTCCAAGATAGATTTGGCGTCAGGCTATCACCAAATCTTGATCTCGGAACCGGATGTGAAGAAGACGGCATTCAGGACGAGATATGGACAGTTCGAGTTCGTGTTTATGCCATTTGGTCTCACCAATGCACCGACATACACTTTTCATTTTAAAGAGAGGGTTAGAAAATATATTTATTCGGACTCATAGGGCAAACTGCACTGGAGTACTGATGTGTCTCATGCACCTGAATTTACATATAGTAATGTCAACCTCTTACCAAAAACAAGTAATTTATAGATATTATCAGGAGGTTCATGTGAATCTAGTCTAATTTTTTTTCCATCCACAAAGATCAAGATCACGAAATTGAATTTAAATTATTTATGGAAACATATCAATTGGTAGAACCTCTGATAAAAGAACGAGATGCTGTCTATGAATCACTTACGTATTCTTCTGAATTATATGTATCCGTGGGATTAATTTGGAAAACCAATAGGAATATGCAAGAACAAATAATTTTTAATGGAAACATTCCTTTAATAAATTCCCTTGGAACTTCTATAGTAAACGGAATATACAGAATTGCTATCAATCTATTATTTGATTGACTAACCCTTCATATTGGAATGTGTGAAGAGTTAGATGGTTTGGCAATTCCTCAGGGGCAGATGAATTAAGAAGATTTTGAACCAAAGTTCTAGAAGAGAAGGAGTCCTCGACCCGCAACAGATAGAGGAGGATTTATTCAAGCACATAATTTGGGCTCCTAGAATATGGCGCCCTCGGGGCAATATATTGAAAATTTTAAAAAAACTTATCATACTATGATAATAGTATGATGGCGGTTGAGCAAGTATGCCCCCATCGTCTAGTTGTTCAGGACATCTCTCTTTCAAGAAGGCAGCAGGGATTCGACAAAACCGTACGATTCTCCCGATATAAATCAAGCTGGTTTTACATGAAGAACATTTGACTCAGCATGTTCTATTCGATACGGGTAGGAGAAACGGTAAAACACACTAGAATGCCCTTGTTGACGATCCTTTACTCCGACAGCATCTAGGGTTCCTCGAACAATGTTATATCTCACACCGGGTAAATCCTTAACCCCCAACAGAATTTAAGGAACCCAAGGGAGCATGAGTCATATATTCTGCGGAACGTCGTTCTTGCCAAGCTTCTATTTTTTTTTTATATTGGTTTCGGTTATGATTTAGAATTGAGGGATTTTTTTATTCTTCCCCGAGAGACCCCATGCAAAAATGGATCATGAGACTAATGAATGATGTGTTCCATGATTATCTTGAAATTTTTGTCATTATATTCATCGACAACATATTAGTTTATTCGAAGAGTGCAGAAGAGCATGCAGAGATTTGAAGAAGGTTTTGAAGAGACTAAGGGAGCAGAAGCTATTTGCTAAAGTTTAGTAAGTGCAAGTTCTGGCAGAAGGAGATAGGTTTCCTTAGACATCGAGTGTCAGCGGATCCGGAGAAAGTTGCAGCTATCAGATAATGGCCACAACCTACATCAGTTACGGAGGTACGAAGTTTTTTAGAACTTGCGGGATATTATCGGAAGTTCGTGAAGGGATTCTTGGTGATTGCCAAACCTTTGACATGGCTTACCGGTAAAGGAGTACCATTCGAGTGGAATGAAGAAGTGGAGAAGGTGTTCACTAAGGTTAAGGATGCTTTGACAACATCACCTATATTAGCTCTACCAGAACCAAGTCAGCCTTATTCGGTGTATACGGATGCGTCCCGAGTAGGTCTTGGTTGTGTCTTGATGCATAAGGATCGAGTGATTGCCTATGCTTCGAGGCAACTACGTAAGCATGAGGAGAATTATCCGACGCATGATTTGGAGATGGCAGCAGTTGTTTTGGCACTCAGAATATGGAGATCTTACTAATACGGAGTAGAAGTTCAAGTGTTTACAGATCATCAACGTCTGAAATATTTGTTCACTTAGCCAGATCTCAACTTACGACAGAGAAGATAGATGGAGTTCATAACCGATTTTGACTTGAAGATTCAGTACCATCCAGGCAAGGCGAATGTAGTAGCAGATGCATTGAGTAGGAGGAGAGCTCACGTTAGTGCAGAGAAGGAAATGGAATCGTTGTCAGAACAATTCAAGAAAGTGCAGTTGTTGGCACTAAAGGAGAGGAGGATAGGCCGTTGGGAGTACAAGCCGTTAACAAGGCTAATCTCTTGTAACGAATTCACGAAGCTCAGAAACAAGACAAAAATATGCAGAAGATCATAGAGGAGTTGAAGGATGTAGAAGGCAAGAATAGTAGTGGTTATCATATAGCCGATGATAAAACATTACTGTTGCACGGAAGGATTATAGTGCCAGAACGAGATGAGCTGAGAAAGGAAGTTCTGAAGATGGCACATCATACTTTACTAAGTATTCATCCGGGAAGCACCAAAATGTATCGAGACATTAAAAGATACTATCATTGGCCAGGGATGAAGAAGTCAGTGGCGAGATGGGTAGCAAAGTGCGATTCATGTCAGAGAGTGAAGACGGAGCATCAAGTTCCAGCCGGTTTACTGTGCAACCTTCCTATTCCAATTTGGAAGTGGGAATCGATATCAATGGACTTTATTACGGGAATGCCTACAGCACCAGGTCGTAGTAACCATGCTATTTGGGTAATAGTAGACAGATTGACTAAGGTCACTCATTTGATACCAATAAGAAGTATTGATGGATCACCAGTTCTAGCCGACAAGTACATGGACCAGATTGTGAGAGATCTACAATTGATTGATGTGCACTTGCAGCCTATTCATTGTATGGTCCCTCTGAGGAAAACTTTACGACACATCAATACACAATCGTCAACAATGCTCTCTACAGATGGAGTTCATCCAATTACCTGTTAGTTTGTATCCAAGGCAACAAAATTTACCGAGTCATGGCTGAAACACATGAAGGAGCAGGTGGAAATCACTCTGGAGGACGAGCTCTAGCTCTAAAAATCAGAAGACATGGACACTATTGGCCGAGCATGATTACAGACTCCGAATCTTTCGCGGCCAAATGCGAGAAATGTTAAAGGCACGCACACCTTATCAACTCGCCTACCGAGCTACTTACCACCGGAGTCGCACCCTATCCATTCATGTGATGGGCCATGGATATCATCGGACCTCTACCTCCTTCTCCAAATAAAAACTACGTTCTCATCATGACAGATTACTTCACTAAGTGGGTTGAGGCAAAAGCATACAGATCAATCACAGAAGATGAAGTGAAGAAATTCATCTGGAAGTAAATTAT
This sequence comes from Cardamine flexuosa, assembly GCA_963555745.1. Lineage (NCBI taxonomy): Eukaryota > Viridiplantae > Streptophyta > Magnoliopsida > Brassicales > Brassicaceae > Cardamine > Cardamine flexuosa. Next base: position 24,812,848 of record OY743215.1, read on the forward strand.
ATGTCGACATGGAATCCCCTATGAGATCTTCACAGACAATAGTTTGAATCTTACCTCGGCTCAAGTGGAAGGTTTTTGCGACCTCTGGCACATAAAACTATGCAAGTCAACACCGAGATACCCCCAAGGAAACGGACAAACAGAAGCGACTAACAAGATGATCTTGGACGGGTTAAAGAAACGACTTGAAGCGAAGAAGGGACGTTGGGCATATGAACTCGGCGGCGTACTTTTGTCACATAGAACGACTCTGAGGCAAGCATCTAATCGTTCTCCTTTCTCCTTGTCCCACGGAGTAGAAGCTCTAGCACCTGCTGAAGCCAACGTTTTTACACTACGATGTCCAAAAATGCCCGAGAACACCGAGCTTAACAATGAACACTTAAAAGAAAGCCTGGATGACGCAGAAGAGCTACACGATCAAGTGTTACTTCGATGCAAAATTACCAACAATCGGCAGCAAGATACTACAATAAGAAGGTGCACAACAGATTTTTTGAAGAAGGCGACCTTGTTCTCAGAAAAGTCTTTGAGAATACATAGGAATGCAAGAACAAGATGGGTGTCAAATGGGAAGGTCCATACCTCATCTCTAAAGTCGTCAAACCCGGAGTATACGAGCTCATGACTATGTCAATGCAACAAGTTATGCATCCTTGGAACTCGATTAACCTGAATCGATACTACTATTAGAACAACTTCCCGATATCCATAATTTTCTATGTAAAGAACTAAGTTTGGCTTGATCCCGTTCTCGGGTACGTAGGCAATCTGTTTGAGACACATCTATAATATTAATAAAATCATTTTGATTTCATGAAAATCTTTGAAGAAAGCCCTTGCACGAAGTAAGCCGAGTAGTAATAGACCAACTATCGGCTTTTCGATCTAAAATCAAGTGATAAACCCCGACTTTGAAAAGATCAGACATTGTAAGAAGAATGTCAAGCTTAGTAACCAAAATAAGCTGATTTTCTTCGCATTCGACATAACCTACTTCATTTAGTCCATTGTGTAATCCAACTTTGTCGTCTTCAAAAGCCTTGCAGATAATAAGCCAATCAATAAAAAGCCGAGTATCGCCTTTTTGATATAAACCGAGTAATAAGCCTTGACATCGAAAAGATTGAACTCTGTTTTTAGACAAGTGTCAAGCTTAGTATTTGAAATAAGCCAACTCTATTTTGCGTTCAACGTAAACCTGCTTCACTTTGTCTCCAATGTAATCCAAACTCAGAGAAGAGATCGTCTTTAATGTAAACCGAGTCCACATCTCGTATTATACACAAAGTTTAAAGCAAGGGCCTGAACCACTTGAGTTTTAAACTTTGAACAAACTCAAAAGGATAAATCAACTCCTTGGCCACTTGTTTGATCTCCTATTTTAAAAGCTGAGATCATTTCCCGCATTAAGTCGCCCAAGAGAACTAAGTAGATCATCTCGCATAATCGGGGCCAGACTCTATTTTAAAAGGTATAAATTGAGGTCGCAACTCAAAACTTTATCACCTTGAAAAGCCGAATTCTGAATTCACATTACTTTAAAACTACCTGAGACAAATAAGTCAAACTTCTTGCATAATTGGGCATTGTTTAAACATAGAATAAGTGTAAGCCGAGCTATATGTTTCGCGTCATACTTCTTAAAAGCCGAGTTTATAGCTCGCACTAAAATCAACATTTATCTAAGGATAAACCGAGAGACGTCTCGTCCTAAATAGATAATAATGGTTACTAAATATTTTGATCATATCTTCGAAGTACTTAGAAAGAAAAATTCGCATACAATAAGCCGATCTTAGGATTGCAATTATAAGCCGAGTTCAAATAAACCGATCTCAGGATTCCAACAAGAAACAAAGGTCAATACTTAAATTCAAGACAAAGTCTGAAATATTGATACGAAGTAAAAAGGAAGAGATAAATAAATAAACCAAGTAAAATCCCCTCCGGGCAATATCAGCAAAAGAGATAGAAAAGATCAAGGAAGACGAATTGAAGAACTTGGAGTTTTAGCTGCCGCAATGTTGACTTCACCGATAAGGCCATCATTCAATCCATGCGGATCAACATCAAGTTGAACACTTAAAGGAATGCCATCAAGAGATAGGGGAACCTTTAGATCTTCTTCTGTAAGCTCGATCACATTCATCGTGCTTGCCTATTTCTCGTAGCCCTCTTCTTCCTTACGGAAACCAGCGATCATCTCATCTGGAATCAGCAATTTGTTGGTATCTCGAAGAAACTCCAAAGCTTCCCGAGTCCCTTTAGCTTGACCGTAATAGGACCTTACCTCCTCAGCCTCTTGACGAGTCTTCAGAAACGACTTGAATTTGTCGACAATACTATCCCAACATTTCCGGAAACCAGCCTAAATTTTCTTCTCATTGTCGACCTTGGCCTCCCTTGACTTCCTAAGACGAGCACGCTCTTTCTCAAACTTCGTCCTCCAAGTGACTTCCCACGCCTCCTTCTCAGTCTTCAAGGCCAATACTTCAGCTTCTAAAGATGCCTTCTCGGACATCCAAGTCTCTTTTTCACCCACAAGATTGGCGATATCAAGCTTAATGCTGTCTATGTCGATGTCAAGAGCACTGACTTTAGCCCAGCCATCATTTGACGATTTCTGAAGAGTATCGACTTCCATCTCTAGATCTATCACTTTATCTCGTTGTTCGGCGTACCAATCTTTCGCCTCTTGGACAGCTCGTATCATGACCTTTATTTCAGATAAGCAATTTTCTGAATTGCTGAGTCGATCAGTCATCCTCTTGTAAAGAAGATTCGCAGTAGCAGTCACCTACAAAACAAACTCTTCTTAAAGATTTATTTTTTTAAAAAAAAGGGGGAGGTATAAAAAGAAAAGGGATAAGAGAATCACTTACATTAACTTGGAGATCGGCCAGATGTTTGTATACCTCGAACTCAGGCATTGACGACATGTCGGGAAGCGGAAAACGATCAATGCAGCCGATGGCTTGAGATAATGTCACGCAGTCGTTGACATTTTTCAATACCGGTTTATCCTTGTTGAATCGATAAACGTATTCAGACTTCCTGGAAACATTTGAAAGACGCTCAGACTTCTCAGCCTCGACCTCGGCCGACCTCTTCCTTGACGACTCGTCAACACGCGTCATTTCTTGAGTGTTGGGTAACACAACATCGTCACCATCCACTATCTTCTTTCCAGCTGCTTTCTCAGATGAGGTCATTTGTACAGCAACAGACGATGTTGGAACAACAGTAGCATTAGCAGGAAAGACCGAAGGAGACACAGTAGCAGACACTTCAAAGACGGGGATCACAGGAGGAGATCGGCAGAAGAAGGAACACTAGGCTGAACGACTGGAATAACTTCCTCTATTGAATCCTCCTTGTTTACTGGATCGACCTCGTTCACCGGATCGACCTCCTCAGCCGATTCGTTTTCTTCCTCTTCTTTTCCCTCTGATTCTTCTAGCCGAACAGGATTGGCAGCTTCCTCAGCGCCCAAAATCGGCTCGATTCTTAATTTTTTGGCTTTAATTCAAAGGAATAACTTGTATTTTTAAAAAGACAAATAGACGAAAAAAAGAAGAAGAATTTCAGTTTATCGACCTGATTGAAGTTTTCCTCTTAAAGTAGTCAGCCGGGAAACAGCTACTTGAGGCCACTTCACCCAACCTAAAGCCTGGATCTTATCAACGTTCTTAAAGAAATTCTCGGGCAACAGCAGACCACAAGGATGATGATCTAAAAAAAAAAAAAAGAAGAAGAAGGAAAGTCAGAATCATAGAACATTACTTAAGATAAAATCTTCAAAGAACTCGTTATGATGAACGTGGGGGGGACTAATTATTGGTACCGGGTTTAGCACCCTACCATAAACCTGAGCCAAATCGTTATCCATTCATTTTTAAAGCGCCCAAATCAACTTTGGCCCATTATTGAGAATCGCCGACTTGTCCAGTTGACGATTAGAAAAGGAAAGACGACCAGAAAAGGCAAGTCTACTCAAATAAGGAAATTCCAATTAAAGACCCAGAATCGACCACAAACCATCATAGATTTGATATAAATAAAGGACTCCAGAGACATTGAGATCCATCCGAAAATCATTGAGACTCAAGAGAAGACCTAAGCCTTAGATTTCATAGCTTTTGTCTCCTCTTTACTCAAACTCTTATAACTTGCTCATCAATCAATCAATAAAGATCATACTTTCCGCTCTAAATCGTCTTTGAAACCCTAGTTTTTATTATTGAACTTCTTTGGTTCAACAGATACGGAGTCAGAGCTCAAGTCACTCATTCGTCAATTAGTCAATGTCTTCAATCTGGAAGCGGATGCGGAGTTGACGTTCATATCACACATTTCTCCATTAATCTCTGTTGGAGATAGGTTTTACGCTCCGAATTTACTATCCCACATTACTTCAATATTTGAGCTGGTCAGCTCACTGGATTTGGTTTTACTGCCGAAGCCAGAGTCGGAGTTCATGTAACTCATTACTCAAACAATAAATCACTTCAACTCTCTGCATTTGGGTTCCCAGCCGCGGCACATTCACAAGCTTATATTTCATATTCGTTCAAAATTCTGTCGCTGCACCGCTACATATCCGGCTGAGGCTTACAGTGTAGTGAGTTCACTCATTAACATCATATTCCAATACGATCCGGAGCCGGAACTTGAATATAGCTTGTGTGGATAAACCACCAGTCTTGTCTAACAACATTTCAGTCATCCACATCATCATCTGAGCTTGATGAGAAAACATGCATACATTATGACGAGAATAGGCAGTGCCAAGCATGCATCATGCCAATCTATTTCGGTAACTTCTACTCATGTATGCAATGTGATTACATTCTTCATGAAAAATGTGCATCATTTTCTCGCAGAATATATCACCCAATACATCCAGATCTTCTCTGTCTAGTGGGAGGACATGAAAATGTTGTGAATAAGGACAATAGATGTTCAGCTTGTCCTTGGTTATGCACAGCTGGTTTCTTCTATAAGTGCAGTAAAGAAAAATTTTGTTTTAAGCTACACGTGCAGTGTGCCGCTATTTCCGAACCATTAGTCCATGAAAGTCATATGCATCCTTTATTCCTAACTTCCGGACCAAGAGAATGGAGAAGGTGTCGTGTTTGTAACGAAGTAGGAGGACGAGGCCCCACAAACGAAACATTCAATTGCCTTGAGTGCAAATTTTCTTTGTGTTACAAATGTGCTACATTACCACAAAAGGTGAGGTATAAGCATGATAAGCATATACTCACTCTTTCTTATGGGGACAAGACAAGTACCATGACATATTGGTGTGATTTTTGCGAGTCTGAACTAGATCCAAAGGAGCGGTTTTATATGTGGGATGAGTATTGCTGTGTCACCCTACACATTACATGCATGCTTGGGGAGGACTTATACATGAAGCCCGGTTCATCATGGTCAAAAGACGAGAAGCAGATGGTTGTTCTGACTAACAATCATCGTATGACTCGACCTATTTGCTCCTTTTGTGATGAGCGTTGTCCACACAGAATAGTTTTCCAGTATTCTGGATTAATATTTTGTTCCACACATCATGTGGAGCTTAGACAAAAACAGTTTGAGGACAAACATCTTGATCAGATGCCGAGGTTAGAGAGAGCCAAGACAGTCAGGTGACTTGACCATTGTGCTTTTTTTTTGCCGTGGTAGATCCGTTTTAGAAATGTAAGTGTTCTACTGTTCTTCTGCCTAACAATCATCATGTCTCGTCTTATGTGCTCCTATTTTTTAAGAAGCGTTGTCCACAAAATATTTTTCCAGTGATCTGGATTAATACTTTGCTCGAAATCATGTATTCCTGAGGTGACCAAAGAGATTGATGGTCATTGCTCTAGTTGTAAGAAATATTGTTGAATTTGTGTTATGTTGCAGTTGTATTGATTAGTCAAACATGGATATGTCTGATATTGTTATGAGTTATCCACATAATTTTTACCAAGTATTCTTTATCTACTTTTCCATAGTTCTGATAAGATTATTGGCGTCTCCTCTACCTTGAAGTTATGGCTAGCCAGTTGGTTCAGTAGAACTGTAGCATATTGGAAGAGTATTGCATCAATCACTGTAGATACTATGAGGATAGAAGTCTGCATCAATCTAGCTAGGAGTGCGTTTATTACGAGACGCAGCCTTTTTTTCTTCCTTGAGATACATCTGATTCACCACCACCTCATGAACTCCTTGTGTTACACACCGCAAAGCCCTCCTCTCTGTTCCCACTTCTCAACCTCTCAAGATGAAGCTTTCTTCTTCCAACTTCTTCTTCCTTAGAGGAGAGCTTAGATCTGCTCATTTTACACAACTAGAGAAACGGAGAAGTTCTTGTCACTAAGCTTGGAGAAATCATTAATTGTTCACTTGGACGATTCTCTCTATTGGAATATAAGCTTCTTTGTCTTTGTTGTTCAACCAATCAAACAGTGCCACACTGCCACTTGTTCCAAGGGACAGAAAGAAAAAACTCACATTGACAATTACTTCAACTTCAAGGAACAGTCGCTTTGGCAAAATGATTTCCTTATAACCAACCTAACAAATCTTATTACTACTAGCTATCATTGTGTTCTACCAAAAAAACATCATATCAATCGCTGAGATTTTTCTCATAAACCCAACAGAAGCTTGAATGTATAAACATGCATTGCCATTGCTATGAATTTTAAAAGAATCACCTTGCCTCCTTCTGAATGGAACTTAGCATCCAAACCTTAACAAATTAGCTTGAACGAGATCTTTGATGAATCCAAAAAGGTTTTTGTTTTGAAACAATGGAGTATTTCGTAACCTAAATACTGTATATATGTTTATTCACAAAGTTAGTTTAATTTTCTCTCTCATTACCTCTCCTTTCGTATAGAAGGGATGAATAGAGTTAAAAGTAGAGTTAAAAGTGATAGTTTAAAATAGAATCCAAAATATTATGGAACATGGAGTTTATGACAAATGACAAAATTGTAGAGTGTTCTCTTCTTTGTATAATTTTATGTTGTTAGACAGAGACCTGAAGAAAAATAAACATCATAGAAGTTTCAAAAATCTAACCAAACCAAACCAAACCAAACCAACACCAGTCACTGATTAGTTGCAAGCTGCCAAATCTTGACCATCCCATCATCACTACCCGATGCAAGTAAACGGTTCCCCTCCTGTTTCAGGTTACAACCCCAAGCTCAAAATCATAGTATTTCTATGAAATACAAATTTCTAGTAAAACTTTTCCATAACCAAATGTCTCTATCATGTACTCGAACCAAAGTAAGTCTAGCAACTAATAATATCATCTCTGATCCTATAACAAAGCCTCTTAAGTCACATTTACACAGTAATGTATGCATTTGTGTCTATTAATTCATAAGAAAAATGGAACTTACAGCGGATGACCATTGGACCGAGTTTATATCCATCTCGTGTGCTTTTTTCTTCGTCAGCAAAAGATTATATGAAGATCCATCGACCTGGCACCCAAAAAAACACCTTTTAAGTTACAATAAGAAGAAGAAGATATGTTTAATTGTACAGTGGAAAACCACTGCCAGAACAGAAAAATCAGAGCCTGCGAAAGTTGGACGTAAATATATTGACAGATGCAGCCAAATTCTACTCAAGACCACATTGAGAAACAAAGGATTTCTGTTTTGAAGTGAAACAAAAGATGAATCTCTCTTACAGAGTCATGTTGGCTGTCCACAAACAACCGTATAGCATCATCCCCTGCTCCAGTGGCAATAATGTCGTCCCTATCAAATTTTTAGAAAGAAAAATACATGAAAACAAAAAACTTAATAGAAAATCCAGAACCAGAAGATGTATAACAAACTTCAGATATTTCAAACTCCACAAGGTGTCACGAAAGAACCTTGTTGGAGAAGTAAACCATACAGCTAATTAAAACAGTTTGAAAATCACTAATCTGATCATATTTCATCAGAGGACTAGGAGTGCAACTATATGGTACAACAACGAATTTTCCTTTTTGGCTGGGAGAGTTATATTACCTTGACCAGTGAGCTGAGTATATGGTACGGTCATGATAACCAGAGAGCGTACAAAGATGAGTCCTGCAAAGTGCGAGACAAGATAGGCATTCGGTTAGTAGAAGTTGGACGGAGAGATTTTTTTGAGAAGTTACAGAATTTTATAGGCTGCATGAACTGTATGAGAATGAACAAACTCGAATACATGTAAGCCATTATATTCTCACCAAGGTGCATATCCTTCACCAGAATGCATCCCGGCAATATCTGCCCCCCATATCTTCAAGGTTAGGTCATCACTGAAAGAACACATTCAGGCAAGCCTGATATTGTTAGAACAGTAACCTAGAGAAATATTAGCTTTTGCTTTCAGAGGAGAACATTCACCAACCTACAAGTGACCATCTTGTCCCCTGCGGCGTTAAACGAGATGGACCAAACAGTAGAGGAGTGACCACTGTGTGAAGAATTAAGGCACATTAAAATCTACTACTACAAATACTAAGAGCCTGCCTATTTGAAGGCATATAAAGAAGAACATGGAAGTAGAGGATTTACTTGTTAGATACATCTAAGGTTTGGGCACATTGGTAATCGCCATCATCATCTTCAGACCACCAAACCTGTGAGTACGCAACGAACACGGTTAAAAGTTAAAAGTTAACGATATTTTTAAGTGTAACAAGTTTCAAGTTCTGCATCACTAAACCCTTTAAGAGTATTCTCATTACCTTGATGGTGTTATCATAACTGCAAGAAAATAAAACATCCATAGTGGGATGCCACTGAATCATCTTCACATCTTGTGTATGCGCATTTAACACCGAAGCACATTCATATTCATTCCCTTCAAGCACTTCCCAAATCCAGACAGACTTGTCTCTACTACATGTTGCAAGGTATGAACCAGATGCATTCCATGATACACTTTTGACTTCATTTTCATGTCCCTACATACAATTTTTTTATTAGATTCTACTAGCCAAAAAAGTGTGATACAAAGCATGAGACAATACAAAAAAACTACCAACACACTTTGAACATAATGAACATTGAATCATGAAATGACACTTAAAAATCCATGAGACTAGTAACTCTAATAAGTCATGCCCGGATCTAGATAACGGAACAAATCTTTCCGAAGGAGTTGGGTGGCTACAAGAAGAGCTCAGGATCACAGATCAGATAAGAACATAGTCAAAAGAGCAAAAATTCTAAGTAATAATTTGTGGATCAATCAAGAAATACTTTACTAGCTGAACTAAGTAACCCAGTTAATATGTTGCTAAGAACACGAATAACAAAAAACGTATATTCTTGATTCCGATGGACAAACAATAAAAAGTCAAAGAATTGGGTACCTCCAAAGTAGAAATACAGTCAAACTCAGACCCATAATTCTCCCAAATGGCAGTGGTACCATCAAAACTTGCAGTAGCCAATAACTTTCCTGAAGGTGACCAAGCACATGACCTCACTGTTCTTGTATGTGCATCTTCCAAAATTGTCTGAACAAGTCATAATAATACAATCACAAATCTCATATATATTCAACAAAGCTTTGAAGGGTAACAGTACAATAACTAACACAACAGTCGACTCAAAGTTCAAGGTAAGACCTTTGGGTAATAGTGGGTAATAGGAACAAAACCAACAAATTATAATGTTAATTGCAAATATTAGAGCATTCTAAGTAGAAAGTTAAAAAAATTCAAAAAGCTTTGGAGGGTAATAGCACAAGAGTAATCAATTCAATGTTCAAGTTAAGACCTTTAGAGAATCTGAACAAAACCCAAAAAATCTAAAGAAGCAATGGATTAAAAAGATTAGAGCTTTCTAAGTAGAAATTTACAAAAATTCGAGAAGCAGAAATGGAGAGAGACCTTGCAAGTCCAGGAATGAGAGAGAGCGCTCTGTTCCCAGATTCGTACGGTGTTATCGCCACTACATGAAGCAAGAAGAGGTAGGGAACCGTCGGCGTGAGAGGAGACAGGGTTCCAGGATACGTTCCAAACACGATCCTTGTGGCCTTCAAGTTTCTGAACTTCAAGTATCTCCAAATTCTTCTCCATCAAATCCATCTAAAACCTCTGAATCGGATCAGTTTCTCATAAACAAAGTCCCATAAAGGGACAATTTTCTCTCGTGCCCCTGTTGGCAAAAAGTTCGGACAATTTTCTCAAATGCCCCTATTGACCAAAACTTTGGCTGTTATATCCCTGTTATATTTTTATTTGATTTAAATATTAATTTTAAATATAAAAAATGGTTAAATTACTAAAAATCCTGTATAAATATACAAAATTACAGAATAAAATATGAACCCTTATCAAATTGGGCTTTAACAATAACTTAGTAAAAAAACAAAGCCCACTAACAAAAATCAGAAGAGAAAACTTCTGATCTAAAGTCTCGTTTTCGGTTTTTTTTCTTTTTCTCTCGCGTTTTCTCTTTTTTCCTCTGTTCGTGTTCTTCAAAATTTCACCAGAAATTGCAAATTCTGACTCAAATTTTCACCGGAATTCAACCGGCATTAGTGTGTTGTCGATCTGTCATTAGGCGATTCAACACAAAGGTGAACTCGTTGTGTTAGACGAAGAGTCTAATATCCAAAGATTCTATTGATTCCGGTGGGTTTCTGTTGATGGTCATCCATAAAACCAATTCCACCGGCTGTCTTTCCGTTGGTGTCAACATTTGTTTGCTATTAAGATTTGTTTCTAGAAACCCTAAATTTTTTTTAAAATTAGGGTTTGAAATTTCGGATTAAATTTAGTTTAATTACAAATTTATATAAGTTTAGTGATTGATTGATTGATTTAATTGATTTTGTCTTCCGTAGAATTGCAGATATGGGTAAGAAGAGAAATGCTAAAGTACTTGGAACGCCTCTGTCATCTCTATCATCACCAGTTGAAGATGAATATCAGAACTCATCATCTGGAGGAGAAGAAGAAAACAATAGATCATCCTCGGACCATTCAGAGGGCGAAGCAGATTCAGAAGCCAAAGCAGATAATTCAAAAGCATCTAATGAGGTCAGAGTTAGTGTGATTTGTATAATTATTGATGATTTTTTTCCAGCATATTTGATGAAAATGATTTGGGTTCAACTAATTAATAGACTTAGCAATCTTGGTACAACTTCTAAATAAATTGATTTGATGTGGTTGTAGAGTTGTGATGAGGAGGATCAACAGCCAGAGCCACCTGCCAGGTTCTACTTTGGGCCAGATAAATTCACGAAGACATGCAAAATCGTGACAAGGATTAGGATTGTTACGGTATTAGAAAATCTGGAGAAAACCCTTGAAGACATTGAGATGAAGTGGTTTACAGATGATGACAATCAGCTGAAGCATTTTTTCCACATGCCCAGGGAGAATAATCAGAAGTCTATGGGCACGATGATGCTTGTTTTGAAGGTTGTGGTTCTTGAGAAGTGCAAGGCATGGTGGTTTGTGGTAAACGGAGTTCCTGTTCACTATTCATTATGGGAGCATGGAGTGATATCTGGGCTAAATTGTAGTGAGTACCCTCAGAAGTATTTGAAATTTGGGAGCAATGATTTCTTAATGAGATGATTTAAACGCACCTGTAAGATCTCTGTGATTGATGTGGAGAAGATGTTGGAGTCAATGATAGCTTGTGAAGATCGATTGAAGATGGCTGTCCTTTATTTTCTAGCCCAGATCTTGGAAGCAAAGACCAAGGTCAGAGGTCCTATTGACTTGTTTTTGCTGCGGATTGTTGATGATTTGGATGTGTGCAAGACCTTCCCGTGGGGAAGGTACTCATTTAATGTGTGTTCAGATGGGTTGGAGAGCATGATAGCTAATATGAACAAAAGTGTCAAAGGTAGTGTGAATTACGGAGGGTTCATCATCCCTATGGAGGTAAGAATATTCAATTATTTTATATTATTGTATTTATATATAATGTCTACTAATTTATTTTTAATTGTCTTGTAGCTTTTGGCCTTTGAGGCTATCTCATCTTTGAGGAGGACATATTGTATAGATGTTGCATGTATGAAGGACTGTCCAAGAATGTGCGAGAGGAAGTTCAAACCCTCAGGAGATAAAGGATACCCGTTATCAGATATCAATAAGACCCTTGGGAGATCAAAGGTAAATCGATGAATAATAGTAAAAGAATGTATGATATAAATTTTGTTGTAGTTAAAGCTTATTTATTTTGATTTTTTTTTTGTCAACAGGATATCTCTAGCACTTTGGAAGTAAGTCTTTGTGAAGATCATTATTTGGTAAGCCGCATTGGGGTTAAAGAGTTTGAAAAAGATAATGGCAATCCAATTGCTAGAGGTATGACGGCTCACCTAGGCGCAGGGAAAAGAATTTTCTGGAAAGGTTTATATAACCAAGATGTTGCGACTAGGGCAACGAAGAAGAAGGTAGCAAAGGTAGGAGAAGAAGAGAAAGAAGAAGAACATGCTTCTGAAGATGGTAGATTAGAGGAGAATTTGTATAACGAAGAAGAGAAAGAAGAAGAACATGCTTCTGGAAATGTTAGGGAGGATCTTGTGGCAAAATACTTGAGAGAGTCTAAAGAGGAGATGGAACGTATGCGGTCTGCTATGTTAAATTTTGTAGACATGGGTAATTCCTTAAAGGATTTGCTTATGGTCACCGGTGGTAGGTTGACCAATGTTGAAGAAGCAGTTCAGAGACTACAAAATGATACGAAGGGGAAGGAGAAGGTTGACGAAGTGTTTGAGGAAGTGGACTTAACATGTGGAGATGGTAGTGGTGGTTGGGATGATGCATCAGGTAGTAGTGGTGGTGGTTAGGTTGTGATGCATCAGGTAGTGCTTTTGGTTTTGATGCAACAGGTAATGGTGGTGGTGGTGTAGATGCATCATGTTGTGGTGGTGGTGGTGGTGGTGATGCATCTGGTAATGGTGGTGGTGTTGTAGATTCATCAGCTTGTGGTGATGCATCTGGTAGTGGTGGTGGTGGTGTAGATGCATCAGCTTGTGGTGACAAAGAGCAACCCATACCAGAGCCTATTGGATCATGGGCTATGATTGTTGCGCCAAGTTCACCTCGTCCAGTTAGCGGACCATATACTCCAGAAGAGTTAGCTGCAATGTATTCTGATCCTCCATTGTTTTATGAACCTCCAATGTATGGGGAACCAATATTGGTTCAACCATCCGAAGTGGAAGCTGAGCCAAAAGTGTCTAAGAGGAAGTCAAAAGCATCGTCAGTATTTTGTGATCCCTGGACCCAAGAGAAGAAAAAGAAAGAGAGGCTGGAGGAGAAGAAGAGGAAGAGGATGGAAGAGAAGAAGATGAAGGAGGCTGGGGAGAAGGAGGACAAGAAGAAGGAGGCTGCAAAGAAGAACAAGCGCACGAGGATGTAGGTTTTTCTTATTGTTGGATGTTGTATTTTTTTATTGTTGATTGTGGAACTTAGGTGTGAGACCACAAGGGATGTATGAACTTTTATGAAACGCGTAGGTACAACTGGTACTACTTGAGTACAACTGGTACTATTTAGTAATGTATGAACTTTTTTATTAATGTAAATTATTTAGGAAAAAAAATTAAAAAATTATGTCATTGAACTTCGTCTTGTTATAGTTGAACTTCAGATGGTTCAATAAAACTCCGTCTGGTACAATTGAACCTGCTGGAGTTCAACTATAACCAGACGGAGTTCAATGACATAATTTTAAAAAATTTAGTAAAAATATTTTTTTAATTTTTTTTTTTCCGACAAAACTTACCAAAATTTAAAAAATTATGTCATTGAACTCCGTCTGGTTATAGTTGAACTCCAGATGGTTCAATAAAATTCCGTCTGGTTCAATAGGGTTTCTCTCTTTGAGTTTCCTTATTTAAACTCCTCTTATGCTTCAGTATAAGCTATCTAGCTTTGTATTCTCAAACTCTCCAAGAACTAGATCAAATCGGTAAATCAAAGGAGTTTCATTCCCTTTGTGTGACCCATCAATCCATTGGTGAATCTAAGAAATTCTGCAGCCTTAGTGTGACCACAACACTCCCCTGTTACTTGAATCACTCTATCTATATCACCATCTCATTGATTTCATCTCTACTTGCTTCTGAAGTGACGATTTTGGAGTAGATCCATATTAAGTGGTATCAGAGCCACTTTGGAAGCTAAGTACTCTTAGATCTATTGGTTTTATGCTTGTTTATCGGTTTGTTTCCTGTGGATCTAAGTGTTCTACGAATTATTTTGATTTTGTGTCTTTTGACATTCTAGAACTGCAGATCTGTGATTTTGTTTGAATTTTCGTAAAATATTGGCTCGTCATAAAATCGCAAAATCAATTGCATCTGAACCTAGGTCGAGTCTAGTATTTGTTAAAATGAATTCTGGAATTTTTGGATTTGTTTTGATAATTTGTCGAGGTCAATTTCGTTGAGCAGTCGTGATTAAGGTTCTTCAGCATCTGAAGAGTATTTTTTCGTGTTTTCGTGTTTTGATCGCAGATTTCTTTCAAAGGAACTTGTAACAGCGAATTTTGTTGATTTGTTGCAGTGCCTATGACCAATCCAGAAGAAAAAGAAGAGACTAGTATCGCCAGAAAGGATAAACTCTTCCTTGATGCTATAACCGCAAAAATGCAGAAGATGATAGATAAAGGATTTGCTGCTTATGAGGAAAGGAATAGAACCAGATCTGATACTAGGCAGAATCAAAAACAAGAAGACAAGAGTTCAAGATGCTGATTCAACTCAAAATAGGGTTCATGATGCTGCTACAGATCAATACTATCAGAGGAGAAAGTGATGCCTCACAATGTAGCCAAAGGAGAAACAGGCGTAATAGAACTCAAGATGAGCTTATGAGGGACAATCTCAAGGGTTTGAAGATCAGTATCCCTCCATTTCATGGCAAGACCGATCCTGATGCTTCTCTAGAATGGGAAAAGAAGTTTGAGTTGGTTTTCAATGTTCAGCAATATACAGAGCTTAATAGAGTCAAGATCGCTGCAACAGAGTTTCATGATTATGCTTTGAACTGGTGGGATCAGCTAGTTACGACAAAGAGAAATAAAGAGCTACCTGTTGAGACTTAATTAGAAATGAAAAGTCTGATGAGAAAGCGGTTTGTACCTAGTCACTACCACAGGGAATTGCATCAGAAACTAAGAAAACACATTCAAGGATCTCGAACAGTAGAGGAGTATTATCAGGAGATGGAAGTGTTGATGCTGCGAGCTAACATATCAGAGGATCAAGAAGCTACAATGTCACGGTTTCTAGGGGGATTGAACCAGGAAATTCAAAACAGATTAGAAACTGAGCATTACATGGAACTTGAGGAAATGTTGCACAAAGCTATTATGTTTGAACAACAGATTAAAAGAAAAAGAACCTCACGTTCTAGTTATAGTCAGAGTTCATCATACACAAGGCCAGGTTACTCTAAAGAAGACAGAAACTCTTTTACTAAGGACTTCAAGCCAGCGGTGTACTCTAAACCTCCTGATGCGACGAAAGTTACTACTCCAGCACCTGCAGACAACAAAGGAAAAGCCAAAGAAGGTGTTGTTCGGTCTAGAGATGTCAGCTGCTTCAAATGCCATGGAAAAGGGCATTATGCAAGTGAGTGTTCTAACCAGCGTGTGATGATCCTCTTGGAAAGTGGTGAAGTTGAATCTGCTGATGAGTATCCAGAGACTTCTAGTGAGGAAGAGCAGTAGCTCTTACCTGTTAAAGGAAAATTGATGGTAGCCAGAAGAACTTTAAGTGTACAACACGAGACTCAAGAGCAAGAACAAAGAGAAAATCTGTTCCACACAAGATGCAACGTTCAGGGTAAAATATGTAGTTTGATCACTGATGGAGGTAGCTGTACTAATGTAGCTAATGAAATTGTAGTGAAGAAACTAGGTTTAAAGACTACGAAGCATCCAGAACCTTTTAAACTTCAGTGGCTTAATGATAGTGGTGAAATGAACGTCAACAAGCAGGTTTTGGTTCCTATCTCTATTGGTAAGTATGAGGACGAAATTCTTTGTGATATTCTTCCTATGGAAGCTAGTCACATACTGTTTGGACGTCCCTGGCAATCAGACAGAAAGGTTATACATGATGGCTTCTCCAATCGCCATACTTTTGAGTATAAAGGGAAGAAGACTACACTGGTTCCTATGACTCCCCAGGAAGTTTATCTTAATCAGAAGAAGGACTCTCCTCAGCCTAAGCGCCCAAATTTCTTTGCAAAGTCTAGTGAAGTTAAGAAAGCTAACTACTCTAATCATTCTATGCTCATGTTTATTTATAAAGATCATTGCTTAATCTGTCTAATCTTACACCGGTGCTACCGAGTGAAATGACTAATCTTGTGCAGGAGTACAGTGATGTCTTTCCTGAAGAAACTCCACAAAGCTTACCACCGATCAGAGGAATTGAGCATCAGATTGACTTTGTACCTGGATCTTCTCTCCCAAACAGACCAGCGTATAGAACTAATCCGGTGGAAACTAAGGAGCTTCAGAAGCAGATCAGTGAACTAATGGAAAAGGGCCATATTCGTGAGAGTATGAGTCCTTGTGCAGTGCCAGTCTTGCTTGTACCTAAGAAAGATGGAAGCTGGCGAATGTGTGTTGATTGTAGAGCAATCAACAATATTACAGTGAAGTATCCACACCCTATTCCTAGATTAGATATATGCTTCATGAATTGCATGGTTCTAGCATATTTTCTAAGATTGATCTTAAGAGTGGTTATTACCAGATTAGGATGAAAGAGGGTGATGCATGAAAAATTGCATTTAAGACTAAGCATGGTTTATATGAGTGGTTAGTTATGCCTTTTGGATTGTTTAATGCTCCTAGTACTTTTATGCGTTTAATGAATCATGTGCTTAGAGCTTATATAGGTCTGTTTGTTGTTGTCTATTTTGATGATATCCTTATATACAGCAGAAATCTTGATGAGCATACTGAACATGTTAAGTTGGTGCTAGACACGCTTAGGAGAGAAACATTGTATGCAAATTTTAAGAAATGTACTTTTTGCACAGATAATGTGGTTTTCTAGGCTTTGTTATGAGTGCAGAAGGAATCAAAGTAGATGAAGAACAGGTGAAAGCAATCAAGGAATGGCCCAGTCCTAAGACAGTAGGAGAAGTCCGAAGATTTCATGGTCTTACTGGTTTTTGTGACATATTTCAGCACTTTAGCAGCCCCTTTAACCGAAGTCATCAAGAAAGATGTGGGATTCAAATGGGAGAAAGCTCAAGAGACAGCATTTCAATACCTAAAAGAGAAACTTATTCATGCTCCTGTTTTAACATTACCTGATTTTGTAAAAACTTTTGAGATTGAATGCAATGCTTCTAGTGTAGGAATTGGAGCAGTCTTGATGCAAGACAAGAAGCCAATAACGTTCTTCAGTGAAAAACTTGGAGGAGCAACTCTCAACTATCCAACATATGACAAGAAACTGTACGCCTTGTTAGAGCTCTCCAGACATGGCAACACTACCTCTGGCCAAAGGAATTCGTTATTCACACATATCATGAGTCTCTAAAACACTTGAAAGGTCAGGAAAAAATCAACAAAAGACATGCTAGGTGGGTTGTAGCCGACGCATTATCCAGGAGGTATATTCTTCTCTCTACTCTTGATGCTAGACTTTTGGGTTTCGAACAGATTAAATAACTTTATCCTACTGATTCTGATTTTCAAAAAATCTACAGATCTTGTGAAAAATTTGCTGCTGATCATTATTTCAGACAAGATGGTTTTCTCTTATATAAAACTAGACTGTGTGTGCCTAATTGTTCTCTTCGAGATTTGTTTACTTGGAAAGCACATGGAGGAGCTTTAATGGGATACTTTGGCATTGTTAAGACTCTAGAAGTGATGAAAGCTCATTTTTATTGGCCACACATGAAGCGTGATGTTGAAAGGATCTGTAACAAGTGTACTGTTTGCAAACATGCTAAATCTAAGGTTCAGCCAAACGGTTTGTATACACCTCTTCCTATTCCTACTCATCCTTGGAATGATATTTCTATGGATTTCGTGATGGGTTTGCCTAGGACTAGGATAGGGAAAGATCTATATTTTTTGTGGTTGATAGGTTCTCAAAAATGGCTCATTTCATTGCTTGTAATAAGACTGATGATGCATTGCACGTGTCTAACTTGTTCTTTAAAGAGATTGTGCGTTTGCATGGCATGCCTAAGGCTATTGTATCTGACAGAGATGCCAAGTTTCTTAGCTATTTTTGGAAAAAATTGTGGTATAAGCTAGGCACTAAGCTTATGTTTTCTAATTCTTGTCATCCGCAGACTGATGGTCAGACTGAAGTAGTTAATAGGACACTTGGTACTCGTTTGCGTGCTTTGATTAAAAAAAATCTAAAGAGCTGGAAAGACTGTTTGCCTCACATAGAGTTTGCATATAATCATGTTATTCATTCTGCATCTAAGTACTCTCCTTTCCAGATTGTTTATGGCTTTAACCCTCTGTCTCCTTTGGATTTAATGCCCTTAGCTTTGAGTGAAAGATCTAGTGTAGATGGACAGAAAAAGGCAGAAATGGTTCAGCAGATTCACGAGAAGGCTAGGCAGAATTTGGAAGAGAAGACTAAGCTCTATGAGAAGCAGGCTAACAAAGGCAGGTGTAAGATGATCTTTGAAGTTGGTGACAAGTGTGGGTGCATCTAAGGAAAGAACGGTTTCCAGAAGAAAGAAAATCCAAACTGATGCCTCAGATTGATGGTCCATTCACGATCACAAAAAGAATAAACGACAATGCATATCAAGTGGATCTCCAAGGTAAGTATACTGTGAGTTCTAGTTTTAATGTTTCTGATCTCTCTCCTTTTATTGCAGATGAAGCAGATTTGAAGACAAATCCTTTTCAAGAGGGAAGGGATGATATGAGCATGGCCAAGGATGAGGAAGTAGAACCTGAGCATGAACCTGAGCTTGAACCTGATCTTGAACTTGAGGATGCTTTAGCTATACCAAGTGGACCAATGACATGTGCTAGGACCAGGAAGCTCAAGGAGACTATCAATTCTTTACTTACACACTTAGAGAGTCACGCTGGAGAAAGAGATGCTTATCAAACCTCCCTGGTTTTGATTCAAGCTAGTTGATTTCAACAAATGGGTAAGGTGAAAAATTATACTCTTTTTCCCTTGACAAGTTTTGTCCCACTAGGTTTTCTTGTCAAGTTTTTTAATGAGGTAGTTTGTTCATCTCGCTAACCTCATTTGTTGAACCGAGATCGCACAGAAGTTTCAGTCCATCGGCAGCTTCTTTTATTTTATCCTATAACATTTTAAGCTTATGTTATGTTTTTATTTTGGGCCTTAATTTGTGTTTAGGCCTTAAAACGTGTTTAGGGTTTCTCCCTTTGAGTTTCCCTATTTAAACTCCTGTTACGCTTCAGTATAAGCTATATAGCTTTTTATTCTCAAACTCTCTAAGAACTAGATCAAATCGGTAAATCAAAGGAGTTTCATCCCTTTCTGTGACCGATCGATCCATTGATGAATTGAAGGGATTCCGCAGCCTTAATGTGACCACAACACTCCCCTGTTACTTGAATCACTCGATCTATATCACCATCTCATCGATTTCATCTCTACTTGCTTCTGGAGTGACGATTTTGGAGTAGATCCATATTAAAATGGATAAAACCTTGATTCCTCCTCCTATTGAGAAGCTGTTGAGCAATTTTAGTCTGAGTTTTGCAGAACCAACTGAATTTCCACCAATTCGTGGACGGGAACATGTGATAAACTTGTTGCCAGAGAGTGGACCGATTAGTGTAAGACCATATCGCTACCCTCATGCACACAATGAATTTATGGAGAAGCTAGTAAGTGAAATGTCTGCAACTGGAATAATAAGACCAAGTAGTAGTTCGTTCTCAAGGCCAGTTTTGTTGGTTAAAAAAGGACAAGAGTTGGAGGTTTTTTGTTAATTATAGAGCTTTGAATAGAGCCACAGTGCCAGACAAGTTTCCAATCCCTATGATCGATCAATTATTAGACGAGTTAAATGGAGAAAAAGCATTTTCGAAATTAGACTTAAGAGCTGGTTATCATCAAATAAGGATGAAGGAAGAAGACATTGATAAAACAGCGTTTCAAACACATGATGGGCATTGCAAATTTTTGGTAATGCTATTTGGCTTAACTAATGCTCCAGCCACATTTCAAACATTGATGAATGAACTATTCAGGCCATATCTCAGAAGGTTCATCTTGGTATTTTTTGATGATATTTTGGTTTATAGTGAGACTATACAACAACATGTAGAAAACTTGGAGGTTGTGATGGAGATTTTTGAAGAACAAAATCTATATGTGAACAAAAAGAAGTGTTTATTTGGGCAAGAGCAAGTTAATTATCTAGGTCACATCATTTCTAAGGATGAAGTGGCAACAGACCCGTCCAAAACTGATGCTATGGTTAAATGGGTTACACCAAAATCTGTCAAGGAGCTAAGAGATTTTTTGGGTCTAACGGGATACTATTGACGATTCATTAAAGGTTATGGCATGTTAGCAAGACCTCTTACTGAGCTAATGAGCAAAGACAGTTTTGAATGGAGCACAAAGGCATAAATGGCATTTGATGAGTTAAAAAAAGTGATATCTTCGGCACCAGTTTTGGCGTTACCAGATTTTGAAAAGAAGTTCATTGTAGAAGCAGATGCTTTAGGGAATGGGTTAGGCGCTGTGTTGATGCAAGATAAGAGGCCGATCGCTTATTTTAGCCATGGTCTCACAGCAAAAGAGCAGCTGAAGTCAGTCTACAAAAGGGAGATAATGGCGATAGTTTTGTCTATTCAGAAATGGAAACACTATTTGAGGGAAGAAGATTTGTGGGGCATACAGATCAAACGAGTTTGAAATTTCTGTTAGGAGCAAAGAGAGGTAACGATGGATTATCAAAACTGGTTAACAAAGTTGATGAATTATGAATTTGATATATTTTACAAAGCTGGGATTGATAATAAAGCTGCGGATGCTCTGTCAGAATGGAATAACCTGAAGGTTATTTTTCGTCTCAATTGCTTATGGCCTTAATGGTACCAGCAGTTTTACAGTTACAGGACATTTACGATGAAGCAGATAAAAGTGAGAAGATACAAGACTTGATTCGCTTGGTTCGAGCAGGTCAAATGGTAAATCCAAATTATGTGGTAAAGGAGGAGAGGTTATGGTTTAAAAACAGATTGGTTATTCCAAAAGATTCAGCATTTGTACGGTTAATCTTGGAAGAATATCATTGTGGTGTATTAGGTGGTCATTCAGAGGTGTTGAAAATGCTGAAACGGATACAACAATCGTTTCAATGGAAAGGTATGATCAGGGATAAACAAAAATTTGTGGCAGAATGTGAGATTTGACAACGTCACAAATATTCGACACTATCACCTGCTGGTTTGTTACAACCATTGCCATTACCCCGGCAGATTTGGGAAGATTTAAGTATGAACTTTCTGGAGGGATTACCAAGTTCTCAGGACTGAAATGTAATCTTAGTCTTGGTGGATAGATTGAGTAAGTATGCTCATTTCTTGAGTCTCAAACATCCGTTTTCAGCGTCTGTGTTTCTAAGCTGTTCGTCAAAGAGATAGTCCGCTTACATGGTTATCCAGCCTCTATTGTTTTGGATAGAGGAAGTGTGTTTTTGAGTGCATTCTGGAAAGATTGCTTCAGACTATCAGGCACTAAGTTGAAGTATAGCACAGCCTTTTGATCCGCAAATGGATGGACAAACGGAAGTGTTGAATAGAACTTTGGAGACATATCTTCAATGTTTAGCTTCAGCTCACTCAAGGACTTGGCATCAATATTTGTCTTTGGCAGAGTTGTGGTATAACTCATCGTATTATACACCATGTGTTTTAAGTTTGGTAATGGGGATGTTGATGTTCTACAAGTTTGGGATGCAACTTGGGAACTTTTGTGCCGAGATGTGTTCAGAGGAACAAGACCTATCGACATCAACAATGGTATTCTTTATAACTGTTTTGGTTTGATGTGTTTTGTAGAAGCACCAATGTCTATCAAGGAACTAAAACTCGAGGGTTACAAAAGACTCAAGAAAGAAATGCATTCTAATGGACTTAATTGTACAGATGGTGATAAGAGTTATGATGAAACAAAACAGATTACTAGCTGATTCATAAAGTAGGTTTGTACTGAAAATTATTAAGAGTTATGATGAAACAAAACAGATTTGACTAGCTGGAGTTATGATGAAACAAAACAGATTACTAGCTGATTCATAAAGTAGGTTTGTACTGAAAATTATTAAGAGTTATGATGAAACAAAACAGATTTGACTAGCTGGAGTTATGATGAAACAAAACAGATTACTAGCTGATTCATAAAGTAGGTTTGTACTGAAAAAATG
Organism: Cardamine flexuosa; assembly: GCA_963555745.1. Classification (NCBI taxonomy): domain Eukaryota; kingdom Viridiplantae; phylum Streptophyta; class Magnoliopsida; order Brassicales; family Brassicaceae; genus Cardamine; species Cardamine flexuosa. The sequence continues at coordinate 24,835,259 of OY743215.1, forward strand.
ATGAAACAAAACAGATTACTATATCCTTTACCTAAACTCAACAAGATTGAGATGAGTCAAAAAATGATGTTATTACCTCGATTCAATTACAGTCAAGCTCGAGATTCGTTACGGTCAACAAAAAATCTTCCACAGATTGATGAGATTCAACTAAACGAAAACATAAACAACAAATAAAACAAACTTCTGGTTAGAATCGATTTGTTCCCAAAATTATTAGGTAAGCAGATAGAAAAGTTTGAGACTTATCTTAAACAAGATGTTGATGGTGAATCTTCTTCCACCGCATGTTTCTTATTCACCTAATTTCAGAACATAAACAAAGATTAGAACCGAATAGTATAGATTTCACCGACGGATTCGAAACAAAAATAGGACATAAGGATTAAGATCTTAGCGAGACTTAGCTTCAAGGAGACTGTAGAATCGATTCTTCCTATCTTCTATTGATGAATTTTGCGTCGCCAAATTAGAGATCAAAATCGAATAAGTATAATGTTTTTTCGTGTTTTACGATTTAGAAAATAATGAATTTAGATCGATAACTCCAGATCTGAAAAACTTTCCCTACAAAAGGAAAGTTAGTGAAGATGGTTTTGACGGTTCAGATTAACCAAATAAACAAACTGGACCTTGGCCCATTACATTAACTGCTATTAATATAACAACTACCAAATCAAAACCCCAGGTTTTAGCCCATAACATTTGAAAGATAAATATTGTATAAACCAGATTGTTTTTTAAAACAGAAAATTAATTTTTAAATTGTATAAAACAAAATACACCAATAATACACACATAATATTATATATATTAACTATACTAATAAATTATATTTACCATAACAAAATATATAACAAAAGCTATTGTCTCTGTTTAAATACTCCAAAAAATAATCTTACCAACCATTATCACATACCGTAAATATATATCCAAAAAACATACGACCTGAGCGTAGCACGGGTTAATATTCTAGTTTTATTATTAAACCCTAAACCCTTTTCTTCATCTCTCGATGGCAATTTTACGAATCCATAGTTTCAGATTTCAATAGAGATTTGAAAGGATCCGACTAACAATAAATTCAGCTTCTCTTCCGTCACTCCTCATGGACACCACCGCCTCATCCCTCTTTCTTTCCAATTCCCTTCTCCACGCCGCTTATCTACCACCGGAGCTCAGGTTTACATCTGAATCGATTTTGATATTTATTTTATAGTTTAGATTAATATTTTCCCATATTTTTTTTAGAATCACCATTATAATTTTATTGTTAATTTAATTTGTGTTTTTGCTTTAGCCAAATCAAAATGAGTTTACGGAGATGACATGGGAAGGCTACTAAATGTGTTTCATGCAACTCGAGTTTTGAATCAACAAATTGTGGAATCTGAACATTTGATTGAAAGCTCTTATACAGCAAAAAGATTTTATGGCGAGAAAGATATTTGCAAAAGCTGGGATCGATAATTCAGCTCTTCTTCAAGCTACATATTTCTTCATATCTAAAGAACCAAAGGTTTATTCTAACTTATTTTTTACTTGTGAATTTGGCAGGTGACAGGTGATAAGAGTGGTCAGATACTAGGATCATCTCTTATTAGAAAACGCAAAGATGCATAAGAAAGAGAAGTTAGATAGTTATGTATCCGTCAAGCATCTTCTGTTGGCGTTTTATTCTGATGTAAGGTTTGGTCAAGAGTTTTACAAGAACTTGAAACTTGATAAGGATGCCCTCAAGGATGTAACCAAAGTAAATATTTTTCTTGCTTGCATTGTATTAGTAGTGAAGTTATATTTTTCTGTACCAATTGTATATTTGATTACTGCTGTGGATGCTTCAAGTTCCTGGAGCAACCAGCTTCATGGGATCCATCGGAAAAGAAAAATACGGAGAGGCAATGAAGAAGGCTGCTACCAAAATTGGTGTTAATGTGTGTCTGCTTTAAGTTTATCATATTAGTGTAAGGTTCTGCTGTAGTCCAAATCATCAGATAACTTTGACTGTTAATCATATCATATTTAGAAAAACGAAATTTTCTTTTGTGATATGAGAAATATATAAGCTTTGCTGATTGTGTTCTGGCATTATTCAGGGGAGTATGAAACTTTATAGTTTGTTTGCGGAGGTTTTCTTTCACTTGAAGAGATTGTTGAAGCTGATTGCAATCTGGCTCTTCCTACGAGTGAAATTGGGGAAATATAGAAAGGCTTGATTACATAATTGAAGTTGAAGAAGATGAAGATGAAGAAGATGAAGATGAAGAGGAAGCAGAAGAAAGTAAGGTGAGGATATCTTAGAGACTCTTAAGATGAAAGAAAAGAATGAGAAGAAGATGAAGAAGGGTAAAGAGGCTAAACTCACGTGGTTAATTTACGACTCATAAATTATTTAGTTTTGTTTAATAAAAATATTACTATTGGTTACAAATAATACATGAGACTAGATCATGTTAATATGATTGATGATTTTTATTTCTTAGAGATTATATTACGAGTTATTTTAATAAAATCACGGGTTATATTCATTTGAATAAAATCACATACTATTTTTATTTTTGCTTAACAATATCAATCTTTATACCATTAAATATTAAAACTGAAGTATAAATAACTAATCCATGTCTATAGATTTGCTGTAGGTTATAATTGTTTTTTAAATCCGAATCGGATGGCACCTGATTACAATTTTGGCTTTGCTTTACAATAAAATCATAGTCCTCTATGTTAGAATTTATTTCAAAAATAAAAATAAAATTATATTCTTTCAATAATTACACTAATTACAATTCGATGATAACAAAGTTAAATATATTATAAATCATAAAACTACAAATAAATTTAAGAAAACAACCAAAATTAAAAGTATATTAAACATAATAAATATACATAAATATAAATTTATATTAAAACAATTGAACCACGGTGTACCGTGGTTACGGATCTAGTTATAGAGTAAAACATATTCCAACTCCACTTATCTTACTCTAAAATAAAGTTTTGAAAAAATTACTCTATATTTAAAATAATCTTATTCATTACTCTATTATAGAATATATTTTTTGTTATTTATAAAATAATCTTTTAACTTTTATGTTTTTATTTTATAGTTAAAACAATACTATTAAATAATATTTTTGTAATGGACCTGGTCTAATTTCCATCTTAATGAAAGTTAAGCATCTGCACACACAAAAAAATTTAGTTATGTAGTTAAATAAATGTTGGTAATAAATTAAAAAATAGCTATATTGTTAAAAATGTAAAATATAACAACAAATTTAATTTATTATAAACACAATAACATAATCAAAATTATATAATAAATTACCAAAATGAAAAAAAACACAAATTAAACATAGCATAACAAAATCTAGTAATTTTATTTATGTAGTAAATCATAATTTTATTGAATTTATGGCTTAAAATAAACATGTGGGTTAAATTTATAATTTTGATAAATATTTAATGTTTTTAGGAAATTAGTTATTAAGAACATAATACTTAGAATATTACTTTTAGAGTTAAAAGTAGAATAATGGGTTGAAGTAAAATTCATCCTATTATAGAACTACTTTATTTTAGAGTAAAATATAGAGTAATGAATTAGAAATGCTCGTCGGGCTGGTCCATGATACAAGCCAAGACAACCCAACAAATATTTGGACTATCAAGATTTAAGTTATTAAAAGCTGATGATCTCACTCTCATTGATTAGCATCAGCCATGTCTATGATGGAGACTTGTGTAGTAAATAATATTTATTGTTTTTGTTTAGTTCATGACTGAGATTTTGACTTAATGTTTTTGTTTGGTTTTGATGTTTTATGTTTTAATTTATGTCGTTTTTAGGGTAAAACCTCAGTTTGTTTCCTCTACAACATGCATGTTCAAACCTAGTTCCCTCCTATCATCTCTTTGAGCTATGTTTCTGTGAGCTCTCTTAAATTATTCCAATGTTAAACTCTGTCCAGTTTAGTATTTAATGTGACATTTGCAATAGGGTTTGATGCTGGAGAAAGCTCCTACTCTTTTTATTATTGAACAGAAACAAAAAAACAGTGAACTAGTCCACCGTGGAATTACATATGGAATATTAGTCTCGTTTTTGTTATAAGATAATCTTAAACTGTAATTAGAGAGAATCACCCATCGAAAATTGGGTGAGTCTCCCATCGAAAATAGTGTCATGAATGTTTTGTTCATTAGAGGCAACTTCCAAATGATCAAAGGGTTTATAAAAGAAGATGTCAACGCCAAACACACTTTGTTACCCGTCGAAAATGAATCCATGCATGTGCCGGATCTTGGAAATACCCTATCTCAAGAAAGTTTAGTTGTCCCCACTGTTGTTTAAACAAATGAAATCTCTGTTTCTATTTAGTAATTTAGGAAATTATTTAGTATTTCTATTTTCTTAATTAGAAAGTTATAAGGGGAAAAAGAAAGGCAAACAAGGGAATTGCATCTCATCATTATGCCCTTGCTTTATTTAACAAAGCATTTTTTTTTTTATTGAATGCCTCTCTACATAATAATTAATAAGCAAAGGAGAAGTAAAACCCCAAAACAAAAATGGGAGTTTCATCTCCTGATTTCCGAGCTCCTCCTCCCTCCCCTGTGGCATCCAACCACCGGGCCTCCTTCACGGCAAACGAAGACGTCCTCTCGGAGTTCTTAGATAAGTGTGGTCGTGTCCCAAATATTGTATTGCCTGATAAAGTATTCCCTAAGCACACATTTCTTGTGAACCCACCCACCTTCGATTTTCACCAGCTGACCTCTCTCTCCCCCTTGCTAGATGCTATCGCCAATGTCGGTTGTTTTCAGCTCGTCAACCATGGCGTTCCCGACGCTATGGTGAAAGCCGCCATGCAGAAAAGCATTTTCAACGATCATGAGACTGAGTTGGTTTAGTATATTACATATAAAAAATTTATCATTATGTGGATCTTACGTGGATGCCGCATCATTAAAAGTTAATAATAAGTGGATATTACGTAATCGAGAGTTAACGAGCTATCATACTTTTAGTTATTATCCTTAATACACAAATATATATTCGTTAAACAATAGCTTCATCAAATTTTATGGAAACTTTCTTTGGGTAAAAAATTATGTAAGTTTATAAATTTTAACATTTTCAAAAATTATGTAAATTTATAACTTTTTGTCTTTTTTCTTTCATTATATTTTAACTTTATCTTTTTTCTTTAATTTTATGTAAACTTACATAAAATTATGTAAGTTTCTAACTTTCATAATTAAATTTATCATTAAATATTATGTAACTTTTATTTATCTAACTTTTATATAACTTTTGTTTACCATTAAATTTTATGTAAGTTTATAATTTTTTATCAAAAATTATGTAAATTTATAACTTTTAACATCATAAATGAGAGATCCTTAATAAATTGAGTTTTTTGGATTCTTTCTGATCATTAAATAAATGAGCAAATCTGGAAAAAGATCTAGCTACTCTCTAGCCACCAGAGCTGTTGTCATGACTGGACTGATTAGCCCAAAAACACCACCACACGATTAGATCTGGACTGTATCACCCTACTCTTACAAATAAAAGTTGTTCTGGTTTATGATAATTGTTCATAGTATATATATGTGTGTTTAGGATAATATCAATAAATATGACAGCAAAACTGATTATAAGAGGTAGTTACATTTAAAAAGTTTTAGGGTTCGAATTTGGGTATAACCCAATTTGTTTTATCAGTGTTGTTTATGTAGATTCCACATGAATGCCACATAATTGAAAGTTAACGATAAGCAGATACTACATAATCGAGAGTTAACGACAAGTTAATAGTGTTATGCAAAATGTATATTTTTACATAATTTTATTTGTTCAAGTAGTAAATTTAAATTTTTAGTTAATTCATGTATAGATTTACACAAAGATATAGTTAATATATAAATTTAACACATCGTCCAACTTTCCATATATATACCAATGTAAAAGTAGTTGGTTCGGTTTGTGTTCAGCCGCATATATACCCAAACCAAAAGAAAATTTGAAAGGAACTGAAAAACAGAATGCCAAAATCGTGTTTCTCACTTATATAGTCTATCATTCATGTGGGATTGAGAACTATACATGGTCCAATATTGACATTAAAACTCGGTTTTACTCGATTGCTTCAATAATTTTCTCTCATTCTTAAACCTGCTATAATCAGCGAGCAAGCTCCCATTAACCTTATGCTTCATATTCTCCACTAAACCGGTCAAAACCTGTAAAATTGGTTAAAATAAAAAAAACATAGATCATGTACAAACCGGGACACATAGCTTCTTAAGTTCAAAGATAATTATTATGTTAAAATTTCTAACCGCATTGGCCAAGTTTCTCCTAACATCTTCAGGTATCAATTCAAGAACCGGAGGAAGAACAAAGCTTATGTTCATCTCTAGTTGACCTCTGAGCCTTGTCTGCTTTCCTCTTCGGTCTGGATACAATGCTCCTTTGACTTCCAAACTAAAATCAGATGGTTCCATTACTCTGTCAAGCCCTTGAAGTTTCCATCTCATCTAAAAAACCATCATTCAAAAATGTAGACTATGTTACAAAATGTATATCCGTAATTAAATCAATCTAATATTAAAAATCAACATTCCTTAGAAAGCAGAAGAAATCACAAATATTAAAAATTTTAAACGCGGAAATATATGTTTTGTTCCAACTCCTAATTACAAGTTTGAAACTAAAGAAATAAATAAGAGACATTGTTTGTTTATTACCATGTTGAGCTCAAGAACTTTGGTTATATCTAAAGGTACGTCTGGAGGATAATCTTGACCGTTTGATTTGCATCTTAATCTCATATCTACCACAGGCCACACAGTAAGGAAGAGGAAATTTATTGGTAACATCTGAATCCTCCATTCTTCCTACACATTCGATCAATCGACATTATATAACCCAATGACATTAATCCTCTATAAACAAAACTATGCCAAAAGAAAATGACCAAAACAAAAAGGGGCATTCCGAGAATTGAACTCGGGACCTCTCGCACCCTAAGCGAGAATCATACCACTAGACCAAATGCCCATTTATGAAATCATTTCTTCCTTTATTGCATTATTTACATTAACTAAGTCAAACTAGGACACAATACCTCATTGAGCCTATCACTTCTGGGTTTATCTGGAAACATTGCTTCGAATACTCTCGATTTATTCTCCAAATATTCATCGAACAAGGCCTGAAAATTCCACTAAATTCCCAATAAAAAAAAAACATAGATATACACACGATTTTACATTGATGCTTTAATGCTTCCTATATAGAGAAAGAGAAAGAGACCTGAGGAGACTCATGGAGAGGAATATCTGTTGAGAGTCTTGATGAATACGTGGCTGGTTTTACGGATGACAGCTGGCACTTTACTCTCGACCGTAAAAATGGTCTCAGCTCCGTCTTCACCGGTCGTTGGTAACTTCCGAACATCCCAGGCGACAAAACCGCAGAGCTTGCCGCCATTTCTCCCATTTTTATCTCTGTCTCCAAGATCAGATCATCGATCTCTTCCACATCTCACTTTCTCGTAAGATTCTTACTTCATCAAAGACTTTGTGGGAAATTTTTAGAAGAAAAAAACAGAGAGCTATAAAGTTGTTATGGTTCGAGATTTGGAAGATGATAAGGTATATCAGAATTTTGTGCTTTTATGTCCACGTGGCATGTTACTAGCTTATCCACGTAATCAAGATTTGGAATCTGTAGGGCCCGCTCTATGCTTTACTCCTTCACCCTCGCAATTGGTGGATGAGAATGACACGAAAGCTGAAAGAAACTTGAAAAACAGACCCTGACAAAAACTGTGTTTTGTAGTTTGTGACTCTAGAAATATTAAAAATAACTGTTCATTTTTTTACTAGCAAGACGCGTCACTAATGTTTGTAACTAGTCTTGAGAAGGATCATATTAAAAATCGATGCAATTTCAAATCAAACTCTTCGGGCCGGTCCGTGGCACAAGCCAAGACATAGGACTCAACAAAATTTTGGAAACTTGTTCGCTAAATAGTATTTAATGTTTTTGTTTAGTTCATGACTGAGATTTTGATTTAATTTTTGTTTGGTTTTGATGTTTTATGTTGTTTTTAGAGTAAAACCTCAGTTATTTGTTTCGTTTGAAGTTGAAAGAAGTTGATATTATGTCGCAAACAAAAATCTTATCTTGCTTAGGGCCTTCTTTAACATTGTACCGATCCTGAAACTCTTCCAGTGATCAAGTTATTTTATTTAAGCTTATGATAATAACATCACTTTTTAAAGAATAAACAACATGCATGTAAGCATGTTCAAACCTAGTTCCATCCTATCATCTCTTTGAGCTATGATGCTGTGGGCTCTCTTAAACCATTTCATTGTTAAACTCTGTCCAGTTTAGTATTTAATGTGACATTTGCAATAAGGTTTGATGCTGGAGAAAGCTTCCAACACTTTTTATTATTTGAACATAAACAAAAAACAGTGAACTAGAGTCCACCGTGGAATTACATAGGGAAGATTAGTCTCGTTTTTGTTATAAGATAATCTTAGAAAGTTAAAATGGGAAAAGAAAGGCAAACAAGGGAATTCCATCTCATCATTATGCCTTTGCTTTATTTAACAAAGCTCTTTTTCTTTCTCGAATGCCTCTACATAATTAATAGGATAAACAAAAGAGAAGTAAAGACCCCAAAACAAAAATGGGAGTTTCATCTCCTGATTTTCGAGCTCCTCCTCCCTCCCCTGTGGCATCCAACCGCCGGGCCTCCTTCACGGCAAACGAAGACGTCCTCTCGGAGTTCTTAGATAAATGTGGTCGTGTTCCAAATCTTGTATTGCCCGATAAAGTCTTCCCCAAGCACACGTTCCTTGTGAACCCACCCACCTTCGATTTTCACCAGCTGACCTCCCTCTCCCCCTTGCTAGATGCTATCGCCAATATTGGTTGTTTTCAGCTCGTCAACCATGGCGTTTCCGACGCTATGGTGAAAGCCGCCATGCAGAAAAGCATTTTCAACGATCATGAGACTGAGTTGGTTTTGTATAAAGATATAGCTGATAATCATCATTCAGATTTGAGGTAAAATTGATGTTTTGTATTCCCCTTTGTAATACTCTTTTAATAAAATGTTTTGTCATAATTCAAATGCAGGAAGTTGATGGGTGAGGCAGAGAGGATAGGGAAGACAATGAGAAAAAAGCTAGGAGGGAGAAGAAGCCAAGAGGAAGAGGAAGAAGGGGTAAGGATTTGCTATGTAAAGAAGCATTATACCAAAAAAGAATCAAAGGAAGAAGCGATAAGGATGTTGATAAGAGGTTATGACGAAAGACATTCTCTGTGTCTCAACTTCTGTCATGCAGAGTTCCACGTCTACTCCAAGAGAGGTTGGGTTTCCTTCTCCCCACGTCCTGATGCAGTGGTCGTTACTGTTGGAGATGAAGGCTGGAGTGGCAGATTCAAGGCTGTTGTTGGGAGGCCTCTTCTCTACAAATCAGATCTTCATGATCAAGATTTCATTTCTATCTCCTTTCTCTACACTCTCCACAACAACACCAGCAGAGGAATTGCCCAAAAAAAGAAGAATAAGACCATTTCTCTCTCCCAACAGCTCCTCTTTGCTCTCTTTTTCACACTCCTCTTCCCTTACTTGCTTCATTGATCATTTCATACTTTGTTGCTTTTTTTTCTTTTTTCTTTTTTCTTTGGACACTAAAAAGAACAAGTGCATCTATGCCAATCATGGTTTCGCCTTTAACCCAGCAATGCATGACCCACTCATTCAATTTTAAAGCCCACTAGATCCAAATAATGTTATTGGACCTTTCCGCTCTGTTTATTATTCATTCCTTATTAGTTTTCTGCCCAGTCCACCTGACTTAATGGGTTGTTAAAACAAGAAAAGTTATGCAGATTTTGCATAACAAGAGATTTTGCATAACAAGAGATTTAGACCCGGAATAATAGTCATAATTTGGCACGGCAATTCATACCCAAACATATTCATTAAGTCCAAATCATATATCAACTATGGTAATTGGTTATACCGGAAAGTCGGCCATTGTATAAAACCATTTGTGCTGTCATATTATTTGATATTATCCTAAACACACGGATATATATACTATGAACAATCGTGACAAACCAGAACAATTTTTGTTTGTAAAAGTGGGGTGGTACAGTCCAGATCTAATCATGCGGTGGCGGGCTAACCAGTCCGGTCATGACGACGGCTCTGGTGGCTCCAGCATGGCTAGATTTTTTTTCAGATTTGGATTAATTCAGTTTTGCTCCTCTGTTGATTATCACAAAAGAATCCAAACAACTCAATTTACTGAGAATCTCACACTTATGATGAATCATGGATATAAAATTTGAAAAATTATTTTGATTACTCCATGAGAAAAATATATCTCTTTTAATCAGAGATGAAAACACATATAATTACTCTTTTTCCTTTCTCCCAACTTATTTAAAAAAAACTCAAAAGAGTATGATATAGAAAATTTAACATAAAATTTAATCAAAAAAAAATAGACAAAAAATTATAAACTACCTGACGACGGAGATTAAGAGGCGTGATCAATATCAACGAAGACCTAAAGAAGTTTTCATAAAATTTGATAAAGTTATTGTTTAACGTATATATATTTGTGTATTAACGATAATAACAAAAAAGTTTGATAGGTCTCAACTGGTTGCAAGAATAAGTAAAATTAGAAGAGGTTGTCGTTTCGAGATTAGCATATTACATCATTTTTTTCATTGTTAATTTATGTGGATTTGCCACATCATCAAAAGTTAATGATAAACGGATGCCACGCATTTTTAGTTAATTCATGTATAAATTTAACACATCATCTAGTTTCATGAAATAGTCGATTTTCTGGATTATATCTAAAGACTAAAGATATTGAATCGACCAAATTTATATATGAACTGTAAAAAATTATCAATTCATACAAAAAAGGATACTGTACATTTTGAATCTTGAACTAAAGAAAAGAATGAACCGCGGAAATATGTTTTATTTCAGATTCGATGAACAAAGGAAACAGAGAAAAACATAACAGGCTCCAACTTTATATTATCAGTCTTTTAAGTGATGACTATTATTCCGGGTCCTAATTTAGTTATATTTTCTCTCACATAGGCATAGGTTTGGACGAACCCTCTGTCACATTAGCTTTCTTGAACCTAACCAAGAATGGCTGCCCGCCGCCGACTACTATATTCAGACGCCGAACGCCATTGTTATCCTCATATGTGACAACGTCTTGGCACTCCTCCAAGAAACTGGAAGCTTTTTTATTACAAGACGCAATCTTATAATGACAAGAAGTAAATTTCCTGATCTGGAAGACACTTTTTTCCTTATCTAGTCCGAATCCTTCTGGCTTTGGACCAGCAATCACGCTGAACAACTCATCGACCCACCAGTAGGTTGAAGTGCCACAGGTTGTGTATGGCATGTCCAGCTTGATGTTGAGGTCCTGTAACTGGGGAACGAACTCAACTTTAGAATTCCAGTTTGAAAATTTTATGGGAATGCCCATGTCGTCCGGAGATGGTGCCTGCCCGATGTGGAGAGGACATGGCGTGTAACCGCGGCTGGAGAGAGCCAATCCGCCCTCGAAGCTAGGGATAACGTAGTAACTGCCATTAGTTATGATGTCTCCATCGATGTCAAGAACGGGCTTTGGGTTCTTTGCGGTCGTGGCGGTCAAAACTGATGAGGTTAAGACAACAAGGAAGTAAAGCACAGGATTCATGCTTTTGGTTTATTTTTTTTGTAGTTATGTATTTGATTTTAGTGTTACTCTGGATGAAGAAAATGTGAGTTCATCTAATCAGTATTTCATATTTATACACTGATATGTATATATATGCATAGTCCAATAAATTTGGAGACTTTATTTCAATAATAAAATTTGAAATTAAAAAAAAAAAGATTTTAAATTCTAAATTTTTTAATTTTAAATTTAATTGATCTAAAATTTTTGTGCCTAAGCATTTGCTCCGGGTTGCCTCGTAACCGCCTCTTATATGCACATATAGCTAGGTATAGTATACGCTTAGGTTTTAAATATTTTTACTTTACAATTAAGCTGTTGAAAGTTTGGTTCAGATCTTGAGACGATCACTATCCTTTTAAATATTTTTGTATACTCCACGATCCACACACGTTTCTTTAAATGTTTATTTATTTGAGGGCCGGAGGATCAGGAGGAAGAAACAGTTTTATTTATAAACCGAAGTTTTTTTTCACTGTTATTCTTCTGATAAATTTGTTGTCGATTTAAACGTTTTGAAAAAAGAAGAAAGGAGCAATCCAAATACAGCTTACTTCTATTATATTTTTTTGGGTACAATCTCGTTTTGGTCCCAATTTGAACACTCCGGTCGCAATTTTGGTTAATTATAAGTGTTAATAGTTTGATCATAGTCTACACATGGTGTGCTTATGAAATATGAGTTTACTTGCTAGTAACTACTAACTACTATGTAATTTCTTTCTTTTTTTTAGTGAAATATCTTTCGATTGTTGTGTTCTGACAAATTCTTCTTTTATTATAGAAAATGGATAACACCAAGGTAAGTTTTTAGACAGGTAGATACCAAAGCATGTGCTATAGCACAGATGTCACTTTTAGCATCGTGATTTGATGGATTCTCACTGTCTGATTCGAATGACGAAATTGTTTACTATGATATTTTAAGTTCCATTTTCTCTTTCATCGACTCGAACTTAAAAGTACGATCCAAAACGTTTTGTAGGCTGAAAAACGAAAAAGTGAGGACGTGAAAACATTTTGTGGAGACAACATGAAGTATCGAGTTATATGCAGACACGTGATCTTCTTCCCACATTTCAAGATATCGCAAAAGTGAGTTTAATATAACTCATATCTTTTCCATACCATCTCTAAGAGTCATCAAACCGAAATGGTAAAACAATCAATGGATACATCAAATGCATCGACACATAACATCAACACACTCAACCATATGGATCTTGGTTCTAAAGCACTTTGGGCATACAAACATTCTTCTTTCCACTGACCAGAGAGAGAAATTTTCCACACAACTATAAGCTTCCCACCATGGTTAACCATTGTTAGGACATCCCCAAACCTAATTACCAACTCCCTTGGACGGTGCTTATACAATTCTTCCAAACCCTTAATCAATTTCCATGCTCTACACCGAGTCATACGTACCATATTAGTAACCTGAAGGAAGTGTAACAGTATATTACATTCTCTATCACACACCAAATCGTTACGTATTGGAAAATTGATTCCTCTTTTGCAACTTTCAAGTACCTTCTTTTGGATCGATCGTACATATAGTCTTTTTGCTTGGATACTACATAAAGCTTTCCTACCACCACATTTCATTTATTTATATATTCGTATAAATCATCATTAGGAAGGTGCAAAGCTCTCCAAGAACGAGTCTTTAGGTCGAATACCTTAGGCTGTTTAGCTTATCAATTTAAGTCATAAGACTTGTCAAAAATCCCTTCACTATGAAATGGAGACTTGTTAACTAAATAGTATTTAATGTTTTTGTTTAGTTCATAACTGAGATTTTGACTTAATTTTTTGTCTGGTTTTGATGTTTTACGTTTATGTTTCTTTTGAAGTTGCAAGAAGTTGATATTATGTCAGAAACAAAAATTAATCATTCTTATAGGGCTTAAGTTGGACCGACTCTGAAACTCTTCCAATGATAATAACATCACTTTTTAAAGAACAAACAACATGCATGCATGTTCAAACCTAGTTCCCTCCTATCATTTTTTTGAACTATGTTGCTGTGAGCTCTCTTAAACCATTTCAATGTTGAACTCTGCCCAGTTTAGTATTTAAGGTGACATTTGCAATAGGGTTTGATGCTGGAGAAAACTTCCAACTCTTTTTATTATTGAACAGAAAAAAAAAAAAAACAGTGAACTAGAGTCCACCGTGGAATTACATAGAGAAGATTAGTCTCGTTTTTACAAGGCAACCTTAAACTGTAACTAGAGAGAGTCGGTTTTAGAGAAGGACAAGATCTGGACTTCAAGTCGGAGGATATCTTTGACAAGGAAACCTTTGGATGCATCTTTGAGATCTGCGAGTGGCATAAACTTTTCGAAGCCCCATCCATTCTCTGTTGCAGTACTGGGCCATCCATCAACTAATCAAAATTTTTTATCATTAGGTCTAACTTAGTAGTAGTAGCTAGAGGATGACTCAAACGGAGACACTAACCTTGTTTCTCCACATGGCTGGGTCGGATCTGATTAATAACTCGTATCTTGGCTTGCACGTAACCATTTTCATTTGACGCACTTAACAAAAAGAGTGACAACGAATTACCCTTTGCAGATCCAACTCCATTTGGATACACTTTCAATACCCTACAACATGCAGTACATAAACACATCTTTTATATATTGTAACACAGGTTTTGTTTGAACAATTTTTTATATAAATATATGCACATAGATACTATACAGAGACAGAGTGAGTAAGTGAGTGAGTGAGTGAGAGAGAGTCACCAGTTTCTTCCTCCGGAAGCAAAGGAATCAGAAGTGTAAGAGTCCATATTGAGTGTAGAGAAATGGGTGAGTCTCCAATCGAAAATAGGGTCATGAACGTTTGTTTCGAAAGAGGCAACTTCCCAATTTTCAAAGGGTTTATAAACGAAGATGTCAACTCCAAACACACTTTGTCCGCCGTTGAAAATGAATCCATATGCCGGATTTTGGTAATACGCAATCTCAAGAAAGTTTGGTTGTCCCCACTCTTGTTGAAACAAATGAAATCGCCTTGCCTCAGTCTCTGCAAACCGATCAAACTTAATCAAGAAACCACAAAAAGAGTTAAACAACTATATATATATATATATATATATTAGTTAGTAACCTTGGAGTATATGGTACTTGTCTATAGTGCTTTTATAGGTCATGAATGTGATCTCTGCATACACTTCTTCATTTTTGGCAATGAAGGTTGAGTTATCAATTTTTACGTAAAGCGAAACGTAGCCACCCGAGCCCACTGGCTTGTTCGCGTTCGGGTAGATAAGAAACGTCCTTATAATAACATGGGTTAAAAAATATACAAATTAGAATCTTGCTGAGATGATTCAACACTATATATATAACATTGAACATAAATATGGGATCCCGAACTCATCATTTCCTAATCCAACGTGTACTTGTACGTACCAGTTGTATCCACCGACGGAGAAAGGACGTGACTCGTACTTGTCACCGTTGGCTTGGACCATTTTCGCAATACTGGCAAAAGACTGGAACTTCACGCAGTAAGAATTTGGAGGACGAGTTCTTGTCTCTTGCCTTACTGGGATCGAGAGCTTCTGGTGCTTCTGAGCAGGAACAGAGACAGAGCGATGTCTCATGGAGAGACACGGAATCTCTGAGTTCTCCATGACGTCCAACAATTCTTCTTCTACTACTGCTTCTGTCTCCGTTAGGTTTTGAAGATTGTAGTAAGGTTTTGCAAATCTTGCGACTTCCACAACGAGTACGAAACAAAAGAAGCAGTACACAAAGATGGATCCATAATTTTTGTTTTTCTTTTCTTCTGTTAACATTTTTCTGTTTTAATTTTAGTATGTCTTCAACTTTTTCTGCTTTCTGTATTTATAGACATTCACATAAATGATTTTACTGACCCGTTGATGTGGCACGAGATACACGTTTTCATGTGGTGTTGTAGTGTAAATAAACTTTTTTAAGAAAGTTAATTTGTTTATTATAGCACCCCCATGCATGTACGGTGTAATTTTTTATTTTTCATAATTTTTTGTTTGATAAAAGCAGTCATGTCTCATGTGGTGATGTTTTACATATCTAGATCCGAATAATTCGGGATACTGTTCTTGGGATTTTTTTTTGAAAATACCTTATTTTTGTTTTATAATTTGAAATTTTTTTTTTTCTTTTCTTGTTTTCCTTTTCTTTCAAAACCTAGACGTCGATTATATGTGATATGTCCATTTTCTTGATTTGAATAAAGGTTATATTTTTAATAAATCAAAATAAATAAATTCGAAATAATAATGATTATTATTATTATAATTTTTAAACTTCAGATAAATATTTTTTAGTAATTTTATATTTTAGAAACTACCAATATATCAGAATATAAATATTATAAAATATATTTTCAATGTTTCTATGTTTTTTTTTACAAAAAGAAATTGTCTCCAATTAATGGCCTTTAATCGGTTTGTTCCTTATGCAATCTCAAAGAGATTTTAAGAATAAAGTTTTTAGCTATATTAATTTTTAATAACTAGTTCAATTTTCAGAAAAAAAATGACATCTCTATAATTAAAATTTTGAAATTATTAGCATAAAATCATTTCAGAAAGAGATGATTTGATCTCCTCAAGAACAGTTTATTTAATTTCTTAAAATTTATATTTTCTTTATAAATTAGTATAAAAATTTTATTTTCAAATTTTGATACATAATTTAGACGTTTTCCCAAAATGTCACATATTTCTTTTTGGTCAAACGCCAAATTTGTTAATAATATGAAAATAGTATAAGTATACGAATACAAAAATGAGGTAATTAAGAAAATAAAAAAGTATTTCTGGTCAAGTCGTTAATGATTTAATTCATAATTTATCTATTGAATTCGACTCCATAGTTGCGTTACCTGCATGTTAAAAACTAGGTTATAGATCAGGGTTTGTTAACCGAAATGATGTTATTGAAAAAAAGAAAAAAGAGAATTTATTGACATTCGAAGTTTGAGCACGTTTGTTCTAATAGGCTAATACAAAAATATTAGTGCCCTGATTAATAAACTATCTACTTGATGATAAAATAGACCAATAATCTATTTAATGCTGCTAAGTAACCGTAATGAGAATCTATTTAATGCGCTAAGTAACCGAAACGAGAATCCATTTAATGCTGCTACCGTATGAAAAAGTAAGAAATTAAACCGAATAAAATAAAATATTACCCACGAGTGCGTCGTGGTTTGGCCTGTCAATATTTTATAAATTTGAAGTCGACATGGTATTTTTTCCTCCTTTTGGATAAGATTCCAATACTATCACGTCACTTCAAACTTACACATGAATGACTTTCTTCATTCAACTCTGTTGTTATCTTTCGCAACTCTCGGAAAACTGCTATGGTATGGATTATGGAATGATCCTACTATAACTGCGATATTAATAGTGTTTTCTAGGACGTTATTATATCTGTATGATAGCATTATTCGTGAGCTATAAATACTGTTTTTTTTCTTGTAGTGCACGTCTGACGTTTCTCATGTCACACACAGTTTTGTATCACTTACACGGATACACCTTACAGTTGTGGTGTCACACGCACATAACGTACCTTCTTTCAAACCCTTGATTAAAACATATTGTGGAGATTGGTTATATTTATTGTGAGATATTTGTTTAAGAAAAAGGAAAGAGCTCTATTGATATTTTTTCAAAGTAACATAAGGATTAGAAACAGTTGGAATATAAGAATAAGATATACAAAGCCTTCAAACTCAAAAAGAATTAAAATCTAGAAAATAGTTCTAAATCTAAAAAACACAAGTGAAAAGCAAGACGTGATGATTCTTGAGCAAATAATTAATTAAACTAAAAAATATTTAAGTAAAAAGAATTAAGTTCCGATCTAAAACATCATCTGTGAAGTTACTTTGTTGAAACAATTGACAAGACATTGACAAGAGCATTGTACACAACATGTTAATACTATTTTTTACTAATCATCAAATCAAAACGGCTCCAACAATGATACGACTTGGAGACCGTAAGCAGCCACTCCAATTTACCCTAAATCAGTAAATCTTATCTCTAAGTACTATTATTTGTAACGCAGTCTCTAAGTAACAGGTATGTAGGCTTTAGGGGAAAACAGCCAAAATCAATATAAACTATTGGGAGAATGCCTTTCCCTACCTAACTTATGTCATCTTGTTTATTAATATGAACCATCTAAAATTTAAATTTTAAACTTAAATCATATAAATTTTAGCCGATTTCAACATTTACCTGAATCATGTTACTTAATCAACCTAGACTATTTGTAAATTATCTTCTTTTACCCAACTTTATTATATTTTATTTAAATTTTAATATTTTCAAATTTTATTTCTGTTTACCATTTTGACAAAAATATTTATCAATTTCTGTTTTTATTGTATGAAAAAAACAGGTAAGAATAAGATTTTTGATGAATTTATAATCTATATATAATTTATATACATGTCATTGATTTATTATGTTCAGAATAATTATTGATGTAATTTTAAGTGTTAATTTTTTAAGGTTAAAATCTTATGTATTGATTGGTAATATATGCTCTTAGTGGAGGCAGTGTCTTTTTGGATCCTGCATTTTGAGGGTGGTTTTATATTAATAGTTTGGATTTATAAAAAAGTAAAAAAAGATTGAACAAAAAGTAAATAATAAAGAAACAAAATATACTGAGAAATATAATATATATAAAGATTTAAAATATGAAAAAGATGAAAATATTAAAAATAAAATAGAATATAATAAAATTGGATAGAGAAAGTCATTTTTACAAATAATTTTGGTTGATTTTGACCGTTTTCAATGTCATGTGTACACCATAAATCATATGATTTATCACTGTTAAATGGTTAAATAACACTTTTTAGGTAGATACTAAAATTTATATGGTTCAAATTTAAAATTTGAACTTATAGATAGTTTACATTGTTAAATGCAAAAAATCATAGATATGAAAAAAATTGTACAAATAGTTTGAGTTTGATTTTAACTGTTTTTCCGTAGGCTTTAACCGGCTTCTTACCATAACAAAAAATCATGTGGATATGTTAAATCGTAATTTATTAATATTTTGCCGTTTCTCAAATAGTAGTAAAAATTTAGTGACATGATGTGGAACATTTGCGAAAAT
Source organism: Cardamine flexuosa (assembly GCA_963555745.1). NCBI lineage: Eukaryota > Viridiplantae > Streptophyta > Magnoliopsida > Brassicales > Brassicaceae > Cardamine > Cardamine flexuosa. The sequence goes on from OY743215.1 coordinate 24,854,227, forward strand.
TTTATTTTGTCATAGTCTATGGTAACGAATTGCCACAAAATTCAACTTGACACAAAATATATTTTTAGTAATACCAATTATTGTTCGTGGCAATTCATGTTAAAATCTCAAATAGACATGGATATTGACATTTGCCACGAAAAATCTGTAGGGCTTTGTGGTATGTTACTAACTTATCCACGTCATCTAGATTTAGAATATGTAGGCTCTCTATACTCTACTCTTCACCGTCGCATTGGTGGATGAGAAATTGAGTATGACACAAAAGCTGAAAGAAATTTGAAAAATAGACATTGACAAAAACTGTTTCTGATGCACAATTTTAAATTCTTGCAATTTCAAAGCAAACTCTTCCAAGGATCTAAAAATTCGAGAACAGATCAAATTTGGTTCTTAAGAACTTGTGAATTTGGTGGCGGCTCTGGTTCCTTCGGAGACGGTGTGGTTAGCCAATTTTCCAGGCAAAAAGAGACACACCGCAGTTTGAATTTTACAGGAAGTGATCGTGGGCTTCTTATTGTAGCGAGCCAGACGTGATGATTCCTGAGCAAGTTTCTCTAAGATGTGGTTGATGAAACTGTAAAATGTTTATGATCTCCATTGCTTTTACCAGAGATTCCAATATCATGATGAACCTGTTTCAATACTTTGAAAATGTAGATCTTATAAGTCTTCTTCGTAAATCAATTTTGAGTTTAACTGGATTTGGGTCTTAATTGGGGTTAAATCGATTTGGGTAATTGGATGTAAAGCGGATTTTGGGTCGGGATGATTGCAATTTATATGTTGATTGGATTCTCGGGTGCAACTGGGCAGAAAAAAAATAGTATGTGGGTTAAGTGAAAAACAAAATTTGAGTTTTGAATAAAATTTAACATTCATTTCAAAAAAAAAAAAAGTGAAGCAATCTAAATTCTAATTGGGGGAACTTAAGAGTCTGACAGTCTAGGGGATCCACGGAGAAACAACAGGCATTATAGAGGGGTCTCGTCTCAAAACAATTTCAAAGCAACATGAAGTCATGAACAAACTCTACGATGAGTTGACATAACTGACCATACCATCTCTAAGAGTAATCAAACAGAAACAGTAAAAAAATCATTGGATACAAATGTATCTTGAGGAACTGTAAACTTAACATCAACACACTCAACCATACTCCAAACTTCACTTCCATTGCCTCTTGTTTCCAAAGCAATTTGACCATACAAATATTTATTTTTCAGTTGACCATGGAGAGAGATTTTCCACACAACTAAAAGCTTCTCACCATGGTTAACCATTGTTAGCACATCCCCAGTTATCAACCCCCTTCGACGGTGCTTATACAATTCTTCCAAACCCTCAATCAATTTCCATTCTCGACACCCCGAGTCATACCACATTAGTAACCCGAAGGAAGTGTAACAGTATATTACATTCTCTATCACACACCAAACTGCTAGATATTGGAAAATAGATTCCTCTCTTGCAACTTTCCATGTACCTTTGTTTGAATCGTACATATAGTCTTTTTGCTTTGACACTAGATAAAGCTTTCCTTCCACCACATTGCATTTATTATATCCGTATAAATTATTATCAGGAAGCTGCAAAGCTGTCCAAGAGCTAGTCCTTAGGTCGAATACCTCAAAATAACTGGAAGACATGTTAGTCACGCTATCTCCCTAGACGTATATTGTCTCATCAAGGAAAACCATAGACACATTCCTCCGGGCCACAGGGATGTTAGGCGCTCTACTCCAAGTATGACTTGGACAATCAAGAATCCAAAGATAGGAAAAAGAAGACATGGTGAAGGGTCCACTGATTACGTAGATTTTGGAACCAACCACTACGGCAGAACTATGTGGTATGGGAGAAAAGGGGAAGAAAGTATCGGACCCAACTAATTTCCACTTGAATCTATACTATTATTATAACAAAAGTTTGCTCGCACCACAATCAACACACATAAATGATATCATTTTTGAGTTAATAAAATATAGTGTTAACAATACTTTTTAACCCTAAACTTAGCCAACCCATATAGCTTAAATCTATCATTTTATTCGGCCTAACCTAGAGTTATTAAATCAATAATTTAAATATCTCATTTAATAGAGGTCCATACTTCTAAAGCTCAATTATCAGGTTTGGTGGTTCGTAACTTAACCTAATTTTTCTGATCCTCATCTTATAAATATGAGGTTCAAAGTCGCTAATCGTCTTAGTTCGTATTTTTAGGATTTTGTATTTCAAAAGTATTGCTAATGATATTTTCCTGTTATTTATGATTCTGATTAATCGTTTAGTTCTCATAATCTTCTTGAATGTTTTATTTTTTAGTGTTTAATGATTGCTATATTTATATGATCTCTTATTTTCGTTGATGATTCTAATTATTTAGTGTTTTCTTGGTTTTAGATATATGGCTTTCCTAAGGTATTTGTTTGGATGTCTTCTGGTTTACTGTGTCGTTTTGTGACTAACAATTGCTGCTATAGAGATTCTCTGATTTTCTCGAAACAGGTATATTTGTTCTTCGTATTCAGTATAATTATTGCAAATCTAACATAGTTTTATATGTTTTCTAATGTCTCAAGTCTTTATATTCAATTGCTACTTCCTTTTTTTCGTTAACATAGATATAAATCCATGCATGATTGATTTTTTTTATAAACAGCTATTCTATTCTGTTAAAGTTGTAGTGGTGCGGCAAAAAATAGAATAACCTACAAAATTTTCATTTTCTTTAAAAGATTAAGTACATAATATTTTTCTGATGAGACAAATTGTTATACATATTTGTTCTTTTCCTCATACTATTATTTTCATATTTTTAATAGAACTTCTTATAAATAATACCTGCTTACTCCTCATTTTGGGAGGAAAAAGGAGGAGTAGGGATCCTCGGACATATATGAAATGGAATAAAGTCCGTTAGGGCAGGTTCTTTATATGGTGTGAGACCAACCTCGAGGGTATCCCCGTAGTTTGTAATCAAAAGATTCTCAAATGTTTCCGGTTCGTTCAGTCGGCAATTGGTACGATAAAATTGTTTTACCAATTAAGATGTAACCACGTGGCACGTCTAACCCAAATCGTAGTGGTCGCCATGTAAACAGCAGGATAAGAGGGCCCCACATAATTAACAAAAAGGGTCCACAATAATCATTCAAAACGCAACGTTTGGTTAATCTTCATCTCCTTCCTCCTCCGCATATAAATTCCTCTTTCGTCATTTCGATCAGATCCAACAACAACAAAAGTCAGAAAGAAAAACACAGAGAAGCTTTCAATACGATGCCGTACTACACAAGGGACGAGGATGAGGTCGACGATTTCGATGAGTTCGATCCAACGCCGTACAGTGGTGGATACGATATCACCGTGATCTACGGCCGTCCAATTCCACCTTCCGATGACACTTGTTACCCTCTCTCGTCAGCCGCCGATGATGATTTTGAATACGAGACACCTGAGTTTTCTCAGATCCATGAGCCTTCTGCTTACGGAGACGAAGCTCTTAACACTGAGTACAGTAGCTATTCTCGACCTAAGCCACGACCAGCATTTCGACCCGATTCAGGTGGTGGCGGTCATGTACAAGGCGAAAGACCGAATCCTGGTTATGGATCTGAATCCGGTTATGGTAGAAAACCGGAATCTGAGTATGGATCCGGTTATGGTGGTCAGACGGAGGTGGAATATGGTCGGAGACCTGAACAGAGTTATGGTGGTAGAACGGAGACTGAATCGGAGTATGGATCTGGTGGAAGAACTGAGGTTGAGTATGGTAGGAGACCTGAATCGGGACTTGGATCCGGTTATGGTGGTAGATCGGAAACTGAGACCGGTTATGGATCCGGTTATGAAAAGAAACCGAGTTTTGGTGAAGAAGGGAGGAGTGAGTATGAACGTAAACCTAGCTATGGAAGATCTGAGGAACAAGAAGAAGGTTATAGAAAGCCTAGCTATGGAAGATCTGAGGAACAAGAAGAAGGAAGTTACAGGAAGCCTAGCTATGGAAGATCTGAGGAACAAGAAGAAGGAAGTTACAGGAAACCTAGCTATGGAAGATCTGAGGAACAAGAGGAAGGTTATAGGAAACCTAGCTATGGAAGATCTGAGGAACAAGAGGAAGGTTATAGGAAACCTAGCTATGGAAGATCTGAGGAACAAGAGGAAGGATACAGGAACCCTAGCTATGGAAGATCAGAGGAGCAGGTGGAGAGTTACATAAAGCCTAGCTATGGAAGATCTGAGGATCAGGAGGAAGGAAGTTACAGGAAACCTAGCTATGGAAGGTCTGAGGAACAGGAAGAAGGAAGTTACAGGAAGCCTAGCTATGGTCGTCGCAATGATGATGATGATGATGATGACAATGAGCAGCGTAGGAACCGTTCTGGTGATGATGAGGAAGGGAGCTATGGCCGCAAGAAATATGTAAGTTCAAAGATAGTTTAACATTTTTCGATAATGTGCATCTTAGATTACGTGGAAAACAAGTTTGATTGGTTGCTTTGTTGATCATAGTGTAGTGTTATCTCTATATTTGAACTAAAGTTTATAGCTTTAGTGATGATTAATGTTCATTTCAAGATCTAGCTATCTATGATGAAGAACCCTGTTTAAAAGTCTCTGTTTTGGATACATGTACACAATCATCTATCTGTTGCACAATCTGAAATGGATTTACTTGAATTAAAAGCTAGTTCTAGGATCCCATTTGAATGGGAAATTGTATGGAATGTTACAGAGGATGTAATATTTGTTTAATCCTAATCATGTGTATACAATTTGCAGGGTGGAAATGACTCGGAGGAGGATGAAGAGAAGAAGGAGCACCGTCACAAGCATCACCACCAGAGGCGTCGTGATGAAGACGATGATTAAACTCTCTATCAGTGGTAAGAGAGTGTAATGAGAAAGTGTTTTACTTGGCTTCTAATATATCTATTTAATAAAGAGCTAAGTCACATTTCTTTTCTACATAATATCTTTCAACGTTGGTGTTGTGTTTGTTTGAATCTCTATCGTTACTGCAGTCTGAGTTTGTGTTTGTACTGGTTCATAATAAGACCTAGAAGTGGTAATGGGTCACCATGTAAACTGTTGCTACTCTGTTTTGTTTTCTATGAAATGTTTTTGTGTTATATAGAGTACTTTTATCTCCTTTTATAGTTACTAGGTATCAACCTCTCACGTTCTGGTGCGGATAATAAAAGTCTTTTTAATAATCTTTTTAATATTTCATTTTTAGTTATTTTAAAAACATTTAATTTTTTGATATAATTTCATATTAACTTACAATTTTTCAGTTTAACAAAAAAGAGATTACGAGTAAACAGTCTTATAAAATGTATTATTTAGTTTAAATATATGTTATACAATTAACTTCACATATATAAATATTGTTTTAGTAAGCAATAAAATTATCATTGATTATCTTTATTCTATTTTTTTTAAGTCGTCTTAATAATGGATTTTCATCTGATATATCATTCAGATTCTGATCTTTCAAATCTATTTTTACTTTAGATACAAAATCATTATTGGTTATTTTCTTTCTATTTATTTGAGCTCATCTTAACAATAAATTTTCGTCTGATGTATCATCGAGGTTCTCAACTTCCAAATACATTTCTACTTTAAATGTGATAACTTGTTTTTTGATTTGTCTTTCTTTTGCATTTTTCCCTTGGACTCTAGTATTTGTAGTAATTCATCATAATTTCTCTTTTTTGGGTTTCTTTACATTATGTTTTTTCTAGGAGATGAGATAGCTTTTTTCTTTTGAGTCATTTGGCTATTTGATTACTTTTCTTCAAAAATAAGTGTTTGTGAAGAATTCGTGGGACACTCCATTCTATATACAAGAGTTTTTTTTGTCTTTGAATTCCACATGGTTCATGCATCATATGTTGTTCAAGTAATTCATAGCTTTCTAGATCAATTTGTCTATCTAGTAATTTAGCTAAAATAAATTTATCAATGTCTTAGAAAAAGCAATATCACATCCAGCTTTTAGCAATATATGTGCATGAAGAAATCCACGTTTTTTAAACTCTATAATGTATACAATTGCGTAAATTAAAATATTTAATATAGTTATAAATATTTATTATAATAAATTGTATAACTATGTACTATATGTGATAGAATTTTTAAAATTGAGACTTGGAAAATAAATAAAATATGTAAAAAATAAAACAAACCTGTGGAACCATAACATTTAGAACAGAGTCCAGTAAAATCAAACACTAAAAAGTGACTGTAAACAACATATATTGAGAGAAAGACAAATAGCTATACTTATAAAATGGAATAACAAATTGTTTAATTGATGACAAAATACTCTGGGGCAATAATGATTCACACACAAATAATGAAATGAATATCAACTAAGTTTAAAAGTCAGATTTATTGTCAAGGATAATTTTTTTGTTTTCGACAGAAATGAAATCATTTGTAAGAAGTGTAAGTTTAAATGAAAATTATAGGATGTAAATAGGAAAAAATGGAACAATTATATTTTTCATAATTAAATTTTGGATACAATAAATATATAATAAATTTCTTGATTCAATGAATCTTTTATTTAGAGGAAATAACACCATAGGATTAAAAGAAACAAATTTTAAACATTCGATTAAAAGAGATGACATCAACAAACTATTTTATAATAAATTGTATAACTATATACTATACGTGATAAGAATTTTTAAAACTGAGACTTGAAAAATAAATAAAATATATAAAAAATAATACAAACCTGTGAAACCACAACATTCAGAATTGAATCCAGTAAAATATAATACTAAAAAAGTGACTGCAAACAATATATATTGAGAGAAAGACAGATATACATACTTATAAAATAGAATAACAAATTGTTTAACTGATGACATAATTCTCTGGGACTATAACGGTTCAGACAAATAATGAATTGAATATCAACTCAGTTTAAAATTTAGATTTATTGCCAGAGAAATTTTTTTTTTCCGATAGAAATGAAATCATTTGGAAAAAGTGTTAGAAGGGCTTATTCAATTATGACTTATGTAGAGTTTTAGTAACTATAAGTATTTGAGAACTTTGTTAACTCTCATATACTCTAGAATAGTTATAAATATTTTATTAAAAGTTTTTTTTCCATATTCTCAAAGATTTAAAATATACGGAATGCGTTTTGTTAACTTGTAGATACTTATTTGATATTATCTTATATTTTATTAATGTAAAATAATTATTTTATTCATCTATTCTTCTATGAAAAAACGAAAAGTATATTGATTCTCAAACATTTTTGTTCATATTCTGGAGCCTTAATCACAGTGGTCATTGCCACATTTGTTTGTGTTTGATCAAAGAAAAAAGTTTCACGTTAATTTTGTTTAATTATCTCAAGTTTTCATTGTCTTTTTGTTTAATAGTGCAGCAAAAACACAAAAAGATCTTATAAAATTTACATAGAAAAGGTACAAACTATAAAATTTAATTGTTTGAAAGTGAAGCAAGAACAAATAAAAATTTTACTAAGAACAAAACATTTGAATCAAAAAAACAAATAATGGCCTTACAAAAAAGTTTGGACACAGTATTAAAAAAAAAAACTTTGAAAGTAGTTGAAAATATCATGGTAACTTCTAGTATTTTGAAAGAGTCTTTACATGAATAAACAATATTCAATTCACTTAATCAATAACACTACACTTTAATCTAAATGTAAAGTCATTTAAAATCAGTTTATTTGAATAACACATACTTTGATTAAAATTCTAAAATTTTCAATCCAATAATTCATGACTTTCAATGATTTTAAACAAAGTTTTAAAACTATTAAAACTAATAACACAATACTTTAATAGAGTTTTGGAAACTCTAGATTAAATAAAAATGACGTTTCAAAAACTTTTAACTCTTTAAAAATCATAGAACCAATAAACCCCCCCCCCCCTTAGTTTAAATAAAAATTAAAGGATGCAAATATGATAAAGTGGAACAATTGTATATTTTGGTAATTAAATTTTGGATTCAATGAATGTATAATAAATTTCATGATTCAATGAATCTTTTACTTAAAGTAAATAATAGCCATAAGATTAAAAGAAACAAAATTTTAAAGTAAATAACAGTCATAAAATTAAAGGAAACAATTTTTAACTATTAGATGAAAAAGATGACATCAACAAACTCTAAAAATGGGTTTGCTATTATATATATTAAACAAATCACACCACCAGAATTTAGTATTGAATAATCTATATCAGCATCCATGGAACACATAGAAATCATTGCATTATAAATCTTAATGTTTTTCTGGAATAAAGGATCAAATAATAATTTTTTAAGGACATTAGGCGGTTCTTCAATCTTAGACAATTGTACGCGCCCTTGTTTACAACAAATATAAAATAATGGTTGTTTTGTATTACGATCATTTTCTGTGCTTTCAACAGGCCACACTAAAGCATTACAATTACCATATTTTGTTAATTGTGGTAGTATTACATTATCACAACCATGCTTGTTATAGTTCATGATTGGTTTATAAAAATTAATGAAATCTGCGCATAACTTATCAAAACAGTTCATTTTATTATTTTTGGTTTGTGCATTAGATATAATAAATTAAGAACACGATCTTATAAATATATCAATTTAGATAAATAGGTAAATATTATATATGTGTTTGAAAAGTATCTAATATATAATCTTACGTGCAATCTTATATAGCATTAACAAAGAGAAAAAAAGTGTGATCAATAATAACATGTAATCTAAGATTATGTGCAAGTTTTATTGTTCTAACATGTAAGTACAAAGATATCAATTTGTATAACATAAACAAAACAAAAAAGTAAGAGCAATAATAACATGCAATTTAAGATTACGTGCAAGTTTTACTGTTCTGACATGTGACAAATACATTTACAAATGAAAGAATCGATGAAAAACTTGTAGGGTATTATTGTTAAATTGAGAGAAGAACATATAGACATACTTATAGAATAATAAATTGTTGGTTTGATAACAAAATACTCTGGAGTGATAACAAATCATATATAGATTTTTAAGTATAAGTACTAACTCAGTTAAAATGTCAGTTTTATTGTCAAAGAAAAAAAAAATTCTCTGAATTTTTTTTTTTTTGGAAAGAAATGAAATCATTTGAATAAGTGTTAGCTTTTATAAAAACAAAAGGATGTAAATAAGGATAAAACAGAACAATTGTATTGTTTCATAATAAATTTTCTGACTAAATGAATTTATAAAAAAAATTCTGATTCAGTGAATCTTTTATTTAGAATAATAATAGTCATAGGATTAAAAGAGACAAATACTAATCATTAGATTAAAATGATGATATCAGTAAACTCAAAAAATGGGTTTGCTATTTACGTGCAAGTTCTATGTTTCTGACATATGACATATACATTTACAAATGAAAGAATCGATGAAAAACTTGTAGGATATTATTGTTAAATTGAGAGAAGAACATATAGACATACTTATAGAATAATAAATTGTTGGTTTGATAACAAAATACTCTGGAGTGATAACAAATCACATTCAGATTTTTCAATATAAGTACAAACTCAATTGAATATCAGAATTCTTGTCAAAGAAAAAAAAATTTCAGAGAATTTTTTTTTTGGGAAAGAAATGAAATCATTTGAAGAAGTGTTAGCTTTTATAAAAATAAAAGGATATAAATAAGGATAAAATAGAACAGTTGTATTGTTTCATAACAAATTTTCTGATTAAATGAATTTATAAAAAAAATTCTGATTCAGTGAATCTTTTATTTAGAATAATAATAGTCATAAGATTAAAAGAGACAAATACTAACCATTAGCAGCAAACTCAAAAAATGGGTTTGCTATTTACGTGCAAGTTCTATTGTTCTGACATGTGACATATACATTTACAAATGAAAGAATCGATGAAAAACTTGTAAGGTATTATTGTTAAATTGAGAGAATAACATATAGACGTACTTATAGAATAATAAATTGTTGGTTTGATAACAAAATATTCTGGAGTGATAACAAATCATATACAAATTTTTAAATATAATTACAAACTCAGCTAAAATGTCAGAATTCTTGTCAAAGAAAAAAAAATTTAAGAGAAAATTTTTTTTGAAAAGAAATGAAATCATTTGAAAAAGTGTTAACTTTTATATAAAAAAGGATGTAAATAAGGATAAAATAGAACAATTGTATTATTTCATAATAAATGTTCTGATTAAATGAATTTATAAAAATTAATCTGATTCAGTGAATCTTTTATTTAAAATAAATAATAATAATAAAATTAAAAAAGATAAATACTAACCATTAGATTAAAAGGATGACATCAGCAAACTAAAAAAATGGGTTTGCTATTATAGATGAATCAAGTCGTAAAGAGTCGGCCCAAACTAAATCTGGGTCTAAAGCCAAACAATCTTTTAAGTCCATTTGTAAAAAGAAATGTAAAAATATGTAGATTGTATGGCTTGAATTGCACTCATGCATGATAGCTTAATTATTAACTTAAGCCACTACACCAACATGCAATTACAATAAATGTTGCCCTTAAAACATGATTCAGGTCAGGGCCGGTCCTTAGTCAACGAGGCTTGTTCAGAGCCGGGCAACATTAAAAAAATTATATTACTAAATTATTATTTTCATAGATTTTATTTGTAATATAAAAATAATAATTATAAAATTTTTATTCAGAAAATATAACTATGAAATTATTGCTAAAAATATTTTATAATAGTTAAATTTCCACTAAAAGTGAAAATTTATTATGATTTATACAATATCTATCACTAAAATACTATATTTTAATTTTTTGTGATTTTAAGAAATTATTATTTAAACTTGTAATTGCTAAATATACATAGAAAATTTAATGTAAAGATTAATCATAATTTTTATAACATTAGTCAATAAAAGTATTATATTTTAACTATATTTTATGATTTAAAAATTTATTGTTTAATTTTGTATAAGGCCTTGAAAAATTCCGACTCTGGGCTTGTTGCACCATGATCATGTCGTTTATGGAAATTAGTACATTCCTCCTCGTTGACTTCAAAAATCATTAGGTTTTTTGCTACCTTAAGTATGTGAGCGAGGTCTTTGATGAAATGTTCTAAAACGGTTAAGTATTCTTCCGGAAAAGTTGAACATATCGATTTTGGTACATTTCAAGTAGCAAAATTAGACTTTATTAATTTCACCAAATCAAACAAAACAAAATGAAATACGAATATTAGCAACCCACTTTTGGGTTGCTCTCATTCTTTTTATTCTATGGAATTAAATACTTAACCCTACTGATCGCCGGAGCCAACTTAGGGTCTTATCTCTAAAACATCAAATTCACAAACACGTTAACCATAAAACTTACTTAGCATCATTATTTAGTTAAGAGCCGAGCAAATCCTACGAATTTCTCCATTTACACCAGTCTTCACACCAATATTACTCATCTTAACCATCGACCTCGCAAACTGAAGATTGAAGTTGACTCTAGAAGACATGAACTCTTGCACTATGGACCTAGTGGCCGGAGTAGTCCAAAGAACATTATCGGATTGAAGAATTCCTCTGCCATGGCTTAGATTGTTGAAGTAAGATGTGTCGAAAGTGTTTCCACTTCCGTTGTCAAGATCCACGCGGTTTGATCCGTTACCGTTTTGGGGACAAAGTTGTTGAAGTTGTGGTACGAATGTTTGGTCCATGGTTGGATCTGCCGTGTTTCCGGTCGAGTTGAATATTCTGTTCATGAAAAATCCACATGCAGCTGTTCCGATCGTGTGTCCTCCTATTAATTATCATATTTTATATATTCATTTTGATTAGAATTATATTACAAAACCGAAAAAAGGAAAAAACCAAATCGAAAATCACTAGTTGACGGTTATTAAACTATTTCTGTTTTCTTTCAACCATCGATATTGAATTGACTAAATTATATAGTTGTTAATATTCAAATCCAAATCTAAGTACGAGTGAGAAGATGAACCATGTAGTGGGTGCACAACCCTAATTACTAAAATGAATTTCAAAACACAAAAAGTGAAAAAAATATTTTTATTTATTTATTTATAAATCGTAGAAGTTTCAGATCTTTGACTCATAATCTCTTCCGGATTAGAAACCAGCCTTGGATAAAATATCATATTTAAGACGTAAATCATTTCTCCCAAATGAACTCGAACTCATAATTTTCTTACTAGTGAAAACTGAAAGCCTATTAGCTAGACCAATAAACACTTGGTAAAAATATGTCATATGTGAAATATATGGTAAAAAGCCATTAAACCCAGACTAATAATCCCTTGAGAACTATAGAAATTAGAGTTTTCTTGCCCACTAAAAATGTCTACAGGGGTGGCCAAAAATTATTGAACTTTGTTTATATGTGTGATATGTGTGAAGCTTATAATCTTTAATTTTGTAAAATTATTTACCAACGAGAGCAACGAGATCGCGAGTGTTGAGGCGAAAGGCGGCAAATTTGCGTTGTTGAATGGCGAAGGAGTCACTTGGAGAGGGAAGATTGTTAACGTTCGCTGCCAAGGAAACTCGTCCATCTCTACGTCCTGTTGGGACTTGCCAGCTTTGTCCTGTTGTCTACATGTCATATAAACGGCAATTACTCTCTATTTGTAAAGATGATTTGAGTGAAGGAGCCAAGATCAAAACTTTGCATCATTTATATATTTTTCCTCACAATTCCTTTTGAAAAAAATATGATATTATGTATAGGTGATTAAGTAACATAGTCTTAAATGTTTTTTTTATATAAATAATTCGACCATAGGTGGACGTCATTGTCTTAAATGTTGCATAGAAAACTAAAACATAAAATAATACAATATGACACAAAACTACAAAAGTATAACGCTAAAACATCTTATACTGTACTGTATATGCAACAAAAATCCAAAACGGAGGGGGAGTATTTCGTAGGTAAATGATTAATTAAAATCTCTATTGTTTCAAATATCAATTTTTATTCAGATGCCAAAGTTTGTATATTATATAGTAAGTATTTTCTTTTAATATTAACAAAAAAAAAAACTGTTTTCATTTAAAGACAAACAAAAGGGGAAAAATTACCTATCATACTTGGAAAAAAATGTGTTACTTTTAAGTGTTAATTTGTTCCCTAATTTAAATCTAAACGCAAACGCGAAAGTTGACATTTAAAACAATCGCGGAGAATTTGAGACAGCTCAAATTAGTAGTGATATAATATAACTTACGAGGATGACAGAATCACGAGCCGCCAAGGCTAAAATATCAGCACAAGAGACAACACCAGGGCAAGCCACTTCGAGTTGCCTCTTGGCATCGTCAATGACCTCAAAACCACGAAGGTTAACGTTTGCACCAGCGGTTCTTTCAGAGTTAGGTCCTGTTAGAAGCACTGAACCATCGCAACCCTGGACGAAGCAATCATGATTATGCATTCGCAATAATCCAGGTGCAATCTTTGGATCTAAACCGAAGTGAGATGTCACAGTAGACCGAACAATCGTCTCGGCACTGGGACATGTGGTCGAGTAGAACCCAACCCTCGTACCTTGACCATTAACCGCGATAAGACAGCTAAGCAAGACTATGAACGAAGATAATGATCGGACCAAACCCATTCTTTTGTTCTTTTTTGTGTGTTTGAAAAGATCTCAAGTGTGTTGTGTAATGAGTGAATGGAGTTTGTTTAGATGCATGGGAAGTGATACGAGAACGTGAGTAACTTATAGAGGGTTTGAGAAAGTCAAATGTGACGCTGAAGTCTACTAAATCGGCTACAGTGTTGAGGTCATTGGAACAAAACGACAGCGTTGTGGATAATTCCAAACGAAGAAGCGCGTTTGTAACTGGGGTCATAAGCTGGCTAAAGTTGACGAATGGAGATCAGCATGTTGGATTTGTTTATTTACAAATATTCTGATTAATCGTGTAATCATTTGTATTTGAATGTGATCGTAGGATATTCTCCTTGTGCGAGTTAAACTTTTAGCTATCTCTTATTCTTTAGTATTAAAAAAACTCGTATTACTCATAATGAGGATAGAACTTCATTTTAGAAGTCACCGACTTTCCACTTGTTGATCGGATAAAGGTTAAAATATTCGAAACATGAACCTACTATTCAAGAAAGTCCACTGATTTATCTATCGTGTGAGATTAATGTATTGACCAGAAAATATATAATAGTGCTTTGTATGAGTTCTGTCTTCTTAGGCTTATTTTGGTTGGCTCGTTTGGATATTTTAGGTTTCGGATATTCCGGATATGAAAGAATGAGAGTAGGTCATGTGACAAAAAAAACCTAACCGAAAACCCAAATCAGAACTGATCTAAATTTTTTGGTTTGGCTCAGATTTGGTTATGATCATTTTATTTTTTTGTACTCATATATCCATCCACAAGTATCAGTTTGGTTTTGGATATTACTAGAAAATTGATTGGGTACCCGAATACCAAACCAAATAGACAAATAAACATAAGACTTTTGGTATTTTGTTATTAATTTTTTATATGGGTTCAAGTACATATTATATTTTTGTAAATATATAAATTTTTATGGTAACATTCACATATTTTAAATTCTAAGAATAGAGTTGGAGTACTCATCGTGGGATCGAGGTTCAGTTTGATATATTATTATCATAGTTCCCGAATCCCGAATCCCGGTATGATCCAGTATGTGTTTTATGGGGAATACCATGTTTTGAAATTGTGAGTCAACAAATAAAGTGTTATGTATCACTTAAACAAAATCTATAAACCCGCCCATCTGAAAAAGTTTTTTTTTTTTTTTTTTATAGATTTTCTCCCTTAAAATAAAGGAAGAGGTTATTAGGAGATGGAGTGTTTTAAATTCTTAAAAGTTTTAGATTCTATTGTAATTAGTTCTAAATAAATGGAAATAAAAATTAATACTTTTGAATTATATTTGTTTTTATCAGTTATTTAAATGTTACTGAAAACGTGCTATGATAAAATTTATTATCAGGATAACATTCAGTATATAGCAATATGATACATTCGTTAAATCTTCTAATACACAAAATTTTTGCACCTTAAATTTATTGAATTATATGAATAAAGAGTTGAGAGGAGATTAATGAATAAGCTTGAAATAACCAAGATTTTAGAGCTTTATTTATAAAATAAAAGGGCTAAATTCAAAACATGATTCCTAAATTTTTTTAGAAAAAGAGAAAAGAGAAAAAACTTTATTTATAAAATACAATGGCTAAATCCAAAACATAATTCTAAATGATAAAATAAAATAATTCACTTGAAAAATCTAAACCGAGTTCGGTTTAGACAATCCAAGAAATCCTAAAATATCACCTACCCTCATTCGTCCCGACGTAATACCAATCAGTGATCTCCAAAGAATGTGGCAAAAATACATTGAAACCCAAAATTAAGTTTCGGTTTCGTTTAAACAGTCTCTTCACCTCACTTATACAACTTTTTTGTTCAGTTCTACAACAAAATTATAAATCAAAATTAATCAAGTTATTAAAAATTATAAGGTATTTCTTTAATAAAAATGAACTAAAGATAAAAGCAAACATTTATATTCAGATATATGTATACCTTTGGACTTTAAAATTATTCATGATCGCAATAAAAATTTTATATTTATCATTATTAACTTTTCTTTTCATAGCCCAAAGATATTCATATGTATTATCTAGAGTTGCATTCGGTTTACTTTCTTCTCCTTTCACCATTTCCTCTGGTTTACCTTTTTCTCCTTTCACCATGTCCTGGTTTAGTTTGTTCTTTTTTCACCATGGTTCGAAGTTGATAAAAAAACTTCATTTAAAAATAAAAGGCATGTTTAAATTCAATTTTTGCATTTAATTATTTAAGTTCTTATAATCTAGAACACTTAACCACTATATTTGAAAACTCAGTAAAAATCTTTGAAACAAGGAAAACAAAATTGCAACAAGGATATTAATCCAAAATTACTAGAAATAAAAAGTGCATGTGTTGAACCAAGCCGATCGAGAATGAGAACATGACAATTACAATCAACATCTGTTTTTCTAACCATATATTAATTTTAAAGCTACTATTTGGTTGGTTGCCCAATGTGGAGAAGCATTGTTTTCATAAGAATCTTCTTTACATTGAAAAAAAGAAAGAAAGACCGAAGTAGAATTTGTGAAGCAAAGTTTATAAAGCAGTTAACGAACCAGAAGTATTACTACGAGTAAGCTTCACCTTTTGTAGCACTAGCAGCTGATGAACGATGGTTTTGATTTGAGATGCATGGACCGGTGTTCGTTATATATAGAAGAAAAGTTTGATCAAATCAGCATTTTCATTTAATATCTTTGTTTTTTTTGGTTAAATGTCTTTAACATCTTTGTAGCAATGAGATATAAAATGTATTATAAAATTTCATGAATGTCAGTACAATTTGTATATAATATTTCACACTAACTACAAATTAAATAAATAATTTACAGAGTTTTATGTATATTTAGTAATAAACAATAAATTGAAACCCTCTTTAAGCAAACATCAATCAAAACTTTAGTTAACATAAATATACTTTTGTTACATAGTGGCATTTATTCATGCAATTAAAAAAATAATTTGTTGAAATCTAACAAATAAATAACATTGCGAAATGTATTAATATCATAAAATTTAAATAAGAACAAGTTTAATTTAGATATTCAATATATACATATATATATATATATATATACTAGTGTTTATACCTGTACTACGTACGGGAAATAAATTTATATAAATAATACAAATAACTAAACTTAAATGTTTAAACTTTTTTGTAATATTTAAATGCTAGAAAAACAAAAAAAAATAATTTAGGTGTTTTTTTTCTTAAATTCATGAAAATGTATTTTGCAGTGGAATTTATTTATGTTTTCTATTTTTTTCCTTAAAATTTAGGAAAAAACCTGATGCTTATGTTTACAGAATTTTTCCTACCTTGATAAATAATTTTATAAGTATTAGTATATTTGTATTGAGATCAACTGGAATTTAATAAGTATTAGTATATTTGTATTGAGATAATTTAATAAATCTGGGACTAGAAAAAAATGTAATGAAAATATTAAACTAACCTCGATAAACATATAAAGCGAAAAACAAATATAGTTGGCTCCAGACATTAATGTTAAGTACTTTGATTTTACTAACTTTTGTGATTCCAACCCTTTTCCTCTGGTGTAGTGTCTTGTTGACAAAGAATAAAAATTTAAGTAAATCAAATATTGTTTAAAATAGAGTTTTAGAAAAAGATAAAAAAGATTATCACATTAAAAGTTGGAGAAGTCTAACTACTTTCAGGCTTTTTTTTTGGAAATGTGAGTGATGCTAGCAGAAGATGATTGAAGTTGGAAAGAATTTATGGATTCAAAAAAATTTAAAGACCAAACAGAATTGTTTGAGTATATTATGAGTTAAATATATATAGAATAGATAAACAGTTTCAACAATCTTGAGAACATGGTGAGTGGGATCATGGATGTATGATGAGTGGTGTTACTTTGTGAGAGAATTTAGAAATGATACAATATTTTTTTAAATAAATATATAAGAAAATTAGAAGAAAAAAGGTAATAAGAGGAATGGTGTGTGTTAAGTCTATTGTTTTCTTGTTTTTTAAAAAAAAATTTGTAAACCAAATCTGTGGCAATGTTTGATTGTTTTCTTGTTTCTATTTTATATAAAATCTTAAAATCGTGATGGAAAAAAAGTTGGAGATTTAAAGAATTTTTGTTTTTCTATTCCTATAAAAAAAAACAATTATAAAACATGTTTTATCTTTATACAAAAAAACAAATTATGAAAAACAAAATTTGAAGATATGAAAAAATTACAGTTTTATTGATAATATTTTTTCTTAAATTAAATTATGATGCAAATTTCATGTAGTAGATTCTGATTTACCAAATGATTTGTGATTTATAATATAGATAAAATAACTTTTTTTAATTTCTTTATTTGAAATAAATTTTACATGTGATATTTTTTTGTTGGATCAGTGATTTGTGTTTTATTATATAAATTTTTTTTTTTAATTCATGGATATTTTAAACACTATTATCTGTTAAAGATTTAGTTAAAACAATATTATAATTAATAAATATATATGTAACAAATCAAGAAGTAGTTTATTATTATTATTGGGGGTGGGACGTGGTTTCTCTAACTGCCGCAAGGAGCTCATGAGCGTCTCCGGCTTGGTGTTAGCTCTCGGAGAAGCTGTAATCGCCACTATTTCTAAGGTTTTGAGGTCTGGCTTCGGATAGAGATTTCTCGGAGCAACAACGATGAGGGCTCAAGTTCTTTGGAGCTGCGACAATCACGCAAATGTGCAGTTAATGGGGTGCTTCTGTTTGTTCTCACTCGTGTTCATATCTTGCTGTGTTTTTTTCCGCTTCTTGTTTCTTTGTATTTGTAGCTTTGATCTACATTTTTGATATTTCTGTCTTCTTCGTTTACTTTGTAACCGCTGTTACAATTTCAATGCCCATACGCTACTTCGATATGGAGAATATCTAATGCAAGAGATTCATCAGCCCAAGTAGCAACAAATTCATTAGAGAATAATGTGTAACTCCTCCTTAAAAGGTATGACTCTGGAACTTCAAAAGGGATGCAACATCAACTTTTTTAGCTTTGCTGGCAACTATGGAAATCTCAAAATTATCTCATATTCAACAAATTCCTCCGAGAACCCAGTGAAGTCGTCACTGGGTTAATGCTACTATCACATCACCGCCCCATATGGAACCAACATCATCTAATTCTAATCGAGAACTACCTCGATGGCAACTACCTCCATCCAGTGACGAAGGGAGAAAAAAGTTTCATGGGGATCAAAATATAAAAGTTTAGCTTTATAGGGGAGGGGGTCAATATATTAATTTAGGTAAAATTAATATAATTTTATAATAAAATTATACTAAACTAAAAATATTTTTGGGTGTCATTTGCCACCCTTAGTCACTACCTCTCTCCGCCACTGCCTCCATCCGATCATGTTTAAGGTAAATGTTGATGGCATTTTTTGGGCGATGAATGAATCAATAGGTGTTGGATTGATTATACGAGACAATAGGGGAACGAACTTTCAAACTTGCAGGAAGTACTCGGATAACTCAAGCAGCTTCACCAAAATCATAGCCCTCCTCTTTGCTTTACAATCGACATGGTGTAGACATTACCGCAAGGTGATTATAGAAAAAAATTGTAAACTCTTTTATGATGTAAACACTCGACGATCAATTGATATAACCATTAAAACGTAGTTGTAAATATCCGCAGTTGGCAGATCTATTTTCAAATATCAGTTTTTTAGTAATTTCTCGAGAATATAACCAGATAGCCAACATATTGTCTAAGCTATCATATTATCATCAAACAACTTATTATGAGACATATTTTTACCTTCCTACTTGTTTAAGGAGTAATTTTTTTTTAATGATCATGTAAACATCTTCTTTAAGAAAACGAATACTACCCGATAGTCCAATATCTGAAAATTGAATAATAATTTCTTGTATCTGAAGATTCTGAACTAAAACTTTGGTTAGTACCCATCCGGTTTAAATAAATTTGCTAATTGGTACGGTTCTGATTCTTTCTCTCTAACCGGAACGGGATCAATCCACAGTTGACTCCAGATAAATAATTACGTGGCGAATCGTAAAGGACAGAAATATCTATGGAACTGTTCAAAAAAATGCTTTTCTTATAGAGATCATAATTTGCAATCAATCATGCACTCCAATTTCTCAGAAGTCTGAACCTTTGTGTGTGCTTTTTCCACTTTCGAATTCTTTCATCTTCTCCGATCATCTTCCTCACTATGGGTGCTTCATCTTCAACAGACAACAAAGAATCATCAGAAAAACGAGAAATCGAAAGCCTTGCTGCTTCAACCGGAGCTCTTCCTCTGCTTCAACGATCCTTTTCCAAACTCGCCGATTCTCAAACCAATACTGTTTCTTTTGAATCCTTCAAGGTATCAAATTCGATTTCTAAATCTGGGTTTTCAATTCACAAAATTATTGAAATTATATAACTTAGGGTTTAAAAATTGGATCTTTGTGATGAATTTCAGAAATGTTTATTTCTTTCTTGTAGAAAAGTTTCAGCTTGAGTTACAATACAATTACTTCTGAAGGAGAAGACCAAAAAGTTCCAGATTCATTTCCCAAATTGTTGGAGCATTTAGGATCATCTTTAGTAGATTTGTTCTTCATACCTGAGAAAGAAGGATTGAGTTGGGTTGAATTTGCTAAAGGATATGTCAAATGCTGTGGTAGAATGTCATCTTCAATGTCTTTCAACACTTTGTTGAGAGTTTACTATTTAACAGCTAAAAATGCAGGCTTTACTCCAAAGCTTGAGTTTGAATCTGATGAACCTGATTGTAAGATTAACGGGTCAATTTCGAGTGTGGAATTGGTTATGTTTCTATGGATGTGTTGGACAATGTCATGGGATGGTCGAACTACTAAATCTGCTGAAATGAAGAGTTGTTTGTTTCTTCCTGATATTAGTCATTTGATTCTATCAGCAATTGTGTATTGCTCTGAATCTGGAAACAGTTTTGATGTTTGGGATTCTGATGTTTATGGATTAGAACTCGAGCTTCCTATCGGGAAGTTTCTAACTTGGGGTTTAACAACAGTTCCAAGCCTCACTGAGTGTCTTTCTCAGTTATGTAATTCAAGACTTCAAAATGTGATGAGTGTAGAGGTATTATTATTCTCTTTTACCTGCATTAAGCTACAGAGATGTGAAGTTTTGGATTGATGTATTGTAGGATGGATCTGGACCTTCAAAATCAACTGATGTAGATGATTCCGCGTCCAAGGCTTGTGAGAACACGCTTCTAACATGTGGAAGGGCATGGGCGATATCTTTGACTTGCAAAAGTTCAATTAACGAGGAGATTTTACGCTCTTGCTTTCCTTGCAATGGCGATGAAACCAGTGAAAACCTTCTGTATCGGTATCACACTCACTGCCTTACTTCTTGACAACTTGTTGACTTATCTTATGTGTATTTAAGTTATGTTTGATCTCTCTTTCAGCTCGTACCATCACGGTAAAGGCATGAATCGACTATGGTCCAACGTTGAAGGTTATCATGCTCCAATACTAGTGATAGTTTCTGCAAGCTGTGAAGTCGAACATGAGGGTACTTCAAGCGAGAGGAAATGGGTCATTGCTGCAATGTTGCAGCAAGGTTTTGAGAACAAAGATACATTTTATGGAAGCTCTGGGACTTTGTTTTCCATTAGTCCTGTCTTCCATGCATTCTCATCTTCTGGTATAGCACTAATCGAAACTTTTCTTCTGCACCATTCACTTTTCCATCACTTCAGTCTTTTTGATGCTATTGTGTTAAAAAATCTTCAGGGAAAGAGAAAAACTTTGCATATAGCCATCTTCATCCCTCTGGTAGAGTATACGACGCACATCCCAAGCCCGTTGGAATTGGATTCGGAGGAACGCTTGGAAACGAAAGAATTTTCATTGATGAAGACTTTTCTAAAATCACAATCCGTCATCATGCAGTTGATAAAAGTTACCAACCTGGTTCTCTTTTCCCAAACCAGGTAAGAAAAATCAAGTTGTTTAGTCTTACTATATATATGGAGAATTTTGTGTTCTTGAATCTTTATAACATCTCTTGTTGTTATACATTGTTTTTGCTGCAGGGCTATTTACCAGTAGAGGCATTGGTTTTAGATGTTGAAGCATGGGGATTAGGTGGAAATGCGGCTAGAGACATTCAAGAAACATACCAGAAAAGAGAAGAGCTTTTCACTAACCAACGTCGAAAGGTACATAAACCAAAAGAGTAATGCACTAAGGTGTTTCCAAATTTGACACGTTTGTTTTTTTGTCTGTAGATTGATTTGAAGACGTTTACGAATTGGGAAGATTCACCTGAGAAAATGATGATGGACATGATGGGTAATCCAAATGCTCCTAGAAAAGAAGACAGGTAAATGAGAAAGCACGAGCACTGGTTTGATATATATGCGTATACGTTTTTGTCTGTAAAATATACTATACATATGCAAGAAACTCTTTTGCTGTTTATGACTTCTTGGATTCAATTTGTAAGTCATGTATACAACTAGTGTTGCCAAAACTTGAACCGGCATGTCGATTTGATATTTGCCCATAAAAATTGGTTTTTATTTCCGTAGCTTCCATAGCAAAGTTCATCCATTTCCACGGTTCACATAAACAAGGAAACAATACAACTGTATCAGTCTAAAACCTTAAACCTTAAACCCTAGGCTCGATACAACTGTATCAGTCTAAAACATACATTCCCAAATAGATATCGATGATGCATTGTTACTTCTTGTCCTCAGCTTTTCTCGGCTGCAAAAACAACGAAAACAATACACAAAGATCAGTAAATTCAACATACAAATCTGCAAACACTACACAGTAACAAAATGGTTGAAAATGTGAAAATCACAAACCTTAACACCAGGAGCTACTTGGAGAAGCTCTTCTTCAGGGATAATCACAGGCCATTGCTCACCAGCTTCACGGAACATTTGCTCTGTCTCAAGATACTGACCTTTATCAAGAATCATCTTTCTAATGGACTGAGCTGAGGTTGCTGCTGCATCAAAAGCTTCTTCAACACCATTCACAAACGTGACTGTGATCTGTGGTGCTTGTTCATCTGTTCTACGTTTCACCAAAACCTGACAGTTGGGATTCGATTCTTTGGCCTTTCTTGCATTGCATTGAGCTAAGAACTCAACACATGACGCAAGTCTTGGATCTAATGTGTTGTACTCAATTCTCACTTTTGATAGAAACTTCAACATCTTCTTCTCTTTAGCTGAAGAAATTATAAATACAGATCATCAGAGAATTAGAAAAAAAAAACCCCTAATTTTTCTCCAAATTCCGCGTTAGATTCCATGAAAATCAGAGAATGATTGCGAATCTACAGAAATTTTATGTTCGTAACACTAAGATTCATAAGAAATGTAGAGATTTTGAAGATGATCCTACCAAATCTGAGCATTCAAAAAGATAACCTAATAATATTCCATCAGACAGAAAATGAAACATAAAATCGCATCTTATCGACAGTAAAGGTTTCGAATTTAAGCGAAACGAGGAAGTTTCTGAATTACCGGTGGAAGGAAGCTTCTCCGGTTTCGATCGTCCGGCGAGATTAGGAGAGTGGGGAGAAGAGGATGTAGGAGAAGATTGAAGAAAGGGTTTCTACTATAACACCCTTTCTCTTTATTCCCATTCGGTTCGATTTTATTTAGCCGGTTCGTCTTGGTTCGGTTTGTGATGACTTGTCAATTGTAACCGAACAAATTGAACTAAAATGTTTAAACTATAACAGAAAATCCGATAGATGCTGATATGTCTAATTTTACTTCTCCATTAAATTTTTTTTTTTTGCTTAATTATATGTATTATGTATTAGGGGTGGACATTTTAACCGAACTGAATAAATCAAACCAAACTAACTGAACTTAATTCAAACTGAACCAAACCAAAATCTACATCCAAATCATTTAGTTATATTTTTTTAATTCAAATGGTTTGGTTCAGTTCGAATCGGTTATATTTTTTCATAATTCAAATGATTTGATTTAATTTAAACCGATAAATCAATATATTTATTTATTTATTTATATGCACATATATATATATATATATATATTAGTTTTATATGATTAGTTCGTAAGAGAAAGAGCTAAATAATCATTGATGTAGAAATTTAGTTTGTATAAAACTTATATGCAAGTTTTATTATTGAAGGTATCAAGAAGGAAAATGAATTGTTAACTAGATTCAAACCCGCGATGGTCAAATGTTTTCATATAAAATTATAGTATTTTTATTAATTTATTTATTATTTATAAATATTAATATTTAAAATTTATTATAACTTTTTATGTATAAATTTAATTTACTAATTTGTTTTTTTACTATTTATGAATACTTTTATTTTGTTTGTTTAATATATTTTTGTTTATTTAATATGGATTCGTTATCGAACTGTAGTATTTTCATGTAATTTAAATATTTATAATATTTACAAGTTTAATTTTAAAATTTATATAATATTTTAAAATTTTAAAAATGTTAAATTTGTTCAACTAAAGAATCGAACTAAACTAAGTAAAATAAACTATCTAAAATTGAATACATTATAAGTCAAGCTTCATGCTCATTTGTATTTAGAATCATTTTGGTCATTTATTAATTTATATATTATATATATATATTTTTTATTAAAATTTGGTAATTTATGCCGATCTATCAATTCGCGGACAAAGTCTGATATATCCGCGGTCTACTATGGGCTTGTTCATGATACCTGCTTTTTCATGTGTGTAAAAATTTATGTCTATATCCACCTTATGTTGGATTTACTTGTACATATCCCGTATGTCACCGATCCGATTGACTTTTCTCCAATGTGAAATATTGAACACACAATTTTTTTTTTATTGGTTGAGTTAATATATATATCCGTTTATAAAAATTATAATCACAACATATGCATCAAAATCTAAAACTTTATTAATCATATGTATTATATAATAATTTAAAACAATATGAAAATAATATCAAACAAAGATGATAGGAGAATCATAATTTATATTATTAAAATCACAATATTAGATAAGTAAAGAATTGTAGAGAAATATTATATAAGAAAATAATTGTAGAGAATTAATTAGTTAAAAACTATTTGGATGTAAAATTAAGATATTGAGTGTTTGGTAATATGATTTCCCAAATTTGTACTTCAGTTTTAATAGTATAACTAGAGTCGAACCCGCGGTATACCACGGGTTAATGTTTTATTAATTATTGTAACAAATGTTTATATATTACTGTTTAATATTTTGGGGCAAGTTTTCCACAGAATTTATATTTTAAAAAATTTTGTTTGTTTAGTTTTATATGTAATTTTAACTTCATGAAATTATAAAATATTAGTGTTGTTGGTTAGTTTGCGTAAATTAGTGTAAGTAATTCTTATGTTCAACTCTTCCCTATTGTCCAACATGTTAGCTAGGGATGTCAAAATAGGTAATGTGTCATGGATTCTCCAACCCATTTACTCTAATGAGTTAGAATTTTTGACCATAATGGAGTCATCGTTATAATGAGTTCATATTTAAATGAGTTTAATAAATTGGTTATTATGGGTTTTCCATTTAATTATTTATCTTAATCACTTAACTAAATTAACCAATATTAACAAAACTAATTTAATTAATCTAATTTCAGTTGTATTAAACCAATTCTCACACTCTTTCAATTTTCCCGTAAAAATATGAATATACAGTTTTCCCGCCAAAATATATATGTAATTTTCCCATCAAAAAGCAGATTGACAATTTTTCCGCCAAAAACGATCTCGTCATTTTCCGCCAAAAACAATCTCCTCATTTTTTCACAAAAAAAAAGTTTCGTCATTTCCCGCCAAAAACAAACCAGCCATTTTCTCGCCAAAATGAGTTTCGTCATTTTCTTCCAAAAATGGTCATATTGTTTTCCCGCAAAAAACGGGTTCTGTCATTTCCGCCAAAAACAGTCCCGTCATTTTTCCACCAAAATATAGTTCTGTCATTTTCCCGCCTAAAATGGTCCCGCAATTTTCTTGCTAAAAACGGTCTCGTCATTTTCTCACCAGAATAAGATCATGACATATAGATGAAAATTTAAATCAGGACATATGCATGATACTTTTAAAAACTTATTATAGTTTTATGTGTTATGTAATCATTCAAAATGATTAAAAGTAAGATCAAACAAAACTGATATAAGAATCATAATTAATATTATTAAATCATAATATTAGATAAAAAAATTATTGTGTTTAGTTGTAAAGATTGTAGAGAATTAATTAAAAGTTGTTTGGATACATGTATAACTTATGATATTGAATAAACACATTTTTTCATTGATAGAGTAATATATGGCTGTTTAAAAAAAATAATTGAATCACAACATATGGAGAAATTTTTATAAAATTTATTAATTGTATGTATTATATAATAATTTACAATAAATTTAAAATAAATTAAAATAAAAGTGATATAGAAATCATATTTTTTAATATATATGTTTAAATTAGGTAGAATACTTTAGAAAATTTAAAATTAGTGTTAATTTCCATAATATCAATATAAATGTGATTGTTGGATGTACGAATAATATAAAATGTGTTTGGAAACATGAATATCTTTAAATTTGTACTCCAGTTTTAGTAGTATAAGATAAGATGTGATTTCAGACTTCACATTTCATGTTATTGTTTTTACTTCTTTTTTTTAGTTTTCTGTTTCCTTCTTATTATGTTAGTTTTAAACTTTTAATATTATTAGTTTGGTTTTAGTTTTATTAGTTTATTTTTATGGTTCATTAATAGTGTCTTAATTGTTTAGTTTAAATTTTTGAATTTTAATATATTAAATTTTAATTTTTATAATTAATTTATTTTTCTCAACTGAACTTGAACCAAACTAAAAGTGAACTAAACTAAAATTAAACCAAACCGAATATAAATTAAACTGAAAATAAACCAAACTAAATATTTAATTAAGTTTAGTTAGAGTTTTATTAAATCCGAATTAACTAACCAAAACCGAACCTGAACATAAATAGAAATGTCCACCCCTAGTATGTACCGTGTTTTTCAACATTCACACAGTTAACATTTTATGGTTCTGTTCTGTACATGATTTTAAATTTCTGATTTTTAAATTTGTAGGTATAATGTTGCTTTATTGTTTGTTTGGCAAATAAAAAACTCTAGGGAACCTTTGATGAAGACCAGGACCATTTCAAATTATTTATATACCATATGCAAAAATAAAATTATTAAATATTGCCATCCATATCCAATAGAATGCAAGAAGACAAGATAATCTTGTTCAAGAAAGCTATGAGGGCGTGGGTATAAAGTTGATCAAGTATTGTTTAAGTAGTTTTAAGTAATATTGGCGTGGAAAAATTAATTCACACGTGTTCTTTATCACACATGTTCATGTACCATTTTGATGTAGTTGTAATATTCTTTATCTCAAAAAGAAAGTCATCGATCTTAGTGTTACTTAATTACCTTGGAAAGGTTATCATTTTGCTAAACCAAAAAATGTCCACATTAGAAATTGGGGGAAAACATTTAGGTAGTATGAAAACAAGATGATCACCTAAATATGTTAAGTTTGACATAGAAATATAATAACAATAAAATCTTTCAAAACTTTGTTAATATACTCATAAGTCATAGTATCAACTCTTTGGTTGGTGGCCTAACACATGTCATTTAAAGTTTCGTAATTGAGAAGAACAGTAAACGAGTTTGGTTTCTAACTACTCTAGTTTCAAATTAATAAAATAATGTTTTAACCAAATTAATAAAGTTAAAAATTATTAGTTCACCCCGTAGACCGACACTTTATCTAATTCTATTAAAATGAGATAATATAATATAAATAAACTTCAATGCGTTTTGATAAAGTTGTTGTATCATAGCATCTATGTGTTCTATAATACTAGAATTTAGTTGTGTATTATATTAGCTCTAGCATTGTGCATGGCAAAAGAAATTATCATAATATTTTCTTGGAAAGTCTATCAAATGTATTAATATAATAATTCTAAAAAGTAAGAGAAATTGACTTTTCTAGCATTTTTTCTCCTTTTTTACAAAATGTCACAAGAATCTTCATAAATAATAATGTCACACGAACAACGGGACGACTACTACAAATCTAGAACAGAAGTTTACAAATCAGAAATTCCAAACGCAATCCAATTCCACCGTACCCCCCAAACCGGATGTATCATGACCGTCAATGTCAAAAGATCTACCGGGAAATTGGGTTTCTTGACCGTCAATCAACAACTTCATTAGTGAATAATTGTCTTGTAAAAACAGAGGATCAGAGTAAAACAGAGAACCAAAACCGTCTTTGGACTCGTGGATAAGTCTCTTGTCATCGGTTTCTTGGTCGGAGAAGCAGGTCACGTGAGTCGACGAACCGGGGAATGTATCTCGTTGAGAACAATCCATCAACGAAGGTAAACCGGCTGGTTCTATTCGGTTAATGTGTGAATGCATCGGTAAACCGGACATTGGAATTTTTGTACCATCGGCTCGTTTTTGGAAAACACGGCAAATAACCCATTCGTTCTACATTGACAAACAACCAAACAAATTAAAACACACAAAAATAAATTTCCAAGTCCACTAAACAAAAAAAAAACAACACCATAGAGAAAGATAAAATCTTTGTAATAATTATTATTTTACCTTAGCGGTTTGGGGAAGATTTTCAATAGAATATTTGCCTTCTAAACGATATTCATGCATGACCCAATTGGATTTAACTCCTTTAGGAGCTCTTCCTCTGTAGAAAACAAGAGTTTTCTTCATACCCACAAGTGATTTTGCCTTGAAAATCTCTTTGTCTTTCCCTGTGGCTTTCCAATAACCGGCTTCTGTTGCCCGGTTTGTCCTTAAACCGGTTGGATATTTCCGGTCTCTTACACAAAAGAAATACCATTCTTTCTCCCCCATCTTAGCCTTCCCTGTTCCACCAAAAACCAATCAAAACTATAAGCTTAATTTCATTAATAAAACAAAATATAAGATTTGAAAAAATAAGGTGTAAAACTTACATGGCAAGTCCCAAGGCTCGATCTTGTTGAGATCAACTTCACCAATGGCAGTAGCAGAGAAGAGAGTGTTGAAAACCTTTGGTTTGAGGTAGTGACTTATGAGTTCTTCATCTGTAGGGTGAAATCTGAATCCTGGTGGTAGATCAATCTGTTCTTCATCTTCTACTATTTCACCGATTCTTGATGTCTCGTAATCCATTTTATCCTACTAGGGTTTCTAAGAAACAATAAAAGTTTTGATCTTCTTGTAAGGATTTTTCTTTTGTTGTTGTTGTTTGGAGATGAAGAGAAGGGTTTTTGAAGAGAGAAGAAGAAAGGGTTTGGCAACGAAGCTCCCCTCTATATAGTAATTTTCATTTGAGAAATGAGAATACAAAATTATTTGTTTTTAATTATTATTGTTAATATTGACCAATAATTGGTCAATTTTTTCTTCTTTCTAACAATTAGCTGTATTGAAATTCAAGAGTTTCTACCTACTATAAAGAAAAGAAAATCTGATATCTTACTTGTAAAGAATTTTTTATGTATATAAATGGGGTTTCGCGTTTAAATCTCGTACAACCATCAAATCATATTATAAATCAGAAAATGCTATTTTTAGTTTTCTTAATAGGATAGAAAAAAAAGAAGAAGATGCGTAGATTGTTTTTTTTTTTAAGAAGATGCGTAGATTGTTGGCAACTTAAGATGTGTTATTTTCAAAAGTCCTTTTCAATTAAAAATATACCTTTCCATTTCAAGAACTTTATTATTTCCAAGTTTCAATTTGACCAGGAACACTTCACCTGTAACTCCCTGTCCTTGTTTTGATCATGTGATAAGAACAATCTTATCACATTAAATCGTGATGTTTTTGTCCATTCTTTTTACTCATTATTAACTAGTTAGATTATTTCTTTTTTAGTAAACTAACAATTTATTATTGAAACTATGCGATTACAGAGGTTTAGAATTATGATTTTGGTACTAATATGTAAAGTTAATACATATTGTAAATATAATAATATGGTTTGAATGGTTGAAGAATGACTTTATACTACTCGTTCTTTTTTATATAGCAAAAGAATGACTTTTTAACATTTACTATTTTTTTTAATAAATTACATTTACTATTATTACAGTTACGGGTCACTATTATTGGTGGTGTTGTTAAGGATAACTATAAGAAAAAAAGTTCACGTGGTTAGATAAAATTTCTTTTATTTGTTTAACAAATGTTATCCATCTCGTGAAAAAAAAGTATGCATGCATGAACCTTGGAAAGTCTACTTTTTTAATATCAAAAGGAACTGTTAATTTGTCTTATTCCATTGTCTACCGTTATAAGAAATTATAATATTAATATCTAAAATGATATTTTAAAGTTCATTGAAAAATTGTATAGAAAAAATGATTTTCCATGTGAATATGGGTAATGATGATGAATGATGAGGATGGTGATGATGAAATTCTGTTAGACTCTGAAAACATTCTGAACAACCTTACTACCTTGGGCATATCATAATATCAAATGTGAAGTATTTTATTTTCATGATTAAATCACGTGTTTGTTCACACACGAGGTGCTCATTTGCCACTTTCTACAACATGTGCATTTTATTTTATTTTCTTACCTTAATTTCTCCTCATTTTGTTTGGTAATTTTTAATGGATTATTGGATCGTTATTGAAGGGTTCTTAAATTTTTCTCTATCTGAGCTTCCAGACTCAGAGAAAGAAAGATATATGAGTTTGCCAAGTTGCCAGAAAAAGAAAAGAATAAAAATTTGTAGGCACAAAAAGAATATAAGACTCTAGAAGGCTAGATTCATACACTCAAAAGTAGTTACTCATTATCGTTATCTAATTATTGATCAGACGACAAAAAAAAAAGGACAAAAAAAAAATTATTGATCTTTGCCACACAAAAAAAAAAAAAAAATTATTGATCATGACATATAGTGACAATTCTTGGAAGATTTTTAAGAGCCATCTCTGGACAACCTTAATAGAACCATAGTCGTAGCAGTTAACGGTATCATCACAATTAGATACGATGAACGATTTTGACGAGGTGATATTGACTATGTATCTTCAATTTTCTGGTTCATGTCACTATGTGTTATATTTCTTGTGTAGTTACGAATACATTTTGTATTGCGATATATAGTTATATAACATGTTTTTCTTTGTCAACAAGTTATATAACATGTTATATTTGATGTAGTTGAGTTTTTGGTATTAAATTTATTTGCTTTAGCTATGCTTTTTTTGCCAACACTATTCATTAATTTAAATTGGTTTAGAAATAAAAAAATTCGGAGATGCAATGTTGAGTCTTTGGTATAGCTATGATTATCCATAACCCTAAGTAGGACTTGGTTTTATTTCGATTTTTGGTCGTTCCTTTTGGGAAAAAGAACAATGGTTTTAACTTTAATAGGACTTGGTCTCGATTCTTATAAATTGGTTTTTGTGTTTTGTCACCTTTTGAGTTGATAATAAAGAAAACCAAAAAGAGATTTTGAAGAAAAAAGCCTCTTTACTTTTTACTTATTCCACACAATAATTAAGAATTTAACGGACCTGAGAAAAATTGGCTAACAAGAATTACAATCATTTAGTGTTCCTTTTGCGTTATCCTGTTCTATCAGTTTTAAAGTTTATTGACGGTAGTTCATCTTGTTTATTATTTAAGCATAATAGTGCAAATTAAAGTGCAACCTTAAGAGTTTAGATAAAATTATCATTTTAATATATTAAGAGGTAAGGAAGTAGGATCATATACTGTATATGTAGCTTTGTTCGTTTATTATTAAAAAATAACTATTTAACAAGAAAAAATAAAGTAGAATAACAAACTAGCAAGGATACATTTCGGCATAAAGCTATATATATCTCTCCTTTTGTTCCAATGCAACTCAAATGGTTTTTTTATATATATATTATATATGGAGATTCTTCTAAGCCTTATATCCAGAATAATTCCCTTTAAACCCAATTAAAGATGGGCAAATAGAAATTCAGGACGAAATTTTATGAAAATGAGAGTTTGAAAATAGAAAATATAGTCTTATTTATGTCTCATATAAAATTTGAGATGGGATCAGAACGAGAGCGAAACGGGAACAAAAATTTTTAAAAAATAAACATGACAAAAAAGTTAAAATTTTAAAATTATAAAATAAAAAATTATCACAAATGTGTTTGTTTAATAATTAGAAAATTTTAAAATTCAGAAACTACCCATAAAACTTCAGTCATAAATCATCAAAATAAAAATAAAAATAAATTACAGAAAAGTAAAATCTTAATAAACCAAGTAAGTAATCTTCATTTTCTCTCGCATGATTCTTTTTTTTATTGTTTACCGAGTTATAAACATACAAAATTAACAAAAATAGTAACTAACTAGAAAAAAACATACATTTAATCATACAAAATATGAAAATATTTATATTAAAAAAACTAAAAATATGGTATATTATGTGACTTATATATATATTATTATGTATTATATACAGTTTGTCCCAAATGGGATATCAGGAATTTTTATTCCCGTTCTGTCTCATTCTATTCTCAAATGAAAATTACGAGATAGTACCATATGGGAATATCCTTTTGAAATAGAATGGGAAATTCCTTTACGAAAATAAAATAGAACAAAATGGGAATTCGCGGGACAGGAATTGTGTCCACCCCTAAACTCAATTTTCTTTTTGTGCAGTTTTTACTGTGGCTGCCAGCACTCCAACCTTGGTGTCGGAAGAGTTTTTCTCTGCCCTTTACCACTACTAAGACACGAACATTGGTTAACTCAAATGTTTTAAAGAATAGAATAAATACTTTCGAATCATTTTTCTTTTTTGTCATCGTCACTTTTTATATTTTGTTTTATACAGTACATTAAAGCATTTCTTTGAATTAAAGAATTTGATCATCCATTCTAGCATATTTATGAAAAAAATATTGGTTAGTTTGTTTTTCTTTTTCCTAAAGAATAAATGGGTTAAGTTTGTTACTCTTCCAATATTAGCTAGACACTTGTATCTTTTGGTGAAGAAATTACATAACAATCATGATGAGTTCATGGAAACATGTATTAGTGTATTAATCATGTGACTTGTAGACTGAGTTATTAACCGACAGAGGATACTACCACAAGTATACACTTCTCAAATCATGTGAAGAAGATTGGGGTTTGAGGGTGTTTCGGTAAAAGTAGAAGCAATCAATAGATGGACTCTCATTGAGATATTTAGTAGTCTTGGCTACTAATGATTTTACTTTAATTTTCAAGGAATCAATAATTCTAAAGCTAATAATCCTTTCCTTTTTTTTAGCAGTCCTTTCCTTTTCAGGTATAAACGTTTATTCTATAAATATCTTAGTATTTTGGCGAGCCCAAAAAACACACGTGTCATCATTTGAAACGGCAAGAGTTTTAATCGTATAGGCAATTCCAACCTTCTCTTGGGACACGTCACAAGTACTGCCAGTTCGACAATGGACACGTGGTTTAATATCAATGGTGAAGAGAAAAGGTAAGCATGTAACTCTATTCTTGGTTATCATTAGTTAAATTGTTGAAAATAACTAATTTAGGTCATTACTTAAGTGGGATTTGAAGTTTGACCATGCTTCCTAGGGCGAAACATGGTTTTGTGAGAGAGGGAACGAGGCACGCGGCGAGAGGCCATTCGTTCAATATGTTTGAACAAAGAGGATAATGTAAATTTTTGTATTGTTAAGTTAGGCGATCCAACGTCAAAATTAAGAAGTTAGGCGATCCAACTTTGTAGATATACTAAATTTATTTAAACATTTGACATTCATGGCAAACAGAGAAGGTTTAAACAACAGGATAATGGTCAAGACTTAGCCGTAAAGCTTGAGTTCTCATACACATACTAACTCCTAGGTAGTATTCTCATTTTAGTCTACCTATATAAGATTTTAAAATTGGTGCTTTTAACTTAGTAATGTTATCTTAAACTCAAAATTTAAGTCACGTGATTGAGGCCTCACACATATTTTAGCCCTTGTTTGAAAGTAAACAATTCTTTATTTTTACGAGTTTCTAAAGATGTCGACACTGACTTTGAGTACGTTAAATGAAGACAAACATCAAACGAAATCATATCTTGATTTCAGATATATTGATCGAGGGGTGGATTAGAAGACATAAAAATCTTTAAAGAAAACGATTTTCAAAACTAATTTATTTAATATTTTAATAGAACCATAGAAAACTATACTTGCAAGTTGCAAGAAAATATAAAAAGTACTATAGTGCCAATGTGAGATGCTGCTATCGACTAAAAAAGTGTGCTTGGAACTAAAGTTTAGGAAAAGTAGGAAATCCAACCATAGTTTTCTATTTTTTCGAAACACAAAGCAAAGAAAAGAAAATTTGAAGAATAAGGAAATATCTAATTTTGTGTGGAGAGATGTTCTAAACAAGAAAAAGAAAAAATTATGCAAGAAATTAGACAACGAACCATAGAGAGTAAAATAGAAAAAAGTTTTTGTGATTTTTGGTGAGTTTACGGGGGAAAAGGCTTAGGGTGCGTCCTAATTTCGAATTTTGAGAAAGTTCTTATGTTGAACTCATGATATGATTGTAAGATTTCTGATTTAGAGGAAAACAAATTGATATTAAACTTAAAAAGACTTTTGCTTAAAATCTTCTCTAAAAAATGTCGAAAATCCGACACCCTAGGCATTATTCACTATAACTGAAACTGGAACTAAAGTAACTGGACTCGAACTTGTTTTTTTCTTTCTTGATAATTTAGACTCGAACTTGTTACAGATACAAAGAAGAAATAAATTAGCCCTCCTCTTCCCTCCCTAATCCTAACCTGAAAAATAATTAGCCCATTCACAAACCATTGATAAGCTAAAACTTATCCCAAACAAGAACTAAGCCCAAACTCCAACAGTTATGTTGTTATCCCAAAACATCTTGCAAATCCTAATTCTTAAGACGACTTTAATTTTAAGATGAAAACAAAAGTTTTATAACTATAACAACAACCATCGATAATATAATTTTAAAAATATATAATGAAAAATACAGTAAATCAAAGTCGTGGATCTACACATCCACTTGTAGTCGGAGTAGTTGACTTTATAGCGATCAAAGGCCACAAACTAATCTCTAAAAGACCACATTAATTGTCTACATCCGTAAGAAATGCTAATAGACTTGTATACCGTAGATTAATGTTTTCTTAATCAATGTAATAAATATTTATATTTTATTTTAAATATTTCCTTATCATTTTTTCATATAATTTATAGTTTTTTAGATTTTGTTTATTTCATTTATATATTTATTTTTATTTTACTTATATATAGTTTTAACTTCATTAAATTATAAAATATTAATTTTATTAGTTACTTAACCTATATTTCTATTTAAAATTTTTATAAGTAGTTCTTATGTCCATATGTGTCCCACTATATTCACATGATAGCGAGCTGACCCGAAAATTTGACTATTTATTTAATTTATACCATTTTTTATAAAATAAACAATTTTTTAAATAGAAATATTTTTAATATTCTCTTTTCATAAATATTCTAATCATAAAAATCTTTATATTTTCAAATATATCATATATTATTTTCATCAACTATACAAAATTATTAATTTTTATATATAATTTACTTATTTTTATTAAAATTTGATAGTTTGCAGACCGATCCACCAATTCGTGAATAAATTCTGATATATCCGCGGTCAACAAAACCATATGTCAGATTTATGTGTACCTGTCTTGCGAGTAACAATCTATTTGGCATCTCTACCGATGTGGAACATTGAATATATATATATTTTTTATTAAATAAGTAATATATGTCTATTTATAAAAATTCAAATCACAATATATGCAGAAAAACTAAAATTTTATAAATTGTATTGATTATATAATAATTTAAAATAATGTAAAAATAAAATCGTACAAAGATTATAGGAAAATAAGAACTCATACTATTAAAATAGTAGTATCAGATAAGGAAATGATTGTAAAAAATTAATTTAATATTTATTTAGAAAGAAGAAAATATAAAAACTAAATATTGAAATGATTTGATACATTAATAAATATTTGGTGTTTGGATGTAAGAATAGGTTGTAAGATGTTTGGAAACATGAGTAACCCAAATTTATATTTCAGTTTTAATAGTATAAAGATTAATTACTAAATCAAATAAAATAAAGAACTTTTTTTATAAATGGAGTCTTTCAAAATTATATTGTCTAAAGAAATACTATTTAATTACTAAAACCGATACATTTTAAGAATTTACCCTAAAATACAATGGCAAAAGCATTTCACACTCTCAAACAAAGAACTCGATCAAAATCAACCACATGATTCCTTAGGAGTACACACAGATTCCCAAACTACCTTATTCCCTTGTGCAGAGTTTGACATTCTACTCCAAAGGAATCCGCTGCAAATCTTCTCTAAGGATTGAAGGCAAGATTTCAGGAGTGGGAACATCGAAACCCAAAAGTTTATTATGATATAGATGACTGATTGAATGAGTTAGAGTCTACCCGAATAAGACAAATGCCGAACTCTTGAGAGTTGTGTTTGCACTTGCAATTGTTTTTGGGGTTAAACTAGTCACATCAACATCTAGATAATCTTCCCAGGCTATCTTGGATAAACCCTAGCTTTCTCTTTAAGCTTATCATTTTCTTTAAACAGTTATAGTGAATATTTGAATCACCAACTTTATCCAGCTCGGCATAGTTATGCCGTAAAGAGATTTATAAACAAGGAAGATTCATGAAGAAAGATTTATAAACAATATTGATTCAAGCTTCATTAAGATAGATATATAAGATGGAAACTGAAATAGCTTAATGGAGCTTTATTAGATGCAATGAAAATAAAGAATCAACAACACCAAGCTCACCAAAGGAGTGGTGACCTAGTGGTAGTACAAGAGAGTTGGTTTTCTTGTGCCCCATGTTCAATTCTTTTTTGGGACAGATATTTTTTTTAAATAGGAGTGGATTAAAGGCTAACTCTGGATATCGAAAGAATTATAGGCCAAAGGTCTGGAACTCCCGCGGTTTATAAAAAAAAAAACATAACAACACCAAGCTCAAATTGACTCCTGAAATGATATCATAAAATGGTTGAAGAAGAACTGCACAAAGTGACAACTCTTTAGGTTAAATTCAATGTTTACATAAAATGCAGATTTATACGAAACTACTTCTCTGATAAAACTCTAAACATGTGGGTTAATTTTAGTTTGGGCTTGTCAATCTTGGATTGTTTTTGGTTATGAGTCTCTCTAATATGCCAAACTCTTTATATTTTGTTCAGTTATTAATTTAATAAAAGAAATATTGTTCTTGCCTCTAGGGAGCCAAAATCTTTAAATCCCTTGCTTTGGAAAATTTCAACATCAAATAAACATCTGGTTGCCGATCATGTCATTGATTAGATATATGATTTAGCATGCACAACTTCTTGCTTCCACTTCCACTGGTTCAATAATGTCGATTGGACTTGGAGTTGGATATCTGAGCGTTGAGAAAAACAAAAAAATCCTTAGTGAAAATAGTAAACTTGGGATATAATTAAGAACCAACTTTGACACATAATTTTAACAAATTTACAGTTGTTCAGACATTGACTCCTTTCAATACGATTTATTTAAATCATGGTTAGCCGTGTGAAGTGAACGCTTAAAAAATCAAAATTATAGGACTTTAGTTTCCATAAACACTAGAATTAATATAAGCTTCAATTTGAGATCATCTTGGTATATTTTAAAATAAAATATATAAATATACACAAACTTCTTTGTTGATATTTTTTAAAGAAAAAAAATGGAAATGGAAGCTCCCATCCCAAATAGTCTGTTTCCAAAAAAATAAAAAAGTTTAAACCTTTCTCAACGCATTAGACCACTCGACGTGATTGCAACCTCGCAAAAATGAAAGAAACCTTCATTTTTTTTTGTTCAGTCAAACTCTAGCAATTTCAAGCCGTCTAAAACGATTGTTGTCAAATATTAGTAACTTTTTGGGAACTTGAATTTTCCGGTTATTAAAAAAATTTGATAGGTTTTAAAGTTTAAGAATTCAATTGAACCCGGGTCATTGGTTTGTTTCAATGATTCAGTTCATAGATATTTTGCAAACTTTTATTTGGCTACTACTAACACACTCACGGGGGTATATGACTAAGAACATGTGAGAGAGCTTTCTTGACAATATCCAGAAAAGCTTCATCAACATTGATCTTTTCCTTTGCGGAGGTCTCAAAGTAGGGTATTGGCATTGCCCACCCCTTTGACTTACACCATTCGACTGCTTTCTCTTTTTCAACCTGTGTAAGATAAACCCCATGGAAATTAATTAGGATTTAGATATATCTTATATAACATTTTAAGATTTCTCAAAACTCAGAACTCAAGCTTTCGATCTCCTAAGTTTTTGACATTTTTATCATTTTCACTCCAAATTATTTTTACAAAATAATATGTCAAGCTTACAACTCGTTTTGGTGTAACTCCGTCTACACCTTTTACATCCGTTTTGTTCCCCATCAAAACAAAGGGAAACATTTCAGGTGTGTTAGGATTTGCCTGGAATTATCAAGAAACTGAATTAGAGTGATTCCTTATGTTTGAATGAAGTACAACTGTATATAAATTTGCCCAACAGAACCATTGTTTAACATATTGCAATTTGAACCACCGATTGAAAAAAACATATAGACAATTTTGTACCACTTTGATGAACTCAGCATGCCACTTGTCGAGAGATTTAAACGTTTCGAGTCTATTAACGTCGTAGACAAGAACACAACCATTTGTTTTTCGATAGAATTCTGACGTTATACTCTGAAATCTCTCTTGTCCAGCAGTATCCCAAACCTATAAAAACAAAAATATTTTTTTTGGATAAAAATGGTTAATTAAGTTGTGAAGAAAGGGATTGGTTTTCATTTACTTGTAAAGAAACTGGTTTGTTTTCGATGCAAAGATCCTTGTGGAGGAAATCTATTGATATTGTACTCAAATGTTGCTCCTTAAAATCTCTATCATCGTATCTTGGGTAACAAGTTAGGGTATCAAAGAGATTGAGAGAGAGATCTAACAGAAGCCAAATCATTTTATAAGATTGAAATATGGTTTATAAAGAGGATACCGTTTCACCAATGATGTTTTTCCTACCCTGCATAAAAAGTTAGCAAATAGAAAAAAACAAAAGAAGCAACTTTTAAAAAGCAATATTTATTACATTCCATAGAAACGAAATTGAAAAGTGAAAACAAAATTAAATCGCCATAAAAAGTAAGGATAAAAAAAACACTATAGATTCTTAGAGAAAATCATAAATTGTTAGAAAAAGTTTTAATCATAACCCGCTATCTCCAAGAAGGATGATCTTAAGATTTGTTGGTTTCTTCCAAGAATTCATTGTCGAGAAGCGTACGAGATTGTTCTCTCATTCTTTTTATAAAAAGTTCATTTTTCTGGTTTTTGGAAAGAGAAACAATGAAGTCTCCTCCTACATAAATACTTTTTCTTCTTCATCATCTGCAGGACATTGTCTAAGATTTTAAAATTCAAGAGTTTCCGGACTAATCACTTGACAAGAAAGTCATAAGGTGTAAGTTAATGTATTATA
The DNA here is from genome assembly GCA_963555745.1 of Cardamine flexuosa. Lineage (NCBI taxonomy): Eukaryota > Viridiplantae > Streptophyta > Magnoliopsida > Brassicales > Brassicaceae > Cardamine > Cardamine flexuosa. The sequence continues at coordinate 24,893,610 of OY743215.1, forward strand.
GACTTGTTAAAAAACAACCAGAAAACTCTTGTCAATTTAAATAACAGTTATGCCAAGTCTACAATTTGATTTTTGAACAAGTCTATAATACATCAACTTACACCTTATGACTTTCTTGTCAAGTGATTAGTCCGAAAACTCTTGAATTTTATAATCGTCAAGGTTTTATAAAGTGATATTATTGAACAAATTTTATTTTATTAGTATTTTTGTAAAGTGGTATCATAACAATGGTAATTTTCAATATTTCTTCTAAAAAATGCTAATATTATTTCCATTGAACAGTTGAACTAGCAAGCATTCTACATTCATTTTAAAAAGTTCAAAAAACTAAATGAGTATTTCCTCTCTTTCTTGCTCACCCTCAACTTTATAAATACCAAGATCGATTGTTTGGCCTGCATGCAATGCTAAGATTCGCGCGTGTGATTTTAGTTTTGTAGGTTCCGAAACTCTAGTTTTGAATTGAAGCTCTCTTTAATTAAAGTTTATCTGTTTGAAATAAAAGTGGATCTCTATCCACGTTTATTTTTGTTGCGTTACCTCAAGCACATATTCAACGAAGACATATGTAATTTAAACATTATTTGAATTATTTAAAAAAATTGGGGATTTTTTCCTTAGCAATTTCCCCTTACAGATTGAAATATTCCTAAATTTGTGCTTTATAATTCGCCTCTGCTCCGGCTTATATTTAATGATCATAATTTCCGACTAATGTTCTTTAGACTAAACTGATTTTAGATATTTCTCTGTTGGTCAGGTTTGCGAAAGAATTGAGTTTAATTTTACCATCGTTGAGTTTGCTGATTCTTCACAATGAGTGATACGTTCCACCTATACGATCGTCAATACAGCGAGCTCTCGTTAAATATTTCAAACAAGTGTTCTTTGGCTTTTTCGCTTAAAGGAGGTAGATATCTTTAAACTCTTCCTTAGTTTGTTTGTTTATTCTTTATTTTTTTGTAATACTTATGATCTTGAAGACTTTTCACTAGTTTTCTTAGAGACTTGTAGGGAATAAAAGGGAAGATTTGAGACAACCTAACATGTTTCAAAAATTGTTAGAGATATTTTGGTTTGTGTTTGATGTTGTATTTGTGCGTTTTAGATCATTTTTTTTTGCATAGTTTAAGATACATCGATGATACTTTACTGGTTTACAGGACAGAAGGAGAAGAAGCTGTCTGAAATAGCATATGATCTGGAAAATGCAGAAAAAATTGTATGCATAGTATATTACTTTTTTTTTCTGTTTTTTTTTGTCGTCAGCATAGTATATTACTTATTACTTACAAATTACAATATTAAAAATGTGTATGATCTTTTGATGATTCTGTGCCTTTTATTTCACCAGATTACAAAAATGGATCATGCAGCAAGTAGCCTTCCAGCAAAAACTAAATCCATCCTCCTTGACAAGTTAAGGAAATCCAAATCCGATCTGAAAAGATTGAAAAGTGATATCCAAAGAAACACATCTGGAATCTTGAATACTACTACTACTCGAGATGAATTTCTTGAAGCTGATAAGGAGGTATGTAAGGGTATCGTTCAATTTAGTATATAATCTTGATCTTGCTAGTTATTCAAATTTTAATCTCTTTTTTTATTGAGGTAAGGCTTCAGCTGATCAAACATCAAGATTGATGGAATCAACCGAGGTTTTGGCTCGAACAACAGACACAATCAAAGACTGTCGAAGAAAAATGTTGGAGACCGAACAAATTGGCAGTTCAATACTCAAGACTTTGCACAGTCAGAGACAGTCTCTCCAAGACACCGAAGTAGTGGTAGACCTTTTACTCTTACTCCAAATTCATTCAATCATATAATAGGTCTTTTAGCTTTTGTAACTATCTTTGTTTCCATATTTCCAAAACATTAAAACTTAACTGGCAAATAAAAAGATAATTTAGGGGGTTTTTTTTATAACCGAGGAATCCTGGCCAGACGAAAACTAGGTTAATCTCCATAGCCCATACAAATCTGAATATTCTTGTCACTGAAAACGTTTACTAGTGGTCAGTAAAGTGCAAGATTTTTCATAGGACACTTAAGGGGAAGAGATTTCTAACCTAGAACCAGAAAGACTCTATACCTCAAACAAAACCATTAGTACACCATAACTTGGTTATAATTAGTGATCTTTTTTTATTGGTAAAAGAATACTCCTTCTATTCCAAAATATAAGAATTTTTAGTTTTACTTATTAAGAAAAGTTCTTTTTAAATTGAAGTTATAATTAGTTTACTTTTCTCTTTCTATTCTCACCAATACTTTAACCAGATATTCTTTCTTTAATTATAAATTATTATTTTTGTAAAAATGCATACATATTTGCAAAGATTTTTATAAAATAAAACAAGTAAATTTGGCTAAAAATGCTTATATTTTAGAATGGATAGAGTATAATATAACTAGTGATCTTCCATGAAGAAGATTATTTTTTCTTTGTGTACTACATAGTTGATTGGGCTAAATACTAGTCCATTTGAACAAGACTTATACTAAAAAATAACCTTTCAAATATATTAAACGGAAAAAATAATAACCCATAGCTTTGAAATAGTTTGAGATGGTCATTTAAATTGGTATCGCTTTAACCAATGTACGCTGTTACAGCTTGATGAAATAGATGATGATATCAAAGAGAGCCGCTCAGTATTGACAGATATGAAGATCAGGGATTTTTTTACGGCGGTTGGAACCGCTGGACCCATTATCATTTACGTCTTATTCAAACTCATCAAGTAAGCCTCTGCTACGTCTCCTGACCAAAGCTCTGCACTGAACAATTCTTGTGTTGGCTTGTGAATCTTCGCTTTATCCTTGAAATTTGTGTGTGTGAAGTTCTCTTTTTTGCCTCCTGTTTTATACTTTAACTTGACTACGTTAAGCAAGTAATCTTGTGTATATTGTTTATATCTGATCCAGAACTACAACTTCCATTTCAAGACCAGGGCTTTGATTGGTGAAGTTCCCTCTTTTGTCCCTGTTTTAAAATATCGAAAATATTGTATTTTTTCGCTATATTTTGATATATCACGCTATATTGTGCATAATTTAGAGGGCAAAACATGAATTGGTTTGTATGCTTCTCTAGTTCTCTCTTATTTTGCAAACACAAGATATAATTTAGTAAACCATAAAATCTTTTCAATTTTTGGTATGCTACAAATTGTCTCTTTTTTCAATTTATTAATATTTTATTTTTACCTCTAAAATTTTTCAGAATTGAGAAATGTATTCTAGAACTTCAAAAATAGAATAAAAATTTGATTTTCATACTATTGTTAAAAATGGAATAGAGTTACACAAACATTTATTCTAAATTCTAAATTATAAATAGAGTTTAAAATGGTAACTTGTGTCATGTGGCATGGTAAATTGGTATCACAGTAGTTAGTAGTATATCTTTATTTTTATTTTATTTTTTCAAACAAATGCTTTTCATATTATAAGTTATGGGTTTACACTACAAGAAAATACCCCAAACCGACTAGGATTTTAGTCGGAATTCAAAGATTCTGAACATTTTCTGACTATAACAAATTAGTTAGAATATGAGATTTGAAAACACATTTTATCGGAAATTAGTCCGAAATTGTAAATTTTTGACTCTTTTCTAACCAAATATATATATATATATATATATATATATATCAATTTAAGAAAAAACCTAGTCAGAAACTAATATCTAAATCTAAAAAAATAATATCAAAAAATTAAAAACGTGAAGAAATTATCTTTAAACTAATAAATATAAAACATAAATGGTTAATATAACAATAAAGAAACAAATAATTAAATATAAAATATTTTTAAAATTTTGAAATTAATATCTTAATGGGTATTGGTTGATTCTTTTGTTAGATTTATTTATTATTACATTGATCTTAGAAGCATACAAAATATAAAATAGAAGATTATACATACGTAATAGTTTAAAAAATACTCACACCATAAGTACTTTAAAAAATTTACAATCACTATTCAAAAGAAAATTCATTATTATCAAATTTAGTAAAACAAAAACAACCACCTATAACAAGATCAAAAACAATAATCGTACCGAATTGTTATCATTTTTATTATAACTAAAACTGCCATTCAACTCAACTAAAAGGAAATAAAATTTTATAACCAATCAAAGTAGCATAAAATATAAACAAAATTCATGTATTAAATAATTTATACATTTAAGTAACATTTCAAATAAAATATAATTCTAAAAATACATCCGCATAACGCATGTTCTCTCTTAGTACATCAAAAAATAGAAAGTGATAAACTTAAAGAGAAGATATACAGATGTTTCCACATATTACTTTAAGGAGCTTTTCTCTTCTACATCGACGGGTAATATTGAGGAAGTCCTAAAACATTTGGATTGTGCCATCACACCAGACATGAATACAGCTCTTACTAGACCTGCCACAGAATCAGAAGTGAAGCAAACGCTTTTTAGTAAGCATCCGGAGAAAGCACCTAGGCCAGATGGTATGACTGCCCTTTTCTATCAAAAATTTTGGCATACCGTGAAAGGAAACCTTATTAAGGTGGTCAGGAAGTTTCAAGAGGATGGAGGCTTTGATGATAGACTGAATGAGACGAATATATGTCTCATTCCAAAGACGGAAAGGCCAGTGACAATGCAGGAGTTCAGGCCTATTAGCCTTTGCAATGTAAGCTACAAGATAATTTCCAAGGTTATGTGTTCCCGACTAAAAAAAGTATTACCGAATCTCATTTCGGAAACCCAATCGGCTTTTGTGGCTGGGCGTTTGATTACAGATAATATTCTTATTACTCAAGAGAATTTCCATGCGCTAAGGACACATCGAACTCGGAGGAGAGATTTTAAGGCAGTGAAAACAGATATGAGTAAGGCTTATGACACGGTGGAGTGGCACTTTCTTGAGGGTCTGTTATTGAAATTGGGTTTTGACTCTAAATGGGTGCAATGGATCATGACCTGCGTCACATCTGTATCTTATAAGGTGCTTATAAATGGACAGGCAAGAGGGGAAATCATACCAGGCAGGGGACTCCGACAAGGTGACCCCCTTTCCCCGTATCTAATCATCCTTTGTACAGAGGTGTTGATATCTCATCTCAAGAATGCAGAAAGGGAAAAACAAATTACAGGCCTGAAGGTTGCCATATCTAGCCCAGCGATATCTCACCTTTTATTCGCTGCTGACAGTTTATTCTTCTGCAAAGCAAATCCGGCGGAATGCCGAGTTATTTTAGATATACTCCGTCAATATGGCGAGGCGTCAGTGCAGCAAATAAATTTCAAGAAATCCTCTATTCTGTTTGGAAACAAAGTGGCAGATCATTTGAGAGCAGAGCTAAAATCTCTACTAGGTATACAACAAGAAGGAGGAATGAGGAATTATCTAGGACTCCCGGAACAGATTTGTGGCTCTAAAGCGAAAGTCTTTGCCTTTGTACAAGACCGGTTACAACACCACATCAACAATTGGACAGGTAAATTTCTGTCCAAAGGCAGTAGAGAAGTTTTAATTAAGTCAGTTGCGCTGCCTCTTCCGACATATGTCATGTCGTGTTTCCTTCTCCCTAAAGGTCTATGCACAAAATTAAGCAGCGCTGTGTCACGCTTCTGGTGGAATGCTAAGGAAAATAACCAAGGAATGCATTGGTTAGCCTGGGACAAAGTATGTCGCCCACAAGGCGCTGGAGGCATTGGTTTTAGATCTTTTGCAGATTTTAATCTGGCTTTACTGGCAAAGCAACTATGGAGGCCACTAAAATTTCCTGATTCTTTACTTGCAAAGGTCCTTAAAGGCAGATACTTCAGATACAGATCCCCCATTCAGGAAAAAAAGGCATCATCCCCGTCTTTCGGGTGGAGAAATATGTGGTCAGCTCGTACTTTGCTTAAGACTGGACTTAGGAAAACAATTGGTTCAGAGATCCTAACATCCGTTTGGTCCGATCCTTGGCTCCCGGACCTCCCAGCAAGACCAGCCCGACAGCGGCCAGATGTTATATGTTCGCCTCACCTCTCAGTTGCGGATTTGATTTGTAAGGATACGAGAGTATGGGATCTGAGTTTGATTAGATCGGTCATCGTAGCAGAGTATATTCCCCTCATTACAAGCCTACGTCCAAGTTCAGTATACCGGGAGGATTCATACTGTTGGTCGCATACAAATAATGGTAAATACTCGGTGAAGTCAGGATATTGGCTTGCGAAGAAACCTGAGTTCCGAAGGGCTGGTATGAGGTGTATGGAACCCAGTACTATGGCACTGCAAGCCCAATCATGGAAAATAAAAACATCGAGGAAAATCAAACACTTTTTATGGAAAATAGTCTCTGGATGCATAGCAACAAAACAAAACCTGTTGAATCGTCGTGTAGGCACGGATGGTATGTGTCCAAGATGCAGAACAGAACCAGAAACTCCAAACCATCTTCTCTTTGAATGTGTTTCTTCCCGCCGTGTATGGGAACTTACGTCACTCTCTCTGAACCAGCCAAGTTTCCCCTCAGAAGGTCTATTTACAAACATGGATACCCTATTCTGGAGATTAACAGCAGAAGAGTTAGAACTCGAGAAGATCAAATGCTTCCCATGGCTACTATGGCGGATCTGGAAAGAGCAGAATGACAAAGTTTTCAATGATGTGATGTGTTCACCGCAAGATGTGCTAAACGCAGCTGTCAACGACTGCAAAGCCTGGTTCATAGCAAACAAGGAGAAAGATTTGGATATATTTCCCGCGTATCTACCACCAGCTCTTATGCCTTCCACCTCAAACACGCCGCCCCTTTTCCATGTATGTCGAATAGATGCAGCTTGGAAAGAATCAGATGAGTTTTGTGGGTTGGGCTGGGTACTGTTTATGGAAGCTAACCGGCATGCACACGTGCGACTACGTGGAACTCGCAGATGCTTATCTCCCACTCATGCGGAACTTCTAAGCCTGCTCTGGGCCATAAGATGCTTAATCGATATAGGGATGACATGCGATACATTCGGGATAGACTCACAGGAGATACTAGCGATCATTGCAGTACCTGAAGACTAGCCAATTTATTTTGCAGAACTTGCAGATTTCTCTGTTCTTAAAAGATACTTTCCTTTTTTTAATCTTCTTTATGCTTCTAGAGTTTCTAATGTTCATGCTGACTTCCTAGTCCGTCAAGCAAGACAGCGAGGGCTTTCTTTCTCATTTGTTAATTCTATTATACCATTATGCCTATCCTCAGTAGCCTTTCCTTTTGCGCATAGTTCTAATAGTTGAATGAATGATTTTTTCGTCGTAAAAAAAAAAAAAAAAGATATACAGATTGATGTCTTCTAAGAAACCGTGTAACTAAGAGAAAAAATACCCGGTCTTGATGACTCGGATTAATTGGGTAGTAGAATAAGACTCGATTAAAATATAGTAATATATCTTTAGCCATTTTGGCAAATTAATTGGTAGCATTATATTATTTGCTTCTTGAATACAAGATTCAACCATATAAAAGAAAAATATGTAGTACGAAGGTCAAATCTTATATTCAAGTACCAAATGGGAAGGTGCACCAGATCAATGTGAATATTAATTAGTATTAATTAAGTACATATAATATTAACCGACATAACAGTACTCTTCTATTGTCTTCTACATGTTGAGCCGAAGTTGATTTTTGACTTTGTACCATATCTTAGCTGTCAAATAGATAAATGACAAATGTTAGGACGAAACATGTAACTGTCAAATCATATTAAACAATGTCTATATGCTTACTAAACTCTATAACCTTGCCATATTAACTAATTATATATGAACATAGGACCAGAATCGTGCTTAGACCTACGAATGTCCAAGGCGAGTTGTTAAAAGAAAAAGAAAAAAAAAACATTTATTCAAGTATTTTTACTAGGAGATTTATAAATAAGTTTGTAAAAAAGAGAAAAAAGAATGAACTTTCCACCTTGACCTCCAAACTTAATGTATGCACTTAACTACTAATTATATTAAGTTAACTTTAACCATTCATAAAAACTCAAAACTTACATCTACTGTAGATTGAAGGACTGAAAATGTTGTCAAAAAAAAAAATTTGAAGGACTGAAAACAAAAAGTATTTATTTTAACAAAATATGCGCGCACCATAATAACTAAAAAGTTAAAATAAGCTCTAACTAGACCATTACCATATTAACCCATTGCTCAGCACCATATTCATTATAATAAGAGTGATCATCTAATGGGAAAATTTCTATGTATCATCGTAAGCTTAGAATGAGAGAAAGAGGCAGTTGTATAGCCAGTGATGACTTGCCGGGTCCGCTTTGTAACATCCCACCACCAACACATGATATAAATAATTATCATATGAAGTAGAAAAAAACTTATATAAACTATATATATATACACATGTATATATAATATCCCTGCATAATCTATATAATATTTAAGGAGTTAAGTTAGCTGCCGGCAAGTCATCCTTGGCTGAACAACAATGGCCTTTTTCCCACATTCTAAGCCTTGGATGAAAAAATCTATTCATGATGACCTCCATACACATCTTCATTTCATTCCTATCCAAAAGTATTTAATATTCTCGAACTATTAATGAAAAGGTAAATAGCCAAAAATAAAAATAAGAACAAAAGAGATGGTGGGAAATAATGCCAATTATGAGAAAAAATTAGAACACCTAGATTTTCTCTTTGGTGAATGAAAGTTGTGTTCTGAGAATTTTGGGTAAAAACTAAACAGCAAAGGTATGAGAATATTTAAAGAGGAAAAAAAATTGAAGAAAAGATGAAAAGATCTTTCAAATTTGTAAGTGGCATTGTGTTGCTGGTTTGAAGTAAAACCTATTTCAAGGTGTTCTGTATTTATATAGATTATTCTACCAATTTCCAGTTGCTCATTAATGTTTTGTATTGGCATAGGCTCGCCTTCCAATGCTTCGCAAATGTATAACAGTTTTATATGTTCATAGCCTTGAATAAATGAAACAAACTATGTTAAGTTTATAATTGATTTCCTTGAGAGGGGAACATGCTATATATTTGATATTATAGAATATTTAATCCCGATAGTGAAAATGACTATGCACGTAGTTCATCCTGAGTTCATAGAAGGTGAAAAAACTACTAGGCGAATAATCCCTAGTAGTTTTGGAATAATGCATCTACAATATTCATGAAGTCATGATCTTCGGTTTTACTAAACAAGACTATTTCTTTCTTGTAATAAACATGTTATTATTCAATAAACTTTTAACCATATCGTTTATGCTTTACATATTAACAATGGCAACGTTCTCGTGGCACATTATTGCACATTTTTCACAACGTAAGATGTTGATGTATGATAGACGCAGTTTAACTCCAACATTTGTTTATGGAAAATATTGTTTTCCTGCGTTCACATTAGTGTTTATATGTGTTAAAAGTGTTTATATTCAGTTTTTATAAGATTTAGCTCTTAGATGAACACTGTTTTTAAATAGAAAATTGATGCTAGTCAGCACAAATGAAACTGCTTAGGTTTGAAAGAATTAAACGTCAAACATGAATTACGCTTTCTTACAAAATATATTAATATAGGGCACACACCTCTAACCAGTGGAGAATTGAAAAGGTAAAAAATAGTACATTTGTATTAGACTATGAAATAGACTGTAATATATTTAAGGGGAGTAAGTACTGACTATATATAGCACAACGAAGACACAACAAACAATATGAAGTGTGTACTGAAATAAGTATCGAGTTATGTAAAGTCCATATCATACAAGTACACTTTCACTTTTACATAATATATAACTTAATAAATCACATTTTAACGAAAATAAAGTAGACGTACATTTAATATATTTTTAAAGAATACTAATCTATTTTCAGCCGTTCTTATTGTGAATTTAATATTTAATATGAAGCAAACAAAAAATTCAACTTAAACCCCTCGAATATTACAGATTTAAGTCGTTTATACAAAACAAAATGAGTTCGTTAAATTACCTGGTTTAATACTTCATTCATTTTGCATTTTTCATTATAAGCACACACACAGAGCCACCTTATTTTCTATTTATATAATAAGAGGATGATTCGGACTTTAAACACCCGAATGCGTTTAAAGCATAACACCACTTCTGACATCTATTAATAAATTAAATTTATCAATTTATCTAAATTTTACTATCTTTTTAATTGGTATGGATGGAAACACATGCATATATATATATATATATATTTGTGAAAGAGAAGCTAAACCATTTAGCTTTAGGAAACAGGAGTTTTGTTGTGTGCATCTATGTAGGGTAGAAACTAAATGTTGAAAGTTGTAAATGGTCAAGAACGAAAAGACAAATCTCTATCACCAAACATTACACAGCCTTGTGAATGTCTTTTATAGGTAGGCAAAGTATTTAGGATCAATAGGTAGTGTAGTCATTTTTCTAAAAGTATGGACATGTTACTATTTGTAATTGGAGAATGAGGCAATTATCACTTTATACTATTTTAAAAATTATAATTCAATCCTTTACATATTTATAAATTTACATCTCATGCCATTAATATTTTGTTTTTGTTTTTTTTTTGTTTTTTTTTCTCTCTCTCTTTTATTTTCTTAAATAATTCTTAATTCTTTATTATTTCATAAATTATATAGCAGAAAATTTTGAAAATACTATTTTATATTATAAAATCTTTTTATGAATGTAGCAAAATACATTTTGCATAATTTTAAATATTACTTAAAAGTGTACAAAACGTATATACTCATAGATATACAAAGCATCGTACATTCAGAGGTGTACAGAGAATGTTGTACACTTAGAGGTTTCCAGAACGTATTGCACACTTATTGGATATACAAAGCATCGTATACTCGTAGGTGTATGAAGTGTAATGTGTATAGAGGAAATGATAGCGAACATATGTAAATTTAGTGTTCTTTTACTTGTATACACTCACTGAATGTCCGAATAGAACGAGTGTACAAAACGTGTTATACACTTAGAGATGTACAAAGCGTGTCGTACACTTAAAGGTATACAACGTGTCATACAGTCTGAGGTGTATAGAGCGTGTTGCACACTTATAGATGTACAGAGCGTGTCGTATACTTAGAGGTGTAAGAAATGTGTCGTACATTTAGAAGTGTACATAGCATATTGTACACTTATAGGTACACCATTAAAAATAATTTAAAATATATTAAAAAAGTGAAACCTTCATTTGATTATGTGGAGAGGGTATATTGGATATTATTGACTCTGGCCTATAATGGTCTATTACATGGAAAGCTATTAGTGGGCAAAAGCACTTTTATGATAACTAATTGCAAATAGTAAATTGCCTATTTTCTATAATAATTTTGTTAAAAGTGCCTATTTTGTCAATTAGCCCAAGTATTTATTCAAAAAAAAAGTGAAAAATCTCTAATAGAGACAGCTCTTCCTTTGACCTATAGGCCTTTGTAGTTCTGTAGTAAATGGAGAATTTACCATCATGTGAACCTGCAAATGACATCTTTCACTTTGTTAAGTACGTATTGGAGATAAAGTGGGTCGCAAGATGCGGACCAAGATTGTGAAACCTTAAAAACCCGTGAAACCGTAAAAACTAAATGGAAAAACTTGAAAAGAAAGTATATCTCAATATATTCTTAGCATATTTACTTTATGTTTAGGAAAGTTTATATTATGTGGGTGTTACCATTATGTTAAGGTAAACACTATATATATATATATATGTTAGGATCTCAGATCAAAATAACTCAATAAACTATTTCATAATATTATATTTTACATGGTATCAGAGCATTCGATCCAAATCTAGGGTCGGTGTTAAAATTTCACGTTAATTACCTTATGGTCACGATGACCATGGGATCTGAAGCTGTTGATGAAAGTGATGATGATGAAGATGAAGATGACGTGAGGTTTTTGTTCTAGTTTTAAAATTCAATTAAGTTTTCTAAATTGGTTTGGGTGTGTCTTTGTTTAGAGAAAAAAAAAACATCGCTGGTTTTTAGTTAAAAAGCCAATGAGTTTGGTTTTGATTTTTAGTTTATTATTGGTTTTGGTATAAGAACTAAGAGATGTTTTCTTTAGTGGGTTTTAAAGGGTTTTCATGGGTTAACAATTTTTATAAATTTGGGATTTATTGTTGGTTATAATATTTTTCAGATTTATTTTAAGAATTTTTAAATATTTTTGTTTATGGAAAATTTGAATATAGTTTAACTATTACGAGGGAGTTGTTTGAAAAGCTCATGTTTTAGGTCAAAATTTTAGTTCGATTTATGCACTGTCTGAATCAAGGACAATTATTTGTGAAGATGCATGATTTGCACCCATGGGATGTTGTTATTCTCTTTACCAAGATCAAGACGAGCTGAATTTTTATTCCTACTTTCAAGATTGAAGTTTATTTCCGAAGAAATCAGTTGATTTGTTTGTTCGTCCTCGACATATTGTCCACGACCTATGTGGTCTACTTTATTATTGCAGATTTTGCGTTTTGCATCCCACGTTTGTCGTGCGGGGGAGTATTGGAGATAAAGTGGGTCACAAGATACGGGCCAAGATTGTGGAACCCTAGAACCCTGTGAAACCGTGAAGAGTAAATGGAAAGATTTGAAGAGGAAATAGATCTCAATATATTCTTAACATATTTACTTTATGTTTAAAAAAGTTTACATTATGTGAGTGTTACCATTATGTTAAAATAAACACTATATATATGTATGTTAGGATCTCAGATCAAAATAACTCAATAAATTATTTCATAATATTATATTTTACAGTACGTTCAATTTAGTGCAATGGTCAAACCCTAACATTGGAGTTCGTTCACAAAAATCATTCCATGCTTGTTTTTCTCGGGATTTAAAATTTTTATATTAAATGACTTAAAATTTTGCGAAATTTGTAGTTCTGCGTTAAAGAAAGCTCTAACGTAACTTTATTTTATTTTATTTTCTAAAAGAGAATTTGCTAAAATATCATCGTTTACGAAGTCTTGTTGATCTCGGCCAAAAATGTTTCTCTCTCTCAACCGCAGAATTATCTAAAGCATTTTCATTTGACCAGCCGAAATGGTGCCATATTTTAGGCCAATTAGAAAATCTAATAGATGAACAACTACACTCACTATATGAGGAAATAAGTCATGTATTAAAAGTTTGGATCATCATGTTATAAAAATAAAACATCTAGCAAATTTTTGAAGACCAGTCCAAAAGAAAACATTGTTAAATTAAAAGTGTTGCAGCCCATTTAACATTGGAAAAATATTTATCATCCGGAGCCAGGCCCTGCCTTGAGCCCAAAATCAGAATTATTTTTGAAATGTCCAAAACCGCCGTGATTTTATATAACCGTCAACAACCGCCGTGATTTCCAAAATAAATATTTACATTTACAGAACTCTGTACAACCAAATTCACACAACACAACAAAAACTGTTTAATCACAAAAAACAGAGAAAACACAACAAATATGGAGAAAACAGAGGAAAGCGTCGGAATCAGAGTTTACACGACGGGGACTCCGCCGCAAAAGCCATCGCCACCACCGTCTCGTCCACCAAAACCCTTCTCAATCTCTTCACTTCCTTCCCTTCCTACCGGAGCCGCTTCCGGAGGAGGAAGAGGTCGAAAACGTCGCATCGTGGCTCAAGGAGTTCAAAAAACAGTTTCAAAAACATCAATGCTCGTAAATTTCCTTCCGACAGGAACTCTCTTGATGTTCGAAATGGTTCTTCCGTCGATCTACCGTGACGGAGACTGTAACGGAATCAACACACTCATGATACATCTTCTATTACTTCTATGCGCAATGTCTTGTTTCTTCTTCCATTTTACCGACAGTTTCAAAGCATCCGATGGGAAAATCTATTACGGTTTCGTGACGCCACGTGGACTCGCGGTGTTTATGAAACCGCCACCGTCGGAGTTTGGAGGCGGAGATGTGATTGCGGAGGCGGAGATTCCGGTGAGTGATGAGAGGTATACGTTACAGGTTAATGACTTTGTGCATGCAGTGATGAGTGTTTTGGTGTTTATGGCGATTGCGTTTTCGGATCGGAGAGTCACCGGATGTTTGTTTCCGGGGAAAGAGAAAGAGATGGATCAAGTTATGGAGAGTTTTCCATTAATGGTCGGAATTGTTTGTAGTGCTTTGTTTCTTGTTTTTCCGACCACTCGTTATGGTGTTGGTTGCATGACTGCTTAATTAGAATGAGTCGAGGGATTGCTCTGATCGATGAATGCTTTAACCAAAAAAAAAAAAAAAAAAAAAAAAGGGTTAATTGCATGCACTTCTTTTGTGTTAGTATTTGGTGGTTTTTAGTATCTATTTTTGTTATTTTTCTTGTAGTTAAGATCATTTGAATTTTTACTCTAATATGTACTGTTTATTCAATATTGTATTGTGTTTATAAAATGTTGTGTTTGTAAATATGTACTTGATTAACAAAAAGACGAAAGTTAAGAAAATGAAATCATCATATACAAAAAGTACAAATTTTCAAGAAGTGCTTATTTTACTAAATCGCTGTGTTACCGGACAAAACCGGACAGACTAAAAAAAAACTACAATCTCAAGTCAAAGGTCAGGTCCATACTACTGGAACTGGAAAACCTTATTGATTCGGGTTTCAACTGTAAAAGTTATTTACAGAGATGTTTGTGATGTGACTGTAAGGCCCAAAACCTGAATGATCTGGTCCGGAATTAGCACCAACCTTGATTTATGTAAGTTCGTGGGGGAGATCATATGGTCCACTGTCCACAATAAACTTGACTAACAAACACAAAAGAATATGTGATGTTTCTGGCCCACCAGGTCTATTTATTAATCCAATAACGAGGATATGGTCGGTCCTAATGTTTCGAAACACTGTCTAGTGTAAGTGTAAGTGTAAACCATAAGGTTTTGATCATTCTTTTTGAGTTGAATTTTTTTTTTTTTTTTCAGAAAGCATGCTTCATGTATCAGAACCTTAAGTTTTACACTCAACTGTAGATTATCAGAACCTTAAGGTTTAAACATTTTGTTTTATCGACATTCTAGTTTAGACTAATCGTTTGGTATTAGATACTGACTTGAATGTTGGAGAAACATCGGGAAGACCATTTTACTGCACAAACGTTTTCACATACGAGACGGATTGCGAAGATGGGGATAGAATGTATGTACTTGTTTTTCAATTGTTTGTACAATTCTGTCATATACTCATATGGTCATTCTTCACACCACGAGCTCAGCTTTCTCCACTAAAATCAGTATACCTAATTGTGTAGTTGGTATTTCAAGCATGCATCTACGTACCTAATTTGGAAGGAACAGTACACACGTTATCTTCTCGGCCGCATACAATATATATAGCCACATATTTTGGTCTCTTTCAACCTTTATCATTGTCGAATTGAGTCCTCATTATCAACATCAGTTGCTCCTATGAACATATCTCTTTAAAGGTCTCACCAACCTATTATATTTCTTTATCTTCATACTCTTACTTTAAATCCCTCCTTTTTTAGTTTTACAAGTATATAATCAACCATTAAAATTTTTTTTTTCTTTTTTTTGATAAACTGTAGAAGTTTCAAACGATTAATGGACAACTAAGCTTATTTATTTTTAAGGTTAAATAAGGACTATTAGACAACTAAACACTTGATGTCTAAGTGTCTTGATGATACTACAATGTTTAAAACGTAAATCATCATCCCAAATGAATTTGAAACTAATGATTTTTAAAACTATTTTCAAGTTTCAAGACTATTAAACCACTAAACACTTAATCATTTTATATATGAGGTTTGACGACAAGAAAAAAAAACTATTAGACCACCACTAAACACTTAATCATTTTAAGAAAAAAATCGCCATAGCTTTTAGTTGGGGTTTGAATTCTAAATCTGTTGCAAGAACTCTTAGTTCATACAGATCGATTATTGGATTAAATCCATTTAAACTGAACCAAAATGTTTTAAATCTACATTCTATGAATTATGATTTTGTTTTATTTTGTTAACAAACTATTTTTAGTACTGATAAATCGAATGTGTAACACTGTATTAAAAAAAAACCTGGTTGATTAGTTAGAAAAGTAGTCAGTCATGTGAGATATCAGAGATTTTTCAATATATTAAAAAATCAGACTGAATAACGTTTTTTAAGTCCGGGGAACAAACAGTCAGAAAATGATAAATAATGTTTCGTAAGAATCTTTATCAAGCAAGATTAAAGATAATATTTTTTTATAAAAAAAAAGACTAAAGAAAATGTATTTTCAGTCGTGCCTCCTAGTGGGATAATATACTAAATAAAAATTAAGTGTGTCCAAATAACTTATTATATATTGGGGTTTGAGGTGGTCTGAAATAAAGGAATCATATTATCCACATTATTGCACTTTTTCAAATCGACATGGCGTTCATTAGTCACCACAACTTCTCACATAGACTTCTTACAGCCACAAATCTCAGATATGTTCAAGATTATGACAAGTAAAGGAAAATAACTGAAGATCCATTAAATACTTTCTTTCGTTCCTGCAAAAAAAAATATTAGAACAAAAGAATACGAGTTTAGATAATAGTGAACTAACCCAGAGGTTAGAGTTTAGTTATTTTAATATGAGACGAAAACAGATATCCCAAGATTAATTTTATTAATAATTTATTAAAGAAAATTTAAAATATATGCACTTTTTGTTTCCTCATAATTTAGCAAAGCAAATGAAACAATACTACAATTAAAGATCCTACAAAATCTATACAAATAAAATAGGCGAAACAAGATAGAAGCAATATATGACCCTTTTTGTTGCGTCTTGTTGGTGTATTAGACTGTTAGTGATAGCGACCAACAATAAGTGAAAACGATTAATGGACAACTAAGCTTATTTATTTTAAGGGTTAAATAATGAAAAAAAGAAAACCTTAGACAAACAAATTCTCAGAAATGATAATTTTTAAAATTTACTAGACGACTGAATTTCCGAGATGTTCATCAAGAACTTCTTGATTGATTGATTCTGAGTGAGTACAAGTAGATAGTTCAAGTGCCATGATGCTAATTTAACTCAGTTTCACATGATGAGTTAAATTATTACTGTATTCACCAAAAAATATTATAATGCTCAAATTACAAAAAAAAAAAACCATTTGATTGACCAAAAAGTCGAATTTAAGCTATGGAAATATTTTCGTCTGTCTTTTTGTTCCTTTTGCTTAACTTCTCATCCAAAGAAATGAAATTGTATTTATCGGAAAATATAGGGCAATTCTTATAAATAACATCAAATCAAGTTTTTGTTCCATAAATAGCACTTATTTTTATTTAGGACAAAAATAGAATTTTTGTTAAAGATTTATTTTCGTATATAACACAAAATCTCCTAAACTCATACTTTTAGGGTTTAGGAGAGTTTAAGAGATTTTGTGCTATATAAGACTACTCACAATGTACATGTTAAAAAAAAATTCAACAGTTGACATTCCACTATGAAGGTGTTAAATTTTTTTTTAATCTGATCTGTATTGTAGCGTGTTGAATTTTTTTAACTCGTTGAGAGCAAAAACAGACTGTCACGTGTCGTGCTCTTAGTGGGTATATATTTTCTTTTTAAATTAAAGAAGTTGTGTGTGCGTGTTCTATTTTAATTGGGTGCTGAAATTTTCTGATTTTTTTTTCCCTCTAAATTATTTTAGATCAATTATTGTATATTAAATTATTTATATTATTAATTTTTTATATCAAAATTCATCATTTTTCATGCTCTATAAATAGAGTCTTGTTTCATTAGATTTGGACACAGAAAAAAAATCCATCTTTCTATCAGTAATTTTCAATCAGTCTCCAAGAAATTCTTGTTTCTTTTATCTTTTCCCGTCTTTTTAACGAAATGGATCCCAACAATAACCCTTCAAACACTCAAAATTCTTTGAATTATCCTTTTAGCCATCCAAATCCCAACAATTATCTTTTTCAAAATCAATCTTCCAACCAACCCCAAAATATACCAAATTATGGCTTTCCACCAAATTTCTTCATGCCGTCAGCTATTCCGAACTATCATTCATATTACAGTTCGATGATGCCACATTCATCTCAACCACCCCCTTATTCTTCTACTCCACTAGGTAATGAAATTGTTCCGAATGTTGGAACAATTGAATTTCCCGAATTTTCTACACAAATGATTCTTGGTGGTATGAGTGGTATTAATGAAGCCACTCCAAGTGCAAACGATTCAAATCCTGCTCTCCGGAAAAGCCCCAAATGGAACACCGAGCAAAATTTGGTGCTACTGAGTGGGTGGATCAAATATGGAACAAACAACATCATTGGCAGAAACCAAAAAAGTGAAGCATTTTGGGGTAAAATTTCTGAGTTCTGTAATGAGCATTGCAAATTTGATCTTCCGCGTAGTGGAGTTTCGTGCAGAAATCATTACAACTACGTCAACGGCAAATTGGCAAAATGGGTTGGCGATTACGAGAACGCTAGGCGTATGCAACAAAGCGGGTGGTCAGAGCAGGATGTATTGGCGAAAGCGCATGAACTATATTCAAGTGGTGGTAACGGAAATTTCAATTTCATGAAAGAATGGAACGCTGTCCGGGATCAACCAAAATATGGTAGTCAGGTAGGAGGAAATACTGGCTCTGGAAGCAGTGGATCTAAGAGAGCACACGAGAGTGATGCTAGTGACTCCAACTCTGTAGGATCCAGTGCTCGTCCAATAGGGAGGGATGCTTCTAAGAAAAAGGCTAAAAAGAAAGGTAAGGGTGAAGCCTTGGCAGCGGTCAAGGAAGATATAAATGAATTCAGACAAATCAAGGAGCGAGAGTTTGAACGATTGGACAAAATAGTCAAGATGCAAGAGGAGGCAAACCGATTGATGAACGAAAAGACTCAAGCAAAGAAGATGAACATGTATCTGAGGCTAAATGAGAAGAAGGATCTCGATGACCGGAGCAAATTATTGTTGAAGAAGTTGGGCCACGATCTTTTTGATTAATTGTTGTCAAGTGTCCATTTCTGCTTTAATAAAGTTTGTTTGTCATTTTCTGCTTTAGTGTTTGTCAAGTTTCAGTCTGTAACTTGTCATTTCCTACTTTAAAGTCTCTTTTTCTGTAATCCAATGTTATTGGGAGAATCCAATGTTACTTCAATAATGTTTCTTTGTTAAGTAATCCGTGACTTTTTCATCAGTGTAATCTGTGAATTTCGGCTTTTATCGGGAGATTCCAATGTTAACTCAGTTAAAGTTGATAATTGAGTTAGATTGATCTGTATTTTCCAAATAAGGTGATAATTAAGCTAAAGTTGATGTGACTAATCAAAGCAACGGTTAGATCTTTGTCGATAATAAATGAACGGCTTAGATTGATCCGTATTTTTTAAAGAAGGTGATAATTGAGTTAAAGTTGATGTGACTAATCAAAGCAACGGTTAGATCTTTGCCGACAATATTGAACGGCTTAGATTGATCCGTATTTTTTAAAGAAGGTGATAATTGAGTTAAAGTTGATGTGACTAATCAAAGCAATGGTTAGATCTTTGCCGACAATATTAAACGGCTTAGATTGATCCGTATTTTTCAAAGAAGGTGATAATTGAGTTAAAGTTGATGTGACTAATCAAAGCAACAGTTAGATCTTTGCCGACAATATTGAACGACGTATATTTTTTTGTCAAATGTCCATGACTTTTTCGTAAATGTAATCCGTGAATTTCTTATAAATGGGGACTCATTCCTCCATTGATGTACCAATACCACAAATTTCACCTTACTTAAAAAATCTCAATGGATCCATCAGAATTTCCTTTTGATGTTGAAGCTTACAAAAGGCATGCCGAAATTGAAGAGAGGTATATCCTCAACTGGTTTAGAGAGCGGCGAAAGAAAATAGAGGAAGACTATCCACCTCGTAGCAAGAGAATATACTTCAAGAGAGATCATGCAGCAGCAAATCAAAGACTGATTGACGACTACTTTGCCAATCAACCTACATATGAATATGCAATATTTCGTCGGCGATTCCGTATGCGAAAACATGTTTTCTTTCAGATCGTTAGCAACCTATCAAGCAGTGACGACTACTTCACCCAACGATTTGACGCAGCCAATAAAGAAGGTATATATCTCCATTAGCAAAATATACCACAGCCATGCGAATGTTAGCATATGGTGTGCCAGCCGATGCGGTGGATGAATACATCAAGATAGGAGGTACTACTGCAATGGAGTGCTTGCGTAGATTCTGTAAAGGAATCATACAATTGTATGAGCAAGTGTATCTCAGAGCTCCAACTGAATATGACCTGCAATGAATTTTGCACATTAGTAAGATGCAAGGGTTCCCGGGGATGATTGGGAGTATTGATTGCATGCACTGGGAATGGAAAAATTGTCCTACAGCGTGGGAAGGTCAATTTACTCGGGGAGATAAGGGAACCACAACTGTTATTCTTGAAGCAGTTGCATCTCATGATCTATGGATCTGGCATGCCTTTTTTGGATGTCCGGGCACATTGAACGATATAAACGTTCTAGACCGTTCACCAGTGTTCGATGATGTTGAGCAGGGAAATACTCCAAGAGTGAACTTCTTCATGAACCAACGTCCGTATAATATGGCATATTATCTTGCTGACGGCATCTATCCTTCTTATCCTACTTTCGTCAAATCAATTAAACTTCCTCAGAGTGAACCAGACAAGTTATTTGCAGAACGTCAGGAGGGATGTCAGAAGGACATCAAACGTAAATTTGGAGTGTTGCAGGCTTGATTTAAAATCATCCGAGAACTAGCTCGCATGTGGGACATAGCCGATTCGGCTATCATCATGATGTCATGTATCATATTGTATAATATGATTGTTGAGGATGAACGAGATACATATTCTCAAAATTGGAACGATTATGATCAATCTGAGGCAAGTGGGTCTAGTACACCGCAATTCTCGACGGAGGTCCTACCTGCATTTGCAAATCATGTGCGTGCTAGATCTGAGTTGCGTGATTCAAGTGTACATCGAGAATTGCAAGTAGATCTAGTCAAACACATATGGGCAAGATTCGGAATGTTACGTGATCAAAGAGAATTATAAGTTTGTGAGTTGAATTTATTGTACTAATTAAGTTATGTGTGTTTGATTTGTGTTGTGTGTTTATTAATGAATTGTGGTGCGTTTTATGTTTTTCTTAATTTTATTTGTTTAAATAATAACTCTCTCTATTTCTCGTCTTTATTTTTTGCAATTATTTTTAGTTAAGAATATAAAATAAAAAAGAAATTAAAAAATATTTAAAAAAAATATTTAACTTTTAATTATTTTAATTTAGTTCCAATCGGTGATTGTTATCAATATGTAAATATTTAACTCTTAATTATTTAATTTAACTCTTAATCACAAAAACATAAAATAAAACAAAAATAATGAAATAAAAAAGGTGGGGTAGGGTGTTGAAACCATTGTAGAATGTAAATTTTTAGTGGATGTTGAATTATTAGGTGGAAGAGAAATGAGAAGATGTGGAAGATAGAGAAAATGATGTGGAGGGTGTTGAGTGTTGAAACCATTGTGGGTAGTCTAAGGAAATAAATCTTTGACAAAAATACTATTTTTGTCTTAAATAAAAACGAGTGCTATTTATGAAACCTAAACTCTAAATCATACATTTTACCATTAACAAACTATATCCTAAATTCTAAAATACTTAATCCAAACAAAAATTTTAAAAAAATTCTTGACTTTTATAAAAATGTTATTTTTTTCCTAAAAAAAAAGAGTGTGCTATTTTTAGAATAAAAATATTATTTGATGCTATTTGAGGGAATTTATGATTCCAAGCTTTTATAACCATATTTTTGTGTTAGATTAGTAGTAAGATTTTAACTTATAAATTGGGTAAGATCACAGCGTATTCAGATGTCGACTAGAGAGGTTGCCCCGATAACAAGCGCTTGACATCAGGCTATTATGTCTATCTAGGAGACAACCTTGTCTCTTGGTTGTCCAAGTGTTAATAAACCATCTCTAGATCTATCCTAGATGCCGAATACAAAAGTGTTGCCAACACAGTTGATGAGATTTGTTGAATACATAATCTTTTCCATGAAGTACATATACTAATGAGAACAAAAAATTTTGTTTTTTTTTTGCAATAACCTAAGCTCATTGTATATGTCTAATAACTCAATTCAACATAAGAGAACAAAATATATTGGAATCGACTTTCACTTCAGTATGTGTGATATAAGTGAGAATGTTCTTGTGTAGTCTATTAACTTGTGATTGATGTCGATTTGATCACAAGAACATGCTTAGTATGCAACAAGTGTAGGCATACTCATTCATCGCTTCTATGTATCTCATACGAAAATTTGCTCAATAAAATCAATAAAAAGATGAACCGTTTATTATTTTCTTTTAGTATACTTAATGTTAGGATCAATTGTATTAAATATGATTGAAATACCAAATATTACATCAACCATTTTTTCAACCAATAGTTTATTATTAAATTTTTTTTACGTCAATTTATTTTTACTTATACAATTTCGATGAAATGTTATTTATATATGTTACATTTAAATTGAGAGCCTAAAATTCACATCCAAACTAATGTAAGTGAAACAATTTTGGAAAAAAAAATTCTTAATTAAGAACCAAAACTGCATAGAAAGGGAGGAGGATCTATCAACTACCTCCTTCAAACCCCACATCTACCTTATCGCTCAGATTGATAAGTCTCTCTTATCCAATATTCACAAACACACCGGATCTTTCTTTTTTTGTTTGCAAAAAAACATAACGGATCTAAGAGGGGAAACATTGCATAAAAGAATTTAAACATTTTAATTTTTTTTTTGACAAAGTATCAAAAAGTATATAACAAAAATTGAGAAAAAAAGTAAAAGTAAAAAAAAGTGCTGACCAGATTAAAAAGGAAAAAAATGAAAAAAAATAAAAAGGAAAAGCCAAAAAGAGAGGAAAAAGAGAAACCTTTTTTGAAAAAAGTCCACAAAACAAAAAATTAAAAAAAGAAACTTGTGGCTAAGAATTCTCACGTGTGATGACGTGGCACTCTGGGCGAATCAAAAGGTTGTACAATTCGCAAGATCACATCAAAAACTGTAATCTTTTTCTTTCTTTCTCACAAAGACAAAAAAGATTGATTTTTTTTTTTTAATTAACAAATCGAGAAAAGCAAAAAAAAAAAAAGGAGAAAAACTCAGACAACCACCGAAAACAAGACAGTCGTTTCTCTCTCTGTCTCTTTAAAGAAAAAAAAATTGTAACTTTTTCTCTGTCTTCTCAAAAGTTTCCGCTTTTTCTCGAAGAAGAAGAAGAAGAAGTGAAACAATCAATCATGTCTGATCCGGCGATTAAGCTATTTGGGAAGACGATTCCTTTACCTGAGGTTGTTGTTGTTGATTCTTGTTCAAGCTATACCGGTGTTTTAACCGAAGACAAGAATCATGTTCGGTTATTATCAGATTCGTATACCGGAGGAGATGATGAAGAGATGGGTGATTCCGGTTTAGGAACCGAAGATGTTGGTACTTTTCGCGGCGATGGAGAGAACGAAAGTGAAAAAAAGGTAAGATTTTTTTAGATTTGTTTTTCAATTTTGAAGATTACCCATTATTTATTACGTGGAAATGACTTATGGGTTGATGTTAGATTAGTCAAAATCATATTTTTGACAAAGTTGTGATTTTTGTATGTTTATGTTCGTTTTTTTGGGGATTCGAAAATTGAAATCTGGATTATTAAATTAAGTGATTTGAGATCTTAATCATTTCCATTTTGATTCAATTTAGGAGCTTTATTGTCATTTGTTTTTATTAACTTGTCGATATTGATTAGCATAATACTAACTTTTAGGGTTTATGTCTCTTCTCGTTCTGTTGATTCCATATGCTTTAAACTTGATCAAGTCTTTGATCTTTGAAAACACTAATAATTTAAGTTTCATTGTTTGATGTTTCTCTGCTTCTTCTGTTTGACTCAGGAAGAAAAAGATAATGAGTGCCGAGAAGATGTGGCTACAACATCATCGGGTATAACCGATAAAACGGAAACAACAAAGGCTACAAAGACGAATGAAGAGTCATCATCACAGAACGAAACGTGTTCTGAAGAAGGGAAGCTCAAGAAACCAGACAAGATCCTACCGTGTCCGCGATGTAACAGCATGGAAACAAAGTTCTGTTACTACAACAACTACAACGTTAACCAACCTCGTCATTTCTGCAAGAAATGTCAGAGATATTGGACAGCTGGTGGAACCATGAGGAATGTTCCTGTTGGTGCTGGGAGACGCAAGAACAAGAACCCGAACCCTGCTTCGCATTATAACCGTCATGTCGTAAGCGTAACAACATCACCTGCGGAAGTTATGCAGAAGGCGCAACATCCTAATGGTGAAAATCTTCTCAAGTTTGGCTCTGATTCAGTTCTTTGTGATTCAATGGCTTCTGGATTGAATCTTGCTGAGAAATCAGTAACTGTATTGCAAGAATCCAATGAAAACTTGAAGATTACGGTTCCTTCGTCAAACGAAGAGGTTGGAACTATTAGTCCATTACCAAAAGTTCATTGCTTTCCAGGACCCCCACCACCACTACCACCACCAACTTGGCCATACGCTTGGAACGGAGTATCGTGGACTGTTTTACCGTTTTACCCACCGCCTGCTTACTGGAGCTGTCCTGGAGTTTCACCTGGGACTTGGAACAGTTTCACTTGGATGCCACAACCCAATTCACCATCAGGGTCTAGTCCAAACTCTCCAACACTAGGTAAACATTCGCGCGACGAGAGCCTTGCTGAACAAGGAACCGCGTTTGAAGAAAATGAGTCGCTTGGTAGAGAGAAAAGCAAACCTGAGAGATGCCTATGGGTTCCCAAGACGCTTAGGATCGATGATCCTGAGGAAGCTGCTAAAAGTTCGATTTGGGAAACATTAGGGATCAAAAAGGACGAAAAGGCGGATACTTTCGGAGCCTTCAGATCACCAAACAAAGAAAAAAGCAATCTTTCTGAAGATAAACTTATGGGAAGAAGACCGGAATTGCAAGCGAATCCGGCTGCTCTTTCTAGGTCAGCAAACTTCCATGAGAGTTCATGAAATGATTTGATTGTTTTTTGGGGTTCAGTCTTGTATTCCAAGAAAAGCAGGTGAGTCGTTTTGTACATATAAGCTATATATAATGGTTGACATAGTGAGGGAGAAGTAGTTTTTGGGTTGCAGAGTGAAAAGTTTGTTGTATCATAAAATGGATAATCCCAAAGTTGTAGTTAAATAAAATCTTGCAGGAAATAATAACTTATTGTCTTGAATAATTTGCCATTTTCTATTCAAATTCAAACTATTATCTGTTTAGTAAAGCTAAAGTCTAATTTATGTCGATCATGACTTTGTGTGTTCACAAACATGTTTATAGGAGGAAACTTGTCTTGTTTCTATTGATTTTAATTGATTTTCAATTCAAATAAGTGTTACAAAAAACATATATAGGTGAAATTAAAAAACAAGAAATAGAAGAAAGCTTCAAAATTCAATTATTTTTATTCAAAGACTATATTATACAATTCTTTGTTTTCTTAATCATCATGAAAAGTGTCAAAATGTTAAAATTAGTAGATAAAAGTTTTTTTGAAAAATTATATGGAAAATTTGTTCTGTATGTTTCTTCGCGGAGACCAAGAGATTCTAAGAGCAATGTTAAGCTGATACATGACTCAATTCTTGGTCTTTTTTTGTTGCAAGCACCATTTGATTTCCTATGCTTTTTTTTTGTTTTTGTTTTTGCAATTCTTGGTCTTTGACCTCCTTAGCCACTACAAACTAGGCCTGGCACGAAACGAATATTCAGATTTTTGAACGTATTCGTTATTCGCTTCGATTCGTTTGAATAACTGATTTTACTATTCGTATTCGCTTCAGATCTAACCAAATATTCAGACATCCGAATATTCGCTAAAATCTTAATATTCACGAATATTCAATTTGTTTCGTAATAATTATAAAAAATTATAAAAATAAAATAAAATAAAGAAAAATTCAATTTTTTTTCACAAAATAGCAATATTTTATTTAAAACTACATATATTTTTTTAATTTATGAAATTTTAATATTTAGATAACTAATTTGATGAATATATTTTTGCAATTTCTATATAGATATAATCAATATACATTATATTTATATAATATAATATATATATATATATAGATATATCGAAGCGAAGCGAATATTCATATCTTAAATTTTTACTATTTGTTTTGTTTTTAACGAACATTAATTTTTAATATTTTATTTGCTTCGTGAAATTATGAATATTCAATTTTTCTAAATCAAATCAAAGTGAATAACGAATCGAACCGAATTTAATGAATATTTTGTTCAGAACTACTCCAAACGTCTCCGATGGCTCGATCAGTGTATTGTGACACTTAATAGATTGATAGAGTCAGCTATAGAGAAGAAACATAAAAAATATTGACCAAAACAACCAATGAAAAACATTCTGATTTGAATAAAATATGCAATAGTGTGTATATACTAAAATATTGAAGTTTAGGAGAAAATGCCAACGAAAAAGAACGCCACTACTTTGTTTGTTCACTTCCAGTTTCCAGGAAGTTTACTAAGGAAATTAGTTGCAACTGTGGCATTTTTTCGTGTTTGTCTTTTTCATGTCTTACATCATCTTCAAATGATTTACTTTATTTTTTTTTTTAAATAAAAGAGTAGAAATCTTTAAAAATAAAGGAGAAGTTTGCTCCGATGGTTATTTCTATTTTTATTTTAAAAATAATATTTAATATATATAATAGTTTTATCTTCTTAACTAATTTAAATTAAAAATTTTTACTTTCTAATTTTATAAATTTAATTCATTTATTTTTTTATTTGTAGAATTTTTTTTTAGTTTATCATAAAGATTTTTATGTAACTTATATTTCTAATTTAATACAAGTTTGTATTGCATGTTATAGTAATTAAATAACCAAATTTAATAATATAATTATATATAAGTATATAAATAAACACATAATTTTATTTTAAATATAAAATTAATAAATATATAAAATTAAAAAATTATATTGTAAAAAAAAATTATTTCTCTAAAAATAAAAAAATGAATAGTGTTTCTCCAAATATAGAGAAATACTATTCATTTCTCTATTTTTAAAGTAACATATAAAATACCATTAGAGATATTTTATCCTAAAAATAGAGAAATTTCTAAAAATAAAATAATATTGAAAATGCTCTTAGTAAGTAATTAAGAGCATGAATTAGTCATATTTTAAAGTGATTTTCTCAATGTTTGGTCAAACAAGTCACGGACCATGGTGAGAAAATAATCAAAGTATATTTTGTGAAGAGAAAACAATTCGTTAATTGTGGAAACTAGTTATAGGAAATTTTAATTGCTTTTAGATTTTTCTTAGTCTACTACATGTGTTTTATAATGAAACATAATTTTGCAATAAAACGTTTAACCAAAGAAGTGGTGAGCTAGTTATAGTACAAATTACAAATTACAAATGGTTATGTTTTTTTATGTTCCGACTCCCGAGTTTTATTATTCAGTGATAAAACATATATAAAAATTATTATTTTATAATTTTTGGCTGTTTAAGTTCTACTGGCTTAATTTATAAATCATTCCCTTTCACAAATTGGAATAATTTTGTAATACTACCAACAAAGGATGGCCAACAAAATTTGATTGGGATAAGTTAGGATCTTGTTGGTAAACATCCCTATTATCAATCATAACCTTAGTTTACATTATATTTAAGTTCTACTAATAGACTAATAGTAAATAGATATTACAACTACATTAATAAAAAAAATTGTGAATTGGCCAAACTTCCCTTATAATAAGTATAAAAAAAAACTCCCATCAACGGTGCATAAGAAATTTCCTCTTAATTTAATTAAATTTCTTAACACTTGAAAAGTCTGTTTGTAAGTTTCCCCTTTCCTTTTCTTCTTTCTTGGTCTCTTCTTCCAACTGCAACTTCCTCTCTTTTGCCTCTCCCACCAAAACTATGTCTACATTGACTTATTCTTCTCCCTATATATAACCATTATACAACAAACTCAAATACCTCACACTTCTCTTCCAAAACATTACTTCTTTGTGATTCATTCATTAGCTTAAGTTTAATTTTCAAATAAAACATCTTAACAAAGTTATGACTGCTAACCACTTATATTGTCTTATAACCATGGAGAAGAAGAGTTCATCATTGTGCGAATGCGACCACTCTTCTTATTCTCTTCCATTGTTTGGTCTGATTAACAAAATCTTCCTCATCAGTTTTTTCAGATGGGTTTCTTTTGCTCAGATATTTTTCTCCAGATTTTGTCCTCTTCTTCAACACCAACAATGTCTTGTTTCCGAGAAGAAGACCAAAGATCTTGAGTTTCAAAGTTCAATCAAACATGAAGAATATGATGATGGTCTCTACATAGAAGATGCAGAGCTGGTGATGAAAAGTTTAGGACTTTGCACCGGCCAAGAAAGCGAAGGACTTCAAAAACGTTACAGTTCCGAGGAGCTTTCGAATCTGTTTGAAGAGAAAGAGCCAAGCTTGGAAGAAGTAAAGCAAGCTTTTGATGTTTTTGATGAAAACAGAGATGGGTTTATCGATCCAATAGATTTACAAAGAGTTTTGTCAATCCTTGGCTTAAAGCAAGGATCTAACCTTGAGAATTGCAGGAGAATGATCAGATCATTCGATGGAAATAAAAACGGAAGAATCGATTTCCATGGATTTGTTAAATTCATGGAGAACAACTTCTGCTGAAAACCATAAGTTTCTTAAAGTAATAACAATCTTTCAATTTCTTTCTTATTTTCTTCTTCTTGCTTTGGTTCATAGTGTCTGTTAATACGGTTATCTCATCACCTTCTTGTAAAAAAAACTACTAAACTTTTTTCATATCAAAAGCTTCGCAAAACCGATGAATAAATCTGTCAAAAACGTATTAAAAAGAGAAACTATTTACACCTATCCATCACCAGTAATCACAACAAGAACACTGACCATCTCGGAAATGATGGAACCGATTGGAATCTCTGATAACTATCAATCGATTCGAGAGCTTCGAGATAAGCTTGATCGCAGAGTGACAATCCTCGCATATCCTAACGTTTTTATTCACGTACAATGGTGAGTTCTCGGGAGTTTTCAGCAGACCATAAGCTATAGCTAGCTTTTCGCTATGATAAGAAAGGTTATCTTCTCTCTGTTCATCATCAACATCATGGAAAACTCCAGCAACATCAGGCGAATACCCTAACGGTCTAATCTTCGATAAAACTTCCTTCACCTTTGCGTAAATCATCGTAATCTCGGGGTGTTGGTTTTCCTCTGCAAGAAACACATGTGTTTGGTTACGTATCCCAATCCAGCTAACTCCAGGCTCTTTCTTAACACCTCTTTTACTCATCAAAGAACGTACATTTGCCACGCCTTCCCATTCCCTTGACTTGGCGTGAATATTCGATAACAACACGTAAATTCCTGAATCGTTTGGATGCCTCTCAATGGCATATTCAGCTATCTGCTTCCCTAACTTGTAATTCCTACGAACATAACAAGCGTTAACCAAAGATCTCCACGCAACAACGTCCCATTCAATCGGAGCTGTTCTCATGAAACTTTCAGCTTCCTTGAATAATCCAGCTTTGCTCAAAAGTCCAACAATGCATGTATAATGCTGTAGATCAGGCTGAACATTATGTTGCTTCATTAGCTTGTTAAAGTAATAAAGCCCTTCCTCCACAAAACCGATATGGTTACAAGCTTGCAAAACACCGATAAAAGTTATGCGGTTGGGAGCTTCTCCTCCAATCATCATTTTATCAAAGGCTTCAAGAGTTTCTCTCCCTAATCCGTGATATGAGAATCCAGATATCATTATGTTCCAAGTAATTATATCCTTAAAACTCATCCCTGAGAATGCTTTCCTCGCATCCTCGATGCTACCACATTTCGCGTACATGTTAACCAATGCATTGCCTACCATTACATGGTTCTTAAAACCAGATTTTAAAACACGCCCATGTAGAAGATCGCCTTGTTTTAGTAGTGATAGCTCTGCAATTGAATTCAACGCAATAGAAAACGTGTACTCATTAGGTGGAACATCCATCTTTGCAAACAGATTCAGAGCTTCCTCGAAAGACTTGTCCTGGAAGTAAGCATCGATGATAGTTGTGTTTAAGACAATGTTTTGAGCGCGAGTACTGTCGAAAACTCTCTGAGCGTAAAGGACTTTACCACATTTTCCATACATATTAATGAGTGCACCAGTGGTCTCAACATCAGAGTTTAAACCAATAACCCTTACTATTCGGCTATGAATCTGCCGAGCCAAATTCAAATCTCTGAGATTGGAACAAAGCTTTAAAGAGGACATATACGTAATATAGTCCCATACTAAATCTCCTTTAGCCATCTTTCTCAAAACATCAACCGCTTCTTTTAAAGCACCACACTCTAAATAACCACTAAGAGCAGAACTAAACACAGCAAGATCACAATAATGAAGATCATCCAAAATTCGAATAGCTTCTCCAGTGCTCGAACACAAAGAATACATGTAGACAAGTATATTCCTTACGTACTCATGAGAGACCAAACCAAATTTAAGAAAAAATCCATGAAACTGCTTACCTTCTTGAATTCTCACAGAGCTTGAACAAGATTTGAAAACCACAGTAGCTACAAACTCATTAGGTTGAGAATCACCAGAAAAAACCATAATTTTGAATAGCTTTAAAACTTCCAGATAAAACCCAGAATTCTGATAACCTCTCATCAACGTACACCAAGAAACCTCATTCCTCTCAGGCATTACATCGAACAACTTGCGTGCACGAACAATATCTCCACATTTCACATAGAGATTGATCAGAGAATTGGTTTGGAATACGTCTTCAGGTCGAGATGATTGGTTCGTAACGATCAAATGAGAATGAATCGATTCGCCAGTTCTTAGATAACTTGAATCAGCACAGATTTTCAAAAGCTCGTTAAGGCGATGAATAGAGAGAAGCGGTTTGTTTGATAAAGACGCGAGCTTGTTCCAATTTAACAGTCTTTGTGTCACAGACAAAGCTGACATGGCGCCAAAATTGCTCCTTTGTCCACAAAGTAAACAAAATTTTTTATGAACAAAGCTTTTTACGGAGAGTTTCTGCGTGTCGTTGTTGACCTTCATAACAAAAAAAACAAAAGTCAAAATTAATAAAGAGAGGAAATAATTGATATAAGTATATTATTATCTGCCAATCTATAAACTTAATAAAGTTAGGGGACCCATTTGCAAAATAAATTAGTAGATATGGTTGACGACGAGACTCTCTCAACACTTTTCTTCTTCAATCTCTTCTATCTCTTTGCGTCGAGCTTTCACAGGCAAGCCATTTTCTCTCTCTGTCTTCATCTTTGTCTCTGATTGTGAATCGAATCGAGAAACTCTCAGTTTTTGATTCTTTGAGCGAGGGGAAAAAATTGATTGATGAATCTCACTCTCAATTGGGTTTTAGGTTTTTGGAAATGGCGGAATCTTCAAAAGTCATTCATGTTAATAGTAATCGAAGATGGCTCGTGAAAAAACTTGGAGAAGGCTAGAGGTTCTGGAAAAGGTACAAATTAACGATCGGATTCAAAATTTGCGATTAGAATTGGAGTTTTAATCGTGATTTTTTGTTTGATCTCTCTTACAGGAAGCCAACTGGAAGCAAACAAGATTCGGTTTCCATAAGAATCGAAATCAGGTTAAATTTTTTACGAATTTGTTTCAGGGAGCCAAATCAAAGTTATTATAGGGTTAATTTCATTGTCTATGGAATCCTTGGGATTGTTTATTGTCATTTAGCCTCCGTTTAAAGTCTCTTTGTAATTACGCATTTTCGCCATTTTGATGCAAGATTTATCACATTTTTATGATCATACATACATATACATACATGATCTATGCAAGATTTATCACATTTTTATGATCATACATACATATACATACATGATCTATGCAAGATTTATCATACATACATATACATACATGATCTATGGCTATGCTTACATACTTGTTTACACATTTGTATGTTTCTAACTCTATTGTTTACACATACTTCCAAGATTCCATGTTTACTTTTTTTTTTCTTTCTTCCGTGTGTTTACTTTTTCTGTTGTTGCTTACTTGATTCCATTGGTTCATTGATTGTTTATTTTTTTCTTTCTTCCTTGTTCCATTCGTGTGTTTGATTTCTTTCTTTCTTCTTTGTATTAACTTACTTTGTACTTGATTCTTGTGTTCTTAATTACTTGCTTTTTCAATTTCTTGTTCACTTTTTTCTTTTTTCTTTTTTTTTATTGATATACAAACTTTTAACCTTAAATAAACTATTGCAAGTGAACAACAAATGTTGTAGTAATATAGGGATTGAATACATAAGGACCAATGTTGCACTGTAATTCTTGTAGAATGAAATTAAGTTAAAACAATAATATGATTGTTGTTGTGATATTAAATGAAAATAACAAATAAAAATGGTGTGAACTATAAATTAAAAGGCGCTAGGTTAAGAGATATTTGCGGGTATTCAGAGATCATGAACCATATAATTATTCAGGTTAAATAAGAACCATATAGAACTTAAACATAAAAGTTTAACTAATCCACGGACGTGGTATCAATTACTTTATCTAGCAACCTAAGTATCTTACTGTCATTTGAACTTAGAATTGTAAACAAACATTAACAAACAGGTTCAATAGG
Source organism: Cardamine flexuosa (assembly GCA_963555745.1). NCBI lineage: Eukaryota > Viridiplantae > Streptophyta > Magnoliopsida > Brassicales > Brassicaceae > Cardamine > Cardamine flexuosa. The sequence goes on from OY743215.1 coordinate 24,926,450, forward strand.
TTCACAGATTGCCGTAACATCAGTTTTCGTTGGCTAAAGACAATTTGTTCATTTATGTTCTTTCAGGCATTTAAACAAACACTTTTGATTCATTAAACAACTTAATATCAGAAACTAAGTGATCAATTTAATTCCAGCAATAAGATCAACTATAGATGAAGAACCCTAAAATAATTTATTATCTATATCTTATTCAGTGATTCATAAATCTCTGTGGAAACCCTAAACCGAACTATGAAACTACTCAGCCATGGACATAGAGAAACAACAAGGAGATGAAAAAATCATAATCAATAAAATAGAATTCCAAAAAGGTTTAGAAATCTTCTCAGAAATGTAGAGTTAGAGATTCGTCTCCCTAAAACTTAAAAGATCCAAAAGCCAGATGTCTGAAGAGAGAGTAAAACGTAGCCTAAACAATGATTCAAAAAATAGAATAAATAAGTCTAAACATATTTTGGGTCGAAACTAAACCAAAATAGGAAAATAAACCAAAATTTCCTTTTCTGCGATTTAGACAACACAAGGCTGGATCGATGGATCTGAAATCAATCCGCAATTTCCTTAAAGGCTCGGATCGAAGTGAAACAATGATCCGACTGTGCTTGATCGATCTGATGAAGGTTTGGCTTTTCCCATGAATTGGATCGATCGATCCAGGTAAGGACCGATCGATCTGAGCTCCAAAATACTCCACTTCGAGCTGCATTGATCCCATCCTAGCTCCATACTCATAAAACACTTTCCAAACGTGTTTTAACCTGATAAGACTCTAAAAGCATATAAATTTTTTCCAAAAACCTCTTAAAACACAACTTAGGAAACATGAAATATGCAAAACATCAACTCCTCCCAGACTTAGTCTTTTGCTTGCCCTCAAGCAAATAAGAAATCTAAACTGGTGAAGAGGTTTGAAAATCGTGAAAACTCTCTTATGATTACAAACAATGCTCGAGATAGATACCCTGCAGACGCGTTAGTACAATAATTCTTAATTAAAAAAATTTCACTATAGACCCACAACATTCTCAACTCTGGTCCGTCCATCTCAAACCTGTAAGAGACCTATTCACTTCGGTCAACTCCTTACATTCATTAAAGGTGGCGTGAGATTTCTCAAGAGAAAACATCATTAGGGGTATACCGCGTTTGGTATGAAAAGAGCCTTTGGTGTTTAAGTAGAGTTAAACTGTTTAGGGCGTACCGTGAACTCGAAGTGTAGCTATGTCGCAGAACCGCAAGAGAATATGAACTCATTGATGTTCACAGCTTCCAACCACTTCTTCATAACACCTTCCTTTACTTCTTTTCTTCTTGGTTCCCCCAGACTTAGATGTTTGTGGGGTCTTTGCACAACTTCATAACTTTTTCTCTTCTTCTTGTTTGGATTACCTGTGCTATGAGACAATTTTCGTAACTATTTCCTTTCCTTTCGTTTTTTTTTTTTTTTTGAATCGAATAAGATTTGAAAGAGGAAACACTACAAAAATGTACAAGTCTCAAACACAAGATGAATACCTTTTCTTATCTTTCCAAGGCAAGATAACATATAAGCCAATTTACAACCATCTCTTCTTTAGTTCCTTGCATCTTCCATCTTCAGTGGTTGAAACAAATTTGTCACAAATCCATAACTTCTTTGTTTTTTATCCGATTTCAACATTTTTTGGGTCTAAATTCAATAGCTTTTCGTCTTCTCTCTGTTTTTGCAACTCATATTTTCGATATGCAAAGGTATGAAGCTCTATCTCCACTTTTAAGTTCCGAAAAATCAAGTTTAAACTTAGCAAAATTAGGTTGTGTGATTGATCCATAATTGATTTCATAGCTTATCTATGATTTCTGGGTTAGTTTAGCACGAACTTATGCCTTGAATTCTTGATTTGTGTTATTAGAATTGAAATTTGTGAATTAAAAGATAGTTTGAAAAAAAATTCTAATTATGAACAAAAATTCATATTAAGTTGGTTGAATTTATGCTTAAATTGGATTATTGTGTGGATGTTAATAGTGTTAATGTTATCATTGTGGTTGATTCTGAGATTTTTATTTTTACTTAAGAAAATTTTCTCATTAGTTCTTCATAACATTGATAATCATGCAATTAAATTTGGCTTTGCAGGCAATGACTTGAAAAGATGCAGATGGCTTGAGAAGAAACCTATCCCGCACATCCAGTCCCACACCACAAATATCGAAGAAGAAGCAGCCACAACGGAAAGGAAAAGATATACCCACATCTTCGGATACCATTGAAGAAGAAGAGCTACATGAAGCAACTCATGGCTTAGACCAGACAAAACGCCATTTATCTTTCACGCGCGCGACAAAGTATCAGATATTACTAAAGAACTGCTTGCTAGTATTTGCTACACGCGTCGTAAGTTTTGGGTCCTTGGGTTATGTTTAACAGTGTCTGCTACAACGGGTTGCTGAATGTTGATATAGCTCCTTCCACGTTTCTGTGCGCTTGGACATTGCAGAAGATGGGCAATTTCAAGGATGTATTAGCCATGTTGGCCAAAATGGGATTGGACACTTTGGCTACCCTGTTATATCTCCTATACCCGAGCTAGTTCGCCAGTTCCTAGCTTCTGTTAAGGTCTCGTACGCCCACCCTACTCGCCCTATCGCAAGTGGGGATAAACTTTCTTATATCTCAGGCGGTGTACTCTATGATATTTTTATTCCAAACTTGTATGCTCTCTACGGTTTTGACAGAGAGAAAGAGTGTGACATTTTCCCTCCTTATTCGGCTTTTCTCTAGTACTACAGATTATGGAACGTGATTGATGGCCAAAAAAATTGCAAGTCACGGGAAAACAAGCTCACCTTTATTAGAAACTCTGTGGTTCGAGTTGTGGCAAAGAGTGTAGCGCTTACACTTTTTGGCAAGGAAGAAGCAGGAGCTTTGAGAGAGGATGAGTTGATGTTACTGCATTTTGGGCTGCCTCCATTTGCACGTGACGTCTACAGGACCGAACCGCCACCCGAGCTTAGCACTAACCTTGATGCAATCTTTGCTTTTGTTCTGGTGCAGAAGAAGCTTCAGGGTATTGGTGCTACGAAGAAGAAGACTGAGCTCATCGGGAGTCTATTGACACTTATTTTCAGATTCCATTGCCTAGACCTCAGCACTACAGAGTGCAAGGATCAGATTGAACTTCTAGATGAGGAGTATCTCAAGCAGTGTTTCATCCTCAAGACCTATTTCATATATATGTTCACTGACATGGAGGGGATCTCTCGTCTCTTCCAGCTACCACTCCCCGAGAGGACTTTCCTCACCACCGTTCAGAACTGGGAGTTTCATCTTGCGCCTGAGGATTTGTGTCCTGTTGCAGGCAGAGCTCTTTCAAAATGCCAGAGGGGCAGTTCTTCACATGCTCCACCTGCGCCGCCTCACCTGGAGGATGCTGGAGTGACAGACCCTTTCATACATTTACCTTCTCACACTATGGAGCCACTCCTCCCTCCCTACTCTAGTGAGTTTGATTTACCCACTTTACCCACGTATGCCACTGATGATGCACGCTGGGCATGGATGGTCGAGTCACATAAGAAGCAGAGTTCGATGATGCAAAAGATTTGGGGCGCACTCGCCAAGGTACAGTGTCTACGACCCTCTTCTTGTTTCAAAGCACCGGAGACCACAACACCTTCCGAGACAAAGGCTCACGAGGCTGACACCATAGCTGCTGACCCCGACGTTGCTGGACGCAGGACTACCGAGGAGGATACTGATGAGGTTCCGACACACCGACATAGGCGCAAGAGATACATAGGCGAGGACCAGAGGGGCACCTCCGGGAGCGATCAGTGATCACAATATCTTTTATCTATCCATTGTATTATTTTATTTTTATTTATTTTTTATTTTTATGCATTTGTCGTATCCTTCTTTTGATTTATTTTCACTTCGAGACGGTGTGAAGTAAGTCTAGGGAAGGGTGCTTGTTGGGACTAATGTATTTTCTCTGTTTTGTTTCTCTTGAGTCATTTTGATGTAATTTATTTGATATGATGAGTTTGGCTTTTTCTATGTTTTGGTTCATTCTCTAAAGACAAGTTTTGCAGGATTCTTACCTAGACACTCACTGCAGGACCTTTTCCCTAAAGTTTCATCCTACAGAGAACACGGTTGGATCGAACGTCAACTGCATTTTACTTAGACCATAATCATAAGTTCAATTATTTCTCATGAGAGACATTATATCGGGGAAACGAGCAGCACATTCAGGACTTCTTATCCATTTTACCACTCTTTGCTGATTCGAATAACCACTCATTTTTAGGGGTTTTACCTTTACACCATATATTTCTCTTCATGCCTTTACCACTCTTTTCTTTTTCATGCTTGTAGGCAGATATAATGCCTCTCATGATATAGTCGGACAACAGTAATACCCATCTTGCGCAATGTCCAAGCACATAGAAACTTGGTAGGAGCTATCTCAACACGCAGCAACCCGTTGTAGCAATTACTGTTGTCCCCAAAATTTCGGTGCTTGTAGCTAATACTGTTCAGTTCTTCATTAGTTGTTGGCTGAGGCTGAGCTATGGTGTGAGTTGCTTCAAATAGGTCTTCTTCCTCATGGGGTTCCGAAGATGTGGCGATCCCTTTATTTTTTTGTTGTGCTATCTTTTTCTTTGCTGTTTGTGGATGTGGATTGGTCGTGGGTGGTGGGGTTCTCCAAACATTGCTGTCATCAGCTTTTCTAGCCATTACCTGCAAATGATAGTCATATAGATATTGAGACAATCCAATTTCTTAAGAAATTTTTACGCATATGAGTTTGACTTTGAATTTTCATGTGATGGTTAGAAAAGGTGACGACATCAATGTTCGGAGAAACCCACCATGCCACTATCAATCCACCTCCACAAGCGGCAAAGAAAAAGAAAGCACATCAAAAAGATAAAGGGATCGCCAGATCTTTGGAATGCCATGAAGAAAAAGACCTATTTGAAGCAACTCACACCATAGCTCAGCCTCAATCTACCAAAAGACCATTCGTCTTTGACAACGATGACGATATGCGTCCGCCAACAACTAATGAAGTACTTAACAGTATTAGCTACAATCATCGAAAGTTTGGGGACAACAATAATTGCTACAACGGGTTCCTTCGTGTTGAGATATCTCCTACCAAGTTTATATGTGGTTGGACATTGCGCAAGATGGCTATTGCTGAAGATGTGTTAGGATGGGACTAGGTACATGCGGGACAAAGAAGCCAGGCAAGAGATATCCCAACATGTACTGTGCCAAGTGGTTATTGAGAAGGTAAATGAAGATATATATGATGTTTAGAGATTTATGTTGGAAGAAATATATATATAAGCTTTGGTGATTGGGATAAGATTTTGGCTGCGTTTCGTTGGAGAGATCGCAGAAGAGGTTGTGTTGAAGAAATATTGGATTTGTCCCATATGTAGAGAGACATCTGCAATTGTTCTTGCTGACGCATGTAACTGAAAATCATCCATTACAACTGGATTTGCAAAGTTAATTATGTTATTTTTAGAGCTAATTTTGTTTTAATTTTTTCTCATTTTCCAGGTAGAAATGAGACCAAAAGCATAATGGGAAAGACTTCTCAAGCTGATTATCTTGCAAATAGAGTTGAAGAAAGTTGGTTTTAATAAACCAAAAGTTAAGATATTGATACTAGAGATGTCCAACTCGACTATGATATTAAGCATTGGCCAAACTACAGTTTTATTACTTTCAAATTTTTTTATTTTTATTTTTCTGGTCAAACCGATACTTTCAATAGATTAAGAAAATGAAGAAAAAAACAGAAGAGAAAATCTCAAGATCTGCTTTTGATATCAAAGACTTAGATTAACTAACATACTTTCTTGGCATAGAAGTATGTCGTTCTGATGAAGAACAATTTCTATCTCAAAGAAATTACACACTTGATCTTATTAGTGAAACATGAAAGTTTGGAGCTAAACTAAAAAAGACACCTATTGAATAGAAGTACGTACAAAAGTCGAAAACACAAAAAAAAGACGTGCCAATAAAATCTCTCCCAATCTTCTCTTCTTCGTGAAACCCAATCTAACTCGTCTCTTGGCCGGATCATGGTAGCTCTGCCAGCGACGGCTCCAGCCACAAATTGCATTCACTTGAATCTCCTTTCCGGCGGTTGGTTCTCATCTTAACGACTTCCCTCTTCATTTTCTCTTCCGAGATTTTGGTGTTCCTTGCGGTTCTCTGATGGTTCTGTGACGCCTACTTCCGGCGTTGTTGTGTGACACTAAGGCATCATTGCTGGTATGGTTCTCTACAGCTGTAATTCGTTGGCTTTTTCGGAGATGGAGGTTCAAATTGGCGTCTCCGGGTTCTCTTAGCTGGTGTGTTGGCTTTCGAGGACAGAGCATGGCGGGAGTGAAGAGTTTTTAGCAGTGTTGGTGTGTTCTTCCTTGGATCTATGGCAACCGATTCTTGTACTCGCGTTTCACCCTCGGAGATCTTCTCTGACGAATGGTGAGCGATAGCGAGTGGGGGCTCTGGTACGTGAGGATGGTGCTAGAGCTTCTCTTACTCTGGTTATTGTTAAGGGTTTTCTTTCCAGGTTGATTTTTTCCTCTCGCTAAGGTTCTCTTTGGGTCTTGGAAGTTCTCTTCTTGGAGGGGATAGATGCACGCACCGGTACTTCTGAGTCGGGTATGTGGTTTCGGAATTTTATTTTTATGACTAGGATCTCGTTAAGGTCGCTACTGAAGTAGCTCCTACTCTTGGCTTGCTATCCGAGCTCTTGCCTCTCTGGTAGTTCTCATGGCGCCTTGGTTGGGTACTCTATGGTATGTTGGACTCTTTTTGTTTGGTTTCTTCTTTGTGGAGTAGGATTATTTTACTTGTGTGGCTGTTTGTGGATTAGCTAACTTGGTAGTTGGAGGAGCTAGTAACACCTCTGAGATCTATAGCATTATTCGTATTGTTGGGTTTTGGTCTTTACAAGCCGACCGAGCAGCTCTCACTTGACGCTGGAGGAGTTAGTGATCAATATATGTGCTTTGTTTCCATGTTTTTACCTTTTTTGGCCATGTGACCAATTTTTAGGATTTATTTGATTGTAACTCCTAACTACTTTCTATTTTCAATGAAATATTTACATTCTTATAAATAAATAAATTTAAAAAAAGAGTCCAAAAACTCTCTTGAAGGGGAACCTAAAAGTTATCACACAATTACTCGTCTTGATATGGTTTGTTTTGGACTAAGTCAGCCAACATATCCAGGCTTCAACCATCTACCGCTTGAATAGAGTGGAAAAGATCTTCAAGTACTTGAAGGAAACACCGGACAATGACATCTGGATGCATAAAAGACCAGAAATTATGGGATATTGTGATGCAAATTGAGCTAGAGACAAAATTGATAGAAATTCAACCAGAGACGTGTATTTGTGGAAATCTGGTCAGTTGGAGAAGCAAGAAGTAGAATATGGTGTCAAAATCCGACTCTAAGAGCCTTATATTTGCAAGTAAGTGGTATGTAGTATGATCTATATCCACACAGCTAAAAACAAGTTGCTATGGACTAAAATCTATATTACTAAAACGTAGTGTTATTCTTATAGAGGTTCTACTGTAATTGATGACACTGATGAAAGGGCTGATGTGTCGTAAATAAATGCTGATGTGTTTAACTAAATGTGCTCACTAGATATTCAAGTTCTTTTTATTTATTGACATATCAGTACCATAATACATAAAAAATCGATGTGTCAACTTTTGAGAGACACACTACATTATTATAGTGTTGAAATGTTGATTGTCCTTTAATTAATTTAAAATTTAAATTTTCAGATTATACGGTGTAGTTTTGTAACTTTTCAGATTATTATACTAAAAGCAAAATTATTATACTTTTGTGTTTAGTCAAAAACTATTATACCTTTCTCTTTTTTTAGTCAAAAACTATTACACTCTTTCTCCTTTTTAGTCAAAATTATTACAATTTATTTTAGTCAAAAACTATCACACTCTTACTCTTTTTTTAGTCAAAAATTATTACAGTTTTGTTTTTAGTCAAAAATCTATTATGCTCTTTCTCTTTTTCTAGTCAAAATTATTACATTTTTGTTTTTAGTCAAAAAAAACTATTACACTCTTTCTCTTTTTTTAGTCAAAATTATTATCAGTCAAAATATATAAAAACTTCTACTGTTCTTACAGCTGACCCTTAAATTCTAAACTTCGAAATCCTTTTCCCCGCCCAAACATTTCAGTTTTTTTTAGGGAAAATGAAATCAAAAATTCACTTTTATCTTAAAAATATTGGTTTCCTTCCAAGAAATCATCATCACGAGCTTCTGAAATGGTGGTGTTGAGGGATCAGATCAAAGAAACCCAATCAAATTGAAGCAAAGAGCGATGATCCACCAAAGGCAAAAGCTTGTCACCAGGTTTGAGTTTTCTCAATTTTATCGAGTTTTGTTGTAATTGTGATTGAAATGAAATTGAAATTGGAACTCGATAGTTATTTGATCCAGTTGTGTTTATATCATCGTTGCTTATAGATAATGATTTATTAGGGTGTCCGATTTGTGGACTTACGTTGAAAATTGAACCTTTGGGCATTCATTGAATTGTGCGTTCTCTTTAATTTTGAAAAATTCTCAACCTTCCTGCTCTGATTTGGTGTATTAATGTTTGTATTAAATTGTTATGTTATTGATTTAGCTCTGTTATTAAATTGTGTGTTCTCTTTAATTTTGAAAAAATCTCAACCTTCCTGCTCTGATTTGGTATATTAATGTTTGTATTAAATTGTTATGTTATTGATTTAGCTCTGTAATTACTAGAGTTTAATTGAACAATGGACACTTATTGAATTGTGGGTTCTCTTTAATTTTGAAAAATTCTCAACCATGTTGCTTTGATTTGGTGTTTAATTTTGAAAAATTCTCAACCTTTTTGCCATGATTTGGTGTATTTAATTGTTATGTTATTGATTTAACTCTATGGTTACTAAAGTTATTGTTCTCAATTGATGTTCTTAACTTTGCAGTGTCGTCAAAAGAGAACAGATCTTTTTGGATCATGCCTGACCAAAAAGAAACATGGAACATATCCCCTTAAGTTCTGTACCAAATGCTTAAAGAACATGTATGATTTTATCATTTACAGAGAAATGTACTATTAGCTTTAGTGATTGTGTTATTATGTTTCTTCTGGCTTGTATTATAGGTATGGAGAGGACTCAGAAGAGGTTGCCTTAAAGATTGATTGGGTTTGTCCCAAATGCAGAGAGGAGTGCAATTGCAGCAACTGCAGGTAAGTGTCAAACTTTATCAATTACATTGAATTTGCAAGTATTTTATGTTGTTTAGAGCTTTTTAATGTTAACCTTTGAACTTTCGTTCACCTTTTCAGGAAGAAACGAGGCCAAAAACCTACTGGGATTTTGGTCCATGCAGCTAAAATTAGTGGATGCTCTTCTGCCTCAGAATTTCAAAATCGATGGTTCTGAGAAATACTATTACAATAAGAAAGCTAAAACTGTAAGTGTTATGTTTTAGCATGATCTTTGTATTAATATGTATATCTTAGAGTCTTATTTTGTGACTATATGGTATCTTCCAGGAAGCTGCTGTTGTTGTAGGTTCACCACCTGAACTGGTAAGTGCTATGTTCTAGCATGATCTTTGTTTTGTGAATATCTTAGCTTTGAGTCTTGTTTTTTTGTTGAGAAATTCCCTCAAATAGCACTAGTTGAAGTTTTTGTTCCATAAATAAAATTCTATTTTTATTTTAGACAAAAATAATATTTTTATAAAAGACTAAATTTTAAATTTTTTGTTTGGGTTAAGTATTATACAATTTAGGGTATAATTTTTAAATTGTAAACTCTAAATTCTAAACCCTAAAAATATGAAGGTATGAGATTTTGTGCTGTAGAAGGAAAATAATTTTTAGTAAAAATGCTATTTTTGTCCAAAATGAAAATGAAGTGTTATTTATGGAACAAAAAATTCATTTGGTGTTATTTTTGGAAATTGCCCTTTTTTATTATATGGTAATCTTGCAGGAAGGTGTTATTGTAGCTTCACCACTGGAACTTGACCAGGAGAATGCTGTTGAAGAAAACCTGTTAGCATTAAAGGATCGAAGAAAACTAAACCTGAAGAGCTCAAGGATATAAACAACGGCTCCAGAAATGAGACTGGAGTTACCACAGAAGAAAGAAATAAGAGTAAGATGACTTGTTCTTGAATGTTTCCTGAATTCTGAGAATGTAAGAACTGTTGAAAAGAGACTAATACTTGAATGTTAATGATGATGCAGATACTGCTGCTAAAGATGCCAAGGAAAACAACATAGCTGGTAAGATCAGCAAGAGAACCAAACCTGCTCTGAAAAGGAAAGAAGAGGGTGAGGTTGAGGTTAAACTACCTCAGGGCAACAACTCAATTAATGTTGCTGGCATTGACTTGCCTCCTGAAGATGTAGGAAACGTATTCTAGTTTTTGGAATTCTGTTCAGCTTTTGGAGAGGTATCATCTAAATCCCCATTCACAGTTTTGATCAAAAACCAAAACTTTTGAATACTTGCAATACAAGCTTCGTTTGAATTTTTCTGATTAGGCACTTAAGTTGAGTAAAGAACAAGCTGAGTATGTTATACGTGAAATGTTTTCCAAGAGAAGCAGAACGCGACAGCACTATTCCACACTGACTCAGATTATTCTCGGGCTACTAACCGTGCTACTAAAGAGTAGAGGAAAAACGTAAGAATCATCTTATTTCATATTATAAACTTTTTCTATTAACTTACATTTCTTCTTATGCATTTATCTTTTTTTTATAATGATATAGATTGGTTGATCTGTGTGCAACTGATCCGAGTTGGTTCACTAAACTTGGAAAATTTCTTAAGACATCAAAGGTGAAGCTAAAGGACTTCCCTCCTGAAATGTTTAAGAAAGGTATTTCTGAGTTTGAGAACTTGGATTCGTCCAGGAGGCTTAAGCTTTTAAACTTCATATGCGATGAGACGCTAAGTACAACGTAAGTATATTGTTACATTCATCTATTAAATGAACTTATGATGATTGAAGGTTTGCTTTACATATAATTTTATGATTAAATTTTCAGGTTGATAAAAGGTTTCATGGATAAGCAAAATCTTGAAACCGTTACGCTGAGAAAGGAAGGAAAAGAAAGGATCAAAGCAGCCAAAGATAAGGTAACTGTAAAATCTTTACAATATATTAACTTGGAGAATTCAATTCTAAAACCTTTCTGTTTCAAGGAGAAACAACTGAATCAGAAAATGCAAGAGTAGTTAGCCAAAGCTGTGACTGAGAAAAACGGGTTTCCGTTGACAATCGCAGACCGTGATGCAATCGCATCGCCTATAAATGCTGAAGCTAAAGAAGTTCATTCCGAACTTATAAACGCAATGGAGATGCTACCTAAAAGTAATACAATCTTGGCTCCTTTTATTTGTATGATCATATGCTTAGAGGCTTTAAGTGTTGTATTTCTAAATTTGCAGAGAGTCAAGGAAGTGTCAATGCTGTTAGACGTAGCCCTGTCGAAGTAGATGACAATGGTCTTACCGTCTGGAGATTTAAGTCTTACAATGATGGACAAAACATTTTGCTTCAAGGTGCGAAATGAATTTACAAACTCTTCGTTTTTTTCTTCACGAGAGTATTAGTAGTTTTAATCTCTTTTTCTTTGTTTTTATGCAGATTTAGGAAGCCGGAGTGAAGTATCTCCTCAGGGAAATTGGTTTTCCTTTAGCTCTGAGAAAACCCCAGAGGTTGAAAAATAAATCTCTTACATAAGGTGAATCATTTTATCTCTTTTCTTTAAGCTTTATAAGCTCAAGAAAATTATTAAGAGCTCCATGAAGCTATTTATGAGTATCAGTTCTTCTTTTGAATCATATTTTTTGTAGGATGAAACGTCATCGTGCAAAAACTATTATTACTTCTTAATGATGATGTTCTCCTTGGCTGTGAGTATATAAGAACATGGTTCTGTTATACATAGAGGTAAAATGGCTTACTCAAAACTCTTTGACATGCGATTCAGAGTATTGATTTGTTGATAATTTACATTTATGAACAACCAAAATAATGCTTGGTTTTGTATGTAAATGTTCTCATTCAAACTTTCTCAAGTATGAGACAAACTTGTTATAGTTGGATATTGTTTGTAATATTTATAAAGTGAACCGATTATATATTTCTTACTATATGATATTTGTATTTTTCCAATTTGTATTGTTGTTTGGTCACAAAATAAGGTTAAAATCAAATAATTAGAAGAGAAAAAAAATAATAGACAAGAGTCATTCATGATAGTTTCATCAAAAAGTAACAGCAATAGTTTTATCTATGGACTGTAAGCACATGACCAAACCATTCAACATTCCCCCAAATTCCCCCACTTACGGACCTTTCATCAAGCCCCCAAATTCCCCCACTTTCGGACATTTCAAGCCCCCAAATTCCCCCACTTTCGTACCTTTCAAGCCTAATCTTTGCACACCAAATCTTCTTATCGCTGCCACTATTCTTGTCCCACAAAACAGCCATCTTACCACCATAATTAGCCAATCTAACACGAGTATCACTTGTGAAATCAGGTAGTCCTACCAAACCCATCAATTCTCTCCACACTTGGTCCTTAAAGTCATACCATCGGAAGTTTCTGCATGATTTAGAAGTAACAAACCTATAACATAACAAAATGTTCGCTATACCAACCATGTCATGTGACTCCAGTTTACTTCTTTTGGAATTGTACCTGAAAGCAACCATGTCGTTGTTAGTCACCACGTGGAAATTTCCCCCAATACTTACCCATGTCGAGTAATGGTTTGGTTCTGTCTCGCGGCAAGGATCCCAAATTTGTGTTTCTGTGTCGAACACCTCAAACATGTTCATCAAGCAAACATGTTCATCAATCAATCAGAATTGCGATCTTAATAGCTTCCTATTACATATATCTTTCGACCAAGGACGCTAGCAGAACATGACTTTAGCTTCACCCGCAAGCTTGGATCCTTGCACCACGTGTGAGACCGACAATCTAGAACAGAGATGCTAGAGTAGGTGGATATGGATCCACCAATGTTGTAAATATTATAACCAACCGCCACAAGACTTGAAAGTTCGATAGGAGGAGAATGTTGAATTGGGACTGTAGCCAAATCATAATCACTTGACAACTTAGCACACATAGAGAGAATTGCACCATAAGCACACAGAGAGAATTCTCAATGTGATTCAAGAGTGACCGGACCTTGTAAAGCTCCGGTGAAGCTAGGAGAGATCAAAAGTTCTTGGAGACTAGTGAGAGAGTCGGATAGTCCAATTTTAATACACGTGCAAAGATGCTCAATAGCAAATAATTGGGAAGTGAAGGATTTGGATTCGATTGCGGCGTCGGTAACATCTTTTCTGGGGAGGACATTGACGGAATTAAGGAGATGAAATCGCAGTTGATCAACTTCTTATACTTTGCACTTTGCAGCAAATGCATAGTTTAACTTTGACTTTCATGCAGAAACACAATGTTCGATAAAAGTAAAAGTCAAAGTAAAAATAAACAAAATGAGGCTTTTCTTTGGGGAACCTATCCGGGGAACAAATGCATAGTTTAACTTTAACTTTCACTTTTATCGAACAGTGTGTTTTTTTACCATGTTCTTATATTGCGCATGTAACACATATTTTAGCTTGCTTGTTTAGGGCTTTTTTTTGCTTACTTGTGTTGCCTATAAAAAAGCTAAACCATTCACATTTATAGTTTACGCTATTTTTATCTAAAAACCTTATGTTGAGAATTCTTTCATTTCTAGTTCTATCCAGTCCTTTCTTTAGAGCTATTTCCTTCAAGTTTCTTGAGCTAGGCTATGCATGAAATCACTTATCGGGCATCAAAACGATTACCTCATTAAAAACCCTATCGAGAAAACCCATTTAAGACAAAACTCGACAGGGGAAAAAGAGTATAACCTCTTGAGGTCTTACAGGGTTGTCTTCACCCTTGGATAATGGTGAAGACAAAAAGATCATAGTTTCCCAAATCGATCGTAGTCTCCACATGCCTCGGCTCGATAGCGAGTTTCCAGGTGCGTCCCCGGGGTTGTGTCGAGGAACTCTAGAGGGGTTTGGGCAAATGTGTTGAACTTATGTCAACATGCTCTCGACATGGCCCGACTTCTGGTAGCGGCTCCCGGGTCGATCTGAGGTGCTACCAGGTCAGCTGCAAGTACATCCGAGTCGTCATCGATGCTCGGGTCGGGATCTCGGACATTTCAGGTTCCATCACTTTTAGTTTAGGATTAAAACCGGTTAAAATTAGCTAATGTTTTAAATTGATTTTCACTCTTAAATAACGAGATTAAAATCGAATTGTCATTAACTAAATCCAAATTTAATCATCCAACTATGGTTATGTGGGTTTTAAATTTGGTAAATTACTGTACTTATCGGAAAATACTGAAACAATTCAGAAGACCGAACCAAAGAACCGATTGGTTTAGACTGAAATGACCGGTTGTCGTAAACGGAAATCAGAATTTTGGCGGCTGATACAGAGAAAGAGAGGGAGACGAAGAGAAGAAAATGGGATCGATATCGGCACCGTCTTATTCTCAAGCCGGCGACTAGGTTCATACGATCGTCGCCATGAGAATTTCTCTGTGGTATCGTCTTCACAACCGGCAGAGATTCCGAGACTCGATTTCATTACAAGAGCTGCTGATTCCACAAGCTCTTCTCCTTGCATAGCTTCCGGTGATAAGACCTTAGTCCCTGATGATGAATTCACTCTAGCTAAGGTTTTATCCTTTTCCACTTATTAAATCCCTAATTATAGATTCTCTTGAATTTTTTGTGAAGTATTGTAGATGAGATTTATGGTGAAAATATATTACTCACACCGATAATTCCAATGATGTTCGATTATTATCCGAGGTTTAGTGAAGTATTGTAGATGAGATTGATGTTATGCAGTTCATATCCTTGATTTAGAATTATCGAAATATTTACAGTTTCTGATGACATTTTCTAGGAAACTTTGGTATCAAAAGTGTTGTGTGTGTTATAGAAAGTATAACCATAAGTTCATAGAATGTGTTTGTTGGAACATTTTTCACATTTCCATCTCTTTTGGATTGCAGATTTCATTTGGTGTTTGGTTATTCGTTCCTTTTCTATTGCTATTGTTATGTGTGATTTTTCATTTAAGGATGTGTTGTATCCTACAGATACGGTTTTGGTGCTTATTTTTAATATCCTTCCTGGATCTGCCATAATGCTAACATATGGATTTCCCCTTGCCATTATTGGAATGGCACTCAAGGTAATAGAACACAGGTACTTAGTAGTTTTGTTACTCTAGTACATAAATGTTCTAAAACATAGTTCTGATCAGAGGAAGGGATGTTAATAGTTTTCGTCATTAGTATTTGGGAATTTGAGTCTATAAACTAGTTTGATTTCAGTCTAGTATGTTTTCACCTTGCTTACTCTAAAGTTGAGTTTACTTTTCCTTTTACCTACAGACATGAAATTGTAGTCTCTTCAGTGCACATAGGATGTGAAATTTACTACTCGTGAATTGTGAATGTGTCGGGCTTCGTCTTTCTTTTTTGTAGGTTAGAAATGATGTCACGAGATACCGTTATGGTGATGAACAACATTTGGAAGAAGCACTAAAACGGATCTTTCAATATGATAGACTGGTAAGCTGTTTTTATTAAATTGAAACAAAATACATACCCAAAAAACTTAGTTAAGTATCAATAACTAACTGAAAATCTTTTTAAATTGCACAATTTGATAGCTTAGCTATCAGCTATGTTAAGAAAATAATTTCTTTTTCAATAAAGATACTAGTACTACTGTATTTTTTTTTCCTATATTTCATCGCTATCATTTTGCTTGATCTTACCTCTAATTTTTTTCCCCCTTTCGAATTATTTTGGAGATTTATCAAGGAGCCATTTATTTTCTTTATATTTAACTGAAAATATAATATAACTAATATTACTATCTTCTTCTTAGAATTCTCAGTATAAATTTAAGGAAGTCTACGAAATAATAAAATCTATTATTCATTCATACGAAATAATATTACTATAATCTATCATTCATTCATACGGAATCGAAAGCATAGTCGGTATAGTTAATTTAATTTATTGCCAAAAACTTAATATACTTTTTTTCTGTTGTCTACCATCACCTGTTGACAAACTTTAATTTTATAACATCGTATCAAATAAAACAAAAAACAGAAAATAAAATTTACAGAAGAAATATCATTTAAGTATTAGTTTTCGTATGTTATTGAATTTGTCAAAAAAAAAATTAATGCAATTGTCACTATAATACTGTGACCATTTAACATCAAAATTACTCATTTTAACTTCGTTGGAAACTTGGGATTGTTTAGTTTTGAAGAGTTGTGAACTCATGTCTACTGTTTTTTTTTTTTTGTTAAGTAGATGGTAGAAATTAATAGTCTATGCATTGGTTTAAAATTAATTAATTATTCCAGTTTCATAATATAAAGTTAATATATCTAGAGTTTTTATATCTTCTTTTATTAATATTTTGCGTGCAACCGTTTCTAAGGCATTTAAAAAATAATAATAGAAAGTTAATAACCATCCAATTAACAGTCGAATTAAGTTTTATTGAAAAATGAACAAGCGCCAAAAGAAATATTGAAAAATCGTCTTATTGCTTCTTCTCCTTCCTCTTCCTCTGTATTCGCCTATAAGTACCCTTTTGTCTCTCTCTTGAGCACATTTTGTTTTCTCCAATTCTTTCTGGGTTTTGCATCTCCAATTCAATCCGATTAATCTCATTTCTGGGTTTTGCTTGTTTTCTGGTAAGATTGAAATCTTTCTTCCTCAAACCCTTTCTTTTTCATCGCTCAATTTCGCTTAACTTAGCCGATTCTTCGTCCAATTCAATCTCCTTTCACCAAATGTGTAATCTTGCGATTGCTTTTGCTGCGATTTTGATTTCGTGTCTGCCTTAGAGAGATTATATGTATCAGTTCCAAGATTGCTTTTGGTTTGAGATTCAAGAAAGCTCAAACTTTTGTATTCTTTTGTCTCTGCAGTTTGAAAGATATGGTGGGTGTTAGTAGTGAACCAGCTCCGAAACGTGTGAAAACACATGCCTGTGAATCAAACGGTTTCTCTGGGAACAACGACTCTTCTTTGGAAGAAGAAGACGAAAAGGTTTCGTTAGGCTCGGAAGGTCTCATAAAAAGGTCAGAGTTCATAAGGATAATCACTGATGCACTTATCTCACTTGGATATCATGACGTCGCCGAGCATTTAGAGAAAAGATCTGGCATTCCTCTACACAATCCTATCGCTAAGAAGTTTCTGCAACTAGTCAAGAATGGAGAATGGGACAAAAGCATTGATGCATTGCATGGATTTGAACTGAAAGACGACAAGTCCGTGAGATTCTTTCTACTAGAGCAGAAATTCTTCGACTTTCTCAAGATTGGAAACCATGTTGCTGCTTTGGAGATCTTGAAGGATGAGATGGTTCCTCTTGGTGTTAACAAGAAACGCATAGATGAGCTTGCATCCGAACTTGTATCACCTAGTGGTGATGCAGAGATTGTGAACAAGGCTATAGTCTTGCAAAAACTGCTTCCTCCTGCAGTTATAATCCCAGAGAAGAGGTTGGAGTGTCTGTTAGAGAAGACCCTTGTTTGTCAGCGCAATAACTGTGGTGGTTTCCATAATATTCCTGATACTGATTTGTCTCTGTGTGGTGGTCATCGTTGTTCTCACAGGAAAATTCCTTCAGTGACTCTACAGGTGTGTTATTTAGTCTTAGTTTGTGTTTGGATACATTGATTTATGTCATTAATGATATATATGTATGGTTCAGATACTGGGGGAACATACGGATGAAGTCTGGTTCGTGCAATTCTCACATAATGGCAAATATTTGGCTTCATCTTCCAAGGATCAATCAGCTATTATATGGAAGGTAAACCAACTCTTTATAATGCTTGTATGATCTACTAGAGTTGTTGTTATTTGCTGATTCCTCACTTAGATGGATGTGTTTGTGTTTTATGCAGATGGATGCAGAGAAGAAGCTTTCGAGGAAATATAAACTTGAGGGACATGAGAAGGCAGTGGTAATGGTTTTATGGAGTCCTGATGATAAACAAGTGATTACATGTGGAGAAGAGGAAGTTATCAGGCGCTGGAATGCTGAGACAGGACAATGTGTTCACGTGTATCAAAGAAATGGTGTTGCTTCAGTTTCTTGTGGATGGTTTCATGATGGTTCAGGTATAATTGGTGCAATGACAGACAGAAGCATCTGTTTGTGGAATTTAGATGGGGCTGAGATTGAGCACGAGCAAGAGCAACGGGAACAAAAGCAATCTGATGTAGTCATGACCAATGATGGGAAGTGGATTGTAAGCATGAGCAGGGACCGTGAGATCTCGTTTTTCGATACAGAGACCAAGACTGTCGATAGGTTTAAAGTGATTCGAGATAAAGACACGATTACCTCATTCACGCTTTCCAAAGACAGCAAGTATATGCTCAACAATCTCAGTAACGAGGAGATTACTATTTGGTGCATTGACGATGACGAGCCATATAAGTATTTTCAATACACTGGCCACGAGCGTCGTCGCTTCATTATCAGATCTTGCTTTGGTGGATTTGAAGAGAATTTTGTGGCAAGTGGAAGTGAGGATACTCAGGTATACATATGGCACAGACAAGATTCGGAAGTACCACTTCGTGTATTGAGAGGACACTCAAGAACTGTCAAGTGTGTGAGCTGGAACCCTACTGATATGCATATGTTGGCCTCAGCAAGTGACGATGGAACCATTCGGATTTGGGGACTTGACAAGAAGTTGGATGGTGATGTGTTGATTACTGATGATGAGGATGCTTTGGTGGTCATGGCTTATAATGGTGATATGGTTTTGGAGTTTGATGATTGATATTCATTTTATGTACATCTGATAGATACATTTTATGTCGCTTCTTTGTTTTCATTCTTCACCACCTCATTTTTTCTTTAGTACAATATAGAACCAAAGCTGAACAATACTAAATAGTGTGTAAAATATACATTTGCTCTTTATGTTCATTGCTTCACTTGTCATTCTTTTTCTTTTGACTCTCTACAAATCGCTCTTTCTCAACCTTCCATAGAATTACTCAGTCATTTAAACTTGGGTTAAAATGGTTTTAGTCTGAATAATTGTGAATTCAAGTATCATGTTTTTTTTTTTTTTCTTCTACGGAGATTCTTAGTTAGTATTCTGATCGAGTTAGGTAACTTTATTAATTAATGTATATTGTCATATTAGATAATTTTATTGAAAGTAGATAAATACATATTACATTACAGAAACACATAAATACATTTTAACACTCAAGATGAAGATACTTTCGTCGCCAATGGGACTTAGGATTTTCAGTAAAAAAATCTCTCATTCTTTTACTTCCCTGAAAAAGGGACTCGGATAGGAATAGAAACAAATATAACGAAATTCAATGAGTTTGGAACCATCACCTGATTCTAAGATGTGAAGATGATAGCTTGATTCTCAAGCAAATGCTTATTGGTAAACATACATGGTTAAGACTAACTAAAGGTGATATAAATCTAACCTTGGTTAACTTACTTTTGGGACCACAAACTTGGTGAAAGGGCTATGTAGGAAATTACATGGAAGTAGCCTCATTTCAGACACAAGGATACATTGTCTGTTTGTGCTCAAAAGGGAAAGTAGTGTTTGACTAAAGCAAGACTGAAGTATTGGCGTTTCAATAGCAGCATGCATTGGCTTTTGGACAAGGAAGCCCTAGTTAGCTTTGTCTATATAAAGGTGCTTATGTTCATTAAGAGAGATAGGGAAGTAAGAGAGTGCAAGAGAGGCACAAACAATGTAGATAGAAGGGTGAGAGAAAACATGTAAAAGTATAAGCTTTACGGGTGGGTTTTCTCTGTTAGAACAAGGATATAAAACAGAGTAAGTTCTTGAGAGTGAATCACGTATATCTCTTGTAATAACCTTCTTCTTCATAGTGGAGATGTGGATCGAAAGATCCTAACCAGATGTAGCGGTTAAGTAACATCGTGAACTGGGTGAACAAATGCTTGTGTGTGCTCCCCTTCTTCCTTCTTGTTCTGTTTTATCTTCTTCCTCTAAGTATTCTTCTTGCTCTGTTCAAATGAGTTGGAACCATCATTGAGGATCCATTCAAATGAGTTAGAACCATCATTGAGGATCCATTCAAATAACTTCTCTAAATTAATAAAATATCATAAAAATATATTGGTCACAATATTATTAATTTATAAAGGTTTTACTGTATCTCTTACTGTATCTTTATAAAAATGAGTTGGAACCATCATTGAGGATCCATTTCAATTTCTGAGGAGCTCCGGGAAACTAATGGAGAATCCATTCATTTCAAAAGCAACATTGTCCTTCTCCGGCGCTCATATTTCTCCTCCCCACTGAAACCCTAATTCGTATCTTATCAATGTCATCAAGAAAAATGTCATTTTTGTTGGTAAGTCGTACCTCTCTTCAGTGTTTCTTATCTTAAATTAGTATATAATTCTTGATTATCTACACTATTCTTGAAAATATTTTACAAAACAAAACAGTGGTGCTTTAATGCTATCAATTAATATGCAAAGACCTAAGCTATGAAATCTTTGTTCTATAATTACATGTGGCTTTCAGATGTAAACAACAGTCCATCACAAACTAGCCCTGGGCATTCGGGTACCTGATCGGGTTTGGATCGGGTCTTTCGGGTTTTCGGATCTAGGGCTAGAGAGATACTTTTCGGATTTTCTAATTTTTTGGTCCGGGTTTGGTTCAGATAATTTTGGGTTTGGGTTGGTTCTTAAAAAAATTTACAAACCTGACAAAACGCGAATACTAATTGGTTATTATTCGGATCGAGTACTTTTTAACCGAAAAGTAACCAAAGTACTTGGATACCCAATCTGAAAAACCAAAGAACTGAAAACCTGTGAAGAAAAACATGTACTAAAGACCTGTAAAAACTCATGTAAACCAGAGAAAAATTTCAAACTTAAAAGTTCAAATCCAAAATCCAAAATAAGTTTCAAATATGAATTCAAATGTAAAAAAAGCAAGGAGAGAACATAAAAGACTTTACAAATCCATTTTCCCAACATTGTGAAATAAGAAGAACCCAAAAGATAAAAGACAAAAGATAACAAATCCAAATTTCCCAAAAGAAGCTGGTGTTTCTCCATGTTCCTATGATGACATGAAAAAATCATATCCGATTAGAAACAAGCAAACTAATATCCGAGTATAAACTTTTAAAATGGATATAGATCAATGAAGTTAGTTAGTAGCTACCTTATAACCGAGTAGGAAATGATTCACTCTTTAGTTTTCTATTATTCTTGGAGTATCAAAATCTGAAATAATTACAAATAGATTGTTAATTAAACAAAGTCATCAACACAAAAATATATAAGAAAATAAATGTCATCAACACAAAAATATATAAGAGAATAAATATTACTTCTCGTAAGCTTATTTTCATACTCAAACTCAGCTTGTATTTGCTCCATTGTAACAAGCTTTGATTCCAGCTTTGATTCCTGCTTTGATTCATTACTATTTTGAATGTCCGACTTCATCCACTGCTCCGAACAAATCAAAACCTCAATCATGTAGTGAGTTGGACAGCTCCTATTTGGATTAATGACCTGACCACTAGTGCTAAAATCACTTTCAGATGCAACAGAGGACACTTGCAATGCTTCACGAGCAATTTCAGATAGAATAGGAAACTTCCACTGTTTCACTTCCACTGAGACACAGTACATTAAACTTAGTTCCAGCCATAGGTTTAGGAGGATTCTCAACAGTCTCTCTCAGGTATATTTCTAATTCATCCCCTGAATCTTGAACCACTGTTTCATCGACCAGCTCCTTATACACAAAATCCATATTGTGGATTTCATATTCAAAATAATCAACCACCAAATCCATTCCGTCAGCTGATTGATCTTGGCCAACGAATGATGATGCTTGAGTAGGCTTTATACCATAACGATTAGTATACTCCTTAAACAATTTAGACAGAACATCAAGTACTGATAGATTCATCTCATTGGCTTCATTACTATCTTTCCCATATAGTTTATCACAACACATTCTAGCAAACTGCATCTTCTCTTAGGAGGTGGAACTTGACCCTGTTCTTGGTTTTCTTCCATTCCTAATGAACCTGTAAACATCGATTTGTGGGTGCCTCAAACTCAGACTCAGAAGGAGGAGAAAAAGAGCAATAGATGTTTAGAGATTCCAGATTGTTCATATGTGAAGTAAATTTCAGTATTTAGAGCCTCCAAAAAGTTGAATTGGGAATTGGATATGAGGAAGGTGAAGAGAGTAGCCGCATTCGAGAGTCTCGACTCTTAGTAAAAGGTGAGTAATTGAGTACCATGCATGAGTTCCTCAAGGAACACTTCTAATGGGTCTAAATCTAATGAGACCAATCACTAATGGGTCTAATGGGCCTACTCCCTAGTGGGTCTAATACTTATGTTTCTGGTATGTTGAGTACTCATTCAGGTATAGTGTATTAATCGAATCCGAATCCGAAGTATCTCAAATTTTGTACTCAATCGGGTATTCTTAAACAATGGGTCGGTTCCAGTTCAGTTAATTTCAGGTCGGTTCCAGTTGGGTTTTTGGATCCAGTTACTTTTGCTATCACAGACAGAAAAATATATCAATATAAATTCTAATATAAAACTGCCGATAATTTTAAAATAAAAATAAAGTGATAATTAACAAACAAACCTTTGAATGTAATATTTAAATTAAAATGTGAAACTATATATTATGAATAATCTAAAAATATTATTTTATGTAAATATTGATTATCATAAAATATATTTCAAAACATCATGATAAGGAATTCGGATTTAAAAAAAATTGTTAGAGAAAGGAAATGGTATTTAAATTAAATCTTAATCGAGAATTTTTATTTAAGAAAAATATAATTTGACAAACTGACAAAGTATATATGTCCAATGCATATACAGTAGAACCTCTATAAATTAATACTCGATAAATTAATAACATCTCTAAATTAATAAATTATTCCGGTCCCAAGTTGGGCCGGTGTAATAATTAATATTTAGATAAAATAATAAAATAATATTTTTTTGAAATCTCTATGTTAATATATAGTCTCATTAATAACATAAATTAATAATCATATAAATTTATAGTATATATATAAGATATTTTAATGAAATATGATTCTAGTGTTGTTTATATATTCGTAAACTATTAATTTAATTGGAGGTTATCTATTTTTATTTTTAAATATAAAAATATATGATATTATCTTCTTGAATTGCATCAATAATTATATTAAAAAAAATTATATGCAATGATGATTTCTTAATGTGTAAATGCATTGAAACATATCCAAGTATTGTCTTCATTTTTCTATTTTTTATATAACATTTTCTGAAATTTGAGAAAACTCTCTACAAATTAATAATTATTAATTTACCAATTAATTAATAACCTATTTAAATTAATAAATTTTTCCAGTTCCAACATTATTAATTTATAAAGGTTTTACTGTATTATAATTATTCTAGTAAAAAATTTCATGATGACACATAAGCAGTGACATAAATATAATATACCATGTAGTTACAATAATCTTATATAATCTTATACTATTAAAACTGAAGTACAAATTTGGGTTATTCATGTTTCCAAACACCCTACAACCTATTCTTACATCCAAACACCAAATAGTTATTAATGTATTAAACCATTCTAATATTTAGTTTCTATATTTTCTTCTTTCTAAATAAATATTAAATTAATTCTCTATAATTATTTCCTTATCTGATATTAGTATTTTAATAGTATAAGTTCTTATTATCCTATAATCTTTGTATGATTTTATTTTCACATTACTTTGAATTATTATATAATCAATACAATTTATAAAATTTTAGTTTTTTCTGCATATATTATGATTCAAATTTTTATGAATGGTCATATATTACTTATTCAATAAGAAATATATATATATTCAATATCCACATCCGTGTAGATGTCAAATAGATTGTTACTTGCAAGATAGATACAAATAAATCCGACATATCGCTTTGTTGACTGCGGGATATATCAGACTTTATCCGCGAATTGATCGATCGGTTTGCAAACTACCAAATTTTAATAAAAATAAGTAAATTCAATATAAAAATTAATAATTTTGTATAGCTGATGAAAATAATATATGGTATCTTTGAAAATATAAAGAGTTTTATGATAAAAATATTTATGAAAAGAAAGTATTAAAAATATTTCTATTTAAAAAGTTGTTTATTTTATAAAAAAATAGTTGAATGAAGTAAATAGTCAAATTTTCGGGCTAATTCGCTATCATGTGAACATAGTGGAACACATTTGGACATAAGAGCTATCTACAAAATTTTAAAATAGAAATATAGGTTAACTAACTAACAAGACTAATATTTTATAATTAAATAAAATTAAAACTACATATAAGTACAAGAAAAATAAATATATAAACGAAATGAACAAAATCTAAAAATTATAAATTACATAGAAAATTGACTAGAAAATATTAAAAATAAAATATAAATATTTGTTATATTAATTAAGAAAATATTGATATGTGATGTTATGCGGGTTCAACTCTACTATATTATTATTAAGAGATACCTTCAAATTTAGTTACATACCATAAAATTAATAGACATATTAAATTTTAAAAATGATATAATGGTCCTTCAAATTTAATAAACAAAATTGTGTACATGATATTTGATTTTAGGTCAAATCTTTTTTCTAATTTCATCTAAATTACAGTATTCATCGGGCAACAGAGCCCTTTTAGATTTACAGAGGTGAGGAGGTGTCTTTCTTCACTTCCGAGCAAATTGGAACTGTTTTCTGAAGTCAAAAGTCAAGAAATTTCAGTTGATCGATCCAGTTCCAAAGGGTAAGAATGAGTGTGAATAGAATCAAGAATTTAGGGCTTCCATTAATGAATCTCGTTAAGCTTAGAGGAACACCAATTTTGCAACAATTGGTATTAGAAGAAAGGCTTCTTAGAAACTCCTCTGAGAATTGGTGCATCGTTAACAATGGAACCAATGTTCCTACCATTGTCATGGGAATGTCTGGGTAAGAATCTTTTAAATTTAAATCTTACATTTTGGTTATAAAAATGTGATCTTTTGATTATGTGAAGTTTGGGTGTTTTGGGAATGTCTGAGTAATAAAGCTTTTTGGTTCAAGTTCTTACATTTTGGATATAAAATTGTGATCTTTTGATTATGTAAAGTTTTGTTTTATTGGGTAAGAAGCTATTTAGTTCAAATTCTGTCATATTGGATATAAAAATCTGATCTTTTGATAATGTGAAGTTTTGTTTTTTTTTGGTTTTTGGTTTTACATAGGAAGCCTAATGAACTTCTTGAGCTTGGATCTGTTATAAAAGATCAAGTACCAGTTATTAAGAGATTCACGGGTGGAGGAACTGTGATTGTTGATGAAAACACTGTCTTTGTGAGTTTGATTTGCAATAAAGATGATGTTCCAAATGTTCAGCCTTATCCACGTTCTGTGATGGCTTGGAGTGGTTCGTTGTATAATGATGTCTTTAATGAGATTAGAGATTTTCAGCTACGTGAGAATGGTTTGTTTTGTAGCCAAACTTGATGTTCTCTAATAGGGTTTGTTGTTGTGTGAGTTTGCTTCTGTTGATACATTTTTGTTTGGATTTGTCAGATTATGTTTTTGGTGATCGTAAGTTTGGTGGAAATGCTCAATCGATAACTCGAAATCGATGGATTCACCATACATCGTTTCTATGGGACTACAATGAGAGTAACATGTCTTACCTTAAGCTACCTTCAAGAGTGCCTCAGTACCGGCTGGTAAGATTTTCTATCTTTGTTTTCATAGTCCAAAACTTGGTGTAATTTAGTTATCTAATTTCTTTCATTTTGAGTATTATAGGAAAGAGATCACACAGATTTTGTATGTAGAATGAAGGATTATGTTGAAAGATCGGTGTTTATAGAGAAAACTATAAATGCAGTGGGAACACAATTCATGTTGAAGGAATTGAATTTGGATGAGATCGATGATTCCTATGGAGAGCATTTAGAAAGTACTAGACTTCTCTCAATGGATGAGCTCAAAGAAACATTGTCAAAGATAGAGAGTATTGCTCAAGTTGGTTAAGTTTTGATCTTTCGGGAACTGTGAACCGGTTTATTATTATACGAGAAATTTGAATAATAGAAGAACAAACTTTTATTTTTATTGCTTAAAGATGCAACCTTGTAATGTTTGATGCTTCACAGAGTCATCATGATAGGGATAAAAAGGTTGCAATTAAAAAAGTTGGTAAATACTAGGTTTCCTCAAGAAGATCCTACCCCAAGAAAATCAATGAATCTTGGTGGTTCAGGGGTCGGTGCATCTTCGGCTTGAGATGATGATAGTGAGGATGATGGCAATGATGATGATGATGGTTGAGAGATGATGACATGCGGTGTGAATAGTGCCAAGGAAGCTGCAGGGATGGTAGAGAAGGTATGATGATGATGACCTGAGCTTGAAGAACAACACACTTCTTTGAGGTAAGTAGTTTCATCATTTGGTATCTTCCAGATGTAGCTCTTGACCTCTGTAGTTTCCTCACTTGCATTACCTGTTAAACAAAAACATGAAAAACTCAGATTTGATGAACCCTCTTTGTGAAACTCAGTTTTTAAAGGAGATTACAAACCAGGAAAAAGATCAAAGCTTTGTTGTCGGTTCTGATGGGCATCGAAATCGATGTTTACAGGTTCATTAGGAGGGAGTGTCTTCTTAGTGTTGTAAACTGATTGAGTCTGGAAGTTTCTTTTCTTGAGAATGTGCCAATGATTCTTCAATGTATTGTCTGTTCTTCCATTGAAAAGCTTAGCAATCTTAGTCCATTTGTTACCATGCTTTTTGTGAGCTTCAATTAGCTTTTCTTCTTCTTCATCAGTGAAAGCATTCTTGTTAATCTTTGGATCAAGCTGGTTAAACCACCTCATTCTGCAACTTTTATCTTTCAACACCCAAAAAAAGTAAAAAAAAAAGGTTTCAACTTACAAAGTAAAAGAAAAAAAAAAAAAAAACAGATTTTTGTTTTCTTACAGTTTCTTCCCTTGACCTTCTCTTCAATTAGTTTCCACTTGCGAGTACCGAAAACGTTCACATGGTTAATGATTTCGAGATCCTCTGAAAGTTTCCAGTTTCCTCTGCGAGAAACCTGAGCCAAGCTGTCTTTCATCAATCTTGCATTGATATCTCCATACCAATTTAATGGTCTTGGCAACAAAGGTCTCAAGGGTCTGTTTTGAAGCATTATTCTCCAAAACTCTGTTCACATATACATAATAAAAAACATGTTAGTGTGATGGATCAGTTAATCGTATGAAAATGTTTGATGTAAAAAGAGAAACCTGAGAATAGAGAGAAGAAGAAGAAGAAGAGAGTGTTTTGCTGTGGAGGTGGATGAGAAGAGAATGAGTTGAAAGAGAACTTATAAAGACTCACACACGAACACATTTCTTTCATAGGTGCTATGTTAAGAACGGTTTCAATTCTCTGACAAAAGTTTTTGTCTTGTTCCAAATTTTATTTTAATAGTTAAGTTTGTAAAACTTTGGGAAAAATGAATTTGAAAAATACTAATTATGACTAAAAAATGAACTTCAACGGTTTTGATATAATTTTCCATATAGAGAGTATCGACTTATCATTTTTTTTTAAGAAGTTGATTGTTAAAATCACTACAAAATTAATGTTAAGACAAGTACTATATGTAATATCAAAGTTGAGTTGCAGTAGATGTTAATTCAATGTAAATTACTAAAAGTATGGTGGTATAAACTTTAAGATGTTATACATGATATTATAGTTTAATTTAGTGTACACAATTTTTATGTTTAAATTTAGTTATTGTCATAAGCATTTTTAAATCATGTAAGATATGAGAAACCAAAACTATTTTGATATTGATGAAAACACTATTTTGATACTTTTTGATTGATTTTATAGGGTGAAAATAAACCATGTGCAAAAAGCCAATAAAATACAGTGAAACAAGGCAGAGTGTGTGCATACTATTAGCATTTCATGCTATTCACCTATACAAATTTGAAAACTGTTGCATTTGTTTTAGAAGATTTTAATGATATGCTAATAGCAAATTGTCAATGGTAAAGAAAAAGATTGATGTTGTATACTTAGTATAACTAGCTATTAAGTTAATTAGAAAGATATGTTGTATGTTCTGAGTCCTCAATTCTTTTTTAATTGAATTTTATTATTTTATAGTATTTATTTCTCGATTCATTTTCAACTATTTTAATTGGTATGAAAGCAGTGAAGAGCAGTCGAAAAGTGGCAAAGAGAGGTTGAAGTGTGCTAAAGTTGTAATTCACTCAACATGAATTGCGGGTTATCGACCAATTTTAAAAAAAATTACGGTTACAATTTCAATTCTCTCTGACAAAGTTTTTGACGTGTTCCAACATTAATTCCCCATATATCCCCCCGTGCTTTACCACGACCAAATTTGAAAAAATTACGGTTACATTTACAATTTCAGTTCTTTCTGACAAAGTTTTTGGAGTGTTCTAACATATATGTATATATATATATGCTCTTTTGTATTAAATGTTTTTATTAAGAGAGCTAAAGACCATTTGTGTAAGTCTCTCTTATGTTAGTTTGGTAATTATATGTTAGTAAATTAGGTCAATGTAACTATATATAAGGCACAACCTTAGTGTTAATACTATAAGAAACCTTTTACACCATTCTATGTTTGTTGAGATGGTATCATAACTTTGTTTGTTGATCCAAGTAGGGTGGTCCAAGAGCTTATCACCGGTATTAAAGTGGGATTCCATTCAAGATGGGATGAAAAGATCTATCATCTCGTGAGGGTGTGTTAGAATCACCCATCAGATATATAAATGGACAAGCACTAATGTATAAGGGATATGGGTCAATTTACTCATTGCTAATTGGTTCTGAGTTGAAAGCTTATAGAACATAACATGGTATTAGAACAAGGTTGTATGATAGAATCATCCACAAACCCAGATTTCTTTCTTGTGCGTAATGCAAGACGGAAGTTCAAGACCTATTCATCATAGTTAGAACCTCAAAGCTGTTGCTGAGAGATGATAGATCTAGGATTATCTCCGGAAGATAGATCATGTGGGTCAATTTGGCATCTTGTCGCCTTAGGTGTAATGGATTTTCCCCCAATAAGGGTTGAAGCCGATTTGTTATGACTACCAGATTCTTCAGTCGTGTTTCACAAGAGTATTACGATAGAGTGATCAAAAATACTAGAGACAAAATTCGTAGAGAAAACAAATAAGAACCGAATAACTGCTTGTTTATAAATAAGGGAATAAGTTGAAATTCCGAAGGAAATAAACCGCAAAGCTTATCGAACAGTTTCACAACAATCCTTCTTTCTCTAGTCCATGTACTCTTTCTTAGAAAATTACACTGGATTTTCCTGGAAAACTAGTTATGGCACTATTCTTTCTTAGCAATTACTTCAAGTCTTTCACTATTCCTATTTTCACCTATTTTAATTGGTATGAAAGCAGTGAAGAGCAGTAAAAAAGTGGCAAAGAGGGGCTGAAGTGTGCCAAAGTTGTAATACAGTCAACATGAATTGTGGGTTATCGACCAAATTTTTTTAATATTACAGTTACATTTCACTTCTCTCTGACAACCTTTTTGAAGTGTTCCAGCATTAATTACCCATATATTCCCTCGTGTTTTACCACGATCAAATTTTAGAAAATTACGGTTACATTTACATTTCAGTTCTTTCTGAAAAAGTTTTTGGCGTGTTGCAACATATATGTGTATATATATTCTCTTTTATATTAAATTTTTTTATTAAGAGAGTTAGGTCATTTTCATCAGGGTATCTAAAGTAGATATCTCTTATTAAAATAATATAATATCAGACAGAAAAAAGGAGAGAATAGTAGAGTCGTATCTAAAACAAAAGACGGTTTTTAAACTTAATGGGACACTTGTCCATTAACTATTTGTTTAATTATCAAAAATTAATTAAAAAGTAACAATATAATTAAGATATATATTTTTTTTCTTAGGTACTCTCCATCGTCTCTATTGATGGAAGTGCCCTTAATAACCATTTGTGTGATTAAGTTTTTCTTATGTTAGTTTGGTAATTACATGTTTGTATATATAAGGCGCAACCATAGTGTTAATACGATAAGAAAGCATTTACACCATCCTATGTTTCTTGATATGGTATCATAAATTTGTTTGTTAACCCAAGTAGCGTGGCCCAATAAAACTTAGTATCAGTGTTAAAGTGAGATTTAGTTCAAGATGGACTGAAAAGAGCCATCATCTCGAGAGAGGGCGTGTTAGAATCACACATCGGATATAGAAATGGACTAGTACTACTATATAAGGAATATGGGCTAATGCACTCATTCCCGATTAGTTTTGAGTTGAAATCCCATAGAACATAACATGGTATTAAAGAAAAGTTGTATGATAAAACCATCCGTAAACCCAAATTTCTTTATTGCGTATAACGTAAGGCGAAGGTTCAAGACTTATTCATCATAGTTAGAACCTAAAAGCTGTGGCTGAGAGATGATAGATCCAGGGTTATCTCCGGAAAATAGATCATAAGGGTCAATTCAACGATGTGTCGCCTTAGGTCTAATGGATTTTCCCCCAGTAAGGGCCGAAGCCGATTTCTTATGACTATCAGATTCTCCAGTCATGTTTCAGAAGAATATTACTATAGAGAGATAGAAAATATTAAAGTTAAAAGTTCGTAGAGAAACAAATAAGAATCGAATAACAAAGTTTGATTAGAGAAAAACAGTAGATTACCATAAAAAGAAACCTAAAAGAATTTTAGATTAGCTCTCATACCATGTCAATTCATGAAAGCTCCGAATGTTGAAAGTTGCAGTAGAGAATGTAGTACAATTTATTTTGTAACATTTTTATCCTTTGTTGATCATTGTGGCATATGTGTTTTTGGAACTCTTGTAATATGCTTAGAGAATTTATTTGAATACAAATTGTGTTGAAATTTTCTTTAACCTCGTCATATAAAGAGGAAAATTTTATTTAAATTAAACACTTTTTAAGAAGGTTTTAAGTATTAACTTGTAAAAGAATGCATTATTAATTTTGTAAGAGAATTATGTACTTTACGTCCAAAAAATCTAAAAATAATAAAATTATATTAGAAAACATTTTATGAACATTTTAAATTTTAAAAACTTACTCTCTCTCTCATTTTATAAATTGTTAGGCTTTTTTTTTTCTATTTACTAAGATGTTTTGTAAATTTCTATGCAAATTTTTATGTATTTGATATTTTGTTACCATATATTTTGCGTTTTTTTTTTTGTCATCATATTTTGCAGTCTTTTTGTGATTGGTTAAATTGTTCTAATGCATATAAAAAGCAGCACTTAACACAGATGAATAATCGGACGGCTGAGATCAAATGTGCATCGTCTTCTTCTTTGAGCCATTTCTCTTCCTAAACCCCAAAATTAAACCTCCTAAATGTTTCTCTTTAAAACCCTAATTCGACGATCGCTCTCAAGCTTCGCTTCTTCTCCTTCAGACTCTCTTCTCGCCGATAAAGCTTTAATCTTTCTCAGACGTCACCCTTACCAACTTCATCACCTCTCTGAAAATTTCACTCCAGAAGCAGCATCGAACCTTCTCCTCAAATCTCAGAACGATCAAGAATTGATCCTCAAGTTCCTAAATTGGGCAAAACCACATCAATTCTTCACTCTCCGTTGCAAATGCATCACTCTTCACATCCTCACCAAATTCAAACTCTACAAAACCGCTCAAACCCTCGCCGAAGATGTAGCAACCAAAACCCTAGAAGACGAAGATGCTTCTCTAGTCTTCAAATCACTACAAGAGACTTACGAATTGTGCAATTCAACTTCCTCTGTTTTCGATTTGGTAGTGAAATCTTACTCTCGTTTGAGTTTGATTGATAAGGCATTGAGTGTTATTCATCTAGCTCAAGCTCATGGCTTTATGCCTGGAGTTTTGTCATACAACGCAGTTTTAGATGCAACGATTAGATCTAAGAGAAACATTACTTTTGCTGAGAATGTATTCAAGGAAATGTTGGAAAGCCAAGTTTCTCCTAATGTGTTTACTTACAATATCTTAATTAGAGGGTTTTGCTTTGCTGGGAATTTAAATGCTGCGTTGAGATTTTTCGATCTAATGGAGAAGAAAGGTTGTTTACCTAACGTTGTTACTTACAACACTTTGATTGATGGGTATTGTAAACTGAGTAAGATTGATAATGGGTTTGAGCTTCTGAGATCAATGGTGTTGAAAGGTTTAGAGCCTAATTTGATATCTTACAATGTCGTTATCAACGGGTTATGTAGAGAAGGAAGGATGAAGGAGACTAGTCTTGTACTTATGGAGATGAACAAGAAAGGTTATTCGCTTGATGAAGTTACGTATAATACTCTTATTAAAGGTTATTGTAAAGAAGGGAACTTTCATCAAGCTCTTGTTATGTATGGTGAGATGGTGAGACATGGTTTGTCACCTAGTGTTATCACTTATACTTCGTTGATACATAGTATGTGTAAAGCCGGGAATATGAATCGTGCTACTGAGTTTCTTGATAATATGCGTGTTAGAGGGCTTTCCCCGAACGAGCGTACGTATACGACACTGGTTGATGGGTTTTCTCAAAAGGGGTATATGAATGAAGCCTATAGAGTTTTGAGAGAGATGGTTGATAATGGGTTTTCTCCATCGGTTGTAACTTATAATGCTTTGATTAATGGACATTGTATTGCTGGGAAAATGGAGGATGCGATAGGAGTTCTTGAAGATATGAAGGAGAAAGGTTTGACTCCGGATGTAGTGAGCTACAGCACGGTTTTATCCGGGTTTTGTAGAAGTTATGATGTAGATGAAGCGATTAGAGTCAAGAGGGAAATGGTTGAGAAGGCTATTAAACCTGATACAATCACATACTCATCACTAATCCAAGGGTTTTGTGAACAGAGAAGAACAAAGGAAGCTTGTGATCTTTTCGATGAAATGCTGAGACTTGGCCTACCTCCTGATGAATTTACTTACACGGCTTTGATCAATGCTCATTGTGTGGAAGGTGATTTGGAAAAAGCGTTCCACTTGCACAACGAAATGGTCGAGAAAGGTGTATTACCTGATGTCGTCACTTACAGTGTGCTTATTAACGGGCTTAACAAGCAAGTTCGAACAAGAGAAGCGAAAAGACTTTTGCTCAAGCTGTTTTACGAAGAATCAGTCCCTAGCGATGTCACATATCAAACACTCATAGAGAACTGTAGTAACATCGAGTTCAAAAGCGTGGTATCTCTTATTAAAGGATTCTGTATGAAAGGGATGATGGCTGAAGCTGATCGAGTTTTCGAGACCATGCTTGAGAAAAACCATAAACCTGATGGAACAGCGTATAATGTTATGATCCATGGTCATTGCAGAGGCGGAGATGTACACAAAGCATATAGTCTATATAAAGAGATGGTGAAATCCGGGTTTTTGCTTCACACTGTGTCAGTGATTGCTCTGGTTAAGGAATTGCACAAGGAAGGGAAGGTTTATGAATTGAATAGTGTGATTGAGAATGTGTTGAGAAGCTGTGAATTGAGTGAAGCAGAGCAAGCTAAAGTGCTTGTGGAGATCAATCATAGAGAAGGGAATATGAATGTGGTTCTTGATGTGCTTGCTGAAATGGCCAAAGATGGATTTCTACCCAACAGAACAAGTTATTAGGGAGGGTAATAATTGGTCAATTTTTTAAGTTGTAGTAATTTTGGACGGTTTGGTGAATAAAATCATTTGCCTTTATTTTTGTGCATAAATAATAGGTGACAAAAAAAATTGTTTTTATAAATAATACTATAAAATAATACAGATGTGTATCATATGTAATATGTATGATCACACACAAACAAAATAAGAAGTGGAGACGTAAGAATAAAAGAGAAAGGTTGTGGAGATATCTCTTAGCCCTGAATTTTCGGTTTAATCGGGATATTTGGCTCGGTTTGTTTGGGAGATCGGTTCATATTAAAATCACAATTGATTCCAATTTGAATCAAATTGTTTCGGGTTTAATCTGTTTGGATATGATTTTATTCGGTTGGGATACAACAAAAAATATCAGTTCTGAGAAATTTGTAATTGTTCATTTGTTCGGATATTTCAATCCGAATACAATCCAAATAATATTATTGGGCCTAATTAATTAACAAATTTGTAATTACAAATGGATCCAAATAACAAACTAAAATAATACAAGCCCAATAAAATTTAATAATAGATCCATTACAAGTCAAATCCATGAAACAATTAGGGCTAGGGTTTCATTGTGTGGTTGTGGTTGTGGTTGTGGATGTGGCTGCAAGATTCCACCGTGACCTGTTATCCGCAGTTCGTGTCGCTAGTCGTGAACTGAGATGTTGAATCCGTCACACCAAGCAAGATTATATCTTTTTCCAGCTCAATATCATCAATCTTCTTGAAGCAAGCTGAATAAGAGAAATTGAAATATGTCAAACAAAATACAGTTGAATCCAAAACTAAATCAAATCTAGAATCATACAAACTGAAAGGATTATCATACTAACCATAGAAGAGAAAACCATAGGCATCTCTGGCGGTGGCTAAAAACAACAGAGGGTTGAGTTACGAAGCAGTCGGTGGAAACATAATCATGAAGGAGAAGAATGAAGAAGGAGACGAAATAAGAAAAATGAAGGAGGAGAAGAAAAAAGAGGATCGAAGAAGAACAAAAAAGGAGAAAAGATGAGATGAAATCGAAAAAGGAGAGAGAAGTCGTGGATGAGCCAGAAGAAATGAGAAAGAAATAGTGTTTTTTAGGGTTAGTGTATTTATATATTGGTTTACGTAAAACATATCGGAAACTATGTACCGAACCTAACCGAACCAAATACCGATTTCTGATTTTATTGATTCTGTTCGGTTTTTTATTGGATTTAATCGGAAACCAAACTTGATTAATTTGGTTAATTCCAACCCAAATGGATTACCCCGATCCAGCCGCCCATGGCTAATATCTCTAATACATTTGATCACTCACGCTGCTACATATATATAAGAAACATTTACGTGGTGAGCAAGTGACTTTGGCACCAAGTCGAGTAAAAGATAAGTATTATCCAAAATGATGGATAATCAGAAATTTACTTTTTAAAAACCAAGTGGGACAAAAATATGATAAAAATATCATCATAAAAAACTTTATGAAATAAAAATAATGATAAGAAAAAAAGAGTACAGCTACGCATGTTTTTATAGTTCTCTTTCCTTAAAATAATATTTTTTAGAGATGCATACTGATCATATGAAATTTTTTTTTTTTAATTTTGGAAAATAAATATTGAAGACCTAAGATCAAAGTATTTAAAATTAGATTTTCCACATGTCTCCTTTAAACAAACCATATAGTATTTCCTAACGAGAACTCCCATCACTATCCCTTTACGCCATTGCAGATGAATAAATCGCATCTACACTTTCCGACAATGTATACTTGACAATTGAAGAAGGCGGTGGTGTGGGTCTAACCTTGCATGAATCAAAGTGTATTTTTTGCCTCCTTATTATCAATTTATCATTATTCCAGTCCTTGATGATGAAATTCTTTTTTTATTACCCTTTTCAATCACTATAACTATCATTGCACAAAACCACACATTATCGTTGAAAAGACTCATTTCTACCATTGTCCCGGAGCTAAACATGGATTTATCCGGTTTTTTCAAGTACAACAAACAGAGAAGTTAAAGCCTTCTCTAAGATTCTCAACCAAATCTAAAAATGATTTTAACCATAGCTTGCTACACTAACAAATCCAAAGAAAGCAACAAAACTGAAACAGCTACAAGCAAACATTAAAACGAAAAGATATAATTAACTATTTAAAGAGAAAGTTTCAACCTTTTGCAAGAAAGCAAAAAAAATTGATCGGTTTCAAACATTCAACCTCATACCTTCATAGATGGGGTGGACCCAATTAAAACTGTTCCACTCAAGATGACCTCGCAATTGCTTCCTCTCTTATCAAATAATGTAAGGTTTAGAAGAATCAAAGTAAACCAAAAACTTGTCGTCCTTCATTTTCTTTATAATCACACCAGTCCACCATCTGTTGTTTTAATCAGCATCGACCACTAAACCTTCCTCTAAAATGACGTCGTTGTATTGATTCTCCGGCGGGACATGTCAGACAAATTTCTCTTCGATGTCTACAACTAGAGGAGACATACCATCTTGGTTGAGCAACATGAAATAACGAGCACAAAATTTTTTGCAAGCTGAATGATTTGGGGTTTCCTCTATAATAATAGCTATGAACCAAGCACCTTCAAAGCCTTCTTCATGAGAACTGACTACTACTTCACAATCTTTCTTAAACGTCATTTGATCCATCTCTGGAAATTAAACAATGTGGTTTACTGATTAAAAATACTCACACTTGTCTCTTCCAAAGAAAAGCCTAAAAAATCCAAAGCTAGGAAAAAGCTCTAGAATTGAAGCAGAGATGACATATGCCTTAGTTATGAGTAGAAAAATTATTTATTTATTGGGTGTAATAATAAAAAAAAGTGTCTTATATTATCACTTTGCTCTTTAAGTTGAGCTTTCTCTTTTGTCTCTCTTAAGTCTTAGGTAATCTGGAAACAATACCTCATCAGTCAAAATTAAATTTATGAAGGTCTAAATACATTATTGATAAATGTTCCTAAAAGGTTAATTACTTTTAAGCGTTATGAAGACAACACCTCATTAATCAAATCATCTAATGGTTGTGTGCTTGACTCAAACTGTTGTGTGTTTAATCTAGGTTTTCCAAAACAGAATAACCAAAAATTACATTAATGTAAATTTAGAGATCATACCTCATGAGATGAATCTTCTTGAATCCATTTGTCAATCTTGGTAGAGAAACTCTAATGACATGAATCTTCATTGTCACTCTCGGTTGAGGAAATCTCAGCAGATGCATTTTCCCACTCTATGTTTTCAGGTATGATCACATGTATTGTTTCACTATCCCTTTTGGACCTTTGGCAACATGCATAAGACTGATTTCACTGAGAGATACTCAAATCTTTTGAATCCGAGGGATAATACTTCATAAAAAATGAAAAAAAGTAGTTGCTAGAAACTTTTTTCAAAACCATTTTATTGTATAATAAAGCATTTTAATCCTTTTTTTTACCTCTTCATTTTGATGACTTTGTTCATTCATTCCTAGTTTCTTCTCAATTTCTGACAAGCCATATTTGATCACTTTACTACCATCTTCTTAATTTTGCTCAGTTTCCTATCCACTGAATCTCTTGAAGAAGAGGTTGTGTTAGCGGTTGTTCTGTGTTTTTCTGAAAGTGGATAATGTAGTCTTTTGTTACTATTTCTTCTAATGCATCAAGTTATCTATCTTCAGATTTTCTCAGTGTTTAACTGTTAGCCTTAATACCTGCTGCACCAAATCTAGTATTGTGTCATCATTTTGATCAATGTTGTCTTCCATTTTGGCATTGTTCTCAACATCTCCAGGTATCTTTGGCAGAACGCATACTACATGTAGCTGCAAAACAGAAAAATCAAACAATATGAGCTACATATCATATTACTTTGACTTCAAATCATTCACAAACATTTCCTAAACTAATTATGTTCATTCATAAACATTTCCTAAACTTCTTCATATAATTCTTAAATGTTTCCTAAACTACTTAAGATCATTCTCAAATCTATCATAAACCTTTATGAATCATTCCCATAATTAGAGCTGTCAACCATGGCCGTTTCCCGTGGGCATGGCCCAATATGTACAGTGGTGGGGCGGGCCTGGACACCACAGCTAGTGTCCACGGAAGTGCAGGCCTTGCAGGCATAGTCCAGGCGGACTGCGGGTACCGTGGGTTCACTTTGAACCCTCCTTTTGACAAAGAGTCTCTCAGCCTATGCTTTTAGTTCTTCAATAGATTTGAACATTCTATATGAAATAGAGCCTTTCACTATCTTAGGAGATCAGAGCCTTCTCTATTTAACATAGTCTTTCAAATTTTATGACAAAACCTAAAAACAAACGATTAGTTATCACAGGGAATACATGATTCACGTAAGTTTGTGTTACAAGCAAAAGATCACGAAATCATTCAGCAACCAGAGTCTAGAGATATCATCAATTCATAAACCAGAGATCATCAATTCATCATTCATCAAAGTCTTAATCAAAAATAAGAGCCACAAAACAAATTTTATAGCAACATACCTCCCATCCTTGCCTCCGACCCTGTAAATATTAACATACAAAGCCAAAGAAATGTAAAGAGTCATAATTAAAACTCATTTTCTTGCCTAATCACAATCTACTTCCCTATACACGAAGATTTAAGCCAATTTCAGCAGCAAAATCAGTAAAGTTAATGCTTGATAACACAAAGACCAGTACTTAACATTCAATCTGAGACATTCTCAAGGTTTTGATCAATTTTCTTACATTCAATCTGCTGTTCTGGTTTATCCTCAAGCAATTCCATAGATATTTGAAGTAGCTTCATTGCTTCTTCAGGTTCATTCACAGACTCATAAATCGCAGAAATCTCGGTTAATCCACCAGCGATCTCCTCCACAGTTGTCCCATGCACTGGTGTATTGTATATCCTCAATGTATTCTCATAATAAGACTTAGACATACGGAGTTTCACTGTCCTATGGTAAAGCTCAGCCAATCTTCTGCTTTATTGAATTGCATTGCTTGAAATAAAGAACATGCTGAATCCTTTCCATTGAATTGGCCTCTCCAGTATTCACAAGAAAAACAGAACCATATTCTCAAATATCTCATCACAACTCACAAGTGAAGTTTTTTTATGACAAAACAGAACCATGATTCAGCCTATACCTTTAGTTGATCAATATATTTGAACCTTCTCTATGAAATAGAGTCTTTCATTTTCTTTGAAGATGAGAACCTTTTCTAGTTATTAGAGTCTTTCACTCTTTATGACAAAACGTCAAAACCTAAAAAACTAAAAACCTACAAAATCTAAAAACGACTAGTTATTCACGATTCACGAAAGACTGTGTTACAAGAAAAATCAGAGATCATAAAATCATTCATCAACCAGAGTCTAGAGACTATCAGTTCAGCATCAAGAGATCATTAATTCATCATTCATCAAAGTCTTAAACAAAAATCAGAGCCACAATGGTAAGTGATTAAGTTACTCAGTTAGTGTTTAATGATTTGAATCATGTCTAAGTTATCAGTTTTATGATTATTAGTTTTCATCTAACATGAATATTTGCTCGTGTTTGTGTTGTTTTAGGATCAACATGACAATTTGCAATTTCACTCATCACTAGACTCAGAGTCTCAGAATATTCTTGATACTGCACAATTTGAACATGACCACAAATTGTTTAAAAATGAAGAAGAACGCATTGCACATGGTAAAGGCAAGCCATTGATGTTGACGATTTTAATGATATTGATAATCAAAAACATAACAAGAAAGAACAAGAAAAAGCAGTTTGATGGAGTTGAAACATCTAAATCTCGTAAGAGGTCAACCATTGAGATTGAGGATGCTGATGATGATTTTGACAAAGAAAAGTCACCAACAACTAAGAAGAAAATGAAATCTAATGAAGGTGGTGAAGCATCTAAAAAGCAGAAAAATAAATCCATTGAGATTGAGTATGGAGATGCTAAAGATGATGATTGTGAGAAAGGAAATTCATCAGCTAAAACAAAAAGGCAATATTCAGTCGTGTGGCCACACTTTAGAGTGATCAATAAGAAAGATAAAAAGGGAAAAGTGAAGAAAGAGCACAGTGCAACCATTGTAAAAATGACTATGCATATCATTCACATAATAGCGCTAAAAATACATACAGACGCCATTTGATTTCTTGTAAGCTTAAGAAAAAAAAATGGTGATGTTGGTGCAATGTTGATCATTTTAGAAGCAAGGTTGCAAGCTAGGAAGATAGATCATATTGTTTTTGTCAAATGGTTGTTATGTGTATCATTCAACATGATCTCCCATTTTCTTATGTTGAGTATTAGGGAGTAAGAGCACTTCGGAAGTACTTGAATGCAGATGTGAAGTTCATTAGCTAGAACACAGCGGCAGCTGATGTTTTCAAGTTATATGAGAGCGAGGCAGCGAATTTATCTTAGGAAGTGGTTCCTACCAAACAAGCAAAGGGTGTCACTCACAACAGATATTTGGGGTTCTCAGATCACAAGTATTGTTTTTTCTACTTGATTATTCACAGATCACATATTTTGTTTGACTAAATTATGTTCATTACAATATTATATTATTCTTATTCATAGGTGCAAGTTATATGGTTATAACAGCCCATTACATTGATGCATTGTGGCAATTAAAGAAGCTGATCATCGGGTTCAAGTATGTCACAGATCACAAAGGTAAGACCATCTCCACTAAACTTCTAGAATGCTTAGCTGAATGGGGAATAGAAAAGGTCTTATGTGTGACTGTGGATAATGCTACAGTTAATAGTAATGCTTTGAAAAGGTTTGAATCGAGTTTCTGCTTTCTATACGATGATGCTTTAGTGTTGAAAGGAGAGTTTATGCATATGTGATGCGCCAGTCATATCATTAACTTGATTGTCAGAGAAGGATTGACTGACGTAGATGCTAGTGTGACTGCAATCAGAAATGCAATCTCCTATGTTAGATCTGGAACAAATAGACAGAATGCTTTTGAACAGAAGTTAGAATCAAGTAGGATTACTAGAAGTAGTTTGCCATTAGATGTCAAAACTAGGTG
Organism: Cardamine flexuosa; assembly: GCA_963555745.1. Classification (NCBI taxonomy): domain Eukaryota; kingdom Viridiplantae; phylum Streptophyta; class Magnoliopsida; order Brassicales; family Brassicaceae; genus Cardamine; species Cardamine flexuosa. The sequence continues at coordinate 24,967,483 of OY743215.1, forward strand.
GAATTCAACTTTTTTGATGTTGAAAAGGGAAATTAAGTTCAAAGGTGCATTTGAAAAGATGGAGTTAGAAGATAAGCTATACAAAGACTATTTCTTGGAGGTTGAAAAAGATAAGAAAATGATTAGCCCTCTTACACGGTCTGATTGGCGCAAAGTTGAGAGATTGAATACATTTCTCATCATTTTCTACAACTCCACATTGGTAGTCTCAGCCTCTACTACTCTGAATTCACACAAGTGCTATAGATAGATAGTGAATATTGCATCGAATATGAAGTTTCTTTGTAACAACTTTGATCCGAAGATGAAGTTACAAGCTAATGAAATGTTCAGCAAATTTGACAAGTATTGGGATGGTTTGAATCATATAAACCAGATGTTGGTCTTAGCAACTGTGTTTGATCCTTCCAAAAAGCTGCAATTTGCAAAAATATGTTTTGTAGAGTTATATGGGGAAGGTAGTCCAGAGGCTAAGGACTTGTATGACTTGGTGTATAATCTGCTACAGGATATGTTTAAGGAGTATAGTAATAGGCATAATATAAATGCAGAGGTTCAACAAGCTCAGTCGTTTGTGTTTACTCAGTCATCTCAGTGTACTCAAGAGATAATGGATTTTGCTGATGATGATGACGATTATCGTAGGATTGAGAAAAAGGTATAATACCTTGCTTAAGGAGATAGGAGTTAGGAACATAAATGAGTTGGATACTTATCTGAAGGACAAAGCTGAGAATCCTGACTTGGTGGATGGAAATGAGTATAATGTACTGTCTTATTAGAAAAAGAACAATGACAAGTATCCCATTTTATCAGAGATGGCTCGTGGTTTATTTGATATGCAAGTGTCATATGTTGCATCTGAAAGTGCTTTTAGCACCAGTGTAAGGATAATCGAGCCATATAGGAGTTATCTAACTCACTATATGGTTGAAGTTTTGATGTGTACAGAGCAATGGATAAAACAAGACATTAAGTTTGAAGCAAAGATTCTTACAAATTCACAAATACTTGCTGAAGTGGAATTTGAAAATCAACTTAAGAAAGGTCAATTTTTTGTCTCTTTATTTGATTACATGTTAATTTTTAAATGTTTCAGTTCTTAACTTTGAATATGTTATTTTTGTTTATATGTTTCAAAGTTTGGGACCTAACAAGTGAAGAACAATAAGGCTATTTGCTTCTCTAGGCTCGATTATAAGGTAGTGTATAACTTTGATGCTATTTGGTACTTAGTACCTGCTTGGTAAAGAAAATTTTTATGACATTGTAACAATTTGCAGAAGTTTCACAGGGAGTTATGAAGTGATGGAAGACTTGGAACACTTTTTGCAGTTTTGGAATCATAATGAAGTTGCTTCACAATGCACTCATATAAGTTTTTAACAATGTTATTATTTCGTTTTGTAATAATAATTGTGTTTCTATTTTACTCTTTCAGTGTCTACTCTTTTGTTTTACTCTTTTGACATTGAATGATTTGTTTGTTTGGGCGGTTTGTTTTCAAATATTTTCGATCAATGTTTGTTTAGAATTTTCGGTTAATTTCCAATATTTTCTATCTATTTTAGTTTAAATTATCCAAATCTCCGGGTATCCGACGGTTTATTCGGTTTTCAAATATACCCGCTAATAACTAAACCCGAAAGTAACTGATCCAAACTCGACCCGATGTTAAGGTATACGCGATCAGGTTTTATACCTCTATACCTGAAAACCCGAACATCCGAAATACCCGACCCGAACCCGATCAGATACCCGAATGCCCATGCCTAAAATTAAAAACAATGCTTTTGCTGCTGTTAAACCAAGATAAAATCTCTGAAATTTTAAAGAAGCACAATATGTATGAAACCTATCATGCTTTCGAGATGCTCCAACTTCTAATTCAATTTTAGTATATATTGTATTTATTTGTTAGAGGGATAATAGCACATAAAACCTATCATGCTTTCGAGATGCTCCAACTTCTAGCTACTTAATTTGTAAATCAGTGATTATCAACCTCACCTCTCTCTTTGTTGAAGAAAATAAAATAACTCTCTCGATGAACGAAAACAATGGTAGTTCATCTGTTTTCAAAAAGGCATTCCACACTCTAAATGTGTTGTGGGTATATCAATTCGTTCTATGAAAATTAAGTGATTGATCTATACCTGACAACACATTTAAAGTGTGGAATGCTGTTTTGAAAACATATGAACTACCACTGATTTAAAATTGGATGTGAATGGAACACAGACGTTGCCAACATTGTACACATCAATTCTCTAATGTAAGTTATTTAACTTATTTTCTTATTAATAATTATAGTAACGTACCCATAATGATTTATTTATTTTCCCTTAAATTTTTGATGCAGGTTATCCTTACATGTTTTATACTAAGATATGTATTAATTATTTAATTTCTGTGGTGGGATACTTGATGTTTGGGTCGAATGCCCAATCACAGATAATACTGAATCTTCCAGCTGATAAGATTGGTTCAAAGGTATATACACCCATTTGGTTTTTATGAGCAATGTTGCTATATATTAAACTATTCAGCTAAGATATTATTCAAGTCTGAAATAAATAAAAACCAAAAAAATAAAAAATATTATATTCAAGAAAATTTCCTCTCTTATTAATAAACTAAACTAATATGGAAGGAAAATTTTGGAATTATTTTATTTTTATATTTGCATTGAACATACCGAACAACACGTTTTATAAATCTTAAAACAAAACTCTTTAATTGTGAAAAAAAAATGAAATATCTTATACCAAAAAGTGATATTGACAAATACAACCGTACGCCAACCCTTGGTCTATATTACTTAGTCAAACAACATATTAATAATTCGTTGTCGACAATAGAGAAATATAGAGAAACCGTTACAAATTTAACTAAGAGAAGATCTTGTAGGTTTTGGCTTGAAGAACGATCTGTCTCGCTCCACCAATCGGTGCTAAAATTGCGATTAGGACTCCTACTATTATCGAGATCTGTAAGAAATTTATGTTCCATAATTTAGATAAATATTAATCAGCATTATATTATAACATATTCTGTATATCTTAGAAGAAAAGGTAGCTTATTTACCCAAGATGCAATCCAGTGAAAGCTCCAACGTTTGGGTTGTTTCATTACCAACCATATAATGCATGGCAACTGTCGAAAACAAGAAAGAAATTTTATGTTGTTACATAAATATTGTACTACATAATATATCCACCAATGATATATTATTAATACTCATGCATAAAACCATGGTAGCTAATAAGCCTAATATCAATTTGAACATCATTCTTTTAATCATATTCCAAGTCTAGATTCTGAAATTGAGAAAAATTTCAGGTTAATCCAAAAACTCTAGACCTTTAAATTCGTTATCTTAGAACATATTTTAATAATACTACTTGTGGCAGGCCAAGCATAAAAAAATTAAAAATGTTGAGGATACATTTTGGGTCTAGACTTACGAAGTAAGACGTTGAGGCGAAAACAAGACCGCCAAAAAAACCTAGCAGCCCTCCAAAAAATGGAACACATACTGCTATAAAACCCACCAACGCTGCAAAAAATAATAACAAATTGATAGAAAAATTACGTAATTCGAATCTAATTAAGAATTTAAAAACGTTTTGATAAAATAATCTTATTTTTATTACATACCAACGTAAGAAGTACGTCCCACAATACGAAGCCATGTAGAAGGAGTAAACTTGAGATTCTTCACCAGACACGACTCTATTGCATCAAACACGGGCATTGCAAATACCTGTTTGGATCATTTCAATACACCATTATCTATATATATATATATAGTTATTGGAAATTAATAATTTGAGTGTTATCTATAGTGGTAGGATTGTGACAATGCACCTGATAACTTCCTAAAACATGAAGAAACACCATAAAATTAGCGACAGCGATTAGCCAATTAGGTTTCTCAAGGGAAACGAGAATATCGTCTTCGACTTGATTGCCAAAGGCCCAAAAACCGGAGATAGCAACGGTGAGGTAACAAATAAGGACGATGGCGTAAGCCATAATGACTCCTTTCCAAGTAGGTTTCTTGGAAGGGACCTCAGGTGTTGAAGGAATAGTTGCTTGGATTTCAAGAACAACACTATGTCCTGCAAACGCAAACGCTACCGTCCCCAACGCATTCATCGCGTCAAACGCTATGTTTACCGACTTTTGAGACCGAAATCCATAGTTGGAGGGGTGATGGTGCGTTCCCTTAACCATTGATGCAACAAAAGCTATCATCGAATAACAAAAGGACATGACTGCTGCCAAAAGAGAAATGCCTTTGAGAGAGTTGAAATTTGGAATTTGAGACAAGCCAAGTTGAATTCCTGTAAAGATCAAAATGTAATAAGTGTTCCTCATGCCAAAACTCGGAAACAAGAGCTCGATGGCTTTCTTTAGAGACTTTCCACCAGTCACATTGTAGACTATATCGGTACCAACTTGGACTAGCATCTGTTGTGGCATCACAAGCCAATAACCTAATTTAGGACCAAATGCATGTTCACCAAGCTCTGGATATCGGTCAAACCGCTTCCCGGGAACTGCCTCGTGCAGCTCCACAAGCTGCCATATAGTATAAAACGTTATCAACCATGATCCAAGTATTGCCCCTATTCCATATATCCTGCAAAGACAGGTCCAAACAGTGACCACGGTAAATTTCTTTATATATATATATATATATATCCAAAGACGGATCTACATACATAGATGTAGGGTCAGATGACACCTTCACTTAATCTTTTTCTATTATACTGTAAATTTATTGATTTTTAGTTGGTTTTATTGTTTTTAGCCTACAAAAATACAAAATTTTCTAGCCCATATTATATTGAACTCACAAGCTAAAAAGTTTATGTGACAAAGTTGAAAAAAACTCATTGTTGTGTTTAGACTCCAGTACAAAAAACATTTTGGGTCCGCCACTGTATATATCTATGGCAAGTAATTAATATGGTATTTACTTAACACTAATATGAGAGACTAGGGTTTGAAAGCAATAAAGTAAATTTTTCATTGAAACTCATTAAAGTTCAGAAAAAAAAGGCAAAAAAGTACCATCCAAGTTGTGAAATGGCAAAGGGCAAACCAAGAACGCCGGCACCGACCATGGCAGTAACATTGTGAAAGGCCGAGTACCACCACTTAGCCTTCCGAGATGCTGTTACCGGTAACCAGTCGTTTAGATCTTTTTGCTGCTGATCAATTTCCATAGATGTGTTTTCCTTCAATTTGGTTTCCTTTTGTATTGAAACAACAAAATTTATAACAAGAGAGTTCAGAAATTTCGAAAGAATTCTTTTAAATTAGCTTTACTATGTACATACCTAAAAATATTAGGTTATAATACATAAAGGCATACCGGTGAAAGACTTGAATCGCCTGCCATAGTTTCTCTCGTATTTGCCTTTGTCGTCTTAGTTACGATGAGTAATTATAATGACAATGAAAGATTTAGAACTCAGCTGTATATAAGGACTGTTTTGATGTAGCTCTGATCAGATTATATTTAACAAGTTTGTCGAATATCTTTTTATTGTTAGCGATATTATCCATTATCCATTAAAAATAGCTGTTTCATCGTAAATAGTCAATACTCCCCCTTTTTATTTCGTGTTTCTGTTGCTATAAGAAATTTTACAATCAATGTTTTTTTATATAAAAATAATGATCACCCATGTAAATAAAAATTTTAATATTACTTTAAAATTAATAAAGGATAAATATGACCCAGTTTCATTTTTAAGAGAAATATATAAATATTAGAAATTCTTCACAAAACGAAATGGATACGGTAACAATAAAATGAAAACTGTAACAAATTAAAATACCTGAAAAACATCTTGATAGTTAGTGGTAACCATAAATATATTTTGTCTGTACATGAGTAACATCAAAAAAAAAAAAAAATACCTACACGACTTGCTAATTCTAATATCCCGCATTTAGCGCTTGTTCATGATTTAGAACAAAAATTATCATTTGTAATTCCCTAATATTAGTATATAGATATGCTGATTCTAAGTATAATTGAAAAATAAATTATTTGCTAAACCTTCACTTCATTTGTAATTCTCCAATTGAAATTGTATAACATAGAAAAATAAAAGATAAGAAAATACATAACTTGAAAATGGTGATTAGTTAAGTACCATATTATTTGCTAATTTGTTGTTTTGGTTGACCTGCGTAACTGATATATATATATATATATATATATATGTATATATATTTATTTATTTATTTTTGTAAACAGGGTATAAAAAGTTACGTGTTACGTAAGGCATCCACATAGTTCGAATCGGTTTTACTGTGCAAAGAACTAAAGAATGAACTCAGCATGCCACCGTAACTGAAATTATTAATATAAAGATAATCTTCACAATTTCTCGGCTGATTCTAAGTATATATGTTGTAATATCCTTTAACAAAAAAAAAAAAAAAAAAGAAAGATATATATGTTATTTCAGTTTATCTCCAACTGCATTGGCCTACTTATACGGCGGCTTCGCTGCAGTCTCAGGCCTTATCTGCATCTCCCTTTTATTTCTCGCCTACTCGTTTTGGAAGACGTCTCTACTGAGCAATGGTGGAAATGGTTCCGGAGTTATTGAGACCAGGCCCGGCTCACATTTTTTTGTGGGTCATGTGCTCAAGCATCAATTTGGGTTCTAATATATGGAAAAAAAATAGAATTTTTTTTAAAATTGGGGTTTAATATATAAAGAAAACTAGAAAAAAATTTGGGTCTTGTACAATTGCACATGTGGCACGATCCCAGAACCAGTTATGATTGAGACATGGACCGAAGAGTGTGAAGTCCAGGTACCAAGAACGGAGTCTATCCAAAGGACTCTAGTGATAGTCGCCGGAGAAGAGTGGCCTACTTTTGTGGCCACACCGGTTCAGTTTAAGACCTCGAAAAGGTTTGAGGAGTCAGCGAGGAGTTATGAATGAGAAACTTCCCAGAAACCATATAGGCCGGAATTTATTTTTGTATGCATTTTGGTTTCTTTAGATATCAAGGATTTGTTTGTCAAAATATGATGTATAAAAAACTGTTACTCACTACACAATTTTTACCAAATATTAAAGGGAAAATATGATTTTTCTGTTATACAAACAATGCTTTTGCTGCTGTTATAGACCAAGATAAAATCTCTGAAATTTAAAATCAATATAATATATATTAAAATTGAATTACCGAATTCTAGTTAGCGTGATAATAGCATATAAAACGTATCATGCTTTCGAGATTTTTGTTAAATAGCATGCTTTCGAGATGCTCCAAATTCTATTTAATCAATTTGTAAATCAGTTATATATATATTATCAACCTCTCCCTCTCTCTGTTTGTTGAAGAAAATAAATAAATAAATAAAAACTCTCTCTCGATGAACGAAAATAATGGTAGATCATCAGGTTTCAAAACAGCATTCCACACACTTAATATCCTATCAGGTTATCAATCACTGTTCTATGTTAAAAGAAATTCAAATTTTGTTTTCTTATAGTTAAAAGATGTTAATTATATGTATTTGTGTTTTTGTAGGGGTTGGAGTATTATCTATGCCCTACACCTTGGCCTCCGGTGGATGGCTAAGCTTAATATTTTTAATAGCCATTGCCGTAATAACATTTTATACGTCTTTGTTGATTAGAAAATGTATGTTATATGACATCAATCTTAAAACCTATCCAGATATAGGTGAAAGAGCTTTTGGTAGAATAGGAAAAATAGTTACTTCCATATTTATACATCTGGAACTCTTTCTTGTGGCTACGGGATTTTTAATCCTTGAGGGCGACAACCTAAAAAACCTTTTTCCAAATTTTAGGATTCACATTATAAGCTTAAAATTAGATATGGATGGAACACAGACTTTCACAATCATAGTCTCCCTAGTCATTATGTTAAGTCTGATACCAGAAAGTCTAGACTTTCTTGCTTACGTATCGTTAAGTGGTGTCCTAGCTTCAGGAATTATCATAGGATCAGTGGTTGTGATCGGAAGTTCCGAGTCCATGTTCAATCAGAAAGGGGATTTGATAAACTGGAGTGGTATCCCTAGAGCTTTCAGCTTATATGCATTCTGTTATGGTGTACACGCCATGTTGCCAACATTGTACACATCAATGCAAAAGAAACATCAATTCTCCAATGTAAGTTATTTTTCTTTAACTCATTAGTAATATAGTAACACATATAATAATTGAATTTTAGCTTGAACGAAAGTAATATTACATGCATTGATGTGGTTTCGAGGATGGAAAATTATGGATTTTGGCTAATAACCTCCTGATATTCAAAAAAATAAAAAAATTGAATTTTGTTTTCTTAAATTTTGATGCAGGTTATGCTTGCATGTTTTATACTAGCTACCCTTGGATATGTATTAATTGCTGTGGTGGGATACTTAATGTTTGGGTCGAATGCCCAATCACAGATAACACTGAATCTTCCGGTTGATAAGATTGGTTCAAAGGTAGCTATATACACTACTCTTGTCAATCCTATTGCTAAATATCCATTGATGATCACACCGATCGTAAACACCATAAGAGATTTTCTGCCATCTCGCCACTCCCAGAAGAAGTATGTTCGCATTTCGATCAGTTTGATACTTGTGATAAGCAGTGTTGCTATTGCTTTGGCGTTACCATTCTTTGGTTATCTGATGTCACTAGTAGGAGCATTTTCAAATGTAACAGTTTCGATTCTCCTACCTTGCTTATGTTATTTGAAGATCTCAGGAACTTATAATAAGTGTAGTGTTGAGACAATAATTTTGTATAGTGTGGTTTTGGTTGGTGTTCCCGTTGGAGTCATAGGCACATACATATCAGTCCGAGATATCATTCATCAATTGTAAAGACTTTTTATTATAAATATTTTCTTTACTCATGAGTTTTTCCTTTTTTTTTTCTTTTTTTTTTTTCCTTTTTACTCATGATTTATTATACTCTTCGGTTACTTTCTCTAGCATCAATCTTGTTCTATCACTCCTGGTCGAGTGGTCGTCGATCATTTAAACGACAGAATGAGAATGTGTTCAGTTAGGAAATGTTGAAAAGTCTTAATGATATTTTTGAGCTTTTGTGATGAATATTCAATCAATATAAATCATTATACTATTCTGCTATATATTAAACAACTCAGCTACTAGTGAGGTCCTAAATAAATAATAAACCAAAAATATTTTTTATATTCAGTGAAATACTAACATTTTAACTTGCCAAAATATACAAGATTCATCAAAATCTGCGAGACTCCAGCCAATCCCCATTATATGAGCTTATTATTACGTACATATTCTTTTCGTTTTAGAAAGAAAGTCATTCTTTCTACCTTTTTCATGCAAATTAAGAAAATATCTAAATTTTGTTATACTTTTTATTGTACACTAAACTGAAATTAGTTAATATATTTGCACTGAACATACAGAATAACACACTTAAAACAAAAAACAAAATCTTAAAACAACACTCGATCTTTGTGAAAACAATGAAATTTCTTATACGAAAAAGTGATATTTTTATTATTAAAAAAGTGATATTGACAAATACAAACGCCAATTCTTGGTCTATATATTTAAGTCAAACAACATATTAATAATGCATTGTCGAAAAATAAAGAGAGAGAATATGAGAAACAGTTCCAAATTTAACTAAGAGAACATCTTGTAGGTTTTGGCTTGAAGGAAGATCTGTCTCGCTCCACCAATCGGTGCTAAAACTGCGATCATGACTCCAACTATTATCGAGATCTGTAAACAATTTATGTTCCATAAATTTAGAGATTCATTAACATTATATTATAACCTATTCTATATACGTTTAGAAGAAAATGTAGCTTATTTACCCAAGATGCAATCCAGTGAAAGCTCCAAGTTTTAGGTTGTTTCATGACCAACCATATAATGCATGGCAACTGCAGAAAAAAAAAAGAATTTTTATGTTGTTACATAAAAATTGTACCATACTATATCCACCATGATTATAAGTCACCATTTCAACACCATTCTTTTAATCAATATTGCAAAGTCTAGATTGTGAAGTTGAGAAAATTTTCAGGTTAATCCAAAAATTCTAGACTTACGAAGTAAGACGTTGAGGCGAAAACAAGACCGCCAAAAAAACCTAGCAGCCCTCCAAAAAACGGAACACATACTGCTACAAAACCAACCAACGCTGCAAAAAAAAAAAAAACAAAAGATATAAAAATTACGTTATTCGTATTTAATCAAGAATTTTAAAAACGTTTTGATAAAATAATCGTATTTTTATTACATACCAACGTAAGAACTACGTCCCACAATGCGAAGGCATGTCGAAGGAGTGAACTTGAGATTCTTCACCAGACACGACTCTATTCCATCAAACACGGGCATTGCAAATACCTGTTTGGATCAAACACACAATTAATATATTATTTTAATTATTCTAAAACTAAATAACTAACCAAAGAATTTAATACAACAAACAGTAACGAAATCATTTCTAGAGGGGTATAATTGTAGTTATGAACCTGATAACTTCCAACTACATGAAGAAACACCATGAAATTAGCGACTGCGATTAGCCAAATAGGTTTCTGAAGGGAGATAAGAATATTGTCTTCAACTAGATTACCAAACGCCCAAAAACCCGAGATTCCGACCATTAGATAGCAAAGAAGTACGATGGCGTAAGCCACAATGACTCCTTTCCAAGTAGGTTTCTTGGAAGGAACCTCAGGTGTTGAAGGAATAGTTGCTTGGATTTCAAGAACCACACTATGTCCTGCAAACGCAAACGCTATTGTTCCCAACGCGTTCATCGCATCAAACACTATATCAACCGAATCTTGAGATCGAATTCCGTAGCTAGACGGGTGGTTTTCCGTTCCTTTAACCGTTGATGCAACAAACGCTATCATCGAATAACAAACGGACATGACCGCGGCCAGAAGAGAAACGCCTTTAAGAGAGTTGAAGTTAGGTATTTGAGACAAGCAGAGTTGAATTGCGGTGAAGATTAAAATGTAATAAGTGTTTCTCATCACGAAACTCGGGATCAAGAGCTCGATAGCTTTCTTAAGAGATTTTCCACCTGTGACATTGTAGACTATATCAGTACCAACTTGGACCAACATTTGTTGTGGCATTACTATCCAATAACCTAGTTTCGGTCCAAATGCGTGTTGGCCAAGCTCGGGGTAACGGTCAAACCGTTTCCGGGGAACAGCCTCGTGGAGTTCCACAAGTTGCCACAATGTGTAAAACGTTATCACCCATGATCCCAGTACTGCAACTATTCCATATACCCTACAAAGACATGTTCACACCACAGTAAACATATTAAAACAATTCTTATATATTAGGTTAAGCAAAAATATATATGAGACACTAATGTTAGACCATATAAACAATAGTAAATTCAACCGATTATACACACTATTTCAGTTCTATATCCATATTTGAGTATAGGTTACTATAGGAAATAGATTCAGCTCTCAAATATTCGCTCTACTCCTAAGAGATGTTTTAAAGCAAAACTCTTAAAAGATTAAATGGATGTTTCAGTCCTCATGCATCTATCTATATAGTTGAAATGTGGACTCCCTAGTACTTCATGGATAATAGAAAGAATAAAACATATAAAAAGATGAGAGCTTAATATTATTATTGTTTTGGAACAAAGAGCGTACCATCCAAGTTGTGAAATGGCAAAGGGCAAACCAAGAACGCCGGCACCGACCATGGCAGTAACATTGTGAAAAGCTGAGTACCACCACTTAGCCTCTCGAGATGCTGTTACCGGTAACCAATTGTTTAGATCTTGTTGATTAATTTCCATTGTTGAATTTTCATTCATCTTGGCTTCCTTTAGAAACACAACACAAATTTTAAAATATAAATGTCAATGAGGAAACTAGCTAGAGAGCTGAAAAGTTTAACAAAACTCACCTTAATATTAGCGTTACACAACTCTATTAAAAAAAATCATAAATCACAATTTAATATCTATTAAAGACAAAAAAGAAAGTATATCTACTTGATATGCCGGTGGGAAACTCGAATCGTCTGCAATACTTGCGTTGTTAAGTCCTAAAATTCTGTTAAGTTCGTGCCTTAGTGGAGGAAAGACCAAATAATACTCCTAATAGTGCTTTAGTGGAATATAATATAAGAACACCATTAGTGGTAATCAGTTCTCAACTAATATAAAATAATCAATATTATTAAAATATTGTGGATTTTTATTTTTTCGAAAATGTGAGAATTTTATATGAGTTTCTCAAAAAATTTTAATAGTATTTATTATTTTATATTTTCTGAAAACTCATATGAGAGATTATGAATGTGGATGCTCTTGACAATTTTTTTTTCTTAACATCCACATTCATATTCTTAACAATTTTGTTTTTTTAATTTCTTTTTCTAGTTAAGGCAATAAAGAAAATTTAATTTTAAAAAGCTTTACAAAATGTCCAGCTTAGGCCTAAGCCCAAAGCCTACTAATATATATGTGATGAGAGTTGAAGTTGGGATGACTATTTAATTTAAGAGTCAATAGCATCAAAACACTATTTTTAAAATAATATTTGTATTTTACATCGTTTTCTGTATTTACATTTTTTTTGATTTATTTGTGTGTGTAGTTAGACAAAATTACTCTTACAAAACTTTTTGTTTGTGACTAGAGTTTCAAATTCTAATTAGAGCTTGGTTAGTGACTAGTTAGGAAGGGAGTATTAGTGGCATTAGATTAAAAAGTAAGAGAAGATAAATTGATGGTCAAGATTAATTACACAACAACGATTATTGACCATTAGATTAAAACAGATCTTTATAAAATGGATGGTGTAGATTTAAAGTACATAATTTTGTCTCCTTGTTGACAAAAAATATTCTTCATCGAGAGAATCTCTCTCTCCCTCTCTCTTTTTTCTTCCTACCTCATGCTAATGAAATTCAAGACAATGAACAACCATGAATACTCTTTTTCTTCTTCCTCCCTCATGGTTATGTGTAAGTGAAGAAAACAGAAAAAAAATATTCAATTTTGTTTTTGAAATTTTGACTTAAAATAGGAGGTTAGATGTTAGATCTACCATTAATATGTTAAAGATATATGAAAATAAAAAGATATTGGTGAGAATCAAAGACAAACAACATTGGCAGCCATGAAATAGGGTTTTAAATTTTTGTTATAGTGTGGAGAAGATGAATTTGAAATTATAATTTTCCCTTAACTTAAAAAAACAAAAAATAGAAAATAAGTGTGGGATGTAGTTTGAGCTGGTGACTTCAATGATATTTAATGTAGTAGGTAACATTTGAGTTGTCGAAGAATTCATACTAACATCGCTAAAAACAAATATTTGACCACTAAAAAAGATTATTTTGGTTTAGACAAATATATATAAGTTATATAAATGTATAGTATGATTTACACTCTAATATTCTTTTTGGGTAAGATAAAGTTTTCTAACCATAAATCCTATTTCCTAAATCATAAACCCTAAAGGTTAAATTCTATGTTCATTTAAACTTAACCATGTGGAAAAATAATTGGTTCTCACAAAGAAAACAAGAGATATAAACCATTTTAAATATTGAAACGAAATTACCCGAGTTAATAAGAAATGAAATGACTCTTTAATGAGAAAGAAAATGCCTCAGAATATAGGATAACGAAAAGGAACATGTCTTTTGATAAATTAGTTTAGATTAGCCTTGTTGTTACTTGTTTTCATTCTTTATGTTCACATACATATGTCCATTAAACCATGTCCACCCAGGTAACTCTTATGTTCTAGTTGAAGATCTAAAAATGAAACATGTGTCATCAATCTTTACCATGTTTTGTGATATGTTTTCATTCTCATGTTCACATACATCTGTCCATTAAATGATATACACATGAGTTCAATTTCAGTGATAATAAGTTTATATTTGCCACTCATTTGTTTTATTTTATGTTGTGCTTCGATAAATTTTCACTAAAATCTATTTGTAATATCTTTCTAGGTAACACCAAATTTGAGAATCATATTCATGATTTTAAGAACAAAAAAGAGCATCCAAGTATATCTACCAAACATTGACCACATGGATGTATCCATGTTAACTCCGATCCAGATATTTTACTACCATAAGCATTGTGTTGTTGCTGCTATTCATGTAAGAACTATTGTAAGTCTAAATTATAGTTATATAATGCTCTGTATTGTTGCTTATATGTCAGATAAAATAAATTTATTTGAGTTTGGAAATATGTAGTATGGTTTATAGTCTACCACTTTGTTTGGAGCGTGAATCTTTTCCTAAACCCTTAACACTAAGTATGTAGTATGGTTTATGCTCCGAGTTGTTGTTGGACAAGATTATCCACTTAGACATAACAAAAGTAAAAGTATAGACAAAACTCTGGACCCTAAATATTAAATCCTATGTCCACTAATACTTAACCATATGGAAACAATAAAATAGCTCTCAAAAACAAAATAAACAAGAGATCGAAACCTATTAAAACGAAATGACCCAAATGATTAATCTAATTAACCTTTTTTGAGTATTTAAATTATTTTTATTCACAATTTTTTGAGTTTTTTTATATTTTCACTGTATAGTTTGTAGAGAGATGAACATAATTATCAAAAAATCTTAATCTTGTATAAAGTTGTCAGCAATAATATCCACTTAATTCAAAGGCAAAAACAATGATTTTACCAAAAGCAAAAGTATTTGATTTTACCATAAGAATAGAGCATTCAAATACCAATAACATAATGCTTTATTGTTGGTATATATTTGGTGTAATATCTTTCTAGGTAACACCAAATTTGAGAATCATATTCATGATTTTAAGAGCAAGAAAGAGTATTCAAGTATATCTACCAAAAGTTTACCATATGGATGTCTCCAAGTTAACTCTGATCCAGAGACTGTTATTTTACTACCATAAACATTGTGTTGTTGCTGCTGTTCATGTAAGAACTATTGTAAATCTAAATTATAGTTTTGTAATGGTCTGTATTATTATTTATATATCACATATTATTTGGGTTTGGAAATATGTAATATGGTTTATACTCTACCCCTTTTTTAGACAAATAATTTTTTCCCATAAATCCTTAACCCTAAGTATGTAGTATGGCTTATGCTCCGAGTTGTTGTTGTACTATCCACTTAGACTTAACCATGTGGAAACAATAAACTAAACTTTTGACCCTAAACGCTAAACCCAAAACCCTAAATCCTAAACATTAAATCCTACATCTACTTATACTTAACCATGTGGACACAATAAAATGGCTCCCAAATACGTAACCATTTAAAGGAAATGACCTGAATGATTTATCTAATTAACTTTTTCTGAGTGTTTAATTCTTTTTCTTCACAATATTTTGAATTTTTTATATTTGCATTGTATAATTTGTAGAGAGATGAACATAATTATAAAAAAATCTTAATCTTGTATAAGGTTATCAGCAATAATATCCACTTAATTTAAAAGCAAAAAACATTTCTTTTACCAAAAGCATAAGTATTTGATTTTATCATAAGAATAAAGCATTCATATACCAACAATATAATGTTTTCTTTTAGTGTATAATTATTTAAATTTTCTACATACCTAAAAGAACAAAAAGTATGTATATAATTTGTGTCCAATATAGTTTGTCCACTTATACATAACCATGACTACTCAATTATTTTAATCAAGGATTAGTTTTAAATATTTTATATATTAACAGATATTTATATTCATATTTCAGAAAATATATTAGTAATGAAGTAACTCAGTTGGTAGAAGTTTCAAAGAAGTTCATCACATCTTAAGTTCAAGGGAAGAAAGCAGCCATATTTTTCAATTTTTTGTGGTTTGTCTTAGTGAAAGGTAAAAGGGTAAATTTAATATCATTTTCTTCTTACAAGATCTGTAACCTAAAACATGGCCGCCATTTAGTTTTTTTTTTACATAACTCAATTTTTTTTTTGATTTTTTTATAAATCGGTAGAGTTATTCTTTATAGATCTTAAAACTTAAGAAAAAATGAATGTAATTATTTTTCTATTTAATCGACATAAGCTTTATTTTAAATTACAAATGTAAAATTATAACTATTTTTTTTTATTAAGCAAAACTACAAAGACCAAAGCAAAATATAAACAAAAATAAAAATGACTAATCAATTAAAATATTACTGTAAAACTGGTGAGAGAAAGAGGAAGAGAGACTGAGTAACAAAAAAAAGGGAGTATATAACTATAGTTAGAAATCTAATTAGATGAAAAATATAAATTATTGTTGTTATTAAGGGTATAAGAGTAAAAAAACTTGACAAAAACTTGACAGAAACTTGAAAAAAGGTGTTAGTACACAAAAGAGTGTTAGAGTGAAAATAAAGATTGAAAAGGATGTTAGAATGATATTTTCTCTTAATTTAATTGTTTTCAAGTTTTTTTTTTCTGATAAAGTTTTGTTTTCCAGTTAATAAGTGGAGTTAGTTTTTTTCCATTATTTGGGTCTTGTTCATCATTGGGAGATTTAGTCTTCCTATTATTTAAGAATATATTAGAAATTGTAAAAGTATTCTTAATACGTGTGAGTAACTTTAAAAATATAACATTCAGAAAAAGTAGTTAATTAGCATCATAGGACCACAATGTGATCATAGTACGTTTTGTAGAGAACTCATGTTGACTTAAGCCACAATTAAATATCATGTATATATGTTGTTACCGTATACTTTGCTGATTTCTTTTGATCAATAACCACTTTAAACCCTTTCCACCAAACCATTTTGCATGTATCAGCTCTAGGATATTTGAATTTGTATTCGCCATAAAACAATATGGAGACAGAGTCCAATTTTTCTTTTCAAATGTAGTCCAACCAGCCAGATCAATGTGATCCCCAATCCCCATTAAAATATTGAATTACTGCAACCGTTGAATACATCATCCATGACCGTTCCAAATATGTCTTCTTTGTTGCTTTTATAGGAGCCAATTCCGAACTCGTCGGTATGTTAAATTTCTGGAGTGAAAAGCATGTATTTTTACGCAAAATATCACGTTACTGAGTCATTAACATGTTATGTATGTTCAAAGGCTTCCATGCTTCAATTTTGCAGTATTGGAACATAGTTGCACTCTTGCAGATCCTGCCTCTAATGTAACAATCATGATAGTACTGGCGAGGTTTATGAGGTTATAGCGTATCTTGATACGTGTTAATATGACAACGGTGAATAAATCAGCGCTCATTCGCAGAGCCACCACTTGTCCCTTGATAAATCCGACATTGTTTCGGATATTGGTATCTTGAGCTATAAAGCTCTTCCCATCAAATGTTGTAAATTTATGTTAAAGACAATTGTCCACTTAAAGGTTTCTCGAACTCAATTTAAAATTTTGGAACGTATAGTTCAACCATAGCACAAACCACATAATTAAGCTATTGCTAAGAACCATTATTAGAATTTGAAATTTTAAGTAGCTTTTCATATTGTTATATTGTGTGCAGTTGATAACTAATAATAGTTTTTTCTTTCAAATTTTCTGTTGGGGAATTTGTTAAATCAAATTTGACCACGAATATCTTTTTTGATAACTTTGATGAAATGTACTTTTTGAATTATAAAAACTCCAATATACCCTTAATTCTCAAAAACAAATTTCAAAACCTCTCTCTCAAATAGAGTTTTATTTTTAATACTAATAATATTTTAATTAAAAACCTAATATATGTATTCCAAAATAAATCGATAAAAGAAAAAATTAAAAACAAAGTTTATTTTCTTTTATCTCAAGTCTTCAAGAGATATAGTTGATTGCAAATTATGTAATCTTCCACGTTTTTTCTCATCAACAATCAATCTCCATTCTTTGTTCTCAAACAATCTTCATTCACCACATGTTCATAGATAGCCAACATAATTGTGAAATTTTTTTAAAAATATATAAAAAAAATACAGAAGAAATCGTGAAAGGAAAAGAAAGAAAAAGAAACCGATTATAATTGTTAAAAAATAGATTAATATTTTTAAAATAAACACAATATTTGTTAGGAAATAAACAATTATTCAATATATATATATATATGTATATATGTATATATTTCAAAATATACATTAAAATCTGAATAATTTAAAAAGTATTCAGTTTCCTTAATTTTATATTTAGTTTCTATCTGTAAAATATATTTATAAAAAAAAACAGTCAGAATGTGTATTCTAATCTTACTAGAATACATAATCAAATATTTTAGAACATGTACAATTGCTATAATACGTATTCTAAAAATTTTAGATTCCTAGAATACATATTCTAAATATTTTAGAACATGTACAAGTGATAGAATGTGTATTTTAAATTTGGTAGAATTCTAAAATATTTAGAATATGTATTCTGAAATCTTTATTCTAAATTTTTTAGAATATGAACAAATATTAGAATACATAATCTAATATTTTTTAAACATGTACAAGTGTTAGAATACGTATTCTAACTCTCATAATACGTATTCTAAATTTTATAGAACATAATTCATCAAGCTAAAAACCTATTTTAAACTGCCTAATATCAAAAAGTTTCTTTTTAAATCTTCTTTCTGTAATGTTTATAAATACTTTTTGCTATTTTGTTTTGAAAAAAATGTATTTTTTATTGCTATGGGCAGTTTTAGAAAAAGTTATAATTTACGAAAAAAATATAGATAGACAAAGTCAAAACTAGATGTTCCTTTTAGCCTAATTTCCCTTTTCTGCTAGGTTCAAATCGTAGCATAGACAAAATGAGTGATAGAAAGAAGAAATATGATGAAAAATGAGAGATAAGAAGTTAAGAGAGAGAGTAAGAGAAATAAGAGAGAGATTAATTATTTGATCTAAGATAAAAGATAATCTAATTTGGGTTCTCCTTTAAATACAACTCAGAGTTTTCTTAACATTAAACTACATCTCTTATATATAAAATGGCGGTTTTGGAGCTTCTCCATGTGTTCACCTCAGCAAAAAAAAACAAGTTTTAGAATAGTATAAATGTGCCATGTGGCATATTATTTACAAAATCTTCACACACACCAAGAAAAAAATTCCGTAAACGAAAACCCCTTACCAATTTAACATCTTCTTAGTTCTTCGACTTCCTTTTGTCAGGCACTAAGTTGACGATTATTCTAGAGAATTTTGTTTTGTCTTCTCAACATTTTTGTATTTTTCTCCTAATATTAGTTTGGGAAACGAGAAGCAAATTCTTAAAACCCATGAGTACCTCCATCTTCGCTATAAAACTTGACAGAAAATCAATGTAATATCGTGTCATCTATCTCTCATATGATTGTTCAAGTTATTTATCATTAATTAAATTTGTCAAATATTCTGATTTTCCATTGATTCTCTAGGTTTCTCATTTCTACATCACCGTAATAATCTGAAACTCTGAAAGTACTAGGGATGAGGAAAAAAAGACCATTACTTCTAAAGAGTTAATCTGGAACAGAGCTTTTATGGATCAAACGAAGGATTCTTTGCTTCCCCTGATGATTCTTCTCTCGACCCATCTCCCTCAGAGGTACAATCGGTTTCCCAAAATTGCTCTATTTTAGTCATAATTTTGATATAGTGTGAATCAGAAACTAAATTTGTGCCTTCAATTAACTTGTGATTTAACGGAAACATTCGTCTGGGTTTATAAGCTTTAGCAGAGTTGAGTCAGGTTTTCTTCTTTAAACTTGATAATCAGAAATTTAATTTCTTGCATTTTGGTTAAAAATGGTTGCTTTGTGTGTTATCTATGAAAAACAGTATGGATGTTGATTTATGCAAAGAGCTTGCATCATCTTTCAAATCCATCTTAAAAGGTCGTCTAGACACCTCCAAATCGGAAGCAAAAAAACAGATGGTATGATTATCGTTATTTGCCAATATGACAAAGTCACATTTTAGCTCATTGTTTATGTCTCTGAAGTTTACTCTATTTATTTGTTGTCAACATGAAAAACCTGCAGACTTCGACCCTTTTATGAGTGTTTCATACCTAAAAATACGTATTTAGATCATTATGCGTCACATATATCAACAAATGAAGCAAACATCCACTATCATGATCTTAATTTGATGCGTCATAATATAGTCGGGAATCATGATCAAAATGAAGCAAACATCAAAATCCCGACTCTGATTAAAATATACTGGCTACAAATAAAGGGACATTTTCACACGAGGAAACTAACTCCAGGAACAAATACGAGGTAGGGTTTATGGTAAACTTAAAGCATACGGCATCCGGATGGGAGGAGCCAATGACCGTAAAGTTGAAGCTGAAGCATCGCGATGGAAGCCAGAGTCGACTTGTGTTTAAATGGCTACATGCATGAGAATTGGGTGGATATTCCAGCTGGGGAGTTTGAGGTGCCGACAGAGACGGGGCAGAGATCTTCTTCTCTTTGCATCAATATATGGACACTCACCAGAAGAAGCATATCAACCATTTGGATCATTCTATAAGGGACATTGTTTAAAATGGATCTTTTGAAAAGTTTATTTTTCAAACGAGTCTCCTTAGAAAGGTTTTTAAAGTAGTAGGGTTCCTGTTTGAAAATAAATTTTCAAAAAGGTTCATTCCAAGTAATTTTCCCTACTATATAACATTTCCTTTAAGAAACATAGATTATTAACCAGAAAAATAAGTAACCAGAAAAATAAGAGAATCAATCATTCATATGTATAAGTAGATTTTGTTTCTTGAATAAGTGGACGGGCTTTTTAAATAGACTGTTCCTTATTATGTGGACGGAAGTGACTATTTGAACGCAAAAAAAAAATAGACTTGTCCGAAGCTCAGGGAGCAAATCTCACTTTCAAATCTCAACTTGTAAAACAAATAGACTTGAATATCTTAGGAACTCAGCCTTCAAGACATTCAGTACAAAACTACTTTAGTACACATATCCATCTTGAAAATGACAAAATATAAGTACAAACTCATTTACAAGGAATTTATGGTCATCTATCATCTGAATGCATACAGAATCAAGGTAGAGTGATTGATGAAGATAAATCTGAAAAATCAACAAGAAGACACAGGGAAAAAATATCATAACATAAAGGAAGAGTAACAACCCAAAATCAATGACATAGATCTGTGTAAGAAGAAGCCTTGTAAAATCAGATCATTCATTGAGGCAACAGCTGATAAACTCTTACTTACAGAGGCGTAACACCGACAAGCCAAATAAACTCAAGAAACAAATCTAATGGAAAAATTAGATCATAACCCCTGAATCAACCAAAGATCAAACCTCACATACAAAGTAGATCATCAAACCTGAATCAACCCCTATTCAGACAGCTATGTAAGACTGTAGATAAAATACATATTCTTATACCGCAGTAACAGAGAAGACTGTAGATAAAATTGCATCGTCAGGCGCAAATTAATTATATGCAACTTGTCTTCTATATGATATGAGATCAAACCTTAGGAGTTAGGAGTATTAGACAAACAAGGAAGAGCCCAAGTAGTAACAACTGAACCAGAAAAAGCAGAAATGCAAGTATAACAAGGAAAGGATAAAGAGCAACATTACATTGCTAGTGTGAAACATCAAATAACAAGTAATAACCATGTTAATACTCCCCACTCTCACAGAGTTCAAAGCTCAGGAAGGAAATCACACTTCAAAATTCAATAAGAAAGAAAAACTAACGCTTGAATAGAGGAGCTCATACATAAATAGTCCCAAAAGACATGTACAACTACTTCAGTAGACATATCCATCTTGGAATGTATGATCATATTTCGGCTCAATGCATACTACCGCAGAGGACTGGAGTAAAGTGACTGATGTAGAAAATCGGCCATCTATAACAAAATAAGAGCCTTATGCTACAACAACAGAATTGCCAGTAAGATCACCAACCACTACTGTTAACCTGACATCCAATAACAAGTCCAATCATGTTGAAGACTCCCAAGTGGCGCAGTCCAAAAATCAGAAGCAAAATACACAAAGAGTGTGTATGTAACAAACAGATCCCAAAGGGAAAGAGGAACAAAAACTTGAATAAACCATAGTTCAAGCCTTCTGCATCAGAGGAGACATTAAAAGACACTCAATACAATAACTACTTAAAAAGGAAAACCAATAAGAATAGACTCGTTTGGAAGGAATTTACGATCATTTGAATGTGTCCAAAACAGCGTGAAGTGGTTGATGAAGAAAATCTGGAAAAAACAATAAAAACAAAGGCCAAATCATACTATATAATATGAAAACACACAATCAAAAAGAACTGACAAATCATATTTCACCAACAATAGCCAATATTATCAAATAAATAAAAAACAAAATATAGGCAAAAGAAAAAGGTGCCAAGTAACCCTCCTTCCTTCCCCCAATGCCATGAAACCTAAGTTCTTCAAAAATTCAGAAAGGTAAATCATGAATATAAGAACCCTCAATAGAAAACTAAAGGAAATAAGAAACGGCCAAAGAGGTTACATGGAGGGACGACAGATCAGCTGGGAGTCAACAATATTCATGAGATTTGGTCTTTGATAGATGGTGGAGCTCTTAGATTCTCTATATATGAATTTTCTCACATAACAAGTTTAAATTGTGATCCAGTTGACCCATCAGAAAACTTTGATGGTGCTCACAAAGAGTTTTGGAAAGACATGAAGATAGGAAAAATCTCAGATGGTTCCATGTTTACTGAGTTGCAAAAGGTGTTTGATTTTAGCAGCACATGGAGTAAAGAGAAGAGGATGATGGTTGGTAGGTTATGTTTATTATCTATATGTGTGCATAGTTTACATCATGGATCTAGAATCCCGTTGGCTAGCGCTAAAAGAGTTCTTGATCCAGTGAGTTTTGAAAAATATCCATGGGACACATCTCTTTTAGTTTGTTAGTTGATTCAGTCAAGATTGTTGACTACGACAGAAAATCATACTCTATACGCGGATTCATTCAAGCAATGTTGTTTAGGTGTACGAGAGTGTTCATGGCATAAGAGAACTGTTTGGGATGAGAAGGTCAGTAATGAGTGATGTGCCAACACTTGATTGAGAGTTATGTCGTAAACGTATCAAGTTTGCTGAATTCATCGCTAAGTAGAAAGACGCATGGACATGTTAGTTTTGCAGCAACTCTATATTTTGTAATTTTCGCTGCCATTGAGCAATATTTTTTTGCAGCCGAGGTCTTCAGGAAGTGAAGAGTTTCATGTGTGATAATTACATTTTCAGAAATAGCTCTCCGAGGGACAAAGGCTGACTCATTCTCCGAAATCAGGTTTGATAACAGTGGTTTAAGCCTTTTTGTTAATATCTTTGATATGATTTTGTAGATGACTGAGCATAGGGCTATTGGTCTATAATCAGAAACTTTCCTTGGCCCCTGGATCTTTGGTATTAATCCAACCAGCGTTTCATTCAAGCTTCTATGTAGTAGGCCGGTTTAGAAAAGACATCTTATCTCCTCACTTATAGCTGGTCCGATAGCCCTCCAGTTTGCTTGAAAAAAGCAGGCTGAGAAACCATCTGGCCCCGGGGCGTTATCCGCATGTATAGAGAGTACTGCTTGATGTATCTCTTCCAATGAAGGAATTATCAGTAGTTGGTTCTCCTCCTGAGTGACCTTGGCTTGAATAGCAGCAATGACTATATCCTCTCGATTTCCTGCTTCTGAGGTAAATAATTTCTGGTAATACTTAACTATTACTCTAGAAATTTCTTCTTCTTTGAACACTGTTTTCCCTTCTTCATCTTCTATAACAGAGAATTTATTGATGGCAGCTCACCCTATTGTTATTACGTGAAAAAAACTGGAGGCTTTATCTCCTAGGCTTAACCACAGGATTCTACTTCGCTGCCTCCAAAACTACTCTTCTGTTTTATAAACCTTTTGTTACTCCGCATTGATTGTTCTCAGCAGCTCCTCATCAATAACCGAGTTTACCATTGCCTCTTCTAAGGCTCTTTTGCAATTCTCGATATGCATCTTGCTGTTGAGGCTCTGTTTTTTACTCCTCAATAATACCCCATCTGACCCGAGAAAGTCTACGATCTGATGACAAAGATGAGTCTTCATTCCATGTTTTGTCCACAAGGTCATGAATTTCAGCATTGTCTTTTAACCTTCTATCAAATCTGAATAAGCCTTTCTTTTTCTTCTTCTCAGATTCAAAGCAAGAGATAATCGGTTTATGGTCCAAAGCTTCAAATCTTAAATATTCGCATCTTGCTGTTGGAAATAATTCTGCCCAGGAGCTATTCGAGATTGCTCTGTCCAGGCAACATTTGACTACCTGATCACTTCCTAATTCCTCTCCACGACAAGGGGTCCCCTGAGTGTCTCAAATCATACAAATCCCCTTCAAAGAAGAAAGACCTGAAATCCGTAAAAGAGCCTGATAGAAACCAGGGTGTGTCTCTAATGTTGGCAATCTCAGTCATGTGCTTCCAGATTTCTCTTCTGTTTATACGATCAGTATCTCCGTACACAAATGTCGCATGAAATCTTTTTCCTTCATACTCCATAAAAGTATCAATGTTGTTTGTGCAGGCTGATAATACCTCAAGCTTGATCTCTTGTTTCCAGAATAAAGCTAGTCCTCCAATTCCTTGAGGTGAAATTGGATGGTGATGAGCATACCCCATCCACTGGAAAACATAAGCACATGTTCATCGGAGGTTTTTGGTTTCCGAGAGGAATATAATATCTGGGAAGATGCGTAGGTGCATTTTTCCTAATCGCTGGACTGTCCTAGTATTTCACAAACCTTGACAGTTCCAGCATAAAAAATTTACAGAAGATGAAGAGACGGATCCCGAAAATCCATCACCTTCTTACTGATTGCTGGTACTATGGTCATCTGGGGAGGTCTTCTCGAATCCGACGCTACATCATTTTGATTTATAGCTTGAGCAATCAGACATCTTTGGTCCAGGATAAGTTTTATGCGTGGTGAGGCCCCCACTTGAAGTGACTTCCTTTTCCTCAAACCAGCCCCTATCAGGATTTACGGGCTGCCTTTGTTATTCTTCCTTTCCGGAGGTCAGCCTAGTCGCTTCTTCACTAGTCCTTTTCTCGGATTTTTCTTTCTTGTGGTATCCTCGTCTTGGGTTGGACCTAATCTAAGGGCCACATGGATCCTTTCAAGAACAATAGCGGCATTATCAATCTCATGGGCTGTCTCTTGGATTTGTCTGGCCAGATTCGTTCTAACCATCTGTGCCGCTGACTCTTCCAACTGACCCGCCTCCTCAGCTAAACGAAGTCTTTCCGTGCTGCACAAACTTGTGTACTGATCCATAACCTCCCTCAATTCACCCATGGCTTCCATCAAGTCTTGTTGCGGCAGGGCCTCTTTGGGTATGGTATGTTCATTTGATCTTTCAAGTGGAGGTCTTCGCCTCTTTGATGATTCTGAGTTTTCATCCCTGAGTACCGAGTGATCTCTAGCCTTAGTCATATTCGTAGGTTTTTCTCTCCAGGTCAGGTGAGATTGGGAGAAGCTTTGTCCTCGACCACCCACCTCTGATCGAGCTCGGCTCTGACTACCAGTTAAATCTCTATTCTCTTCTCTATGGTTACCTCCATGATTATACTGATACTTATATTGTAGAGGATAAGGTCTTGTCTCACGATTTTCTCTATATAGATTGGCGTGCCATTCCAACTTTGAGGTTGTTCTGAGACTGGATCCATGATGTATTCTGCTCCCATAGGGGCTATAGTGTCTTGATGATGAAACATGGCTTGGGGCTGTTCTTTCCCTTGTTCCATTCTCATAGATTCTTCAATCCACTGTAGGCAACTGTTCTTTTTCTATGGGAGACGTCTGTGGAGCAGGACGGGACTTTTCTGAGCTTTGGCATTCATGTCTCTCATGGTCTAGTTTCCGTCATGCCGGGCAATGTTTTTCCAATTTTTCATAGACCAGAGTGGCTAGGAATTTATCTCCAGAGTCAAACTCGACTATAGAAGTCATTATCAGTGGTCACAACCCATTCACATGGACTCTCATTCTTGACGACGAATCAGTGACCTCATACTTTTTGTACTCTTCTATCTCAATTCTAATACTCATGAAAGTTTCTTCTAACCACAGGTGTTTAGGGATGCCTTGGACTCATACCCAGAAGGGTATTTAGGAGGGGAAGTTGCGCTCCACTGTTGGTTCCTAAACAAGTTAGGAGAATATTGCAGTGGGTAAGAAAACCCAACCTGGCCCGAGTATGTTTTAAACCCGTTTCTAAAAGGAATCTAAAAACCCAAAATCCAATAGTCCAAAAGAAAAAAAAAAGTATGCGAGTTTATTCAGGAACAAACTTTTGTCTGACCAGATTTAAAAAAAATATCTATGTTATAAAAACTTAACAATAAAAATAAATTAAATTTCAAAAATTGTTATTTGTTAATTATAAAAGCTTAAGAATAAAAATAAATTAAAATAATTTTATGTTTAAATGATTTTATAAATATTGACATTATTATTTATTAAACATGTAAAACATATTTTTTTATAAATAGTGATATACTTTTTCAGAAGTATTGATTTAATTCTTTTGAATAAATATGTTCATATGTATTGGCATATTTTTTATAAGTTTTATAAACATTATACATTACATTGTTGTTATTGTCTTAAGCTTTTAGCGGAAAATATCATTTTACAATTTTTACCACCAAAAATGTATCAATATAATTTAACACAATATAATATAATGCAACGAACCAAAATGCAAGAATAACATAACATTGGAAAAGAAAACATCATTTTATCAACAAAATTAATATTCAAATTCAGAGAGCAGAGAAGGTCAAAGCACCTATAATGCCACATTCTACGATGAGAATGATAAAATTGTATGATAATTTCTAATTTTGACATCAATCAATGAAAGATGTTAATAAGAGACGAAGTAAGGTAGGAAAATCAAGAAAGATCCACTGCAAATTTTTGTAATTTAATAAATATATAAGCTCCATCAATTCTGTAGAACTAAGAGAACAAGGGATAGACACTACACTAGTCACCATAACAGAGATATTTTCAATCAAAAGTGTGAGGTTTTACCCTCTTTTAGGTTCAAGCTTTCAATGTGTTTCACGCACAAGAAGAAGATGCAATACTCTGTTTTGTATTTTAAGAAGAGAGGCAGAGCAATGTTGCAAGGAGAGAAGAAAAACTGATAAATGATGCAGAGATAAACACGATAATGCATTGGTGTAGTAAAAGAAATGAGAGATCTTAATACCTGCAAGATCTCACTTCAAAAATAAATAACTACAAGAAACTTCAATATGCATCCATTTCAGGAAATGAGAAGATCTTAATACCTTATGATACATACAAGCACCTAAGCAAAGACAAAAAGCATTTTAAACACACAATGTGTAATGTTCCAATACCCATTAATGGATATGAAAGCAATAAGTTTATAGAACTCATAACGGATACAGAATCAATGAATGTTGTGAATTGCTGTTTAAGACATTGGTAGAGCTTTAATTATGGTACAAAAGATACAAGGATAAATATTCCCAAGAAAATTTGATCAATTTACCACACTAGCAATCCAAAGAGTCACAAAGCAAGAGTCAAATGGTATCATCCAAAGAATGATAAAAAGACGATCAGACAACCAACAAAAACTGTGTTCACGTCTGTAAGACTAAGAGAAAAAGCAAGGTAGGGAAATAAAAAAAGATCCATAGCACATTCTTATGATTTAATAAGTATCCTATTTCCATCACCTCTGTAAGACTAAGAGAAAAAGGGGTAGACAAAGAATCTAACAGAGTAATCATCATTCATCAATTAGTAGAATTAACAGATTTCCAGAATGTCATTTCACATGCTTACCTCAATCACAAATGGTTTAGAGAATAAGACAAAGCAAAACACTTTCAAGGTTTAAGGAAACTACTACCATAAACTGCAAGAGTCTCATTTTAAAAATAAATATTAGACATATATAGAATACATTTAGTCGACCTTAAGAGCATAGAAGATCAAAACACCTATTATGCCACATTCTTACAATGGGGATGATCAAATTGTCTGCTAATTTATAGTTTTGACACCAATCATTGGAAAAGTGTTCCTAAAACGTAAAGAAAGGTGGGAAAATCAAGAAATATCCATTGCACATCTGTCAGACTAAGAGACCAAAAAAAAAAGACACTAGTACCACAACAAAGATATTTTCAATTCACACTGTACTGTAAGGACTCAAATCAACAGGTACAAGTAGTAGAATCTAACACAGCAAGTGTTAGAGGAGTTCAATTAAGAGAATAATCGGAGAAAATGGTATTAGTATACATGCAATACTTAGAGAGAAAAATTAGAAGAGTCTCACCTACATTCAAAATACATAAAATGAGAAACTTTATAATACATACAAATATAATCACCAAAACAGGGATAAAATATGAGAGAACATGAGATACCTTATTAGACATTCGAGATTCAAGGAAACTGCATGAGTCTCACTTTAAAAACAAAAATCTACAGGAAATTCCAACATGCATCGTTTAGAGAAATGAGAGACATTAATGTCTTATGATACATAAAAGCATGGTAAACACAATGTAATGTTCCCAATATAACCAATACCCAAAGTTTATCAATGGATGTGTAAGCAGTAAGTATCTAGAGTCTATCACGAAATGTTATGAAGACAAGAAGTAATTTACATAAAGAGAAGAAGCCAACGACAAGTATATGTTAACGGGGAAGAGAGCAAGTAGTAACCTGAACTGTATATGACATAGCTAACAAGAAACATCAGAAAAACAAGCTCAGGAAGTGAATCACATTTCAAAATCTAACAAGACTGTATAACCAAAAGACTTACAAGGAATTTATGATCATCTTTCATCTGATCAGGGTAAAGTGATTGATGAAGATAATCTGATAAACAACAATAAGGCACAGGGAAATAAATCATAACGAAAAAGGAAAAGTAACAACTACTAACAACCAAAAATCAATGACATCAACCCAGGGAAAGAAGCAGCCTTGTAAAACTAGAAGCAAGAAGCCAAGAAGGATGAGATACCATTAACTGAGATCTTTCCTAGAGACAACCAGTGAGGAACTCTTAACACCGACATGAAAAAATTAGATCATGACACCTGAATCAACCAAAGATCAAACCCCACGTAAAAAGTAAATCATGAAACCTGAATCTACAAAAGAGAAGAGGCTCCAAATTCAACCCTGTTAGACTTGATTAGCAAAACTTGCGATGCACAGATATAAAGAAAGAGAAACCACAATCAAAAGAAGAAACTAATCATATTTCCGCCTAAACTGATCAAAAGAAGAAACCAAACGAGATGACAGACGACAAGAAAGATTTATCAGAGCAATCCCGGTGCCTTGACGATCTGCATCAAAGAGGGAGAGATATGTCTTTGGCTAAATACAGTTCAAAGCTCAGGAAGCGAATCAGACTTGAATAGCCTTAAATAGTCCCAAAAGACATGAAGCTGTTCAGTACAAAAACTACTTTATGCTCATATTTCAGCTCAATGCATACATACCTCAGAGGACCAGAGTAAAGTGACTGATGAAGAAAATCTGGAAAACAACAATTATATGCAAACAGGTTGATTTCAATGTGAAAAGAGAAAACACAATCCCAAGAACACGTAACAAGACAAACCATAGAAACCAAAGATTCAAATCTCATGGGAAAAGTAGCTTAGGAACTAAGATTCAACATGTAAAACAAACTTGAATAGCTTAGGAACTCA
Source organism: Cardamine flexuosa (assembly GCA_963555745.1). Lineage (NCBI taxonomy): Eukaryota > Viridiplantae > Streptophyta > Magnoliopsida > Brassicales > Brassicaceae > Cardamine > Cardamine flexuosa. The sequence continues at coordinate 24,997,282 of OY743215.1, forward strand.
AGGCGTTCAGTACAAAAACTACTTTAGTACACATATCTATAATCTATTATAGAAGTACAAACTCATTAACAAGAAATTTATGATCATCTTTCATCTACACGGCATAGGATCAGGGTAGAGTGATTGATGAAGATTATCTGAAAAATAACAAGAAGACACAGGGAAAAAATTCATAACAGAAATGAAGAGTAACAACCCAAAATCAATGACATCGACCCAGAGTAAGAAGTAGCCTTGTAAAATCAGATCATTCCTTGAGCCAACCGCTGAGGAACTCTTACTTACAGAGGCGTGACAACGACAAGCCAAAGAAATTAACAAACGTAATGGAAAAATTAGATCATGACCTCTGAATCAACCAAAGATCAAACCTGAATCAACCCCTATTCAGACAGCCATGTAAGACTGTAGATAAAATTCATATTCTTATACCGCAGAAAAAGAAAAGACTGTAGTAAAAGTTCCATTTTTAGGCGCAAATAAATAATATGGAACTTGCCTTCTATATGATATGAGATCAAAGCTTAGGAGTTAGGAGCATCAGACAAACAAGGAAAAGAGGCAAGTAGTAACGCCTGAACCTGAACAAGCAGAAATGCAAGCATACCAAGGAAAGGATAAAGAGCAACATTACATTGCTAGTGTGAAACATCAAATAACAAGTAGTAACCATGTTAATACTCCCCACTCTCACAGAATTCAAAGCTCAGGAAGGAAATCACACTTTCAAAAATCAATAAGAATGTAAAACAACAGACTTGAATAGGGGAGCTCAGACATAAACAGTCTCTAGAAGAAGAAATTGTATCCATGGAAGGTGAAAATCCAGAAGATAAAGATCTGTTCGTAAATCGCTATGGAAACCCTAAATACAGAGACGCGTTAGTAGAGACGTTAACGGAGACGCAGAGGAGATCAATAAAAATTCTGGCTTATTTATAGATGAGGTATGAAAACAGTTGACGGTCAAGATTTGATCATGTGAATATCAGCGGTTTATATTAAAACTACATAATCCGTTGTCAACAAACTCTCTTGTACAGCTGGCATCCGGTGACTTTTCCCTTTTTTTCCCTTTTTGTTTTTTTGTGACTTGTTCCAGTCCATGATTTTTATTGGTCGCACGCATGTGTATTGTTAATATATATATATATATATATATATATATATATATATATATATATATTAAAAATATACTGTATATATTAAAAATATATATGTTATGTTTATGTTGGTTTACATTTATATCAATTTTTGATATCTTAAGTAGCATTTTTATAATGTAAATATATTTTAACTTTAATGTGTCATTCAGTTGTAGATGTAATCCAATTTTTAATTGTTTATTTTTAATAACTGTTTTCTTTTTGCTTATTATCATGCATTTTAAAAAATAAGACAATTATGTGTCCAATATTACTTTCAAATATTATTTATTGTATTTTCCTTAAAAGTGTTTGTAAAATAATAATCTAAACCAGATTAATTTTAATCAACATTTTTTAGTTATACTTATTAGTAAGGATAGTAATGTCATATTCTAAAACTGAAAATCTAAATAGGGAGCCGCCGAATACACCACCTAATGCATAGTTCCAATTTGCAAGAACTCCAATGTAACTGTAGAAAAAATAACTAAAACCAAAAGTGTATTACTATATTTTCAAATGTATTATATGTTGAAATTCTACATTTTATTCTTCATGTTTCTTTACACACAAGTTTCTTTATGTTCGCTATTTAAAAAAAAAGTTAGTCTACTCCATCAAATTTCTTAATAAAAATTATTTTAACCTCACTTGTAATGCTTTAACAAATAATTTATGATGTCAAAATTGATATCTATATATATATAAAAATTTCATGCTCTCTTTTGTGAGGACACCTCATCATTCACATATTCTTAAAAATTGACACATCAGCCTTACTTATTTATTATTCCTCTAATCTTTTTCTTTAAATATCCCCTATATATTATTTTAGAAGCACACTTATAAAAGTAACCTTATAATTACATGAAATATTACATAGCTGTCATTGCTTATGTGTCATCACCACAATCATTCTTAGAGTAAATTTATAACAAGACAAACATTACTAAATTAATTACATTAATTGTCATTAGACATATATCATTTGTCACATTATATTTTTCTTAATCACTTATCTATTAAATAAATATTAATAAACTAATTTTTCTCCCTCTCTCCTTCTCCCAATGTTTTTGAATTAAATCTTACTAATTATTTGCTAATATTAATCCCTCCTCATTTTAAATACGATCATATGTTTTATAAATAATAGTATCATCACATTATATTTACAATAAACTTATGTATAATTTTTTTAACATATGTTATGATTCAAAAATTTTAAAGCGGATATGAATTTATTTATATTTAAACTCATAACAATTTATGAGAGAAAATATCATGTACAAATTTATATTATAGTGTTAACATACTCTAACTAAATATTATTTAGTAGATTTTTAATAAACATAAACTGCTTTATAATAAAAAAATATAAATTTGAAATATCTACGTATTTATTTCGGATGGTAAAAGATAACAATTTACAAAAATTTATATTATTCATTATTCAATATAGAAACCTAATTGATTTTCTCAACTGATTTATTGCAAAAAAATATCTAGATTCAAAATTATAAAACAAATTAACCGAGATTTAAGCAACTGGTATGTGATATTTAAAAAACAGATTAGGAATATTCTAAGTCGTTTAAATATAGATTTGACCATATATGATATTATTTTAAAACTTTGGAAAAAAATTAGTTGCTACTAATTATATTATTTTCAAATAAAATCATAACAATCAACTTAATCTTTATTAATTAAATTCCAAAAAGATTTTGAGTTTTTTTCTTTGCTCTCTAAATCTATATCTTACATATAACATTTAAAAGTATCATTAAACAATCAAATATTTTTCAAATAGATTTTATTATGAAATGATTTTTTAATCTTCCCTTAAACACTATTATCATTCATTGTGAACGAGCGAAATATCAGGAAACAATAAATATATTTGATCATCTTAAAAGAATTAAAGATATCTACAGATTTTATATCAACTGTTAGTTTCGGTAATATATGTGAAATATTTGATTAGTTATTGATTTTTCATAATATGGAAGGCGCTTTATTTTCTCTTCAAATTAGATATTCTTTATTGGTGCTTATATCAAACACAATCTAAATTTAGTTAATACTCAAGATATGCATATAAATATTAAATATTCAAATTTAGAAGTAATGTTCACGTTTTAATTTATTTAATTATTAATAATATAAAAAATAACATAAAACTTTCAGAGAAAGCTATGCATTAAATAATATATCATTCTCTAAAAACCCCTAAATTTGACATCTCTTCCTCACTATATATATCATGTCATTTCATTCAATAACATATCCACTTTTTTTTTCTTTTAAACTTTTCTATTTCTGTTTTTTTGTTTTTGTTTTAACTTTCATCTGTTTTAGTTTTCGATTATGTCCATTTTTTTGTTCATTGTCGCCATATTATTGTAGACTTTGTTACTTATAATGACTATTGTTGCTAAATGTTATCTTACAGTTCACAAGCAATATAGAAGGGTGGTGATAATAATATCTTTGAAAATCTAAGGTAACTTTTTGTTATTTGCATTTCTTTTCTTTTATTTTATGATGATAACAAGGATAAAATAATATTTTGTATTGCTTTTTTATGAAGGTAGCAAAATATATGATCTATGAAGTATTTAAATTCAACATCAGATATGTCTAAATTATGACTGATTTTGGTCTATGAAATTTATACAAAACACAATGGTTGAATTTCTTATTATGAGCCTCTCTTTTTTTTTTCTTCTTCTTGAATTATTTTAGGTTTGGTTTTGGGCATTGATGATTAAATCTAATAGCTTTAGACCATTTTTGCTTCATAAAATTCTTGATAGAAGAAATTATATATAATGATATTTTGTGTAATTGTTTAATTTACCTATGATGATATAATCCAATTTTTGAGGAGCAATGGAGCTGAGACCCTGTTTGATTCGGAGTTTAGTCAGAGTTTTTGGTGGTTGATGCATCGAAGATGAAGCAAGTCGCGGCGGTGTGGCTACCGGAGAGGATCCGTAAGGGTAATTCTTTGATCTATAATTTAATATGTATTTTATCTTTTAATTTCCTTTATTTTTAGAGTATAATATTTAATGTATTAATACATAATATTTTAAACTGAAATTCATATATATCTTACGAGAGTGTTATTTATTTCTGTTTTTTTGTTATTAGATCAACAAATATATATGGGTTATTCGAGAAGAAAGCAAAGTTAATTCTTTAAATGTTATTTATATATTTGTTTGATTTTGATCTGAATAGTTTATAATATTTTTATGTTAATTAATGCTCTTATTTGTTATGTTTTATTAGTTGTCAATTTAGTTGTATGTTTGGATCCTATGTATTAATCCAATTGGCATTTGAATAATGCTGGAATTTTGGATCTAATTCTAAACTAATTCAATGTATATCTGTTGCAGTACGAGTTAATAATGTCTTGAGAGATCTTTTGCTGGAATGAAGAACAAGATGAACAAAAAAACAGTCAATAATTTTTTTTTTAAATCAGACTTTGACGGTGTGGAACTTGATACTATTAAGAAGAACATTTCACGTATCTAATTTTCTTTTATGTTAATTAATAATAGGTGTTTTAGACCTTTGTAATTTGATTTATATTATTATTTGTTTGCTTATTTGCAATATTATTGTCTTTTCATAAAATTTTTGATTTAGTTTTAATTGAAATCAATTTTGTTCTATTAAAAAAAACTAAAATCAGTTGTTATGTTTGTGCCTAAAAAAAACATAATTACCATGAAGATAAGATCTATAACCAATTTAAACAAAGATAAGCTGTTCCAATAAAGGATTTAGATGCCTTACCGATAAAATGCACTAGCTATTGATTTGTGTCTTTGTTTATTCCAACCATTGAATTCTAATTATATTAATTGAGAAACTAAATGTTAAGAAAAACAAAGGTTAAAGAAATATGAATATGAAAGCCAAGTTAATTGTTAAACGTAATATTAAATTTAAATCAGTTAGTAACCTTGATTAGGTGTTGTTTCCATGTTTTTTCATCATTTTTTTATTTTCAATAAAAAACTAAATGAATTTAATGGTTTTAAACCAATATTTTTTAATTATAAATCTCATACCATAAAAATTGTATACCATTAGTTATTTACTAAACCACATTCTAAATCTTTTATAACTATTAGCGAAATTTTAGGAAAATAAAATAACTGCAATAAATATAAATATTTTTCAATAATATTTAATACTGATTTCTTTGTTTTTTTTGTCATCAGGTCGTATGAGTCGGGTGAGTTAATTATTATTTACTGATTTATTGTTTCCTAAATCTGATATTTTATACAAAGAAACTGGATAAAGATTTAGGTAATCTCGGATTTAGAAACTATTAATCAAAGATTTCTTTATTTAATATTGCGATTTAATAGTATATATGTAACATTAATTTTGAATTTCCTAAACTATCTCTATTTATTTAAACCGATATATCTACCTAAAATGTCTCAGAAGATGACAACGAAAACAAACAAAAGAAATTGAAAATAGCAAACTAAGAGGAAAGAAAACACTGAGAACATGAAAAATATATAGAGAAAGAATGCATATATTCATCAGAAATTTAACAACATTTTGTTTGTCAACTATATTATCAAGTCGGTTGGAGAATCTCTTTGAGTATTAACTATTTATGTGATTAGTAATATATTTACATGTTGGTAATAGATAAAGTATAGAAAATATGTATATAAAATTGAAAAATGGTTTTCTACGTTTATGCATTTTCTTAATACAATGTCAGGTTCAAGATCTTGATGTCGTGGACTTTGACAGTGAAGGAGACATTCAAGTCTCAAAACTACATTGTGAGTAAATACATGTCGTAAAAGCAAGAGAGTGAATTAGAGAGAAAGAGGTAATTCAAAAATCTATAAAATATATGAAAGGAAAATAACTTTCATGTAAGAAAAAGAAGACTAAATACAATCATAAAATCAAGAGAGAGAGACGTAATTCGAAAACCTATAAAAGAGATAAAAATAAATAGGCACATGTGTAAGAAAAGAGGACTAAATACAATTGTAAAAGCCTATAGAAAAGATGAAGGAAAGAGACATATGTGTAAGAAAAAGATTAAATACAAATGTAAAAGCTCATGTGAAAGAAGAAGAAGACTAAGGAGACAGAGAGATGTAATTCGAAAAATCTATTAAACAGATGACAAGAAAAAAGTATTTTTGTAAGACAAATAATACTAAATACAGTTATAAAAGCAAAAGAGAGAGATATAGATAATTTAAAAACCTACAAAAATAGGTGAAAGGAAATATGCATATGTGTAAGATGAAGAAGATTAATACAATTGTAAAAACAATAGAGAGAAATACATAATTTGAAAATCTATAAAAGAGATGAAAAGAAATAAACATATGTGTAAGAAGAAGAAGAAGACTAAATACAATTGTAAAAGCAAAAGAGAAAGGAAAAGAGACAGAAGGAAAGAGAGAGGTAATTCGAAAACCTATAAAATAGATAAAAGAAAATTGTATATGTATAAGAAGAAAAAGACTAAATATAATCGTAAAAGCAAAAGGGAGAGAGAGGTAATGCAAAAATCGATAAAAAAAAGTGAAAAGAAAAAGGCATATTTGTAAGAAGAAGAAACTAATTACAACCGTAAAAGCAGTATAGAGAGAGAGAGAGAGCTAACTCGAAAACATATAAAATAGATGAAAGGAAAAAAAATTGTTTATAAGAAGAAAATACTAAATATAATCGTAAAAGCAAGAGAAAGAGAGATGGTTAATTCAAAAACCTATAAATATGTGAAAGGAAAGAGGTATATGTGTAAGAAAAAGAAAACTAAATACAACTGTAAAAGCAATAGAAAATTTTGATCAAACGTAAAAGCTCTTAATCCAGATAACATGGATAAAAATACCAAAAATAATAAGAAATCAATGAACAAATATTAAATGCCACATATAATTTATATAAATATAAATATATCAAAAATTAAGAAAATAAATAGATTTATCACTATATCTTTCATTTATTATTTTTTCCCGCGCGATGCGCGGGTTTTTACCTAGATAGAGGAAGAGAATGAGAAGAAAAAGCAAGAGAGAGATCGAGAGATAGAGAGGAAGAGATAGAGGGAGAGAAGGAAATAAAGAGAGAGGTAATTTGTAAACCTATAAAATAGATGAAAGGAAAAAATGCATATGTATAAAAAGAAGAAGAAGAGTAAATACATTTGTAAATCAAATATTTAAAAAAACAAACAAACTCACTATTAATTTGAACTATTAAACATTAAAATAAAAATACATATATAACCAATTTTCTTATACAAACAAATATGATTTTTTTTTAAAATTTGAGAGTTAAATGAGTCTATGAATTTACCAAACTCATTTATATACTTAGGCGGCAAAGGGATAAATACAACTGTAAAAGCAAGAGAAAAAGAGATATATATATATATATATATATATATATGTAATTCCAAAACCTATAAAATTGATGAAAGAGAGAAAGATATATATATATATATATATATATATATATGTAATTTCAAAACCTATAAAATTGATGAAAGGAAAAGGCATATGTGTAAGAAAAAGAAAAGTAAATACAATCGTAAAAGAAGAGAAAGGAAATTAATAGCAAGAGAGGGAGAGAGAGAGATGTTAAATCATGCGAGTTACATAAAATAAAATAAATGTATATAATTTAGATACAATATTTTTATTTTTATTTTATTTTGTAGAAAATGTAGGATAACAATCAAGTAAATATAATGTTTATTCAAAAACCTGTAAAAATGAAAGGAAAGAGTCATATGTGTAGATGAAGAAGATTAAATAGTAAATATAATTGTAAGAGCAAGAGAGAGAGAGAGAGAGAGAGAAAGAGTTAATTCAAAAAACTTATTAAAGAGAAAAGAGATGAAAGAAAGAGTCATACATGCAAGAAGAATAAGAGGACTAACCACAATCTTAATAGCAAGAGGGAGAGAGAGAGAGAGAGTTCAAAAACTATAAAAGAGGTGAAAGGAAAGAGACTTATGTGTAAGAAGAAAAAGTTTAAATACAACGGTAAAGCAATAGAGATAGAGAGGGAGAGAAAGGTAATTTGAAAACATATAGAAGAAATGAAAAGAAATATGTTTATGTGTAAGAAGAAGAAGAATAAGACAAAAAATAATACAATTGTAAAAGCAAGAGAGAGACAACAAGAGAGAGAGAGGAAACAAAAGAGAGAGAGGGAAAGAAAGAGAAAGGGAGAGATAATTCAAAAATCTGTAAAATAGCTGAAAGGAAAAAAACATATCTCTAAGAAGAATAATACTAAATACAATGATAAAATCAGGAGAGAGAGAGACATAGAGGTAGCTCGAAAAGTTATAAAATAGTTGAAAGGAAAAAAACATATCTCTAAGAAGAATAATACTAAATACAATGATAAAATTAAGAGAGAGAGACATAGAGGTAGCTCGAAAAGTTATAAAAGAGCTGAAAGGAAATATGCATATGTGTAAAAAGAAGAATACTAAATATAACCGTAAAACAATAAAAATAGATAGATAATTTGAAAACCTATAAAATAAAGAAGAAGAAAGACTAAATACAATTATAAAAGCAAGCGATAAACATCAAGATAGGGGAAAAAAAGAGAGAGAGAAAAAAAAAAGTAATTAGAAAACCTATAAAAGAGATGAAAAGAAAAAAAACATATGTGTAGAGGAAGCCAAAATACAATCTTAAAAACAAAAATAAAAAACAACAATAAAAATAAACAGTATAATAAGAACATAAATAAGAATACAAAATATCAAATAATAAATACTATATATAACTTTTTGACATTTCAATTTATAACTTAAATTTTAATAATTACTAACAATAAAAATTCTTTTAAATTTTCCTCTCACGTTTCTTATCCTAGTTTCTTTCTTAAAATTCTAATATTGTGATGCATAAGTATTTATATCATAAAGAATAAGTGAGAGTTAATACTAACAAATAACTCTCAAACCACAAATTAAGTTATTGCAATAACGCATCACACATTCAAAGAACAATACATATATGTCGAATGATCTAACCAAATTATGTTACCAACTTGACGCATAATTTACTGATATTTTACTATATTATGACGCATCAAAAGATAATCGATCTTTGACTATATTTTAAAATCCAAAGATACCTGACTATATTATGACGGGTAATTATCATATATTTGAAAACTTTCATACTTAGATTAAAATAGGTGTAGTATCTTGTTTTTATTCTACCCCGGCCCCACTATTATAAATATACATTTGTGAAAATTTTCTTGCCCCGGATAAAATATTTCTCTAGATCCGCCCCTGCTACTGGCCCAATACTTGGTAAACAAAAAAAGTCGTTAATCATATAGTTATGTTAAAATGCTATCGTCATCGTAGGAAAAAAAGAAATATATATTTGGAGGCTCTTCAGTCAAAAAGTGGCTAACCGAGAAGAAACGAGAGTAACTACTTTAAATATAAATTTTAAATTTTGAACTAATGGGCCTTATTGGGCATAACTTGAACTTTATTACGTCTATATTTTAAGACCATTGAGAACAAACGTAGTTTTCGTTTGTATCGCAAAAATAAATCACTTTGAAGTTTGAACATTGCGTGAACTAACAGCGAATTATGGAAATCTCTGGACCATTCGATTAAAATATCTGGACAACAGATCAGCGGTTAATCTAGTGTCCCCTTTAATTATAATAATTAATAAAAGATGCTTAAAATAGATCTGTTAGAAAATGGGTCGTTGTTAAGATGCAACAGATGAAAAAGCAAACCAAATCATATTTTCCGCACTTTTTCAAGAGTCAAAAACTTGAATTTTCTCTCTTCTGATTTCTTTTGAAGAACTCTCTCTATCAATTCTTCGATTTGGTCAAAACGAAGATGATTTGTTACAAATATTCTCTCCAATTAATTCTTCAATTAGTAAGTTTTTGATTTGCTTATATCGCGAATTTTTTTCAGAATCTCTAAGTTTCGTGTAATAATTATGATGTTGTATTGATTTAGGGTTTTTTTTTTACTGTAATTGATTTGATGGTAGTTGGATGGTTGATTCTGTTTAGGGTTTCTATTTTCGTATTTAGATTCTATTTTGAAGCTTGACTCTGCATGTGAAACCGTCGAGATAATTCTTTATCTTTACTGCTTTTTTGGTGTTTTTGTTTATTTTTTTTATAATTGATCTTCAAATAAAACGAGGACAAAAATTTATGAACAGTCTTCATTTGTGAGATGATTGATTTTTATTTCTTGCTCTGTTTTTCTAATTTCAATGACAAAGTTTATCTTTTTTTTAATAAGATTTGAAAGCCTTTTCTGGTTTTGGTTTGATCAAACCTACAAGATTAAAGTTTTGTTGATGCTTGTATATTTTATCTTGAAATCGTACGAGGAAAAAGGTTTATGAACAGTCTTCAAAAACGTTTGTGAGATGATTGGTTTTTATTTCTTGCTATGTTTTCTAAATGCAATGAAAAAGTTTCTCTTTGTTAATAAGATTTGATAGGCTTTTTTTGGTTTGACTAAACCTAAGAGATCAAAGTTTTGTTGATTCTTGTTTCTGTGATATATTGTGCCTTGTGGTTTAGTTTTATCGGTTGTTCTTTTTTTCTTCTATCTTTTCATTTAAAATCCAAAAATATTTATGGGCAAGCACTAATCTAATAATGTTATGTCAGATTCTTTTTGGGGACATTGTCTCGACCAAAGTTGCGAACTGAATGGTGGGGTAGTTCATGCTTAATGAGGATGGTGGGAAATGTAAAAATCACATGGCTGAAAGAAGTCATAAGACATGTACTTGTTAAAGACTAAGGATTGATTTTAGACTTGTTAGATGGTATTAACAACCAACAGTTTAAAGAAGGTATAAGAAAAAACTACTAGTTAAAGTTTAAAGAATGGTTTTAGGCTTGTTAGATGGTATTAACGACCAACATCTTGGATGGTATTAACGACTAATGGTTTAAAGAAGTCACAAAACATGTATTTGTTAAGGCTAAGGCTTAATTTCATTCTTGTTGGATGGTAAAAGCGACCAACGGCTTAAAGAAGTCATAAGGAAAACCTAATAGTTAAATGAATTAAAGAATGGATGTATACTTGTTGGATGGTATGAACAACCAATGGCTTAAAGAAGTTATAAGACAAATACTTATTAATGACTAAAAATTGGGTTTAAATATGTTGGATAGTAAAAACGACCAATAAACTGAACAGAGATTAAAAAATAAAAATTTTTGTCTTTTTTTAATTTCTCTTCAGTAAAAAATTGAAGAGAAATTAAAAAAAACATCTTCTTATTTTTTTCTTTTTTAAACTGTGTTCTTTGCTTCTTAGGATCTGAAAAATTAAGATAAATAATTTAACTTTAACAATTTTAAATCTTTAACAGGATTAGGAATCAGTTTTTAAAAATATATCTCTTAACTTTTTGACTATTTCCAATATAAATGTCTTCATCAAGAAGTAAAACAAATATGAATCATGTCATAACACTAGAGTGTTTTCACTCGCGCAAGATGGTGAGTAATAGTTACTAAAAGTATTTTGTAATAGTTTATAAAAAAGACATGTTGTTAGTTATTGTTAAAAAATTGTTAGAATTGAGCTGTACACACTACTTTATATTATAGTCCAACTTTTACTATTCATTATGATATATGTTAGTGCATATCATTGTCTGTTTTAGTGCATACTGTTATTTGCTGCAGACAGTAGTCCGAACATGTGCTTACCAAAATGTTAATATGCAGTGTCTGATCCGGAACGTAATGACCAACCATTCAAAACTTTAAAGAAATACATTTTTGTCCTACTGATATAGAGCTAAAGAGGTATAAACTGAAAAAATCAGACTAACAATATAAATGATATGATATAGTTTGTGAATGATGAAATAAGTATGGACTAATTTAAATTTGGGCTGATATGGAATATACCGATCAAACCATTCAAGGCCTAATATTTTTAAAATAAGATATTCAAAAAATTTAAATGAAATTCACATATTTTAATATAGAAAATAAGATTTTTGTTGCCCTTTAAAATATTTAAGATTAGAAGAATTTTCTTAGTATCATTAAAATTTGATAACACACATAATAAATATGTAATAGTTTTTGTTTTGGTTTTAATGTGAAGATGTGATAGTTAACTTATAACATAATTACAAAATTTCATTTACGTTTTTTAGAAGAATTTTTAATTGAATTTGTCTCTGTAATTTTAATAATATTTTGTTGTTATTTAATAGTTATAACTATTTTTGGTAAACTAGGATCTGGATTTATGGTATTTGATTCGTGTCCCAAAAAAATATTATTATAGCACATTGCCACATTTCTTTGTCAGAGTTTTGATATAAAGTATTGCCATAATTGCCGACATATTAAAAGAAAAGAAAAAAAAAAAAAAAAAAAAAAAAAACGTAGGACTTTCATATACACTAAACTTGTGGGTTACCTGTCGTCAAAGTCATCTCCACGTGTTTCTTACCCATGACTTTCATACGTTATAAAGTCAAATTCTGACTAGAGAAAGAGCATAAAACATAAAAGCAAACTTATTAAAAAAAAAAAAACAGAGAAGGAAACAATAATGGATAGCGGTTCTCATCTTCACAATGTTTTCGTCTATGGTAGCTTTCAAGAGCCTGATGTCCTTAACGTCATGCTTAATCGTACTCCTGAGCTAGTCCCTGCAACACTCCCTGGCTTGTACATACTTCTCTTGATCTTGATCTTGATCTTGATTGATTAATCTCTTTGTCTAGATCTAAGATTTGATGGCGATTTTGGTTATTTTTTTGTTTTCTTCAGTAAGAGGTTTAGGCTTAAGGGACGTTTGTATCCGTGTGTTGTGCCGTGTGAGACCGGAGAAGTCCATGGAAAGGTTTTTATTTTATTTGTTTTTATCATTCTTTGTGATTTTATTCTTGTGGGTTTTTGTGTATGCAATTGAGTATTTTTTTTTAACAAAAACAAATGTATTGAGAACTTCTTGTTGAATTTTGGTGCAGATAATTATGGGATTAACGGCGGATGAACTTGAGAATGTAGATGCCGTTGAGGGTAATGAATATGAGAGAGTAACAGTTGGAGTTGTAAGAAATGTAAGTTTCAAGACACAATTCTGAGTTTGAAACAATTTATGGTGGTCTTGATGTTATAAGAAATGTTGATGTTTTGTTTGGTATTTGCAGGACAATTCCGAGAAGATGTCAGTGAAAACATATATATGGATTAACAAGGATGATCCTGATATTGGTGGAGAATGGGATTTCGAGGTTTGATGATTTAAATAGTTTTAATTTTTGTTAAATGATAAATGGTTCATTTGGTTTTGATTCACATGTTTTTGGATTAATTATTGTATTTGTTAGGAATGGAAACGATTGCACAAGAGTAGTTTCATAGAGTCATTCAAAGAAATCATGGAGTGGAAGAAGAATCCTCAAGGAAAAGGAAGAGATGATTTCAACCATATCCTAAAAGAAGTTGCTGAGAATGTTCCATCATTGCCTTGAATGGATTTGTGCTAAGTATATCTGAATTAAATAAAACTCAAGAGAGTCTTAATAATCATGTGGGTTTGTGTTATTGTGTTATGTCTTTTAGATACTTTGGCATTGCACTGACTTGCACTTGTGTGTGTTTTGGTTAATCCTGCTATAAGTGTACTTTTCTTTTGCCTTTTCCATTTCTTTTTGCATTTTGTCAACGAATTACACAAATTTTTACTTTTCTATCCGTCAACTGTTGTAATATCCGTCAAAACTTTTACTTTTCTATAGTCAACAAATGACACAATCTTCAAACATAAAGAAATAAGTTGGAAAATACAACAGTTCAACTAATGAATACGCAATAGATGAGAACAGAACAGTAATACATAGTTAGGAAACACTATAAGATGACTGTAAAGACATCTAAAATGTACTTAGTTCAGACCACCCTTTTTATTTTGTTGCTAGAGTTTTTGATGTATCTACTACAACCACACAAAAGTATGATCAGCACACAATTTGTCTTCATCTAGATTCCAGAAGGTTGTATGTTTCATTTCGACAAAATACTGTCCATACGAACGTGTTTAATTCTCCACTATAAAAAAAAACACACTTAAATCCAACTGCAAATCACCCAAACCTAGCAATAATACCAATAATATTTGCAAAATTCCATCTCAATTTTTTGTTTGTTCGCCTCTATCCATTTTATTTTTGCCTCTATAAAATTTGCTATGCATAAAATGATACTGATAAAAATGTAAATTCCCACTCAGTCAATAAATCAAGTACTTAAATTATTAAATGTGCCACCATCTAAAAGACTAAAACTAATTAGTAAACAATAGCAATTGAGTAAGTGGGTTTGGATAAAATTAAGTTTTATACTCAAGTTGGTCAGTCATAACAAATTGTTCTAGGTCATCGATTTAATCATCTTGTTTTATATGATATAGTAATAGGACTAGACCAAATTATTTTCACCAACTATTATTATTTATAAAGAGATCTTTCATTTAAAACTTAAAAGAATAACAAATTACAATCACTAACTATATCACCCTTTAACAGACAAACGAAAAATATATCACATTTTTTATACAAGAGGGTTCAATCCATAATATCATGGAGTTCTCGAATATACAGATGCAAATGGTTGTGTTTTAGAGGAACATAATAAGATTCAATGAAGTCTTTTTTTTTAGCAGCTATACTACTAAAAGGGAAGCACAATTTAAAAATAATTTTTAAAATCTAAAATTAAAATGCAAAAAAACTCTGCTAAATTTGTAGAAATATCTCTTTTTGTCTTGTCATTTTATGCATTAGCGAAGGATTTAGTTAAATAGCATAATTAATAAAAATGTTGAACTTGAGAATATAGATTGGGTTGAAAGCAACGAATATGAAAGAGTGACAGTTGAGGTTATAAGGTATGTATGTAAGTATGTTTGAAGATTATATTATTCATCTCCAAAAAACAATATTAAATAATTTAAAAAAACATACACACACACATATACACATTTTTAGTGGTCTTGATGAGATTATAAATTCTGATTTTGCATATGCAGGATAATTCAGAGAAGACGACACTGAAAACATATTTATGCATCAACAAGAATGATCCAAATATGGGTGGACACTACAAGAAAACATAGCAAATCCCTGCTAAAATTTTCATCAAAAATATTAGCCGGAAAAAAATGAGGCATATTCTGCAAAAATTTCGGCAATATTCTGGCAAAAATAGAGTTTGACGGAATTTAGTCGGCAATTTTATATTGTCGAAATTTTAACGGAAAAGTATTATTGGTAACTGACAGAAATTAGCCGAAAAATAATCGGAAACAAAATCAGAAATATGAGACAAATTTCTAGCAAAATTCCTACAATATATAATCATAATTTAGTCGGAAACCTTTGAAGGCGAATTTAACAAAATATCGAATAAAATCAGAGAAAATTTCCGACTAAATTCCGATTACATTTGTCGGAAATATGTCGAAAATATGTCGGAAACATTTTAAAAAGTATTCCGTCAAAATTCCGACAATATTTTGTCGCAATTTTGTCAGAATTTTATAGTGTAATTCCTTCAAAATATTGTCGGAAATTTGACGAAAGAATTTTCTTAATTACCTACAAAATTCCGGCAAATCTCTAGGAAATGACGGAAAATAGTCAGAAATACTGAAAAGATTTCCGATTAAATTCCAACAGAAATTAATTGGAATTTAGTCGTAATTTTTCAAAAAATTCAGTCAAATTTTTGGCAAATATCTAGAATTTGACGGAAAATTATCGGAAATTTTGTAACGGTAACAAAATTAATCTGAAAAAATTCCGACTAATATTTTTCTATATATACAATGCTCAACTCTTTTGAAAAATCACAAAAAAAACAGCAACAAAATTTGTCAAAAACCTAAATGGCATCTCACCCGATTTTTATTGCTAGGGAGTGGATATATAAGAGTGTAGATGAAGTTACATGAGAGATTACAGAAGAATTTAAAGCTGGACTTCGTCAATTCATGGAGGTCATAACGAATCAACCACTTGGGCGAGAACAAGGTATTGGAACTTGTCATTGCCTATGAAAGAGACCTAAAAAGTGGGTTACAAATGATATTTGGGCGGTCCTTTATGAGTATTGGTAGACGGAAATGAGTGGTAAACGGAAGTAAGTGGTAAACGTCATGAGTTATACTCTGGAAATAGCAATAGCGAGGAGGATACGGTAAAGCCAAACACACTGCTGGGACTACGCCTTTCGTCAGAAAACAGCGAGAGTTGGTAATTTTATTTGAATTAATTTTTTATACAATTAGTTTGAATATTCAAATATTCTTATTAATTTATTAATTTTAAAAAAAAATAAGATTGATCCCGTAACCAAAAAAATGTCGGTATGGTCATCTTGATGCAACATACTCACACTCGAAATGATGGTATTTGGGTCGACAAAAAGGCTGAAGCTATTTACACACATTGTAAAGCTCGGGAGCAAGAGATGGAGACTCAAATGACAGAAGAATATGAGAATCCGGGAGAGGTATTCCTGACAGATGTCACTAAAAATAATATTTATCATGAGGTAATATTATGATTTTTTAATTATTTATTTAATTATATATTTAAAATTAAATTTCTTTTTTTGTTATAAATTTATATTAAATTTTGAATTTATTTTGTAGCATGTGTCAACTTATAAGGGATCATCAAAATATGGCTATGGTTCAATTCCTTATACTCCTAATGACAATGAGATGCAATGGAGTCAATTATCGAAATGGACTGAGATGTAAGCAGAGATAAGAGCACAAAAGGAAACAATTGAACGGCTTCAAGCATCTCAACAAAACTTTGAAGCATCTCAACAAAACTTGCAATCATCTCAAGTTGATCTACAATTTTGACAACAGATAAAGCAAAATGTGCATCCCAATGTTGTTCCACCGACCCAAGACCTCGTAATCGCGATGGATCGTTGAATACCGATTTTAATTTCACAATGCCTTAAACTTTTTATATTTTTATTGTATAATTAAGTTTTGTAATAAATTTTCTTTTAAAAACATTTTAGTTTAATTTATGATAATTAATTTATTTTCTCTTTTTTTTTTCAAAAATTCCGTTCAAATTCTGACTATTATATTTTTTTATCCGTCAAATTCCGACTATTCTGTTTCTTTTTCTGTCAAAATTCCTACTAATTTTTTTTCCGGTCAAAATTCCGACTAATTTTTTTTCCGTCAAAATTATGACTAATTTTTTTTTTTCTGTCAAAATTCTGACTAATTGTTTTTTTCCGTCAAAATTACGATTAATTGTTTTTTCCGTCAAAATTCTGACTAATTATTTTTTTTTTTGTTTTCATCAAAATTCCAACCAATTTTATTTTTTCCGTTAAAATTTTGACTAATTCTTTTTTTAAATTCTACGATATAACTTCAAAATTACTTTTACTTTCCGTCAAATATTTCCAACTAAACTTTATCGCATATTACCAGAATTTAGTCAGAATTTAGTCAGAATTCCTTCTCACTTTTTCTAACAAAATTCCGCCAAAATTTTTCCCATAAAATTCCGACAAATAATTTTTCCGGCAATTTTTTTTCCGTCAGCATTATTCCGACAATAACCCATGTCGAAATTTGCTATGTTTTCTTGTAGTGGGAGGATGAGATTTTGACATTTGCTTTTCTTTTGTTAACTCATTGTGAATAGAGAATTGGTCCAATTGATTTTTCAATGTTTTAGTTTTTAGAATATTATTTTGTTTAGGAATGGAAATGATGCACATGAAGAAATTCATAGAGACATTCAAAGAAATTATGGAATTCAAGAAGAATCCACATGGAAAGGATTTCACCAATGTCCTACGCAAAAAAATCGAGGATGCTTCTTCATCGTCTAGGTATTGTAGATATCCATAAAAAGAATTGTTATGTCATGTTTTTACTGTAAGATTTGCTTTCTTGTGTGGATTGTGTTATAAATCTTTTAAAGGTTTTGGCATCTTACTTGTGTAGGTTTGGTTAATGGCTTAATGCTAATGCATATGGCGTCTGTTTAGTGAAGTGTGTATGTGTATGGAGTAATTAGTTGAAGAGAGTACATCACTGAACTAACATGGCAATCGATTCGCAAAACAATATGTTTCGAAAGCTTGACAGTCGTTTATACGAAACTCTATTACATTAGTAATTCTTTACCATATTTTTAAAAACATATGATTCTTGATTCTTATTTTTATTATTTAAATACTTTCGTATAATTGTTTCCTTTGAATAACTTCCTTTAAAAAGAAAATGGAAACAAACTTTCAAATCGTAGAAGACTAGAAGGTAGAATTTCTTTAGTACTTTTTTTACTTTGACGGCTCACTACATCTCTCCATAGAGTAAAAGCTAAGAAAAGGTCCAAATATAAAGCCCTTTGGGCCGTTAAATATGATCAATCTACACCGTTGAATTTATTTCAGCCAACACAAATCGTAGCCGTTGATCAAGAGGAGTCTAGGGTTTTAGTCTTATAACTAAGATCTCTCAAATAGTTTCATTCCGCCTCTTGCCTTCGCATCACTCACCTCACAGCACAATGGTAAGCCCTAATCTCTCTGTTCTTCTTCAGCCATAGTTTCGTCCTGCTTTCTTCTCGTGTGTATCCTCATATTTAATCGGATCTCTATTATCATTTTCATATAGAAATCTCCTACATTTCATTGATAGTTATGGTAACGGGAATTCATAAGCAAATAGTTGTATTCACCTTCATAGATTTGTCTTTTTCTTCATGGGTTTTTAGTTATAACTTGCTTGAGAATTGAGAATAGACTAATATGTGTTTCGTTTCTTCGATCCAGTATTAAAGTATGAGAATTTAGCTTATTGCTCTGTTTAAAGAGATGATCTTTGTTACATGGGATCTTAAGATTTGATAGACTAATAAATTAGCGACCTTTGTGTTGTTAGGTGTTTGTGAAGCCCCACAAGTCAAATGCTTACTTCAAGAGGTACCAAGTGAAGTTCAGGAGAAGAAGAGGTATTGATTGATTCTTAATTTTTGATTATTGTCTTCTCTTTGTACAAATCTGTGTTCTGAGAAGTTGTATTTTGATATTTATGCAGATGGTAAGACTGATTACAGAGCAAGGATCCGTCTTATCAACCAAGATAAGAACAAGTATAACACCCCAAAGTTCCGTTTTGTTGTTCGGTTTACCAACAAAGACATTGTGGCTCAGATTGTGTCTGCAAGCATAGCTGGTGACATTGTTAAAGCTTCTGCTTATGCACATGAGTTGTCTAACTATGGACTCAATGTTGGTCTTACCAACTATGCTGCAGGTGTTTCATTGAATCAGCTCTTTGCTTTGTAAGTTTGTTTGATGATTCTGTGGTTTCCGGTTTCCTAAAGAGTGTTGTGTTTTTTGTTCATACTAGCTTACTGCACTGGGCTTCTCTTGGCTCGCCGTGTTCTGAAAATGTTGGAAATGGATGAGGAGTACGAGGGAAACCTTGAGGTATGTTGATATCATCTTTGGATATTGAAACGACTTGAGTTTTTATCTATTGATTAACAAAAAATGAATCAGGCCACTGGTGAGGACTACTCTGTAGAGCCAACAGATTCAAGAAGGCCTTTCCGTGCTCTTCTTGATGTTGGTCTTATCAGGACCACAACGGGAAACCGTGTCTTTGGTGCTCTCAAGGTATTAGATCTGTTCTATTGTGTTTTGTTCCATGTAGTTGTAATACTTTTAACACTCTTTTTGTTTGGTTCACGATGTACTTATTATAGGGTGCTTTGGACGGTGGACTTGATATCCCACACAGTGACAAGAGGTTTGCTGGTTTCAACAAGGAAAGCAAACAACTTGATGCTGAGACTCACAGGAACTACATCTTTGGTGGCCATGTCTCAAACTACATGAAGCTCTTGTCAGAAGATGAGCCAGAGAAGTTTCAAACTCACTTCAGTGGCTACATTAAGAAAGGTGTTGAAGCTGAGAGCATCGAGGAGCTGTACAAGAAGGTTCATGCAGCTATCCGCGCAGACCCTAACCCTAAGAAAACTGAGAAACCTGCTCCCAAGGAACACAAGAGGTACAGAAACAGAATCAGTTTTATTACTACTGTTGGCTTGTTGTTTTATTGGTGGTCTCTTTGGTTTCTGATTGTTTTGTGCTATGTGAACTAATCAGGTACAACTTGAAGAAGCTGACGTATGAAGAGAGGAAGAACAAGTTGATTGAGAGAGTCAGGGCACTTAACGGAGCTGGTGGTGATGATGAAGATGATGAGGAAGATGACGAGTAAATCATCATCAGTCCAGACTTGTTTGTCTCATGACTCTAGTAGTTTTTTATTTGTGTGTTTTCACACTAAAACCCTCAGTTTTTGTTTTCATATTTTAGTTGCGTTCGAGGATTTTGAGGATTTCTCTTTTTTTGAAGAATTTATTATCTACTACCCCTATCGTCGTTTTCAGCAAGTTTCATGTCAATAATTCGTTTTTATGCGTATTTGGTATAGTTCGTATTTGGTCGAAGTAAAGAAATAACAAAATTGCTTTAGAAAATCAAAAACAAAGAAGAATTTTGTAAGACATTAAAACTATTATTAAATTGTATGCACTAATCTGTATTCATGGGCCTTCTGTTTGGTTGAGCTTTCTACCCCAATCTTTGGTTTCAGGCTTCTTTCTACCTAAGAGTGCAATGAGAGTTACATTCATTCTAAAAACTAGGCCTTTTGTAATTTTCTTCTTCTGATACATTCATTAGAAAATTCCTTTGTAGAAGAAACCGAGTGTTTATTACATGGAAATACTGTCCACGCTCTACTTCCGAAACAAACATCTTTTTCCATTTTAGAAACACAATAAAAACTTAAAAATCTTTCTTTTTTTAAGAAAATAAGTAAATAATTTGGAAACTTTATATATATATATATATATATATATATTTCTTTAATTTAGAGAAAGTCTATATTATTGGAAGAATATAAAATATGTCATTTTTTCTTTTTTCCCTAATGACTAAACTAAAAAATAACTAAAAGTTTAGAACTAAGAGAAAAAAAAAAAAATTTAGAAGTCTACAATTTTTGTCTTTCGTTAATATACTTAAGACAATGTATTGAATTGTTGTTGTTTCGTATTTTTTAAATAAGGTTTTGTTTGTTCTATATATTTTTAATAACTGATATTATGTGGTATTAGTTGCATCTTATGTTGCAGGGGGAAAAAATATACTTCGAAGCATAATGTGTGGAAATGTAGAAACAATTTTTGTTTTGTTTTTAAGTTAAAAAATAAATACATGTTAGAAAGTATATATATGTAATGTATTCACGTTTTTACCACATCCGTTTTCTTATTTATAAAAAATCATTTTTTACATTTCTACATTTAGCATTTGCATACCCAGTTTCTATGTACAATATAGGATACAATCAATGCCACAAAATTTCAGCTATTCTAAAAGTAAATTGAAATCATATAATATATATATAATTTTATTTTATATAAACTATATTCACTGTGTTTTACGAAGTTGAGTATTTTAGTCTTTTTTAAAAAAGAACTAAAAAGTATGCTTTTAATGTAAAACAATTTGTAGATAGTAATTAAATATAATTAAATAAAATTTTGTTTTATCAACATAAAAAAATGTTGCTTCTTTTATTTGATACTGCATCTGTTTCAATTTATTTTTATTTTTAGAGTTTAAAATGTGTTTCATTTACGTGTTGTTTTTTGGGTTTCCAATGTAAATTTTGGAAAAAGTTTTATTTTTACTCTTATTATTTTAATTTTATTACCAATGAAATTTGTTGTCTTGTATATTAGTAAGTGATAAAAGAATTTTTGTTTTAATTGTATGGTAAAATTTAAACTACACATTGAAACAGATGGAGTATCAAGAATTATTTCTTTTAGTTCTACGCAAAGTCTTCCTCTTCGCTTTAATAACATTGCAGTTTCCAAGGCAAGTTAATTTGTTCCGTTTCTAAGTCAAATTTCATTAATTATCTATTAGTGATTCACGATGTATTTATGACCGGTTAATGCATGAGAAAACTGCCACATTAGTGACGCGTTAGACTATTCATTCACACCAACTTATACTATATATTCAACCCTACCCATTGTTCAATATCTCAAACCCAATCTCTCTTCTCTATTTCCTATCAACAGTATAAAACGTTTTCCATTATATTTTCTTTATCTAACAAGTCCAATCTTTTCAATCAAATCCAATCCTCTCCTACTCAATAACAAAACCTCTTCACTAGGAAAAATGCATCAAAAACCATTATAATCATTTCCTCCATTATAATATATGTGAACGTTGTCAAAGATATTGCTTTAGGGAAGGAAAAATATACTCTATGTGGATATTCTCTACCATTGTACATGTAAGTTTTGGCTTCTATACCAGATTTGAAATACATATTTGCTACATTAGACAACTCTTTAAAAGAGTTTCTCTGCGCAAGGTATTCGAAGTTAGATTGTTTTACTTATCGTGCATTGAAAGATAGACAAGTTTCGTCGAAGAATTATGTGTACTGAAAAGAGGAAATCATGTTGTTGAATCAATAATGAAGCTGGTTAAAAAAAGTTATAAATTAACGCAATTTAATTAGAATTTGAATTACATAATGTTGAAAAAAGATAAAAAAGTTATTTCTCAGTAAAATCTAAGAATTCGACACCAAAACCAAACATCTTCTTAGTGTTGAAATTTTATTTTTTGTTGAGAAATTACTTCTTTACCTTTTTCCAACACAATGTAATTCGAATTCCAATCAAGTTGTGTTAATATGTAACTGCTATTAATCAGCTTCATTATTAACTCGAGTTCATCATTGTGTTTATCGACCAAGGAAGATAAGGCAGCATAATTGTCTCTTCTCAATACACATGCTACTTCCACATGTTCCAAATCTTCTCTATCTTTTATTGGACAATAAATAGGACAATCTATATGTGAATACCTTGTCCAGAAAAATTCATATAAAATAGTTATCCAACTTAGCAACTATGTGTTTCAAATCTGGTATAGAAGCCAAAGCGTACATGTACAATGGTAGAGGATATCCACCTAAAGTATATTTCCCTTTCTCGAATGCAATATCATAGACAGCGTTCAATATCTTTTGACATCTATCACTGTAACTAACCATTGCCTTTTGGTAACTTAAAAAATTAATTAAATTAAACTTAATAATTTTTTCAATAAAATGATTTACTAGCCTATTTAGAGAAATTTTATAATATAAATTAGTTGTAAGTATTTTTTTGTTACTTTGTAAGAAAGTCTTAGTTGTGAAAGTGTTAATTCTTATAGATTAGATAGAAATTTATTTATACAATTTGATGTGGAACTAAACGTTATTCTGCATTTGCATTGAAAATTTAAATTTATAAAATCATAATCGATTCACGGAGCATCTAAATCAGGACTCAAAATTTAAGCATGTCTTTTTCTTTTTTATGAATATTTGTTTATACCTTTTTTTGTTTGTATGAACTTTTTTCGTCTACCTTAAAATTCAATATAAGCTCATTTAGTTAGAACTTACAAAGAAAAAGAAAGCATCAATGGGGTCACATATTAACAAGATAGCAAGGTCATTAAACAAAGATATATTTGTATTCATGAATGACTTCGATAAGATCTTGATAATGTCTTCCCTCACTCTCTTGCTAATGTTTTCTCTTGTATATCTATAGAATGTGAAATCATGCTTGAAAATTCTATGTGTTTATATTCATAGATTGTTTTGTTGTTTGCAGGTCCATTAAAAACTTTAGACGCTGAAATCTTGTTTTTAGAAGGTGCCACAGGATATTGAAAAGCGGGAGTTAATTTTTCATTATGTAAAGGTGTATCTTCTCTATTTGTTAGAAACCGGGTTTATCCTAAACAATGGTAAGGCTGTTTCGCCCATGTATTCACCACTCTTTTGAGCCGATGAAGCCGGCAAATATTCGCTCTGAGTCCATGATACTTGTATTCCAATTGAACATATGTATAATATAAGAAATCAATAAACTAAGAAGTTCTGTGTAACATAGGAAAATTTTGCCTATGTAAACTACTATTACCAAACTATAGAAACCATTTGAAACAAGTGTTTCTAACAAACCTTGAGACTTTTGGATCCACATTCCAAGAGAAAAGAATGCTCACGCGCATCGGGTTGAAGAAATTATTTCTGGTTCATGGTGTTTAAAGAAGTTCCTACATAAAAATTAAAGAACATTCATAAGTAAATAGCTAAACAAAGTTTGAATTGGAGGATATCCAATGGCAGGAGGGAGAGAAATGACGAAGAAGGTGACCGCATTTGTTGTTTAGGCCGAGACACTATAACAGTTCCAGATTCTAACTCAGCTCATATTATTTTTTATATTCCTGAAAACAAGAAAACAACGCATGACTTATCATGATCACAACGGGAAACCGTGTCTTTGTGCTCTAAGGAAGACCAAGTTAATTGAGAGAGTTAAGGCATTGAATGGAGCTTGTGGTGATGATGATGATGAAGTCAATGAAGAGAATCATTGGTCCAGAATTCTTTATTTCATGACTCTATTAGCTTTTTACAATTTTACTTGTGTGTTCTAGGACTAAAATACTCATTTTTTGTTTTCACATTTTTGTTGCGTTCGAATTTTGATAATTTTTTAGTTTTGATATATATTTTATGCATATTTGGTCAAGTTTTTAATTAACCAAATCACATGAGAAACATGAATAAAATAAATTTGCAGACTTAACAAATTTAGCTGTCATGAAATTTGAGGCATTAATCTTCAAAAAGCTGAAAAGTATATTGATGATTGCCTTCTAAGTTTCACAAGTTAAATTACCATGTTTTGTTTATGGATCGAGTTGGGTTTGGATTATAATTGGGCTAAGCCCCGAACACACTATGCTTTGTCTAGATTATCTAGTTTTTTCTTTCCTCAAGCAAATATCTGAAAATTTATAACAAAAAGAAAACTATAGACAGTAGTTGTATACTATGAAACCAATGTTTTGTAACGTTACAGAGGGTAATTCGAGTCTTGGATTTGGATGAAAATTCTAAAGGATTATTGAGATTCGAGATGGTATTCCCACTTTCTTTCTCTCTTTTTTTTTTTGATAATTGGATTTAGTTGGATGTCTTATCTATGGTGTTTGATACACACTACGGATACTTTCAAATTTACGTTAAAGAAAAATGTAGCAATCGTTCCAAAATCAAACTAGAGGTTGAAATGTTGGGAATGGAATATAGGACACTACAATGAGAGAATAAACTCGTTGATATTATCTAAAAACTTTTTAAGAAACAAATTATCGCCTAGCCAAAACTAGTTCGAAATGAACAAAAAAAAATGAATAATTCGAAAACTTTTTATTAATCAACTTGTGCTGTCTTAAATATTTACAAAATCATATAAAATAGATAGAAACTTATTCTAGACATGTGTAAAGAAATAAACAATGCACTTGAGAAGAGTTTAACTGGAAACGTAACTCTTTGACTTTATGAAAAACCGCCGTTGTATTTTCACTTTGCATTTACTCTTGTTGGAATAAGAGAACAATCTTTGACTTGTTATCAGTTGGCGTTACGGTCGAACGGACTTCGATAAATGTTTCCATAATAAACAAATCCATAAAAAATGAATTTTATGTCCATGAACTCTCGACTCCGGTCCTAAAAACATAACGTACGGTTCCACTTGGCTACTCATTCTTGGATTTGGTTGCTTCTGTATTTTCTTCGACAAACTCGGACGGCAACGTCGAGATCTCCTCCTCGATAACTACATTAGTGTTAGACCTTATGTTACATGGATCATGGGAATTCAAGGTTACAAAACTGTTTTAAAATTAGTTCAAGAAATTGTCGAAGGTTAATTACATCGTCTTTAGGGATCATATCTATGCAAAGTAACGACGTTGATTATCTCCTCAATAATTATCTTTTGAAACATGGACTTAAATTAAACCACTTCTCTCGGCAAATAAAAGTTATGAATATTTTTTTTACGAATACTATATTTTTAGTTAACTTAAATAATACATTAAAGATAGTTTATATATGTTCCGTCCATTCATCTAGCTGTAGAAAGAAAACAGTAAATGCTTGTCTTAAAAAAAGAGAGTAAAAGATTTCATTTAACTGTTTAAGACACTACTCACTACTCAGTGCAAAATCTAACCATGACCTTAAGAATATATTTTTTTTGGTTCTATTTAGATTTTGACTTCTGTCATGAGACTGCCTTTAGGTTTAAGACACTACTCACTAGCTTACATTTATTACGCTTTTCACCGCAAAATCTAACACGCACTCTCTTTGTGGACCCCACTCTTAAACCATACTAACCTAACCATGGTTAAAACATCAACCTTCCCTTGATTAATATATCCCCAAATAAATCCAAACCCTTTTTATTTCAGTTTCTTTGCTCATTTATAATCATTAATTTAATTTAATACTATTGTCCTTTTTTTATACATTTTTTTATTTGCTTCAGCAACAGTCGTCACAGTCATCATATCATTTTCTTCTTTTCCTCCTTCCTCTAAACCGAATATATTTAATAAACACAAAATAAAATTTAAGTCAAAATAAATAAATAATAAATAATCTCACAAAAGCTCAAGAACCTTTTTTACTTATCTCTTTTTCTTCCTCTTCATTTTCTTATTCAATCTCTGAAACTCATACCAAAGCTTAACCCAAACCCTAAGTCTTCTTCCTTACTTTTTTTTTTCTTTTTTGGTTTTATAACAAAGTTTTCAAAGCTTATTAATGTTTTGAAGCTATGATGGATATGACTCCAACAACAACAACAACAACACCAACTCAAATTCCTAAATCACCCGAACCGGAATCCGAAACTCCGACCCGGATCCAACCGGCGAAACCAATTTCCTTCAGCAACGGCATCATCAAACGCCACCACCACCACCACCACCATCCTCTCCTCTTTACTTACAAAGAATGTCTTAAAAACCATGCGGCGGCGTTAGGTGGCCACGCTCTCGACGGTTGCGGCGAATTCATGCCGTCTCCGTCGTCAATCTCCACCGATCCAACTTCACTCAAATGTGCAGCTTGTGGTTGTCACCGTAACTTCCACCGCCGTGATCCAGACAACGATTCCTCAATTCCTCCGCCTTCTTCAACTGTCGCCGCCGCAATTGAGTATCAACCTCACCACCGTCATCATCCACCACCACCACCACCACAACAACAACAACAACAAGCTCCTCTTCATCTTCCACCGCCACGTAGCCCTAATTCAGCTTCTCCTCCACCAATCTCTTCTTCCTACATGCTCTTATCTCTCTCCGGAACTAATAACAACAACTTAGCTTTCTCCGATCTAAATTTCACCGGCGGAAACAACAATCACCACAACCACCACCACAATCCTCACGGATCTCGTAAACGATTCCGAACAAAATTCAGCCAATTTCAAAAAGAGAAGATGCACGAATTCGCCGGAAAAGTTGGTTGGAAGATGCAGAAACGCGACGAAGACGAAGTTCGTGAATTTTGCCGGCAGATCGGAGTTGATAAAAGCGTTCTCAAAGTTTGGATGCATAACAACAAAAACACTTTCAACCGCCGCGATCTACCTTTCTCCGTCGCCGGAACTGAGATCCAGAAGAGTAGTAACGGCGGAGTAAACCACTCTCCGATTCTTGCCGGCGAGACTAACAACAACAACAATGGACATGACGCCGGTGGAGAAGGAGGAGGAGGTGGAGGTGGACATGAGCTTCATCACAGTGTTAGTAGCGGCGGTGGAGGATTTGATAGTGATAGCGGCGGAGCTAACGGCGGTAACGTTAACGGATCGTCGTCATCGTGAAGTAAGTTCAAATCAAATAATAAGCTTAAGCTTTTTTAGCTTAGTGTAAGCTACTCTCGTATTATCATCGTTAATAAGTTTCTATTTAATATTAATTAAAAATCTTTAGTTGTGTTTTGTTTGTTTTTGCATTATTATTAGTTTAATTTTCAGTTTTAAAAAAAAAAATATTAAATGTTCTTTACCACGACGGTGTCTCGCTCGATGAGGAATAATACTATAACAATGCGAATTATATCATTTGTTCCAAAAATGTCATGTGGGAATTAATTGATATTTTAGTTCTAAATTAATTTCTAATCTTCAATAAATGAACCCTGAAATGTAATTAAGTTTACAATAAATGGTACACTTTTCATGTGGCGATGTTGTTTCGGATGGAGAAACAAAAAGATAGAAAAGTAGAACATTAGTATTAAACTAGTGAAACATAATTAACTATAGTATTTATTTGGTTATTAATTTTTATCTTTAGAAGTATGTACTTTTCTTAATTTTATTTGCGCGTTGCGACCAAACTAAGATGTAGCTGTACTTTTTTCTTAGATCTCCTTGATTTTATTTGTATTAAAAGAATACAATACGTAATTCATTAGCCATCGTTTGTTTTATGAGCATTTTGTTAACACCAGTTTCTTTTTAAATATATGTCGTTATCATGGATTCATTACGATAACCCATTTTTGGTATATATGCTTAGTTTTAATTATTCTCATTTGACAAGTACAAACACAAGCTCAATTAGTACAATTCATACTAAAGTTAGATCAAACTATTATAATAATATCACATCGTGACATGCGATATTCTATAACAAGATCTATTATTTTGGCTCTCACGAACTACTAAATATATATAATCTGTAGGATTTCTAAATAGGGTTTAAGGCGTGGCACTAAACACTAATCATTGAGTTGATGAATAACTTAAGAATAACTTTCCATTTGGGGAAATGTAGGGATAAGTATTTGATATGTCGGCTCTCATAATAAAGAATATTAAATAATTGAGATTAGGATATGGGTATCTCCATACGGGTTTGTTACAATTATTTAAGCAATTTAATTAATACTTGTTGTATTTATTATTTTACACATTTTGTCAAGTCACAAATATCTTTCCGTAGTCTTGGTGGGGACAAAACTTTACACAAGCTGAGGTTATGGCCCTAACTGCCATATACCATGTGCACCACTTATTAATTATATATATATTTTTTTTTTTAATTTCGTAACGTAACAATTTAGTCATCAAATAATTATCAAGCAAAAAAAAATTTAGCCATCGAAAATGATAATGTCAATTGTCAACTTGGTTCTTTTTCTAAGAAAAAACAATAGATTAGAACTTATAAGATAAAGTATGAGACTAAACAAGAAATAACATAAAGAGTTATAAAACTATCTTATATACAAACAACTAAACGTAGTAACTTTTATCCTATTGTTTTGATTAAATTTTTGTTTTATAATTAATAATTACGAAACTTCTTTATGTAGATTAAAATAACTTGGTAATGATACTTTAGTACGTAATTCCTAATTACCAATTATGTATGTTATATTAGTATGTTACTATGGGTTCTAATACTATATATAAAATTATGTTATAAAAGTTTATTTACGCTAAAATTTGATATATTGATAAAAAGAAGTTCACTCAGTTTTAGTGATTCCCCTAAAAAAGGTTTCACCATAAAATTTTAAATAAAGTACGGTTCTTCTTTGTATATGATGGACATGTGTAGACTTGGAAAGAAATGCCCCACCATGTTTTGTCATAAATGTCTGGATTTTCAAATTTAAATGTACTGGTACATAACCATTACATATCGTGATTATATAATGCTCCAGTTTCATTGAAGGGCCCTTACGCGAAAACTATATACAGTTAACTATAGAAAGGTTTTTAATTTGATTATATTGCAAGGAGAGCAACTAAAGTATATAAAGATGTATATAGTAAGGTTAGGAACTAATTACCTTTCTTGGGCACCTAACTGGAATTTACCTTGCATCAAACTTTTGTTTTACCTCAGTTCTTTCTTATCTTCAGATCACTTGCTAAATTTAGTTGCACTTGACAATAACATACATTGAACAGTAGTGAAGCCCTCAAATATTTAATTAATAAAGTATGACACCAACTAAGTTGGGTGACAATAAAGATTTATTTTTGGAGATTATTTGGGTCGTTGGAGTGTAGTTACATTAAAATTTTTAATTAAGTCTGTATCCACACGGGTTTTGAAAAATAATGTTTAGTCACATCCAAAGTTTAAATTGTTTCAATTGCTCCATTATGATCTATGTAAAAGTTAGAATATTTGAAAATCTGGATTATTTAAAGTTGGATGGTAAAAAATAATTTTAGTTTTCGTTCATAATTAATAAGAAAAAGAAATTGAGTTTATTTTTTTGTAGAAAGTAAAAATTGTTTAAATATTATTTATATTTTTTAATTATATAATTTTTTTGGTTATTATTGTATCCTTAATGACTTTATTTAAAAAGCTTAAATACTATATTGTTTAAATACTCTAATTAAACAATTTCATATTTATTTAGAAAATATTAAATAAAAGTTAAAAGATTTTAAAATATCAATAATTAAAATTTGAAATATCTTTATACTTATTTTGTGATATTTATTAGAAAAGTGATTAACTAAATAAAAAAATATTATGATTATTAGGGAATATCTAACACTTTTTGACAAAATAATGTCTGAACTCAGTAGAATTACATCCAAAGTCCCCAACTAAAATATTTAACACCCCCCCCCCCCTTCCCCCCTCCCACGTCCCACCCCATCTTCTTTTTAATTGCTACGGACTGTAATTTTAACTTTTACCACTGTTTTGAATTCTTCTAATTGAATTGAGTAAAAGATAATACTAGATATTAGTAGGTTGGTATGGATAATATATATTTTATTATATAAATTTGGGTTATATTTACCAAAAGCAGACACGTGTCAAAATTCTAACTCACGAGATCTTGATATGTGTCACTAATTATTCAGATTCTGTCATGTGTCAAATTATAAAAATATATATTAAAAACTTAACAAAAAAAAGGAAACTCAATAACTGTTAATATATCAAATCATTAACTAAAACTCATAAAATCCCAACAAAAAAACCAGAAAAGTAAAGTTTTTTGAAAAAAGATGCCTGAGTTATCTGCTATAAAATAGAGCAAGTTTTGGGGTGGGGCTTTTGACATAAAAAATAAAATCACAAAAATGTTAAATTATCTAATCAATAACTAAATTTAAAAAATGTATTTAAAAAATACAAAAAAGGTGTAGATTTTTTAAAAAGGAAAAAAGGAAGCAAAAAATTGTTAGTTTAACTAATCAGTAATTAAAGTTAAGAAATATATTTTTTTAAAATACCAAAATAAAAATATTAACTTAAATTTAGTTTATTTGCAATGTTACTTTTCAAAGTTTCATGATTTTCTACTAAATTACTAATATTATTGTTATTTATTTTTTAGTTATTTATAATATTAATTATATATAGATATCTGTATGATATAATGCATATTATTTTGACATAATTTTTTTTATTTCTATTAATTTATATGGAGTATACATGAGGTTAGAATAAGATTTTAATATGATTGAAAATTGAATTAAATTGTATAGCAAAATCAAGTATGTATGAAGACGAATACCTAAACAAATACCAAAACGAAAATTTGAACCTAAATTGAGTTTATTTGCAATCTTAATTTTCTAAATTTCATGGTTTTCTATTAAATTACTAATATTGTTGTTATTTATTTTTAATTATTTTGTGTATATTTGTATGATATAATGCATATTATTTTGATATAAAAGTTTTAAGTTCTATTAATTTGTTTGGAGTATACATGCGGTTAGAGTAAGATTTTAATATGATTGGAAATTAAGTTAAATTTTATATCCAAATCAAGTGTGTATAAAGAAAAGCTGATTTAACAAAGTGTTAATAACCTAAACCTTTTAGATATTTTGGTTAATTTTAGGTATTTTAGTTATTTGATATAAAAATAATTGATATTTTCGGGTTTACAATTGTTGGATAAATGAGTTATATCAAGTCTAAATGTTATTAATATTTTTGAATATATAATTGTATTTTGAGTATTTTGGATATAAATTCGGTTCTCGGTTTGGTTCAGTTCATGTTTCATCTTTCAGATATAAAAATTTAGGATTCATTTAGGTTTTTTTTGGTTAGTATCTTTTTCGAATTGGAATTGGTTTAGTTTTTCGAATTTCTGATATTTTGTCTATGCCGTCTAACATGGTATTCAAAAAAATAAATAAAAAGTGAGAACCAAAAGCTTTTGGACATTATATAGATTTTTAATATTTTTAAGAAAATTTTAAAATAAAAAGTGAAATAATTTATAACTAAAAATTTGTAAATAAATATTTTCTCTAATAAAACATAATTTATATTTATTTTTCTAACATAATTTAAAATATATTATTTGTAGCAAATATTTAATTGAATAAAAATAATTTATTTTAATTTGTTTTAAAATTTTAAACTCGTCCATCGGACGGGTCCTACTCTAGTGCGTATATAAAGATAAGATATCAGACTATAACTAGAGTTTGAATATATATTTAGATGTATCCGTGTAACTAGTTTTAAATTTGTAGGCTTGTTTACAAAAATACTCATCGCTTGGAAACTGGTCGAAAATCTATATAACAAAAATAAAATAATAATAATAGATCAGACACAATAGATAACTTAATCAGACTATCTAATGGTTCAAAAATATTTAAATAGATCAGAGAACTGAACTTTTCTCAAAACAATTTGGGCAAATAAATTTTCTCAATTATAAATTATAAATTGATATACCTCTTCAAAACCTAATTTTTAGAAAGATATATGCTTTTGTTAAGGTAGTGTAATAGCAAAAATCGGGTTCAAAAATAGTACGAAGGATAGAGACATAAGTATTATAACAGAAGCCCACAATTTCTAATTCAAGTTCAGCACAAAACATAGGTTAGGTCTTTGGATTTAAATGTTTCTGCGCTAAATTTAGTTTTGATATTGCCCCAACAGCCCCACCACTTCCCTTGTTAGGTCCATTTAGTGTTTTTTTTTTTTTTTTTTGGCAAACAATGTTAAGATTTTATACTAATTTTAGTTTGTGACAGAAGTTATAGAGGTAAACAAAGAGACGGAAAGACCAAAAATCTACAGAAATAACACATAGTAAACGATAAAAATACAAAAAAAGATACAAAAGTTCGGTATACAAAACATAAAGCAAATACGAGAGCAAAATCACATGTTGGTGTATCCAAAAGTAGCATGATAAAGAAACACCCGATCCCAGTTTATAGCAACTGGTTATTTGCACCCCTTAATTCCAAAGAATCAAAGCCCCTATCGTTGTCGCCTCGAATACTATCTCACCCTCAAAAACTGGAAGTTCACTGTCCCAAACCGCCGGAGAAAGAGAAGCCTCACCACCGGCTAAACTTCCCTCTCCGAGACTCCACGCCACAAAAGCTTCATCCCAACGAACCAACACCCAAGTGAAAAGAGGATCGCCACAACATCTAACTCAAGCAAATCTGGACCAACGAAGACGATGGCAGAGACGGAGCATAGAGACAACACCGTCCTCGAGTACCGAAGCCTACGAACCACCGCCGTCGTTCATGGTGAGGACAAACCAGAGCTTTGAGGAGAAGCAACAAATCCTCGCTGGAGAAAGGAAAGAAACAAGCCGCCGAGAACCAGATGAGAGCAGGGAGAGGACAGACTCGACTTGACCTCCGTCCTCAAGAAGTGAGCCACCCCTGTCATCAACCACCGCAGAGACTTCCGATCCCGTGAAACGTTTCACTCTGGAGGCAGAGAAGAAGAAGCTAAATGAATAAACAAAAAGGGGAAGGTCGAAGGCGGAGGAGCCGCCGCGCTCCAACCTCAACAATGACGGTAAGCAATGTCTCGATAAAAGTGCCTGAGAGAGTTTTCAGATCCGCGCGTGAAAGGCACGCGGTCCTTCCAAGATGTGCAAAAAAAAAAAAAAATCGTTTTTCTAGATTTTTTCACATCAATAGCAAGTATTTCTCCCTACATTTTGAAAAATTATTATGATTTCGGAAGAGTTACAAAAGTGTCAAGGTAATATACAAAAATGCTACGGAGTTTCATTTTCCACTTTTATGATTTTGGAAGAATTACAAAGTGTTAAAAGTATTCCCCTATACAAAAATGTTATGAATTCCATTTTCCAAGTTTTGAAATTAAAAAAATAAAATCAGTTAGTATATCTGAAACGTCAAACGATTTTACAACATAACTAAATCGATAAAGTCAAACAAAAATTAACGATTAAATGAAATATCAACAATAATTGGTTATATTTTTCATCATAGACAAAACTAATATTTTCAACCATTTCTGAATAAAGATAATTTTGACATTTCTCGCTAATATAATAACAAAATTGATTAGTTTGGTTATATTATAAAAAGCATAATTTAGTTGTTTGATTTACACACGAAGTTAGAATATACAAATTTTGAGATAATTATATGTTTTCAATCGGGCCACAAC
Source organism: Cardamine flexuosa (assembly GCA_963555745.1). Lineage (NCBI taxonomy): Eukaryota > Viridiplantae > Streptophyta > Magnoliopsida > Brassicales > Brassicaceae > Cardamine > Cardamine flexuosa. The sequence continues at coordinate 25,031,979 of OY743215.1, forward strand.
ACGTTGACATGTTTTGCTGAAATTGCTTCCAAAGCAAAGTGACAAGATTTTCGACCTTTTGGATGATCAATAAATCATCGGTTTCAGCGGCTAGACCCTTAAATTAGTGTCTACAAGAAAATAGTTTTATGGTTACTTCTTTTACTTTTTGGTGCGGGTCATTGCATAAAGCCACTTCAGACCAACAAAGCATCTAATACAATACGTCTACATTACCAAAGTTTCTTCTTCCAACGAAGAAGAAGCAAACGTATTGCACGAGGAAGACCAATCACTTTATCACTGCTAAAAAGAGTACAACACTTGGCTTTCTAGTTTCTATATATATTATTATACTACTAGAGTTACTACAAAAAAAAAAAAGAGAGAGTATTGATAGCATATTTTAATAGTAGGATTTCTATAACTGCTATTAAAAGTAGAATTCAGAATTGGATTGACATAGTATAGCATTTTAAAATGCTAAGAATAAAAATTACTAAAGGAGAGAAAGGTAAATGTCACTTAATGAGCGAAATTTTTATAGTCCGCCAAAAACTTAGCCAAAACAATTTTGTATTTTTTTTGTTTTATTTTTTTTTCCAAAAAACACTTAGTCAATAAAAATCCATTAAAAATAAATTATATCTAATTTTTTTTTTCTCTTCTCCCAAATCAGATTAGGTCTTCAACTTAACCATTCTCTCACAGCGAAGCTCCTCATCAACAGTCTCATTCGGTGATTTAATATAAGAACACTAATTGATTATTTGATCATATTGTTGTTTCTTTATATATCCTACACCTTCTTGTACAAGAGGAAGGGAGAGATGATCATACAGTTGCATTATAGTAGTCATGATGATCAAGGTGATTCATCGATCATTCAACAAAAATTTATTTTTCTTCTTGATTAATCATGATCATGTATGTTTACGTAGAGTTTCAGATTCATTTGGAGACATTATTTTTGTCTTAGAAGTCTCATCGAATAAACTACTGAATTTCTGATATTTATTATTAAACCAAACGCACTATCTTTATATATTTCCTACAAGATATCGCATTAGGATGAGATTAGAAATATATATATATATATATATATATATATATATATTACTTTTACTTTTTTTAGATTTCTTCAAACAAATTTTTGTACAATAGTCAATCAGTTTCTAAATAATCATATTTCTAAGAAAAATATTTGTTTTCAAAATATATAATTTCTAAGTTTTATATGTATTTTTATTAGTTATTGATGATGATTGTAAAATTCAAGAAAAATAGTTGAATACTATTGGTTTAGAGTTGTTTAAAATTGTTAATCATACAAAAAAATACATTTATAACCATAATGTGTTTTTGTAATACATACCTCCTCCTCCGTTTCATTTTATTTGTAGTTTTAAGATTTAAAAATTTATTTCAATATAAATGTTCTTTTGTATATTTAATACATTATTTTGTCAAAATTTTAGTTATTATCTTTATTATTTTAGTTTAGTAACTACTAAAAATTTGTTTACAATACACTAATAAGGATAAAATAGAAAAATACATGTTTTTCTTAATTAGTGTAAAAAAACTTAAACTACAAATAAATAAAAACATAAAAAGTATGTGAAAATGATATAAATAATATCAATTTAAAACTGAATGAATATTAATTGGTTCTTTTGCTACTATTTATAAATGGTGTGTTTGCGGACCATTATAATTTTAGTGATTAACAACATCTAAAGAAATGAGTTTCTCAAACGCAAAATTTTATAAATTATTTCATTTGGCTATATGAATATGAGTCCTTACTTTTGGCCTATTAAAATATCCGGAGAGAGATCTATCCGTAAATTGCACTTCCTTTAGAAGATTAGTAAAAGGCTTTCTCTCTAGTGAAAGAGTGAAGTTCAGTTACTTGCCTTCCCCATTCTTTCGAAGTTGCTTTCAGGAAATATTCGGAACAAAGAACTGAGATCTATATATGCATGCATGAGATCTACCTCTAAGTTATCAAAAATAAAAAAATAAAAAAAATCTAAAGGAATGATTTTGTAATGTTTTGTGCCGCTTGAAATCATTCTAAATTAAAAACTTATTTTCGTATGTGTTTGTGATGATGAATGGTTATAAATAAACTAATACTTCTATCTTAAATAGTAATAAAAGCTTTACTGAAAATTAAAAGGTTTTCAAATTTGTTTATGATTTTTTATCTAATATTTTGACGCGCAATTCTTATATATAGCATATTGATAAATAGTTTTGACCTAAAATATCATTATAATTATAAAAATGTCACTGCGTCTCAACCGATCAAGATTTAGTAAGGATTCATTTTTGGAGTTTAGTTATGCATGACGGTGAATGGCATAAAGGGGAAGATATGTATATGCTTATTTAAAGAAAGCTGAGATTTGGAGAATCAAAACCCAAATTTCGTGAATCTTTTGCCCACTCCCTTTACATAAAACACAATTTTGTGTGAAAGAAAATAAAAGAAACAAAATACAAATAAAATAAAATTAAAGGAACATGTGAACGCTATCTTGATAACATCCTTAGTTGAAAATAAACTAGAGGACCACAGAATCATAAAGTGATCTTAAACTACTTTATATAACATTTTCCTATTTACAGTTTTAGCAATTTTGTATTTTGGGAATATGGTAAACCAATACTAAAACTGAAAACTAAAAACAATACAAGATTCTTAGAAGTGAATCTGTTTTGGGATTAGCTAATCAATTCAATATAATCTAACCTGAAAAAGGTTCATCATGAATTTAATTTTGATATTCAGCACTTCATTTTCATCATCTGAAAAAATGAGGCAACCAAATTACATTAAAGATTTCAATACTCTTTACAAGCGACTTTTCCCCCAAAAGAAAACTCATACAAGCGACCAATAAATTTGGGAGTTTATTTTGTATACTATGAAAATACTGAACACAGACTACTGGTCAGGTTATATCTAATTAAAAATTTCTAAATATTCATATACATGCATAAACAGTAAAAAGTGAAATATGTAGATTATCTAGTGGTAGGTAAACAAACGAATATGTAATTTTCGTCTAAAACAAAAATAATAAAGAACGAATTTAGGAATAAAGATTAGTTCACTTTCTTGTGTGGTCCATTTGTTCTCGAACCATTTATAACTTATTTTTGTTATCTCTCGTGTATTTTTTTTTTTTTTAGAAACTACTTTATCTTTAGTTAGTCATGAAATTTAAACACGTTTAAAATTTTCCTTAAAAATCGCATTCATCGCCCCCTTCATAAAATGAATTAGATAAATCAATAGCACTTGGGTTTCTAATTATATTATTCTCCGCATGAAGAAATTTGTTTTTCTTAATGCGTTGTAAACTCTTTAATGAGTTTATTTCGTAATTAATTATCGCTTATCAGCTATTTTAACAACTATTTTAACAAGTAATTAACGTCCAAACTCTCCATTTTCTAGAAGGTATTCACTCCATTTTTGAAAGAGTGTCGTTTTTACAGTTTTCACAAAAACTAAAGAAACATTTGATTATATAAATCTATTATTATTTTTAATATGCCATTACTTATATACATATTAAATTAACTTGAGTTCAAAGAGTTTTAGCTTTGAATAAAGAGTAAAATATGATTTTTATTTAAAAATTTTCATTGAAATATGAAATGACAATCTTTTTGAAACAACAGTTCAACTCTAAAATGACCTTTTAAAAAATAACAGAAGGAGTAATGTTTTGATACTTCCTATTTTTAACGCAGATATTTTAATAATGTAAATACAATAATGTGTCTTTTATTTTTTTTTAGTTTAGGCTAAAAGGTATATATGATATTTTTTGTGAAACTTCATCTTAAAATTCTTAAAATAATATTCTTTGTTGTCAAAAGAAAACTGCAGGGAGTATGTTGCAATAGTAGACAACATTTTAGACTATAATTTATTTTTAAAAAAAATTGGAAATTATGTTGCAACTAATAGACTACATGTCAAAGTGTAAAAAAGAAAGAGGTCTGAATTTTTGTTGCTCAACTAAATTTTATATAAGCCACTGGATACAAGAGAATTCAACCTTGTAAATTTGCATCCACGACCACTAGCTCGAGTCGACCAAACCGAAGTACCTTTTTCCCATACCGAATTATAATCAAAGAAGGTTAATACGAATAAACCGAATCATATACAAAGTTGATGCGACTGAATCAAATGGAACCAAACAAAATAAACAAAAAATTAACTAGAATTAAAACTTTGATTTAAAGATACACAGAATAACATAAATACACTAATAAAATAATAATATTAATTATTATTATTAATAAATATACAAATGAATTTAAGGAATCTTTAACGGACATAAAATTGATATTAAACTAATTTATTTTTCAAACCAAGAAAAATAATGAATTTCCTTCTGACTAACAAAAAAAAAGAAAAATGTTTAAGAGGAATGATTGAACTCAATATTTGAAGAGATTTAAGCTTTGATGAATTTTGATATGATTTGATAAAAAAAATGGTGAATTATGTATTTTGTTATTAAAGTTTTTGAAATCTCAATTAAAACCATGAGATTTAAATATATAATTTAAAATTATTAATCCAATAATACTAGATTTTAAAAAATATTTTAAAATTTATATTTTAATAACATATGCTTTATTATCTAAACTCAAATCTCTCTAAACACTCCGTCCAATACACCTCTTAAATTAGTTTTAAATTCCTAAAAATCCACACATGAAATTTTCTGGTTTGCAAAGAAAAGCCATGCCGTCAGCTCAATCTCTGGCCTCTCATTTGGTTTTGGTAAACATGACATACTATTGGCCCATTAGTAATGGGCTCGTTTATTATTTCTAAACTCTTTTTTTTTCTCTGCTCGACGTTTTGGGTTATGTTTTCTGAAACTTTAGCCCAATTTGAATTATGCGTAGGATTCAGTATTTCTTGTTCTTTCTGTCAGCTTAGCCTAATGGTTTATTTATTGATCACACATCGGCTTTGAATGAAGACATATAATGATACGATTTTAACAGTACTAAAAATAAATATATATATAAAGATTTTGTTGATATTGGAATTGCTCCGCAATATGCGGGACGGTTTTCATTCAAAACTATAACAGAAATCTTTGGAATCGGAATGAAAATAGTTTTTTTTTTGTGTCATCTTATTCGTATTATAACCAACCAAAGCAAATATAAAAGTCTTAACACATAACCAATATAAACCAAAAGTAATAAAGAGTAAGATAAACGAGATCAGCCTAGAAAAGAGCCTTGTTTATCAACCCTGATCTTTGACTGGAGCCAAGCCGGACCACCGATTGATAGGTACGACCTAAACCGTCCATCGCGAGTCACACTTTGAGCAATGTCTCTTGCCACCACATTAGCCTGAGGCGGAGACACAACAAAGTAGAAACCCTGGACCTCCGTAAGAAAATGATGAATCTGGTTCAAATACACCTGAAATCGTGGCCACTTGGTACTCTCCTGAATTGCACTTACCGCAGCTGCTGATTCAGTCCAAATTTCGCACACACCAACATGCAAGTCACGCAAACTTCGTATACCCAAATAATGCATCGCAACTCAGCTGATAATTTACATGATGATGGTGGAAGCACATCACGAGTGTGGAATCTAACATCTCCTAGATGATCTCTTACTATCTGATAGAGAGCGGAAGCTAAATAACAGACGAAAACACAAGATCTCCAGGAGAACTCGAATTCACGAACACGTCGAAATTTGATGAAGAAGCAATAGAAATAGGTCGAGAATCCTCTTCTCATGGTTTCGAACAAGAAACTCTTTAGGGTTGAGAGTCATCTCTAGCCTTTAGACAAAACTCTCTTAAAACTTGTTTATTCAATAATCAAATAATCTTACAAAAATCCTAATGACCTATATTTATAAAAAATAAAAATACCAAACCTAATCCTACGAGAGTAATTATCTCTAACCAAAAATTAAGTAAGTAAAAGAAACTTCTAAACGTGATGGACACGTAAAAGCCCAAAACCGGTGTCCTTCATAAAACCCCTTTTGAAACCCATTATGCAATGCATCAGTCCCTCCGGGTTAGAAAAGATTCGTCCCTGAATCTGGACCGTCTCTTGTTGAGTAACTGAAAATGTTCTTGAAGGGACTGTGTTGCAATCTGGTCATAGAGAACATTTGACGCCAAAATAACAAACAACTGTTTACTTGATGCGCAAGTAATGTTACTCCAAGAAATAGTTGTCTGAGCCGTGACCTTGGGACTCAACTGTGGGCTATACACAACCGCTATCACCTGCAGCGAAAATCCACGGTGCATATCACCGCCACTGACGCCAAACTTGCAGTCCTTTTCGTTCTTCTTGACCAAAATAAGAAGCTTACGATGTAATTGAACAAAGACTTGTCGGTGGTGAGCCTTCATGTAATCGATATCACAAATGGGAACGTCGTTAAAGAAATATATGATGGAAATGACACCAAGCCTTAAATGCAGATGGAACGCTACATCCCTGGTAAGAAGGCTCACTCCACTGTGTTCGCTAGGACCAAACTCCTCCCAACAACCATGCTCTGCCGGCGCGCAAACACCACCAACTCTTGAACTGCGTACACCTGATTCCTTAGTCCCTTGATGCCAAACAACGTCGTCCATTTGTGTTGACGTTACGTCAATGAATTTTTGGCGCCGGTGTAAAATTTGTGCCTCCGCCACGTTACCAAAAATAAACAGCACACTAAAAGAATTCACGACAGCCAAAAGTTGACCCATCTTGCTACTAGTATAACGCTTAAACAGATCTCCCATCACGTTCTCATTGTAATACAACATGTTACTCTCACATGTGAACTTGATGGAGAACCCCAGATTTATTATATGCCCAGCTCTTCTTATTTTTGTAAAAGCATCGAAGAAACATGCCAGAAAAGAGTCAAAGTGAGACACCAGATGTCGAGAAAATGAGACTAGAGCATATACATTGTGGAGTTTCACTTGCTGCACTTCGCCATGGTCCCATGAAATCTCCGTATAAGGCAAAACGTTGGGAACGGCTCCAGAGAAGAGTAACACATCCTTTGACTTTTCTAAACCCTTAATCTTCTTTGAAGCACTAGATGATATTCTAGAAGACAAATGCTCATATAAAGCAACCTTTTTTATCCATAGAGTTTGAGATCTCCTTGAATCTGGAACATAAAAAAATTTCCGCGACGCACGTCTCATCTTGTCAAGGAACTTAGAACAGTAAGCTTTGATATGTCGTTTCTTTCCACAATAAAAACATTCAGATGTACATAATACTTTTTGATGATTTGTCTGAATATTTGTTCCACAAAGGTGAAGCATTGTTGTTATATCCAAGACCAAAACTTGAACCTCTCCTTTCCAAACACGTGGAGAATGTCGTCGTTCAACTTGTGTGTCACTCTCAGCCATTGATTTTGTGATAACATTCTTTGTAGTTGCCACCAACAGCGTTCCTCTTGTCTCAGCAGACTCTGACAAATTTCCTTTAAAAAAAATGTTTTTGCACCTGATATACCTCCTTGATAACCAAGACCAAATCTTGTTTTCCCTGTTCTTCCCATGCGCAATATATGATCGAGGTGCTTTGTTCCATTATTCAACATCCTCAAATTCCTTTTGTTCTCCAATAGTTCGTTCTCTAACTGTTTGGATTTTTCTTTTTCAGTCACAAGTTCCTCCTTGAGTTTCACCATATGAGCAAGTGTGTAATTCTCATTCTTCACAGTACAAGAAATCTTTGGATTTCCAGCAAGCTTGCTTTTCAACGTCTTTGATTCTTCTGTCGCAGAAACTAGCTCATTCTCAATATTTCTCATCTTGTTTTCCATCAACATCTTCTTTTTAATTAGTTCTACATTCTCTTGACTAACTTGCACCCAGTTCTCATAAAGACTCTTGAACAAAGCCTGAAAATTCTCTTCTTAATTACCCTTTGAATCACTGATTGTGTTGGCACACTCTTTTGTTGAGACATCCTCGATATATTTGTTCTGTCATGCACCATTGGAGATACTCTTTTTAAGAACATATTGGTAGATTTGGGAGCCATCATTAACGTTCTACCGCTCTCTACCTTGCATAAACTTGGATTGCTAACTGTGCAACAAACTACCAAGTTACTGACGATGGCCGATGGAACAACCCGGAAACCGCATGGAATTTTGGTTGATATCCCAATTTTGGTTGCACATGTTACATACTCGCATACTTCCTGGTTTTAGATTTAGACGATAATGGTACTGACCTTATTCTTGGACACCATTTCCTTGCTACTGCGGGAGTTTTAATAAATGTACCAAAAAGAAGGATATAAATTCATCTTAAAAAAACCATTGTGAAACTATACATTAAGACCGTCCGTACACAACCTACCATGGATGGGTAAACATTCATGATAGACGAATTTGATGCTATCAATGTTGTTTACTCTATGAACAAGATCCCGAGAGTTTTCACAGCTAAGAAAAATTAGAATTCAAAAGTAAGAAGGATGAAAAGAGAGTTTGGATTATATGATAAGGGTTGTCACTGCTACAAGGCCCAAGATCAAGGAAGAAGATCAATCATCAGATGAGGAAGATACCATTCCTCTAATGAACCCAGACCTCACCTGAAAACAAACAAGTCGAGCTAATGACTTTATAAACAAACTCTTATTGGGAGGCAACCCAACATGTTTTATTATTCTTTTATTCTCAAATTTTTATCTTCTTTATTTTTTTTATTTTTCTCAATAAGATATCATGATGTTTTTGTGTTGAGCTGATTGAAAACAGGTGCAAAACACAAAAGATGCGAATTTCAAAAAGTTTTAGGATGCTGAGATCGACTGATCCTCTTCAGATCGATCGATCCCAGAGACGAGAAAAGCTGAAAACCAGTTCGATGAATAGGTCAATGCTCCCTTTTGGTTGTAAAATTTCTTCTACAGTTTATGGTTTGCTTTCTTGTTCACAATTCATTATCTCCAGTGTTGTTTCACAGCACATTTTTCCTTTGATTATATATCATAGCGGGATGCAGTGATTTAAGTTTTGGGGAAGGAGTGTCTGCTCTTGTGTTACTAACACTATGTTCTCTTTTGTTTCTTTGTCAAATTTGTTTTTATTTTTTGTTTGAGTCATTTTATTGAGTCAAAATATGAGAATTTTATTACAATTTATTGTTTTCATCCTTTGTTAACATCTATTGGACTTAGTTCAGGAAGATTGGAAACACCATCAGTGAATCAACTTTACCAGAAGCGACATATCCTTTGAAAATCTGAATGATCCAGCGTTGGCTCTATCTACTTGGACCTTTAATTTAGATTAATCTTCCCACTTAGGGGCTCGATATGACATAAAGGATCACATACATATGGGGTTCACTCCATTCTTATTGGAGCTCCGGATGGCCAAGCTCATTTTAGCTTGGTTCCACACCCTTACATTCTTTTCATTCAGACCCCATCCCTCTTTCACGCATAAGCAGCATGTGCAACCAAGTGCAAAACTACCGAGTATGGAGGCCGGTACAACCAAATGTTTTAAGGATATTCGAGTAAGCTTTCTAGTATTTGTACTTCAAATATTTTAGTTTGAGTTGACTATTAGTGCAGTTGTATTGTATATGGTTAGAACTGGTTACAACTTCCCCTTCTCAGAAATAAGCTCTAGGATCGACCGATTCCGTCTCATCCCGAGACTCTCTCTAAAAAAAAAAAAACGAAAAAGAGAAGAGAAAGAAGTATGAAGGAACCAGAATAAAACCTTTTTTATTATTTGTTCTTATTATTTATCTTAGGCACCATAGCAACTCTATTAGGATCATTATATAGAAGCTTACTTAGACTCCAAGGTTCAGAAGGTTGTGCATCATCTTTGGTTTCCGTCTCACTGTGATTTTACGCATTGGCTTGCACCGGAGTTCATTCAGCGATGTCTAACCCTCACCTTAAAAAAGGCCCCTTGTTACTAGCTCTTAGTGATTGCGACTCCCTTTGTGAGACTGCACACAACACTTAATAAATATTAAAGGGCCAACAATGGAGATTCCATAAGTTCCTTTGGATCTCGGATGCTAGAGTACGGTAATGTTTGCTATGCTTATGGTAAAGTCCATGTTGTACTGCTAAAGTTCAATTAACCTGTTATAGGGTTTCTTATTGGTTTACATGATCAACATGGTAGATTCCAAAGTTAAGCATAGGTTCCCGTTTTTCAAACCTATACTTCCAAACTTTGTTTCATTGTCTTGTTGCTTACTTGAGGATAAGCAAGGATTCAAGTATGGGGGTATTTGACGAGTCTTTATTTTTACCAATTTTTACCTTTGTTTTCATATGTTTTTATTGAGTCTAGAGTTAGGTTTTGTGTCCTTTTGGTCTGTTTTAGTGTCTTTACAGGTTGAGACTTCACTCGAGCTTGAATGGATAAAATAGAGTAATTTTAGATGTTTTTATACTTCTAGGAATTCATGGAGATACTCTGGGATTGACCGATCCAAAAGAGGATTGACCAGTCAGAAGAATCTATGAGGTGGCGTGATCTGAAGAAGAATATCGATCGATCCCGATCACGAATATTCTCCAAATCAAGCATTTACTCTGATTTTTACCTAAAGACTTCCATATATAAAGGGATCAAATTCCTGAGCAGCCAAGAAGAGCTAGACACGATTTTTGACCATTTTCCTTTGTCATTCTCTCACTTCCATATCTAAATATTTTTGTACTGAATTATTGAATCTACACTCTGTCTTCATATCTTTTTTTGCATTTCATGTTATATTTCACTATGAGTTATCAATCTCTTTCCATGGTTGAGTAGATCTACTTGTTGGGAGATGAGATATATTCAAAGGGATTTTAATGTTTAATTAGGATATTGTTATATATTAGGGTTATGATTATTAGATATCTATTTCTATGAAACTAATATTTTTGTTAGGTTGATGAATCTATTAAATGATCACTAGGGTTTTTAATACATGTATCGTTGTTTAGTTTGTCTTGAATCTATAGTTTATAGGCTTGAGATTGCCAGTCGACGAGTGTCGAGGTTAGATCTACAGGTGAACAATATCAGACTTGTTAATAAATGCTGGCATATGGTCCTAGCGGTTCTATATTCAAGATGATATTCTCATGCGAGATATGGTTTATTTGTCTATAATATTCTGAGTTCTAGATCTAGATCATTGAACTCATAATCCGGTTAGATGTCCTATTTTATTTATTAAATTTTTGCGATTTTCCAGATCCCAACATTTGTTTTCAATTGATTTTTATTTCGTTTTTAATTATTTTTGAATTTATATTTGGATTTTCTCTATGACAACCATATATTATGTTTTATCATAGCTCTGTTTAGATCTACAGATCTAAAGTGCATTTACTCTTTGTGGATTAAAGCCCACCATTATACTCTGCACACAATCGTGTACTTGCAGAGTCTTTTGGTTTGGGTAAAACCTGATACCACATCATCCATCTCACTAGGCCGAGGTTTGTTCATGAGCCAGGTCCCACTCTTTACTGAATATGAACCATTCCTTGTATAAGCCCATATGCAACTATCCTTAATCTTCAGATTAGGTGGAAAAGCACATATTCTCAAAATATCAGAAGGTGAGAAAATCTCTTGCATTTTATTAATATCCCATGTCCCATCTTCGTGTATTAAGTCTGCTACCTTCATCGTAATCTCCATTGATCTTTAAATATTTATAGGTATCCGAGGATTCTCATCAAAAACCCACTTATCACTCCACACATATGTGTCTTTTCCATCCCCAATAGCTTTCATCAAGCCAGTTTCCAGTAGTTCTCGGCCATGAAGTATACTACCCCAAACATATGAAGGTCTATAGCTAACCCCTGCATCCATAAAACCTTTCCTTGCATAGTAGCGACTCTTGTAGATTTGTGATATCAAGGAAAAAGGTTTTGAGAGCAATCTCCAAGCTTGTCTTGCTAAAAAGGCTTGATTAAAATTACTTAAAATCTCAAAATCCTAAGAGCAAATTCAGGGATTCTGAGTTTACCTAATTATAACACAATTAATTGTTGTTGAAATTATAACCAAATCATACCCGCAAGATTGTGCAGCCACTTTATCATTGAACATTGGCTCTGAAGAAATTCTTCTATGTTTGTAATTTTACACAAGTGAGAGAAATCACTGAACAAGAGATAAATAAATCTATGTTCTCTCTGATGTTCTCTCTTATTCTTCTTCTTCTTCCTCTATCATTTCAATTTTACATTGTTGCCCCTGTGGTGTTCCTTCTATCTCTTCAGTTTTCTGATGTAGATCTCTTGTCCGGTGCCTTTCGTTATAGGTATACCGGTTTTTTCTGTCCTCCTTGTTTTTGGTAACCGTCATGGGCAGTTGGTGGCAGTTCATCTCATCCTCTCTTCTCAGGATTAACCGCTTCCTTTTTACTCTTTCAAAAATACCGATCGCGTCCACAACCATATTTATTTCCCAGTTTCATTGCTTTCATCCACTATTTCTCAATCGGGTCATTTCTTTTCCAAATGAAACTACTTTGTTCCAGTACCAAAAAACTCCAAATTGCAACTATGAACAACAATAATGAAGAATTTTCGGTTCCTATTACCTTGTGTGCTCAGGCCTCCCAAGCGGCACACTTCAGTTTGCTAGTTTTTCCCGCCAATCCTTGTCGTCAAAATCTCAGAGCCCTTGCACGGTTCTTCCCTCGTCTGTGGGATATGGACGATATTTTCACAGGAAGGGTCATCGAGCACAGTCGCACACAATTCCTTTTCCCGTCCAATGAGGCTATGAATCTGGTGATTAGAAGGGGTCCTTGGAGTTTCAATCATTGGATGGTTGCAATGGATCCTTGGCATATCAGTGTTCCTCATGAGAATCCTATAATGATTAACTTCTGGGTTCAAATTAAGAATATCCCTCAGCAATATCTACTGGTCCCAATGGTGAATTACATCACTGAGACTCTAGGCATCGTCTCAGTTCATGCCACAGAGGCATCCATTGGAGGCAACAATGAATTTGGGCGAGTATGCATCCGTTGGCCTATGTATCAATGTTTGGTGTTCAAACAAAATTTTTGTTTTGGCCTTGATACGATAACCGTGACCTTTCACTATGAAAGATTGAGAAACCATTGCTTTTGTTGCAATATGATGAATCAGAATGCGAAATTCCTGAAGAAGAAGCCGCAAATGGTCATCAGGATCCCGATTCTGAAGATGAAATGCTTGAGGATCTTGATCTCACTCACGTAAATGCTGGGCGTTCCCATCTTACCATCAGTGCACCTCCCCCTAGTTCTTCTTCACCGACTATTCCATGCTTGATGGCTTCATCATTTCAACGTGGTCGTCAAGATGTGTCGTCTATGATGATCACCTTTGATGGGCATCAAGTTCTTGTCTCAGAGGTACGGGGATTTTTTCATCAATTCACTGCTATCTCTGACCCTACAGAGGCTGAAGCTAGGCATCGCAGGATCCTCCTTGATCTTGAACATTTGGATGAAGAGATTGTTCAAGAGATTGTGAGACCTATTGGTGACATACCCGGCTATCCCACCAAAATACGAAGGCTAGGGGCTCCTCCAAATTCTTCTTCTTCACTTGGATCATACGGAGGCGCGGCGGGCCTGGTACCACCACCAGTTCCATGAGGACAGCTTGCTGGAACTGTCAGGGAATAGAGAAGTTCCCTACTGTTCGACGCCTAAAGGAGATTTGTCGTCGTTATCTCTTGGATGCTGTCTTCCTTATTGAGATGAAACAACCATCTGGTTATGTATCTAAAGTTGCTGATTCCTTAGGATTTCTTAATTCTTGTATTGTTCCACCTGATGGTCTTAGTGGTGGTTTAGCTTTATTCTGGAAAAACTCTATTGATATTACCATATTGTACCAAGATTCAAGGCTTGTAGATTGTCTTATTAATGATAATATTTCTACTTGTTACTTGTCCTGCATTTATGAGCATCCTAAATATCAATATCGAGCAGAACTCTGGACTAAACTTGAGCAACTTTCTCTCTCGCGTGATGAGGCTTGGCTAATTATGGGCTTGATGAGGCTTAGCTAATTATGGGATATTTTAATTAGATCTTGAACAATACAGAGAAAATTGAAGGCAACATTCAGAATGAGGGTACATTCAGAGATGTTAATCATTTTGTCAAAACATGCGACATGTTCGACCTTAAACATGTAGGAAACAAGTTTAGATGGAGTGGTCAACGAAGAGTGTTATGAAATGGAATCCAGTCAAAAGAATTAATTCAGTGTTGCTTGGATAGAGAAATGGGCAATTCAGTGTGGTTATCCATGTTCCCGGCTTCGACTGTCCAATTTTTGGAACCAATTGAATCCGACCACCATCCTTTGATCATAGATATTCTTACTGAAACTCGAGTCAAACAAGGTCAGTTCTACTATGATAAAAGCTTATTTGCACATGAAAGGTTTAAAGAAGCAGTTAGAACGGAATGGAGAAGTCAGTCATCACGGTCTCGTTTATCCAATCAAATCAAACGGGTTCGTATCTGCATGTCTAAATGGAAACACCAAAATCCAACCAATACAGCTGTGGAAATTACTTGGCTAAAGCAACAACTGGAGGATGTTTTTTACAACACAATCCTGATTTTCTACAAATTAAAGAGATAAGAAGAGACCTCAGCCAAGCGTATCATCAAGAAGAAGTGTTTTGGAAACAAAAATGTCGAAAACAATGGTTGGTTGAAAGAGATAGAAATACCAAATATTTTCATGGCTGTGCTAAAACAAGGAAAGCTCGTAACCGCATAGTTTCAATACAAGACTCTAATGGTGTTGCACACACGGGTGAAGAAAATACATCCCTTGTTGCAACATAGTACTTTCAATACCTGTTTCAGAGTTCTAGTTCATTGGAGTGGGGAAATTTCTTTGATAACATCACCATGCCAGTTACCACTCTCATGAATGACATGCTTATTATAGATGTCTCTATTGAAGAAATACGTCAAGCAGCTTTGGATATAAATGGAGATAAAGTTCCTGGCCCTGATGGGATGACAGGTCATTTCTATCATCAGTTCTGGCCCACAATAGGTGAAGCGATCACTACTGAAGTCAAGTTATTTTATGATATTGGACTAATGCCACCACAACTCAATCATACTCATATTTGTTTACTTCCTAAAATTGAGGCACCTATGCAGATGAGTGATTACCATCCGATAAGTTTGAGTAATGCTTCGTATAAGATAATCTCCAAGGTTCTTACTAAAATATTGAAGTCTATTTTGCCCAATATTATTTCTCCAGAACAAACATCGTTTGTTCTGGGTAGACATATCACCGACAATGTCTTGCTGGCTCATGAGTTAATTCACTCACTCAAAGTTCGAAAACGCCAATCCAAGTCTTATATGGACATAAAAACTGACATCAGTAAAGCTTATGATCGGGTTAAATGGGGTTTTTTGGAAAAAGCAATGTTGATGTTGGGGTTTAATGAGATATGGGTAAGTTGGATTATGGCGTGTGTCCGTTCAGTAACGTACTCGGTTCTGGTTAATGGCAGTCCATATGGTGAAGTTCGTCCTTCCCGCGGGATTCGTCAAGGTGACCCAATTTCACCATATCTATTTCTTTTTTGTGCGGAGATGCTTACTCAAAATATTCGTCATGAGGAATTGTTAGAAAACATCAAAGGTCTATCCATAAGCAATATTGGTCCTCGAATCAGCCATTTACTCTTTGCTGCTGATTCATTGTTTTATGTCAAGCTAATAAACGGAATTGTGAGGCGCTAGTAAGAACTCTTATCACCTACAAAAAGGTTTCAGGAAAACAAGTTAACTTAGCCAAGTCATCAATCATGTTCGGAGCACGAGTTTCAACCACTAAGCAACAAATGGTCAAACAAGTCACTAAAATAAATGGAGTTGGTGGTTGTGGAAAGTATTTGGGTATACCAGAAGAATTTTCAAGAAAAAAAGTTCAGATGTTTGAATACATTGTCAAAAGAGTGAAGGAAGGGACACAAAACTGGAACAATAAATTCCTTTCAGAGGCTGGTAAAGAAGTGTTGCTTAAATCCATAGCCCTTGATATGCCGACTTATGCAATGAGTTGCTTCAAACATCCAGTTACAATTTGCAACGAACTTGATTCAGTTCTCTCCCAATTCTGGTGGGGATCAAAAGAGAATAACCAACGCATAGCTTGGGTAGGATGGAAATGATTAAGTTTTTCTAAAAAATAAGGAGGCTTAGGGTTTAAGGATTTACAGAAATTCAATGACTATTTGCTTGCAAAAAAAGCTTGGCGTCTACTAAAATCTCCTGAGTGTCTGTTAGCAAAATTTCTTAAGAGTCGTTACTATTCAGAGTCAGATATCCAAAAAGCGGGTCTTGGTGTGAAACCATCACATGGGTGGCATTCTATTATTTGTGGCCGGGATCTACTATTGCATGGTTTACGTTATCAAGTTGGCAGCCACAGTAATACTAATCCGGTTAAGGACAAGTGGATTCCGGCATGAGAGTTTTATCAAACATTACAGGTCCTATGAATTCAACAATAGCGGATTTACGGCAACCTAATGGTCGTCAACGGGAAAAAAATAAATTAAGGAAGTGGTTATCGATAGAAGATGCAGATATTGTCAATAGGATTTATATCCCCTAACATTACTGTGAGGATAAACTAATATGGCACTACACCAAAGATGGTACCTATAGTGTGAAATCTGGATATTGGCTTTCAAATCATTTACCTTGACCACTACTCCACCAAATGGATGCCCTCTTCTCAAAACACGAATATGGAAGACCTTCATTCCTCCAAAACTTAAACATTTTTTTGTGGCGTGTCCTGTCATCAGCTCTAAGTTCAGGGTCCAAGTTACGTCAAAGAGGAATACCGGTGGATTCAACTTGTCAAAGATGTAACCAACATGAATAATCGATCAATCATCTTTTATTCCAATGTCCATATGCGGCATTGATTTGGGAAAACTCAACTCACCCGATCAATTCCCGGTTAGATAGCTTAAATTCTCTAGAGGAAAATATTACAGCTTTTTTAGCATCGGTAGACACAATCCTCACTGAAGAACAACAACATCTGCCTTTCTAGATACTATGACACATTTGGAAATCCCATAATGATTTAATCTTCAATAAGATCAGTTGGGAGCCTGATTCAGTAATTCGAAAAGTAAATGATGATGTTATAGAATGGACTGCAGTGACCGCAAGCCATCATCACCCACATCAAGTGTCAGCCAATAGGAATACTAATCCTCGATCTAGCTGGATACCTCCTCCTGTAGGAAGTATAAAGGTAAAATTTGATGGTAGTTTTAATCACCAATCTGGTCAGATTGGGGCGGGATGGATTATTTGTGATGCACAAGGTAATTATTGTTTATCTGGGTATGCACAACTAAATAAGGTATTCACTCCATTGGAAGCTGAAGGTCTCGCTTTATTATATGCATTACAAGTAACATGGCTTAGAGGTTATCGACGTCTTGTCATGGAAGACGATTGTAAAACACTAATTGATATCCTCAACAACAACATTTCATATGTTAGAATGGAACATCTCATCACTGATATCCGCAACTGGGCGGATCGATTTTCGGAAATCACATTTTCGTTTATTTCAAGAGAGAGCAATTATGTGACAGATAGATTAGCAAAATCTGCTTATGATTAACATGTAACTTCACATCTTTTATTTTTCCTCTGTATTGTATTCGGAGACATTTGCCAAACAATTTGTAAAAGTTTGTTAATAAAACAAGATGTTAAAAAAAAATTCTCAAAATCCTAATAAACAGTTTATGTCAAAAAAAACATGTATAAATTATATAGTTGAAAGTTGTAATATATATGTATACTGTAAATGATTGCGAGGAAACATATATTCATTATAAATGCAATTATATTTAGATATTTTATGAATATAACAGCTAGTGAAGATTTATACTAAGATGCATGTTATCATATTATATTATTATGGATGTTATTAGTTATTACAACATAGTATTTAATTGGATAACTAAATATAGATGTATATTTGAGACCGTATGATGAAATTAATATGTTTGAAACATTAAATACCAAATCTAAAGAGGTATGAACAAATCATCGTTTCAATGAATATTTAATAAAAAAATACATTCGATAAAAACTGATATGTGGATGTCTTCTATCTCCGATTCTCCATGTCTTTGATCAAAAAACAATATTTTGGGATTTATTAGGATAGAAAATGGTTTGATGCAAACCATTGACTGAACTGTGAATTAGTCTGGTATGTTATAAACTGGATTAGTTAGTTAGTTGGTTTAATCTTGAGTATATAAATGATGTAACGATTATATTTCGATTAAGTTGAATAACAGAATATTTTTTCTCATCTTCATCTTCTTCGATCGATTCTTTATCGAATCTCTCTAACATGGTATCAGAGCATTGAATCTTTAAAATTCAATCGATTCTTTCAGATTTCTGCATTTTTGAAGCTTTAATTCATCATGATTCATCTCAATTCTACTATTTTCTTATTATTTCTTGTCGACTTGATTTTCGCCGGATTCTTGCCGGAGTTACGTCATTTCTGATGGTGAATACTCGTAAGATAAAATGAATTCCAGTTTGCACAAGAAATTCAGCTCGCAAAACAGCAAATCATGACGATACTTCATCCGATGAAGCTCAAGATCTATCGCGGACTCAAGAAGTACGAACTTCACTAATTGAGTCACTGGATAGTATTCATTCGCCATATTATCTTACGAACGGAGACAATCCATGTCATTCTCTCATCTCTGAGGTCTTAGATGGCATGAATTATGACGATTGGTGCATTGCTATGAAAATCGCATTAGATGCAAAAAACAAGTTAGCTTTCATCGATGGTTCAGTGTCTAGGCCGAGTGAGTCAGATAAGATCTTTAGGATTTGGTCACGGTGAAACAGTATGGTGAAGTTTTGGATATTGAACTCGGTTTCGAAACAAATCTACAAGAGCATACTTCGTTTTGATGATACTTCTGAAATCTGGAAAGATTTGTTAATCCGATTTCATATCACGAATTTTCCTAGATCATATCAATTATCACAGCAAATATAGTCACTTCAACAAGGAACCATGGATCTGGCAACGTATTATACAACTCTGAAGACACTTTGGAATAAATTGGATGGTGCTAATTGTGTGAAGACATGCCGACATTGTGATTGTTGTACAGCTATGGATAAGAAGATGGAACATTCTCGAGTCATTAAGTTTCTTTCTGGACTAAACAAATCTTACGGTGTTATAAAAAGTCAAATCATTATGAAGAAGCATGTTCCTGACTTGGTTGAAGTATACAACCTTCTAGATCAAGATCATAGTCAGCAAAGCATAGTACCTGTTCAAAACGCTGTTGCTCTCAACATCTCTGCGAATGAATCTGTTCAAGCGGCTGTGAATGCTACTTATAACAAATCTCAGAAACTGATATGTACACACTGTGGTTACACAGGTCATTCAGTGGACAAATGTTATAAGATCCACGGCTATCATGTTGGCTTTAAACACAAGAACAAGAATCAGTCAAAGAAGAGCAATGATAAGCAGCTGAACAATGCTACACCAATAGTGGCTCAGTTTGCGATAACAGAGTCTGCACCGAATGAGTTGTTCACGGGGATGGCAAAGATGCTTACTAAAGATCAGATCAATGGAGTTATAGCATATTTTAACTCACAGTTGCAAGATGATAAAACACAAAATGTAGCAAGTACCTCTGGTGCTACAATTACAGCTTTACCAGGTATTTCTTTCTCTTCTTCTACACTAAGTTTTGTGGGAATATTGAAAGCTACTGGTAATGTCTTATCCTCTGAAAGTTGGATAATAGATAGTGGAGCTACTCATCATGTATGTCATGATAGGAGTTTATATTTGAATATTTCTGAGACAATGAATAATTCAATGACTTTGCCTACTGGTTTTGGAGTTAAAATCACATGCATAGGACAAATATGACTGAATGAGTCTCTGGTGTTGAATAATGTCCTATATATTCTCTGTTGTAAGTCAATTAACCAAAGAATTGGGATATACAGTGTCATTTAACGAGGATCCATGTGTCACACATGAGCCTATCAAGGCGTTGATGATTAGACGGGGTGAACAGATCTCCAATCTTTATGTCTTGGATATTCAGTCTCTTACACAAGCTCCACATCAAAGTGTTTTCTCCACAAATATTGTTGTTGATTCTAGTATATGGCATAGTAGACTAGGACATATGTCTAAGTCAAAGAGTAGTATAGTCACATATGTACTTTCATACAAAAATATCAAATAAAGGATTGTTTCATTGTGAGATTTGCCCTCTTGCAAAACAAAAGAAATTGTCTTATATTTTCAAGAATAACATCTGTGAATATGCTTTTGATCTTCAACATATAGATGTATGGGGGCCATTTACAACAGCAACTGTAGAAGGATATGAGTATTTTCTCACGATTGTTGATGATCATACGAGGGTGACTTGGTTATATTTGTTGAAAAATAAGTCTGATGTGTTGACAATATTTCCAGATTTTTTTACAATGGTTGAGAATCAGTATAAGACAACGGTTAAGGCAGTCAGGTCTGACAATGCTCCTGAGTTAAAGTTTGTGGACTTATATAAGGAAAATGGAATAATTGGTTATCATTCATGTCCAGAAACACCAGAACAAAACTTGGTAGTTGAACGCAAGCATCAGCACATACTGAATGTGGCGAGATCTTTAATGTTCCAAGCCAAGCTTCCCATGGAGTTTTGGGGAGATTGTGTGCTCACTGCCGTGTTCTTGATCAATCGTTTGCCAACCAAATTGTTGAAAGGTAAATCTCCTTATGAATTGTTAACTGGCAAGAAACATGGTACAAAGGTTTACGAGTTTTTGGCAGCTTATGTTACAGTTCAACATCTACCAAGAACAGGAATAAATTTCAACCGAGAGCCAAAGCTTATGTCTTTCTTGGCTACCCTTTTGGTTATAAGGGTTACAAACTTCTGGATATGGAGACAAATAGCATACATATTTCCAGAAACGTGGTGTTTCATGAGACGATTTTTCCATTTAGTACATGTACCTCTGATTATTCCTTGCCAGATTATTTTGGTAGCATAGATGATTTCACAGTAAATAATGATGATGTCGATGATGTTCCTGTAGTTGTGAGTAAAACTCAGTCTAAGAGTCAAACTCCTACAGTTGTGAACAATGATAATACCAATTCACCTGTGATTTCAGCTACCAATGATAACAATGCTAGGCGTCAATCAAAAACACCTGCTTATCTAGATGATTATTATTGTAACATGACGACCACAGGTGTTGAATATCCTTTGTCCAAATATATGACCTATGACAAGCTCTCAACGTCATACAGAGCCTATATTTGTTCAGTCACTAAATATGCAGAGCCGAGTTCATTTTCTCAAGCAAAGAAATCATCTGATTGGTTAAAAGCAATGAATGATGAATTACAAGCCCTGGAAGGAACAGCTACTTGGGAAATATGTACTCTGCCTGACAATAAGAAAGCGATTGGATGTCGATGGGTTTATAAGGTCAAGTTGAATTCTGATGGCAGTTTAGAAAGATACAAGGCTAGACTAGTAGCCAAAGGATATACTCAACAAGGAGTGGACTTTGTTGATACTTTTTCACCAGTTGCAAAGATGACAACAGTGAAAACTTTGTTGGCTGGTGCAGCAGCAAAGCAATGGAGTTTGCATCAATTAGATATCTCCAATGCATTTCTCAATGGAGATCTTGAAGAGGAGATTTATATGAACCTACCACCAGGATACACACCAAAAGACGGTGAAGTGTTACTGGAGAATGATGTATGTCGATTGCAGAAGTCGTTATACGGTTTGAGGCAAGCTTCTCGACAGTGGTTTATGAAGTTCAGTACAACATTAATGTCATTGGGTTCAAGAAGTCACATTTGCTGATCACACATTGTTTGTAAAAAATGTTGATTGAACATACATACCAGTTCTTGTTTATGTAGATGATATTGTCATTGCCAGTCACAATGATGATGAGGTGGAGAAATTAAAAGAAGATTTGAAGAAAGCTTTCAAGCTAAGAGATCTGGGAGCGTTGCAATACTTTCTTGGTTTGGAGATAGCTAGAACAGCTTTAGGTATATCTGTTTGTCAGAGAAAATATGCACTGGAGTTGCTAGAAGAAACGAATCTGTTGGCATGTAAACCTTCGAGTATTCCTATGGAGCCAAGTATAAAACTGATTGGTGATGGTGATGAACCAGTTCTTGCAGATCCTACATCATATCGAAGATTGATAGGCAAGATGATGTATCTCACTATAACATGTCCCGATATCACCTATGCAGTTAACAAACTGTGTCAGTTTGCGGCTGCACCAAAGGAATCTCATATGCAAGCAACACATAAAGTTTTGCATTATATAAAAGGTAAGATTGGGAATGGCCTTTTCTACTCAGCTAAAAGTGATTTAATCCTTAAAAGATTTACAGATGCAGACTGGGGCTCTTGTCTAGATACAAGAAAATCAGTTTCTGGTTTTTATATGTTCCTTGGTGATTCGTTAATTTCCTGGAAGTCAAAGAAACAACGGATAACTTCACATTCTTCAGCAGAATCTGAATATCGAGCAATGGAGTTTGATGTAAGAGAGATTGCTTGGTTTTTCTGTGACTCAACAGCAGCGATTCATATCGCAAACAATGATGTTTTCCATGAGCGTACCAAGCATGTAGAAATGGACTGTCATATTGTTCGGAAAAAGATTGTCAGTGGATTGATAAAGACTCTCCATGAGAAGACTGATCAACAACTCGCAAACGTCTTTACCAAGCCTCTGTTTCTAACTCAGTTCAAGAACCTTATTGGCAAAATGTCATTAAAGTCAATTTACTTACTATTTTGAGGGTGGGTAGTAAGATAGACAATGGTTTAATGCAAACCATTGATTGAATTGTGAATTAGTTTGGTATGTTATAAACCGGATTAGTTAGTTAGTTGGTTTAATCTTGAGTATATAAATAATGTAACGATTACATTTCAGATTAACTTAACTAACATAATACTTTTTCTCGTTTTCATCTTTTTCGATCGATTCTTTATCGAATCTCTGTAACAGAATTTGTATTTATGGCAATGTGTAATAAACAATAATATTAATATTTTCAAGATTCATGGTGGATATTAAAGGCACAAGAAAAAAACTGATACTATGTTTGTATAACCCTAGGCATCACTGTGTCGTTGCGTTAACATAGTACATCTTTTCATTACAAGAATGTTTCAGTATTCAATTTTAGTGTTTAGCATATGCAGACCAAAAAAGAGATTTGTTTATTGCCATTCCAAAATCACCTTCATTTGATCGAAATAAAAGGTTTCATCAAATACCGAAAAGTCAAAGGGGTAAAAAGGGGTGACTCATATTTTATAAAAACTCCGAATTACGACAAAAATTAAAGTCAATCACTAAATCTTGTGAATATATTTTTTAAAAATGTGTAATGTAGTGATAGATGTGTATGTGGCATCCAATAACAGAGTGGAGAAATCCATGGTTCAAAGCAACCATAAGATTAGCTCAAAGAACACTTTAGATTTTTGTTTTTTTTCTAAATTTTGACAATTACATGTCGCTCACTTGTTCCTTTCCCTTCAATTTCTCTCATTTGTTAGTTCTCACTTCAAAATCTATTATTATTCATGCATCATCGTCATCATCCTTCGATTTCACAAACGTTTCTTTTGTTTTTAGGTAAAAAGTCTCTTTTTCTACAAATTTACACTTTCTGCATGAATATTTTCAAACTATATCATAAACGTTTTCATTGAATTTTCACCGACATAACAATGACTCGTTAGCAAAAATTTATCCATTTAAGAAAATTTCTGATTTAATTTCATTTTTTTACTTTACAGAATTTGATCTCTCATCATCATGCTCGTGTGGCTCTCTCTTTTCTCAGCATCTTCAGGTACATAAATTTTATTTTTTCATTTTTATGAATATTTTTTACTATAAACTTGTTTATTCAATTTATTATGTTTCTACGCGTAACTAAAAGGAAACTCTTTTTCTTCTTTTTTTACTTTTCTTTAAATATAAACAGTGCTCGAGGTTTTGAAACCGACATATCAAAGACTCGATTTTTTTCCAATTTCGAAGAAGCGAACATGTTCGAATTAGAAGAAGAGAAGAGTGAATCTCCGAAATTGGTTTTCAAATTCGCGTTTCAAACCGAAACTTTCGAGAGATTAAGTAGAGAAGGTTACAAATCGTTGAGCGATGATCCCGGCGCCGAGAACGAGAGCAGTTCTTCTTCATCTTCTTCTCCGGTGATTTCCACGGCGGAGGCAGCGAATAGATACGAGACACAGTCGGCGAAAAATCTCACTTTTATACTAGAAACCCCAAAGGCGGCGACTTTTAGGGTTGAAGATTGTTTAAAGGAGAAGCAAGACAAAACAGAGGATTACTCTGTTTCTTCATTGGAGAAGAAAAATATCAGATTCTTGACAGAGAATGATTTTTTGGAATCAGATTCTGATTTCGTTGATTCAAGTCAGGCATTTACAAGCAACGAAGATGAGTTTTTATCAGATTCAGATTTCACAGAAGCATCATCTCTAGACAAAGGGCACACCCGTAAAAACGACAATTCTGGTTCTGTTTCTGGTTCTTATTCTGATTCAGACACAGAGGAAGAAGAAGATGATAATGAGTTTGAGAGTTTATGGGAACATCAAGATTTGATAGAACAACTTAAGATGGAGATGAAGAAAGTTAAAGCAATTGGTGGGCTTTCAACAATTCGTGAAGAAGAAGATGATGATGATGATGATGATTGTCCTAAGATTATGGAAGATTTAAAACCATGGAGAATTGAAGAAGAGAAGAAATTTAAACATGTTGATACGATTGGTGAAGTTCATAAGTTCCATAGAAGTTACAGAGAACGAATGCGAAAACTTGATATCTTGAGTTTTCAGAAATCTTATGCTCTTGGTAAGTTCTCTTAATTTCACTCTGTTTTTATTTATTTTTATAAATTACTATAGTTTTGGTCAAGTAAATTGGTATAGATGATTTTTCAACTATACTAATTTTTGTATTTTGTAGTGTTTTATAAGTTAGAAAAATTTAGGTCCCACGAAATCTACTCATTTATAAGGTTCGTATATACCTATAACTAAATTCATTTCTTTGATTAGTGTTTTGATTCCGCGTTTTTGAAAATGAACATTTCACCAAACCTAAAAGCTACTAACCATTAGTATTTAATTGTCTTTAATTGGAGTATGTGTTTCTTGCTAGTTTTGTTGTTCAAATAAATGTTTTCTTGGATGATGTGTTTAGTTTTATTTTATTAATTCATGAAGAACATGCAACAAAATTGGTTAGGGAACAGTGACGAATAAAATCGTCATTGTCAGAAGAAGTTAGAATTTTTTTAATTTGTCAACAAAAACAACATTTTATTGATTAAACCATATGTTGTTTAGTCTATTTTATTACTTTTTGGTTAGATCTTCGTCATACTTGAATTTAGTCGTCATACATATTAAATGCATTGAAATTATCAGTTCCCTATAACCCGTTTATAACCTAGTGTCATTTTGTGCATGATATAGATAAATATATCACATGTGGAAGCTATAGTGATAAATGCTTCGTCAACCATAAAAGCTAAATTGTGGTAAATGAAAATCTAGTTTAACAAAGTTGTTTTTCTCTGTTTTTTAAGCCAATGCACAAATGTGTATCTTTATTGGTCTATCTCACCAAATGTGTTAGTTTTTTGGAGTTAGCTTTCAAAGCTAGCTTTTATGTTTCTTCTTTATTGCATTGCTTTCTTATGGAACTCCTTTACCTAATTTTTTTTCATTCTCCACTAACGTAGTTTTTTTTAGTGGAACCTACCTACCATTCTTATTTTCCATAATTTTATTCCCAAATTATTTTCTTCCACCATTTTAAATTCAAAGTGAAAAATGAAAAACATACTATATGCATATAAAGGTATAGATTGTTAGATTTTGGAAATTTTAGTAGGACAGTATTAATCTTTTTTTAATCAAGTTTTTGTGCTTCTTTTTTATTCTTCAATTATTTTGAGTTATCACTATTTTAATTTTAAAAAATTTTGTTTATTTTTTGTTCATATTTGGTTCCCTAACTAAAATTTGATTCTTGATTTATTGTTCTTGAAGGGCTTCTTCAATCAAAGAACCATCAACAAGAAACCTCAGCCGTTGGATCCTCTACGTCCCAGACATCATTTTCATCGGTTTTCTCGGTTAACATCCGGTTATGGAAACCAAAGAAATCAGAAACAGAACCAATGGTTCAATTCATAAAAGAGATTCATGGAGAATTAGAGAACGTATACGTTGGTCACATGTGTTTATCTTGGGAAATACTCCACTGGCAATACGAAAAGGCCATTGAGTTACTTGAATCCGATGTGTATGGATCTCGTCGTTACAACGAAGTCGCTGGAGAGTTTCAACAGTTTCAGGTTTTGCTTCAAAGGTTTCTTGAAAACGAACTTTTCGAAGAGCCTAGAATACAACATTACATCAAGAAACGTTGTGTTCTTCGTAATCTCCTTCAAGTCCCGGTTATTAGAGGTAAGAATCACTTAAACCGAAATTTACCAAATCCTTGAATCCTGTTTAGGAGTTGCTTAACCGGTTCTTGAAATGTTTACAGAAGATGGAAGCAAGGACAAGATGAAATTAGGAAGAAGAAGAGATTACGAGGGAAATGATGAAGGTGCGATTAAAAGTGACCAACTTGTGGAGATTATGGAAGAAACAATTCGATTGTTTTGGCGATTTGTAAGATGTGATAAGCTTACTAGCTCGATTCATGATCATAAATCGCGAACCAAATCACAGATAGAACCTGATCATGAAGACGACTCAGAAGATTTAGAGATGTTTGCTGAGGTTAAATCACAACTTCAAAATGTAAGTTTTTCATTCTCATAACATAATTATTTTAAACTTCTTATCATTTTGTTTATAGTTATTTGACTGATGTGGTTGGTTTGCAGAAGGAGAAAAGGTTGAAAGATGTGTTGAAAAGTGAGAGATGTATTATAAGAAGATTCCAAAAGCACAAGGAAGAAGATTCAACAGAAGACCAAGTACTTCACTTTTTCTCACAAGTGGACATGAAACTTGTGACAAGGGTCTTGAACATGTCTAAATTGACAAAAGATCATTTGGTTTGGTGTCACAATAAGTTGACCAAAATTAGCTTTGTGAATAGAAAGTTACATTTAGATCCTTCCTTTTGTCTCTTCCCTTGTTGAGATTTTTATGTTTGACTTGTAGATCTAACTAAATGTATTGAAGTCATAAAATACAAATTTTGTCCTGATGCTATTGTAAGTATAAATAACTCAGAAAAGTACCATCAACTTTGTGCTATTACATTTTGGTGACTTTTTTTTAGTAACTTATTGGCCTTATTACATTTAGAATCTCATCCACACCAGTCTGAATTTGTGTATTAGCTAAATGTGTGATTGCAGAAAGGTATAAGTGGCTATTCCACAAGTAAAACATTGTTCTCCATCATTCCTTGTCCAGAAGTTGGAAACTCAGGTGAGATTTGCCATTCTCCATCCACTAAAAACTTCATCTCATACCTTAACATTTCAAGAAATTCAAAAAAACCAAAGTTTCAAAATATGAATGTTGAATGCTAAAAAGAACAAAAAGAGTAGAAGAAATGGTACCGTCCAGGACGAAGGATTAATGTGGTGGAGAATTTAGTGAATGATTCTGTGTACTCAGGTGATAGATCCTCACGTTGGCTCCATCCATCGAATGATCCCATTACTTGTACACTCTTATGATCAATAAATGAGGATAATATTTAAACCTGAGAATGTTAAAAATGTTATCTTAGAATGTGAAGAAGATTGTTACACTACCTCTGCCATACCAATCCAGAACACATGAACCTCCTTTGACTGTGCAGCCTCGAAGTCTTTTATTTGTTCCTTCAGCTTCTTTTGAACAGCTTTAATGGGAGAAAAGAAGAAAACTTAAGTTAGGATTTGAAGTAAACATAAATAATGATGAAACTGAGAGGAGAAGAGAAGGAACCATCTAAACGAAAGAGAAGATGCGATTGAATGTACTTCCCACTGATTTTTCTAGAACCTTGTGGAATACCAAGATTTGCTATTTCTTCCGCCAGTTTGACAAGAGCCTACACACTCCATAGAATGATATCATCAAACATTTTTCTACTATAGAAACCTATAACATATGTGCTTTGTATAGCATACACAAATCTGAAGCTAGAAAAACTGAAAGTAGATATATAAGGACCTGAACTTCGAGCTCCACCAATGCAAGCTCGCTTTTGATGTTAGTTATTTCACCTTCCTGTGTTTTAAGCTGCAAAAATGAGTCAAGTACACATCATTTAACTCGTTTTGATACAATGTCCCATACAAAGGATAATAGATAAAGTCCAATATCATGTTTCTGTGATATAAAGTTGCAGGCTTTCTCAAATCATCTAAGAGAATGCACAGATAAATATACTACAAGCAAGCACCTGGCGCTTGAGGAACCGGTTATGTTGATTAGCTTCACTCAATTTTTTAACAAGCTTTGATCTTTCAGTATCAATGAGCAGTGACTTCAACTAAAAAACAAAACAAATGGAGAGTTTGTTAGTTGGTTGAAAACATAGTTCCTTCATCACTATATGCTCAAGATAAAAATTGAAAAGCTTAACCTCTTCACTAGTGAGAGGTCGAGAAACAGAGTCATTGAGTGAATCTTCTGTGCCAACACCAATTGTAAATCTTTTCAATAGCAAATTGGTCTTGTAATGCTTTTGAGTAGAACCTACCAAAGGGTAAGGAAGTTTCTGGAGATGTGATATTGTGTTCAAACTACTCAAATTCCAAGCTTTTAAGTTCCATGAAAGAGTGAAGTTTTGCTGAAGACAATAACTGTTGAAGAATATCAATCACTTAAAACTCTTAGAAAATTAAATCAACACAGCAAACAAGAGAAATGTGAATTAAATAAGGAAGGAAGATTGAAACTTTGTACCTTGAAAAACCAAATTCAATTCTTGGTACACAGCCTGCATCCACAACATTCAACAAATTTACAAACTTGAAATTATTTTAATAATCAAGTTTAGTTATGCCTCAATTTTTTGGCAGATATTTATATGTAACATTCTGAAATAAATCATGGTTCTTTAATCGAATTCTAACATCATTGCAGAAAAAAATTAAGCATGAATTGAAGAGAAATGCTTCATAGTAGAAATTTGCAGAAACAGATAAATCGATGAGTGTTTGTTGAATAATGTGGAGAAAAGAAATTATATTTTTACTTACCCATGATTGGATCAGAATCAAATTGATCGAAATTGCCTAATTTGGTTAATCTCTAAAAACTTGGAAATTTCCAAAATATCAACAAGGATGTGAAGAAGCTGAAGACATTGATAAACCCTGAAGAAACAATTTTTTTATTTTATCAATAAAAATAAGATTGAAAAACGTGTCAAAATCTTTTAAAAAACTAAGTTGCATATATGACCCCAAAATGTTTCATTTCATTAATTTTAGCCACAAACTTCATTTTTGATCCCAACAAATTCCCAATTGGACTCAAAACAACGTCGTTTAACGTTGTCTTCAACCTCACACATACTTAAAATAAAAACCCCTAATTTTCGCCTCTCCCTCGAAGATTTTACAGATCTCTCTGTTCATTTCTAATAACATCGATTGAGATTGGAGGAAGATGACGACGATAGGAGGATTATTAATGGGAATTGGAAGATCATTCAGAAGAAAGAGAGCATCTTCACTTGACATTCTCTCCCCCAAAAGAGCTCCTAGAAACTTCTACAAGGGCAAAAACTGCAAACCTACTGGTTTCCACACTCGAAAAGGTTTCACCTTTATCCAAAATTAAGATCCAATTATATTCATTTCCATCAATACTTATTTAGTAATTGATAATTTGAATGTTGTTGTAATATGCTTTAGATGTAAAGCTAAGAACTTTAAAGTATGTCCTTGTGTTCTTGGTGTTAATGACAAAATTTGTTATGATTTAAGATGTGTGTGACCTTATGGCAGAGCTATTATCAGCTAAGTGTTTGAGATATCAGATTCTTTAGGTATAAAGCTAACAACTTTAAAGCAACATCTATAAGGTTCTTGGTGTGAATGACCAACTTGTTTTGGATTTAAGATGTATGCAGCCTTAAGGCAGAGCTCTTATCAGCTAAGTATTTGAGATATCAGATTCTTTAGGTGTAAAAGCTAACAACTTTAAAGCAATGTCCTTTGTGTTCTTGGTGATAATGACCAAGTTTGTTTAGAATTTGGTATATGTAACCTTAAGGCAGAGCTATTATCAGCTAAGTGTTTCTTTTGGAAGTTAGATATCAGATTCTTTAGGTGTAAACCTAACAACTTTAAGGCTAAAAATTGATTTTACATTTTTTTTAGATTTCATTTTACCTTTGTTTAAGTTTGTGAAATGGTTTTGTTGCAGGAGGATATGTTGTGCAGCAAGATAAATTACCAAACTACGTAGTGCCTGATCTCACCGGCTTTAAGGTTTGTCATTGATTCCTCTATTATGTTGATTTGCATCCTAATTAGAACATGATATCTAAACATTAGTGAGAAATCTTCTTACAAGTCTTATTGATCGAACGGTTGCTCCTTAGGTTTGTTATATGCTTTGTGTTAAGGAACCTGAAATGGGAAGGCTTAATTAATTGTAATAAGATTGTTGTTTGATTTAGCTCTGTTGATGACGATGAATCATTTTGCTTTTTCAGCTGAAACCGTATGTGTCTCAGTGCCCTCTTCAGGTGAACAAAACAAACGAGTCAACTTAAGATTCCAAGTGAAGAAGTGAGAAGAAACATGTTTTTTTCAAGTCTTCATTAGCTTAAATTTAGTTAAGAACTGTGTTCTATGATCATTAATCCTTTGGGTTATGGAGATATTTGGGCTAATAATATCAGAAATTCAGAATAGAACGATCCTAAACTTTAAAAACAGGCAAAAAAAAATCCAGTTATTTAATTTCATCATTATTTTCCCATTTTTTTTCTTATTTAGTTGATATT
This sequence comes from Cardamine flexuosa, assembly GCA_963555745.1. Taxonomy (NCBI): domain Eukaryota; kingdom Viridiplantae; phylum Streptophyta; class Magnoliopsida; order Brassicales; family Brassicaceae; genus Cardamine; species Cardamine flexuosa. The sequence continues at coordinate 25,063,210 of OY743215.1, forward strand.
CCCAAAAGTTTATGAATATGGTTCGGAATAGAAAAATACATATTAATGTCAATGATGGGATTTGAAATCATGTCCTTTTGGCCATTTTTATTAAGGCTTCGATTAGTAACTTATAATGGTGTAATGGCAGTTTTCTAATAAAATCATGCATTTCTTTCATTTAGGCCAAAATTCTAAAATACATTTATGCAAATTATTCAGTAAAAATATAACTAGATAAATCATAGCAAAAGTTACATTCTCAACTTCAAATGGACGAAAGCTACATGAAGCAAGTCTTGGTTTCAGTCTCCAAGAAACCAACATTAATTATTAGAAATTAATACATATTAGCAATGGCCTACATTCAAAAGGTGTTAGTTGTTGTTACTTGAATACGACGTCGCCGTTCTCTCCTCCATGACCATTGATCTTACATTCGGAAGATCATGAGTCAACGCTCCGGTCAAGTTGTTGAAGTAGTTATTCTCATTATTGCTCAGAAACAGAGCATCCCCTGTTCCGATGTTTCTAGCTGAGTTATACGGAACTCCTAGCATTTGAGACGCGAAATAAGCAGCTGCTGAATCTGTGAAGCTAGCGGATTCTTCGACTGGAGAAGAGGTTACGTTTTTTCTCGTTGCTATGTGACTGATAACGTTAGATGAAGCTAAGAGATTCGCAGAGGTGTGTGATTGTGAGTTGTATTGATTAGTCTCAGGAATCGTCGGATAAACCCAAGATTGTGGGATTGATCTTTGTGATGATGATACTGAATTCGTCTTCTTGAATATTCTACATATCGCCCAAGCATCCTATAGAATAAAGAAAACAGCAAACTCGATTTTGAAACTACATGGAACAACTAACTTCAGTTGCGTGTAATACAAGTTAGGGCAAATTCAGTTACTTACGTTTGAAGGAATCTCTTTAGTGTTGTTGTTAAGGTGTTGTTGCTTCTTGTTACTGTAATTAGGGTATGATGATGAGTGATGAGAGTCAGATAAAGAAGGGAGACGAAACTCATGCATCATCCAATCAGTTTTGACTCCTTTAGCAGCTCGACCACGGTAAAACACAAGCGATTTCTTCAAACCGATGCATCTAGTCGAGTCCAATGAGTAGATAGGCCGGTCTGTTCCGGTTGCTTTCCAGAATCCACCACCCGTTACTCGGTTAGGTCTCGTGCTGTTTCGATATTTCCTGTCTCTTGGACAGTAAAAGTACCATTCTTTCTCTCCCATAGCTGCAAGCTCTTTTTAAAACATTGATTCAAGAAAATGCATAATCAAAAATTTATGTTTCAAGATTTGGAGAAAATTTAAGAAAGTATAGTTTCGTGGGCTTACTTGGGAGATCCCATGGATCGTATTTGTAAATGTCAACTTTCTTGATTAGTTCAAAGGGAAGAGATTTGTGTAAAACCTTCTGTTTCAAGTAGAAGCTTACGAGTTCTTCATCTGTGGGATGGAATCTAAACCCTGGCAATACGACGTCGTCATATCTTTCTACGTTGTTACTCTCTTCATCATTCATAACCAGAACCATAATAACACAAAGAGAAACAATACTTAACGAAAAGAGAATGAAGAAACAAGGAGATTTATAGAGATATGTAGAGAAGAAGTTTCTTAGAGAAGAAGAAATGGGTTCATGGGGAAACGTTAAATGGACCAGAAAGTGATGCGTAGATAGAAGACCAATGTCTCTAGAACTGGAGAATATCTATTCAAGAAAGATATGATGAATCTTGAATTTCGTCGTTTCTTAATATTATTGTTTTTGTTTCCCCTTGTTATGCGATTGTATCTTCAAAGTTCAAACTAATAAGAAAATAAAAATGTCCAAGATAATTTAAAGTTGGCATTGGTAAAATCGAATGAATTGCTTAAGGTTGCTATATATGTCTCCAAGTATCGAGACATGTAAAAACATAATGTAGAAATGAAGATCTCGTGGTAAAAAATTTAAAATATAAAATTAAGAACATTCAAGGTGAGAAAAGTCGACCAAAACAAAATCCTGGGTAATTAAATCCACACAACACAAGTTTCGAAAGTTTGGTCAATGGCTTTTAACCTAAGCTTTCTATTTCTCTTTATATGTGAAACATTAAAGTTATCATCAACCCTTCGTTTTGAAAATATTTATTAATGCCATGAAATTCCAAGTACATGCATAGATATAGCAGTTGATAGAACGTTAAACGGAACAAAAATTCATACATAGTGAACAATAATATAATGGTTTGGGATTGAATAAAAAGTATATATATATATATATAGAATGTGCTCATTACAAATTTTTATCTATTTGTAATGTCCATATTAACGTGTAAGTGTCAAGTGTAAATCTCATTCACTACGTTGTCGAAACCTTATGTGTATCAATCCTCTTTTGTTTTAACTTCATTTAATTTGAATTAATGTTTTGTAGTATATAGTATTGATTTTTCCTATGTGTATCAATCCTATTTTTTTTAACTTCATTTGAAATTTTGAACTAATGTTGTGCCATGTGTGAAATATACTATTGATTTTTCCAAATAACTCCCTTCAATTTGATATTTTGTTACATTATTTTATTCCTTCATTCAATTTGATATTTTGTTACATTATTTTATTCCTTTATGAAGCAAATCAATCAAAACATTCATTTCATGTTTCTTGAGCGAGAAGCCAACTTCAACACCCCCATTTCCATCTCTACTCTCAGTCATTGATATCTTTCCTCTCTGATCCATCGACACAATCAAAACTTTAACCGGTTTTCCCCACCCAAAATCCAACCGGTATACTCCAAACCGGGTTGATCCAGCAACCGACACAAATTGTGATTCCACCGGAGCGTTTTCATACGTTTCCAAAAGCTCCGGTATCTTCCACGCAACATTCGAACCCATTTCCTTAACCGAACCGGTTATCAATTTCGCAGCTTTCGCAAATCCTTCATCACCAAGAAAAATTCCCGCCATTAACGGAATTTTCACAGCAGAGAAAACACAGTTTCCGAAATAAGTCAACGGAATCGGTGGATCAATGAGTCTTCTACAATCCACGGCGAATCTATACCCGACGGATCCATTCGGATCATCGCCTCTGGATCTGATTAAACATGTGAAAACGTAAGAGAACGTAATTACAAACGTAGACAATCGAATCGAAGAAGACGAGGAAGAAGACTCTCTTTTCAATCGATCTCGAAGCGTTTCGATGTTTTCACGAGTGAATTCGAATGTGTATCGGACGACGTCGGAATCCATCTCTGGTTTAGGTAAAAGCTTCAAGCTTTTTGGTTTATCGTCGTCATCAGTGGAGTACCAAATTTTCAAAACTTTAGTATCAATCTCTGGTGGACCTTTAATGACCGTACGATCGTACAAAGGAATTAGATCGTCCGGTAGAGAATAATCTTGTTGTTTACATATATGGGCCCATGATTTAAGAAAAGTGGTTGTCGTTTTTCCATCAGAAACGGCATGGTGTGTGGTTACGCCGATGCAAAACCCTTGGTTTGGGAATAACGTGACTTGAAACGACACGATGGCGGCTGAGTCGTCGGTGACTCGTAACTCCGGGACTAATGGGTATAACTCGGTGGAGGAGAATGGTTCGTTACCAGATAAACGGAAGAAATCGGCGTTTGATTCGGCGACGGCGAATGAAACGGCGTCGTTTGGTGAGTAGATGATGCTTGGTTTGGGATCGAGTGGATCCCATTTGAGTTGGCCTGCGAGTGGGAGGTAGTGTGAGAGAGTTAATGAAAGAGAGGATTTTAGATTTGGGACGATGACTGAGTCGAAGTAAGAGCGAGTTGATTCGGTGAGTTGGTAGAAGATGACTCGTTCTACGGCTTTGTGTTTAAGCCAGAGAAGATCAAAGAAGGTGAGTGGGAGAGTGAGTGACTCGGACGAGTTAGAGGTCGAAGGTGTGATTCGTGACACGTGGATGGTGTTTAATGATGGATTCATATTTTTTTTTTTAATGATAAGGTGGTGAAAGATAATTATTTGCTCGGGGACCATCATATATAATTATATATATGCTCGAAAATGTTAGTTTGCCAATGATTTCAAATTTTGGTCAAAATCAAAAGATTAGTTACAGATTTAACAATAAAACTATTATATTAAAGCTATAATTTTTATTTTATTTTTAACATTCTTAGCACGTTTGCTATTCAAAGGTGCAAATGTAAAGACAAGCAAATATTGGCATTTTGGTAATTTATTGGTTTTGGATCACTTTTCAATTGCAAGCACAAAAACAAAATAGTCGTTATCCAAGCTAGTAAATGAATCTCAAATTTCATTTTTCTCTTTAAAAATAAAATCAGTAAAAGACCAGTTAGGACAAAGTCAAAACGAAACCACCTTGTTAAAAGGTTTTGGATACGAAAGCATTGATATTTAATTATACAAACAAAACTTTATACGGAAGCATTGGATTTTATGATATTGTGTGTAATTATAAAGTTTATCCAAGAGTGGGTAGCAAACCACACAATTTTCAATCAAAGAAAATTTAACACATAGAATGAAAATAACGGATGTAATATACCGTTAGCAAATAAGTCATCACTATATTTATTTCTCATGTCATCTTTATATATGGGGCATATATATATTTATTATATAATAATTTATTTATTGAAAGTTTTTGTTTATTAACTTATAATTATGACTAGTTTAGAATCCGTGGTCAATATTTTCTTAATCACTATAACAAATGTTTATATTTTACGTTTAATATTTTGTGATCAGTTTTTCACATATTTTATAAATTTTTAGATTTTGTTTCTATAGTTTTTATAATTTTTTTTATATTTATATATAATTTTAATTTTATGAAATTGTAAAATGTTAGTGTTGTTAGTTAGCTAGCTTATATATCTATTTTAAATTTGTGTAAATAGTTCTTATGTCCAACTCTTCCCTATTTTCCAACAGGTTAGCAAGACTTGAATATTTGATTATTGTAATTTAAATAAAATAAACATTTTCTTAATTTTCTCCTTTTTTAGTATATGTTAGAATTTTATACATAAAGTTCTTTTCAGATATATCATATTTTATATTTCATCAAGTATATACATTTATTAATATATATATATATATATATATAATTTTATTTTTATTAAAGTTTAGTAATTTACACTGACCCATCAATTTGCGGACAAAATCTGATATATCTGCGGTCTATGGACTTGTTCATGATACCCGCTTTTTTATTTATTTCATGATCCCCGGTTTATCATGTGCATAAAATGTTATGTATATATCCGTTTTATGTCGGATTTACTTGCACATATCCTTATTGATTGAGTTAATATATATATATATATATATATATATATGTATCCGTTTATCAAAATTTAAATCACAACATATGCATAAAAAATCAAAATTTTTATTAATCGTATGTATTATATAATAATTTAAAATAATTTAAAAATAATATCAAACAAAGATGATAGGAGAATCATAACGCATACTATTAAAATCACAATATTATTAGATAACTAAATGATTGTATAAAAAATGATTATAAAGAATTAATTAATTAATAAATATTTGGATGTATGATTAGGATATTGAGGGTTTGATAACAGTATTTCTTAAATTTATACTTCAGTAATTTGTTATTAATGAAATGTTCTTTTGTCGTTTAAAAAACAATTGGGCCCAACGTATTTTGCAAATTTGCAAACAAAAACATTCATATTTTACCAATTATCCCAAAACAATTTGGGCCCAAAGGTACTTCTTTAATAGTGGGGGTAATTAAGGTATTCCACTAGCTCCTTCATCGTCAGCTGCGAGCTACAAAAAATCAGAGATCGAGAGTTTCTCAGTTTGGTTGGTCTGAAGAGTTTCCTGATAATAAACATTTGTAGTTTAGTAGATTAAGAAAAAGTAAGATGCAGGTAATATCATCTTTCTCTTTGAAACCTAATCCGATCAATTCACATGAGAATGACTTTGTGGGTCGACGACAACTTATCTCCTCCGCATGTTCAAGAATTTCCCAAAGCGACGTCGTTTCGGAACCACCAGTTTCTTCAGTCAAGTAAGCATTATTAACTTCTTACATTTGCCAAATTTTGCTGAAAAATTGTTCCTTTCGAACTGGGTTCCTCAAAGGTTATGGTGTTATGTCTAATTTAATGTAAATTTGCATTACTTGCTTCTCACATTACCAATTTTGCTGAAAAAATTGTTTCTTTCGAATTGAGTTCCTCAAAGTTTCTTGCTTTTAGGAATGTTTTTATGTCTTATGCAAATTGTTTCCAAACATGTAAGGTTTTGTTAGTGTGAGATTTGTTTAGTTATTTAGAACTTTGATGTTTATGTTAAGCTTTTGGCTGTTTTTTGTTTTTTTTTCGGATAGGATTGTTAGAGATTGGAAGTCGAATTTACATGAGTTAGCAATGAAAAGTGTTCCTTCGACGACAAGGCGAATCATGTTAACAAGTTTATTCATGAACTTGTGGTATAACCCTTCAAGGTACTTATCAGGTCTGCACCTTGTTCAGCTATTTTGTTTCTCTTAAATTTCTGCAACAAGAATCTTAAATTCAATTAGAGCATTGCTCGTCTTAGCTAGTGATGATCCAAAGCACTAATCAGAAGTTATTTGTAGCCTTTTCATAACACTTTCAGTTCTCCTGTTTTTAATAAGATAGTTTATTTATATAGTGAGATTATTTAGTATGTTCTGTGATGAACTATTACAGCTTTAGCACTTGGTGATCCATCTGTTACGTCAGTTGAAGATGTTAGTCCACCTGTGTTCCCTGCTGGACCTCTTTTCCCTACTGAGGTTAGTTTCTTAGACGAGTGAAAATGGTAATCCAAGTTTCACTTTTTTTTATTCATATATATATTTCTTCTGATTCAGGGAAGAATTGTGCAACTGTTTGAGAAAAATACGTATTCAGTTGTCAATATATTCGATGTGACATTACGACCTCAGCTCAAAATGACCGGTGTGGTTGAGGTAATGTTTCTCATTACTAAAAAAGATCTCTTCTTATGCTATTACCGAATATGTCTCAAATGCAATCGTAGATACCGGAAGGAAACGGCTCTGGAGTAGTCTGGGATGGACAGGGATACATTGTGACCAATTATCACGGTAAGATAATCTGAATGAACCGTGATTGAGTGTTGCAAGTACTTACTTGTATCTTCTGGTCAACAGTTATTGGCAATGCACTTTCAAGAAATCCTAGCCCCGGAGATGTGGTTGGTCGTGTGAATATTCTAGCATCTGATGGGTGAGTGCTTTTTATTTACGTTGTTTCATAGTCCTCTCTAGTTATTCTCATCTCTGTCCGTTTGTGAAAATCTTGAAGGGTACAGAAGAATTTTGAAGGAAAACTTGTCGGTGCTGATCGAGCTAAGGATCTTGCTGTCTTGAAGGTAATATTCATCGAGTGAATTTAAAAAGTGATAAGTTCTTATATTGATGTTACCATGAAAATCAGGTAGAAGCACCTGAGACACTCCTGAAACCGATTAAAGTTGGACAATCAAATTCTCTAAAAGTTGGGCAGCAGTGTTTAGCAATTGGAAACCCGTTTGGTTTTGACCATACCCTTACGGTTGGTGTTATTAGCGGTCTTAACCGCGACATTTTTAGTCAAACCGGTGTTACCATTGGTGGTGGAATTCAAACTGATGCAGCAATTAACCCGGGAAATAGGTATGTCTACAGAAGAATCATACAAAAACTGGTTTTATATTTTTTCTTGTGAAAACAGTTTCTTTGTGTGTGTGTTTATGGATCTTTCTTGTATTGAATATTGCAGTGGAGGTCCTCTGCTTGATTCAAAAGGGAACTTAATTGGAATCAACACAGCCATATTTACACAGACAGGTGATTAATTCTCAATGAGACTCATTATTAAAAAATCATGTAAATGTTCATTATAATATTCAAACTTGGCTTCAAACAGGAACATCTGCGGGTGTCGGGTTTGCAATACCATCGTCAACTGTATTGAAGATTGTTCCTCAACTAATCCAATTCAGCAAAGTAAGCACATACAAAAAAAAAAAGGATCCATTGTTTTGTTTCTTGATGTTGTTAGTTACTAAATCCAAAACTTTTAGGTCCTTCGAGCTGGTATTAACATAGAACTAGCTCCAGATCCAGTAGCTAATCAGCTTAATGTTCGTAATGGAGCTCTTGTACTTCAGGTATGTAAACACTTCATACTCTAAAACCTCAAAAAACGGTTCTTTCTTTTTTTGTTTTCGGAATATAATTGATCGTGAATGCAGGTACCGGGGAATAGTCTAGCGGAAAAAGCAGGATTACATGCGACATCTCGGGGTTTTGCTGGTAATATAGTACTTGGAGATATCATTGTTGCAGTTGATGACAAACCAGTAAGCTCTCGTTTAGCCTCTTAAATAAACAACAAAACGATTCTCAAGTTTCAGTTTTTTATTTATTTTGGGGGTCATTTCTTTATGTTTTTCTAAGTTTAAGTTTTTTGTAAATTTGTTTATGTTGTTTTAAATCAGGTGAAAAACAAAGCTGAGTTGATGAAGATATTGGATGAGTATAGTGTTGGTGATAAGGTGAAACTTAAGATCAAGAGAGGGAATGAAGATTTGGAGTTACAGATCTCTTTGGAAGAGAAGAGTTCATGACAAACTGACAACATTTAATCGCCAAAATTACAGTCGTTGTCTAAATTCTCTGAATATATATGTATGCCAATGGGAAAAAGTTTATAAATATTTTAAAAAGTTTATAACTAAATTATTCTATTTCAATGTTTCTCTTCTATTTTCTCCTTTTCCCGAACATATTTAGTTTATGTTTCCATATACAAATACAATTGAATGCTTAATAAAATTGAACACATTCATTTTAAAAATCTAAATAACTTACAAAAGAGAATGAATTTCAAAAGATATCGGAAAGAAATGGCTACGGAGTCTGAATTAACACCATGATTGAGTGTACAAGTAATGTATTCATACGCTAAAACCTAGAATCACTTAGCCTCTTACATAAACAACAAAATGATTTTCAGGTTTGAGATATTGTTTTGTTCTTCTGTGAATGTCATTTCTTGATTAATTCTTGAAAGTAAGAATCTTTTTTTTCTTCTGTGTCTTGCTACCAAGTATTGCAAGTAGTATACTTGCTACCAAAAGTTTTCCATGAATTTCTTTCCCCAAATGTCTCATAGAACTTATCAATAATTAACTGTCTTCCAACATCATTCACAATCTATTTTCTAATGTTTCATTTCAATCTCTTTAATTCTCAGTTGAAGATACATACGGGTTTACTCATCAGTCCATGCAAGACTTATTTAAAGATACACATGTTTTCTTTGTAAAAAATCAATTTAATTTTTAGAAAAACTTTCACTAAATATGAGTTAGAGGGGAAGATACTCACATCAGTACCAACGATAAATATCATTGTTTCTCTGAAGAAGTGACAACAACTATAGTAGAACCTCTATATTTAATACTCGATAAATTAATAAACATTATAAAATAATAAAATCTTTAAGTCTTGACTCAGGTCAATGTAAAAAGTAGCAAAATTCAATAAGATAATAAGATAATAATTTTTTTGAAACCCTCATGTAAAAATATGATCCCAATACTATCATAAAATAATAATCATGTAAATTTTCATATATCTATATATATATATATATAAAGATAATATGTTTTTTATGAAATTATGTTAGAACTCATAAATAACTTTTCTTATATATATATATATATATTGTCATCAAAATAACCTTTCTTATATAAGAAAATATTATGTTGTATTTTAAAATATCTTATTGTTATAACATAAATAAATTTGTCATAAAATAAAACAAAATTTTCTAGAAGATTCTAAATTTTAAATATGCGTACTTTTTTATTTTAATAGTAGTATAGACTGTTTAAATACAACAGCTGAACTTACTAATCATAAATTTAAATTTTATGTTAGTTGTTTACATAAGTGAATTCATCTAGTATCTTTATTATATATTATCAAAATAACTTGATTTATTTTAAATTTTAAACTTTCAAATCCAAAACTATTAAAATTTCTAACATCCCATACATTAACTTTATTTAAATCAAAATTTTTATTTTTTTAAATTTATATATTATAAACTTTTTTAAAAAGTTTTTATAAATTAATAAATATTATTTTATACTATAAATTGACATTTATTAATTTATAGATAAATTAATATCACTATAAATTAATAAAATATCATTATCCAATATTATTAATTTATAGAGGTTTTACTGTATCTACAAAAAAAGTTAGTTTTCAGTCCATGAACATGCTAAAGTAAAGTCACAAAGTGAAAAACATATCAAAATTAACACACACACAAAAAACAGATTTAATTATTAATTATATACATTGAAAAAGAATTTGTTTTCATTCTATCACAATCTCCAAGCTAAATATACCAAATCAAGTGATCAATGAACAAGGGCATCCTCAGATTACCATCATTTCTAGATTCACATGAATTTCCAACAAAATTCGCTTAGCCTAGAATGACAAGGGTAAGAAAAATCTGCTTGTCACATGCAAAATGAAAGACTCTAAACTCGTCTCAAACAATACTCAAAATGGTTAATGTAAGGAAACACCAATAACTAACAACACAATCTAAAAATGAGACACTAGAGAGAACAAATAGTCAAGAATCATCAAGCAGATCTAAAGTTGATTAGTTGTAAACAAACAGAACCATCTAAAATCTTGGGTATATGATATCTCTACCTATAAATACAACCGATAAAGAAGTTATTAGTGGCAATGAATTGATTTTGGTATGAGTTGCAGTATCTTAATATTATACACTTACCTATGATATTTTCGAGCATATTCTCATTCACCTACAGAAAAAATGAACATGTTTACTTAGTTATTTATAGATATGTATTTTTACAAAATGAGAGGTGTTTAAGTCTTAGTTAGTAGGAAACAATACATATTAAGATACTGCAACTCATACCAAAATCAATTCATTTCCACTCATATAATTTCTTTATCGGTTGTACTTATCAGTTGGAATTGATAAAACTCATAGTTGATGAAGATGATTGGCCATCCATTGCCATAGAATTAGAAGATATTACAGCTTTGAGAGTGCGTTTTGACAATTGTTGTATTAATTTTATCCCTCATTTTAAAAATGTCTATGTCGATTTCTTTGCAAAAAAAGCTCAAATATAAAGAAAATTTATTTTTTTATATAAGCTTTAGAGTTTCGGAGTGGCTGCCTCATGACTCATGAGGGTAACTTATTCGAACAAACTAATAATATATAACAATTTTTTATGTTTAAAAAGAAAAACATAATCATCACTATCTCTATCTTCTGTTTTTAATTTGAAATGATCAACCTCTTCTTCTTTGTATTCTTTTTAATCTATTTTTAGTTAAAAACAATGTCTTCAAAAGTACCATACCGATCAATCCAAGCAAGAATCATTTTACAAGTTGTTATCTTCAAAATTTAAATCATATATTTGATTTTCTTTTTAGTTTAACTAACTTATTTTAGATAATCAATTTAGCCTATTTATATATTTGAAATATATTTTAGGTGTTGTTATGGTATTGATAAATAATGTCGATACATATTTTTGTTTTCATTTGGTTTAGTTTAAAATAATAAAAAACTGGAAAAGGTTTTGAAATTTTTTACATACATAATATATTCAGTTTACTTAATATATGTAAAATTTAAAAATTTGATATGACAATATTTGATTAAAAATAAAGGTTTTTTCTATATATAATATTTATTAATTGTTACTACACTAGAATATATATATTTAGTTCAAATCAAATACAAAATGGCAAAAAAATAAAATTGAAATCTAAGAATTTTAAATTAGTCTAAAATAGTGTATACAAATGGTTTCTGACTGATTGATTATCCAAACGCTAAAACCAGCGTTTTGTAGGGTTTTCTTCTCTCACTTTAATCGCCCACCATCACTATTTTGTCTCTCTTCAGCTACGTTTCGAGCTCGTTTACTATTTCCAGTCTCCTTGAATCCAGAACACGAGAAAGGAGGCGACTTTTTCCGAACAAGGTTATAAAAAAACTACTCTGCAAAAGTGTCAGATTTCAATTTTTGAGTTCGATTTCGTGACGATGGCTACAGGTGTAGCTGGAGTTTTGCGCAGAGCGTATACTTCAAGAGTTAAGATTCTATTATCGACTCGAAATTTACATTCTTTTAGAGAAATTCATTGTACATCTCTTGATTTTGATGTGCCCACGACGACGACCCGGTTTTATTCGGATAATCCGGTTAGGATTCATCTTCCATGGAATGATTACAAATTTAGGAGCTTTATGATTGGTAAAGCTAGGAACTTTTCTTCTACGGTTGATAATAACAACGGTGAAAATGAAAATGATGATGTTGAAGATGGTTGTGATCAAAGTGTTGGTTCTGAGAGTGATGATGATGATTATGATGAGGAAGGTGTGATTAATGAACTTGGTGATGTAGATGAAACCTTGATCAATTATTCAGATGTGGTTGGTTTTAATGTTGTAGAGAGTAGTAGTAGTGAAGCTGCTCGTGCTTTGAACGATAGGTATAGTGATCCTGTAGAGCTATATAGTGAGCTTAGGCAAAGTGAAAAGTGTTGTAAGCTTCAGCCTAGTGAATGGGATAGTTTACATGAGATTTTCGGGTATTTTGCTCAATCGGGATGGGCTGCGAATCAGGCTCTTGCTATCTATATCGGCAAATCGTTTTTTCCGACTGCTGTTAGCAAGTTCAGGGAGTTCTTTGTTGAGAAATGTAGTAGAATTGAGGTTGTTCAGGATCTTGTTCGTGTTGGAGTGAATGATGAAGCTGTTAAGTTTTTGTTCCCTGTGTTTGTTGAGTTTTGTATCGAAGAGTTTCCTGATGAGATCAAGCGTTTCAAGAGTATCGTTGAAACCGCGGATCTCACGAAACCCGCGACTTGGTTTCCTTTTGCTCGAGCTATGAAGCGTAAGATCGTTTACCATTGTGGACCGACTAACAGTGGTAAAACGTATAATGCTTTGCAGCGGTTTATGGAAGCTAAGAATGGATTGTATTGTAGCCCGCTTAGGTTGTTAGCTATGGAAGTTTTCGATAAGGTAAATGCTTTAGGTGTTTACTGTAGTCTCTTGACTGGACAAGAGAAGAAACATGTTCCCTTCTCGAAACATGTTTCTTGTACTGTTGAAATGGTGTCTACTGATGAGTTATATGAAGTGGCCGTGATCGATGAAATACAAATGATGGCGGATCCTAGTAGAGGTCACGCTTGGACGAAAGCTTTGCTTGGATTAAAAGCTGATGAGATTCATTTGTGTGGTGACCCGAGTGTTTTGGAGATTGTGCGTAAGATGTGTGCTGATACAGGGGACGAGCTAGTCGAAGAGCATTACGAGAGGTTTAAACCGTTAGTTGTAGAGGCTAAGACTTTATTAGGAGATCTTAAAAACGTCAAGTCAGGGGATTGTGTTGTTGCCTTCTCTAGAAGAGAGATATTTGAAGTTAAAATGGCTATCGAGAAACATACGAATCATCGATGCTGTGTTATTTACGGTGCGTTGCCTCCTGAAACGAGGAGACAGCAAGCGAATCTGTTTAACGATCAAGAAAACGAGTATGATGTTTTGGTTGCAAGCGATGCTGTTGGGATGGGATTGAATCTCAACATAAGAAGGGTTGTGTTTTACAGTCTGAACAAGTATAACGGCGATAAGATTGTTCCGGTGGCAGCATCACAGGTGAAACAGATTGCTGGGAGAGCTGGGAGGAGAGGAAGCCGTTATCCAGATGGACTTACAACGACGTTACACTTGGAAGATCTAAACTATCTAATAGAGTGTTTGCAACAACCGTTTGACGAAGTTAGAAAAGTCGGTCTTTTCCCTTTCTTTGAACAGATTGAGCTATTCGCTGCACAAGTTCCGCATATGGCCTTTTCGAAGCTCTTAGAGCATTTTGGAAAACACTGCAGACTCGACGGTTCTTACTTCTTGTGCCGTCATGATCATGTGAAGAAAGTAGCAAACATGTTGGAGAAAGTTCAAGGATTATCTCTAGAAGATCGGTTTAACTTCTGTTTTGCACCGGTTAATGTCAGGAATCCGAAAGCAATGTACCATTTGTATCGGTTTGCTTCAACTTATAGCCAAGATATGCCGGTTAATGTAGCGATGGGGATGCCAAAGAGTTCAGCTAAGAACGATACCGAGCTGTTGGATTTAGAGAGTAGGCATCAAGTTTTGTCTATGTATCTTTGGTTATCTAATCAATTTGAAGAGAAGAATTTCCCATTTGTGGAGAAGGTTGAAGCAATGGCGACAAATATTGCAGAGTTGTTAGGTGAATCTTTGAGTAAAGCTTCATGGAAGATGGATTCTAAAGAAGAGAAAGTAAAAGGTCAGAAGATTGAAGATAGAGGATATGAAAGACCAGTTTCATTAATCAAGTTAGTTAATAAGTAAGTAATTTGCAAAACAAATAATAATTGTGTTTTGAGAATGTTTTGTTAATTTTGGACTTTTTGCTAACTCAAGAGATTTATGTGTTGTTGTTTCAGGCGGAAAGAAGAAAATTTGGTGTGAAGGAGAGTCCAAACATAGTCATATGGTTAATTAGTTATTATTTTTGTTAAGCAAAATTTTATGGATTCTTAAATTTTGATTGGACTGAAAAATTTCAGTTGTGTTGCATCTTTAAGTTTCTTCTTGTGCAACAGTTCGGAAGAGACAAGAGTCATCAAAGAGTTTCTCTTGAGTTTTCTATTGCTCATATAGTCCTCTGTAAATTAAGTGTATCTAGTGAGAGATTATGTTAGAATTAGAAAGTTACATTTTTCCACCTTAATTTAATTTGTTTTTTTTCCCTGGGATTTTGTATCCTATATTACAAGTTAAGCAGCCAAGATTTCGACAAAAGAAACATATAAATAAAACCCAACAAAAAGAGAACTCAATCTATATAGATGAATATTGAATGTTTGGTAAAGAATTTTAGTTAATTGCATTATAAGATTATACATACTGTACTTTGCAATGGGATATATTTTCATGGTGTATAGTAAGCAAATCACAACTTGAAAACGTAAGAAGAGATATTTAAAATGTCATTTTAGATTATGGTGATTGACTGATTGTCACTTAAAATCTGTTTATCAAAAAAAAAGAAAAATAACTTGTTTGTACATTAACTGACTCAAATATTGGTTATCCACACTATAAATATTTTTAGTTTCTTTTAACAATAGCACAAATTTGTAGAAACAAGATATTTTTGTCATAGATAAAATAATTGTTTTCTATGTTGATAATTCAAGTTTTGATTTTTTCTTACAAACTAAATAATAGCGATATGAGTTTTTGCAAAGTATTTTAAAAATAATCAAATTTATTTAAAGAAGATAATGTAAAAAGCCCAATGGGCTAACCCAAACAAAAAAATTAGTCGGTGAGAAAGCCGCTTAGGTTTTTTAGATAGTTGTGTAATATAAAAACGCTCTTCTTCTTCGTCACGACCGACTCGTTTTTGGTTAGAGCAGCAGCCATGGTGAACGTCAGTTTCTACCGCAACTGTAAGCTCTCTTCTCTCCATATTTCTACTGTCTTATTTCTTTGCATATTTAACCTTTTTTTTTATAAACAAATTCTTTGCCCATACTGAATTTAGATTCATAAACTCTGTTTTTTTCGTATTTTATTTACTAAGATTTTTTTTTTAAATCCTTAATTTATATGATCTGGGTATTATTTATTTTTTATGTAATAGCTATGGTTTTTTTTCCGGTAATTATTTCTGTCATTTGTATAATTGTCTGTAATACTGTTCAGAATATCACCTTTTTCACACATTTTTGAGTCAGTTTTTATATGTGATCATGTTTCTGTAAATGATCATTCAGAATTTTGATACATGCAAAAGATTTCTAGATTTTCTTTTTAATCTATCAGTGTAAAATTTAACTTTGCTCTGTTTTTTTGATTCAACTTTGCTCTGTTTTTTTGTTCAACTTTGCTCTGTTTATACGACTGAAAAATAGGATAATCTTCTTCTCTTTGCTTTCATTTGATCTTTTAATGATCTGGTTTTTAATGGACACTTTTCTCAAAGGAATCATTAAGAATTTTGTTGCATGCAAAACATTTTTAGGATTTTTTTTCTGGTTCTCTGTTTTGTTCTTTGCTTCTCTTTGTTTTTTTTTCAAAGAATTGATTTTTAATGGTGAATTTGATATCTTTCAGATGGTAAAACATTCAAGAAGCCACGTCGTCCTTATGAGAAAGAGAGACTTGATGCTGAGTTAAAGCTTGTTGGAGAATATGGTCTTCGTTGCAAAAGAGAGCTATGGAGAGTTCAATATGCACTTAGCCGTATTCGTAATGCTGCAAGAGAACTTTTAACTCTTGATGAGAAGAACCCTCGTCGTATCTTTCAAGGCGAAGCTCTTCTTAGGAGAATGAATCGATATAGTCTTCTTGATGAAAGCCAGAACAAACTTGATTACGTTTTGGCTTTAACTGTTGAGAATTTTCTTGAACGTCGTCTGCAAACCATTGTCTTCAAGTCTGGTATGGCTAAGTCCATTCACCATGCTCGTGTCCTTATTCGACAAAGGCATATTAGGTATATCAAAAGTTTACAAAATTGTGCCTTTTGAATTGGTAAAGCATATGTCAGTAATGGTTTTTTCGATTCGGTTTAGGGTTGGGAGGCAAATTGTGAACATTCCATCGTTCATGGTGAGATTAGAGTCACAGAAGCACATAGACTTTTCTCTGACAAGTCCGTTTGGTGGTGGTAGACCTGGAAGAGTGAAGAGAAGGAATGAGAAAGCTGGAGCCAAGAAAGCTTCTGGTGGTGATGGAGATGAAGATGATGAAGAGTGATCAAAATACCAAACCCTTTAGTGAAAACTTTTACCTAAACCTATCAAAATGCTTTTAAGTTAATAATAATACTTTGCTCTTGTTACCTCGTTTTGTGAGATTTTTGGTTTACTAGTTTCTTAAATCTTAACTTGTAGAAGAAGTGAAGAAGTGTGTTGGTTTGGTTATGTTATGTTATATTATTGTATGTTTTGCAGTTATTATTATAAAAGTGTGTTGGTTTGGACTATTGTGTTCTTGAACCATGTCATTGTCGGATCATTGTTCATACAAGATAGTAATGAATATTTTGTCCGGTGTCTTTTTGCTCACAAGTAATAACTGATAAGCTGAATCAATATTCGATGAATTTTTCTAACTGGACAAGATTCTTGGGGCCAAAAAACCAATTCGAATCTGAATCCGATCAGAAATGAGATTTTTGTTTTCACAATTGTTCTTCCCAAACTTCCAAATTAGACGAGACTCTAATTTGAAAATAGAAATGAAGGTAATTCTCGTCGGAGGCACTAGGGGTGGACAAAAAATCTGCATCCAAAATATGAACCTGAACCCGACCGGACCCAAAATAAGGAGTTCAGTCTGGGTACATATCATCCATATTATCCAATCGGATGCTCTTGTCCAAGACATCAGATATTCGTATCCGATCAGGTATATCCAAACATCCAATCTCCTACCCGAAACCATCATAACCTATATAACTATAACATTAAATCTCTTAATATTTTTCTTTTTCTATTTTTTGTTATCCCGAGTGATTCTCTACTTATGCTTTCACTTCTCAATATTTGTGATATTCAAGCCAAAATACAAAATATATTCAATTAAACAAACTAGAATCCCTAAAAATAATCTGTTTGAGAAAATTTGCTTGAATGACTTTGGTTTATTAGATTTACTTGAATGACTCTGGTTTATGATAACTTTATTTTTAAATTAATAATAATTTGATAACTATGGTTTATTTAGATTTGCTTGAATAATTTTGGGTTTAGATATATCTGAATCCAAAGTAAGCTAATCCAAAACTGATCCGATTCTATAAAATATTCGATCGAGTACCATATCTCTAAATCTGAATATCTAAAATATCCGATCTAAAGCTGAACAAGTACCCGAATGCCCACTTCTAAGAGACACAATTTACCACCATTGTCGTTGTTGAAATTTTAGACCAAAATACTCTTTATATGATGATGATTAGTAATGTAGTTATTATAACTTAACTAATAAGTAATATTAAATAAATTATTTTGGAAAAAGTTAACTCTTAAGGTTAAAAATCATGTAAGTAAACTTTTACCAGGAGATCTAATGGGATTATTTACAAGAAAACATCTATAAATTAATATTCTATAATTTAATATACTCTCAAGTCAGACACTGTAAAAATTAACAAATTCGTTTAGATAATAGATAATAATAATAAAAAAATCTATATATATAGTCCAATTAATATATTAAATTAATAATGACATATATATATATATATATGTTGAAGATAATATATCGTCTATAATTGTTATTGTACAAACAATTGTTGTATTCTGTTACAAAATATCGAGTTGCAGTATCATCTATAACTTCATAATCAAAGTAGCCAAAATGTTTTATAAATTTTTAACTTCTAAATATGTAACATTTTTATTTTTATAGTTTTATAAGTTGTTAAAACAGAGCATTTGAGGGTCATTAATCATAAATTTGAATATATATATATATATATATATAGTTTGCATAAGATAATTCATTAGTAGATTTTGTTATTTATCTTCAAATTTTTATTATTCTAAATAATAAATATTCAAGTTGTAATTGCAAATTTATAGCATCTAAATAAATAATTTGATTTAGTTCAAATTATCTCAGCTCAAGGTTTTGAGAAAATAATAATAAAATTTTAAATGATAAACCAGTTAAAACTAATCTTTCTATAAATTAAATAAATATTTACTAATATCATGATAAATTAATAATGTCGAAGTCCCAACTTCCAACATTATTAATTTATAAAAGTTTTTACTGAATGGTATAAGATGAATGTATCATGAATAAGTCGGTCTAAAACCAATTATAATGGATAGAAATTAGAAACCCAAATAATAAAAACATGCCCATATGAAAAACCTAAGAACTTGAGTTTCTTTCATATATATATGATTCACTAGCTAGGGTTATTATAGGATCGTCGGTTTGTGTTGGAGTAAGCTTGTCCTTGGTTGAAAATGAAGAAGAATTGACTAAAACAAAATAAAATGAGTTAAAAAAAGAGATGTGGGAAATAAAATAGAAAAAAAAAAATCGATCAAAGAAAAAAAAATAGTCTTATTTAGTTATTACATTAACAAATGATTTAGTTTGTTTTCTTATCTGATTTTTAGAAATGATCTAAAATTGCAATAAAAATTTCACTATAAATATGTAGCTCATGAGAGCAATATTATTCATGCCATCAATACAAGCTTTAAGAACTTACTATTCTCAATAATTCTTATTCTGAAAAAGTCATCTAAGTTTCTCTTTTCTTAATCACAAAAGTTCAACATGGTAGCAGAGAGATAAGATCCAAAAGCCTAATATCACAATTCAATATCACAATATCACGAAGATCACAAGAAACTACAAGTAACCACAAGGAAATCTATCACAAAATCAGAAGAGAAGATGCAGTCTAACACAACACAAATTATTCTTGTGTTCTATAGAAAAAAAGTTAGCCTTAAATGTCAAATCATGTGTTAGTGAAACATGAGTTTTAAAAAATCTTTTAAAATCTAGGCAGCCGGTGAAGATGGGGAAATCATGTTTTAGTGTAGAATCCATCAATTGATTCAAAACCCAATCAATCGAAACCAAGACATGATCGAACACAAAATAAAAACAAAACCGATACAAAGTCGGAATTTGTAGCCGGCATACAACCAAAAACGAACCGACACGAGATCAGAGATAAACCAACATAAGATCGGCATATATAACAAAACAAGAGAAAAAATATTCTAGGTCTCTTAAGATAGAAATTAAGAAAAAAGTGAAAAAGAGGGATGAAAAACTAATCAAGATTAATTTGTATGTCCATTATCCAACTAAATTTGTATCTCTTCTTTTCCTATTGTGCAGACTTGTTTAATGTCTATACTATGTAGTTTGCCCTAAAGATACGATAGAGGTGTGATCATCCAAATTCCAAACTCTCTGAAATTATGTTTTCTTAAACAATTTGGAATTAAAGAGCTCCGACAAAGCAAACAGAGACTGATCGAAGCCGTTAAAAACTCGAGGAGGAGCTGGAATCCTGCGGACCAAATCAAGTGATGATTCACATAGATGCAGCTTGGAGGTCATACACTAACCGGGACTAGGTTGGATATGCAATAATACGCTCTTCCATAGACCGATAGACCAAACGACCACTGCATCTAGAATCCGGTCACCCCTAATCGCTGAAGCTACCGCAGTACTGCATGCACTCACCGGAGGCATAAAACACCGGTTCGATAACATCTTAATAGCCTCAGATTCGTAAAAGCTTATCAAGCCCATCTTAACAAAGTCTTTTTCCAAAAAGTTTCATGGGATTCTACATGATATTCTCTCTCTCGTTGAAAATAGACAAGCAGATATGCTAGCAAAAGAGGCCTTGAGAAATGTTGTAAGGTACAAGGCTTAGACCCAACTATCTAATCAGTCCTTTATTTTGAACAAAAAAAAAAAAATTAGAATTAAAAAATAAATAGAATAACCTAGCGCAAAATCATGTCTCACGAAGCATAATCAAAGATTCAAAGGTGTAGGTGACAGATACATATATATGTATAGATTTATCACTATCTCCTCAACTGCCATTGTAGTGATACCGCATAAGTCTAACGTTAATAAGTAACACATTTTACGTGTACACACTACACGAAATGTCGTTGCTTTAGTTGTGGTGCGATTGCAGAAAACTTTTTGTCAAAGGACATGTTCATCCTGGTTGGATATTTCAGAGAAACGTGCTAAATCCAAAAAAAAAAAAGAAAAAAAAGCATTCTTCATTAAAAATATAAAAATCTTATGGTGCATCTACCGACGTGATCAAATATTTGGGCATAATTGAATAATTCCAATCTTCGAACATAGAATCGAAGATGCTGTTTTGACGACTTTTTCAATGTTAATTTTATTTATTGCGATGATATGATTGGTGCCTTTAATGCATAATTTCGTACTATAGTGTTTTTGTAATTCGTTAGAAAGGAAAACAAATTCTCAACTTTTTCTAAAAGTGAATTTTTGAGTGTTTACAGTTACAAGTTATTCAACTACTCATTCATTTCCACATGATTAGTCGGTTTTTTACAACATGGTTGTAAAGATGAGAATTAATTGCGAAAAGAGTAGACACAAAAACAAGGTGGAGCCTATGAGACCAAACATTTAGTACCCGAACCCACATGGACTAACATGTAAAATCTCCCTTTGCAATTTATTGGAATGGTCAATTTCATAATTTAATATTGTATACTACTCCAACTTTCATAAGTTTATAACACACACACACGCACACCAACACGCTTATATTTATATATTCTTGTATTCACATAAATAGAAATTGATAAATGCTTTCTTCGGTCATGTGTATTATTGATATTAAAAATATGTGTATTATTTAAGAACATAATAAGAAAATGATTTTTTCGTTAAATAAAAATATATGTGGTGCATATTATAAAACTCATAGAAAGATATATAGTGTACTTGTGGTTGTATGATCCACAAATGATTCTCTATGCAATTATATTTATCAGTGTTAATTTCTTGTCGGATGATACGGTTAGAGTTCAAGAGTAAATGAAACAGCTAGATGGTTTAGGCAGTTACAATAGAAATTATGAATATTACTCCATCTACATGAAATTAGAAATGTTGAATCGTAAAAATAAGAAATAGCCGGAAAAATCCCATTGGATACATACAAACAACATGCGCACTTTTACAACCATCTACATCAAGTTAATTAAATATATACCATTAGAAATTGAAAATTTACCCTGAAACAATTATTAAAAAAAAAATATGATAATTAATTATCGATTTTGTAGCATTGCCTAAGAACATCTCCAACTACATTCTATTTTCTTTTTTAAACTCTATTTTAGAGTAAAACATGCTTCAACCTCATTTTATATGTCACTCTAAAATAGAGTTTTGAAAAAAATACTCTATATTTGGAACAATCATATTCATTACTCTATTATAGAGTAAAACTTTTATTATTTATAAAATAATCCTTTAACTTTTATATGTTTTTATTTAATACTTAAATAATATTTTAGTTATGTAGTTAGATAGACAAGTGTTGGTAATAAAATACAAATAGCTGTATAATTAAAATTTAAAATATAACAAAAAATTTTATCTATTAGAAACATAATAATATAATCAAAATTACATAATAAATTACCAAAATTAAAGAAAACAACACAAATTAAATATAACACAACAAAAGCTAGTTATTTTATTTATGTAATACATCATAATTTTATTGAATTCTTGATTTTAAATAAAATATGTGAGTTAAATTTATAATTTTGATAAATAATGAATGTTTTCAGGAAATTAATTATTAGGAATATACTTAGAATATATTTTTTGAAGTTAAAAGTAGAGGAATGAGTTAGAGTAAAACTCATCTCTATTATATAGTTACTCTATTTTAAAGTAAAAATAGAAGAATAGGTTGAAGATGCTCTAAAACCATATATAACTGTCTAAAACCGCTCAGTTTTACTTTATAATAAAACACTATTAACGTCTAAACATAATATATATTGTTGATAAGCGTCTAGCGCTTAGATTATTGTTTAAAGAACACTGAGCAATGAAGTTTTATAAAATAAAATAAAAAATAAATAAATAACATTGAGCAATATCTAACAACCACAACTATGAAGAAACTATGGCTCTGATTGGTGTCATGAGGTACTAATGATGTTTTTTGAGTTATGATCATAACTTAATTATACATCAAAAATATTAATAATAATGATGTTTACAAACAAAATTGAAGTTGAGTTTGAGTTATCATGAAATATGACTGATATACACTTTTGAGGTTTGTTATGTGTAAAATTGTTAACTCAAAATATTTTACAATATCAAGGAAAATCCCATGTGGTAATGTTGAGTTTTAGTTCTGAAATTCCAAAACATTTTTTTCTTTTTTCTGTTTTTTTTTTCTTTTATCTTTTAACAAATCATATACTTGCAAAAAAAAATTAAAATATAACAAATAAATAAAAAATTAAGATAGGAACAATTATTTGATTTTGTATGAATTACTCAACTAACTAAAAACAAAATCTTTGACATATATGATTGATCACAATCACTTGAGATATTCAATCATATATCTGAAAATTATTGTTTGATATTAACTTTCCAATTTTTCTACTTATTTAATTTTAATCAATTTTATGATCATTAGTTTAAATTAAATTTATTTTAGTTATATATATTGCAGCTAAACATCATAAAAGATACCAGTCAGTTGTTTTGACAAAAATATACCTTATATTTCTACTGTAAAGTTACCTCATAAATCTACTGCGACTCAAGTTTGATATCATATAAGTTTTATTACAACTTACATGATATCAATGATATCAAACTTGAGTCGCAGTAGATTTATGAGGTAACTTTACAGTAGAAATATAAGGTATATTTTTGTCAAAACAGCTGAAGTATTTTAATAAGTCGCAGTAGATTTACTCAAGTTTGATACTACATAAAACCAATCGGAGCCTATATGTATGGATTGAGAACTAGAAGTATTTTTAATAAGTAACACTGATTAAATAAAAGTGTCTTTGATATATTTTCTCTCTAACGCAACTATCGAACAAATCTCACCATCACTATTCTCCGACGCTGGAGGAGCTGCGGCTTTTCGGCATCGGGACTTCTGTTACTCCTCACTAGTTTGGTCTCTCTTCATGCTTGTTAATATTGTTATTTGGTCTTTTGTTTTGGGCTTCGGCCGCTGCTACATCTCTCTTCCGGTTTTGGTGCTGTCGACGAGTTTCACGACCTCTACTAAGCCATATATGGCAGATCTACGGTGAGCATCCTCCGGATCTGATCATTTCTCGGGTAAATCCCGAACATCTTTCATCATATCCTCTGTTGTTTACTGCTGTAACCACCTGTAAATCGACAAAGATGGTATCATCCTCGACTCCATCGAGTTGGAAGTTTATCCTCAGATCCAGTTTCTCACGAGGTGAAATCCGTATTAAAGCAATTGGGGTCTGCTCTCTTAAAGGACAATCGTGCCTTGCGCATGTCAGTGTTTATGTCGTCCGTCGGGGGCCTGAGCTACTATCCTCGCCATCTCCACACAGCCGCCGCCGGGCACACAAAACCTTAGCCCCAGCTAAAGTGAAACTAGGGTATTGGTTGATGAGCCCTACACCAACCTTTGGCACATTAATTCCATTTCGGCCCGTCCATAACTCATTTACCTAATAGGCTCAGGTTTGTCTCTTTTATTATTTCGTCGAGTCTATTACAATTGATGAGTAGAGTCTTTGTTCTTAGTGGCCGAGGACACCACTTGAGACGTGAATCACTTTCATTGTTATGGCTTTGCGTTTACTATTTGAGGTTCCTGTCGTTAGACTTATCTAGGGCTTCGATATATGATTTCACTTGTTTGAAGAGTCATAGTTTAGTAGGTCCAGTTTTATATCGTCGCAGATATGTCTGTGATCACCAAAACTCTCTATCAAGATTTTACTTCCGCATAGTATCAAATTACTCTGTCAAGAGAAAACTACAAAGTTCCTCCAGTTTGGAGAGATCCATCCCACCGTTTTCCTTCGTAATGAAGTACGTGTTTCAACGCTCAAAGGTCTTGATGACATTGCGAGCTATTTGTGTAGTCCGATCGCCTTTAATAGCCAAAGAATTAGATATCGATTTCACATAAATCGAGATATTTTGGCAAAAATTTCTGGTTTTTATCTATGATAATCACCTTTACTTTATTTTATATTTGTGTTGTATTTTAGTTTATGTATCAAGTGTGTACTCCTTAGCAAAGAGCCCTCCACTTGTAGCTTGATGATTTCAAGTATCTTTTGTGATAAAAAAAAAAAAAAAAGTAACACTGATTTCGTAAACAAAATATAATCCATGCCATGCTAACTTTTATTTTTGTTGGTTAAAAGTTACTTAATGAACAGTAGCTACTTAAATGCCAAACTTGTTACTGAATCACTATTAATGAACAGTAGCTCATAAATGGTATCCCGATAAGAAAGATCAAGAAATCAATTGTTATTCAGAAAAAAATAAATCATGGACAATAACAAATTTATACATGAACGCACAAATAAAATACTGTAGGAGATAACGAGAGATTTCAAATATGTACATATTTTATTACAAGTAATAACAATAATGGATGTTATTGGATGAATGGTTAGAAGAAAGTAATATTATAATAATGCTGTATGTTCACACACATAATTATATTGGACTGTTACATAGTTGTCGGATCTTTATTGATAATGCTATTGGAGAACAAGATATCTAAAAGTTTGATCTTATGGACCCGAGGGCAACATGTAGC
This sequence comes from Cardamine flexuosa, assembly GCA_963555745.1. Classification (NCBI taxonomy): domain Eukaryota; kingdom Viridiplantae; phylum Streptophyta; class Magnoliopsida; order Brassicales; family Brassicaceae; genus Cardamine; species Cardamine flexuosa. The sequence continues at coordinate 25,088,741 of OY743215.1, forward strand.
ATGAGACATGGTGGTGACACGTGACATAGTCGATGTTATGAGAATTTTAATATATATTAATACTAAACCAATAATGGACCAATCGATCTCAATCTTAAAATAAGTTTTTTTTTCTTTCTGTAAAATGTTAATTTTTGTGCGTGTGTGTATGAAGTTAAATTTATATTTTAATTATTAACAGAAGTTGCAGAGACCAATGAAGAAATTTAGAAAACCCCAAAATTACAAAAAATTAAACTACAACTTCAAATAAGTTTAAAGAATCAGTCACTTCAAAATAACACTTATTTAAATAGATGGCTATATATTTTTTAAGCCAAAATGTAAATTTACGAAGAAGTTTGAAACAATTGCTTTGATTATTACCAAAATATTTTATCGACAATTTAAATGACCGATGAAGTTAAAACCAATTGAGAAGTCACTTTTAAGCATTTATTTTGGTTCAAGTTTTATCAAAAAAAGTTGATATTTGTTTGTATATATATATATATGAGGTGAATCCATCTATAGCTTATCATAAATCAGTGTTCCATATGAGTCAAATAATTTGGATTCTCCGTTAAAAAAATTCTAATTAGTTTGTAGAGGTATAATAATCATGATGCTCTCTATTTAGTTTAACAAAACAATATGATGCTTGATTTCTCTCTATCTATGGAGAAGTTTACAAGATTACAGATTACCAAATACAAACTACACCCTAGATACTGTGGCTACAAATTTGGTAAATTGTATTTGGGAAAATTTCTTAGCGACTGAGACTAATTAGTCAGGCCATTAAAACCAAAATAAAATTCTAATGTTATGAAAAAAAAAATGAAATTAAAAGTCATATCATCACATGGTAGTTGCCTTTTTGTGACATTGCAGATGAAGGGCCACAATGTTAGATGAACATGAAACACTTATCGTAAACCATTCTTGACCTTCATCAACCCCATCTTTGGGAACTCTTAGTTTCCTCAATTTAATATTCACATCTCCTTCAATTATTCAACTTTTTGGTACCCATTTATTATTCCTTCTACAAATATAAGTAAATATACTGATTTTTTTTGTTCAAATATAGGAATATAAAAGCCATTTATTTATTCCTTCTATAAAAAGACCATCCATATTCTCATTATTACGGTCATGATTAAATTTGAGATAAAATATTTCGTGTAATTCAAATACTTTTCAGATATTTTAGATCATTTTAGATAGTTTTGGAAAATTCTTTAAATGAATAATTGTGTATCCCTTAACATTTGTTCGTATCCATTGGAATAAATTAAACTACTTCAAATAGATAATTATTCTAGTGAGTAAAGACATGGTTCAGAAACCGTAAAAAAGAAGAAGATATGGTACATAAAATCATATATCCAGTCCTAAAAATAGATTGTTCTATTTTAATTTTCTGATGTGGGTTTAATTTAAATTAAAAAAGATATACGACTCTTATACACAAATTTTGGACATTAATTACTAATTAGTTTGAATTTCGATCCAGAATCTCTCAACTATTCCAAATTTTTTTTTAATGATTTTCTCTTCTCCTTTTTGTTTTTGTTTTTATGCTGAATTTGGCTGAATTTAATTTAAATAAAATGATGTAACATCATTTTATTTCTATCATTCTACAACAGTTCCTCAAAAAATATGCTGTTACCATTTACACCCATATAACTAACCATTATTGAATTCAATTCCGACGCTACTTTGGTGTTACCATCAGTACTAGTCTTGACTTGATGTAATATAAAGATATAAGGCTCGGAAATTCGTGATTAAAAGAAAGGAAAAAAAAAACCGTATCGAAGATTTGTGGTTAAAATATTCAAATCTATCGCTTTCTTCCCCCGTGACATCATTGTCGAGGTTTATTGCTCTTCGTGTCTCTCTTGTGGTCCTTGGCCTATTTAAATCTCTCTTATCACATTCTCAATTTCTTTATATTTAAAGTGTATTCAAAACCTCCCCAAAACACTTTTATCATTATATATATATTCTCCACTCTATTTTCTTCTTGCTTTCGATTTTTCTTTCTTCTTGGTCGTTTTTTTCCATCTTAAAACCTTATCAAATCATAAAAGCTTACACCTACTTGCCACATAGTCTATCTCATTTCTCCATTTCCTACACCATTCCTCTATATATATATATATATATATATAAACTAGTTCAATCTAGTGAGAAAGAACCGCCAGAGATCGAGATCAAGACAATCTTCAAGTGCACACAACTTAATTAATTAATTTGGGTCATTTTCTTGCTACATTGTTGAACATGTCGAACAGAAGATCAAGACAATCTTCAAGTGCTCCAAGGATCTCCGATGATCAAATGATCGACCTTGTAACTAAGCTCCGTCAGATTTTGCCGGAGATTGGCCAACGACGTCGTTCCGATAAGGTATCATACATATTGACATATATACATATGCTTATTATAATATATAACGACCATATAACATTATCATTTTTGTACCCAAAAAAAATGAACATTATTCTTCGTTTATATGTACCTCTTTAATCCAAAAAGAAAAGAAAAAAAAAACGATATGCAAAAAGAAGAGATGACATTAAAATCAAACAAAAGAAAAAAAGAAGTTGGAACTTTTGACTCCGGGCATCAAGGAACATAAACAATACTATTCACAACCTTTTTCTTCCATATATAAATATATACAAAACATATTTGCATAGAATTTTCAGCAAAATCATCACCTTGCATGCATCTGCATACACGTATACAACAAAGTGACATACGCATAAACATGCCTGCATTGGTGCAAAAATTATATGTATGATAATGATTTTTGTTTTGTTTTGTTTTGAAGATTTCAGCCTCTAAAGTGCTGCAAGAGACATGCAACTACATACGAACTTTGAACAGAGAAGTTGACAACCTAAGTGAGCGTTTGTCTCAGCTTCTTGAATCTGTCGATGAAGAAAGCCCTGAAGCCGCCGTTATTAGAAGCCTACTCATGTAATAATATTTTGTTGTTTTGTTTTTGACAAGTCTACTCATGTAATATTCAATGATCACCCAATAATAATATTATTATAATATATTTATAACCTAGTCGTCTTATTACATAAACTTTAATGGGCCTGATCTTTCTTCATATACGAATTTGGTCGGGATAATTCCATAGTTAGAAGTCTATAAATATGAGTGTGTGTGTATAGCAGAACTGCATGAGTATTGCCATAGTAGGTAATGAATCTCAGTCTCTCACATGCATTATTAAAATAGTTAAATCAATGGGCTAAATTTTGGTGGAAAATAATCCTTTTTGTTAATGTTCTCCCTAACATAGAGAAAAACAGAGATTGTGATGCCTGAACTCGATTGTCTCAGTCAAGTACAGGAAAATTGGGAGAAGAAATTGTTAGTTGTGTACATTTAATATACCCTGTAAAGTTATTTGACAAATTACTTTTGAGGTAACAAATCTAAACATTGAGGGTTATTATGGGATCATCTTTGATTGAAAATAAAGAAGGATCAACAGAAACAAAAGAAGATGAGTTAAAGAAAAGACACGTCGGAGATAAAATAGAAAAGAATGATTTTTAGCAAAAATAAAAAACAAATCTAAACATCAAAATAGAGATAAATGAAAAATGGAAACTGAAAACCTAAAATCGAATAAAATCAATAGATATAGACTAAAATCAGCTAAAACCTTTAAAACAAAGAAAAATATATTTTGATCGATTTTTATAAGACTAGCTTTTCACACTCGTCGTCTCGGCTAAAATGATCTGACATGCAACTCAAGATAGAGTGGTATGTTGTGGTTGTCTGTTACAAACAAAACTATTACTCGAAAGCGACATCGTAAGTCGTTTATCTCAAAGAATCTTGTTTGTAAAAATGTATTTTTTTTTGTTTTTTTTTTATCAAGGGTATGGTGGGCAAGTGGTTTAGCATTTGAAGTTGTTCCATTATGTCTATGATTCAATCTTCCTCGGAGAAGGGGCATTTCCAAAAAAAATGAACTAAAAACAGACTCCGGACCATAAAGATTATGGTTTAGGCTCGAAGAGGTTATAAAAAAGAAGAAAAAAAAAGAAAAACACTTTATTTTTTTATTATCACATTTACTACAAAATGTTAGATTCTGTTAATCTATTGTAAAACATAGATATCTGATATTTACTAATTTTAAGTATTTTAAAACATCATTTTAGTTATAGTTTTATACATTATTTGCATCATTAGAGATGTAAATATATATTTTAGTCATTCTTTGTCATATTTTGCATTTTAGGATCATATAGTTTCATTGTCATGCATTTGCATAGTATTTTGAGTAATTTTGGGTATATAGAAGCTTGGAACTTGGATGAAAGATCAAATGAGGTGAGAAAGGATCAATAAGAAAAGTTGATGATCAAAAACTATTCCAAAGTATCTCAAAGATCGGTTCAAATGAAGGCTTTTCTTTGCGCTTCAGCTCAAGAACCCTTGATGAAACTTATATGAATTTGAGTTAGGTTTCCAATAGAGGTGGTCTCGAGTCATTTTGATGAGCCGTCAAAGAGTTATGACTGAATTAGTGCACATCGATCATAACTATCAGCCAAGACACACTGATGGGACTTCGAAAACTTCACCTGGGAGATTACATGGACAATTTCATCGACCAAGCATGACCGATTAAAGTCTCTGTGCGTATCGGTCATTCTCATCGACCACGACAGACCGACAGGAATTTCTTGGGAGATTTACATGGACACCTCCATCGACCAAGCATGATCGATGACGGATCCGATTTTCTCCTTCTCCTATAAATACTTGTCTTAACTCTCTAAAAATCCTAAGTTTTCTTTTGCTTAGAGTAGGGTGATTTCCAAACTTTATTATGGCTGATTTGGATTGATCTTCATAATATATGCCACTCTATTAAAGATTTCTTCACTTCTATCTTTGTAAATCCATGTTTATCTCTTTCCTTCTTTCTATTTTTTCTCTTAGGTTGTTAGTCTTTTAATTGGATCATGGGTTTGCTAGATTATGATGAATTGATGGTTAGATGTTGATTGTTAGGTTGATTGTTGTTAGATCTTTCATATTAGGATGTTCTTAATGCTAGATTGGCCTTGATCATGTTGATTTAGAGCTTAAAAATTTCTATGCTCACAAGGTGTTTGATGAAATATTTGAATGAATATTTTTATGAGCTTTACAATCCTAGCCTATGAGAGTAGTTGATTAGGATGTTTAGTGATCTAATTGGAGTTGTTTCTATAATGCTCATTGATTATGATAATTGCTAACGAGAGTTATTGATAACTGTATGATTAGTGAAGTGATTAATGCCATGAGAGTGGATTAGTCATAATTGTGAATTTCATGATCTAAGATGGTGCTTAATGCAATCAATTTCACCATTGTTTAATTGTTAGTTCATTCATTTGATAGTAGAACCCATGATCCTTTGTTTTCTTTTTGATTCCATCGTATTTTCATTTCCTTTTATTAAAAACCAATTCTTTTATTTGCTCTAGATTAGTTTAGAACCTTGCATCTCTATTTTGTAGCCTTAGTCCTTGTGGATTCGATCCTAAAGTGCTATGCTCGATAGGTTTATTTGATAGCCTTTAGAGGCCTTAAAAACCTCTTTATCAAATTGGTGACGTTGCCGGGGACTAAGAGATTGCCATTAGAGTTAGGATTTGAATTGAGACTAGAGTGTTTTATTTTTTCTTTGTTGTTACTCTTGTTTCATTTCTCTTGTGATCTTGATATTTTAGGTGTACAACTATGAGTGAAGGAGACATTCAAGGAAGAAGAAAGCGAGAGGAGGCAACCGTCAAGCTAGTGACGTGAAACGCGCCAACCTTGGGGACTACCTCGAGCCTATCCATTGTCAAGCTAGTGACACAAAACAAGCTACTCAATAGGGAGATAGAGTAAGACATTGCACACTTCGAACTCCTCCATTCCAAAGCTCCAAGGTACCATTTATTTTTGTTATTTTCTTCTTGATGTTTGTTTTGTGTTTCACCTTCTCTTAAGATTTTGTCACACAGAGACGGTGTGATTCAAATTTGGGGGAGGGCTTTATTGTCTTTTGACATTATGTTTTATTTTCTTATCTTTTTTTTTTGCATACTTGAGTCTCTGATTTTTTACCTAAATGTCTCCTATAAATGAGATCATGACATGAGCGGCCAGGGAGAGCTAGACATGAATTCTATCATTTCTTAAATTATTCTTTCATTTTTAGATCTGTATTTCTTTCCTTTGAATATTGGATTTATTTTTCTCTTTTTGTACTCTTTCTATGCAATCAAAGATTTCTTCCACTATGATTTCTCTGTTCTTTTTCATGGCTGAGTATATCTGTTTCTTGGGAGAAAGGATCCATTCAAGGGTATTCTAATGGTTAAATATGATTTTGTTATAGATTAGAGTTATGGTTATTAGATCTCTATTTCTATGATTTTAATATTTTTGTTAGGTTAACAAATCTATCAAATGATCTCTAGATTTTCTAAGACAACTAATCATTGGTTAGATTATCCTGAATCAATAGTTTATAGGTTTGAGATTGTCAGCCGACAAAAATCGAGGTTGGATATGCAAGTGAACTATATCAGACTTGCTAATAAATGACGACATATGCTCCTAGCCGATTTATGACCAAGAAGTGGTTTATTTGTTTAAAGTATTCTGAGTTCTAGATCTATTTTATTAAATTGCTGATCTGGTTAGATATCTTTTTTAACTATTAAATCCATGAGATTTCCATGATCTCTACATTTGTTTTAATTAATTTTATTTCTTACTTTCATTCTGGATTTATATTCAGATTTTGTGATATTTTATATTCTTCATTCTAGTTCTCTTTAGATCTATAAGATCTATAGCGCACTTTATTCCATGTGGATTCGATCTCACCATTATACTACCACGCACAAACGTGCACTTGCGGAGTTGATTGGTTGGGTTAAAACCTGACTCACATCAGTATGTCGTGGACTTGATGGGATTTACTTATCACAATGCAAGTATTCATTGGATATAGTGGCGGATAGTGAGCTCCTTGAGTTGAAACCTGCTTCAACTCTGCTTGAGAAGAATCAACTTTTTGCCATGGATGATGGTCTTTTTCTTGCCAATCCAAAGAAGTACTGACGCCTAGTTGAGCGTTTTATCTATCTTCTTAATACGAGACCAGAGTTGAGTTACTCAGTCCATGTCTTGTCTCAATTTATGCAAAGTCTGAGAGAAACACACTGGGAAGCAGCTCTCTGGGTGGTTAGCTTTCTAAAAGGATCTCTGGGTACGGGTATTCTTCTTAAATCTGATGATGACTTACACTCAATGTTTATTGTGATTCTGATGATAACTCTTATCCTTTAACACAACATTCGTTGAGTGCTTTGTGGTGATGTTGGGGCATTCTCCAATTTCTTGGACATTGTTTCACACTCTTTCGCAGAAACTGAATACAGGGCTATGGCTGCAGCTCTCCCAGAGATTAAATGGCTGCGGCATTCAACGAGATAGAGGTTTGCCCCCATTAAGATTTCAAACTCTTTTACAAGGATTAGGCATTGATCCAGCTGCGCCAGCTCGTCTTTTCTGTGACAGTAAGGCTGCCATTTACATTGCATCAAATCTAGTTTTCCATGAACGCACCAAGCACATCAAATCTGATTGTCATTTGGTTTGAGATGCAGTGTGGGGTGGCATTATTGTTACCAAAAATTTACGGACGAATGAACAACTTGCTGACATCATGACTAAAGCACTAGGTCGAAATCAATTTCATTACCTTATATCCAACTTGGACGTTCAAGACTCATAAACTCCAACATATTATGGATAAATACAAATATGATTTGATAAGGTTTAGTGTTTAACCGATAAGGTTTAGAAACCTAAACCTAACAGGATTAGAGTCTAAGTTAGACCGTCTTATGTCTTGTATAAATACCAAACATTATTAATTTAATAAAACAAGTCAGTTCAATACCTGATTCTAACAACATGTATATTTATTCCGCGCCATGTATAGATTGATGAATTTAATATTTAACTATAATAAAAGAATGTTTTTGATAACCATTATACAACAACAAAAATAGTGTAACTCAATTTCTTATTTTTAATCCAAAGCTATACATATATATCTATATATATTTGAAATTTTTTACCATTACAATAAAAAAAAAATTAAGTATAAAAACTATTTCCGCACATTGTGGGGATTAAATCTAGTAACTTTTTAAAACAGTCATAAAATGTTTATTAACGTTATGAAACCTGTCCAAAGCTTCTCCATTTCTTACTCGAGCTCTTCTACCTCCATCAACCTCTCTTTCTCACTATTTTCCAATCTCTTTCAACTTCATCAATAGCCAGCAAGGTACACGTCCGAGAGTTGTGTGGTTGATGATCCTGATCTTGCCTCCCGGCGAATCTAAGTTAAACAGGTAAGTTGTTTCCTGACATTTTAATTCTTATGAATGGTTTGGGTGTTTAAAGCATCAGTATGGTTTTGGATTGTGATTTGGTAAATATATTTGTATAGAAAAACCTGTGGCTAAATCTATATTGGCAGTACATTTTGGATTTGATTTTGTGATCATTTTATTTTCATGGGTCAACACACTATGAAAGTAGTAAAGAGTGGGATTGGTTCTAAATCTCATTGAAGCTGAACTGGAAACTCTAAGACTCAAAGGATCAAGCCAAGCTGTAGACATTTCACTATGGCGTGGCAAAGGAGGACATTTTAAAACGAAATTTTCATCAAAGGAGACATGGAATCAAGTAAGGGAAGAGGTTCAGGCTAAAGATTGGTACAAGGGAGTTTGGTTCCCCAATGCAACACCTAAGTACTCTTTTATTGTTTGGTTGGCGGCGCACAACCGTCTAACAACTGGGGATAAAATGCTAGCTTGGAATGTGGAAGTTGACCCAAAATGTGTGTTCTGTCAGGATCCAACTGAATCACGTGATCACATTTTTTTCACTTGTTCTTTCTCTTCACAAATATGGGAATGGTTGACTAGAGGAATTCTTGAAAACCTATACATATGCAGTTTTAGAGATATTCTCTCTATACTTTCAGACTCATCTATGAAAGGCACGGCCAGATTTGTAATGAGGTATGTATTCTAAGTATCTATTCACACCATTTGGAAGGAACGCAATAGAAGAAGACATGAAAAAATTCCCGTTCCGCCCAGCAGTCTAAAAAAGAGCATCGACCGCATTGTTCGCAATCGTCTATCATCTCTACGCGATCCACATTCAACAGCATCAAGTGAAGGACTCAAACTCTGGTTTGCACCTAGAAGCTGATCTCTATCCTCTCATTTAAATTAATTGTTCTCTGATTTTTTAAATTATTTTTCCGTTAAACAATGGCTGCATTCTATGTAAACAAGGTTTTTTGGTGAATAGAAATTTAACATTCATACAAAAAAAAAAGAGTGGGATTGGTAGACAAAGTAGCTATTGAGAAAGTGACTACGGTTAAGAACTAAGAACTCGTTGCGGAACCCCCAAGGCAAGACAATTCAATGTTAGGTTAGAAAAAATATAATGCTTCGTGGATTCGAAGATCATGTAAAAGCATGTAACGCACTTTGATTTCAATGTTACAATACTTATCTTTTAGGTTCAAAAGAAAAACATTCAAGTCGATTTTATTGCAGAATATTTTAAAATTGGGCATAAGATTTACAAATTTAGACATTGCCGGTATAGCAGCAACGAGATTAAACCGGAGTGTAACTAACAAAGTAACAAGTAACATAAGCTTACTCTGTTTTTTACCCTTTTACAAATAATCTCACGTTTACTAATGCATATAGAAAAGCTTGGAAAAACTATAGTCTATAGAAACCTGTCGTGTCGTTACATTAACGACCTTCAACGATCGAGTTGGTTATTTATGCAACTGTCCAAGACTCTCCGTTTGTTTTTCTACTAGACGAACCAATCTCAAAACGATTCCTTTCAATAAAATAACCAGGCGGGTTAGGCTGGTTAATCTCTGTTGTCTCGCTTACGAGCATTGTAATAACGGAAGACATCGTCGGTCTATCTTCTGCATGGTCTTGAACACACAAAAGACCAATCTGTATGCATCTAAGCACCTCGTGTTGTCGAAATGTTGATGAAGAATCTATGATAACCGGATCTACGATCTCGAGGCCTTTTCCTTCCATCCAATTCTTCCAAATCTTTTAAGAAAAACAAAGTTATTTTTGATAAGGAAGAAAAAAAAAAGAAAAGAATGTGATTGGTCAGACTTACAAAGCTGAGTAGATGTTCCTCGTTGGAGTAATAGAATTCAAGATTTTTCTTTCCAGAAAGAATTTCAAGAACCACCACTCCAAAACTGAAAACATCAGACTTTACCGAGTACGTCTTGTCTTTGGCATATTCGGGAGACATATAGCCACTACCAAGGGAAACAGTATGAGTCATTTTTCATCATATCAATAATGAAAATGTTGATGTTTTGTGGTTACTTACTATGTTCCCGCAACAGCTTGTGTATTAGCTTCTGTCTCATCCCTTCCAAAGAGCTTGGCCATCCCAAAATCCGAGATCTTTGGGACCATATCTTTATCCAGCAAGACGTTACTGGGCTTTAAATCGCAGTGGATTATCCGAACCCGTGAATCGTGGTGAAGATATAAAAGTCCTCGAGCAATACCATTGATAATTTTGAATCTTTTCTCCCAGTTTAGCTTATAGCTTTTGGCATTGTCTGTAACACGATCACAACCAAATAAATTTAATTTCTGTCGACCAGTGACACTCATGCATCTTTTTTAATATATAAAATTAAATTATGTGAAAATGTATTGAAACATTGAAACATCTTTATAAATTTAATTTCTGTCGACCAGTGACACTCATGCATCTTTTTTACTAACCGAAAATGTGTGTATCCAAGCTACCATTATTCAAATACTCGTAGATTAAGAGCATTTCACGCTCTTCAAGGCAATAACCAAGTAGTGTGACAAGGTTCATATGCTGGATACTCCCAACTAGCCTCACCTCAGTGTTCACGCCATCGATGCCTTCACGTGTCCTCTTTGTGAGTCGTTTTACTGCTATTTCTTGTCCATCAAGCAACATTCCCTGTACCACGCACATAGATTATAAATGACACATAATTACCATTGTAATAGATCTTTTTATATACGTGTTTATACTAGTGTGTGTGTGTGTGTATTCATTTATACCTTGTAAACAACACCGTAACCGCCTTGTCCGATCTTGTTGGAATCGGAAAAGTTTTGTGTTGCCATTGCAACAGTTTCAAGTTCCATTTGTACTAACTGTAAATCGACTATTTTTTATCACCCGAAAAAATTAGTTACGTTCCTTGATTCCATTAGAACAGAAAACAATATTAATAAAAAAAAAAAAAGAAGGTGATTACGAGTATATATATATATATACCAATAGGTCGTGGTCCAATTTCTGTTGCGGATCTATTGCCTTGCGGCCTCATATATTTGTTCCAGCAGAAGAAGACTGTGAAATACACCAGAACTACAATGACGAGTCCGACTCCAACGATCAAAATGATGGTCTTGGTACTTATGGGTTTTGTAGGTTTCTCCTCTTTCCCTAAAGAGGAATTTTAGACAGATATTTATCACAATAATATATATATAGAAAGATAGGTATAAGTTGAGATAAAAAGAAGTTTGAGTCAACGAGTCAACATTTAGCTAAACTTATGTGAATTATAAAATCTTTTTGGTTTGTTATACGATCTTTCTTGCCCATCACACTCTCCTTGTTTAATGTTTTTTTATTTACCCAAACGGATGATAATTATACTTTAAACCTTCCGTAAATTCATTGATTTTGGATTTGTTCAACGATATATTTAATGCGATTTAATGTCTATTTAGGAAATTATTATCGCATTTTTCGGTATTATCCACTATTTGGATCGATTATTATCAAAACTAGTATATTAGACCAGAGATTTATCCTAAAAACGCTTTAAAATTAATCCTATACATATATATCTAATTCTGCAAGAAAAGGAACAAAAAAAAGTATATCGTTGACAATAATGACTCCTTATTAAGGAGAATGTAATGTCTAATTTGTTTTTGGATTAGCGTAAGGTTTTAAAACAACAAATCCATAACTTATAATATTAGTTTTTGCCTCGGAAAAAAGCATATTATTTTATATCTTTGAATATGAACAAGTATAATATATGTTTTTTTGCTTTTTTACTAATATATGTTTTAAATTAAGAAACTAATATACGTATTAAAAAAAAAAAGAACCGTATAATATATGTTTATTTATTCTGTTAAATGGCTTGCATAACACACTACAGTACATAAATAACCTGAAAAGCTTAGAATATAGGAGGAAGATACTAACCAATATCAAATGCTTCTGTTCTAACAAACAGATCTTCACCATCAACCCTGTTGACCCGTAAATCATGTAGATCTCCTATCCAAAGTATACAACCTGATCCACCATTATGCATATTCTCATTTGCGTAGGCCGTACAGTTGCAATTCCGAGAACATTTCTCCTTGCATTCCTTCAACCCCGTCTTCATGTCCACAAATCGCTTTTGTGGTATCAGGTAACTTCATTTTCTGAAGCTTCAGAAATCCATCTCCAAGGCAGCTCAAACTTGTATTCCTCACGCACCCTTGTGTTGTGTCTTTTAACTCCCAACCTTCTTGGTGTCGTGGCTTAAACCCTTTCATGCAATTACAAACCTGTGGCGCGTTTAGGTTACATAGACCATTGACTCCGCAATTGTTGTAATGATCGCACTGTTCACTTGGTAATACTAAACCTGGTACCCACTTCCATTTCCCTGATATTGTCGTCCACATTGATTGGTTCAAATATCCGCTATAGCTCAGTCTCAGTGTTGAGAAAAAGCTAGCGTTATTGATGCTGAACGAATATGTGATATACTCACTGCTCACTGTAAGATTGTACGTTCCATACTTCACTTTACCAATTGTGGTCATGTCACTCATACTTTTCCACGGACCGCTCCGAAATCTTGGCTTGCCTTTTCGCCGTATGTAGCTCTCAGGAGTGTCACGGATTTCAACTGTGTAAGTGTAATCACCTGAAGATGGATCATCTACGTTTCTCCATGAGACTAGTTTCCTATTAAGACCAGACTTCAGATCCCAACCTAATATCATTCCCGGGAGTAACGTATCCGTTGGGTTGTCAAAGCTTTGCCACAAGACCCCACTTGAGTCGTTTTTGTATCGTAATACTAAATTGCCACTATCAAGTAACTCACCGATCAGTACCGACTTCACAATTTGGCTTGGCCCGTTGGTCGACCAGACTGATTTGCCATAATGATCAAGAAGATGGAGGTTGGTATTGATTATTTCGAGAGTTCCCACCGGTTTGGAGAGAGGGTTGTCTCTATTCGCAACCCAAACCACTTCGTTTGGTAACCTTCTGTCCCAGATGCCGAGAAACCAACCGGAACTTGGGTTCCGTATGAAAAACCCAAGCTCGAAGACTTGAACAGGCCTGGATAATAAACTGTGATGTATCGATATATTTAAGGGTGTAGAGGATGATAGTTTAGAGTTAAACATGGAGAAAACTCGTTGAAGTAAAATGATGAACAAGAAAATTATTAGAACCCTCATCTTTCTTTTCTTCTTCTTTTAAGTTTCTAATTTGTTATTAGTTCTTAGAATTTTAGTATATATGATCACTCGACAAGCTTTTTCTATTTCCACCACACTCGATGACTTTTGTAACTAGTATTTATTCATTTTACGGCAGGATAATATTTATGCCAACGCTAAAAACTACATGTTGGACTTACCAGATTTTTTACTTGAGTGTTTATCCAACATTTTCTCAGTTAATTTTTTTTTTGATAATGTATCAGATAGTAAGAATCATAATAAACTTTTGAAATATTTTTGGTATTATGTCTATCTTTTTAAGTACATATTTCCAATCTTTACCCATACTTTTTCTTTCTTTTAGCCAAAGTTTAGTAAAATTAGTCGAAGATTAGATAAAGTCAAAATCAAGCTCAATTTTAAAACTTTTAATACAATGTTCTATATCCATTTATATTCAATTTGTTACTAAGTTGTATTATGAAAAAAACTTTCTTAATGCCAAGAAATAAAAATTAATTACCTACCAATCCATTTCTCAGTACATTAAAATATGAAGCTTGACATCATAATTATTGTAACAAAATAGTATAAGATGAGAATGGTTCCAATGAAACTCAATCGAAGCAAATTGGAAACATAAACATCTCCAAACATGTGACTTGGTGCAAAAAAATTTCAATACACAGCACATTCTCCATCTTCAAGCTCCTTTCTTCTTATTTGCTTACTCATTTACTCTTTTTTACGTTGCTTTTCCCTGCCTTCACCCTCTGCTTCATGCACCAAACCTCACTGCAATTGCACAACACTCGAAGTTTAAAACGATTAACATAAAACATATGGAACTAAACTGCTTATGCTTTAAAACTAAGTTCAATAGATTGATGATGTGTTAAATGTAAAATATAACACCATGTCAAATGGTTTTTAACCATACTCGATACTTGTTTTCAGTAGACGCAGCATTTCTACAACCAACTAACTACAATCAAACTGATTCCAAATCATAGATTAACGGATCACAGATATATAAGATCAACATATTAAATAAATATTAATATGTTGGTAGTAGTTTTATTAAATCAATTTGAGATATAACAAGTTGTGGTTAAGGTAAAATTATGAAATATAATTTGTGACCTTCATTAATATGTTTTGATGTTAGTGATTTTAAGTTGTGTAAGTAATCTATTATATTATTATAATTAAAGTATACATATTTAGTTTACTGTAATTATGTTAACTTGCATTGGTTTTTGTTTTAAAACATTTGTGGACGTAATGAGCCAATAGACGTAAATATGTAATTTGACTCTTAAAGACTAACTTAAAATTTAGCAAATATTATGTTGATTATTAGGATTTTATTTGGAAAGGAAATAATAAATGCTTAATATTAATCATTTAAATCTTTCCATAAAGTTTGTTTTGATTTGTTATGCAAATCTTCCTCCCTAATTTCTCGTAACTACATATATTATAGTTATGCATTTATGAGTAGTTTGATTTTGAATTAAAAAGTCAATCATATTATTTCAAATTTTGATTTTATGTCTGGAAACATTATAAATGCTTCTAAATTCCTATAAATATCATTTTCTCTGAGAACTTTTACTCATTGCGCTTCTTCTCATCGAGCGGATTTGAGAGAGTAAACTTTTTTTCTTTTGTATGTTTATATTGTCCGATCAATTTTTAATCCAGTTTCTAGCATTTTCAATCATCATTAATAATAAAATTGTGTGTTCTAGAAACATAAATCAGAAATCAATTCAAGATCTACCCACCCACTAATTCAATTGAGAGGATCCATTTAATGGGATTCGGATCCTCTTTGGTTTTGACAAAAATTTAAAACAATTGATCCAGAAGGATCCGCGTGTATATAGTTGGGTCATTGGATCTTCTTTGGTTTCAACATTTTCGATAATTTTTTTTTTTTACAAAGATTAGCGTAGGATTGAGTAACATTGAAGAAACTCAAAATCAATTTCAGTTTTGAACATTTTAGGACAAAATTACCCTTTTCAATTTTAAAATTTATTTTAGAAAATAGTTAATTGAGTGACAATTAATATAAATAAGTGACTGATTTTGATTATTTTCTAAAATGTTATCTGTATGATTATTTAATAATAATTCTCTTTTAATTTATGTTTTTCTTATCCCAACTATTCTTTCTCTATCCCCCTATTTTAAATGTTCCATATGCATTATTTCTGGATGACCTTGTATTTTTCTTTTTTTAGAATCACCATAACTCTTTATATAGGACAATAGAATGTTTGTAAAAATAATGTATTTCATTGAAAACAAAGAAGCAGAAAAGTAAAGAAAGATAAAGAACAAATGGCAAAATGTGCGAGTGGTTTTGGATTTAGCTGTCTTTTAATACTGTTCATGCTATTTTGTGCAGATAAAAACACTATCATATAATTTTAACCAAAGTTCAAATGTTGCGGTTTGCATATAGCTAACGTTTATCGTGTATATATTTGAATAATTTCAAATTTTTTACCACATTAAAGAAAACATGTGTGGTAGTTTTTAATAATAATCGCAAAGAAAAGTCAAAATTTTAATTTTAGTTTAACATTTTCATATAAAAATTAAATATGTATTCTAGAAATGTAGAAAAGATTCATTATTTTCAAATTTGAAATAAAAATTACTTTTTAATGCAAGTGTAAATAAAATGTTTTGACTTCTTCAACAATCCATATCCAAATATTAATGATTTTTTTTTTTGGTCTCATCAGGATTGCCAAAAGGACGTGCACAAAAAAAGTAATGATTACTGCAAGAAGGTACCAAGCAGGTTAGCACCACCTGGAAACTGTTTTAAAAAAATGGCAACGCATTGTGTCAGGAATCTTGTGTCAATGAATTAATAAGGCATGGCGCATGTCTACGTCTACCAACACCACAGTCCAAATTAAAGTACTACTGCTGGAAACTCAACACTTATCCAATTAAATGCGTCGAAGAATCAACTCCTAATTTTTAGGCTTCCTAATATTGATAACTATTTTGGTTTTATCTGGATTTTTTTAAAATACATAGAATAATCAGTGAAGCAGATTTTCATTTGACTTATTTTCACTGAAAAGGTTGACCAATAATATAAAAAAAGAATATATATTTCTAAATATATTATTTTCATCAAATATTTATGATCACGTTACTTTCATCACATCCCTAAAGAGGCTCTTCACATTGAATAAAATACAATTCATTTTTACAAATCAATATGGTATCAAAACAGGTTATTTGTGTGATTTTTATCCACCGATCAAATTCAACAATGCTCCTAGATTTTTTTTTTTATTTCTTTAGAACACAAATTAGTTTCTATTTTTTAATTACTCCCCTAACTTCAAAATCTATGGCTTCTCTCATGTCTTGATCCTAACCCCCTCCCCTTCCCAAATCATTCCTTCTCTATTACTTATTGTTTATAAAAAAACTAAAATCTGGATGTCATGTTCTATAAGTGATCTCCGTTGTCACTCCTAAATGGATATACAATCAAGTCGTTCATGACTTGTTCAAGCTATATGCTTTTCATGACAAATATCGTCTATGATCCAAGTAGATCATTTGTTTATGACAATCAAGATTTCTTTTAAGCTATATGCTTCCAAACGGTTTAAGTTCGTTTCACCCTCCAAATACATGTGTTCTCTTCTCCGAAATATTTTTGAAGTGTCAAAACTGGCATATTACGGAAAATACATCCGCCCTCTAGATTCAAACTCAATGCTTCTACACAACCATCGATTGCATCTTTATCTATGGTCAATCCCAAACCATCATTTCCACTTCACTCCTTCACCGGCTTGATCTTGAAGGAGCAAACCAGAGAATATATATATTTACAAGTATATTATTCTTATCACATCCCTATGATCATGTTACTCTCATCATATCCATATAATCATGCTCTTCATTATTAATGTAATATTCTCTTTCTAAATATACGGTACAAACCTCTATATATAAAGATTCACTTCACATTGAATAAAATACAATTCATTCTTACAAATCAATAAATAATTGGTTTAATATTTTTCTTATTTTGAACTACAATTTCTATGTTATAAATTTATTTCTGATAATAATATAGTGTAGAAGTTATTGGACATAATGTCCCACATTAGAAATTGAACAAAAATCTTAAATAATATACAAAGATATGAGTTTTTTCACTTATTGCTAATTGATTTTGAATTGGAAGCTAAACTCTAATAGTATAATATGATATCAGATTCTGATCCACACGTGTCCAACCCAATCCATAATCGGTCTGATACTATAGTTTACCTACCGATCCTTGTCTGAAAATACCAAAATCTATGACTAGAAGAACCATCATCTTGACGCGGCGTATTGACATAATCTCCTACACTGAAAACTGAACAAGGATCTTAAGTAATATATAAAAGATATGGACTTCTCTCTCCACTTATTGTCAATTGGTTTTAAGTTGGAAGTCAATACTTTAATAAAATTCGCTATTTGTTCTCATAAATAAGTGACACTAATTTAACATATATTTTCATATGAGGTTGAAAACCTCTTTTTAGTGTAATAAAAATTCTGGTGTATGAGTAAGTATAAGTTATTGCTTTGATCAAATACAAAATATGTATACTTGGGTTTTCTTTTAATTCTATTTAGAACGACAAATTGTTGTTGACAACTGTAAAATGTAATTTTGGGTTTCTATAGTATTATAAGAAAATCCTTGATGTAGTAAGACAAATAAATTCAATCCAAATATATACTATACACACTCAAAGTAAAGTTCCAATAGAAATGTAGAAGACGAGGTGGAGTTGTTAGTCCCATGCAAGCACTAGGATGGGGGTTGTCATCTTTATATGGTTGGATTGTGTGTGATGAAGAACCGAGAAGAAAACTGAGAAATCAAAAAAATTTGGTGAGAAAAGGGCTACTAAAGAAAACAAATATTTTATCATTGTGGATGCTCTTATTGGGCATCTGCAATTTGATTCAATTAAGGTTTTATATGTATGTAAGCTATTTAGCTTTATGGGGTCGTCGGGTCATGTAACATTTTTTTCTCTTGCTTTCAATAGAAAATATTTTTCAAAAAAAAGAGAAAAAAGAATGAATAGTATCATTCTCGTAAGCTTAAAGAGAAGAAAAATTAGCATTAAAAACTTTCGTTTCCGAGCATGCGGAAAGCAGAGTAATTGTACAAGAAGATCAAAGAGAGCACAAACTATCTACGATTATGTAAATAATAGCTTAACAAGTCCTTCAGACCGTAACCATTTTATTTTTAATTGTAACTAAACCGTAACCATATAAAATGGTTAATAACAATAACCATTAATTGTAAAAATATATTGGTTATAGTTAAGGAAATTATTAACCATAGCCGTAAATTAATGTAACTGTGTAAAAACTGTTAGTTAACCGTATGATATAACCGTAGAATTATAACCGTAATCATTTTAAAAATAAAACAAAATGTACATATAATCAATTATAGTAATAAATATCTATATTCTAAAACGCGACCGCGGAGACCACTTAGGCGGTGATTATGCGTTAGGCATTGGCCATCCGCCGGGATTATTGCAAATCGGAGATAAAATCAGAATAATAATGAAAAAGTGCTTTTTTATTGATGATATATTCTATGTCAGATCTATCATTTTTATACTAAAATGAATTGAAATTAAGATGTAAATGGCGAAAAACATCTTTAAAAAAGTGGCGGTCATTTTTAGGGTTGCAAGTCTTATGAAGAAGATGACGTTTAAATGACTATTTTGCCCTCCTTAAATATTAATGGAAAAATAAACAAAAGGTTAATAGTCTGGAATCAAACACACCACCTTTGACCCCCAAAACTGCTGACCCAACCAACTAAGCTGTTGAACTTATTGAAAATTTATCGCATACATAATATAAACCCATCAAACTAGAATATTTTACTCATAAAATTCTACAGAGGTATGATGCCCTATCAAGGGCCTGCTCCTCCTTCAGGGCGACTAACAGCTTAAAATATTCAGCAAGTTCAAACAATGTTTAAACTTGCTCTGAAGAACCGACTTAGTGACCATACCTTCAAGATTATCAACAATACTAATTCCTTCCTTGTTCACCTAAATCCTCATATTATTTCTCCAGAAATAATATCTCACATCAATATGCATTTTAAGTTGTGTAAGTAATCTATTATATTACTATAATTAAAGTATACATATTTAGTTTACTGTAATTATTTTAACTTGCATTGGTTTTTGTTTTAAAACATTTGTGGACGTAATGGACCAATAGACGTAAATATGTAATTTGACTCTTAAAGACTAATTCAAATATTAGCAAATATTATGTTGATTATTAGGATTTTAGTTGGAAAGGAAATAATAAATGCTTAATATTAATCATTTAAATCTTTCAATAAAGTTTGTTATGCAAATCTTCCTCCCTAATTTCTCGTTACTACATATATTATCGTTATGCATTTATGAGTAGTTTGATTTTGAATTAAAAAATCAATCATATTATTTCAAATTTTGATTTTATGTCTGGAAACATTATAAATGCTTGGCATATTTTGATTTTTTTTAAGCTATATATATGTAAACAAAACCTACATAAAGTTTTTTTAAAATCAGGTAAAAACCATAATTACTGCATCTTCAATCTGTTATTATTTATTTTTTACTTTTAAGTTTAAAATCTGTTTTCTTAATTTGTGTGTAAAAGATCTTAAGCTATATACAAATTGAAACAGAAAGACTATATATAATTTCTATTTTTTGGATAATAAAAATATATTTCTTAGACATTGTAGATTTGTTTTTATTTATTTGGAAAGACTAACTATATGTTTCATACACATAGTTAGTCATCTTCTTACACAAATTCTTATTTCATTTCATCTCTTTTATAGATTTTTGAAAAAAAATTCATCTCTCTTGTTTTTATTATTGTATTTTGTTTTCTTCTTCTTACATATATGCATTTTTCCTTCTCTTTTATAGGTTTCCAAATGATTTCTCTCTCTCTCTCTCTCTCTCTCTTTTGCTTTTACGATTGTATTTTATTTTTTCTTCTTTCTTCTTACACATATGCTTATTTTCTTTCATCTCTTTTAAAGGTTTTGGACTTACCAGATTTTTTACTTGAGTGTTTATCCAACATTTTCTCAGTTAATTTTGTTTTTGATAATGTATCAGATAGTAAGAATCATAATAAACTTTTGAAATATTTTTGGTATTATGTCTATCTTCTGAAGTATATATTTCCAATCTTTACCCATACTTTTTCTTTCTTTTAGCCAAAGTTTAGTAAAATTAGTCAAACATTGGATAAAGTCAAAATCAAGCTCACTTTTAAAACTTTTAATACAATATTCTATATTCATTTATATTCAATATTTTACTAAGCTGTATTATGAAAAAAACTTTCTTAATGCCAAGAAATAAAAATTAATTACCTACCAATCCATTTCTCAGTACATTAAAATATGAAGCTTGACATCATAATTATTGTAACAAAATAGTAGAAGATGAGAATGGTTTCAATGAAACTCAATCCAAGCAATTAACAAAAATTAATCTCCAAACATGTGACTTGGTGTAAACATTTTTCAATACCCAGCACATTCTCCATCTTCAAGCACCTTTCTCCTTATTTGCTTACTCATTTACTCCTTTTTTACGCTGCTTTTCCCTGCCTTCACCCTCTGTTTCATGCACCAAACCTCACTGCAATTGCACTACACTCGAAGTTTAAAACGATTAACATAAAACATATGGAACTAAACTGCTTATGCTTTAAAATTAAGTTCAATAGATTGATGATGTGTTAAATGTAAAATATAACACCATGTCAAATGGTTTTTAACCATACTCGATACTTGTTTTCAGTAGACGCAGCATTTCTACAACCAACTAACTACAATCAAACTGATTCCAAATCATAGATTAACGGTCGCAGATATATAAGATCAACATATTAAATAAATATTATTATGTTGGTAGTAGTTTTATTAAATCAATTTGAGATATAACAATTTGTGGTTAAGGTAAAATTATGAAATATAATTCGTGACCTTCATTAATATGTTTTGATGTTAGTGATTTTAAGTTGTGTAAGTAATCTATTATATTATTATAATTAAAGTATACATATTTAGTTTACTGTAATTATTTTAACTTGCATTGGTTTTTGTTTTAAAACATTTGTGGACGTAATGGGCCGATAGACGTAAATATGTAATTTGACTCTTAAAGACTAATTAAAAATTTAGCAAATATTATGTTGATTATTAGGATTTTATTTGGAAAGAAAATAATAAATGCTTAATATTTATCATTTAAATCTTTCTATAAATTTTTTTTTGATTTGTTATGCAAATCTTTCTCCCTAATTTCTCGTAACTACATATATTATAGTTATGCATTTATGAGTAGTATGATTTTGAATTAAAAAATCGATCATATTATTTCAAATTTTGATTTTATGTCTGGAAACATTATAAATGCTTGGCATATTTTGATTTTTTTTAAGCTATATATATGTAAACAAAACCTACACAAAGAACCAACACTCGCTTGTGGCTTGGCTTCGCAACTAATTACCTCAACAGTATCCATCTTTAGCTAAAACATATATATCTTGCTAAAACTCAAACTACTTGAAAACTTTCTGAGAGCTTATATGTTTTCAAAAGGATGAGTATAACGATGAAGAATTATTCCCAGTTAGTAAAAGGGATCAAGCTAATTAGAACAGAGTATATAAAAGAATAGAAAGGATATTAGGGATATAAAAGAGATATATCTTCTCTCTCGAGCTCTCTATTTGCATCAAATCAAATTGAATTTCTCGCCTCGATCAGTAATTCAAATGCTTTCCGTTCTCCTTTACTTCCTTCCGAGCCAAACCAGCTGTTTTCTTGATGTCATGGTTGCGGAATTTAAGCAGACATACATCAATCATTCCCTTTGGCACATCTATTAATGCTCCAGAAGTAACAAGAAAAGGTCTCCCAAGTATGATGTCTTGGCCTCCATCGTCAAGGTTTAACACCACAAATTCTATCAAGATCCATCACTCTCCCACCTTTAGGGGAATATTTTCAAGCTACCCTTCTGGTTTTCGCAGAGATCGGTCAGCGAGGACCAAAGAGAAAGCAGATAGTTTGAGTGTAAGAAAACCTAGGCGTTTTGACACAATGAGGGGCATCACACTGACGATGGCTCCTAAATCACACAGCCAGTTATGAAAGTTTAGATTGCCTATGGTGCATGATAGGGTGAAAGAGCCAGGGTCTGCGAGTTTTCTTGGGATTTTTACTTGCATCCATTTTTTGCATTCCCTAAAGATCGTCATTGCTCCATCCTCAAGTGAAGTCTTTCCCATTAGGATATTCCTTAGACGAGCCTTCAGGTCGGGAACCTTCCTTACCATTTCAAAAAATGGCAGCCTCACTTGTAGTTCGGCTATCATGTCATCAAGTTCCTTCCCTTCGGGAGTTGCTGGGGTTTCAGGTTCATCAATACGTCCATCATAGGTTGACCAATCATCGTCATCCTCCAGACAGTAAGTTTGATCATCCTTGTGCTCCTCAGAGAAGTCACTGTAAGAGTCATGCTCCTCACTTGCAAAGGAAAATTTATCTTCTATAATGATGCCATGAACATGCTTTTATAGTTCTTCACCAGGTAATTGTTAAGAGATTGAGAAAAAAAATTCAGCTAGTGACTTAGTTTCCTCAGCCTTGGTTTCTATGAGCTTTACCTCAGAATCCAGTCTTCTGAGCCTCTCATTCAAATCCTCAAATATTTGCCCTATCTTGGTGTTTATCTTGTCGGCAGTCTCGGACTGCATCTCCATGATGTGTTGAAACATGGACTCAATTTTTCCATAAGAATCAGCATTATCATATTGATTGAATCCATATCCAACTTCTTCATGATACTCTTTTTGGTGTGATTTGGTTGGAGGTTGAAAGTAATTTAATTGGGTGTTATAGGGATTAATCCATTGTTCCCTTGGATTTCTAGTTGGATATACATTATAATAAGAATTAGGATTGTTCCTAAAGTTTTGGCTGAAACTTCCACTTGGAAAGTTTCTTTGTCTACCCAAGAAATTAATATCCTCTATCCACTCAGTTTCATCATCAAATTCAAAATCATCAATCAACCTTACTAACTTTTTTGGGTTGTTTGGATTCATATTCATCTTTGGAAATGAAACATTTCTTGTAAACTTCCTCGTGGACTTCCTTGTCAGCTCCTATATGCTCAAGTCTTGTAGATCTTTAGAAGTCTTGCTCCTTAATTACATACACCTGAGAAGTAGAATGAGTTTGAAAGTCAGATCCGGTCAAGAGGCTCTCGGATCGATCGATCGTGAAAGCGATCGGTCGATCTCGAGAGAAAAAGGATCGACCGATCAAAGAAAAATCGATCGATCTTGCACAAAGTAGGATCGGTCAATCTTTAGGGATCGGTCGATCGTGCAAGAAGTAGGATCGATCGATCTTATGGGGATCGGTCAATCTCAGAGACGTAAATAAAAAATGCAGAAAATAAAATATCCTAGACTAGGTTTAAAACTTAAATCTAAATGCTACAATTACTCCCTCGCAACGACGCCAAAACTTGATGTGATATTTTATGTATCAGGTTTTACCCAACATCTAAACTCCGCAAGTGCACGGTTGTGCGCAAAAGTATAAAGGTGGGATTGATCCACAGAGAGTAAAGAGCATTATAGATCCATAGATCTAAACAGAGCTAGGATGAAAATATGGAAATCTTTTGTCACAGAGAATAAAATCCGAATAAAGTAATTATGGAAAGAAATCAATTTAAAACAATTGTTGGGATCTGAGAAATCGCAGGGATTTAAATAAATAAAAATGATATCTAACCGGATTAGCAATTAAATGATCTAGATCTAGAACACAAACATTGTACCAAAATAAATCTTTTTAGAAAAGCAAATAATATTCTATCATAAATCCGCTAGGACCCTATGATAGCATATTTTGACTTAGTTTGATAAAGTTTACTTGTAGATCCAGCTTTAACTCTTGGAAATCTGGAAATCAAGCCTACAAACTATTGGTTCCTGGTAGAATAGCCAACGCTAGCTGTACTATAAAACCCTATGAATCATTTGATAGATTCGTCAACCTAACAAAACCATTTGATTCATAGAAGTAGAGATCTAATAATCATAATTCTAATCTATAACAATAACCTAATTAAACATTAAATCCCTTTGAATAAATTTTATCTCTCAACATATAGATCTACTCAACCATGGCAATAGGTTGATAGATCATGATGTTGTATGGTTGAAAACATAAAGAAAGAGGATGAAAATAGATTGTAGATCTTGAAATGCAATGAAAATATTTTAGATCCGAGAAAAAACAATGTAAAAGTTTACAGATCTAAAATGAGAAATAAAAGTAGTAGAGTAACAGTAAAAATCGTGTCTCGGTCTTTCTGGCCGCTCAGAAAATGAGTTTTATTTATAGAGTGTCTTCTATGTCAAACTTGAAGTTAATGTGCGATTTGGAGAATATTCGTGATTGAGATCGATCGATCCTACTTGGATCGATCGATCTGCTTCCTATGATTCGTGCCACCTCATAGATTCTTTTGACTGACCAATCCGCTTCGGGATCGGTCGATCCTCTTCGTGCTTGGTTGATCATCTTCAGGATTGATCGATCCAGGATGTCTCCAAAATCAGATTATGTGTAAAAATGTCCAAAATTACTCCATTTTGTCCATTTTACCTCAAAGGAAGTGAAAACTTAAAAAGACACTAAAACCGGCAAAAAGAACACAAAATCTAACTTCTACACTCAATAAAACAAGTAAAATAGTAATAAAAACGGGTCAAAATAGATACTCACCATACATCATAACAGATTACTTAGGAATTAATTTATCTATTTATTTCAGTTTGTTTCATCTTAATTTGTCCACTCTTTAAATTTATTTTTCCATTTATAAACTCAACACAGCGGTCAAACCTATTCTATTGAGTATGGGTTATTTGTTTTGGATTCTTTGGTTTGGTGTTACAACTTACAACTTACAACAACACCTCATCCCCAATTTTTTTTCAAAATTTATACAATCTACTTTTCATATCAATTAAAAAGCCCCCAAAAGAAAAAAGAAAACTGATTTTGTATATTTGACTTACTCACAAGTCACAAGTCACAACACACAGGACATCTGATCAATCCATTATCATTACAATATGGACATCTTTGAAATCCATATTCTGTAAACTCTTCTTCACCTTCATAGTAGATTTTGCAGCTGCCTGAACATGTGTCACACGGCACAAACCGAACATCTCCACAAGCTTCACAGTCGTTACCAAACCCCTCGTAGCGATCTTCAACCCTTTCGCAGCCTTTTATAAGCTTTTCAAGTGTCCCATTTTCATTCAATTTCTTTATCTCCTCGATTCCGCCAAGATACTTGTTCCCCAAGAAAACTCTAGGTAGGGTTATTCCAACGCCATTGTTGAATTTACCCTCCTCCATTAATAGCTTCTTCAGCTCATCTTTGAAACCCGAATGCATCGATACATCGCGTTCATCGATCCGAATTCCTAAGCTTTTTAACATTATCCTTACATTGCAGCTGTCTTCATATGTCTTCCTTATACCTCTAAGGCTTGTGAAGTAAAATATCACTTTCTCTTTTCCTATAGTCTTTCTTTTGCAGTCTCCTTGGAATAAAGGATGCTCATTTGGTACTTGTTGAAGTGATTTCTTGAAAGTTGAAACGATCTCAAGTGGATCCAAATCATCAACTCTGCTGTTAGACTTGACATTCTCATGAAACCTTGATTTGGGAAGATCATCATCATCATGATTAGGTTGGATACGAACAACATCAAACGAAAAGCTCCTCAAGTGATTCGGTGATCGTAAAGGGCTAAAATCTTCAAGACCTTCCATGAGTTCCCAAGTATTGATCGTCTCTGGTTCTCCCGGAGGCGTCAAGATTGGAGTTTTAGATACAATCTTAGGTATTTTCTCATTCATCATACTTGACCAAACCTTAGCTTCCAAAACCTTAGCTTTCAAATCAGAATTCATCTTCTCTCTGACCTTAATATCCTCCAATTCTAGCCCTTTACCAGAGATTAGCTTCTTCTCACCCATTTCGTGTTCTTTCCGGTTAGTGTCTTCCAAGTGTTTGTGAATATTCCTGAAGGAAGAATCACAAAGGTTGAGAGATCCGATTGTTGAAGAAGTGAGAGCCACCGTGTGATAACTATCGCCGGTATGTTGTGCCGGATGATGAACGTGCATTGAATAGCTTCGAGGTGCAATCACCGGCGATAATCCTCCTTTGCAATTACGGCAACGATTTCTCTGCTTTGAGCTTGCACAGCCCATTTCATCAAAAATCAGATAAAAAAAAAAAAAAGCTTTGATTTTGGGGACCGAGATTAGATTTCAGACAAAAGGGTTTGCTAAATTCGATGAGATGTCATAAAAATTTGACGAGATTTGTAAAAATAAAACGAAGATCCTCTAAAGGACTTTTCTTTTCCCTGAGAAACCGACAGATCGTGAAAAAATGGACTTTTTAAGCTTTAATAACATAAAACTGTTTTTTTTTTAACTTATTATATAAATGATGAATTTTCTGGGAAAGTATTGAACGAGAAAGGTGGGAATAGCTCTATGATGATGATCATCATCTTCTTCTTCTTCGTCTGTGGACGGTGTGGTTGTCTGGGTCCCACTCACTTTCTAAAAAGAAAGAAGCGTAATGAAAATTTATGCATTAAAGATAAATTTAATATTTATGTTTTTTGTAAGATTTATTTTAAATAAATTGACTCGATGAAAAAAAAAAATTGACTCCTGCTTGACGATGTCATTTTCTTGTCGCGTGATTCTACGCAACTCACATGATGAAACTTCTTTGTTTTTACCTAGTTTAGGAAATTTATATATTTCGTGGCATGAGGAAATATATCTATCCAATAATCAAACCATTTTCATTTTTAAAAAAAATATTTTTCCGGTCACGGTTTTTGAATATTTAAGTGTCTACGTAAACACGATTTCAACTTCTTCTTTTTTTTCATTTAACAAAGGTTATATGAAAAGTACACGTTTTTGGTCAAGCCTAAAGAGCTTCACTAGCGAAATCTGGGGCAAGAGAAGAGGTTTTTTGAAGCCATCGTTTCGGTTTAATGGGAGGAATGGGAACTCTTGTGCAGTTGTGCTGATCTTATCGCCAAGAATGCTTCTTCATGTAATCTCTATTTTGCTATTTTTGATTGTAGTATGACTAGTAATCTAGTATCCCGCAATGGCAAACTCCGTTAGTGGAAAAAGAGTTATATGAACTTTAAGTATCTTAATGAATGCAAATACTTTTAGTTTTTTTTTTTTAAGTACAATTGGCGTTGGCTGATAAAAAAATCTAAATGCTAATAAATTCTTGGAATTACAATTAAGAAAGATTTTTTTTACAAGTTGAGCATTATTGTTTCTTTCTATAGTTTATATCTTCTCAATGAATACAATGCCTATGTTTTGTAAAAACTAAAACTAAGTTATATTTGGATTTTATCTTGTAGAAAAATCCAATGAAAGTGAAGTCATCACAATAATTAAGGAATATAATTTCATTAGGTATTTTTATTCATAACAACTGTCGGCAAACAAATTGGATTTATATATTATTGGAATAAACTATTAATAATGATTAATTAAATAGTATATCATGTAAGTTATTGCAAAATTAAGATTGTATATGTATATATATATATCCCTATTAACTTAAAACAGAAAACTATAGGATCTGACCAAGGACATGTATGTTTATTAACATATCCTACTACTTTGTCCATTGGAATGATTATATATATACTCCAAACGTGGGAACCCATAATATCTAAAATCATCTCCAATGATTTATTCTATTTTAAAAAAAAAAAATGGAAAAGGGGTTTGTTCCAATGGTTGTCTCTATTTTTATTTTAAAAATTATATTTAATATATATAATAGTTTTATCTTTTTAGCTAAGTTACATTATAACCTTTTACTTTCTAATTTTATAAATTTGATCCATTCATTTTTTTTATTTGTGGATTTTTTTAATTTATCATCTTCATGTAACTTGTATTTCTAATTTAATATAAGTTTTTGTTGCATATTATAGTAATTAAATAACCAAATTTAATAATATAATTGTATATAAGTACATAAATGAACATATAATTTAGTTTTAACTATAAAATAAATAAACATATAAAAATAAAGGATTATATTGTAAATAAAAAAATATTTATTTAAAAATAGAGGAATGAATAGTGTTTCTCCAAATATAAAGAAACACTATTTATTTCTCTATTTTTATAGCAACATATAGAGTACCATTGGAGATGATTTTACTCTAAAAATATACCATTGGAAATGCTCTAAATCCTTAGTGTCTCAAATTTATTTTTGGAGACTCAATCACTCAAAGAACTACCGCCCCATTACTAGAAAGAAGAAGCAATTATCAAAATGCGATGCGAGATCGGGTAACTAGATACTGTAATAGGCATGAATTAACAAAAACTTATACATAATTTAGGGTTCTTGTCAACTTCTAAATATAAGGTCACGGTAGCTTTTTATCGTCTTCCGTTTTTTTTTGTTTTGTAGGTGACTTAATACTTGGTTACTTTCCTTTGTCAAAAAATAAAATGTTAGGTTACTTTTACCAAATATTGTATGTTATCTAATGTTTTACAAAAAGCTAAAGACAGGAATAATTTTTTTTACTTTTAATGTTACTATTTACACAGATTTAAATTGACGAAAAACAAGTTTAGAGTAAATTAGATGAAAATTAGTTAACATATTATCGTCAATAGAATAAATACAAGTAAGCGGATACACATGGATCAAGACATAGAGAATGGCCAAATAATTATTACTTCATGTGGTACTAAATAGCTGCTTGGACCCTCCACTCTCAATTTTGACACCCTTTTTCATATACTTATACTTATGTCTCTTTTTTTTTTTTAATTTCCGAAGCTCATTTTTAGTTTCATTGCAATAAATGAGAAACAAAAAAAACAAAAGCAAAAAAAAAACTATCTATCATTCTAGCAGACCAAAATTGATGAGTAGTGTTTTTATGGTACTTCTGTAATCGTAAATCTTTTATCGGAATCTTGTATCCCTCGTTTTTCATAAAGAGCTTCCTATAACCTATTCCGACAATATATCAAACTAGGATCAATGATAGTATAGGCCAAATAGCTTGATTCCATACATATGAAACCAAAATTTATTTGCGTTACGAGCATACATTTTCAAATTAATTCTCATGTATATTTTAACTTAGAAAAAAGGCTTTTATAATTATTCTAGTGATATGAGCATACAAGTTACTAATCACATCATCTACATAAGACAGGCAACGTGCCGAAGAGGCGAAGACGGATACTACATCCACGTATAGAAGCAATACAGAGGAAATAAGAAATCTAGAGTATTGGTTTTAATTTACTTTTAACAAATATTTTTTGTGGACAAAAAAGGATTCAAAATGTATTGGTTTATTTAGTTTGGTTATAGAATATATTCAAAATAAAATAAAATTAATTATAAATCTATACTATATATAGGCTATAATTTCTCTTTTGTATGCAAGATTCTTTGTGTGAGTTTTTTTTTTTTTTGCATTGTTTGGCAGGAGTTCCTTCTAAAACTTTGGACCACGAAGGCAATGATGCTACTCATGATTTATAAAGAATTGTTAATTTCAGGTTCAAGTGATATAAGGTTACAACCCGAGATTTCTAAAAACTAGCTTTTTGTCAAAAAAAAAGTTAATAAAAAAGGTATGGTAACCCATTACCGTCTTCTAGTTTCACAAACTCGTTTATGATCAGTGTAAAAAAAAATTGATATTTCAAAGGTAATCGTAGGGTAATTTTTGAAACATAAGAAATTTATATTTGACAACAAATATTTGGTAAAACTAAAAAATTGTGAAACAAAGACTCTTAAAACATAAGAAATTTATAGTTGACAATAAATTTTCTAGAAGGTATCTTTCTCGAAATTTTCTCATAGTTATATTCACTAATTCATAATAATTTTGTCGAAAAAGATAATGTATTCCCTATAACTCTATCATAAATTCAGATTATTAATTTTGAGAGTCAAAGGGAGAGGCTTCTGGGAAAAAGCATAACCCTAAAAAGAAATACCACCATCTTGTCCTGGTAACAAAACTATATATATGAGAAAACTATTTAGAATAGATTTTTAAAAAAAATTATTTTCAACGGAGATCCCTACTACCTTAAAAATTATTTTCAAGAGACCTCATTTAAAAATAAATTTTTTAAAAAATTTATTTTAAACAATACCCTATATATATTCAAAGTTAGAAAAATTGTCTTATCGAGAGCTTTGTGTTTCTCCTTTGTTATAAAGACTATATCATTACATAATTAAGGGGATCATCCATGATATCAGGAAACAACATAATTAGGGAACAATTACAATATACACTAACAAGATTTTAGGAACATTTCATATTCGAATACCCTCTCATAGCCGCAGAGTCGGTTTCAAATGAGGCTGGACTTGAATTGATTAAGCAAAGAAGTAGGTAGGCCCATACTGATGTGATGCATGGATGTAAAAAACTCGGACTTCTCCTTTTGCCATTTTCTCTCGAACAAAATGAATGTTGATTTTAATATGTTTTATTCGCTGATGCTGAACTGGATTAGTCGAAAGGTATACTGCACTTATGTTGTCACAGAAAACCAGTGTTGCTTGAAAAAGAGAATATTGTAAGCCAAGTTATAGATTGCGTAGCCAACATATTTCGGCTACAGACTGAAAGTTAGTGAATCTCCCTTATTGCTATGTGTCTCTCTTTCATTATCAAGATTGTATCATTACATAATATGGAAGGTCATCCATGTTCTCAAAAAACCAACATAATTAAGGAATAATTACAATATACACTAATGAAACTTGAGGTATATTTCATATTCAAATATATATATATATATATATATATAATTAAATATAAAAAACGAACTATTTTAAAAATTTATTTTTAAATGAAGATCCTTATTGCTTTAAAAAAGAGTCATCATCTCAAAACTCCGCTATTCTAAACTCATAATCTGAAAACTTTAAACTCATAGAAAGACAAATTTACCTTTAATAATCTCAAAAATCAGGTTATATAATTTTGCTTGTAAGTGATACCAAGAAAAACATGGTGGCTCAGTGGCAAAAGTATATGCTATGCGCGCTCCAGATTCAAATCTACTACGCACAACCAAAGTTCGAATCCCATATTTGTGGTATAACTAGGTATAATTTGGTACAATTAAAAACCAGTTATCCGAGTCGGTATAGTACAACTGGGTACAACTAAGGGTAACTAAGTACTAGTCGTCTAGATAGATATAGTACAAATAAATATAATCAGATATTAGTTATACCTTAAAGATATTTTTGTCTTCACCTTTTCCAAAATATCTCGTTCGAAAGTAAATTTTCCAAAAAAATCCATTTTAGACAATGTTCTATATATATCATTTTGTTCAAAATGTCTAGAATCAGAAGATTAACTTCTCAATGTAAATTATAGGCATTGTGTTGTTGTATTTCTGATCCTTCCCATACTAGTGCTTCACTCCCTGCTATTTTAATAACTTTTTGTAGACTTTTGTCTATACTACTAAAAATTTTATCTTTAATATTTTCTTAAAGGGAAAACTATTTAGAATGGATCATTTTGAAATTTTATTTCTAAATGGAAATCTTTACTGCCTTAAAATTTTTTCTAGGGACTCCATTTGAAAAGAAATTTTTCAATAGGTCAATTTTAGACAATACCTATTTCTTAAATAATTTATAGAAAAGTTTGATTCTAATGAAGACCAGGTTACCTTCAGAATAACTAATCCAACTTGGAAAATATCAAGATACCGGAAAATTTCTTTGGAGAAAATGTTAAGAAAAACAAAAAAAT
This sequence comes from Cardamine flexuosa, assembly GCA_963555745.1. Taxonomy (NCBI): domain Eukaryota; kingdom Viridiplantae; phylum Streptophyta; class Magnoliopsida; order Brassicales; family Brassicaceae; genus Cardamine; species Cardamine flexuosa. Next base: position 25,121,458 of record OY743215.1, read on the forward strand.
GAGAACTACTAAGGGCGTTAAAGTTAGGAGTGAAGAACATAGAAAGCAGTTTCATACACATTTCTGCGATATCATGCTCTGTCTTTTGTTCAATTTTTTTTTACTGGTAACTCAAATAAACAAATGGGTCTTAGAAAATTTTATACAATTATTCTTTACTTTGATATCGAAATTATTAGAGCATCTCTAGAGATTAGGGATTATGTTATCCTATATTGTTTTTGATCATTATAATTGTAAAGCTTATATTTTCGGAAAGCATTGTAAACTAGCCCAACTAGTCCAATTGGCTCATCTGTCCACGATTTTCATATATATAATTGTTAAGAGAATATTGAATGTAACTTTTAAGGATTACCACTTTGTGTAACTCTCCCATTTTTATTTATTTATGAATCTATCCAAATCTATTTGATCTTGGTGTTATTCATTTAAGCTTTATCTTTTACTTTACTTGCACTAATAAAGCTCTTTAATGAGCTATTTCAAGTTATAGTTGTTATCTATCTTAATAAAGATTGAATCTTTATTGCTTTTGAAATCTCTACAAAAATGATATTTGAACAGTTAACATATGAAAAGTATTGACCAAAAGAAATTTCCTTTTATAAGCTTAAGGAACTTCATTAATTTACAATCTATCGTATACTATACAAATCGGTCTATCCTTAAAAACTAATTATAGTTAGCCTCAAGATCTTTAACCGATGAAGCATTTTTGCTTTTCACTACTGTTTTGCATCTCCTACTTTCTCCTTTAATATTTTGTATTCTTCTTTGATTCTCTTCTTTCATTTTCTTTGAGATATTATCATTATTTTTGGCCTTAGTCGCGCCGGCTACCTCTCGGTAACACATGGATTCGAGCCTTTTGTGAGTCTCTTTGTCTACTTTTGGTTTTTGTTTTTGTCAAAGATTTGTCTTCATTGCGCTCTCGCATTGTTTGAAATTTTGATGAAGATTTTGAGATGATTTCTTCGGTTGTCTTTGCGATTCGAGTAATTACGTGAAGCCATTTCAAGATCCCATATTTGATTTCTTTCTGTTGTTCTACAGTTAGTTTCATGGTCACATTAATCTCTTGTTTCTTATTCCACCCACCCGCAATTTTTTCACCAATGGATTGCAACAATTTCATGGTATTCATAGCTTCTATTTTTTCCCGTTGTAGACTCTTGTTCACCTAAGAAGACAGAAGGAAACACAAAGTTTATTAAGCCATAATTAGTATGGTTGTTGAGTTTTCAGTTTGAATGGTTTGTTTTTCTCAAAATAAAATAAATATTATGATATGTTTATTGAATTTTTGATGGACAGAACAAATGTAAATTGGATCACTTACCAAGCCTCCTTTAGATCTGTTTTTACAGGAACTGAGAGCTGACATTGCCTCGAAAAGGCTACCGGCCTTGGCCTTCATGTCAGATTCGTAGCCTCTCGCTTTAGAGACCGGGCACACGTACTTTGAATACGCCTTAAGTTTTTCGAAAAATATCTTAAACTTCTCTGTCTTAGGGCATTCCTTCTCAAGGTTGACCAGGAAAGACATCACAACTTTAATGGTATAAGACTCGACATCTTTTACCGTCTTTGGATCTTCAATCTGCGGTAAAGCAGGTTTAATTTTCACGTGAGCTGTTGCTAGATTGAAGAGGTTTATGGTTGCAACAAGGATGGCAAAACAGAACAAAAGTTGAAATCTTGGCATTGTATAAAAAACGTAAATTGAGGATTTTGTAAAGACTCTAAAGTCTCATATATATAAATATGAAAGGACTCTATCTTTAGAATCATAGAAACAGGAGATTTATAAAAGAGAAATTGGTGGATAGAGGTAAAAAAGGAAATAAAACTGTACTATTATCCAAGAAAAGAAAGAAGAAGAAATTGGTGGATAGAGGTGAAAAAAAAAAAGAATAGTAAAGAACCTAATGGTTCTCCTCTTTTACATTCTTTTGAAATGCACTAATTCACAACTTATATTATTGTTAGTTCTATAATGTGAATACACAAATCATTAGGACAAATTAAAATTGATACTTCAGATATATAAAAAAATGTTGAAAATTGTTGGAGTGAAGACTACAATTTATAACAAATCAGTTACTTAATTAGTGTATATCATGTTAATGCTATGTTTGATAATAAGCATTTATTTTCTGTTTTAAGAAGTAGACCGAATTTAAACAACATAAAATATATTTTATAAAATCAGAAGATGAGCTTAGGAGGGAATTTGAATACCATGAAATTGTTGAATAACCAGTCTCATTGTCCAATAAGGCAATACGTTAACAACTTAGGTGACGGTCACGGATTATTGTTATTTTTAACCAATGAAACAATTGTTTGAAACTAATAACGATTTATTCAATAAAATTCTTAAAAAGGAAACATTAACAGAGTTCCACAAATATCTCTCTGGCTTTTCTGTATTTGTCATTTTAAGTAAACTTTTGTGTATCATCCTATAATTAGCTTATAGAGAGTTAAGAACAAAGTATATATACCATTCCAAGATCTCAAATAAAAAACGCACTTCCTTCGCATTTTTACTTTCTCCTTTAGTTTTTTTTTTTTTAAGTTTTCCTGCCATAACCATTACAACCATGGCAAGGATCTCTCTGTTGTTATCTTTAGCCTTTGTTCTCGCCTTCGGCTCATTATTCCTTTCGGTTTCCGGTCACGCCTCTCCTGCGCTGCCAAGAAAATCATCATGTCCAAAAACCGTATCCGAACTCCAGACCTTACCCTTTATCAAAATCACTGAGATCCTAAACCAGAAAGAGCGATTTGCCCCGAAAACTGCTGTATTCAAGGCAATGTTCACAATTTGCAAAAGCTACGTGGCTTACCTCGAGAGCCTTTACAAGTTTGAGAATCCCATTGTAGATGTTTTGGGAATTGCCAAGACCAGATACGCCCTAATGACCAAAGCGATTCTTGCTGCAGAAGCTAGTGTTAGCGGTAAAGTCGATAAGAAAACTTCTTTAAAGCTAAAGAAAAGCTCTGCTGATTTTACAAAAGGGTTTCTTAGGGTTAAAGAATTGATTGTAAAGATCTCAGCCAAACATCAATACAAGGCCGATGCTAAGCTCAACCCTAGCGAATCGAAAAAGCTCGATAATGCCTTGATAAGATTCAAGAACTCGATCAATGATTTCTTGAATGTGGTAAACAATCTTGAGAAGAAGAAGATGAAGAAACTTGGTCATCACGCAAGAGCACTTAAAGAAGATCACCATAAGGGTGATAGAGTAAGAAACTTTTTCAATAGCTTTTACAATAAGTTAGGAGGTAAAACTCATGGAAGAGAACTATCTGAAGTTGACGCCAATGCTAATTATGTTGGTAATGCCCAAGGATTCCATTCCTTTTACGATAAATTTTCTCATTTCTTTGGTGGTTACCTCGGAGGAGGTAAACCTAACGAATCTCATGGAAGACAACTATATACCGGAGGAGTCAACGCCGATGGAAAAGTTAAACATTCATTGGAAGCTTTCTTGAATGCTGGATATGGAGGTAAAGTTCAATTTGATGCCGCTGGGAAGATGAAAGTCGCCGGAGGAGATGGATTCAGATCACTGAACCGGGCACAGTATAAACGTTTTGCTTCGACGGAGGCATGATTTTATTCCCCTTTTTTCACAACAGACGAAGGAAGCCATGAGTTCATCTTTATATAATTTTTGCTTTTATAAAAGTTATTATTGTATTGTAATAATGCCAAGGAAGAAAAATGCCGTATGATATTTATCTATATAATATATAAAAATGTTGCAACATTTCTAATTAATAATTTCTCATCGCATATTTATCAGTTGCATGATTTTCTAAAGAAATCTTGCAAACTAATAAGTTTAGCGCCTCGACCAAATGGTGAGATATAAGTTTTTTTTCTTTTTGGAGAATTCTTAATTTTATATGTTATTTTGGGAAAAATATACCAGAATCTTTTGAAAATTTTCAAAAATCCACAAAACTGATTTTATAGAAATGATTTATAAATATTTAGGAACCTTTAGTAAAGCCCTTTAGAAGTATTTATGAACTCTTCATAGCTATTGTTTATTTTTGGTATATGTATGTGTTTTATTAGTGTTTTTGAGGATTCCAACTTTTTTTTTTCTGGACTAAAAAAACCAGGTGCCGTAGTCGTCTGTTAATTAAAACAGTTAACAATGGTAGTCATCAACTTAACCAAAGTCAAATTCGATATTTGTAAAATGGTATTGTGGTGTGTGACTAGTGACATAACTTAACCAATGTTTTTGGCATTTTTTCTAAACTTTAGTATTTACTCTTTGAAAACAAATGTCCACCTTCCCAAAATTTCCAAAGAAAATATGTGGTAATAAAGCTAATAGCATTAAAATATTGAGTTTAGTGAGTAATAAGAATCAAACCCGCCGTTTGAAAAGAAATAAAAAAAGAGCCCATAGAAATTAGAAAAAAGCTCTCTTTTACTTAGAAAATGTGGCCCCTGGTTTATTATCTCTACCCCCTCTCTCAGACACACAGAAATAACGAAACCAGCTTTACTTATACACAGAAATAATAAACTTTTTTATTTTATTTTTATACAATATCTCCTTCCTCGTTTATTATATATATATCAAAACTGTTCTCGTCATCTCCCTTAAATTTTACTCTATTCATCATAACACATACTCAACCAAAGTCGAAAAAATCTGTGTTTTTTTTTAAAGGATAATTAGGGATTATAATTCCAAATTGTTAACATTTTATTGAATGGGAGCTGGTACAGTTGTGACTGGACGAGGAACGACTAAAAGGAATCGAATTGGGAAGATTCCGATGACAAATTCAATTGTTGCCGCTTCAAATTCGGGTAAGAAGATTCACCGACGGAGCAAGAAAACCGTCGTGATCAGTCCGGTTCAGAAACTGTTTAACACTTGTAAGAAAGTATTTGCTAATAGCAAATCTGGAGTTGTCCCATCTCAAGAAAATATTGACATGCTTCGAGCGGTTCTTGGTAATTTCCATTACCTTCTTTCTTTTATTTTTTTTATGAAATGTTTAATTTATTATTATTCTTATTATTTTAATTTTTTGATATATTTTATAAGTGAATGTTATTTTTATTCATTATTTTATTATTATTATTATTTAAAAAAACATTATGATGAATGTCGAATTACTTAATTTTTTTTGATAAAATGTTTACTTAAATTTAATTTTACTATTATTATTTTTTTTTTGTTAAAAAAATTGATGAAATATTAAATTAATTATTGAAAGATATTTGGCTTAATTACGGTAATTTCCATGATTCATTTTGGTAGGAATTGAATTTTGTGTTATTATTGGGGGTCATTGTCTGAAAACATTTCGAATGTTATAAATTTTAGTATTGATGTGTTTCATTGTTATTTTTCTCTTGGTTAGACGAAATCAAGCCTGAAGACCTTGGTGTGAGCCCTAAAATGCCATATTTTCGATCTAAAATGACTGGTCAATCTCCATTAGTGACGTATATTCACATCTTTAATTGTCATAGATTCTCCGTAAGTACCTTTAAGAATCTTGAATTGGTCTTTTTATTTTCCTTAGATTTCTTATTTTTGTTTTGTTTTGTTTTGTGTTGTGTTGTGTGTGTTACAAGATTGGCATTTTCTGTTTACCACCATCTGCTGTAATCCCTCTTCACAATCACCCGGAGATGACTGTATTTAGTAAGCTCTTGTTTGGTACAATGCACATCAAATCCTATGATTGGGTTGCCGATTCTCCCCGTAAGTATATATTACATATTTGCATTAACCAGATTTGTGGTTTGTTAGGAACTTAGGATTGTTGTTTTGATAATGTTGTTATTATTTTGGATCAATGTAGAGCCGAGTTCGGATACTCGTTTGGCGAAAGTTAAAGTAGATTCGGAATTTACAGCACCTTGTGACACTTCTATACTCTATCCAACGGATGGAGGGAATCTGCATTGCTTCACCGCGAAAACAGCTTGCGCGGTTCTTGATGTTCTTGGTCCTCCATACTCTGATCCTGCAGGACGACATTGTACTTACTATTTCGATTATCCGTTTGCCACTTACTCAGGTACTTTGTTTATGCTTTTTGTGTTAGAATCTTAGTAGTAGGGGTGATCATAAACAAAGTCCCACAATGGGACATAATTGTTTTGGTAACCTCTATGGTAGAAATTTTGTATACCAAATAAATTAACTGAAGTTCACTAAATTTAAATATAATAAAGATATAAGAAAATATATAACATTAAAGGGTACTTAGATCCTGCATAGCTAAAGTTTTAGCCAGATTTGGTAAAAGGTCACGCCATGGCAAAACTGTTAGTAGTGATCTAAGTAAGGATTACTGTATTTGTTAAAAAGTGGTTGATTTGGATCTTTGGATTTTGTTTCTTCGGATTGTGCAGTTGATGGAGTCGCGGTTGCGGAAGAGGAGAAGGAAGGTTATGCATGGTTGAAGGAGAGGGAAGACGAGCCTGAGGAGTTCGCCGTTATGACGATGATGTATAGTGACCATCAAAGAATGAATGTAAAATACAACAAATAGAAGCAAAGCAAAAGAAGATGAAATTAAAAAACCTCTCTTTTTTATTTTTATTTTTCCTTTTTGTGTGTTTCTTGATTTCTGTTTGCTTTTGGTTGTAAATAAAAAGAAGTCTTTGAAACCAAGGATATTTCTGTGTTTAGATAACAAAGAGTTAACAAGTACACTTTTGTCGGAATGTTGTACACAAGGATAATCTAGAATTCAGATAACGAAGAGTAACTACTAACAAGTACACTTTTGTCGGAATGTTGTACACTAAAGATAATCTAGAATTCAGATAACGAAGAGTAACAACTAACAAGTACATTTTGTCGGAATGTTGTAGTCTCTGTCCAATCAACATCATAAACCGTGTCAAAATATTTATTATATAAATAAGTTTGTAAGTTGTTACAATCAACAAAAGGGGATGTAGCTCAGATGGTAGAGCGCTCGCTTAGCATGCGAGAGGCACGGGGATCGATACCCCGCATCTCCAATTATTCCATTTTTTACTCACTAATCAAATTCGAAAAGACCACTAGCTTTTGCACTCTTCACAAAAGAGTCCCATTAGTTTGAAATTCAATTACAGGACCCCATCAACACCAAAAATTATACTTTTTTTTGTCCAAATTAAATCTTTTTCGTTTTTATATTTCCCTTTGTAGGTATCTTTTTTTTTTTTTGGATTTTCTTAAATCAAAGAAACAAATATGCGATCAATTTACTGACCTTTCCATCTAAAAAAATAAAACGAGAAATTCAATGAAATAACTCTTTGAGAAACTAAAAAAAAATTTCCTCAACGTTTTCCATTGTGATAGTAACCTCAGAAACTAGTGACTCGAACATTTTACATTTCAAAAATGGAATTCTGAACGAATTTTCGATTCTTAAAATTAAACGTTATCTTTAGTAAAAAAAAGGGTGCAACCATCTTTTACAGTAAATAAAATTCCCAACTAAGAAACAAAATAAATATAATTCCCAACAAAATAAATCTTTAAATTCCCAGTCTTGTCTTTCTCTTCTCGGACTTAACTTCTAAGAGACTTTGAGTATTTGTTGAAAAGCTTCATGTGGAATATCAACAGAACCAACTCGTTTCATCCTCTTCTTCCCTTCTTTCTGTTTCTCAAGAAGCTTCTTCTTCCGAGTTATATCTCCTCCATAACATTTTGCAAGAACATTCTTCCTCATCGCCGAGATTGTATCTCTAGCAATGATCTTTGAACCAATAGAAGCTTGTATCATAACTTCAAACATTTGCCTCTCTATGTAGCTCTTAAGCTTCTCAACCAACTCTTTACCAACACGGTACGCTTTCTGCTTGTGAACAATAGTAGCTAACGCATCAACTGCTTGACCGTTCAATAGAATATCGAGCTTCACTAGATCAGACGTCTGGTACTCAGCATCCTCGTAGTCGAAAGAAGCGTAGCCTGACGTTACGCTTTTCAATTCGTCGTAGAAATCCACAACTATTTCCCTCAATGGTAATTGGTACTTCAAGAAAACCCTTTGCGCGTCTATAAACGTGTATTCTAGTTGCTGACCTCTTCGATCAGAGCAGAGGTTGATAACAGCTCCTACGTACTCACTCGGAAGGATGATTGTAGCGATTACCGTAGGCTCCCAAGAAGCCGTGACTCGGTACTTTGGGTTTGAAGGCAAGGAAGCTGGATTTTGTACGTCTAGCTTGCTTCCATCTGAGTATTCAAATGTGTAAGGAACAGTAGGGATCGTGGAGATTACTTGAGTACCGTATTCTTGTTCAAGCCGTTGATGAAACACATCCATGTGAAGCAAACCGAGGAAACCACATCTGAATCCCATTCCAAGAGCTGTACTTGTTTCTTTAGCCACTGAGACACTTGCATCGTTGCATGTCAGTTTCTCTAAAGCATGACTAAGTGCTTCAAAATCAGATCCATCAGCAGGATACACTCCTGAGAACACCATATGTCTCACCGGCTTAAAACCTACATTCCACAGAATTTAAACCTCATCAAGATTCTTAAACTACAAAAAGGAGTAAAAAAAAAATGTACCTGGAAGAGGCTCAACAGTGGTTTTTGTTCTATAAATGGTGTCTCCAATACGAGCCTCTTTCGTTGTTCGCATACCGGTAACTATATAACCAACTTGTCCAGTAAGAAGCATTCCTGTAGAAGTAAGTTCAGGATGCATAATCCCAACGTCTAACACTTCATAAGACTGACCCGAAGCAGCGAACGAGACTTTATCTCCTTTACTAAGCATTCCATCAACAACAGAGACATAGCAAATAACACCTTTGTACTCATTAAAAAACGAATCAAACAAAAGCATCCGTAGAGGCGAATCACTAATCCCGGGAGGAGGAGGTATCCGTTCAATAACAGCAGGAAGAACATGCTCGAGACCTAAACCGGTTTTAGCAGAGACTAAAAGAACATCATCTGGGCTGAGATCAAACATGGATTTCAACTGAGCTTTGACACGGTCAGGATCAGCTGTTGGTTGATCAATCTTGTTAATCACAGGTACAATAGTGAGGTTAGCTTCAAAAGCTAAGTAAAAGTTAGCCACTGTTTGTGCTTGAACACCTTGAGCTGCATCAACAACTAAAAGAGCTCCTTGACAAGCTGATAAAGATCTTGAAACCTCGTAGCTAAAGTCAACATGACCTGGTGTATCAATTAGGTTTAGAAGAAACCCACTTGCTTCTTCATCTTTTACTTTGTTTTCATAGAACATCGTCGCCGTCTGAGCTTTCACTGTTATTCCTCTCTCCCTCTCTACCTAAAGCAAAACGAAAAACAATTTCGAAACAGATTCAAAAATCAAAACTTTTCTTCAAACATTGCATTATCTTACTCACAGTCTCATTATCATCACCTAAATTTCTAAAAAAGTTCAAAACTTTATCAAACCCGATTCAAAAGTCAAAACTTTTTTCTTTGAAAATCAATTACCTGTAATTTGTCGAGATACTGAGGCTGGCCATGGCCTTTCTTGATTGTGCCAGTAAGTTCCATAAGACGATCAGCCAAAGTAGATTTCCCATGATCAATATGAGCAATGATGGAGAAATTTCGGATCTTTTCAGAAGGAAACTGGGTCAAATCAATGGTGGGTTCTCTGGAATTGTGTCTAGAATCAGAGCTGAAACCGTAAGCTTGGTACAATCCTATACATGTTGGATCTCGTCGACTGGATTTGAGTGAATTGAAGAACACTGAGAATGCTTGTTTTGATGATTTTAGGGTTTTAGACGCTCTGTACATAGAACCCATTTGGTGGGGGTTTTGGGAATCAGTGAGATTGGAGACTTTCAACCCAACACGAAGAAGTTGGGAAACACATAGCTTCACCATACGACACCGTTTCAGGGGATTACAATAAAACCAATGTTTTAAAGTTAAGTCGTTTAACCGAACCGGATTGTCTCGTATGGTCGCAATTATTTGGTTTTAGTTCAAAATACCGAATCCAAAAAATCTGATCCGATATTACGTAAAACCAAAAAACAAATATTCAAACCTAAGTGTTGAAATTGGGAAAAATGACGACAATGTTCGATCTTCCAGATGATTTGGTAGAGGAGATATTGTCTAGGGTTCCATTGACATTCCTAAGTGCACTGCGTATGACTTGCAAAAAGTGGGATGCTTTATCCAAAAATCAGATTTTTTTTGGTAAATCAGCATTTTCAGAAAGGAAGCCGTTTCTAGGATTCATGATGATCCATGTGAAAAGCAAGTAAGTATACTTGACAAAGTAGAAATATCTGGACATATGCTCTCAGAATTCTGTTGCCCACTTGTATGCTTTTATGTTCCAAGTTTAGTGCAACTTCAACCGGGCATATATAATTAGTAAAGAAAGAGATGATTAGTAGTCACTTCCATTATCAACACAACTGATAGTCAAGTATTTAGTTTGTGTTTTGCTATTTATCATCTAACTACTGTATGATTTAACCCGGGGACAAACCTTTGAAAAAAAAAAAATTTAGTTGTATTTTATCTCTAAGTGTTCTTAATTATTTATAAACGTTGTAATTTTTAACATATGGTGTATGTTGTCCAGAATCAGCATGCAAGTCCAATATCGTACTTGTGAATTTTGTTTAATACATGTTAAGTACTGTATTTCATTTACAAACAAATAAATTGGTTGTATAAGTAATTTGATGTTAATAATCACACAAAAAAAAAATAGTTTACATCACTTAAATTGTGTCATCTAATACAATGATATTATTTTAGGTCAATTATTTAATTGATGTAAAACTAAATAATAATAATAATAATATCATCACTTAATAATAATTGATGCTAAATCATATATATTTGCTTTATTTATAAACTGTAAGCTTGGTACAATCTCATACATGTTGGATCTCGTCGATTGGATTTGAGGGAATTGGAGAACACTGTGAATGCTTGTTTTGATGGAAATGTGATATATTGTGCTCTAAAAATTAGATTTAACGTGACTAACAATTTCTAATTATTGTTGAATGTTGACATTAGTGAAGTTTAATTTTGCAAAGTCAAACTAAACATGAGAATTTTTTTTGTGCATATAATAGTTGGAGAATAAATATGCTAATTTCAAATACTTAAGAAATAAATTGAGCATTTTCCCATAGTTTTAGGTTTAAGTTTATTTAACTTTGAACCAAACCAAAAATCGAATGCATATCCAAAATATAATTATGAACTTTTAAAAAATAACTATAGTAAGACTTCATATAATCTAATTATCCAAAACTTATATTTAATACTCCGAAAATCAATTATGGTTAGATCAAACTAATTGGAATACATATAATATCCAAAAAAAAACAATTTGTTTGTGAAATTAACTAAGTTTTATACAATTTTAATAATGTTTTCAGTTTTTCCAATATTTCAGAATCAGATATGCGAATCTAATCCAAACTCAGATGGAACTGAATTAAACCTTTAAAATTTAAATAACCAAAATTTTAAGAATCTAATTCAAATATGAACCGAAACCGGATGCCCAAACCAAGTACAATCGCTGAAATAGTGTAGTGATGCGGTATTTTTTAAAAAGCAAATTTCATTTTAATTCTTAAAAATAGATCAAAAGGAAAAAAACATGCACTAATAGTTATACCAAAACAATTAAAGAAATGAACTAACAAGAAAGTATTCTGAGTGACAAAAAAAAAAGTATTCTAGACACTTAAACCCCACGAAAAAAAGAAAAAAATGGTCACACAAATTAATGTCTTTTGGATTCCAAACAAGCCAGTTTTGGATTCATCACACCATTAGATTCTCCTCTAACATTGATGCATTCAGCAGAGGGATAATGATCATGACGAGACAATGATTTACGATTTTTCATTTCTTCTTCTTCGTCATGAATGTTTATATCGTTCATGAAAATTCCTTTGCATGGGACTGATTTGCTGCATAAAAGTTGCACAAATGGTTTCTTGATTGATGTTCCATGTATGTGATTGAACATTACATTCTTGATCTCCACAGCATCCGTCTGTATATATATGAATTAAACATCAGTTTATTACATGAAATCTCATTTTGATGATTTTTTTGTTACCCAAAAATTTCATCATTCTTGTTTATAACCATAACAAGATCAAACTTGATTAAACAAAAAAAAAGATTCAGACCAAAAAAGTCACCTCAGTTAGCATCACAAACAAAATATTATATAGCAAAAATTTGTATTTATAACTAAAACATTCGCGTCCTTAATAAAATCATGTGAGCAAAAAAAAATGTGAACATGGAAATGTGGACTAGTTTTAAGAATTAGTTTATAAAATGATAATCAAGCTAATACTTTTCATAAAATACTAGGTTAGAATACTTCTATATATATTATGGTCTGAGTATATAAATGCAATAAATTTACAAGAAAAAATCATTAGAAAGAGAAGGAAATATTACTAACATGGTTTTTGCATTGTGAGTGAGGACAATAAAATTGGTCGATAATGATAGGTCGGGTTGCTCCATGTAGCTTTATACGTTCAAACAAAACATTTCGCACGTACCCTCTACCTCCCTAAACAATACAAATAATTGGAAACTTCTGTTGTTATTAATTTAAGTACAATTTTCAAATAGGTAGAACAAAAAAAAACAAATTATTTTTACCTGCCATGTCTTGATTCTAACCCCATTAGTTGTTTCTCTAAAAGTACAATCTCGAACAACAACATTTTCTACCGTTTCTTTGGTTCCATATCGACCTAAGCTTCCGATACTTGTTTAAGAAAAATAATTTAGTTATATATTATCATAGTTTTAGAATGATCAAAATTAAAATAAATAATCAAACAATGGAAGAAAAATACCTTATTCCATGCCCCGGACCACATGAGATTCGTGATATATTAATGTACTTTGAACCGTCACCAATAGATATACAATCATCACCTAAAAATATCAAAAAAAGATACTAGCGGTTGAGGTTATAATTCTTAAGAAAACATACATTCTAACATCAATAATGAATTACCTGTACGGATATTACTATTGTATACGAAAACATGCTGAGAACGTTGAATGTGAATGCCATCAGTGTTAGGGCTATCACCATCAGCGGTTATGGTGAGTTCCTTAACGAAAACCCATTTCGAATCTTCCAACGACATTTGAAAATTTGGACTATCTTTAACCATAATATTGCTTATATGCACATTACTCGAACGTGATATAACCACACCCTAACGAAACAAAAAAATCAAAAAACTTGCAACGACTTATATAACCATAATTGTTCAGTGATTTGTTACATACCCTTGGTCTTTTGAGACATGCCTATACAGGCCAAAAAAAAAAGTTATATGGCTTAGACGAAAAGAAAGCAGTAAATTAATTAAAACAATAAAATTTAGAAAATTCAAAAAGAGAACTTACGTTTTTATATTGTTTGCAGTCTAGCGACCACCATGATGGTCCTTGACCATCGAGAGTACCCGGTCCATCAATATAAAGTCCATTTATATGTGAAAATTCGATCCACTTATGACATTGATCTTCCTTGCATTTCCATTTATATGGATCTTCAGGAGCAATTAAATTTCCATTGATCTATAAAAATAATGATAACACTAATATCATAGAGATAAATTCTGTGTTGATGAAATGTATGAGTATTGCATACATTAATTATATAAGTGTTTCTAGTTCAATATTGTTTAGAGTATACTTGGTTTCAAATCTTATTATTACTTGTATGCATCTCATTATTAAGAGCTTAAACATTGCAAAATCCTAGTATAGGATTAAGATTATGATATATGTAAAAAATATATTATGATCTTAACAAGTGTCAATATTTCTATTTTTATATAATTCATTTTCAATGAATCATTTAAAAAAGAAAATCTTAAGCAAAACTTAAAAATAGTTTATTCATTTTATAAAATGGAAATATGATGGTTCATGTTTTCACGTTTCGATGCATGTATAAGCATATGCATTACAAACACTTGTAGAAACACACAATATGGTAACATGTGAAATTAAGTTTATTTGAGATATTTCAATTTTTAATTAAACAATCTCAATTCATTTTATGAATATTTAGAGAAAATAATTAATTGTTATTCTTGTTAACAATAATAAGTAACGGATTCGCTTGAAAAAATAAAATCTTGAGAAAAAAATATGAGATATATTGTTTTAAATATGTTTATACATTTATTTAAAGTTCGTTTTATACTTTTAAAAAAGGTTTTAAGTGTTTTAAGGTAAATATATGTTCCATTGTTAAGATAGAAAAGACCAAGAAATCCATATAACTGTCTGGGAAAATATTTTAGATTTGATTTCATTATGAAAGATATTACATAAATTGTTTTTTTTTTTTTAAATACAACTTAAAATTTTGTATATTTGCATCACAATATTTTACATTTAGCTTTCATAAACAAAACAACTCTAACTTTTCTTCCTATTCAATGTTTATGTTAATATATGTTTTAGTTTGAAACTTTAAACATGGTTTAGTAATACATACCGATAAAATAATATTCTTGGATTTACAAGGGCCATGAAATTCAATTGGCTGTAGAAGAAATGTTCTTCCTTGAGGAATTTCCATGGTTGATCGAGATCCAATGTAATTGCATGTGTCTTCCCATGCATCATTGAATGCCTGCAACCATACCATTATCAATTTAGCTTGTGAATTTTCAATAATTATATATATAGTTTACCCAAAAAAAAAACCACCTTTGAATCGTCGGAAAATCCATCTCCAACTGCCCCATAGTTAAGAACATTGAAATTTGCACTATCATGATGAGGAGAAAAATGAGATTGAACTAATTGAAAAGTGTGGAAGAGAGTTAAAGAAAGAATAAAAGTTAAAAACATTACGAAATTTGCCATTTTTCTACTCAGTTAGTTGAACAAAGATGCACAATGAATTTATTTATACATAAGTCTCATTTTCGTTTTGTTGGGAAAAAATCTAAATCTAAGATTTTTATTAATTTAAAGATTTTATCTCATTTGGTAGTTTGAAAATTCAAATTTTTGGAGATTTTTAAAGCTAAAAAACTAGACAAAAATAGGATAGAAGTTTTACTATTTCATCAATATATATATATATATATACATTGATATTCACGATTTTGTTGTTAATGTAGTAAATTTAGGCGTCCCAATTAATTATTTTTTTAGTGTTACCATCTTTTAAACACTTGTGACAACTACATTAATAATTTAATATCTAAATTTCATGGTATGACTGATAATATCAACATAGTATTCTTTTAAAAAATATTATTTTATCTTCAGAAATATGAAAAACAATTTTACAAAATTTGTTATCAACAAATAATGGCAAGTTTCTCTTAGAACATTGAAAATCTTTGGACTGGCCATGCACTGATGATCCGGAAACTCTCCAAGTTATACTTATAGATTATCATATTAAAATGTTACAGTTTTTGTTGTTGTTGTTAAGATATTTAAATGTTACAGTTAGCAGATATTATATTCATTTAGGATTAGGAGGCAAATATAAAATTATTGATTTTTCCTGTTTCCTATATAGTCAAATCCCTGAAACTAGAAATGTCTTATACTCTTATTAGTTAAATTCATACAAATCCAATGCGAAAGACCAAATGAAATGCTTTTACGATATATTTTTATTTTCATTGGAAGAAAAAGAGTTCAAAAAGGAAGGAAAAAGAAATGAGTTTATGAGAAAAGTAGTTGGATATATATCTAGAATCTACAAGAATTTATGTCATATAATTATCACCAATATCTACTGAGTTGCAACTTGCAAGTTGTTTATTGAGTATATAACAGATTTGATTTAAATCTTGTTTATTATTCTTTAATCTAATATTGTAACTACGGTTAGAAAGAGATTGCAAAAATCATATTTTCGTTAAATATCTCTATAATTATTTGAGAAATGTTAAAAACAAAATAATCTTACATTTATATGGGATATTACAATTAATACCATTGAATAATCTTTTTATTTTTTTTTCAAATCTTACTAATAATCATAATAATTTTTTATTTAGTTAATCAATTCTTTAATAAATAATACACAAAATAAGTATATACATATTCAAATTTTTATTCTTAATATTTTAAAATATATTTATTTTTATTTAATATCTTTTAAATAAATATGAAGTTATTTAATTAAAGTATTTAAACAACATATTATTTAAAATTTTAAAATAAAGTTATTAAGGGTACAATAATAACCAAAAAAATAATATAATTAAATAAAAAATTGTAAATAATATTTAAACAATTAAAAATTTCCACATAAAATTATACTCAATTTCTTTTTCTTATTAATTATGAAAGAAAATTAAAATTAAATTTTAGCTATCCAACTTTAAATCATCAAGATCTTTAAATGTTAGTATAATTTTTACAATAGGTCCGGACGGATCAAGACGAGTCAAAGCAGATAAAAATGGGTTAAGATAGATCATGATAGATATATTGGAGTAAATAAAATAATTACATAATTTTTCAATAATATGAAAATGTATACATAATACCACTTGATTTTTACAACAAAATTATATTATAATCTAACTTATTAAATAAAAATATAACACTGCACATAATTTTATATTATTAATTTTAATTGACATAACACAAACAATGTATAATAATAATAAATAAAATACTCAAAATATTAAAAAAATAATTCAAAACAATAATTTATGATAATATAAATTAATGAAGTATAAAATATATATTTTTCCGCGATGAACAGAACATGTTACTATCTAGTCTTCCATGTATTGAACAAAATCGAGGATATAGAAGAACAAACTAGAGCATTTATCTTCAAAGAAGTTAGATAACAATTGTGTTTCCTCTATTACAACTTAATTGTAAATAATAATAAAAAGCAAAATCCTCGTTCTTTCTTTTATTTAGTTTCTTACTTCTCAAGCAACATGCCATGTCAAAGTTCCCAAGATCAATATCTTGGTGGGCAAATCCGCAGTTGATGGAGAGATATATGTAATTTTCTCTACACCAACATTAACATCTGTAATACACACAAATCCAGCAACAATGCTGCAAAATGCCAATACACATTTGTTGTAAAACTAACAATATATTTCTCTATCCATAGCTTAAGAATATAATCATAAAAGTTGAAGATGTTTACCTCGAGATGATTTGATTAGGTTGTGTGGCGTATGAGATAGCAAGAACTTTATTCTCAAGATGTTTGTCGATTTCCACAGATGTAATCTCTAAAGGCTTACTTCTTCTTTGTTGAGAAGATGTTGAATTACTACTCTCTCTATAATTACCAATTCTATAGACTTGAACATCACTGAACTTAACTGTTTTGGTGTAAGCAGTGAGATCATTCGTAGATCCATAGAAGTAGTTCTGTGCATAAGCAAATTGAAAGCCCTTAGTAAACCGATTAATGAAATCGTCAAAGCTAAAAAAATCTACCTGAATGTTATGCTTTCTCAAACTCTTGCGAAATTGATAGCCCCTAGAGAAAACCCTAGGTGACTTCTCAAGATTCAAGATTTGGAGATTCTTCTTAAATTTAAACTTATTCTTCAGATCATTGACTAGTTCTTCTTCCTGCAAATGAAGAAGACCAATGATAAGTAAGGGTAATGTATATTTCTTGATTTAAGGATAAAGCTTAAAAAGAGAGCTTCAAAACATTACTTGACCAAGAACAATAACTACAGATGCATTAAACGTCCTTATTGCATGAAGAAGCAGCTGCAAATTGAAAACATGATACCAAATCCCAAATCAGAACCAATGTGGTTTATAGAAAAATATAACATATAACAAAAAGGAAGCTAAAATGACCTCATAGCCTGGACCAACGATCCATCCCATAGTGTCAATGACCATTCCAGAAGCTCGAGAAACAGCGTTTTTTTAGCAAACTCTTTGTCTAATTCTCGGGCAAGCTCTTCCACGAGTGCTCTATACAGTTTGAAGTTTACACTGAGAGGACAAGAAAGGAAAATTAGTTTCAAGTTAAAAAGGTCATTATAATAAGACCTAAAGTGTTACTATTAGAGTGTGAAGTCAATTACGTTGGTGATGTGTGACCAAAGTAGTGCACAAGAGCCTTATCAATAGGAAACCCTAAAATAGGATCCATAGGCTTTTCAATAGAAGTTGCAGAAATGGTTCCTGGAATCGTTGTCGAGTTTTGACCGACATTTAGGTCAACAAAAGTTGGTTTCCAACCATCTTTAGCTGCCCAACTAACAAGCATCTTAGCCAATGTGCTCTTACCAGAGTCAGTAGACCCAACGATGATAACTCTTGGACCCTAGTTCAAACAAAACCACATGAGTTCAACTAGCTACAATGATATGAATGGTCTTTATTAAGAAGAGAAGTACCTGTGACGATGCAGAGTGACTTGGTGAAGAAACACTTTGTCTTTTTGCTGATAGAGAGTAGTGCTCTCTACGATAGCTCATCATAGGTGTCTAGAAACACGACATTGGATTTGTAAGCTAACAGAACTAAGTAGAACTAAGTTAGAGATGAAACAAGAACCTACATTATCTGACGGTTCAGTCTCTGTGTCGCCAACTATCTCAATTGTTCCACCAGACCATGAGAAGACCTGAAAATGAAGAATGTTTTAAAATTGATAGATCTTCTTCAACTATAAAGTGCCAAGATTAAAACTTTATTCACTACCTAAAACCTAAAAGACCAGAACCCATTTCAAGAAACATAACCAAATAGAAAGATTTTTTGTTAAAACATACGGCGAATTTCATTAGAGGAGGAAACGTGAGCCAGACGTTTTGTGGAAGCTCGTAACCGAAAATCTCAACTTTGCCTTCGAGTAAACGGAGTTTGAGAGGTGAAGTTTGATGCACTTGTAACCTGATTTCTTGTTGTTTCTCTAACGCCACTCGTCTTGTTTGATGACTAAACTCAGTAGCAGTCACATCAATCCTCATTAATGGCCTAGCCATGGACATCTTTTATCTCTAAAGGATCACAAACACACTCTAAAGACCTAGACAACAACTTAGGTACCAGAGTTTGAGAGTTTTTACAACTATCAATGACTCTGGATTCTTGGATTTAAAGAGGCTGGAGAAGAAGAAGACGAAAAGTTTCTAACTTTTCCATCTTTCAATGTGTCAAGAAATATCAAGCGTCACATTCAGATTGATTTTTCAATTTAATATTCATTCAATGAAGAACGAAGTATTTTTTTTATTCGGTTTCTTCCATTGGGAAGTCGAACAAACTCAACTTGTGACATTTGTTTTATCAAAAAAAAAAAACTTGCGACATTTTGCTACTTAAAACGACGACGTTGCAATGTTTTAAGAAACGACGTCGTTTTGTAAAATTTTCATCGTTATCGCCATTGTTAGAGAATTTGACGGTAAGGGTTTTAACGGGTAGTTTCATAGTTTGTTCGAATTGATCATTAGGATCAAGCCAGAAGAAGAAAAGTTAAGAAATTTGAGTTGACAATGAGTTCGAATTTGGCAAATCCTTTCTGGGTTCCTGTAAAAGCTTTATATAGAAGCAGCAGGAGAATATTTTGCTCCTCTGCTATTGCTACAACCAATTTAACAGACAAGGTAAAATTATAGTTCTATCAAAGTTTGGTTCTTTTTGTTTGTTACATTTGTGTGAACTGTTTGAGTTCTTAAAAAAGGTGAAAAAAGATGAGAATGAAGTATTGGTTGTTGTTGGTGGTGGAGCAGCTGGAGTTTATGGAGCTATTAGGGCTAAAACTCTTTCACCTGATTTGAGAGTTTTGGTTATTGAAAAAGGGAAATTTCTTTCTAAGGTCAGTTCTCTTCTTTCCCAAATTTTGCCAATTTCTCGATTTTGTTTTTTGTAAATTTGATTGTAGTTTGTAATTTTCAGGTGAAGATTTCTGGTGGTGGTCGTTGTAATGTGACAAATGGGCATTGCAATGATACTATTGTGAGTGTTGTTTCACTCATTAAGTTTCAAACTTCATGCCTGAAATTGCAAAAGCATGAATCTTTCTTGCATATTTGTAGTTTGATTTGTTGATATTATTGTGACTGTTCTTCATACATTAAGTTTCAAACTTTATACCTGAAACTGCAAAACCATGAACCTTTCTTGCATATTGGTTTCGTTTGAATTTGTTTATACTATTGTGATCGTTGTTCATACATAACGTTTCAAACTTTATGCTTGAAATTACAAAAATCATGAAGCTTTCTTGCAGTTTTCTTATGCTTGACCTTTTTGTTTTAACTTAAAATATGGAATTTGTATGTAGAGATTGTCTGAGCATTATCCTCGTGGTCATAGAGAGCTTAAAGGTTCTTTCTTTTACACACATGGACCTGCTGATACTATGTCATGGTTTACTGACCATGGAGTGCCACTAAAGGTTGTGCCTTTGCATCCACTAAAGATCTTTGTTCGTATTCTGCATTTTCGACTAATTCTAGTATCCAACAGATTGAAGCCGATGGAAGAGTATTCCCAGTCAGTGATAGTTCATCTTCTGTAATCGATTGTCTCTTGAATGAAGCAAATACTAGAGGAGGTACTTTATAATTTATTACATCTCTTGAAAAAATCTATTCTTCTTGACTTGTTTGTTGTTTGTTAAATCAGTTAGGCTTGAGAGAGGGAAATCTGTGTTATCTGCTTTGGTTAAACCCGATGGGAAGTTCCTCGTTAAAGTCGGGAAACGAAGTGTTGACACGTTTGAATCTATTGAAGCTTCATATCTTCTCATTGCAACTGGAAGTAGCCAACAGGTTTGAAGAACAATGAGATTCTTTTTTTGTTTTTGTTTCAAAGCTGTTTTCATAATAATGATTCTCTCATGTTACAGGGTTACTCTTTAGCTACTCAATTTGGTCATTCCATTGTAGATCCTGTACCAAGCTTATTCACTTTTAAGATCAATGATCCATTGCTTACTGAGTTAGCAGGAGTAAGTAAAATTTTATTCTATAACCAAAGTTCTGTAGCAACGAAAAACAAGTTTGTGTATGTGACATTGTTTATTTCTTCTCTAATCTCAGATTAGTTTCTCTAAAGTCCAAGTAAAACTTAAATTAGATAATCCACGCCCGGATTTATCAAAACTAGTGCAGGTGTGCTATTCCTAACTTTGTTTTTACCATTCATTAACATGAGGATAAGTTTTAAGTTTACTTTTTTTTTTCGTTATCTTTCAAGACTGGTCCAATGCTTGTAACACATTGGGGACTTAGTGGACCAGTGGTTCTTCGTCTCTCAGCTTGGGGAGCTCGGTGTCTCTTCAGTTCTGTGTACAAAGGTCTGAATCTTTCATCTTAAAAGAGAGAAATTTTGTTCTTGTAGTTAAAACGTATTCAAATTTTGGCTGCAGGGCTTCTTATTGTTGACTTCATACCAGATATTAACATTGAAACTGCTAAATCTTTACTCAAACAACACAAGCTGCAGTTTTCAGTAACAACATTTCATACTTTTTACTCTTTTTGTTCTCTCTTTGTTTCTCTAGTCTTTGTTTTTTTTTTTAAATGTTTGAGCATTGTTTATTGCAGAAGCATAAAGTATCCAATTCTTTTCCTCCTCAGTTTGGTCTTGTCAATAGATTCTGGAGATACATTTTAGACCGCGAGGTTCTAACAAACCTTCTTTCATAGCTTTTCCATATCGTAAAACCTTTGATTCTTATGCGAATGTTCTTGAATTTCTTTGTTATTTCTGCAGGGCTCTTCAAGAGATACCTTGTGGGCTTCATTGTCAAATAACTCCTTGAACTCTATTTCTGATCTTCTTAAACATTGTACATTTCAAGTCACTGGAAAGGTATTACATGAAACATTGAAATTTATCAGCTTTTGTAATACTACTACTACAACTCAAGATGGGGATGATGATGATGACATTTTGTTTCTTTATGTTGCTGCAAAAGGGTCAATACAAAGATGAGTTTGTAACAGCAGGTGGAGTTCCTTTATCCGAGGTTTGGCTTCTTGAAACTTATATTACTCTTTTCTTTCCGTATTTACGAAATTTGATTTGAATTCTTTCTGTTTCAAGATTTCTTTGAAGACAATGGAAAGCAAATTGGTTCCAAATCTATTTTTTGCAGGAGAGGTAAACATATTGCTACAATGTTTAAATCATTCATTTGTGTAGTTAGTCACTCACATATATCACCAATGCATTTGGAACATGGAAACATGGCATGTGGACTTGGTATGCATGTACATACATACACATGACATGACCATTGTAACATATATATCTTTTCTTACATTTGTGTTTTCAGGTACTAAATGTA
Organism: Cardamine flexuosa; assembly: GCA_963555745.1. Lineage (NCBI taxonomy): Eukaryota > Viridiplantae > Streptophyta > Magnoliopsida > Brassicales > Brassicaceae > Cardamine > Cardamine flexuosa. Next base: position 25,143,799 of record OY743215.1, read on the forward strand.
GATGGAGTTACAGGAGGCTTCAATTTCCAGGTAAATATATTTAGTTATAAAATAAAAAAATTCACAAAGATTACTAATATTTTTAGATGTTTTACGTTTCTATATGTTATCTTAACACATAGAAAAAATAAATTGAAAAAAATGACATGGATATGAAGTCATGTATTCTCTTATAGTAGTAAGTTAGTAGAGTACCTAGTAAAATGTATTACATTTCTATTTTGTAAACATCTTAAAATGTAATGAAAATCATGAATTTTGAATATAGTTATAACACAATTCAAATGTTAAAATGTTAATAGAGTACCTAGTAAAATGTATACATCTCTATTTTGTATACATCTTAAAATTTACAAAATGTAATGAAAATCATGAAATTTTAATATAGTTAGAACACAATTCAAATGTTAAAATTTTATATTCACACAAGTATTGTTGTATGCAGAATGCTTGGTCAGGTGGATATATTGCAGGGAGCCACATCGGCAAATTAGCAAGTAACAGAAGCTCTATAGAAACAAAAATAATAATAGATTTATAGGTTTTTTGGGGATTTTTTGAAAAATGTCCTATTTATGTTTATATATTTGAAAAATACCTTATGTTTATTTTTTTCTAGAATAATTTGATGGTATTTGGGTAAGACATTTTTGTCCTTCTTTAATTTTAAGATTACATTACATCTTTAGTAAACTACACTGAAATTTTTTAAAAAATATTAAAGATATCCGGAGGAAAGCTTTCAAACGCCTCTGATCTCTTAAATTAACTCCACAACCACAAATCATGTGATGTTTTTTTTTAATCTCCATAGGCTTCAACTATATCCACAAAAGCACAAATGTTGTCCTACTCAAAAACATGTCGATGGTTTAAGCTAATTTACGACCTTTACTAAAAAGGAAAGAAAAAAAACAACTCTTAATAACAATTAAATCATCGAAAAACAAAACAACTAAAATATTGGACATTTTATGTCAGTTTTGCGTCACCCCTTAGAGCTAATTTATAAAAGGAAATAATAAGTCCATTAGCTTGTAGTTTTTAGGCCTTGATCATAAAACATCTCAAGTAAGTTGACTGTAACTTACCTTAGTACTTGACTACTTGTCATGTTTTCTTTCAGACTTCCTATCAAATAAATTGTCAGTGACTCTGCGAATTCAGTAGACTACTACCAGAACATTAGGAATCTCCTAACTTCAAGATGGAAATATATTGTATTATTTATGTTTGCCTTTTCATGAACCCACTCAAAGACAGAGGTGGAAAATGGTGGCTTGTGACTTTTTGTGATAACAAATCCATGCCGACATGCGTCGTCTCCGTTATAGTTGAATATTTTTATTTTGATGTGGTTATAATTTATGACACACAAATTTGGTTTTTAATATTTAGATTTTCTCTTCAAATTGGTATCAAGTTTCAGCGAGGGTATTAAAGAGTGTATTATACAAAAAATCAACAGTGAAATAAAAATTTTTTCAAAATTTATCTTTTTTTTATTTACTAAAACAAGTATTGTAAATCGTAATTTATATTTATTTATGTAGGGACATAAAATTTCCAATTAGACTAATGTTTTGATTAAAAAACAGTATTATCCTACCAATCAAACATAATTTAATTATAGTTTTCTTTAATGATTGTTTACTATGGCTTTTCATATTAATCACGGTATATGTCAAAGATTGACCATGAACATAAACACATCATAGAAATAAAGAAAAGTTAAATATCTTAGAGGAGTTTGACAACAACACTAACTTCTCCTAGAAGGTCCCCAGTTTTATGAAGGGGTTGCAATGGCTCAAGTGCAAGCTATTGTATCTCTTCACTTGTTATGTTTTAATAAACAAAGCTATGAAATAACCATTGACACTCTCACTTCTTGCCACGAGAAAGGAGGATTACCTCTTTCCATAAACCATCTACCTCTTCATTTAGTCTCTTCCTCAACTTCTCATAATCTTCTCTTATCTCCTCGACTTTATCATCTGATCAGAGGGCCTAAAAGACGAGCCAATGCTCTGGAGGTGGAAGCTGAATCATATGAATTGGGAGTCTCTCATTCAACGGTGAATAGATGCATCAGCTTGAATTTGAGCCACTGCAACCAATTCATAAAGCTGATGAGCTTCTTAGAAAAATTATAGTTACTGTCACACTTTTTCTTCAGCTTGATCTCCAAACACCGTGAAGAGGCTCTTGTCAACAGCTCATCCCATTTATCATCAGCTGAAAAGAACACAAGGAAAATCTGTTTCTGGATTTGAACACCATCTCTTGGACATGTCAGTGACTAATTCTTTCATTACTTCTATATGTCATCTTCCCTCTAGTGCATAGATAAAATTTCCAACTAGACTAATGTTTCGATTCAAAAAATATATTATCATACCAATCAGACATATGATAATAATAGTTTTCATTTTCTTACTAACTGTTTACTAAAGTTTATGAGAAATATATTCTGGAAATTTATGAGAAACAATCATAAGATCGAATTTACATATAAGTTTGTTGTGAATAAAAGGATAAGCTTGTACTAAGATTTCACTGTAATGAATACTGGATGAAAATATTTAGGTTTCATTTGAGTTATCATTGATTTATCTTGAGTTATCAGCATAACTCAAAGTAACTAAAAAATGTTTCAATGATGTAGCTTTTGGAAAAACTTTGAAGTTGAATTTGAGTTATAACTCAACATCTTGAAAAATATCATGTTGTAGAAGCTGAGTTAATATTTTTAACTAATTCAATGATTTTTTTATGTTTTTTTTTTTTACTATTTTCCTTTCTAATATCTCTCATTTTTTCATATTATTTTATTTGTTGATTTTTTTGGTTATCTATGATATTAATTGAGAATAAATTTTAATTAAATAATAATATAATTGTAAGATATTACATCATTTGTCATTAAAATGATGAAAAATATCATTTAGGATGAAACTGTCTTAATAACTAGAAGAACTATCAACTATAACCAAACATCATCTAAACATATACCTCATTTAAATTTAAATAATGACACTTTTGGTTGTTAGTTGTCACCTTCATCTCCTGTTTTTACTTCAAGTTCTTTCCTCAAACAAGAAAAAGTGCTATTTAGGTTTAATTTTTTTGGATCATATTTAGTTGAACTAAGATAATCTAAGGTAGCATGAGTTATCATTGATTTATCTTGAGTTATCAGCATAACTCAAAATTAGTCAAAAATGTCCCAATGATGTATCTTTCGGAAAACTTTGAAACTGAATTTGAGTTACAACTCAACATCATGGAAAATATCATATGTTAGAAGTTGAGTTAATATTTTTAACTAATTCAACAATTCTTTTATTTTTGTTTTATAATTTTATTTTTTTGGCTATTTTCATTTATAATATCTCTCAAGTATTCCTATGATCTTATTTGTTGATTTTATTTGTTATCTATACTATTAATTGAGAATAATTTTTAAGTAAATAATTATAAAATTGTAACATCTTACATCATTTGTCATTGAGATGATGCACCAAAAATCTCATTAAGGATGCAATTGTATTAAGAAATAGAAGTTTTATCACTATAACCAAACATAATCTAAACATATACCTCATTTAAATTTAAATAATGGCCTTTTGCTTGTTAGTTGTCACCTTCATCTCCTCTTTTTCATTACAAGTTCTTTCATCAAACAAGAAAGAAAACATCATGAAGAATGAGATTTGAGGCAAACATATAATTCATATTACTTGTGAATTATATAACAAATTAATTATTATTATCAATTTCTCTAACAAAGAAATCATCAATCATTGTTATGCACTTTTATATCGCCTAAATTATATAATCAGTCATTCCTTTCTCAAACAATTATATAACCCAATTGATTTAAATTTTGAGTGTACAACACTTAATTTTTTTTGTGGGCTGGACTTGGGTTCTAGTCTTTTAAATTAGGCTTGAGATAGCAAAAAATTCTCCAAAGTAAAAATATTTTTCATTACCTAAACTGATGTTTTTTTTTTCAAACACCCAAAACAAAATAGGCCAATATTATGAGTCCAGTGTAGCTTCACCCATTAGTTATTTTTCCTCTTCGGTAGAATTTGAATGCAACTTCTTCAACAACTCACTCTCTTTTCGCTTGTCTTGTCTTGGTTATTTATCCCAATAATTATGTTTGCTTATATATGGTATTGATGATAAATCTATGTAAGGTGTTATTCGAATTCTGTATTTTCTAATCCTCTACAATAAGATTACTCTCGTCTCTTGAAGTTGAGGTTGGTTCCTTACCATACCATGCTTATATTCGATTCTTTTTTCTAATTTCTCCTCTTGAGTTTGTTACATAATGTTTTAATCAACTAAATAAAGACGATTTCTAGCTCAGAACAATCATCTCTCAACAAGTGTCATCACACAAACTTAATATACATCATATTATAGTTTTCAAGTGATGATGTATTGTTTACTAATACTGTCTCTGTTCTAGACACCTTCGAGGAGCTATCTTAACGTGCACAAAAACATCTTTTTGGTTACTCATTGATTGTCCTAGGATCTTGATATAGCTTTGATTTGAATCTTAATTTTAAATACATTATCTTTCTACTTTGCTTCTCACTTTTCCTCAACAGAACCCTTGCAAGTATAATTTATGTGTACCATGATTAGCCATATATATTTCTCGATATAGCTCTAGAATGGAATATATGGGATTGCGTCAGGCTATTTTGTTGCTTTCACTTCATGAACCATTTTTTGTTTTGTTTCCACACTTGGCTACATGTATGTTCTATCTGAGCTCTAATGGCATTTGTGAATTTGTTATAGTAAATTCCCTTAGGGCTCCTCCTCTTCTACTGCTTTTGGCTGTTTCAGCAAGCACTTTACCCATCAAAAGACCCTTATATCTGAGCAAAAGAGTCTGGAATGTTAAGGTGTCTCCTGACTTTTCTTCTTATGACACTCTTCCAGGTGTGGTTCACTCAGATGCACATTCCATACTAATTTTCTTGAGACCCAAGTGGCAGACTACCAAGTTCATCTTGCAAACTGGTACTTATTATGAGTCTGTTGCAGCAAGCTTCTCATGAGCTGTTCCTGGACCTCCTTTAAAATATGTTTGATCACAATCTCTTATCGGACATCTCTGATTTCTTTAAGTTCTTGTTCCAGGTGTAAGCAAATTGGATGTCAATCTGTCTACATTTAATAAGTATGAAAACCTCGCCTCTGAGTTATCAGTTTAATGGTATTGGGACGATAGGCACATATACTCCATGAACAGCAGGTTGCTCTCTTTGTCTAGTTTTGCTGGTTTCTTTTTATTAGTATGGACATGAACAGCAGGATCCAACATCATAAGAAAAAACTATCCTTGAGAAATAGTATGAGAAAATTCAATTCTACACTCACAAAGCTAGATGTTTTAGGGTGGAGGAAATACCAACCTGTCCACCTGAATAGACAACTGATAATGCTTTTGTCTACTCTTGGAGTTAGCGATAATGTCTTTGAGAGAAAACAAAAGGATGTGGTGGATCAGTTAGAAACATTCTTAACTGAACCTCATAATACTATTAATTTACTGCATCTCAGGGATCTCCCAAATTTTTTCAAGGAACTAATATCATGTGGTTTTCAACCCTCCAAACCCTTCCTCTCGATGATGCTTCGGTACCTCAGAGAATATAAGTTGGTGGAACTAAGAGCAAAAACACGGCTTTTCATTCCTTTTGGGAGATTGCTGATGGGATGCCTGGACGAAACTGGAACACTGCAATACGGTGAGGTGGTCGTGAGGTGGTCGTGAGGTGTTCAGATCCAACGTCAGAGCCATACAACATCGTAGGAGATTACTTCTATATGTCTCCCCTCTAATGCAGAGACAAAATTTCCAATTAGACTAATGTTTCAATGCAAAAATATATTATCCTACCAATCAAACATAATATAATAATAGTTTACTTTACTGATTGTTTACTAAAATTTATGAAATATTTATTATCAAAATTTATGAGAAAAATCATAAGTTCGAATTTACATATTAGTTTGTTAGGAATGAAAGTATAAATATGTACTAAGATTTCACTGTAATGAATACTGGATAAAATTATTTAGGTTTCAATTTTTTCATATTTAGTTGAACTCAGATACTCTTAGGTAGCATGATTTGCCACTGATTTATCTTGAGTTATCAACATAACTCAAAGTAACTAATAAAATGTTCCAATGATGTATCTTTAGGAAAACATTTGACGTTGAATTTTGAGTTATAACTCATCATGGAAAATAGCTGAGTTAATATGTTTAGCTAATTGAACGTTTATTTACTTCTTCTTTTTTATCTTAATTATTTGCTATTTTTGCTATTTATTATTTTTAACTAAAGAATTATAAAATTGTAAGATATTACATATTTTGTCATTGAAATGATAAACAAAAAATCTCATTAAGGATGAAATTGTCTCAGTAACTAGAAGTGCTATCACTATAACCAAACATCATCTAAACATACACCTCATTTAAAGCCTTGAATGGTACTAGTTTTTACTATGATTTTTGGTTTTTGATTTTCCAAAAACCACTTAATGATCCAATCTAGATTATGTGAAAAATGGTTTCCCTAAAAAATAGAGAATCTAGATTCTATGAGTTTTTGTAAATTTCTAAAGAAAAATCAAAAACTACTTTTTTTGAGTTTTTGACTTTGAACATGAAATTTGTTTGTCAAATTTTCCATTTATTTTTATTTCATTTTTTTGCAAAATCTAAAAACCAAAATCCAAAAACTAAAATCTAAAACCAAAATCTATATTCTAAAAACCACTTAAAAACTCTTAAACATTCATGACCTAAATTTAAATAATGGTATTTTTGGTTGTTAGTTTTCAGCTTTATCTCATCTTTTCATTTCAATTTCTTTCCTCAAACAAGAAAGAGTGTTATTCAAGTTTATTTTTTTTGGATCATATTGAGTTGAACTAAGATAAAGGTAGCATGAGTTACCATTGATTTATCTTTAGTTATCTGCATAACTCAAAGTTACTCAAAATTGTCCCAATGATGTATCTTTTGGAAAAACTTTGAAACTGAATTTGAGTTATAACTCAACATCATGGAAAATACCATATATTAGAATTTGAGTTAATACTTTTAACCTAAGTAGCATGGAAACGGGAACAGGTACGCGAAAGCGAAACGTGTGGAAACGCGGAAACGATTTTTTCTAGAAAATTAGGAAACAGATGAGTGTTGCAAACGTGGATACATATGTATATATATATATATATATATATATATATTATTAAAAAAATATGGTGAAACATAAAAACATATTAAAAATATTTGAAACAACAAAAATCCAATGAATAAGTATTAAATAGTTTAAGTAAAATAAAACATCATAACCATTAAAGTCAATATACTAATCAATTTTAGTGAAAGAATTTACCTTGCTATGATCTATGATCTATCGTGTTTGCTCTAAGTTTTCTTTCAAGTTGTAAACTTTTAAGTTTTACTTATAAATGTTTTATGTTATGATTTATTTTTGAAGAAAAAAATAAATTATGATTTTAAAGTAACAAAATTCATGCATATCTTATGTTTCTAAATTATTTATTTAACAAATTTCCAAAACAAAAAGCAAGTTTCCATCGCGTTTCGGAACGAAATTAGATATTTCCATCGCGTTTCCAAATGACGGTTTTTTGGAAACGTGTTTCCATCAAGTTTCTGAGAGTTTCCGTTTCCGAAATGTTTCCATGCTTCCTAGCTTTTAACTAATTCAACAATTGTTTTATTTTTGTTTTCTCTTTTTATTTTTTTGGCTATTTTCATTTATAATATCTCTCAAGTATTCCTGTTATCTTATTTTTTTAATTTTATTTGTTATCTATACTATTAATTAAGAATAATTTTTAATTAAATAATTATAAAATTGTAATATCTTACATCATTTGTCATTGAGATGATGCACCGAAAATCTCATTAAGGATGCAATTGTAATAGAAGTTTAATCACTATAACCAAACATAATCTAAACATATACCTCATTTAAATTTAAATAATGGCCTTCTGGTTGTTAGTTGTCACCTTCATCTCCTTTTTCATTTCAAGTTCTTTCCTCAAACAAGAAAGAGTGCATCATGAAGAATGAGATTTGAGGCAAACATATAATTAATATTACCTACAAATTATATAACACATTAATTCTTATTATCAGTTTCTCCAACAAAGAAACCATCTATCATTGTTATGCACTTTTATATCACCTAAAATTATATAATCAGTAATTCCTTTCTCAAACAATTATAACCCAATTGATTTAACTTTTGAATTGACAACACTTTTTTTTTTGTGGGCTGGACTTGGGTTATAGTCTTTTAAATTAGACTTGAGATAGCAAACACTTCTCCATAGTAGAAATAGATTTCATTACCTAAACTGATTGTTTTTTTTTCAAACACCCAACTCAAAATAGGCCAAGATTATGAGTCCAGTGTAGCTTCACTCATTTAGTTATTTTCCTCTTCGGTAGAATTTGAGTCCAACTTCTTCAACAACTCACTCGCTTCTCTCTTGTCTTGTCTTGTTTATTTATCCCAATAGCTATGTTTGCTTATAGTATATGGTATTGATGATAAATCTATGTAAGAGTCTCTTGAAGATGAGGTTGGTTCCTTACCATGCTTCTATTCGATTCTGACCGAAAATGATTGTAACCTTTTTCTTGATTTCTCCTCTTGAGTTTGTTACATAATGTTTTAATCAACTAAATAAAGATGCTTTCTAGCTTAGGAAAATCATTTCTCATCAACACACACAAAAAATGACTCCACTTTTCAGGTTTTCACCTTTAGTAAAATCGAAATCCCAAAAACTTAATATACATCATGGTTCTCAAGTGTTGATGTATAGTTTACTAACAATGGCTCTGTTCTAGACACCTACGAGGAGCTATCTTAACATGCACAAAGACATCTTTTTTCTTTTTTTGGATCTTACTTTTATATACATTATCTTTCTATTTTGCTTCTCACTTTTCATCAACAGAACCGTTGTAAGTATAGTTTATGATTAGCCATATATATTTCCCTTATGGATGTCCTATGAGGCTATGATATCGATATAGCTCTAGAATGGAATATAAATGGGATTGCGTCAGGCTGTTTTGTTGCTTTGGCTTCATGAATTATTTTTAGTTTTGTATCCACACTTGGCTACATGGATATTCTAGCTGAGCTCAAATGGCATTTGTGATTTTGTCACAGTAAATTCCCTAAGGGCTTCTCCTCTACTGCTTTTGGCGGTTTACGCATCAAAAGACCCTTATATCTGAGCAGAGTCTGAAATGTTAAGGTGTCTCCTGCCTTTTCTTCTTATGACACTCTTCGGGGTGTGCATGGTTCACTCAAATGCACATTGCATGTTAATTTTCTTGAGACCCAAGTGCTTGCTGAGTTTGGATTTTCACCATGTATTTTACCTACTTTTACGTATACTTCTTCTTTGTTATGATTATTATGATCTTTCCCAGCTCAATAAGTATAAACACATTCCCATTCTAACTTCCAAGGGTTATATATATGGAGTAACAACGGATGTGTTGTAGAAGAAAGCATGCTTCTTCTTTATGATTAGAAGGTAGTCTTATGATTATCTACTGATAATGATGTCTTAATGTGTCTTCTCAACCACAAAATGAGAATCATAACAGATGCTACCAAGTGCTTTCCCGTTTGTTTTTGTTTTTGGGGATTCAGAATCCTTCTTACGCTTCATGCTCTTTAAGCTCACCTTTTAGTCTCTTTTATGAGTAGTTAAGCTTGCAAATGAAACAATTCTCTTTTTTTTTTCTTTTTTTTTTCACACCCTTTCCTTAGAAGAAGCTTGATAACGTTTTTGTTTGTATATCCAATGCAGCTTGATGTATGGTTGGACTGTTGGAACAGCCTCAACAACAGTTATGGATTGGGGTCACCATTTGTATGTTTTGCAGGTTTTATTATGATTCTCTCAATCAGTCTCTCCAGCTTTGTGATATGAACCAAAGATTTCGTCTTCAAACTCGTAAAAGATTAAAGATGGTTTAAGCGAAACCTTCCATTTAACCCCAGTCTATTTCTAGAGAATTATGTTAATTCTTGGAGATTGTTTTCTTATTAATCAATGGAGAGCCTTATATAGGCCTTCATACAATTTAATCATATCCCTAATGAAACAAAAAGAAAACAATTTAACAAAGGAAAAAAATGAAAACCAAATTCATAAAGTAAAACACCAAAACTAGTTAATTAAAATGTTCTAACCGTACCCTAATCAACATAACAATAGTCTCGTATCACTTTGTATCACATGTTTTAATTTGTGTTTCATTCATTGATATGCTTATATTGATCAGTTCTTCAAAATTTACCAATTACGTTTTGTAACAATTGTGAGGGTTCTGACTTTTGAGGATACTCTGAAACATTAGCAACTCTTGACATGGCTGATAATTTTGAAAACTATAATATGATGTATATTAAGTTTGTGTGATTTCGGTTTTACTAAAGGTGTCCTGAGGTAGAAAGCATCTTTATTCAGTTGATTAAAAACAGAATGTAACAAACTCAAGAGGAGAAATGAGAAAGAAAAAAATCAATCTTATTGGAAAATACAGAATTCGAAAACACCTTACATAGATTTATCATCAATACCAAAGATAAGCTAACATTACTATTGTGATTCAAGTTCGACCGGCCTCTCTCTCCTGAAGTAAAACAAAACAAAAAAAAAACTAAAAATGGGTAAATGCATAAAATAAGCCATAAATGAAAAGAAGAAACCAAGTTGAAGACAGACCCTGTCTATTAATCGGGAATATCGTTGATCCACCTCCTCTTACCGCTTATGGTAGTCCATGTACATCTTATTCATTCTGCCCCAGTATTCATTGTGCACTTGTAATTCTGAAAGAAAAACAAACAATAAATTTGATGATAAAAGAAAGATGGATACTTTTATCAACTGACGCATAATGCTCAGAGGCGATGAAGAGGAGATTGTTGAAATTGCTTGCTTCATCTTCCCTCTTGCTGAATTTGACATAAGGAATGGAACTACGTATTTTGTTTACCTTTGCAAAAATTACTCACACGGTTTCAGCAACAAGCAATGGTAGAAGCGAATGAATATTTATAACATGGAGACAGGCCCAAGAGGCCCAATTCGATCCATGCAGTTTTAAAATCAGTTTCGATGAAAATCAATCAATCGAAACCCTAGTTCCCAATTTCGAATAGGTATTAGAATCGCAATCTTTTGTTTGTAACGTATTAGGATCATTTTCTAAGTTGTTTATTTTCGCTCGATCAATTTATAGGAGACAAGCGCAATGGAGAAAATTGCGGTCAGTTTTGTTGGATTTTGCTTTAAAGCTGCGCTATGTGGTGGTGTTGGATACGTACTCGGTATGTGTTTTTTTTTTTTTAAGATTCGACAGACAATCTTCAACCAAATTGGTATTATTATTTTGCAGGTGGTCTGACAACAGATTCTATCTCAGAGGAGGATCTGAAGGTTGAAAAGGTAAAGACAAAAATAGTTCATGTTACCATCAGGTAAAATGACATAAGTCAAATAACCATTAGTTCTTCTTCTTATGCTTTAGGATCTCATCCGGATGAATTATAATTTGGACAGAAGCCTAAACAGGGTTGAGGACATTGAAAAGACTATTCTGGAAACCGAAATGCGGCGATCCAAAAGATTACTCTCTGATCCAGTATAATGGTTTTTTACTTTTACATATGTGTTGTTGATATCTTATTTAATGTAATCACAATCGCTCTTGTGTTCTTCAAGATTTTACCTTGTGTCAGAATTTAGAAGCTTTCTTGTCTGTTCAATGCACCTTACCATCTTCTGACTTGTGCTCATAGTTAATGAACCTTGTTCTAAATGTGAAATATGATCATAATGTTCCTTAGCTTACTACAAAAGCATGACTCAAAAGGATAAAAAAGGCCATCATCGATCAAAAGGAATCAATAATTTCATTATAGGCTGTAGCTGTATCAATAATTAGAGCGTTTTTGTTTTTGGTTTCATCCGATCAAGCCAACGGAGAATCCAGTTTCCGAGATTCCTACCAACTTCTATATCTCTATGCTGTATGTTCTTGTGAACCGTAACTGATACATCAAAGATTTTACGAGTCCTCCTGAACCAAAAAAAGAAAAAGAAAATACAGAAGAGAAATGAAGATTAAGCTCTCAGAAACGAAGAAATCTATACCGTAACAAACGATTAGACTAGATTTCAACATGAATCACTACAGTTTCTATCTAATTATCTCTATGGAGAGTATGAGATCGTAACGAAGATATTCATAAACTTCTTCAAAGACCTCAATATATCATTTTCTTGGAAATAAAGGCGAATTTATTGATTCCATTATCTATAGTTCTATACTATCAACCACATAACAACTAGCTTCTTGATTCTAGCTTTCTACTTCCTATAAAATCACATCAAAAACGCTCTAATTGTTGCTAAGGGTTTTGGATTCTAAGTGTTGTTCTCACCTAGTAATCGAAATCAATGGGATCATAGGGGCACAGTGTTACGTATGTTAAAAAAAAAACCAAAAAAAAACCCACAAGTATTGGCCACAAACCGTTTCAATCACAAGGTCTTGTCATAAAGACAGCAGAAACAACAAGAGTGTAATACAAAGCCTCTCCACACAACATACCATTTTATTATTATTGAGTTTACACATGATTATTGGTGAAGGTGTTAATAATAAATATGCTCACTATGCCATGAATTTGACAACTTTCTTCTCAAGTTCATCTTTTTTTGGCTCCAGTGATCCTATCCATTTATTAACCTTTTTTCAACAGCACAAAGGTTGGCATTGCCGTCACATTAAACTCTTTAGCCACATCCTGTAAACATCAAGTTTATTAAAAAAATTCTTTTATACAAATCTCATAAATGTGTTGAACCTAATTTCAACCAAGTTCTCATTGGGAAAAAAATGTAAAAAAAACGCATGAATTTTCAAATTGAAAACATTTAAAGGCTGAACTTTCAAAATATCATTTAAATGTCTAAATTTTTTGTTGATTCGTAATTAAACAGCTATGTGGTGGCTTTTATTAAACCACATACCACGTACCGTTAAATGCTCGGTATGTGGTTTTTTTTTTCTTTTTTTTCTTTTTTTAGATGGGACAATCTTCAACCTAAATGATCTATCTTCGTATTTTTATTTTGCCAGGTGGTCTGACAACAGATTCTATCTCAGAGGGGGATCTGAAAGTTGAAAAGGTAAAGACAGAAATAGTTCATGTTACCATCAGGTAAAATGACATAAGTCACATGACCATTATATTCTTCTTCTTATGCTTTAGGATCTCATCCGGATGAATTATAATTTGGACAAAAGCCAAATCATCCTTGAGGACATTGAAAAGAGTAGATTGGATAGAGAATCCGTCGATCCAAAAGATTACTCTCTGATCCAATATAATGGTCTTTTACTTTTACATATGTGTTGTTGATATCTTAACATGTTATGTAATCACAATCGCTCGTGTTCTTCAATATAAATTTGACCTTGTGTCAGAATTTAGACATGTTTCTCATTTGGTGTCCGAAGTTTTCTTGTCTGTTCACTGCAGCTTACCATCTTCTGTTGTGCTCATAGTTGATGAACCTGGTTGTAAAATGTGAAGCATGATCATAATCTTCCTTGGCTTACTACAAAAGCATGACTCAAAAGGAATCAATAATTTCATTATATGATCTAGCTATATCAATAAGGATTTTGGATTCTAAGTGTTGTTTTCACCTAGTAATTGAAATCGATGGGATCATAGAGGCACATTGTTACGTATGTTATGTGGGAAAAAAAAAAGCCTCTTACAAAATTTTGCAATAATCAATCACTCTTCTTCCTTGAGTTAGAAAACCATATGAACACTGAACCATTCAAGCATAGTCGAAACATTTTTCAACAAACCATTTCAATCAATCACACACAAGGTTTTATACATAGTCAAAACATACCAATTTTATTATTATTGAGTTTACACATGTTTTATTGGTGAAGGCGTCAACAATGAAGAAGCTCACTATGCCATGAATTTGACAACTTTCTTCTCGAGTTCGTCTTTTTTGGCTCCAATGATCCTATCCATTTCTTTACCCTTTTTCAACAGCACAAATGTTGGCATCGCCGTCACATTAAACTCTTTAGCCACATCCTGTATACATCAAATCATGAATTAAGTTTATTAAAATGTTTCTCAAATACAAATCTAAGAACTGTGTTGAACCTAATTTCAACCAATTCTCATCTAATCTCATAACTGTGGTACAAAATCTAACATCTCTACTCACAAAACTTGATGTTATGCCGTAACATCTACTCACAAAACTTGATGTTATGCCGTAAGTTTAAATAGTTTCTCAAATACAAATCCTATAACTGTTGAAAACAGAAGCAGGAGGCTGAAGCCTTATCTCAACCAAGTCTCATTTTAGAATTCAAGTAATTTGCAGTTGTACCATACCAAAATCTAACATCTATTAACAAAATTCGTTATAACAAAAGCTCTATATCAGACAATAAAAAAATGAACTATGGATCATTCCGAGTCGTTACGAGGGATACAAAATTCAGAAACTTTGATTGGCATAAGCGTAAACCATGACAAAGATGCAGGCAAGTTTAGATCTTTATCTTATAATAGAATCCAGTTGATCTGCATTAAGCTGTCCTAACATTAACTCAAGAAAATTCGATCTCAAACTATGAATTAATCAGAGTGATGACTGATATACATATTGAAGACAAAGAAAAAGTTGAAAACTTTGATAAATCGGAAATTAGCATTACAAAAATGTTAAAAGAAGAAAAAACTTACAGGAAGTTGATCAACATCTAATTTGACGAAATTAACATCAGTGAACTTATCGGCCATGGCATGAATCGCAGGCTCGATCATTCTACATGGTCCACACCACGATGCTGAGAAATCAACCACCAGCTTTGCTCCCAATTTTCAAAATCATCAATTCATTGAATAGAACAAAAGACCCAATTGAATCGAAGTCGAATCGAATTGAGAACATACCAGTTGATTCGAATCTTTGAGCTCGTTGAAATGAAGTTGCCATCGAGCCGAAGAGCTGAACTTGTGGACGCGACTGGCTTCGGATTCACTCTCTGGAACTTGATCTCCTCCACCAATAACACTCGATAATATACCTCCCATCTCTCTCTATCTCTTTCTCTTTCTCTCTGCGACTGCGCTTAAGTTTGACGACGATCGTTTCTCTCGTCAACGATCATAAAACTGTAATTTCTTTCCACGCATGCACATCCTGTTGTTTTTGAAAAGAAATTATGCACATCCTATTGTTTTAGTTGTTATACATCGTGCCGTTTGTAAAGTAGGTGAACAACATGTCAATGATTATTGGTTTGTCGTTGACTCCTGAAATTAAAGTTGGAAGGAAACAGCCAAAATTAGACCAAACCGAAATGTTGATACCAAAGGTCCAAAGTTACATTACTGATAAGCATTTTATTTTTAATAAACTGAACCTAATGAAACAGATTATTTTTAATTTTATTACTATTTGTATCTTTAATTACATGCACATCTTTATAATAATTATCATAAAAATGAATACTTACTAATCCATAGTAAAATATTCCATTAAAATGAATCGAATTACAAAAACATTTGTCTAGTTTCATTTGTTATAGAATGCCTAAAACCAAAAAAAGACAGAACGGTAACCGAAACCAATCGTAAACCGGAATGTACCTCCTATCTCAAATGATATTAGTGACCATTTGGGCTTTAAAGAAACCCATTTCAAGCCCAATAATCTTTTACAATAAGCTATGCAAAACGACGTCGTATCGGTGTGATACACATCATCACTCACGTCGGGGAATCGGCATGACCGAACTGCAAGAGTTATCACCGGTGAACAAAGGTTTAGGGTTTTAGCTTTGGTCTTCTTTCAATCATCCGCTGCTTCAAGCTCCATACTTTTCTCTCTAATTCTCATTTTCGATTTCTGTAATTGAAATCAAATGCAAATCCTCGTAAACCCTTAAGTGAACATTTTGTCGCCGGCAATGTCTCAGTCACTAATTCGAGCAATCTCAGCTCGGAAGAATCAATTCAGTCTTAGATTTTACAATAGATGTAAATTTCATCTCCAGGATCCGATCATTGCTCCCAATTGCTTCAGTTTTTCATCTTTAGGTATAAATCTCATTTCTTTTAAATGTCTGCTTATTTGAATCCAAATTTGAAAGACTAAGATTGTTCATTATGTTTAATTGTTTCTGCTTCAGGATTCACTTCAGTAGCTAGACATGGAAATCGTAATTTGATCCCAAATTCGTATCTTCCTAGCTTAGTTCGATTCACAAATGGATTTTGCTCAGTTTCTATAAACGGTGTATTGGACTCGAATCTCAGTTCAGATGATTCAATTGTTGATAATGAGGATGTTTCCTCTGAGAGATTTATGGATAAGAAGCCAAAGGTTGTGTACAAGAAACCAATTAATTTCACCAAAATCGATGCGAATCTATTACCTACTGTGATGATCATTGGTCGGCCAAATGTTGGAAAGTCTGCTTTGTATAACAGGTTAGTCTGCTCGAGATTAGTGTCTTAGGTTTTGAGATGGAATATATTGTTGTGTATTGAGTCAATAGTGTTGTTGTTTAGATTGATTCGGAGAAGGGAAGCTCTTGTTTACAACACTCCAGATGATCATGTAACAAGGGATATAAGAGAAGGGATTGCAAAGTTAGGTGACTTGAGGTTTAATGTGTTGGATTCTGCTGGTATAGAGACTGAAGTTTCTTCTGGTACTATTCTCGGTAGAACCACATCAATGACTGCTAATGTGCTTGCAAGAACTCAATTCGCGGTTCTTATTATCGACGTGAGGTGAGTTTTGTATCCCTAGTTGCAATAAACGAATTTGTTGCTAGTGTATTTTTTGTTAAAAGTCATTGTCTTGGTCATGTTTTTGTAGGGCTGGATTGCATCCATTGGATTTAGAGATTGGGAAATGGTTGAGAAAGCATGCTCCACAGATTAAGCCTGTAATAGTTATGAATAAATCTGAATCAATTGGCTCATCTCTTGATGAAGTTGCTTCAGAAGCTCTTGCGCTAGGATTTGGGGAACCTATTGCTATATCAGCCGAGACTGGACTTGGTATGACTACACTTTACGAAGTTCTTCGTCCTCCACTAGAGGATTACATGGTGGAAACATTAAACGGTAATCAAAACTTGTATCAAGAAAAAATCAAACTAGAAGCTGCTTTGCTTTATTTTCTCTCTTTTACTGAAACCTTAGAGTCTTATATTAGATATATGCAGTCAAGAGGATGTTCAGAGCGATGAGAATCTCTCTGATGAAACCGACGAGTCTAAGTTGCCATTGCAGTTAGCTATTGTAGGTAAGCCTAATGTTGGGAAGTCAACATTGGTCAATGCATTGTTGGAAGAAGAGCGTGTGTTGGTTGGTCCAGAAGCTGGTCTTACTAGAGATGCTGTGAGAGTTCAGTTTGATTTTCAGGGTAGAACTGTTTATCTGGTAAGTTTAGAATTCTGATATTTCTAATTCTCTTACACCATCTATGATTGGAACAAGCGCTCAAACTAATTCATGTTTTTTTTGTAAGGTTGATACTGCTGGTTGGTTGGAGAGAACAGAGAGAGACAAAGGACCAGCTTCTTTGAGTATCATGCAATCAAGAAAGAGTCTGATGCGGGCACATGTTGTCGTGTTAGTTCTCAATGCTGAAGAGGTTTGTCATCATCCTATGTGATTCATGTTTTTTTTTTTGGCACAATTGAATAGTGGAAAAGAAAATCAGAGATGCTTAGTGTATGTTTGGTATTTGCAGATCATAAAAGCTAAATGTAGTATGACACATTCAGAAGTAGTTATAGCTAGACGTGCTGTAGAAGAAGGACGCGGTCTAGTCGTTATCGTTAACAAAATGGATTGTCTAAGAGGGAAACAGAACTCTGAGATGTACAAGAAGATCAAAGAAGCTGTTCCCATTGAAGTTCAGACAGTTATTCCTCAGGTATTAATAATAAAATTTGATCTTTTGGTAATTCTTGTTTCTTCTTTTGTCATTCTTCGTGTTTCCGGTTGATGAGAAACATAATATATTTGGTTGCAGATAACGGGAATACCGGTTGTGTTTATATCTGCATTAGAAGGAAGAGGACGTATGGAAGTAATGAAGGAAGTGACTGACACATACAAGAGGTGGTGTTCAAGACTTTCCACAGGCCGTCTTAATCGCTGGTTGCGTAAGGTTTGTACTATGAATGAATCAGACTATGCGATTATATGAAAATGTGACATCATTACTTGTCGTCATAATCAGTTGTTATGTGTGTTGAATTAGGTTATGAGCCGACATTCTTGGAAAGACACGGCTTCACAGCCAAAGATCAAGTTTTTTACTCAAGTGAAAGCTCGACCACCGACTTTTGTAGCGTTTGTGAGCGGTAAAACAACGTTATTGGAAAGCGACATAAGGTTTTTAACTAGATCATTGAAGGAAGATTTTGATTTAGGCGGGATTCCTATTCGAATCATACAGCGGGCTATGCCTCGGACACCTTCTGGTACAAGCGGTGGGGGAAGCGGAAGTCGCTCTGGTGGTCGAGTGGTGCAAAGAACCACCTCGGACAAGCGGACGGTCTCGGCCTAAGAACCCAATTACTAGTTTCTTTTGCTTACATGTTGTTAAGTTGTGTGTCCCGTTTTGTACGATCATACTTATGTATATCTTCTTTCGTCAATCCTCAATTTACTCCATTGACTCTATTATATTAGGCTAAAATTCTAGTATAGTGAAAATTTTGGTTTTATTCCCGGCGGCCGATTATTAAAAACATTAAAAATTGAAAATTCCATCTTATATATGATCAACAACATGGTACATAGTATAGGTTACACAGTTGGAAACTTGGAATATTAAAATTCCACATACTCAAATATTCATTTCTTGTTGAGATCTTTGAAGTAGCCTTTGGGGTTATTTTCAAATGATTTTCTGGAAATACGACTACCACCTTTTCCGGGAGCTTTCATCGTCGGGCCTGAGCTGCTCCATAAGAGTATACCGGCTATGACTACGATGGCTCCGATCAGGCCAATGACTTTTGTTGAGGAATCGAAAATTTCCAAGTTTATCATGTTGACAATAGTTCAAAGCTTTAACTCTTCTTCTCTTTAATTTTGTTTTGTTTTGTATGTTTTTTATAAACCACTAGGGAGTGACCCGTCCTTCGGGATTTTAATTTAGAGTTTGGATTATTAATAATTAATATTAGAAATCTTTAGTTTTTTTATGTTTTTTTTTGTATATTATGTAGTAGTTGTTCTCCAATTTTTGGGGGTTAATAATGTTATGTGTGTTTTAAACCTCATGAATTATGTGAATGTATATTGTTTTATTTAATAATTTTAAAGTTTTTAAGAATAGTATCTTTGTATTTACTTATAAGACATATTATGGTGGTAAATTTTAATGTCTGGTTTATGTTCGTTGTATTTTTTTGGCTCCCTAGTTTCGAACAATGTTAAATTTTGTTTCTTGATTAATGAAATCCAAACTAAAAGTAAAACTTCAGTTGAGTAGTTGGTATGGTTTATGTTTAAGCTGCAATATATGTTTTGTTCTTATAAAGTAATATTTGATTTTCAATGGGTTTGTTAACATGTTCATTTACTTTAAACTTAAGATTTCTTATCTTCCTCATATTTAGTTTTTCTATGCATTTTTTATGTATATTTATTGATTATGCGTTGGAAATATTCATTTTATTTTTTCAAAAATTAGTTTAAACATGTAAATGTTTTATGATATCAGAGTTTATTTTTCATAACATGTATTGTTATATGTCCTTTAAAATTTTAGAGTTGTCATTCAAGTTTCTAGAAACTCTCGTGAATATTCTACTGTTGAACGACTCCTCATTTTTTTGAATATCAATTTCCGGACTATCAAAATATATGTTTTTATTTTTCAATGTATACCTATTTAAATTCACTAATATAAAATACCTAACTAAGAAATGTTTAAAAAAAATTATGTTCTTTTTTGAACTAATCCTTATTGATTATTTTAAATTATATATCATATTGTTTCTTATTTAAATTTATACAAAATTTAATCTATAATTTATAAATAAGGAACTCTACTGAACATTTATACTATAGCTTCACTTATAACTTATAATATGAATAAAAATGCATAAATTAGAATACAAGTAATTAATACTTTGATTTATTTATCTGAAAGTAAATATTTTTCTAAAATGTTTAAGTAAATCTAATAAAACTAAAAGTATTAAATTATATCATTTTATGAGTATATGACTTCTTAAAATTTTGTCAAATTATATTAAAAATAAAATAAATAGTAGTTATTATGAGAATTAAAATGTAAACAACATAATAAATAAATCAAGTAAGTAAGTTAAAAATAATTAAAACAATTAATGATGTGTTATAATATTAAAATATGAGAAAAATAATGTAACTTTATCTAAACAGAGCAAGATATTACTTTATATATAAATAAAATTAAAAAGTACTTGACTTGTTAATTAGTGGTAACGTTTGAGTCAATTTCGATAAAGTCTCTATAATTATATAAATATTATTTCAGAGTAAATATTTTAGTAAAAGAAAAAGGATACTAACCGGAGGCTATACTTACTACGTCATCATCATAACGTCATCATTCTTACGTCACCCTCTTTGCCGTCCGCATGTCCACCATTCCTAAGTCCTAAAGATCTGTATGATCAAAGTCCGGTGAAAACTTTTTTAGCAAATTAACTTGGAATATATGTACGGAGTCCCGAAAATTGTAATTTCTTATTAAATATTATATATCTGAATATAAAATGATAGTAATAAGTTCATGTTCGAGTTTAATTATAAAAAAATTTCATCTTATTAATTCTACAATTGTTATATATATTGCTTTTTTCTATTGATTTGTAAAAGTGAAAGATGAGATATGATGAAAGAAAAGCCAAAAAAAAGTAAAGTAAACTAGTAAAGTATAAATAATTGAAAGAATGATAAGAAAGAAAAGATTAATAAAATGAAAAAAAAAAATAAGATAGAAGGAATAATAAGATATAGACGTTGAGACATCGATTGAGAAAAATCAAAAATGTTAGAACATGATAGACGTACAATTATAGTCTGTAATATTTTTTGATTTCATATTACCGATGCATGACTCCGGGAGACCAACAACAAATTTCTTCCGCAAGAAGAAGTAATTTGATCTAAAAGTAGGGATTGATGCTCAGAAGATTTAAAAAATATATTTTTGGTGCAAAACAAAATTATAACTAAGGACACCTGTCACACTCGCAAGATTAATGCATTTGTTTGTTATTATTTCAAGAATGAAAGAATGTTATCATGTTGTCTACTATACTAAAGGCTAAAGGTGATTTCTTGTCAATGGTTCAAACTTCAGAGGTAAAATATCTTCGAGCTTAAGATATGTTTCTTATTTGGTTTGGTTTTGTTTACTGATTAGAGTGAAGATGCCTCCTTGTTACATGTTTGGATTACTTTTTCAGTGGATAACATACGATTCATCAAAACACAAAGATAAATCTAAATTTAGGTATTGTTTTTTCTTTTGATAATATATCTGTTTTGTCAATCCACATTCCAAGTTAACCTTATACACACTTCATTGACTCCATTAGGTATCATAGATCTTAAAACATTTACTATTAGTATTTAGTTCTTAGAATACAAAATTCTGAAATATTAATCTATAATCACATACGTACTCGTATTCGTATATTCACTTCTTATCACGCATATCCTTGAAATAGTCTTCCTAAGCTTTAACTGGAATACGAGCATCCCTCCAAGAAACGTCCATCGTCTTCGCTTCTGGCCTCATAAAGCTCAATAACGAGAGTAGACTTGCAAAGGTTCCAATGGCTCCAATCACGCCTATGACTTTCGTTGCGATATCGAAAAACGTCAAATTATTTTCTTTGTTATCTTTTTCGTCGTTGTTATTCATACTGCTATTGATCACAAAGACGCTAACTTCTTCTTTTGTGTTTTGATTTACTGATTTAACAAATCGGTGGGTTCGTGAGAGATATTTAGGGTCTATAATTGGTCTGCAATGTTAGGCATGTCTGGCCCACACACACACAAAAAAAAAGGAAAGATTATTAAGCAAAATAATCATCTTTTAAGGCTAAACTTATTCGAATTAGATTTTGTTTCTAGATTATCTGACCGGGCTTGGTTTGGGCCAACCTTTAAAAAAATCAAAAATAATTAGAGTTGCTTGTCAATGTTTTGTAGGTGACATATCATAATGTTTTTGTGTGCGAATGATACATGTATGTTATTCAATCATTGATTTGGAATCTTTTGAATTATCATTGAACTGCTATTGATTTGTGTATTCTAAATGATTTAAATAGAAATTTCACAATTATATTAAAATCTTAAACGATTTTCACCGACTCGATCACGGCAGATTACAGGCTGCCGATTGTTACAACATTACATTAAACACAAGTAACTTAAAATAGCAAAATTATACTGATACACATAACAGAATAACACATATAATATAACATGGCACGTATACAATATATATTTGTCATATATATATGCAACGTTTTATTATTTTAGCTTCTATATAAAATAAAGTCGGAAGTGGAAGACGCAAGTATTTCCGATCATACTTTCATATATTTTCTTGATAATATAATTTCATTTCTTATTGTTACGTTGATAATTACGCTGCTCCTTGAAGTAACTTTTAGGGTTTTCTTCGAAACCCTTCCTGGGAATATAACCATCCCCTCCAGGAGCCTTCATCATCTTCTCTTCCGATATCTTCTCTTCCGATGCTGAGCTCAAGCTAAGAAAGGCTAAACCGGCGAATGCTACAACGGCTCCGGCAACGCCTACCACTTTCTTTGCGGTATCATAATATGTTGAAGTCTCTTCTTTGTTATCCTTTTGGCTGTTCATATTAATTGATATATATATATATGATCACAAAGCTTTTACTTAGATATTCTCTCTGTTTTTACTGATTTATTTTTGTTTTGATTTATTGAGTTACAAGAGTGGGTTCATGAGTGACTTATATAGAGTAGTAAATGTAATGCGAACAATATACTTTAATTTCAGTGGGAATTTTAGAATACAATAAAGTCTCTATAATTTAACTAAAGGGGAATTAAAGCATTTGCTCCATTTTTTATTTTATTTCGTTGACTAGCATCTGCTCTATTATTATCACTAAATTAAAATGAGTGAATTTTATATACTAAAGGACAAAGATTTTTTTCATGTCTACTGGTCATAGGTATCTTGATGCTTAAGATATGCTTTTTCTTTTCATTGTTAAGAATAAAAATGATTTCTAGTTTATTTTTGGATTACTTTTCTAGTGGATAACGATTCATCAAAACACAAAGATAAATATCCATCTACTAGGTGCATGTCTTGTTTAGAGAAACATATTAATGAAAGGTCTTTTGTCTAGCGAACGTAAGAGATACACTTGAGGGGTATACTCAGAAATGTTAGGCTCTAAGTTGAAGAAAATTGTGAAACAAGGAAGAAGATGAATAATATTTTGTTGTTTCATTCAACTTAAGTTTCAGATTACAATATTATTGTCTTTATATAGATTCAGACCAAAAGCAACCGATTAGAGATAAGATTTTGGATAAACTTTTAGCTGTAGTCTTCTACTTTTCATTCAATAATAGCTGTCAATGCTGAGAATCAGTTCTCGGTTGGGATTCTAACCTTGAATGAGTTGAATCCAGTAGTCCAGTACGACCTGGATTGGTTTTGTCCATACGACCCTATGTTTAAATGTAGAGTTTATTTTTCATGGGGTTTGATGATTCTGCAACTGACTTGGGCTTCGTCTCCTTAAGGCCCATTTTCCTGAAGTCTGCTTATTCATTTTGATTGCAGTAGAGTCTTTTATCTTAATATAAGTATCGTACGATTGAATCGTAACCTAAGTAGCATGAAAGCAAAAATGGATATGCTGAAGAAAACATATGGAAATACGGAAACGAATTTAAAAAAAAAAAAAGGAAACCGTGTTGGAAACATGAATATATATATATATATATATATATAATATATATAAATACAGTAATATAGTAGATATAAATCAACACTATAATCAAATAGTGTGTTTTTCCTGAGATGACACATCAGTTTTTTCTTTTATTGTGAGCTTGCCAAATTAATAAATAAAAAACTTTGTGATCCAATCAAATTATTTTATTAATAAACATAAAAAAATTGTAACACATCAGATTTTTTATGGATCAGATTTTTTATGGCACATATTAATGAAAAAACTGTATAACCAATCAAATTATTTTAATTATACACTTAAGATAATAATCATAATATTTATTTTTTACCATGAACAAATTAATAAAAATTGTACAAAATAATCATATCGTTTTATTTATATACATCATATAATATTTATTTTTACATAAATAAACTAATAAAAAAAATTCTAAACAAATCAAATTATTTTAATTACACACCATATAATATTTATTTGTTACCATGAATAAAACTATATGTGTTGATTAATATTTTTTAACCGATCTAATCAAGTCTCATGTCATTGACTAGCATTGGTTTTATTTTTTTTCTTAAACTAACTTTTTTGGTTGGCTTGAGAATCAAGAGTTTGAATTTCTTTCAATATAGTTTTTGTAAAGAACGTTGTGGAATTCTCATTTGAGAACTAGGTTTTCGGATGTGGGGGAGGGATATTTGATTATGGTCTCCTCAAATTATTTTGAAATTCTAGAGTTTGTTCAATAATGTATATCCATGACTATCAACTCGCAAAATATTTTCTCATGAATGAAACTTATAGGAATTTTAATGAATATTTTCCAATGAATGAAAGTTAAATAAAACACATGGCAAACAAATTTTTTGATATGTTAGATATGAATAAGGAAGCATAAATAAGAGAAATTGTTGAGACAACAATGGATAAAGTAGAAGAAGAAGAAGGAGAAGATAGTAGGATTATCGGGAAAGAGTTATACTTCATGTGAAAAGTAAATAAAAATATGGCTGCAAAACTTATTTTATGTTCCAAAATTTTTTACTATATTTCACGTCACTGATATAAAGTGTGAGATGAGTTTTGTCCATAAATTATACACTAAGGTTTTCTTGTTATTGCTTAAATATTTTAAAACTTTCTTATAGATTTCTTAATGTATTTGTATACATAATATTTAAATAGGATATTATTTGATATTTTTGTAAGGTTCATTTGGTTGAAAACTGTAAGTCTTAATAGTTTTTTCATCCTCAAAACTCGTCTAAAGATAGTAAATATGCATTTGTACGTATAAATTATATGAAATGTTAGACCCAAAACATAATAATAATAATCATAATCATAATCATAATCATAATCATAATTACAATAACAATAATAAACTTTAGAAAATTAAAATTTCTTGGTAATTTCTTAAATTTAAATACTATAAAAATGGCTAATGAAACAAAACTATTTCTCAAAACTAAAGCTCTTAGACAAAGACATACCAAAGATGCTTAATATAAAGTATAGACTAACTGTTGCTATTATTAATCATAATTAAGTGTGCATATATAATCAAATAAAAAATTTACCAATTCAAATATCTTAAATTTTATCATTGTTATTTATATATTTATCATATTTTAAAAATAATCTCAACAGATACAAAGTTAACAAAGGTAAATTAACATCACTAAAACTGAAAGCCTAATAGACTAAAGCTAACAAAAGAAAAAGACCACAAAAAAAAAGAAACTAAATACAAACACACTACTACATAAGCTACCTAAAAATTTAACTAATACAAAACACTAATTCGTATGAGGCTTTTAAAATTTTAGAAATATTTGAACAAAAATATATTAAATAAACGTAACACAAACTAATCATCGATATTATTGAAAATATTTATATTTAAAAAACAAAATCCCACAGCATAGCACGGGTATTAACCTAGTAATTTTAAAAATATAGTGAAACACACAAAAAAACATATTAAAACAATATTTAATACAAGAAAAAATCAATAAATATGTATTAAATAGTTTAAGTAAAATAAAACATCATAACCATTAAATTCAAACATTTAAATCATAAAATGATAAACATTTTTCTTAAATTGTAACCTTCTAAGTTCTACATATATTATGCATATCTCATGTTTTCAAATTATTTATTTACAATTTTTCAAATAAATAAAAAATAAGTTTTCATTGTGTTTACGTTATCTTTTCTTTTAACAGTGGTAACTATATTATGAGAGTTGTATACTGAATCTAAAACTTTATGTTTTAGCTTTTAGAATTTTCAGAAATTTCAGAGAGTATTAGGATGTTCAATGTTTTTAAAAATTTTATTTATTTATAAATCCTAAACTTTACCAGGTTAATCTTTTTGTTTAAAATTATTTTAGAGTTACTTTAGATTTTTCTACACCTTTGATTTTTAAGATTTTTATAATGTATGTCGAATTTTTATTTTAATTAAAACATTAATGAATAGTACTTTTCATTAACTCTTGGTTGATTATTGAATACAATTTAAGAGCTTGTGTATTTTTAATGGAAGAACAAATTAGTTCATGGATTTTTGTGGATAGTTAATGTATTTTTGTTGGTGTATTTTTATGGAATTTTCCCTTTTATTTTTGTATCTTCAGATTTTTGAGTAATCAAAGATTCTATAACTAATACAAATAATTTCAGTGGGAACAATGGAAGTTATAATGTTTTGTTAAATAATTAATTATTACTATTATTAGTTCCAAATTAAAAAATCTACTTGAGATTGGAAAATCAACCGGCAAGTTTTTAGAAAACACACAAAAAGACTTTTGGAAACAAAAAACAAAAATCTAGCAACCCCAAAGACGAGACATGACGACAAGGGTTGACTCCTCCTTGATTTTGTAATCAGCCAAGGTGCGACCTAGCTCGAGCTGTTTGCCTTGGAAGATCAGCCTCTGCTTGTCCACTTGTGGGCCCCCCTTTTGATGGATCTTGGCCATGACGTTTTCAACGGTCTCGTTCCTCTCCACCTTTAAGACGGTTACTTTCCCTCCTAGAGTCGTTACAAAAACCGGTATGACTGCTTCCGGCTCCGGACCCAAACGAATAATCAATTCACGGGTGGGTCCAAGGACCTTTATGTCGATGGTATCGGAGCTATCGTTAACATCTAGGTTTATGGTCTTCCCTTCGACCGTCTTGATAGAAATCTGCATCGTCTCTATTGCACCACTCGTGTCCCTGCTCTCTACTTTGATGTAAACTTTTTGTTTTCTATGTTAATGATCTCGATACAATATATATAGACCTTAGTTTATGTAACCTAGCTAATTAATTAGGAAAACATGAATAAGTAAATATTCTAAATCTCTTAATCATTCTCAGAAGACGATCTCAAGCCAACAGATTCAACCATACACTTAACCACTAGCCCAAAGAAACCGATGGTAAACACAATAAAACTTTTATCGTAAACTAACTTGGATAATCAACAATAAACTGTCGGCGAAATTATCTCTAATACTTCCCAAGTCCCATCGAGCCACATCCAAGTATTATTAGGAAATACCTATCACGTATTATATAGTCATATAAAACATCGTCTGAATAATTCCACATACATATTAATAGATATTCATTTCTTATACTTGTGAAGATCCTCGAAGTACTTCTTAGGGTGTTTCTTTTTGCCGTCAGAAAAAATAAAAAACATGCTGTGCAAGTAAACATTTTTGTGTTGTTTTTTCTTTAAAAAAGAAGAACAAAATTAATTGAGCCTCATCGCACAAAATATTACTGTTATAGTGTTTAGCTAATCTTTTGGAGAGAGATCAAAGATTGTGACATTATATAACTTTTCTTATAAAACATTTCATTGTTGGATAAATGCAAAAGACATAAGCTGATTGATATTCAATTCATTTTTATCTGTTTACCAGTTTCAAGCTTACCATGTTCTACATTTTACATCTAAAAAAAAAAAAAACATAAAAGATCAAAAATCATAAAAGTGCACCATACAGAAACGATACCGTTTCGTTGCCGATTACAGATTACACACGTGACCAAACCCTCAAACGCACGGTTTTAGCTTTTAAGTTTTAACTGAGTTCACCACCACAAAACGCAGCGTTTTACCTGCAGATGCTTCGGTTGTGTTGTTTGTCCCTTCGCATTTCTTTTTCCAGTAGAGCTCTAGAGGTTGGAGAATTTGTTTTCTCTTCATTCATGTCGCAAATTTATGTAGATTTCGAAACTGTTATTGGCATTGTCAGTTTGTTATGATCAATTCTCGGATGGTCTGATTTGTTTTTAGAAATTTGGAATCATTTGATCAGATAGGAGAAATCGAATTTAGGGTTTTGGTTTAGGTATTGAGTTGATAAATTTGCTGAAATTGGTTGTGATTTGTAGCGATTAGGAAGTGTGTTATCAAGAATCTAGGATTTACAGAAAAAATTGCACTCTAACTGTCGGTGGTTTGAGTTCTAAGTGAAAATCTAGTTATAATTTTTGTCTCTCAGCTCTGTCGCTGGCGACCCAGAAACGAACAGGGCCGTTATCTTGGGTTTCTTCATGATGCTAATTAAGAAGTGTGTTCATTGAAGTGGTTGTGGCTGTTTTAGTGTTTATCTCACAAGTCAATGGTGTGAGAATTAAGGATTGAGAATTAGGCAAAAGATGTTCAAAACGCTGTAAGAGGCAATTAGAGAAGATGTTATTACCATGAAGAATGTTGTAACTTGCAGAGGCTGTATGTGGTTTAGTGGAAGCCAAGCCTATGAGCAAGAAGAAACTGAATTGTAGAGAGACATTGTAGGCTTAAGTAAGAACTGAATTGGTTTGTTGTTATGGAGGAGATTGGATTCAAACTACATGAGAAATGACTCAATATTACTTTCTTTCTTTTGTCTTTCAAACTTACTAACAATGCTTCAGTTTTCAAATCATCTTCTGCTTTAAAATTCAGTCATCAACTTCTTAGGATAAAACAATGGTGTGGTGTTTTGTTCATTTTAAAAAAAGTTATGGTGAAAGACAAAGGTCTGAAAATTAAGGTTGTTGAGTTTTTATCTTTTGTTTTAGTCAACAGCATTTTTTTGACGCCAATAATTCATTCTATACTGTATTATTTTATTGACTTGATCCAAGTTGCATATTAGAGTCATTAAAAGATTCTGCTAGTTGTCTTCTGGGTCAAACGAACAAAAAAAAATCTCCATTTTTATTTAAAAGATATTATTCAGTTCTTCTTTGTCTTGAGCTTTTGGTCTTCTCTTTGATTTCTTGGTAAGAGTTTCATTTCTTTCTGTAGAATTAGTAGAGAGAAAAACTCTATGAATTATGAGTTATTTCATTCTTTAGATAGATCCTAAAATTTACGCTGAAGATCCATTGTTGAAGAAACATGGGTTCTCTATGTTCAGTAGCACTGTTGTTTTCTTCCTTTGTGTTGTTTCTTGCCAACAATGCCTTGTCACATCCATTATGTAATGATTTGAGTAGGTGTCTCTTTTTCTCTCTTCTCCTGAGATTAGATTGATAAACTATGTGTTTTCTGTTGTTTCTTTTCTGATTTTTGGACCTGATTGGTCAGCTTCGCCGTTTAATCTGAAGAAACCGCTCGCCTTTTGTCAATTCAATGGAAGTGTTTGCTGTAACTCTCAAGAGGACTTGAAGCTGCAGAGACAGTTTGAAGCAATCAATGTATCTGAGAGCTGTTCTCCACTTCTCAAGTCATTACTTTGCTCGGTAAGGAAGCCATTGAACTAAAAGAACACAAATGTGTTGGTTATATTACTTGGATGATATGGTTCTGTTCATGATTTGCAGAAGTGTGATCCTTTCTCAGCTGAGCTTTTCCGTGTTGAGTCAGAACCTAGACAAGTTCCTGTGCTTTGCAATTCCACAGTTTCGTCAGCACAATCTCTGGCCGAGATTGATTTCTGCTCCAAGTTTTGGAACCAATGCAAGAACCTCTCTGTAACCAACACAACTTTTGCATCTCAAGATGGAGGCAACGTTACTTCCACAATAATATCTGAGATATGGAAATCAAGCAATGACTTCTGCAACACTTTTGGTGGAGCTTCAGATGGATCATCAGTGTGCTTCAATGGCCATCGAGTTTCATTTAACATCTCAAAAGTTACTACTAGTCCATCTCCTTCAGGGATATGCCTTGAGAAGCTTGGAAATGGATCTTATCTCAACATGGTACCTCATCCCGATGGTTCGAATCGCGTCTTTCTCTCTGATCAACCGGGGAATATATACTTGGTGACAGTTCCACCTCAAGGATCTGGAGAAGTCTTGATAATAGATGAAACTAAACTGTTTCTTGATCTTACTGAAGAAGTTCACTTTGATTCTGAGCTTGGTCTCTTAGGGATAGCTTTCCATCCTGACTTCTTGAAAAACGGTAGATTCTTCGCGTCTTTCAACTGCGATAGAGTTAAGTGGCCTGAATGTTCTGGCAAATGCGCGTGTAACTCAGATATTGACTGTGACCCTTCAAAGCTAGATTCAGATGATGGATCAATCCCATGTCAATTCCATAGTGTCATATCAGAATTCTTTGCCAATGGTAAGTGAACAAACGTCACTGATTTTCGTTTATTGGATGTTGTTGATATGTTTCAGTTTCAGGGACTGATGTTAAACCGGTGGAGGTTCGAAGAATCTTTACAATGGGTCTTCCTTATACATCACAACACGGTGGACAGATCTTGTTTGGTCCCAAAGATGGTTATTTGTATTTCATGATGGGTGATGGAGGAGGTAAAGGAGATTCACACAACTTTTCACAGAACAAAAAGTCGTTGCTTGGGAAGATCATGAGACTTGATGTGAATAATGTTATTGGTAATATATATTCTATACATCAGAAGAAGCATCATACTTTACAATTATGAACATGGAATTTGATTTTGGTTTCTTGTTTCTCAGATACAAAAGCTATAAGCGAGTTTGAGCTATGGGGAAACTATTCTATACCAAAGGACAATCCATTTTCTCAAGATAAGAATCTGTTGCCTGAAATATGGGCCATGGGATTCAGAAATCCATGGCGATGTAGTTTTGATTCAGAGAGACATTCTTATTTCCTCTGTGCTGATGTTGGCGAGGTATTATTACCAAACTTGGAAGGCTGAAACCAAAGTTTCTCTACAGATTCTTGATGTATGAATATTGAGTTTGCAGGACAAGTATGAAGAAGTGGATATGATCACCAAAGGAGGAAACTATGGTTGGCGAGATTACGAGGGACCTTTACCGTTTAATCCTTCTAAAATCAGAAACTCAACGAAGATTTCAAATCCAATCTTCCCTGTAATGTGGTACAATCATTTTGACATAAACCAGAAAGAAGGATCTGCTTCGATAACCGGTGGATACTTTTATCGTTCTTTTACCGATCCATGTTTGTATGGAACGTAAGTTCACTAATCTTTTATAGTTTCAAGAACATTTCATGAGCTGTCAATGTGATTATGTTTGTTCTTGTTTTGTAGCTATCTCTATGCAGATTTATACGCAGGAGTTATTTGGGGTGGAGAAGAAACTCCAGTTGGTAGTGGAAACTTCACGAGCTCTCTTATTCCGTTACAATGCGCCTCGGATTCGCCAACTTCTTGTTCATTTGAAACGGAGCCTTCTTCTTCTTCATTTCCACCACTTGGCTTTGTATTCTCTTTTGGACAAGACAACAACAAAGACGTTTACTTACTTACAAGCACTGGTATTTACAGAATCATTCGTCCGAGCCGGTGTAACTTCCATTGCCCTCTTGAAAACAAAACTTCCTTAGCTCCTTCACAACAGCCTGATCGTTCTCCACCGTCTTCATCATCGTTTAAACGACTACACAACTTAAGGACTCTTGTTATTAATTTCTTAGCTTTGTGTATTCTTTGGTTGTTGTATAGATAAAAGGGTTGAACCATGTTTAAAGATCCGTATATATAACAGAAGCAATTTTTTTGAAACTAATTTTTTAGGGACAAAAGATGTGAAGTGAACCAACAATGAAGAAAATAATACAAATGTAATATTGCCCCTAGAGATGATGTTAAAGCAAAAATATACTTTAACCAAAGGGAAAAAAGTCAAGAAACATTATAAAGGGGGTTTTCAACATGGTACGTACGTTTTCGGTTTATTTCTTGAAGTTATAGTATCTTTTTTGCAATTGTACTCAACTTTTACAAAAATAGAAAACCAATGGAAGCATCTAAAAAGCATCAACAACTTCACCATCTTTTTACTCTGAACATATATGGCTGTGCATACATATATGGAAAGTGTACTAAACTGAAACAATTTCTAACTTCAAAACACAAACTAAATCTCTACAAATACATCTGTTTGGCTGTTACATTCATTATATTTGAAATATATAAAAAAAATGCAGGAATCCAAACGAACAAACAGCTTCACTCTCTATACTTCACCATGTAATTGCTTCTAACTTGTTCAGTTTGCAGTTTGTTATCAGAGAAATCTCCAGTCGTCGGATACAAAATAGCTGTCAGGATTGGCGTCGAAGATGGTAGATTCGATGTCTGAAGTAGACTGCTATCATAGCTTGAAGGCATATTTGAAAGATCTTGACCGAAGCTATTATTACCTATCATATTACCATAATAAGAGTCCTGAAAATCAGAGCATAACACATCTGAAACATTGCTTGAGAGACAAGGATCTAGAACGTTGTTGTTGGTAAAACCACTCATACACATGTTGTAATTATACATCAACTGATTCAACTCCAAGTTATTCAAAGATTCTTGAACTGCTTGTAACACTGTGTAATCTTGATGGTTTAGAGAGAATGGTATATGATTCTGATGATCCAGTTTTGTCTCCTTCTGTTTCTGTGACTCAACAAATCGAAGCCTCTCTTGCAAAGTAGAGTAACTCAGCTCTAAGGAACTAATCATTCGGGAGATTTGGTCTGGAGAGTAGTGATCAGCGATTGGATACTTTACCTTCTCTCCCAAACTCATCGTCTTCTTCTTCTTCTTTTTCATGTGCTTGGCCCCTTTGTTCTGTTTCTTTTTCAAGAAACCATCAAGATCGAGTCTTTTCTTGGATCTCACGGTTTCGTGTAATTGGGTATACCTAGAAGCCATGTCTTTCACTTTCTCTCTTTCCTCAGGCCATGTCTTAAGTTCTCCGTCTGGGCCGTAATAGATAACGCAGACCTCAACTTCACAGAGAATTGAAAGCTCCGAAGCTTTCTTGAAGATGGTCTCGAGTCTATTCCTCAAACTTGTCGAAGCGAGTGAATACGAAGAAGAAGAAGAAGACAAAGAATCGGAACAAGACGAAGACGGAAAAGATTTCATTGTTGTTGATTTCGAACACAAAGGTCTGCTTTTTCTTTGTTTGGGTCTGCGAAGAAGAAGATCAATTATGAATGAAACTGTGAGAGATAAACGGTTTTTAATAGAATTGGGATAATTAGGGTAATTTTATTTGTCTCTGTGTAAAATAAACAAAAAGGCCAATCTGATTCTGTAATCTGGGCTTTAGATTTTAATTTTGGTCCCTAACGTTAAGAAGAAAATCTAGTTTGTGTAATTTCTTTTAATTTTATGAAATTGAGCCGTTAAGGATTGTTAATTTGTTTGTTAGAAAAGGAAATATTGACTTGAGGTTGACTCGACGACCAAAAAGGATTGGAGAAAGACGCCTTGTTATTGCATTCAATTTGATGTTTCACACTATCTAATAAAATCAGGGATAGTGTGAAACATGTGATAACCTCAGAGTCTCATGAAGAGAGGATTGTTATGTTGCAAGTATTGTTATGAAGCTCGTCCAGTTCAGTTTCTCCAAGATATTTGGAGAAGACGCAGGGAAGAACGTCAAGACTGTTGACGATGGAATCTACAAGCTCTTCAGCGAATACATGGCGCTAAAACCGATGCATTGTTGGATTTTGACATATGTACATAATGGAGATCGACAGGGAAGAATCTGAAAACAGAGCTGCTGGATCAGTATCTTGACGTAACGTTGCTACCTCGGGTTCAGGAGTTTGACTGGTGGAAACAGAACAAGCTCAAGTATCCGACATTGTCGAAGATGGCTAGAGACATTCTCTCGATACAGGTTTCAGCTGCAGCCTTTGACTATGTTTTTGATATGGAACCGAGGGAGATGGATGAGTACTTGGGTTACATTTATGACGGTCTCTCTTTTGCTTATTCTTGTCTTTGTTACTAGACTATCAACGATGTCCTACTTGGGTTACACATCGCTCCAAGACTTTGTGGACACGCTCATGTACGTATATGAAATACTACTAGTCTACTAGCTACTCATTAAGAACTATTTATAATTTATCTTCTCATATAATATTCTGATTTTTATAGGCATTAATTAACAATACATTTCCTAAGTTATGCGGAAAAGATGGTAATCTCTATAGGGGTCGATCCTACGGTCATACAAAATCCTCACAAGCTTTGTGATGAAATGGATGACTCTCTAACAGCTATGAAAGCCACTATTTTATTAAGAGGGTTACATGTGGTGTTACCATTATCTAATCCGCACTAACAAGCAAGTGCAAAAAATGTATAATATAAAATCTAAGCTTGTTTGGTGGAGGTTCTTACCATTTATAAGCTTTTCTTTTTCCTTTTTCTCTTCCAATGTCAAATATTGCAACGTGCGTGTGTTTGGTATGGTGGTCTTGACTTTAGCACCCATTGAATATTTTGAAAAGTTATGTATATGAAAGCTGACAAAAAGTTATAATAATAACTTACAAGAGCGCCAACGCAAAAGTCCTTGTTTATGAAAGCTGACAAAAAGCCTCTCCAATCCACAAAAATGATTAGTGCTAGATCTGATTTAAAATCTGACCAAGTGTGTTCTTGACTTTGATCAATTTTATTTTTTGTGTGTGTGTGTGATTACCACAGTTTTTATTTGATCAAATCGTGTCTCAAACGAACATACTCTGTTCTTTTTCCATTTACAGTAGGATTAATATAAGTAATTGCATTTACATTTTTGTACTATTCCTTAAACGAATCCAATGTAAATGCAAAATGAGCTAACTTATTTTAAAAGTCAACTTATGTGCTGTGTGACATAGCTTCCAACGCAAAACCACATGTATCTTTTATTTATAGTTTAAACTTTATACCAATCTTCTCTC
This sequence comes from Cardamine flexuosa, assembly GCA_963555745.1. Lineage (NCBI taxonomy): Eukaryota > Viridiplantae > Streptophyta > Magnoliopsida > Brassicales > Brassicaceae > Cardamine > Cardamine flexuosa. The sequence goes on from OY743215.1 coordinate 25,179,181, forward strand.
ACTTTTCTTAAGCAAACACCTTCTCCTTCAAAAGTTTTCATGACAACAACCATGTTAGAATCTCATCTACATTTGTATATTTTCTCTCTACTACTTTTACTTTGTTGTGTCTCCCCTTCAAGCTGCTTCACTTTAAAAAACCCTGTTGTTGGTCTTGTTTCTTGTCGCACCCACCAGATTCAAGCCTTTACACAGTTCAAGAACGAGTTTGATACCAGCCGTTGCAACCATAGTGACGACTTTAATGGAATCTGGTGCGATAACTCAACCGGTGAAGTCACGAAGCTGCAACTCACGAACTGTCTCAGCGGAACTTTGAAATCCAACAGTAGCCTCTTCAGGTTTCATCAACTTCGTTATGTTGATCTCAGTTACAACAACTTCACCCCTTCTTTACTCCCTTATGAGTTTGGCAATCTCAACAAATTAGAGGTTTTGAGTCTTTACTCTAATGGCTTCTTTGGCCAAGTTCCTTCCTCATTTAGTAACCTAAGCTTGATTTCCTATTTAGACCTTTCCTCTAATGAGCTCACTGGTAGTTTCCCACTTTTGGGGAATCTAAGCAAGCTCCAAGTCTTAGCTCTTTCCTCTAATCACTTCTATGGAACTTTGAGTCCCAAAAGTAGTCTCTTCGGGTTTCGTCAGCTTCGTTACCTTGATCTCTCTGAAAACAACTTCACCTCCTCTTCACTCCCTTCCGAGTTTGGCAATCTCAACAAATTAGAGGCCTTGTCTCTTACCTCTAATGACTTCTTTGGTCAAGTTCCTCCAACATTTAGTAACCTTACTTGGTTAACTGAATTGTACCTTAACAAAAACAAGTTCACTGGTAGTTTCCCACTTGTACAAAATCTAACTAAGCTCACTGCTTTAGCACTTTCTCATAATTACTTCACTGGAACCATTCCTTCTTCTCTCTTTGCTATGCCTTTTTTATCAATACTTCTTCTTCATGAAAACAAATTTTCCGGTTCTATCCAAGTTCCTAACTCTTCTACGATCGAGTTCATGTACCTTGGTAACAACCAATTTGAAGGAAAAATCTTAGAGCCTATCTCAAAGCTCATCAACCTCAAGGATCTTGACCTTTCTTTCTTAAACACAAGCTACGTAATAGACTTGAACATTTTCTCTTCTCTCAAATCTTTATCCTACCTTGATCTTTCCGGTAATAGTATATCTCCAGCCAGTTTAAGTTCAGATTCATCCATCCTACTAAACCTAAGAACGTTGTTGTTGAAATACTGCAACATCAAGGAGTTCCCAACCATCTTTAAGACCCTTGAGAAGATAGAGGAAATAAGTTTAGCCCACAACAGAATCAAAGGAAAAATCCCTGAGTGGTTATGGAGCCTTCCTCAACTAACCTCAGTGAATCTTTACAACAATTCTTTCAACGGTCTCCAAGGTTCTACTACGGAAGTTTTGGTAAATTCATCAGTTCGGATATTAGTAATGGATTTAAACAACTTTGAAGGTGCACTTCCTAATCTACCACACTCTATCAAAATCTTCTCTGCAGAGGATAACAGTTTCAAAGGTGATATACCTCTTTCAATCTGCAATAGAAGCTCTCTCACTATTCTTGATCTACTCAACAACAACTTCACCGGTCCAGTTCCAAAATGTTTGAGTAACTTAGCATTTGTGAATCTCCGGAAGAACAACTTGGAAGGAAGCATTCCTGATGCATTCGGTGCATGTGACTCGCTACGAACACTCGACGTTGGCTTCAATCGATTAACAGGGAAGCTTCCAAGATCTCTTGCAAATTGCTCATCTCTAAACTTTCTAAGCGTTGATAACAACAGAATCAAAGACACGTTTCCTTTCTGGCTCAAGGGTTCACCGAATTTGCAAGTTCTTATCCTCCGTTCAAACAAATTCTACGGTCCTATATCTCCTCCTCATCATCAAGGTCCTCTTGGTTTTCCTGAGCTAAGAGTATTTGAGATATCAAATAATGAGTTTAACGGAAGCTTGCCACCAAGTTACTTTGTCAATTGGAAAGCATCATCACTCACAATGAATGAAGAAGGAGGTTTATATATGGAATACCAAGAGAATGCATTTAACAGAACCTATACAGATATGATAGATTTGAATTACAAAGGATTATCCATGGAGGGGCAGAGGATTCTCAGTTCATACAGCACCATTGATTTTTCAGGTAACAGACTTCAAGGACAGATTCCTGAATCCATTGGTCTCTTAAAGGCGTTGATTGCACTCAACTTATCGAACAACGCCTTCACGGGACATATTCCTATGTCTTTAGCCAATCTTGTAAAGCTTGAGTCACTTGACCTATCAAGTAACCAACTCTCAGGGGAAATTCCTCGAGGACTTGGGAGCCTATCGTTTTTGGCGTACATAAATGTGTCTCACAACCAACTCAAAGGTGGAATACCACAAGGGACACAAATCATTGGGCAGCCTAAATCCTCCTTTGAAGGGAATGCAGGGCTTTGTGGTCTTCCTCTCGAAGAAACTTGCTTCCGCACTAGTGCACCTCCAAAGCAAGAAGAGGACGAAGAGGAAGAACAAGTGTTGAACTGGAAAGCAGTGGTGATAGGGTATGGTCCTGGAGTGTTTCTTGGATTGGCAATAGCACAACTCATTGCTTCTTACAAACCAGAGTGGCTTGTCAAGATAATTGGTCTGAATGCGTGCAGAAACCGTTAGGATTGTTTCGGTTTCGAGTTTTATTCTTTCATAAGTCTTGTAACGTGACACAAAATTAAGTCAGAGATCAAGTGAAAAATTAAGTCAACGCGGTAAACAGTAACACGGCGTCGTTTGTTTCTCAGTTCACATGTCACAGTAACATCGATGTTGAGTTGAGTATGTTCAGATCTATCTGTATAAGATTAGTGTATAGTTTTGAAAATTTGTAAAATCCGTTTTGGAAGATGTATATAGACATATGTTCATCTTCTTCTCCATTTCTTCCATCTTTACCCTTAACCAGACCTCATATTTACACTTCCATACCCTTCTTCACCATTCCAGAACCAAGACAACGCAATTCCCATCAATTCAGCTTCACAATCTCTGCTTCTTCTTCTTCTTCTTCTTCTTCTTCATCATCATCTTCACAAGATACACAAACCAAAAAGGTATGGCGAAACCAACCGGAGAAGAACTCAACGTTACCGAGAAAACATCGGAGGTACCAAAGATCTGCTTTTCTCGATCACAACGTCGACATGGACGAGCTTTTAGCTTCAATTCACCAAACCCAGAACGAAGAAGAGCTTTTTTCACTACTTTCTTCTTATAAAGATAGACAATTGTCAATACGGTTCATGGTTTCGCTTCTTTCTCGAGAAAAAGATTGGCAGAGATCATTAGCGTTACTCGACTGGGTTCACGAGGAAGCTAAATACACACCTTCTGTATTCGCATACAATGTAGTTCTTCGAAACGTGTTAAGAGCTAAGCAATTTGATATTGCACACGGACTGTTCGACGAAATGCGTCAAAGAGCTCTTGCTCCGGATAGGTATACTTATTCAACGTTAATTACTTCGTTTGGTAAAGAAGGTATGTTCGATTCAGCTTTATCTTGGCTTCAAAAGATGGAACAAGATCGTGTTTCAGGTGATCTTGTTTTGTATAGCAACCTTATTGAGCTTTCTAGGAGATTGTGTGATTATTCAAAAGCTATTTCGATATTCTCGAGGTTAAAAAGGTCTGGTATTAGTCCTGATCTCGTTGCGTATAATTCGATGATCAATGTTTATGGAAAGGCTAAATTGTTTAGAGAGGCAAGGTTGCTTATAAAGGAGATGATTGAAGCTGGTGTGTTACCAAATACAGTTAGTTACTCCACTCTCTTGAGTGTTTATGTAGAGAACCAAAAGTTTTTAGAAGCTTTATCTGTTTTCGCGGAGATGAAAGAGGTTAATTGTCCGTTGGATCTTACGACTTGCAATATAATGATCGATGTTTATGGTCAGCTTGACATGGTGAAAGAAGCTGATAGGTTGTTTTGGAGTTTGAGGAAAATGGATATTGAACCAAATGTTGTTAGCTACAATACTATCCTTCGTGTTTACGGTGAAGCTGAGCTTTTCGGTGAAGCTATTCATCTTTTCAGGTTGATGCAGAGGAAAGACATTGAACAGAATGTTGTTACTTACAACACTATGATTAAGATCTATGGGAAAACTATGGAGCATGAAAAGGCTACGAATCTTGTTCAAGAGATGCAGAGCCGAGGAATCGAACCTAACGCTATTACCTACTCAACTATTATATCAATATGGGGAAAAGCTGGTAAATTAGACCGAGCTGCTATGTTGTTTCAGAAGCTGAGGAGCTCTGGTGTGGAAATAGATCAAGTTCTGTATCAAACTATGATTGTTGCTTATGAAAGGGTTGGTCTAATGGGTCATGCTAAACGTTTGCTTCACGAGTTAAAGCGTCCGGATAATATCCCTCGGGAAACCGCTATTACCATTCTGGCTAAAGCCGGGAGGATAGAAGAGGCGACATGGGTTTTTCGTCAAGCTTTTGACTCCGGGGAGGTTAAAGACATATCAGTATTTGGCTGTATGATCAATCTTTTCTCAAGAAACCAAAGGTATGTAAATGTGATTGAAGTGTTTGAGAAAATGAGAAGCGCTGGCTACTTTCCGGATTCGAATGCGATAGCTATAGTGTTGAATGCGTACGGGAAACAAAGAGAGTTCGATAAAGCGGATACGGTTTACAGAGAGATGCAAGAAGAAGGATGTGTTTTTCCTGATGAAGTTCATTTCCAAATGCTGAGTTTATACTCGTCGAAGAAAGATTTCGATATGGTTGAATCGTTGTTTGAGAGATTGGAATCTGATCCTAATGTTAATAGCAAGGAGTTGCATTTGGTTGTGGCGGCTTTGTATGAGAGAGCTGATAAATTAAACGATGCTTCAAGAGTCATGAATCGTATGAGAGAACGAGGAATTCTTAAGCCGTTTTCGGGATGAAAAAATGTAATATATGTTTCTTCTTGTGTTATTTGTGAGTAAACAAACTCATGTTCATCTTTAGTTTTACATTTTCTGATATCCAATTATCTAAAAGCTTACTATATTTTGAAAATGTCATATATGATTCTTCTTGTGGTATCTTGATAAACAAAATTCTAGTGTTTATTTGTAATTGAAACATCCAAATTCTAGTGTTTATTTCGGATCATATCCGATTCTAGTTACTTAAAATTTTAGGATAAAGATAAGATAATTGAAATTCTCCATTTTGATCAAAGATAATTTATTCCAACGGATATTGTTAGGTTCGTGCGGATCACCTAACGAATAAAAGCGCGGAATAATAAATTCCGAACCCAAATCTGAATCTAAACCAAAATCCGATACTTACTTGATATAACAAAAATTGGGATTACTACTTTAAATAACCGAATTACATGTATTCAACCCGATATCCAAATTATCCGATATATTTCTATAAAAACCACAATTTGAATAGTAATAATCTTACTCTATCATATGATTGACCTATACGAAACTTCCAGTTCCATCCATTATTATCCGAATTGTACATAGTCGTCAGTCGTCACTCATTACTCATTGAGTCATTTATTTGAATCCATACTTAATTTAACGCATAATAAAATCATTCGTTGACTTATACTGTAAATATATGGGCTTTTAAGTGGCCCATCAGCTAGATTCCAGATATTTTTTTTAATTTCTTCCAAAACCTAAGATCTGATCTGATTTTAATGCGCTTGACTAGTGTGAATCTCTTAACTCTTTTCTTTATTACCATAATCTCTGTCTCTCCATTTTCAGTTCTTCGATCTCTTTACTTATGTCAATCGTTACTTCTTCCCTCCCATTAATCTGAAACCAAAAAAAAAAAAAACCTAAAAGTTTCAGTTTTTTTAAAATGGGGTTTTTCTAACGTTTCTTCCAAATCCGAGAAAATAGTGGAAAAAAAAATGTGTCAACTTTGAATTGACCATTTTTTATTTTTGTTTTGGATTCTCGAGATTCGATGAAGAAATTGAGAAGCTATTACTCAAATGTGAGACATCATCAGAATCATCATCATCATCATAATGTTGTTTCAGAGAGAAAATGGATATATTTCCCTATTCTGATTGGTTCAATCTTCGCTTTGTTCTTACTCTTTCTCACAACCCTAACTTCACCAACCGGAATCCGATTCCTCCCTTTTACCCGACCCGTTTTGTTATCCGGATCTGAATCATTAGCTTTCGTTGAATCCAAGATCAAACCTCAGCCAATCTCTTCACTTCCTTCTCCTCCTCGTTTCGCTTACTTGATTTCTGGATCCGCCGGTGACGGAAAATCTCTCCGGCGAACCCTTTTGGCTCTGTATCATCCGAATAATCGGTACGTTGTTCATTTAGACCGTGAATCTTCGCCGGAGGAAAGAGACGAACTTCATGGATACATCAGAAACTCTTCTTTGTTTGGAAGGTTTGAGAATGTTCATATGATTGAAAAAGCTAATCTTGTAACGTATCGTGGACCTACGATGGTTGCTAATACTCTTCATGCGGCGGCGATATTGCTTAGAGAAGGAGCTGATTGGGATTGGTTTATTAATCTTAGCTCTTCCGATTATCCTCTTGTCACTCAAGATGGTGAGGTTTCTGTTAAAAATTGAAACTTTTTGTTTGTTTGTTATGATTCTTCACTAAAGGTTTGACCTTTTCTTTTGTTGTATCAGATTTGTTGCATATATTTTCACATTTGCCGCGAGATTTGAACTTCATTGATCATACAAGTAACATTGGATGGAAAGCGTAAGTGAATCAAAGTTTCTGTTTTTTATTTTATCTGTTGTATCATTTTGTAAAAGGAACTTAGATTTTGGAGTTGTTTTGATTTGGTTTGTTTCAGATCACAAAGAGCAAAACCTGTAATTATAGATCCTGGACTGTATTTGAATAAGAAATCTGATGTTTTTTGGGTTACTCAAAGACGAAGCATTCCAACAGCATTCAAGCTCTTCACAGGTGCTTCATCTCAACATCATTCAATCAGTTTGATAGATTAGAATCATCTCTAAGCAAGTCCTAGAATTGATTACTTGTCTTTATGTTGCGTATCTCTTTAGTTTAGAGTAGGATTTGCTAAGATTTGATTCATTTATAGTTGTATGAAACACAGAATCATTATACTTAGATTATTGCTAGGCAGAACTTTTCTAAAATTTGCTAATATTTGCACATAATAGTGAAAAGTTGGTGTATTGTGTTGCCTTTGGTGCTTGGGAAGACATTGCATTGTTTTGATTTCAGATTCTTATAAACTAACATGTGATTTCATGGAAACAGGCTCTGCGTGGATGGCGTTATCTCGGCCATTCATCGACTATTGTATATGGGGATGGGATAATCTACCTCGAACAGTCTTAATGTACTACTCGAATTTTCTCTCATCTCCTGAAGGATATTTCCATACTGTTCTCTGCAACGCTGAGGAGTTCAGAAACACAACGGTAAATAGCGACTTGCACTTCATATCGTGGGACAATCCACCTAAACAGCATCCACACCATCTCACCGTTGCAGACATGACTAAAATGGTAAATAGCAATGCACCGTTCGCAAGAAAATTCAGAAGAGAAGATCCTGTACTTGACAAGATCGATGAGGAGCTTCTTAACCGAGGTCCTGGAATGGCTACACCTGGTGGTTGGTGTATTGGAAGCAGTGAAAATGGGAGTGATCCTTGTGTTGTTATTGGTGACACTGATGTTATCAGACCTGGTCCAGGTGCTAAACGGATCGAGAATCTGGTTACTTCGCTATTATCCACTGAGAACTTCCGGCCAAAACAGTGCAAGTAATGTGAATGATATTGCAGAAACATCACAGATATTTGAATCTAGCAGCCTTGATTATTTGGGATTAGATGTGATTTAGGATCTTTATAGTTATATATCCCTCTTTTAGTCAAGAGTATAAACGAAACAATTTAGGCTATGGCTGTGGGAAGTATTTGTCTTGTTACTCCAGACAACATTTTCACAGAATTATCAGATTGGAATTTTGAGATTTTCAAGTGTTACCTTTGTGAAAATATTTTGTATTATTTTTTTTTTCAACAAGGAAAGATGGATATTCATCAAAGTTACATACATGTCAACTTAAGGAAGAAGAAGAAGAACAAATTTACGAAAAAGGAAAAGTGTCTCAAGCACGTCTTTTGCTGAGAAGCCATGAGTTAGGCTCGTTGTAACGGTCATACAAAGGCTCAATGCGTTCTTGGCGCTTACGCTTGCTCATATTCATTGGGTCGGAGACTTTGAAGAACTTTGGAGCTAACTGAACAAGCCACTTTGGGTCAATCACAATGACTTCCCTCATGTACTCTTTGGTCGTCATGACAAGATCATGATATATATCCCAATCTGGTTGTCTCTGGAACAAAGCGCTACTCGGTTGTATATAAACAGGTTGATTCTCCACCAGCGTCCTGTAACCTTCCTGTGGATCTTTCCTTGCTACATGGAAGAAGAATCCTGCAGTGATTGCTTTCCTAATCTTGGTGAAATTCTTTACAGCACTTACCACATCTAGTTTATACTTGTCCATAATGCTGACAAGTTGTTTCCTCACATCTTGAGCTCGTCGTAACAACCGTGACTGAACGAAGTTTTCGAAACACCATGGAGCTGAGAAGTTTTTAGCCTTCCAAGCTTCGTATACAGCTAGCAATGTCAAGTGATCACCTTCAGACTGGAAAAACTTTGCACGTTTCTGATCTGCTTGAGCTTGCTTCTCCCTTGGTCTATAAAATATGTTCCCCGTCTGGATCATAGCAATGATCGTCAAAACCTCATCGCTGCAACCGAGATCAACACTAGCTAGCAACATTTTAGAAAGCGGCGGTTCAAGAGGAAACTCAGCCATTCTTCTAATCTTGCAGTTGGAGAAAAACTCAGAGAATTTCGCTGCGTCCAATGTGGCATAGGTGACAATCAGACGAAGGTCAAGCCTACGTTTCATCAACTTCTTGAGAAGACCAAACAGCACATCAGTGTGGATTGTCCGCTCATGAGCTTCGTCAAGCATGATGACAGAGTACTGATAGAGGTTTTCATCAATCAGAATCTCTCTAAGAAGCATACCATCTGTCATGTACTTGATCACTGTCTCTGGTCCGGTACAATCCTCAAACCAAATCGCATACCCTACTTCCTCTCCTAGACGACAACCAAACTCCTCAGCTACTCTCTTGGCAACAGAAATTGCAGCAACCCTACGAGGCTGAGTACAACCAATATTTCCTTCCGTAGCGTAACCTGCTTCGGCAAGGTACTGAGTCACTTGTGTTGTCTTTCCAGAACCAGTCTCACCAATGACCAACAAAATTTGATTATCATGGACAGCTTGTAACAGCTCTTGTTTCAACTTGAATATCGGAAGGTTCTCCCTTTGCTCTTGGATAGAAGAAAACTTTGATCTTTGTCCTAAACTCGGAGTTTTTCCAAAGGCATCCTTCTTCCACTCAGGCATGTCGTAAGCTGATAACCCAATACCCTTAAGCTCTTGAGCTAAATGTCTTTCGCCAGTTTCAGGCATAGGATCTTCCCATGGACGATTCAGATCCTTTGGGATTGAATCAATCATTGTTCTTTGGTTCTCTTCCCTCATTTCTCTCCTCTCCTTGGCGAGTGCAGACTGAAGCGCAGCTGCTCGGCTCAACGAACCTTCATATCTCATTCTCCACTTCTTCTTCTTCTTCCTCTCCATCCTCATCATCATCATCAACTCTCAGGAAAGCTCCAGATGCAATCAACTGCTTAGCTTCCCATCTCTCAGGAGAGCTCATCTTCTTCAATGGCCTACGTGAAGGATTCTCCTCAACAACAATGCTGATCCCAGAAATCCCAGTCTTTCTTCTATCATCCTCTGAAGTCTTCTTCAAAGGAATAAAATCTCTTGACTCTTCTAGTAGCCATCTGAGAAATATGAACTAAACCTTCTTTGCCTCTAAATTCATCAAGCTCAACAAAACAACCACAATCCATTACCCTACTTACTCTACTTTTGTAAACCTCATACACCTCCGGCTCATCATCATCATCATCTTCACGACCTCTATCTCTATGCCTATGACGACGACCATTTCTTCTGTCTTCACTTTCCTCGTCTTCTTTCGTTTTCTCATCAGATTTAGAGTTCGGCGGATGAATCCCATGGATTGTAGTTAACAATGAACGAACCAAGTAATCTGGCATCTCTGAGCCTTTCTTCTTAAGCTTCTTATCGAATTCATTTACAGTCTCGGAGTTGCGACCAAGATGGATGATGAATTCGGCTAATGTCTTATCCGCGGAACCTTGATGCGTCACTAATTCGTTGCAGACATTGGAGACGAGTGAGAGATGATTCAATTCGTTGAGATCTTCTTCCTTGTTCATGGCTCTAATCCAAGCAAGTATAAAGATGAATCGAAGAAAAAAAATTCTAGGGTTTGTTTTTAGCTCTGCTTTGTTCACAGAACAAAAAAAAATTGTTTCTTCTCGCAAATATTTTGTATTCTGTTTTCAATATTTATAGTTTTTGTGACTTTTACAGTTTTACTAGTAGAAAAGGGAAATAAAAATAAAAGTTACATTCAAACAAAAGGAAAACTTAATATTAGTAAAAAGGAAAAAAAAGATAAAGTAAATACTAAATAGTAATCATCAACCAAATATTTTGAACTTTTTGTTTTTCTTGTTGTCTTGTTGTCCTTTTTGCTTATAGTTTTCTTTCTCTAGAGCTTTGATTAGAAGACTCAAGGATTTATCAACATCGATTTGCTGGTTTCTAGCCATAAGTTTCTCCGCGACATCAGCTGGAGAAATCATCGTCTCCTCCAATAAAGACTTGATTTCTTTGAACAAGGGATGATTATCATCATTATCATCAAGATCCAAGTAGTTCTTGGCAAGAATCTTGAACGCTTCGTAAGTGCAATACGACAACTCAATATGCATATCCATTCTTCCTCTCCTGATCAAAGCCGGGTCAAGCTTTTCCAAATGGTTTGTTGTGAATACAACAATCCTTTCTTGTCCACAAGCTGACCAAATACCATCAATGAAGTTAAGAAGTCCAGAGAGTGTAACCGAGTTTTCGTCTTTACCTTCTTCTCCATTCTTTCCCCTTGAGATGCTCTCTTTCTTTGTTCTGTTGCTTGTGAACTCCGCAGAGCAATCTATGTCTTCAATCACAATAATAGACTTGCTTGATGTTGCGGTAAGTAGTTTTTTCAACTCCGAGTTGTTCTTTATAGCCGTGAGTTCAAGATCATAGATGTTATAGTTCAAAAGATTAGCCATAGCTGAAATCATTGTAGACTTACCGGTTCCTGGTGGCCCATACAACAAGTAACCTCTCTTCCAAGCTTTCCCAATCTTCTTGTAATACTCTTTCCCATTCGTGAAAGCGATTAGGTCATTCAAGATCTCTTCTTTCTTCTCTGGATCCATTGCTAGGGTTTCAAAACTCGCAGGGTGCTCAAACTCAATATATCTCCACATGTTCTGACCAAAAACCCATTGAGAACTAGGGTTATTCGTGAACAACTTTGTTTGCTTGTTCTTGGCTTCAATCAATTTCCCTTCTTCAACCACATGTTTTACATATGAATCGGTTATAAGACTTCTTGCACGGTTGTGAAAAGTGAGCTTGTAATATCTGTTTCCATCAGTATCAACTACATTCTCCCACCAAACATTAGCTCCTTGGTATTCTTCTCTTACTTTAGCCTCGTTTCGTTTCAATACCAAACCTTTACTCTCCTTCACTTGGCTTCCTCTTAGACGTTTGGATCTTTCGGTTGATTTTGAGTCAAGGTAGGTCTCGATGGCTGAGAAAGCGTGGTTGAAACGGTACTCATCGCTTTCGGGGAAGTTGATTTCGACATAAGGAGAGAAGAGGTTTGTGAAATGGTCAGAAACTCTTTGAGCAAAACAGAGTTGTTGGAATGAAGATAAGAGAAACTCTTTGATTGTGATCTTTAAGTGGTCAGGGAAGATTTGTTGAATTGTTGCCCAAATGAAGAATAAACTTGCCATGCTTGAGCCTATACTTCCGAATGAATCACCCAACATCATCATTTTAGCACCAAAAAACAATTTTTTTCTTACGTTGTTTTCTTTCCTTTTTTGTGTGTTTGGACTTTGGTGTAGTAGTATGGTTTAGTTTTTTCTCCTGTAGTTTCTGATATTTATAAGAGTTTATAACGAGTGAGGGTCTTTTAAACTATATTATAAAGTCTTTGCGTGGTTCAGTTTTTCTTCTTTCTACGCTGGTTCCAAATGTTTAAAGAATGTTTATAGCGGCATTTGAATTTTCCAAGAATATGATTATTTTATGTTAACACACGTTTTTCAGATAATTAGAAACGGATAAATGAAAGACCAGTCTGAAAACCTTTTGAGGATCGAAAGACACCACTTGACTCAAATTGTAATTTAATATAGTTGAAAATCATTGAAAAAGTAAAGTACCGAAAGTATAATAAGACCTCTATGAATTATTAAGATAACAGTAAGGAAATTGCACAGTTGCCGACAGAAGAACCTACTAATGAAAAATACTAGGACGACATGCGATTTAAACAAATGAAATGATGCCATGGAAAAATAATGTTATAGAAAAAAAAAATTAAAATGGTATTCAGATTGGCTAACAACATTTTTTTATAAAAATTGGTATTCAGATTGGCTACCTTAAGACGTATTTTAAAAACTCCTATTGTACTCTTAAATCATTGCTAAAACAAATAAAATTTGGATTCATATTTTGTATTAAGATTTGATATAGTGTGATATCAGAGTGATCATACATACTCTTAACTCTCAAGAATCACACTCATGCTTCACCTTAATTGTTTGGTTTCCAAATGTAAGAATATGTGACTTATTATTTGATATGCTCAAATGATCCTTTCAAGCTAGTATCTCAAATTAAGAGATCACAGTAATACTTAAAAATCAAATTTACAAAGACTCAATGATTTCATGATATATTTTTTGCTTTAAATTCAACTAAGCAAGTATGAAGTAAATTAAATAACAATACAAATAACAATAAAATCGGTTGGTAATTCGGATGGGGATGGCGTCACGTTCAAAGAAATCTCAGGAAATCAAGTAATGAATATCAACTAATTGGTATGATCGAACTAAGAACAAGTTCTAGAACTCAAATCACGAAGGTATAATAAACCAATTTTCGTTGCAAGAATTAACTATGATTAAAACCTAAAAAATCAAATTTCTTTGCGATCTTGAAATCAAAACAAGCATTAAGCACATGTTCGATATGTTCACAAATTATCTAATCCAAACATTTTTTTGCAATTATCTAATTTGCCCACACTAGATTTTATCAAATTATAAATTACGCTGTTGCACCAATTTAACAACATATGATCTAGATTCTAGGTGATAAATCCAGAACTAGCTTTAAGAATAACCTAGGTAAAGAACTATCAAGTTTGAATCCTAACCAATAAATCAATATATTATTCCATGAAATCTTTAATGAGAATCCTTAAACCTAACAATGAATCTACTCAGACATATAAACTGAAATCAAAGACATGAATAAAATAGATATCATATAAATCAGAATAGAGAAATAGCAACAGGGTTCAAAATCTTCTTTCAAAGTAGAACAAAATAAGATCAACCCCAAAACTCTACAAATCTCTCTAAAACGTAAAAGTAAAGATCTACTAAAACAAAGTCTAAAAACCCTAATATATCACTAAACACAAACTAAGGTCATATTGTAAATATATGAAACTTATGGACAAAGTTACAAATCTCCTTAAGTTGTTATCTTCTTGTGAAAATAAAAAATCAGACTGCATTGATCAACACCGAAAGTTGTATTGCTCAACACAATTAACTACAAAAAACACAAACTTCGATTTCTCAGCTACAATGCTCCATAAATGCTTCAAAACGTCAAAATAATCCCCAAACATGTGTAAACTTGTAAGAGACTCAATATGGACTTGAAAGACACATAAAAAACTCGATTATATACATATATCATGCCCTAAAATCGGTAAAAACCATGATATATCAATATTCACCATCTGTATAAGTCACATATTGTAAGATTTCTGAGGAATACTTTTCTTTAGCTTCAGATTTCAGTTTCTTCTCAACATTTTGACGAGTCAATGCAAACAATGCAACCGCCCTAAGATCGACATGGTGTTTAATTATACTTTAGAAAAAAGTAAATTCGTAAGGCAAAAAAGTGTTGATATATAAGTGATATCGAAAAAATACCTTTCAAAACTTCCCATTTCCGAGGGGAACCCCTTGAAGCTATCAGTTTTATGTATCCCTATTCAATTTCAAGAACACGCAAAAACGAAATAAGAATTGTATAACAGTGATGTAACAAACAGATTATTACTGAGCACTATCTAGTATAACTTCGCTCTCAAGCTTCACTTTTGAACGGTTTGCCTCCACTGTTAGGATATGTGACTTGATAGTCTCCATCTGTAGATGTATCTCCTTAGATACAGATGCTAAAAATTTCTTCGTATCAATGTTTGGACGAGCCAAAACAAACGAGGAAACCGCCCTGAGACATTATATTCAATCTCACTTCAAAGAATGACAAAGTTTTTAAAGTATGAACCAAATCAAGAAGATATATATACCTTTCCAAACCTTCCATTTCTGAGTACAACCGCAAGAAGTAATCAATTTCTTCATCATTGGGCTTAGTTTCCAAAAACACCCAAAAAAAAAACCTGAGAGTTTAACAAGAAAACAAACTTATATATATAGTGTTGGTACTTTTACACTTGCCAAGTAAGATCCTAGCAACAACAATATGACTTACGAATGAAAAGTACACTTAGATAGACAATATTGTACCTGATAATGGTGTTTCAATTAGTTTGTCTTTCAGAGGCCATTTTACCTGATAATGTTCAGTGTGCATTGGCATACATACCTGAAAGACTATAGTGAGAGATGATGTTGAGAATTAGTAAAGTTAACAATGAGAATTAGTAAGCCCTAGATAACGATGATAATTAGTAAACGTGACAAGTAAGGCTCGGATCATATTAGGGTAACATGTGTTGGCCAAATTTCTAGTCACACCCTAGATTTTTTTCTTGAGGTGTACGCTTTCTTCAAACCCTAAACAGATGTTAATTAGAATCCAAACCCCATCAAAATTGGAGCTTACGTGAATAATACGTATTCACATCTTGAGGGTTAATTTTTTTTTTTATCAATATTGATATCGGGAAATCAAACTGGTTCATATATTCACGAAAATTCATTATCTAATTGAACAAAAACATTGTGATTTAGAGAAGAAAATCAAATCAGAGAAGAGAACTTACGAGCACTAGATTTTGGAGTAAACAACGAATATGGATTGAAGTACAAGTAAACATCTTTCCATTATATATAGGACGATTACATGTAAATAAATAAAGAAATTCCCTCAAATAGCACTAAATAAGGTTTTTGTTTTATAAATAGCATATTTTTTTATTTAAGACAAAAATAGTATTTTTATAAAAGATAAAATTTAAAATTTTTTGTTTGGGTTAAGTATTATACAGTTTAGGATATAATTTCTTTGGGATGGAAAATATGGTTTAGGGTTTAGGGTTTAGAGTTTAAGATTTTTAAATCTTAAACCCTAAAAATTTAAGGTTAAGAGATTTTGTGTTATATAAAAAAATAATTTTTAATAAAAAATATTATTTTTGTTTTAAATAAAAAAGTGTGCAATTTATAGAACAAAAACTTTATTTAGTGTTATTTGAGAAAATTTCACATAAATATGACTCAGATTTGACGCCAACTTACTTCTAGATCTTAAATATGTGTTATTGGTCTATGGAAGTTCATCCAAAGACGTCTTGGGCTATTGCCTCACCCTCACGGCTACATCTCATGGTCTAATGTAATTGTATACTTGGACATATCTATCTATACTCTGATCTCTTTAGGATCCTTCGATTTGACTTAAGCGGCAACCTACAATATTTGGAAAGAATGGAACAATCGCTAGAACAATAGAATATATATCTTCAACACCAGAAATAATCCTTACAAAAATCTCACAAAGAGACAAGAAACAAAAAAAAACCCTTCTCTGATCTAATGCAGATTTGTATTAAGAATCAATCTCCAATTCAAGTAGCTTTGGTTTTTGTTTTTACTTTTAATTAAGAAATCAAAGATACATACCACAAGTATGCTAATTGTAACTACACATTGATATGCGGAAGTCATTTATTCATCATAAATATCACAAATATTCAAATCATGTTTTTTTTTTCCGGCAATTCAAATCATGTTTCTTTCAATACTATTTCATTTTCTTCCTTGTCTTCCTCCTTTTTTATCTTCTTCTCCTCACTCTTTTTCTTCTTCATTTCTTCATCTTCTTTCTTCTTCTTCTCCTCTTCCTCAACCCTCCTCTTCGCTTCCTCTTTCTCCTCCTTCAACGCATCGATCAATCGCTTCAAACAAATCTTCTTTACTTCATCTTCTGATTTCCTCAACAGATTCTCTCCCACATCAGCAGGAGTCATCTTGATTTCTTCAACCTCAAACAACCTCTTAATCTCTTTAAACAACTCATCATCATCATCATCACCTCCTTCCTCAGCATCCAAATAATTCTTTGCCAACACTTTAAACGCTTCAAAACCGCAATAAGACATCTCTATATGCTTATCCATTCTTCCTTTTCGAATCAAAGCCGGATCTAACTTATCTACGAAATTAGTAGTGAACACAATGATCCTCTCACCACCACAAGCTGACCATAAACCATCAATGAAATTCAATAGCCCTGATAACGTTACTTTACTTCCTTTATCCTCACCTTGTTCCTTCTTCACTTGCTTCTCAACAGAGCTAGTCTCATCTTTATCTTCCTCTTCCTCCTTCTTCTTCTTTCTCTGACCAGTTAGGTCAAGAGAACAATCAATATCTTCAATAACAATTATTGATTTACCAGATGTCTCAATCAATAACCTCCTCAGCTCTGTGTTATCTTTAACTGTTGTCAACTCAAGATCATAGATATCATAATCCAAGAAATTCGCCATAGCAGCGATCATTGTTGATTTGCCAGTTCCTGGTGGACCAAACAAGAGATACCCTCGTTTCCAAGCTTTCCCTATCTTCTTGTAGTAATCTTTGCTATTACTAAACTTGATTAGGTCATTCTTGATCTCTTCTTTCTTCTTACTATCCATAGCAAGAGTATCAAATGTTGCGGGATGCTCGAAAGTGACATGGCTCCATTTCGTCTGCTTATAACCAGACCAATTCTGGCTTGGATTGTTCGAGTAAAGCTTCCTCTCTCTGTTTTCAACCTCCATCTTCTTCCCTTCTTTCATAACATGATCAAGATACTTCTCTGTGATTACTTGCCTGTCACGTCTATGGAACTTGAGCATGTAGAATCTTGACTCGTCAGCTTTAGGGTAAAAAGAGAAAGATCGGCTTTCGTTTTGGTGCTTCTTTGATTGCCACCAAACCATGACCCCTTCATATTCATCAGTGATCTCTTCATGATCGTCCATACTAAGGACAATAGATTTACTTCCTTTGATTGTGTTGGCCGTTAGTTTCTTGGCTCGAGAAGAAGAGTCTTTTCTTAGATAGCTCTGGATCGCGTCATAGGCATCGCTTCGCTTGAATCGCTCACCGCTGTATTCATGGAACTTTATCTGAATATAAGGGTAGAAAATACCGATGAGTCGTTGAGCTAGTGGCTCGAAGTGCTCTCGGAGACGGTAAGGGAAGAATCTTTCGAAGATTGTGTATATAAACACTAAGCTTGCGAGAGCAGAGCCTGTGTTAGTCCATACTTCAGCCATTTTCAACATTTTTCTGGGCTCTGTTTCGTTGCTTTGGAAAAGGGTTTTTGTTTTTTAAATTTTGTCAGGAAGCAAGAAAGGTTTCAAAAGATGGGTATGGGATAAGTTTGATTCAACATAACTTTTGATGATATATATAGAAGTGTATGTGCCAACATACTAATAAAACAACTTGGGAAATTACCAAGAAATTGTCCAATACATTATACATGAGTGATCATCTAGTCTGAACCACTTTTAACAAAAAGAAATATCAACCAGCTGGAAAGGCTAATACATAAACAAAACAAACAAAAAAACCCAAGTGTATAGAAGAAAAAAAAAAGCTAAGAAGTGGTCAAATGCGAATTTCTACATACAGTACATGTGCGATAACCAATTGGTACAATAATAAATAATAAACAAAATAAAGTAACTGAAAAATAAAACTTTATTAACTAAGAAAAGAAAAGAAATAATAAAAGCATAGAAACTAAGACTAACAACATATGTAGATATATTAAAATATTTTGTCCTTGAGACTTAAGTTTCAACAAAGATATATTTTCTACGAGTTATTATTAGTTTAGTGTATGAAGTTAATTTAAAAAATTTGATGCAAAACAGAGAAAGTTAATTTGGTTATATTGATGATAATCGCTTATATTTTATGTTAACTTCGAACCTTCAAACATCCATAATATATATTCGCTGAAGAAGAAAATAACTGTTAATGTTTTATGAGAAAAAAAGAAATCAATAAAGTTAAGAGTAATTATACGCATGAGCAGCAAAAATAACATCTAATCAAGAAGCAGTGATTGATTGATACCTTGTAAAAGAAAGGGCTTCTCGCAGCTAGTATAGGAGAACAAATATGAAGTTCTATGAACCTAACAACAGCAGAACAGTTTTGGTTCACTAAAAGATTTATCTTCATCACGTTAAAATCAAAAACCTTGTCATATCAAAATAGATTTTCTTCGGAAGCTAACGAAACAATACTCCCTTTTTTACCTCTTTTTTTTTTGGACAAAAGGAGCTAATAATACTCATATTGCTTTCAGTACCTGATAAAAGGTCTTCAATTATTGATTTTGGTCATCTAAATGCTCATAATGAGCCGGTGCTGAGAAATTTGAGATACTACATAATAGTATAGACTTCTTTTGTTTCAATTACTTAAAAGGTAAAAAATTTCAGTCTCGGCAAATCAAAATTTTAAAAATTTATAATAATAATAACTTTTTACCTTAGAATAAATAAACGATTCAAATCTTTCTAAGGAAAATTGGTTTGTCTTCTTTCTTTCACTGGAAGAAAACAAAAAAAAAATTAAAATCAAAAGAAGAAAATAAAAAGAGAAGTCGTGTAGAGAAAAAGATTAACTAAAAAAATTTCTTTTTTTAGTTAAATAATAATAATTTTGAGACCAACATAATATTTTGATAATATTTTTTCAAAAAATTTCTTTTTTTTTTGTTTAACATCAAAGAGTGCTAAAAAAAGTTATATATTACAAACACTATGGGGATATATATTAGACTCAGTATTTAGAAAGATCTTAGTTTAAATATCAAATCATATGTTACTTAAATATAAATTTTAAATTATTTTTTAAAATCCAGTTATAAGATTAATAATTTTAAAATGTATACTCAAATTCATTGTTATTAAAAACATGATTAGAATTTGATTTAAAAGTTTCATTTAAAATTTCAGATGATTTCTTAGTTAAAAATACAAAAAACAAAATTTCTTAGTTTTAAGTGATATTTTAGAGAATTTAATAACCAAATTCTTAATTCACCAAAATTTAAATATATTATCTCAAAACTCAATAATCCTCAAATCTCTTCAAATATTTATTCCAGTACACCTTCTACACAAAGAGTTCTATACAATATCATACCTAAAGAGACTTTCAAATCAATATTATAAACCCCTGAATTCATCTCCCCCGAATAATACTTTTCGAGGCGCTAGATTTAACCTCATTTGGATTCCAATTTTTTCTCCTACCAACTGCTTACATATGTGCTTCGACGTCATGGTGTAAGACTTTAACATATGCTTCGTGATGAGGCATCACTTTTTGTCTTTCTACATCATAATACTTTTAAATACACTGAATATCTTATAAAACAAAAAATAAATAATAGAAAAGCATAACACAGTAGGATTTTCAAAGCAAATATTGGTTTTTCCTCTCTTTCTGAAAAATATAAGTAATCAACTTGATCACTTTCATAGATTGTGACTTTTACTCAAAAGCAATGACTGTCATGGGTCTCATGACCAGAAAAAATGTTGCTTAACCAAAAAGAGAAGATTTGTATATTCGTTTTGTTTGTTTCTTCTATATATATAGTCATATAGAACATTTAATGTGTAAATTGTAACGAGTCTAATGACCACACATATCTAAAAATATATAACAACGAAAGTAACTAGCACAGATACTGAAATTTTGTTTTAACATTTTCTCGATTTAAGAGAAAATGTCAACATAAATCTCATGCAGTTGCTTGCATTTTAAATTTTAAGTTTGGTTTTGTTAACATTTATTAATTTTAGTGTGTGTTTTGTTTGGGTTAAAACGTGTTGAAGTAAAACATTTTATCAAAAATAAAAAAACGTGTTGAAGTAAAACCGAAATTTATATCACCGGTCCATATCATATCTTAATTCCATTAAGACGCACTTGGGGGAACAAGGCCCAATAAAGGAAAAGTAAAAGACTTTAAGCGAACATACATACAAATACAAATCATACGTTCATGAGTAAATAAAAAGCATTTAAGCTAAAAAGATTTACATGTAATATCTTTTGTATCATATTTTTGGAGGTTTTTTACGTGGAACTGTGACCCCAATTTGACGGACAAAACGTGATAAGATATTCTTTGGCGGAGCAAGTGACCAAAGGAGGAGGTGTGTCGTAGGCATAACTATAATAATTGGGACAAGCTTCTTTAAACAACATAGAGTACGTAGTTCTTTTGCACTTTTCCGGCGTTCCGTACGCATTCCGGCAGCAAAACCTGTCGTTATCAAATGCTAAGCATGCACTCTTGCACGCCACCACTCGTCCCTCTCCGTTCAAAACCTTGAAAACGAGAAAATAAAAACGAACCAAAACTTCAAGGTTATAAGGATTAATTATAATTTTTCACTTTGGAAGAGCAACTTCATTGGGAGAGGTTCTCACATGATAATCTCAAATGTATTTTATTAATATTCATATGATATAATTAAAATTAAAATAAAAAAGAAATTGAAGATGACAAATGTCATGAGAGTTTCTTTTTTTAATGAGAAAATTTTATGTAGGAATAATCGTCTCTCTCTCCTTTTTCTTTTTCATATTTTTAACCATTAAAAATTCTTTGAGATACTTCCAGTAAAATTGCTCATACAAATTTATATATATACCAACTCTAAATTGGTAAATAGATATTTCCTTTGTTTTAATTTATTTGTAGTTTTATGTTTTTTATTTTTTTTTATTTTAAATGTTGTTTTGGATTACCAATGTAAATGTTTGGTGAAAGTTTTATTTTTACCCATGTTATTTTAATTTCATGATCAATAAAATAAAACCAAACATACATTAATTAAGGATTAAACAAAACTGTTTTCTTTATATATGTGAAAAAACTTAAAACTACATATAAAATAAAAATAAATTTACAATTATGTTTGGTAGTTGGGGTGATAAAGCTAGTCATTTCCTTAAAAAAAAGGCATTGTCTCTTTGAATAATAT
Source organism: Cardamine flexuosa (assembly GCA_963555745.1). NCBI lineage: Eukaryota > Viridiplantae > Streptophyta > Magnoliopsida > Brassicales > Brassicaceae > Cardamine > Cardamine flexuosa. Next base: position 25,200,807 of record OY743215.1, read on the forward strand.
GGATTCTGTAATTTCATCATTTTAATGTAATGACTCAAACCTAAGATTTGAGCATTTTGAAACTAAAAGTGAAATGTCACCTGTAGTTCTTCGGGACATGTGGTTTTGAGATCTTTATGGCAACCTAAGATTGTGCATTTGGATGATAAGGGTTTTGAATTCACTGCAACAGGGAGATTATAACCATCCACGAGGCTTACATCATAGAAATTAGGTTTGGAATTATCAGCTTGTACCGCGATTTGTATAAGCGTTGCTGGAGGTTTTCCGATCAATCCATTACATTCCAAGCGTCCATCACAATCACCTAAAATTCATTGTAATTCACCAATAATCACAATTCTAATCTTGTACTTTAAACAATATATCGTATACAATCTTCAAGTCATAAAAATTATAACACTGGGAATTAATATATATATATATATTCGATGTTACAATATTTTGAATTTTATGATTTAATATTTTTGTTTCTACAGTTATTTTTATAGATTATACGAAATTATTGTAAGAATTTCGATTACCCGTTTCGCAAGCTTGATTCCAGTTTGAAGTGAAGTCACAACCTGTTCTAGCCCAAATACGACCACTCCAACCCCAAGGAGCATCAATACGTTTAATACCTCCGCATGGCAGGTAAAATCCACCCGAGGCTAGCACTGGATGACCGGAGTTGGGGGCAACGGCCGGCCAAATAGGAAATGAGCATTTGTTTTGCACATAAAATGATACTTCATGACTTTTAACTTTGCCTATTTATAGCATCAATCATAGTTATGACAAGATCGAATATACTCAAAATACTATTAAAAATAAGGAAGAAAGTTACCATATACTACAAAAGAACTCCATATAATGAAAAGTTGTAACAAGGAGGGAGAGTGGGAATTCATTAGAACTTTGGTTGTAACTTTTTTTTTTCTTTTTGTTTTTTGTAAGAAAAACTTTGTTGTAACTTGATCGTTTCATATTGAATGACATCATATTGATTATTTATAAGTGTATAAGAGACGTGATTCAACAAAAAAAATAAAAGAAAGACAGAAAAAATCATGTTGTTTTCGATCTTAAATTATGCTTTAAGATTGGATTGTGGGTAGAGTTAAGGTTTGATCTTTTAAGACAAGGGAGTTGATGTCGCTTCCGATGGTATTAAAGAACTTTTGACTAGTAAATATTGTTCCTTTTAAGAAAATCAATGGAACGATGAATTGGCGATCTTAATTCTTATGAAAGGAACTAATTAATACAATTATGAAATATATAATTAATGTATGCTGATCTCCTAGTATATATTATAGGAGAAGACATAGAGAGAAACTAAAATAGCAAATAATAAAGTGTAATTACAATTGAGTGTTTTAAGGAGTATTTTAGTTTCTACTTAATAATATTTTATAAATTTTCATAATTGATATTTCACTTATATTTTAGGAATGTATTCAACCAAATATTTGGAGTGAATTGTGTTAAAAATGACAAATTTTATGTTAATCAAAATCATGAATGTTATATAGATCTTTTTTTTAACCAAAAAGTCTTCCACAATATGATATAATTGGTTATAGTGTTTGTAAATGACTCTTAAAATCTGATGTTACCAAAATAATGATTTAAAAGATATTTTTAATCATTAGTTTTGTACTGACTTCAACATTAAAGGTCCAAAATGGTACTCCTATTAGTAGTACCTTAACAAAAAAAAATGGCATTGGTAGGTGTGTTTTAAATTAGGTTCGTTTTATAGGTAATCTAAAACTATTTATGTTCTCTCTTCTCGAACTTCACCCTTTTACTTCATTTTTTAATCATAATTCACTATTAGTATATTCTACAATTCATATATTTTTATGTATACAAATCTTCACCGTGACACACGATACGAGTATTCATTGGGCTTAACAGCAAATATAATTAACAATCAGATTGTGATTTTTATATTACCGTTAACGATTAAGCTAATCTCCGTTTTACCCTCTGTTTTATCAAACAACTGTTTCAAATTTTGAAAATCTCCTTCATAAATAAATTAAACACATTTTTGATTTTTTGTTTTCTTCAACAATCTCAATGTCTTCAAAAATCGTTTCTTTCTCTCTCTCTCTCTTTGACCACCTCGAGTCACATCACAGAACCTTGACCATCAACAACACAACACAAAACCCATAGATTCTTTAAAGGAAACATCTTTCTTCCTCCACTTCTCAACTTCTCACTTCCTCCACTTATCGATCTTCTTCTTATTCAGATATGAGTATCCAAACTCCAAATCTCGAATCTTTACATGATTGTTCCTCATCCAATTGCAATAACACCAATGCCAGTTTCGTTTCTGGATCCGAAAGCTTCAAAACCAGCAGTAACGGCTCTGAAGACGTTAGGCTTAATAACAGTATCAGTTTAAGTTTCTGTAGCAGTAACAGTGTAAGCAGTGAGGCTAATCTCGAAAAGTCTCAATCTTTCGATGCAAACGAGGCTAATTTGAAAAGGGTCTTTGCTCCTTCGAAGCCACATAAAGGAAACGATCTGAGATGGGATGCGATTCAGAGTGTTAAATGTAGCAAAAACGAGGATCTGGGTTTAGGTCATTTTAGGTTGTTGAAGAAGTTAGGATGTGGAGATATTGGGAGTGTGTATTTAGCTGAGCTAAGAGAGATGGGATGTTTCTTCGCCATGAAAGTTATGGATAAAGGAATGTTAATTGGGAGGAAGAAATTGGTTAGGGCACAAACTGAAAGAGAGATTTTGGGTTTGTTAGATCATCCTTTCTTGCCTACGCTTTACTCTCATTTCGAGACTGAGAAGTTCTCTTGTCTTCTTATGGAGTTTTGTAGCGGTGGAGATCTTCATATTCTCCGGCAGAAACAGCCCGGAAAACATTTCTCCGAGCAAGCCGCCAGGTTTAATTTTGTTTTGAGCTGTTTAATTTCATGTTTTGTCTGAGAGTGAATTCAAACTGAATTAGTGTAATTTGAATGTCACTGTCTTTGATTATTCTGTGTAGGTGAATCCTCTGTTTTGTCTTTTCATGGTAATGGTTTAGGTTTTGTCTGAGAGTGAAATCAAATTGGTTTGATTCTTCAATGTAGCTTTAAGAAATCTGAACAAAATTGAAACTGTGATCCTCTGTTTTGTCCTTTTCTTGACAATGTTTTGGGTTCGTTTGAGAGTGTGGAATCAAATTGGTTTGATTCTTCAATGTAGCTTTAAGAATCTGAAAAAGCATTGAAACTTTGATCCTCTGTTTTGTCTTTTTCTTGACAATGCTTTTGAGTTTGTGTGAGAGTGAAAAACAATTGAAAGCTTAATCCTCTGTTTTTGTCTTTTCATGGCAATGTTTTAAGGTTTGTGAGAGGATCCTCTGTTTTATCTGATTCTTATGTTCTTGAAATTTCCAGGTTTTATGCTTCTGAAGTACTTCTTGCACTTGAGTATCTTCACATGATGGGTGTAGTATACAGAGATTTGAAGCCAGAGAATGTAATGGTGAGAGAAGATGGTCACATCATGCTATCAGATTTCGATCTTTCGTTGCAAAGTTTCGTAAGTCCTACACTGATTCAATCCACTTCACAACCTTCTTGTCACATCACTTCCTACTGTATCCAACCTCCTTGCATAGATCCATCTTGCAAATTACCTGTAGTCTGTATCCAACCATCTTGCTTCAAGCCACGTTTCCTCAACAACAAACCAAGAAAGACAAAAACCGAAAAAGCCGGTTCAGATTCATTCCCAATGCTGATAGCCGAACCAACGGATGCTCGGTCTATGTCATTCGTTGGAACTCATGAGTATTTAGCTCCTGAGATCATAAGAGGAGATGGTCATGGAAGTTCAGTAGATTGGTGGACTTTTGGTATATTTCTCTACGAGTTATTAACCGGGAAAACGCCGTTTAAAGGAAATGGAAACCGCGAAACGCTATTCAACGTTGTTGGTCAACCGTTAAAGTTCCCTGAAGGATCGATAAGTTTTGCGGCTAAAGATTTGATTAGAGGTTTGCTTACTAAAGATCCAAAGAAGAGATTAGGGTTCAAGAAAGGTGCTACGGAGATAAAGCAACATCCTTTCTTTAATAATGTCAATTGGGCTCTAATCAGAAGCACAACTCCACCTGAAATACCGAAACCTATCGATCTTTCGATACTTAATGAGACACTCAAGTCATCATCAGTTCAACAACAAGATAAGCATTCGAAACAATCAGATTCATCATCAGGAGGTCCTTATTTAGATTTTGAGTTCTTTTGATTAAACTGTTTAATATATGTAATTTATTTATCTTTTCCTTGAATTTTTTTTCTTCTCTTTTTAAGGGTTGTTTCTGTTTTTTTTTTTGCCTCTGTATTAAAGCAACAATTTTGCATTTGCGGTTAGGTTATGGTTTTGATTAATTAAATGGATCATAAAGGTTTAAGCATTGTAGAAAACAACAAAGATTTGGGAAAGAGTTTAGGAAAAATAAGTATTAATTAATCTTTTTAGTCTTTTGTTGTATGAATTAAAAAATATTCATTTTTGTGGTGTAATCGAGAAAAGTGAAATTAAACTTTTATCTTGCAGGTGATATATATGTTAGTCCCACATCAAAATTTAGCTTTTTCTTCCATGTGTTGGCTTTTAAGCTTTCTTATAAAGACAAAACAAAAACACTTTTGCCTGAAGGATTCTTTTTGTACACAAAATTCGACTTTTTCTTTAATAACAGTTATTCTCTGAATATTCTATAACCTTTTTCCCCAGAGAATGTAAATTTCTGAAAAGAAAAACTGAAATGAGACAACACATAGAAAGAAAATGCCTTGTATCATCTTTTAAGCTATGGTCGCTAATGGTGAAAGAAAAAGCTTTTACAGTTTTACTTTAGATAGGCACAAAACGAAAATGTAAATTTAATGGAATATTTGAAGAAAAGATTATTCACGTTCTATGATTTCAGGATTTTTATATTTTTAAAAATGGATATTCAAAAGAGTAAAGTGGATTGATCGCTTGATAAACATCAGAAACAATCTTTGTTTTTTGTCAGCGGAAAATATGTTTTATTTACCATTATAATTTAATTAAGTCTTGATACCAAAAGAATGATTCAACTATGAGGGCAGATAAGATACAACTTGAAACGAAAACGACCATGTTTTGACAAGTTATGTGAAACAATATTGTTGCCATTCGATTAATAAGAAGAAATTTCGAAGACCATGACAATCCATGGCCTTGCAGAAACAAACAAGGTTTATTCGCACAAAATTAATGCCTTTAACACTGGCAAAAAGTTCAAGAAAGAAACTAATTAACAAAGCTAATTCATGGTTCAATACAAAATTCGATTACGGATACGATTCTAGTCTAATGCATGAAACTTCAAAAGAATTGAGGAAAATCAGAATTGACAAACAAAATACATTTATTCAATACTATAGTCCATGGAAACTGTCATTATTCAATTACAAAATTTGATTGTCATTCATTGCATATATGTGACTGAGAGTGAAAAACTGAGGATAAATGTTGAAAGGTGAACCAAAAATATCCAAATCAAAAATGTTTATTGGCACATCATTTAACTCTTGAAACAAAGACTTAATTTATATGGAAGATGTCACTATCCAATACAAATTCGACCGTTGATCAACTATCACTGCATATAATCTCTAGTGAAAAACATGAATGTTGAAATGAATATCAGAAAGAAATACGTTTATTCGCATTGAAGTCGTGAACACTAGCAAAATCTATTCTAAAGAAAATTCGATCATGAAATCACTGTAAAAAGCAGGAATATTCAAAAGAACCAATTAGACCGAGAAACATCAGAAACAATATTATTTTTATTCGCAACAAAATCTCTAGAAAATTTCCGACAACGATAATGATGATTCATGGAAACCACATAAATCCAGAAACCCTAATTAAGAAAAAGACAAAAATACGAGAAGGTAATACGAAGAGACTCATCATAAAATCTTAAGATCAATCGAAGAGACTCATCATTCCACCATCGTCTTCTGATTCTTCTTTCTCCTCTTCCTTCTTCTTAGTCTCAGCCGCCGCAGGCTCAGCAGCTGGAGCAGCACCACCGCCACCTCCAGATGCAACCGCAACCGCAGGACCACCGGAAGATAGAGCTCCCATCTTCTCTCGTCCAACAGCGATAAGCTCAGTCACATCGTGATCTTTAATCAGAGAGAAGAACAGATCTATCTTCTCTTGATCGATTTCTGCACCAACAGATTCGAAGATCTTCTTCATATCAGCGACGGATGGATTCTCATTACCGCCGAGTTTGGCAAGGAGGAACGCCGCAACAACCTTCATCGTTTTCTCTCCTTTTTTTTTCTCTGCAAAAACAATGAAAGAAGAAGATCGACTGCGATTAGGGTTTTCGTGAAGTTTTCACTATTTAAGGAGAGATTAGGGGTTTTGCACGTACCAAAGAAAAAGTCACGTGGGCTACACGAAACCTTTCTAAATTTGTTAATGGGCTTATTGTATTAAGAAAAAGAGGGCCCATATAAATTGATATTCGTATTGGCGACATTTTAACTACAGTGAAAGTTATAAATTATCAACAGTTACAACTTACAGCGGTAGCTAATACTAATATCATTTGTGAAAAGAAAAAAAATTAATCGATGCAAAAGTTAACATCATTTTTCACTGATGAATTAGAGTAGTTGATAAAATTATTAATTTTCTTTAGTTGATAAAATGACGCAAAATATTTGCATTATCATTTCTAAAAAATACCACACACTTTCCTTACATTATAAAATATTGATTTTTTTTTCAAATGAAACTAAATAAAATTATAGACTTTATTTATTGGCCAATACGTATTGCAGATAATTTTAGATTTTTAGATTTTTTGCCGATCGCTCTGCTAATTGGCGAATAAAGCCTGCTAAATTCACGTTTCACGATTGGATTAGTCAATATTATCCATTTTTATTGGACATAGTATAATATTATTCAATAATGAATCCACTTAGACCTAACCCATGGTTTCACAGGCCTGATTGACATTTCTAATGATCTGGAACATTGAACATTGATTTTTTTTATTGATTGAATAATATATGTTTATTTTTAAAACCTATTTAATTTGAAATCTTTACGAAATATAAATATTTGTTACTTATAAAATTTATTGCAAAAAATCCATATATAATTTTGTCACCTAAAATGTATTTGATTCAGAACATATATATATATTACTAATTAAATGCATTATATAATAATTTTAAAATAAAATCAAATAAAAGTGAAATGAGAATCCTAATTTTTTTTCCAATATATTGATTTAAATTAGGTAGATTATTTTTTGGTAATTTAAAATCAATGTTAGTTTCCATAATATTGCTAATTAAACTGTTTGGGTTCCTATTTGTAATTTAATTTAGTAGGTGTGTTTGGAAACATGTTTAGTAATAATAGTTGTAGATTCATGTCCAGAGGTCAATTATTTGCTATAAAATATAGTTTTTGGGTTTTTACTGTTTATAAATATTAAATTAACTGAAATTAAAAACAAAATTATAACTAAATAAAAACTAATATAATTGTCAATCTTAAGTATAGTTAATTTTCCCGCCCAAAACTAGTTATTTTCCTGCAAAAAAAAAAACTCGTCTCTGTATTTTTTTAACAAATTTCAAGTCCATAAACTTTCGTCAAAATTAATAATTAGAAATTTTCCTGCAAAAACCAGATATGTAATTTCCAAAAACATAGATTTGTATCACAACATTTGTAGAATTTTTTTTATTATTAGTTAAATACACTATGTAATAATTCAAAATAATTTGAAAATAAAATCAAATAAAAGTGAAATGTGAATCATAATTATTTTTTCAATACATGGACTTAAATTAGGTAGATAGATTTTGGATTATTTAAAATCAATGTTAGTTTCCATAATATTACTGTTTTAATTTGTTTGAATACATATATAACATTAATCTTGGTATATTTATTTTTAATATGAATGTTTGGAAACATCTTTCTTAGATTTTTTTTTAATAGTGTAGTAGATACGTTACCAATGTAGAATAGACATTTAAATACTTTTAATTGTTTGATTTTCACAAATGTAGTATGGAGCACATATCCTACACTTCTAACGTAGAGGATATCGAAACACGTACATTGGCCAAAAAATCTCACTAATCTCTATTTACAAGGCTTCGAATATGGAACATATTCATCAAGTATAAAACCCAAAACCTTAACTTAATTTGTTGTTTCTTGTTACATTTTATGTAGTGGTTGTCTTTGCGCATTATCTCTACATATTACTCAGACTACAACAACCAAACTTGATATATTTTTAATTTTTGGCCAAATTTGGCCAAATATCATGATTTGGTTTTATTTGATAAAATTTGTAAAGAATCATTTTTATCATCCACCATGCTATTAATTTATAGCTCAACAATTCAATTTCACTTAAGCATCATTTTAGGGTTCAATGTGCTTAAGATCTAGTAGATCCACCTAACGATGAAGAAATTTACGAAGAGTCTTAGCTTTTGGCGTTACACTTTTGATTCTAATCGCTCAAAATCTGATGGTGAAGTTAAATATCCTAAAAAAGACAATGTTGATGTTATCATTGAAAATTACCTGAACGAAGAGCCTAAAAGAGTTGGTTTTTAAAGAGTACTAGAGTTGAACCTGCGGCGGGTCAATGTTTTCTTAATCAATGTAATATATATTTATATTTTATTGTTTAATATTTCATGGTCAGTTTTTTCATATAATTGTTTTTTAATTTTTTTTGTTCATTTCGTTTATATATTTGTTTTTCTTTTACTTATATGTAATTTTAACTTCATTAAATTATAAAATATTAGTCTTGTTGGTTAGTTAACCTACATTTCCATTTTAAATTTTTGTAAGTAGCTCTTATGTTCAAATGTGTCACACTATATTCATATGATAGCAAGCTGGACCGAAGATTTGACTATTTATTTATTTTAATTTTTTTTTATAAAACAAAAATATGTAAATAGAAATAATTTTAATACTCCATTTTTCATAAATGTTCTAATCATAAAACTTTCAAATATATCATATATTATTTTCATCAACTACATACAATTATTAATTTATATATATAATTTACTTAATTTTTGTTAAAATTTGGTAGTTTGCAAACCGATCCACCAATTCGCAGACAAAATCTGCTATATGAGCGGTCAACAAAGTTATATGTCAGATTTACTTGTATCTATCTTGCGGGTAACAATCTATTTGGCATCTCTACCAATGTGAAACGTTGAATATACACACCTATTTTTATTGACTGAGTAATATATGTACATTCAAAAAAAATCGAATCACAATATATGCAGAAAAATCTAAAATTTTATAAATTGTATTGATTATATAATAATTTAAAATAATGTGAAAATAAAATCAAACAAAGATTATAAGAGAATAAGAACTCAACTGTTAAAATAATAATATTATATAAGGAAATGATTGTAGAGAATTAATTTAATATTTATTTTGAAATAAGAAAAATATAGAAACTAAATATTGAAATGATGGTATACATTAATAATTATTTGGTGTATGGATGTATGAATATGTTTTAGGGTGTTTGGAAACATGAATATCCCAAATTTGTATTTCAGTTTTAATAATAACTAGAGTTGAACCCGCGGTACACCGCGGGTCAATGTTTTCTTAATCAATGTAATACATATTTATATTTTACTGTTTAATATTTTGTGGTTAGTTTTTCAGATAATTTCTAATTTTTTAGATTTTGTTTGCTTCTTTTATATAATTATTTTTATTTATTTATATATAATTTTAACTTTTTAAAATTACAAAGTGTTATTTTTATTGGTTAGTTAACCTATATTTTTATTTTAATGTTTTGTAAGTAGCTCTTATGTCCAAATGTGTTCCACTATATCTACATGATAGTGAGCTGCCCCGAAAATTTGATTATTTAAGTAATTAATTTTTTTTTTTAAATAAACAATTTTTAAATAGAAATATTTAACCATAAAACTCATTATATTTTCAAATATATCATATATTATTTTTATTAACTATACACAATTATTAATTTTGATATATAATTTACTTATTTTTATTAAAATTTGGTTGTTTGGACCGATCCACTAATCTTGCAGGTCACAATCTATTTGGCATCTGTATTAGTGTGGAACGAGTCACAATTATTGACTGAGTAATATATGTCCATTTATAAAAATTTGAATCACGATAAATGTAGAAAAAATCTTAAAGTTTATTAATTGTATTGATTATATAATAATTTAAAATAATATAAAAATAAAATTAAATAAAGATGATAAGAGAATAAGAACTCATAATATTTAAATAGTAATATTAGATAAGGAAATGCTTGTAGAGAAATAATTTAATATTTATTTTAAAAGAAAAAAATATAGAAACTAAATATTGAAATCATTGGATACATTAATAATTATTTGGTGTCTGGATGTAAGAATAAAATAAAGAGTGTTTGGCTATAAGATTTCCCAAATTTGAACTTCAGTTCTAATAGTATAATATATGTCCATTCAAAAAAAATTGCATCACAATATATGCAGAAAAATCTAAATTTTATAAGTTGTATTGATTATATAATAATTTAAAATTATGTGAAAATAAAATCAAACAAATATTATAGGAGAATAATAACTCATACTATTAAAATAATAACATTATATAAGGAAATGATTGTAGATAATTAATTTAATATTTATTTAGAAAGAAGAAAAATATAGAAACTAAATATTGAAATGATGGGATACATGAATAACTATTTGGTGTTTGGATGTATGAATAGGTTTTAGGGTATTTGGAAACATGAATATCTCAAATTTGTACTTCAGTTTTAATAGTATATTAGATTCAAACCCGCGGTACACCGCGGGTTAATTGTTTTCATATAAAACTATAGTATTTTATTAATTAATTTTTCTGTTTGTAAATACTGATATTTTAAATTTATTATAACTTTTTATGCATAAATTTAACTTATTAATTTGTTATGAATACTTTTATTTTGTTTGTTTAATATATTTAGTTTACTTTTTGTTTATTTGAAAACATGAATAATCCCTATTCTATAACATGCATGATTATATATCCGTTTAAAAAAAAATTATTCAGAACATATGCATAAAAAATCTAAAATTTTATTAATATGAATTATATAATAATTTAAAATAATTTGAAAATAATATCAAACAAAGATGATAGAAAAATCATAATTTAAATTACTAAAATCACAAAATTAGATAAGGAAAAGATTGTAAAAAAATATTATATAAGGAAATGATTATAAATATTTAATTAGTTAATAGATGTTTGGATGTAAAATTAAGATCGAAAGTGTTTGGTAACAGGAGTTCTCAAATTTGTACTTCAATTTTAATAGTATAAGATAAGATGTAAGATATATGTCCATTCACAAAAATTTGAATCACAATATATGCAGAAAAATCTAAATTTTACAAATTGTATTGATTATATAATAATTTAAATTAATATGAAAATAAAATCAAACAAAGATTATAGGAGAATAAGAACTCATATTATTAAAACAATAATATTATATAAGAAAATGATTGTAGAAAATTAATTTAATATTTATTTAGAAAGAAGAAAAATATAGAAACTAAATATTGAAATGATGGAATATATTAATAATTATTTGGTGTTTGAATGTATGAATAGGTTTTAGGGTATTTGGAAACATGAATATCCTATAATTATACTTCAATTTTAATAGTATAAGATTTGTATCTATTTTTATTATTTTATTCTGAAACATCTCAAGCTTAAGTAGATTGGTTGGAAAATAATTAGTGAGAACCACACTTATCACTCAGAGACGTGTGACTCATTCAAGGTTTTGATCTTCATTATAAAAATATATTATTTTAGTTACCTCATATATGAAAACCACATTTATCACTAAGAAACGGCTCATTCAAGGTTTTGATCTTCATCATAAAAAATATAATATTTCAGTTACCTCAAACATGAATTGATTCAAACAATTAATTATCATATTTTATCTAATTATTATAAAAAAGTATTTCAAAAAAATAAATAAAAGAAACAACACATAATAACACTCTAACCACGAGATGCATATGCGTTCATTGTAAAAGTGATTTGTCTCTTCTTTTTTATTCTTTTACTAGAGTCGAACTCGTATTATACCGCGAATCAATGTTTTCTTAATCATTGTAATGAATGTTTATATTTTTTGGTCAGTTTTCCACATAATTTATAAATTTTTAGATTTTATTTGTTTAGTTTTTATATGTAATTTTAACTTCATTAAATTATAAAATGTTACTGTTTTGGTTAATTGGCGTAAATTTGTGTAAGTAATTGTTAAGTCCAACTCTTCCCCACTGTCCAACATGTAAGCAAGATCAAAATATTTGATAATTGGAAAAAAATTATGAAAAATATTTTTTAATTAAAATATTTTTAGTATTCTATTTTTTAGTAAATGTTATAGTTTTTTATATAAAATTCTTTATATTTTTAGATATATCATATATTATATTTCATCAACTATATATAATTATTAGTTTTTATATATAATTGATTTATTATAATTAAAATTAGGTAGTTTGCTGCGGATCCATTAATTTATTGATAAACTCCAATAAATTTGTGATCCACTATGCCCTTGTTCATGATACTCGCTTTTTAATGTGCATAAAAGCTTATGTCTATACCCGCTGTATGTCAGATTTACTTGTACCTATTATCCAGATAACTGATCCAATTAATATATCTAACCAATGCGAGATATTGAACACATACATTTTCTTTATTTATTAAGTTAATATATGTCTATTTATAAAAATTCAAATCACAACATATGAATTAAAAATCTAAATTTTTTATTAATAGTATATATTATATAATAATTTAAAATAATTTAAAAATAATATCAAACAAAAATGCTAGGAGAATAATAGATAAGGAAATGATGGTAGAGAAATATTAGATAAGAAAATGATGGTAGAGAAATATTAGATAAGGAAAGGATTAAGGAGAATTAATTGATTATTTATTTAGAAAGAAGATAATTAATATTAATATTAATAATTAATAATTAAACAGTAATTATTTTAAACTTTTTTGGATGTAAGTATAAGATTAAGAGTGTTTGGTAACAAGAGTTCTCAAATTTTTACTTCTTTTTTAATAGTAAACTAGATTCTAACCCGCGGTACACCGCGGGTCAATTGTTTTCATATAAAATTATAATATTTTATTAATTATTTACTATTTATAAATATTGGTATTTTAAATTTATTATAACTTTTTATGTATAAATTTAACTTATTAATTTGTTTTCTTTATTGTTTATGAATACTTTTATTTTGTTTGTTTAATATATTTTTGTTTATTTAATATGGGTTCGTCATCGAACTGTAGTATTTTCATGTAGCTTTAATATTTAAATTTTTATAAGTTTAATTTTAAAATTTATATAATATTTTAAAAAATTTAAAATGTTAAAATTTGTTCATCTAAAGAACTAAACTAAACTGAGTAAAACAAAATATTTTAAACTGAATGCATTATAAGTCAAGCTTCATGCTTATTTGTATTTAAAATCATTTTGGTCATTTATTAATATATATATATATATATATATATTAGTTTTATTAAATTTAGTAATTTACATCGATCTATCAATTCGCGGACAAAGTCTGATATATATGCGCTCTACTATGAGCTTGTTCATGATGCCCGTTTCTTCATGTTGATAAAATTTTATGTCTATATCCACCTTATGTCGGATTTACTTGTACATATCATGTATGTCACCGATCCAATTGATTTCTCTACCAATGTAAGATATTGAACACACAATTTTTCCTTATTAATTGAGTTAATATATATCCGTTTATAAATATTGAAATCACAACATATGCATAAAAAGTCTAAAATTTATATGTATTATATAATAATTTAAAATAATATAAAAATAATATCAAACAAAAATGATAGGAGAATCATAATTCATATTATTAAAATAACAATATTAGATAAGTAAAGAATTGTAAAGAAATATTATATAAGAAAATGATTGTAGAGAATTAATTAGTTAAAAAGTGTTTGGATGTAAAATTAAGATATTGGGTGTTTAGTAACATGATTTCCCAAATTTATACTTTAATTTTAGTAGTATAAGAAAAAGATTCTAGCTTTGTTGTTTTAGCATTACATATATACTCCTTTCTCTAGTTAAATGAATCTAAGATTCAACCCTAAAGGGTTTTTCTATATGTGGCGGCGTTCGTTTGTTTATTTGATAAAGTAACTAAAAAGTCTATTGTAGATGAATTTTTAAGTTTCTTTAACATTCACTAACCATCATGTAAAATATGTATCGGATAAAATAGTTAACTCGTAAGCATCCTATACCACAATAACACTGCACATAATTTCTCTTGTCCAGTCATGGGCTGACAGAGCAAACGGACCAACATAATGACATTCACTTTAAATCCAATTTCTCTATAGTATCCTCGTATCAATTGCAACTGACCATTAATCTTCCAAAACATGATCGTGAATACACAAAACAAAACCAACTTGCTCATAAGCAAAACATAAGCATTGAGATAGCAAAGAGATCAGGCACGAAACAACTGTTTAACATCTCATTCCAAACCCCCTACCCATACGTGCTTGAAGAACAAACCCATTTTCAGCAAAGCAAACTCTGATTATTATTATTTTTTGTATAAGAATCTGATTTTGTGTGTATAAAAATCGCATGAACTACATCAGGTAATCTTCTCTTACTTAAGATTTGTATCTTTCTACTGAAACCTCCTTATTTAGCTTTGAGTCTTTGATCAAATTCACGATATGAAGTAAAATCAATGCAAAATTAAGAACCTTGCACAACAAGAATTTGGAGAACTCCCCATACAAATTTCTAGAAATTTCATATTCCTAAGTGCAAATCACAGGGTGGGTTTAGGACAACCACAAAAAACATATAAACTTGGAAAAAAACTACAATTAAAAGATAATGAAAAGCAAAGTTCTTCCACCTACGCTTCAGTTTTGATGATAATAGCATTTGACTTTTGTGACGAACATAAACAGAAACAATTTAAACAAAATTGGCCAATTGTGTGGTTTGTGGCTGTGGAACTTAGTCATGAATATCAAAATAGGAAGAATAATGTGTGCCTTTTTGTTGTGTAGCAATGAAAGATGATTGAGCTTGATTCCATTGGCTGAATATAGATTTATAATGATGAAGGAGCTTAATCGTTTGGATTTTATTTAATTTAGTTAAATTTGACTTTCTTTATTATGTCAATTTCTATTGGTTTTCTTTATTGAGGTCCAATGTCTTTTGTAAAATAAATCCTCATATCTATTTTCTTAATTGAATTTGTTTTTTCCTCTTTTCTAGTAGATTCTAAAGTGTCGGGTGAATTCAAGTTTATCGCTTATATACGATCATTTTCAATTGTAAGTCATTAAAATTTAGGTAAAATTAGCAAAAATTATTTTCATTCAAAATTTTAATGTCAAATGAGAACCCCTAGTGTTCAAAAAATAGACCATAGGGGATCTCTATTTAAAACTAAAATTTTAAAAGAGTCCAAACAATAAAATTGTCCCAAAACTTTAATCAAAATCATGTGAATACAACAATACTAATACTCATTAAAAAACATATCACTCTAAATTTATCAGTTAATACACCATTCTTAGTTTAAACTTTAAATAAATGATTTATTGTTATGACTTATAACCACACAAAAAATATTTTTTAGTTTTGAAAAATAATTTAGATATTTAATTTCTTAGTAAGTTTTACTGATGAAATCTCAGTATTTTCAAAAGTTAAAATAAATTAGAAGTTCTGTTTTTTGACAGATCAACAATTGTTTTGGGCATTTTTCCAAATTTCTTATATTAAATAAGTCTAAAACATATCTTGATATCAAATAAAATCAAACTGAATTGAGCTAACTAAAGAATTAATTAATCATTTTTGAAAAAATGATATGTGGGTATAAAATAATCTTGAGGAATTGCTCTATTATCTTTTTACTTTATGAAGAGAAACAAAAGCATTTGTTTTTGAAAACAAAATTGCACAAACATTGTTCATATGGAAATTATATTGGTTTGTTTGTTGAAAGTTCTATTGGACTTTTCACTTACTGTTTTCAAATATTTAGTTAGTATTACCTTCAAGAACCTTATATCCCCACGAGTAACTCATGAAGTTTCCAACTCCATTGACCGGATAAAAACGACGATGGGTTCCTAAAGTAGTCGGTATGTTGATCAGTATGATATGAATATTACACTATATTGCCCTCTCAACTATATTTGCAAAGTCTTTGTCCGACACCACTATAACTAGTACCCTCCTCTCCTCCGAGGGTTGAGAGGACCATACATTTGCAACGCCTGATAACTTCAGCGTTGGCTAGCTGTTTGTGGACTTGTACTTTGGGTACTTTGGGTATATTGGCTCTGCCCTTCTGTTTGGAGATATACAAGCTCTAGTAAACTGTCCCACCACCGCTTGGAGGCTAAAAGTCCCTTGGTGGCCTAGATGATCCAGCAATCCAACTATCGATGGTACCACTAGATATGAACTAATCTCCCGAGGTACTTTAGGCATGGATTTATAGAACACTAAAATGAGAATCCAAATTTTTTTTCCAATATATTAATTTAAAATAGGTAGATAAATTTTTGGCAATTTAAAATCAATGTTAGTTTTCATAATATTGCTAATTAAGGTGTTTGAATTCCTGATTTGTTATTTAATTTAGTAGGTGTGTTTGGAAACATGTTTAGTAATAATAGTAGTAGATTCGTGCCTAGAGGTCAATTATTTTGATACAAATTATAGTTTTTGGGTTCTTTAATGTTTATAAATATTAAATTAACTGAAACTAAAAACAACATCCTAACTAAATGAAAACCAATATAATTGTCAATCTTAAGTATAGTTAATTTTCCCGCCAAAACTAATTATTTTTCTGCAAAAAAAACTTAACTCTGTAAATTTTTTTAACAAATTTTAAATCCATAATTTCCGTCAAAATAAATAATTAGAAATTTTCCTGCAAAAGCCAGATATGTAATTTTCTAAAAACATAGATTTGTATCACAACATTTGTAGAAAACAATAAAATTTTATTAATTAAATACATTATGTAATAATTTAAAATAATTTGAAAATAAGATCAAATAAAAATGAAATTTGAATCATAATTATTTTTCCAATACATTGATTTAAATTAGGTAAATAGATTTTGAATAATTTAAAATCAATGTTAGTTTCCATAAATATTGCTGTTTTAATTTGTTTGAATACATATATAACATTAATCTTGGTTTATTTATTTTAATATGAATGTTTGGAAACATCCTTTTAGATTGATTTTTAATAGTGTAGTAGATGTAATAATTCAAAATAATCTGAAAATAAGATCAAATAAAATTGAAATGTGAATCATATTTATGTTTCCAATACATTGACTTAAATTAGGTAGATAGGTTTTGGATAATTTAAAATCAATGTTAGTTTCCATAATTTTGCTGTTTAATTTGTTGACTACATATATAATATTAATCTTGGTTTATTTATTTTAATCAACATTTTTAGAAAAAGTAAACTTTTATTAATTAAATATATTATGTAATAATTGCAAATAATTTGAAAATAAGATCAAATAAAAGTGAAATGTGAATCATAATTATTTTTTCAATACACTGACTTAACTTAGGTAGATAGATTTTAGATAATTTAAAATCAATATTATTTTCCATAATATTGCTGTTTTAATTTGTTTGAATACATATATGACATTAATTTTGATTTATTTCTTTTAATATAAATGTTTGGAAACACCTCCTTAAATTGAGTTTTTATTTAATAGTGTAGTAGATACGTTACAAGTGTAGGATAGACATTGAAATACTTTTAATGTTTTAATTTTCACAAATGTATTATGGAGTACATATCCTACACTTCTAACGTAGAGGATATGGAAACACATATTGGCCAAAAAATCTCACTAATCACTATTTACAAGGCTTCAAATATGAAACATATTTATCAAGTATAAAACCCAAAACCTTAACTTAATTTGTCGTTTCTTGTTACATTTTGTGTAGGGCTTTTCTTTTCGCATTATCTCTACATATTATTACTCAGACAACAACAACCAAACTTGATATATTTTAAATTTTTGGCCAAATTTGGCCAAATATCATGATGTGGTTTTATTGATAAAATTTCTAAACCATCATTTTCATCATCCACCATGCTATTAATTTATAGCTCAACAATTCAAATCTACTTAAGTATCATTTTAGTTTTCAATGTGCTTAAGATCTAGTAGATCCACCTAACGATGAAGAAATTTACGAAGAGCCTTAGCTTTCGGCGTTACACTGTTGATTCGAATTGCTCAAAATCTGATGGTGAAGTTAAATATCCTAAAAAAGAAAATGTTGATGTCATGATTGAAGATTACCTGAACGAAGAGCCTAAAAGAGTTGGTTTTTAAAGAGCATTCATCATATAGCTTTGTTGTTTTAGCATTATATATAGGGAGATTTGAAAAAAAAGGATCAATAAAACATATTTGTTCATCTATATTTTTTTTCCAATTTATGGTGATATAATATTTTTGAATTATGACAATCCCAACTTATCTTTTGTATCTAAAAAAGTTAACAAAATCAAATACTCTTACTCATTAATAGTCTTCACATTTTCCCCAATTATTTATTTATTCTTTGAAATTTAAATATATTAAATGAAAAAAAAAAACCTAATCTCCATTTCCCCCCAAATCGAAAGTAGAACCAAATTCACGTTTCTCATCTCCAAACTTTAAAATTCCATGAATCAAGACTTTCAGATTCCTATATCTCTAATCTGTCTCTAATCGGAAGACCTATCCCATATTCTTTTGCCGGCGTTCTACAACTCGTCCAGTGATATCCTTTCTCCGGCGGAGTTCAAAAGTTCAATCATCCTTCTCGATTTCACTCTATTTGAAGGTTTAATCTTCTCAGCCTCAATCTTATTTGCTCCAATCTAATCTCTAATTCAATCAATTGTTGATTTGTTTTGTTCGTGGCTCATGTCAAATATCGTTTCTTCTACAATTTCTTTGATTGAAATTTTAGGGTTTATGATGATTTGAGGATTTTGGTTTAATTTTTATAAACTTCGTTTACATTACAGGTTGGCCGTTTTTTTTTGGAATTCGCTCCTGTTGTTCAAGCTTTCTCCATTGCAACACACTCTGAGGTAGTTCTCTATTTAATGGTCTTCTCATTGCTTTTGGATTTGTATCTTTGAAGTTGTGTAAATTAACTATGCATTGTTTAGATTAATCAATTGTTGGATAGATAATGGTTCTAAACAAAAATATGACATTGAATATGTGCTAAGAATTTTAAAGGAATCATGCTTGTTGTTGTATATAATCTAGTTCTTGTTTAGCATTGACTTTCTTGATATTTGTTTCTATCATTGGACAGATTTTTATATGTTTTTTTTTGTGTGTTGTTGATTTTGATTTCGAACATTGTGTAGTATTTGATTTGTTTGTTTGTGCAGGTATGGATAACAAATATCCACATCGTCTTTTTAGAATTGGACATGAGTCACTAACAAAACAGATCAACAACGGATGCAAAATGCCATTCCTCTATCATATCAAGAATGAAATACCTCTAGCTTATTCTAAAGTTCAGAAAGATGCAGTATTTGGACCCATATTAGCAATATATGACAATAATCTAAAGTTCTCTGGTTGGTTGATACATTGCATGTTGAGTAGGCAGTTGGTTACGAAGAAAAAACATGAGATGTGGTTTGTTTTTGGGAAAGAAGCCACTCCGGTTTTCTATGCAACTTTCGTGCAGTTACTGGGCTTAAGTGCCAGGATGATTTCGATTCTGCTATAGAGGAGTGGACAATGATAGGGGGGGGGGGTTCTGGAGTATTGTTATAAAGAATAAAGAAAAGATTTGGCTACAAAAGATTAAGAAAGAGTACTTACCAATTGCTTACAATTGGAAACCAGAAGACATAGTTAGACTGGTGTATATTAGTTTGATTGCTGCGATTCTTTTTGGTTTTGGTGATTTGAAAGTCATCCCAACGGATACCATCAAGTTAGTGATGGATATGAAAAAGGTATGGTCTTCTCACATCACTCATATCTTATATTTCTTATTATTCTTATACTTATCACTATCATACTCTCCTTATAGGCTCAGAAGTATCCGTGGGGTCGTCCAGCTTATGACCATCTACTCAAGTACATGAGAAAAATAAAAATTGAACTGAAGAACCCCATCAGCTTTTCTCTTAAAAGTTTTTCTTATGCACTTCAAATATGGGCCATGGAAGCAATATCTTTTCTTGGAAAAATTGATGGATTCAAGATTAGTGATGAATTCAAATTTCCTCGGTGTTCTAATTGGACAAGCAATATGAAACCTAATTTTGATGTCATTATTACCATAAAGAAATCACTTGGACCGAAGGTTTTAGTTTATCATATATTTTCTTTTGATCATCTTGATGTCATTATTTAAATTGTTATATAATTTCAAATGCAATATTAGCTTTATATTTTAATCTTTTAAATATAGGATATGTGTATCTATACATTTTAGAGACGGAAAATTGTGATGTACTAGACTCTTTTCACTTCCTGAAATATTCAAACCGAGGGAAGAGACTCTACATCAAGAAGAGTCTTCTCTGCAACAGTCATCTGAGAAAGCTTCACTCAAAGACAAAACGATGTTGTACGGAGTTCAACGCCAAAACAGAGAATAGATTCACGGCTTTGACAGCTATCATGAGCTGAATAAGTTAAGAGATTACAGCAAAGATCTGCTCTAAAACCTTATCATGTAAGATGCCTTTAGGGTTTTAGGTCTTGACCAGGGGCGGATCTAAGTAAGAAGGAGTGGGTGCACGTGCACCCCCTATAAAATAACTAAACAATTTTTTTACAGTGAACATTGTAAATAATAGTGGCAAAATGGTTGTGTGCACCCATTCTCATCAAGATGTGAAAGGTTCGATTCTCCCATGACAATATAAGTCCTTAAGCGTTGTAATCAAAAGTTAAGTTGAATGAAATAAGAAAGTTTTCATTCCCTTGGCATTTGCAAATCTTTAGTAAAGCAATGCAAAGACATTCTGATACTGATGAACAAAGTAGCTTGCAAGAATTGTGGATGCAAAGTAACACACAGATTCAAGGATGGTCATGATTGAATGATAAGTTTATGGTTAGTCATGTGGCTGGCAGTGATCTGTGATTGAATATAAGCAGATCACATTTAGATTTAGTTTCCATTTTTTCGCTTAGGCATTTTGTAAAAGAATCTAGTATGTGTAATTTGTTTAATTTTATTAAATCGAGCCGTTAGGCGTTAAGATTGTTAATTTGTTAGAAAAGGAAATATTGACTTGAGATTCGAGGACAAAAATTAAAAACTAAAGCCCAGATTACAGAATCAGATTGGCTTTTTGATTACACAGAGATATATAAAAATTCCCCTAATTATCCAAATTCTATTAGTAACCGTTTCTCTCTCTCAGAGTTTTCATTCATAATTGATATTCTTCTTCGCAGAGACCCAAACAAGAAAAAGCAGACCTTTGTGTTCGAAATCAACAAAAATGAAATCTTTTCCGTCTTCGTCTTGTTCCGATTCTTTGTCTTCTTCTTCTTCTTCGTATTCACTCGCTTCGACAAGTTTGAGGAATAGACTCGATACAGTCTTCAAGAAAGCTTCGGAGCTTTCAATTCTCTGTGAAGTTGAGGTCTGCGTTATCTATTACGGCCCAGAGGGAGAACTTAAGACATGGCCTGAGGAAAGAGAGAAAGTGAAAGACATGGCTTCTAGGTATACCCAATTACACGAAACCGTGAGATGCAAGAAAAGACTCGATCTTGATGGTTTCTTGAACAAGAAACAGAACAAAGGGGCCAAGCACATGAAAAAGAAGAAGAAGAAGACGATTAGTTTGGGAGAGAACGTAAAGTATCCAATCGCTGATCACTACTCTCCAGACCAAATCTCCCGAATGATTAGTTCCTTAGAAGTGAGTTACTCTACTTTGCAAGAGAGGCTTCGATTTGTTGAGTCACAGAAACATAAGGAGACAAAACTGGATCATCAAGATTACACAGTGTTACAAGCATTTCAAGAATCTGTGAATAACTATGACTTGAATCAGTTGATGTATAATCAGAACATGTGTATGAGTGGTTTTACCAACAAC
The DNA here is from genome assembly GCA_963555745.1 of Cardamine flexuosa. Taxonomy (NCBI): domain Eukaryota; kingdom Viridiplantae; phylum Streptophyta; class Magnoliopsida; order Brassicales; family Brassicaceae; genus Cardamine; species Cardamine flexuosa. The sequence continues at coordinate 25,223,158 of OY743215.1, forward strand.
AATATTCTAGATCCTTGCCTCTCAAGCAACGTTTCAGATGTGTTCTCTGATTTTCAGGACTCTTATTATCCGAACATGTGTATGAGTGGTTTTACCAACAACAACGTTCTAGATCCTTGTCTCTCAAACACAGTTTCAGATATGTTATGCTCTGATTTCCAGGACTCTTATTATGGTAATATGATTGGTAACAATAGCTTCTGTCAAGATCTTTCAAATATGCCTTCCAGCTATGATAGCAGTCTACTTCAAACATCTACTCTTGACACCATTCCTAACAGCTATTTTATTTACGACAACTGGAGATTTCTCTGATAAAAAAATGCCAGAACAAGCTAGAAGCAATTTTTTAAATATATTTTAATATAATGAATGTAACAACCAAACAGATGTATTTGTAGAGATTTAGTTTGTGTTTTTGAAGTTATAATTTTTTTTTCAGTTTAGTACACTTTCCATAAGTTCATGCTTCAGAGCCAAACTTGTAAAACGATGTTCCATTGGTTTTTAGATGCATCTATTGGTTTCTATTTTTTGTTAGATGAATTTGTATTCTTGTGAAAAATAAACAATTTGTTTAATATGTGTTGTTTCTTGGGCTAATGGAATCATCATCCACAGATACATAATTAAAAACCAATCTGATATATTTCTGACATGAATTAGTTTCACAAAGTCCAGGGGCGGTTCAGTGAAAAAGTGGACTCTGTGTCATATTGTCAAAAAAAATTTTTTGCTATTTCTTTTTAAATTGGGCTCTAACTACAAAAGAATTTTTAAAAAAAAAATCATAAGCCCTGCAAGGGTCGCACGTATCCAAAGCCGCCCCTAACAAAGCCACAAACCACACAATTAGTTTGTTTTGGTTTGTGACAAAATTCACTAAGCTCAGTTAGTAGTATATTTCTATTTTAACAAGAAACTTTTACCAAACTTCAAAAATAGCATCTGACATACTTTGAGCTGAAAATTGTGGCAATTTGGTTACCTGAAAATGGAAGTCGTTTTCACATGACAAAGTAAGCGGTTTTTCCTGGAGAGAAAATACGCAGAGATTAATTCAAAAACCAAACTCGAATTGAATCTTAATTATGTGGTTATTTCCGGTTTAAGTATGACCTTTGTAAACTCGTTGAGAGTCTTTGTCCTTGAAAACTAAAATTGTTAGAGCATATGCAGTAGGGAAGACTAGCCCTGGACAAAAATAACCGGACCTGAATATCTGACCCAAACTGACTAGAGAAAACCCGAACCAAATCCGATCCAAAATTTAGAAATATCTAAAAAATATTTCAAATCCTAAACCCGAAAAACCGAAGCCGAACCCGAACCCGAACCAAATCAAGAACCGAATGAATACCTAAAATATCCGAATGTATTTATATATATTAGGGGTGGGCACGAGGCAAGTACTTGCTAATTTAAAAGTATTTGCGACTCGACTTGGCTTGTACAAGTAATTAATTTTTCGGCTTGTTACTTGACTTGTTCAAAACGAGTACTTGCTCGAACAAGTACTTGCTTAAAATTTGGCGACTTGCAAGCTACTTGGCCCGCTTTGTTACTTGTCAAGATTTGAAAAAGAATAAGTTATTTATCTAAAATTAATGAGTTTTATCGCAATGATAAAATTTTGATTTTATCACATACTAAGAAACTTATTAAAAGTTGATTATAAATGCATCAGTTTTGTAAATAACAATTTTCTATAATCCTAAACCAGTATTATTCAACTATTTTTCTTGAATTTTTTTAGTACATCACTAATAACTAATCAAACATGCATACAAAACCTAAAAATATAATTTTTTGAAACAAATTATTTTCTAGAAATAAGATCAATTTGAAACGGAGTGAGTATCAAGTAACCTGTAACAAGTAACGAGGCAAACGAGGCAAGTAGTATGATTTTTTTGTTGGCTTGGTACTTGACTTGGACTTGCAAGTAATTTAATTTGCCGACTTGTTACTTGACTTGCCGAGAGCAAATACTTGCTTTTTCAAGCCGAGTACGAGGCAAGTAACGAATACAAGACGAGTAACAAGTACTTGTATCCAGTCCTAATATATATACAAATATTAATTATATTTATATTTAATATAGTCTAATTATCTAAAACTAAAATTATAAACCTAGATATATCAGTTATTTTAAAATTAAAATAGTCAAAATATCTAAAATAACTATATTATTTGTAAATTTGTAATCATATTTGTAAACTTTTATTCAATTTTATCCAAATTTTATTTATATTTTTTATTTTTTATTTTTTCTTAATATTTCGGATATCTGGACTCGAACCGAACCAAATCCAGTCCGAAAATAAGAATATCTGAAAAGTATCTCAAGCTCTAGACCCGAAAACCTGAAAACCCAAAAGCCCAAAAGATTCGATCCAAACCTAAAAAGGTACCTGAATACCCAAGACTAGGAAGAACCCTTCAAAGTTTTTCAGCTGTAATATGTTAATATATACAATTTAATTTAATTTAATTATTTATTTAAATTTAAAATAATATAAAACATAAAATCAATAATATGTTGATATGTGTAAAGTGAGAAACTTGTGAGAACTCTATGTATTTCTCCTTTTTTGTTAATTTTCATTTTTATAATTATGAGAATCCTTCTTCTAAGAACCTCTTCAGTACACATGCTCTTATAAGTTTTGGGCAAAGGTGAAGCTTTTAGAATCCCACGAAATCCTCGCTTCTGTGTAGACTAGAGTCCATGAATCTTTAAGCAGTTTCTTGTAGATTCGGGTTCGTTTCGCTTCCACTGGTCTATCCCTGAATTTGATTTCGGCGATTTTTTCAGTTTCTTGTTTTGATTGCTGCAACCACCGGACATTATGAGGAAATCTGCAAAGGAGTTGTGAACTCGTGATTAAGGTACGAAATTAACGATAAAGCTTTGAAATTTATGCTCGAACTGCGTAGAGTGGTGAAATATAATTAATGTATGGATTGGTGGTGGTTTCTATAATTGTGGGTAAATTATAAACTATTTGGAGGAAATTGAGTCTTCTACTTGTAAATAATAATGAGTTTGTGAAAGGAATTTAGTTAATGCAAGTGAACATCTTAGGATCTAATATACAGTGGTTTGACTGTACTTTTACTTTGTAGATAATGAATCTGCTTACGATATTAGAGTTAATGCAAGTGAAGATCTAGTGTTTATGTGTGTGGCTTTTTTCCGAACAGGGTTTGGCTTTGCCCTTTCAGGTTATCTTTGCTTCCTCAGGCAATCGTTATTTCTAAGAGCATTTTGAAATATTTGTGTCAACCCAAATCTGATCCTTGTTTTTGGTGTTCACATTATTATGATAAAGCTGCTGAAGTTGGACAGGGCTTTGGATATTGTCCAATGTGGGAGAGGTTATAAGTAGCTCTATGTGGCTGCATAAGCATTGTGTCTGTGTGCACTCACACTCATACTTGTAACCCTCCGGGACCAGAGAACACACATACTCACACATTAAGATTCTTCCTGCTCAGAGTGAAGACAAAGTTTCTAATGATGATAACATCAGAATCTTGAGAGAAGAAGAGTCAAAAAGGACCTTTAGGGAATAGAGAAGCTGTTAGAAAGTATAGAGAGAAGAAGAAGGCTAAATCTGCTTCGTTGGAAGATGAGGTTGTTAGATTGAGGGCTGTTAAATAATCAGTTGTTGAAGAGGTTGCAAGGTCAAGCTGCATTGGAAGCTGAGGTTACTAGGCTTAAGTGATTACTTGTTGATATAAGAGGAAGAATTGATGGAGAGATTGGTTCGTTTCTATATCAAAAACCTGCGGTTACTAACACGCCTTTCTCGTATATGATGCATCCTTGTAATATGCAATGTGATGATGATAACTTGTATTGCCTTCAAAATGGGAATAATGGAGAAGGTGTCCATGAATGAGCAAGGGCTAAATGATTGTGAGTTTGATAAGCTACAATGCTTGGCTAATCAAAACTTGGCTAATCAAAACTTGGCTGGTAAAGAGATCCCTGTCTGTAGTAATGGAATTGGAACATTCAGTGTTAATGCATCCGGCGCTAATAAGAGAAAAGGTGAGATTCTAATCATTACATCTAATATCTTTGTACGATTTTGTATTGTCTTCTTACTTAGCTTCAATTGTTTACTTACCCTGATATTCGTCCATCAATTAAACTGTTGTGTTCTCTTTACTTCTTCTGGATTTTGTGTCATTCTGAGGCTCTTCAACGTTTTTGTTTGACTTCAGCTTTGCCTAGATTTAGTTTGTGAACTTATGGTGTTTGCTCTTGCAGTTTGAAGTATCATCAATCATTTGCTTTTCATCTATTTTCACAAGGGTAGTTAATTTTCTTGCAATAAGTAGTCGAGTTCAATTGCACCACCAGTTTCCCTCAGGTTACTTTGTGCTATTATCATTTTTTTTTGCTTATGTAATTGCATTACCTTGTTGAGCTCGTTGAATCTAGAAGCAAGACTTATTAATATTCATATCGAAGTTGCCATTTGGTTGTGTACATTAGTTGCTTCTTTTCTTAACTTCTTGTAGAAGAGGTTTAATGTTGCATCTCCACGATTAGTAACTTGATTTTACTCTGTCAGTCTGGTAGAGTTACTTGCTCCTGAAAATCACTTATACGTTGCATCAATTCTCAATTGCTGATTTATAGCTTTAGGAGTTGGTATTGAGATTTTCCTTGTTTGCTCTTATGTTTATCTATGTTATAAAACTTGTTTATGGTTATTAGTTGGATAGTTATAAAACACTTAACTTTTTTATAGAGGTTACCAATGCTCCTAACTGTATCATGATTGATACTGAGGGTGTATCCATATTTAGCAAATAAAACCACTTAAGCTCTCTCTTAAACCAAATTTTGACCAAATTTTGATACACAAGAAATTTCAGTTTTTCTTTCAGTGTTTAAATAGGACTTACTTCAGGTAGTATAGTTGTCAGTTGATAACTTTTTCATCTATTAACGATTGTTACTTGTGTGTCACATCAGGAATGAGTGCTGTTGTAAACCTCAAATCAATATACTTTTACTAATTTTAAGCTTGAGATTCTGTCGCCATTTTAATGGTTTGAAGCAACTTAAAAGTAGTGCGATCTGATGCTTTCTCTTCTTTGTTTCGTGCTGACAATTCAGAGACCATTGTAGCATGTGCATTGATGTCGATACCTAAGCATCTTCGTCGTTATTCTGTACGACTATTTCCCTCTTAGATTAATACTTTAGAACGTTCTTGTTCTTGCAAATGATTTCGTGTGTTACTAAAAGGATTTAACTCATTGGGAAATAGAAACATGAGTTCTTCTTTCACATCCTTGTACCATATATCAAAGCCAAAGCTTCCATAAGCTTATCATTCAGTCTTTAGTCAGCATTTGGAGAATTAGCCTTTTCGTTGCAGGCATGACCATCCTTAAATCTGTCTTTTATGTCATTTGCAAGCTACTTCTTTCATCAGTGTCAAAATATCTCTGCATCGCTTTACTGAATAACTTAACTTCTTGTTTTTCTTCGGATCACAATCTCCAGATCTTTCATGTTTCTCAAGCAGAGATTTGAATCTGTCTTTAACATAGCCTCTGTTGTCTCAATCGCCATTGAAGGAAACTTGTATTGTCTGTTGTCTAAACTTTGATTCCTCAGCAATGGCTTTGCCTTGTCTTGTCTCTTCACAAGTATCTAACATTCTCTGTTTTGAACTCTGTTTCAGTGATTGTCTGTTATTTTATTTTTTTTGGTTTGGATAAAAAGTGATTCGTTGAGCTAAAAAAATACGGAGTAATAATCATTGTATGTTTATAAATCTACTAATACTAACAATAGAAGATACAGTTTCAAGAAACATAAAAACAAGTAGAGTTTTTGGATACTAATGTTTGCAAGATTTAGACTCATATTATCATCAAAGAAACAAAGAAGGATGAAAGGGGAAATAGTACATGTAACTATTTTAAATCTAATTGATCCATATTTAATTCATTGTATCTGAGCAGTTCAAGTTCCCTTTCCCTCTCCTCTTGACGTTTATATTGTGTTGCTTCCATAAGTTGCCACACCTCCATTATATTTTTACCTGGCATTGTCTTGAGTTTGGGCAGTGCAGCTACCCACTCCTCTTGATCTCTACCATTTAAAAACGACCCTAACAGTCTAAGGGACAAAGGAAGAAAGCCTGAGAGATGGACAACACGAACTGCAAGCTGTTCAAAATCAGAAGGTGGATATGGCTGCTTGAAAGCAAAATGAGAGAAGAGTTCAAGGGCTTCATCATATCTTAGAGATGTGACTTCATATACATCTATCACTCCGGCATCAACAAGCAAGTTCTTGTTCTGGCTAATAAGAATGACTCTGCTTCCTGGAGCAAACTGGTTAGCGTATTCAATGATCCATTTCCCTTGTTCGATGTCGTTCACATCATCAGCGATAAGGAGAACTTTCCGGTGTTTGCGCCTTGCTTGGGTAATTTCATGCTCATTGCGTTCTAAACTTGTTATTAACGTTGGATCTTCTTCCTCCTCTTCACACTTAAGAATCTTCTCTATCATGTTTTCGACATTTTCTAGGAAAACATGTGTCTGAAAGTTTACAGAGATCTCCACATAAATGTACCTTGCAAGAGTTGTCTTCCCAACACCGACACTACCCGAAATGCCAACGGTACGAACCTCATTGTTAACTTCTGAAGCCAACAAGTCATAGACCACTTTCATGTGGCGATGCATTGCAACAAGGCCATTCAAATTGTTTGATGTGGAGGAGAGCAAAAGAAGATATATGTCATGAGCAATTTGGGTGAGTCGATCTGATCGGTTCATACCTACAATATATTGAGATAATGGATACTCGGCGGCAATGTTGGCCAATTTGGCAAGTGCGGTTCTCCAACTTGGTGCATTCTCTGGATATTGTTGGCAGATATCTTCTTCCACAGAATAAACAAGATAAGGTGTGAGCAAAACGGGTATGAGAGTGAGTGAACCTTTCTCTTGAAATTGGAGTATTACTCTGAGCTCTTCAAGGAACCCAACAGTAAAATGTCTCGTCTTAGAGATTATCACAACTGCGACTTTCGAAACTTCCAAGGCCTCGAGTGTCTGTTGATCGATTGGTATCAGGCTCTTCTCCAAGCATCTGTAGGATTTAAAAGTATCAATGCCATTTTGAAGCAAAATATCTCGAAAATATGCACCGTCAGCCTCCCAAGAGAAACTCAGGAAGACATCCACCTTCCTACCAGACTCCATTTTTCTCAACTCTCCAACCATGCTATCAAAATCCGTAGAGTATATATCTTTCAGTTTGTTTGAGACATCACTTGCAATCTTTCCAATCATTTTCGCTTCATTGTGCCTAACAAAAGAGAAAAGAAAAAAAATATGTTTCTCATCAAATAGTCAGTCACTCAACAATAGGAAAACATTACTCCTGTTAATGATTTCAGTTTTATTCTTTTCACTATTATTCATGGTAAGGAAGAAGAACTGTAAATAAGTAAAGACAAACAAGTTTAAAGAGTATTCTCCGGCAATGCTGGCTACAGTAGTTAAAGCTTGGGTCCATTTTTTCCTCTCCTCCTCCGCTCTACCAGCACAAGTTTCCTTGAAAGCGATCCCGAATCCTCCAGTTTGTTTCCGCACATCAGAAGGATCTACTTCATAGAATACAGTCATCACTATTTGTCCATTTTTTTTGCACTTCAAGATCTCCAACAGCTCATCCATACACCAACTAGAAGAAGCATAGTTCTTTGAGAGCACGACGATCGAGATCCTCGATTCTCTAATCGCTTGTGTGAGAGCAGGATCGAGTAATTGGCTTCTCTCGATCCCTTGATAATTGAATGTCGTGATACCATTGCTATTAAACTGTTTTCGTAAATGACTGATAAATGTTTCACGGACATCTGGTCCGTAGAAGCTCGTGAAGACGTTGAAGTTCCAGGTAAGATACGAAGAAGGAGGACCCATGAGAGAGGATCGTGAGTAGTTTAAAATCACAGATTCATAGAGACGTTTTGGATCCAGCCTTCTGTGGTGGAGAAAATGGCAAAGCGGTGTTCACTTATTGAGAGAGAGAGAGAGACAAATGGGAAGTTTTAAATTTATTGTTAAGAGATTCACGTCAATGTCAGTTGGGAAAGCTGAAGGAAGAACAAACAAGTGGGCTTCGGGGAAAGACCCAAGCCACCAATGACTTTTGTAACTTCGTGGTAACCGACTAGTGGGGCCACCTAAAATGATGAAATAATAAAATGATCAGAAAGTATAGAAAATACATAAAGTTGCAAGTTGAAGCTGTCCCGTTTAAGAATTCTTACACCAGATTAATTTTTTGGGCAATGGCTTCATCTTCATCTGTATCTGCATCTCGTGTGTCCAAGTATGATGTGTTCCTCAGTTTCCGAGGGGACACTCGACATTCTATCATCAGCCATTTGTACGCAGCACTTACTAGCAGAGGAATTGTTACCTTCAAAGACGACCAAAGGCTTGAGATAGGCGATCACATCTCTGAGGAACTCCAACGAGCTATTCAAGGTTCAGATTTCGCTGTGGTGCTTCTCTCGGAGAACTACGCGACTTCCAAGTGGTGCTTGATGGAGCTCCAATTGATCATGGAGCTTCACATGGAGAAAAGACTTGTTGTCGTTCCCGTTTTTTATGGAGTAAAACCGTCTTCCGTGAGGCATCAGTGTGGAAATTTCGATCTAGAAAGGTACCAACGTCCTGAAGAAGTCAATAACGTTCCCAAGTGGAGAGAAGCTCTTAAATGTATCGCCGATCTTAAAGGCAAGGAATCAGAACTCTGGTATACATTTTTCTCACAGAAACCTGAAATTTACCATACTTATGTTCGTCTTGAAAGTTAACCATACTTATGTTCGTCTTGAAAGTTAACCATACTTATGTTCGTCTTCAACTCTTTTTTAGCATTGATGAAGCAACAATGGTTCGGGATATTGCTGAATATATTTCAAGGCGCTATACATTGATGCATAACATAGACTTGAGAAATATTGTTGGGATGGATACTCACATGGAAGATCTCAACTCTCTCTTGGACATGGACTCCAACAATGATGAGGTTCGTATGATTGGAATCTGGGGAATGGGAGGCATTGGCAAAACCACCATTGCCATGTGTCTGTATGACCTGCTCGCATCTCAATTTACCACTAGTCATTTCACACAAGACATTAAGGGTACTTTTGAAGAACATGATCTACTGCATTTGCAAAAGAAACTTCTTCACAATACCCTCGGTGAAGATATTAACCTGTGGGGCGTGTCAGCTGGACGCAAGGTCATAGCATCACGACTTGGGAACCACAAGGTTCTTCTTGTGATTGATGGTGTGGATAAACTGGCCCAGATCCATGCTCTGGCAAAAGATACAAGATGGTTTGGTCCTGGGAGCCGAATCATCATAACCACCCGAGACATAGGCTTGCTTAAAAGTTGTGGAGTAAAAACCATTTATAAAGTTAAGTGTTTGGACGATAAGGATTCCTTGCAGATGTTTAAACAGATCGCTTTTGAAGGAGGCATTCCTCCTTCTGATGGATTTGAACAACTCTCATTCCGAGCAGCTCGGCTTGCTCACGGGCTTCCTTCTGCCCTTCAAGCCTATGCTTTATTTCTCCTTCCAAGAACCAATTCTCCTGATGAATGGGAAGAAGCACTAAGGGAACTTGAAAGTACTCCTGACGAGGTCCACGAGGATATAATGGAAATCTTGAAAATTAGCTATAAGAGCTTATCTAAACCACTTCAGAATGCTTTCCTCCAAGTTGCCTGTCTCTTTAATGGAGACACTTTCCAGCGTGTAGCTTCACTACTTGATGGTTCCAAATATGAGAAGATGCTGCGGATGAGAGTTTTAGCTGATAAATGTCTCATCAGTATAACAACTAATGGATACGTAAGCTTGCATAGGTGGGTTGAACAAATGGGAAGGGAAATTATGCTTGAGAGTAGAAAATTCCTCGGAGATCCTAAGAGAATTCATGAAGCATTGGTTTTAGGAGAAGTATCTACTTAATCTTTTGATCTATCTACTTAACCTTAGCCTCCTATGTGTTTATGTTTCTGTTTACACCAACTCACTTAAATGGTTTCTACCACCAGGAAACAGGACAGACTGAATGCATCTCACTGCACACATGTGAGATGACCTGTGCATTTTCGATAAATACCCTTGTTTTTGACCGTACGCATAAGCTCAAGTTTCTCAAGGTCTACAAGCATGTTGACGACAGAGAATCGAGGCTGCAGGTCATTCCAAACGATAATTTCCATGAAATGCCTCATGCCTTAAGGTTGTTCCACTGGGATGCATTTCCATTAAGCACCTTGCCTGTCATGCAAGACTCATTATTTCTTGTTGAAGTCAATCTGCGTCACAGCAATCTAGAAACACTCTGGAGTCCAACACTGGTAACCTTGCCTATGATTTTGACCGTTTGTTAATGTTTTTGTTACAGCAATGTGAGAGTTCCAACTATTCTTTGTTGTACCTTCCTCAGGTTTTCAAGAATTTGAAGAAACTAGATGTGACAGGATCTAAGAAGCTCAAGCACCTTCCAGATCTTTCATATTCCAATAATCTTGACGAGTTGATTGTAGAACAATGCCCTAGACTAAAAGGAATTCCAAAGTCCATTGGAAAATGGTCTACCCTAGGCAAGCTTAATCTATCATACTACGGTGGGCCTAAGAGTCCCATGAGTGTTGTTATACACAATGTGTATGGGAGGCAACATATTACACTGGACTTCCCAACTGCAAAAGTCGAAATGCAACTTATGAATGTATCAATCACTGGAGACATAAATGTTAGTGTTTGTGCAGATTGTGAAGGATATGCTCAATACTTCTCCTTTAGTTCTGTGCGACAAATCCCTGCTACAACGACTACCAGTGTTCAGCAAGCTCCGGAGTTCAAAAATATTTATACACTCCACATCAGGAGGTTCAGTTATGAAGAGGACGGTCGACCTTTCACCTTTAGCAGCTTTCCAGATACCCCTGGCCTGGAAGAGCTAAAACTAGTCAATTTAAACATCCAAAATTTGCCAAGTGGGATAGGTCACTTGGAATTCCTAGAAAATGTGGAATTCAGCGGAAATGATTTTGAGAACTTACCAGAAGATATGAATAGACTCTTCCGCTTGAAAAAACTCTGCCTTCGAAACTGCAGCAGACTTGAGGGATTGCCAAAGCTAACTCAGGTGCAGTCACTCACTCTTTCCAATTGTAGGAACCTCATCTCATTGGTGAAACTATCTGATGCAAGTCAGAGCTACAATTTGCTTGAGTTTTCCCTTGACAACTGCAAGAATGTGAAGTCATTGTCAGGCCAGCTTAGTCATTTCAACAAGTTGACATATTTAGATCTCAGCAGCCATGATTTTGAGACACTGCCATCAAGCATCAGAGATCTGACCTCTTTGGTAACTCTCTGCCTCAATAACTGCAAGAAACTCAAATCAGTGGAAGAAATTCCAATGAGCGTCCAGTTTCTCGATGCACAGGGCTGTGACTCTCTTGAAGCTGATGCTTTGGAAAAGTTTGAAGAGAGACGAAACAAAGAGGTGAATATTCTGCTGTCTTGACCCATTTCTCCTATGGTTTATTTAGTCTCTTTATCATCTTATACTTCCTTTGTTAGGTACAAGCACAGCAGCGTAGTTTCTGCTTTCAAGAAACTGGGATGCTGAGTTACGAACAGGATTACCAAGCCACGGAGAGTCGCCTGCCTAAGTTCCTGTGCTGCTTCTCATATTTGTAAGCTACGCCTATGATTGTTCTTTTCATTTTGATACCGTGTGAACAACTACGTTTCTGAATTTGCGCATTAATCCCTCTGATAGTGCCATCTTTGACCACAATTCCTAACAGTTATCTTCTTTTCCACAGCTCTAGATTTCCTGATAACAAACAAACTGTCAAGATGCACAAAAAGAAGAAAAGGAAAGAGTTGAAGCTATTACCTCCTTCAGAGTCAATGGTGAAGTAGCTGATCAGAGAGAGTGTAGCTGCTTCTCCTTCTGCTTCTTATTTAGTGCAGACTGCAACAACAGATGAAATTGTGTAATTATAACCTTTGTTATGAATAGAAACATTTTGTTGTACGAATTTGATGTGTTTCTATTAATCTATATTCAGCTAATGGAATAAAGCTCAATCATCATTCATAGCTACATAAATAAAAACCAATCTCATTGATTTCTGATTTCACCCTAAGCATTATCAACACAAAGACACACATTTAATCTTCCTGTTTTCCTATACATGATCAAAAGAAACAGCACAATCTTCCTTGATTACTTCTAATTCGAAATGTGACGGCTAGACTTCATAAACATTGTGGAAAACAAGTCAGGTGATCCCATCCCAATCTCTTGATAATCTGAATACACAAAACAAGAATCCACAAAGAGAAAGGTCATGGAAGTTGAAGAGTTGCATACTATGGTGCATAGAAACCTAATCTATATTTAGCTCAATCATCATTAACTCAATTTCTTTGTAGACCCCAAAGATGTTCACTTGCATTAACTCAATTTCTTTCACAAACTCATTATTACTATTTACAAGTAGAAGAAACAATTTCCTCCAAACAGTTTACAATTTACCCACAATTATAGAAACCACCACCAATCCATACATTAATTATTCAACACAATTTCACCGAAAATTTCAAAACTTTATTGTAAATTTCATACCTCAATCACGAGTTCACGACTGAAGTAATACAGATTTCCCTCATACTCTCCACAGATTTCCCCGGTGGTTACGTTAAGCTGCAGCAATAAAAAAAAAAAAAAAAAAAATTATGGACCCAATCTCAATCACTTGAATAAACCGCCGAAATGAAATTAAGAGAATATGTAGGACGAAATTACACAGAAGCGAGGGTTTCGTGGGATTCATTTTCTTTCAACTCCGATTCTTAAAGCTTTCACCTTTGCCCAAAACTTCTGACAGTAAAGGAAAGGACAGAGACGCTCAACGGTTTTATAAAGCTCATTCTTTAACCGGAAATAACCATAAAATTAGGATTCGGTTCGAGTTCGGTTTTTCAGTTAACAAATTTTCTCCTTCTGGCCATCGTTTTCAAGCTCTTCGGGTTTTTTTTTTTGATGAATGTGATGATCTTTAGCACCACACAAGATCGCTCTACATATGAAAAACCACTTCCATTTTCAGGTTTTCAGTTCAAAGTGTTCCTCTTGAAGTTTGGTAAAAATTTCTTTGTCAAAATACTAACTGAGCTTGTGAATTTTGTCACAAACCAAATCTATAACGGTATAACCATAACAGACCAATTGTGTGGTTTATGGCTGTGTGAAACTAATTCATGTCAGAAATATATAGACCAAGAACAACACATACTAAACGAATGTTACATTTCAAAAGAATAAACAAATGCATCTTTTTGCAGTTGTACTAACTGTCTAATCATATTGAAAAAATAGAAACCAATGGATGCATCTAAAAAGCATGAACAACTTCACCATCTTTTTACAAGTTTGGCTCTGAACATATAAGATGGGATGTGGCTGTGCATACATATATGGAAAGGGACTAAACTGAAACAATTTCTGACTTCAAAACACAAACTAAATCTCTACAAATACATCTGTTTGGCTGTTACATTCATTATATTTGAAATATAAACAAAAAAATGCAGGAATCCAAACGAATAAACAGCTTCACTCTCTATACTTCACCATGTAATTGCTTCTAACTTGTGTTGGCAAATTGTTCAAAGAGAAATCTCGAGTTGTCGGGAATAAAATAGCTGTTAGGAATGGTGTCAAGAGTAGATGTCTGAAGTAAACTGCTCTCATAGCTTGAAGGCATATTTGAAAAATCTTGAGAAAAGCTATGGTTACCAATCATATTACCATAAGGGTCCTGATATTCAGAGCATAACACATCTGAAACAATGCTTGAGAGACAAGGATCTAGAACATTGTTGTTGGTAAAACCACTCATACACATGTTCGGATAATAAGAGTCCTGAAAATCAGAGCATAACACATCTGAAACGTTGCTTGAGAGACAAGGATCTAGAATGTTGTTGTTGGTAAAACCACTCATACACATGTTCTGATTATACATCAACTGATTCAAGTCATAGTTATTCACAGATTCTTGAACTGCTTGTAACACTGTGTAATCTTGATGGTTTAGAGAGAATGGTATATGATCCTGATGACCCAGTTTTGTCTCCTTGTGTTTCTGTGACTCAACAAATCGAAGCCTCACTTGCAAAGCAGAGTAACTCAGCTCTAAGGAACTAATCATTCGGGAGATTTGGTTTGGAGAGTAGTGATCAGCGATTGGATACTTTACCTTCTCTCCCAAACTCATCGTCTTCTTCTTCTTCTTTTTCATGTGCTTGGCCCCTTTGTTCTGTTTCTTGTTCAAGAAACCACCAAGATCGAGTCTTTTCTTGGATCTCAGGGTTTCGTGTAATTGGGTATACCTAGAAGCCATGTCTTTCACTTTCTCTCTTTCCTCAGGCCATGTCTTAAGTTCTCCGTCTGGGCCGTAATAGATAACGCAGACCTCAACTTCACAGAGAATTGAAAGCTCCGAAGCTTTCTTGAAGATGGTATCGAGTCTATTCCTCAAACTTGTCGAAGCGAGTGAATACGAAGAATACAAAGAATCGGAGCAAGACGAAGACGGAAAAGATTTCATTGTTGTTGATTTCGAACACACAAAGCTCTGGTTTGTTTCTTGTTTGGGTCTGCGAAGAAGAATATCAATTATGAATGAAACTGTGGAGAGAAACGGTTATTTATAGAATTTAAATAATTAGGGGAATTTTATTTGTCTCTGTGTTAATAATCAAAGAGGCCAATCTGATTCTGGTCTCTACCGTTAAGAAAAAATAAATTAGATTCAGTTTCCAATTTGTTTTTTTTTTTAACCCTAACGGTAAAAAAAAACCCAGATCATTTAGATTTAGATTCAGTTTCCATATCTGCGTAGGCATTTAAAAAAAATCTAGAGAAGATTTAGTTTAGATTTAGATTTAGATTCCGTTTCCATATCTGAGAAGAGACGGAGGAAAATGTGAAGAGCCAATTCTTATTTATATAGCCGTTGAGCATTTCTCTATATTCCTATTTGGTATTCGAGTCAACCTCAAATCAATATTTCCTTTTCTAACAATTAACAATCCTTAACGGCTAGATTTCATAAAATTAATAAAATTAGATCTATACTATTAATTGGGAAGCATAAATATTAAAGAAGACATTAAATTGTAAAAAAAATTACATGTAATACCATTAGAAAAGAGAACAAAAACAAAATTCATTAATAACAAAAACATTTTTATATCTTAGTTTAATCCATATATTCAAACATAATTAAAAACATTTCTAGAAAACATAAATAGTAAAAGTTTCGTGTAATCAAACAATCTTGAACAAAATCCAAAACTGCGGTTTTCCAAATATATATTTCCATAAATGTAGGAAAATCAATTCAAACAATTAATTAATGACATATTCCAAAAATACAATTTAGTTTGTTACGAAAATAACTAATTATATATATATATATATATATATATATATATCTTTCCCAATTTTTATCCATATAGATCGGTTATTGAAATCACAAAATAAAATTAATTATTATAAATTAAAGTAAAATAAAATAAAATAATTTTATTGTGCATCAGAATTAAAGTTAATTTTCTTACAAAGTTTTGAATTACATTGTACAAAATATTTTTACTTATTTTCGAATTTAGATTGTGTATATTAGTTTTAGAAAAAGAAAATGCAGAAACTAAATTAAAATTTATATTTTTGGAGAATTATTTAAATAATAATTCATTTCTGATTAAATACGTCTTAGAATTATTATTATTTTAGTATTATACATTTAGTCGTTTAGAAGTAACAAAAATTTAAAAATCTTTAACAAATCTCCCATAAAGTTAGGAGAAAGAAAATTTAAATATCGGTTAGCATAGTTAATATATTTATGTATCATATAATTAAGAATCGCGACAATAGGCTACAAACTTTTTTGCCACAAAATTTTTTTTATATATATATTAAAATTAAATAGCTAATCCATTTTGTCCACGCCAAACAAATCTTAATCACCAAACAACTTGAATATTGCAATATCGAAAAAATATTTACTCCATGTCATAATTGTTCAAGTACCTCCTATATATTATTTTAGAAGCACACTTATAAAAATAACCTTGCAATAACATAAAATATTATATAGGTGTCATTTGCTGATGTGTCATCACCACATAATCTCTCAGATTATTTTTGAAACAAGGCAATATTTACTAGAATAATTACAACATATGTCATTGAACATATATTATTAGTCACAATATGTTTCCTTCAATTATCATTAACATTTTTCATTTAATTTGCCTTTTATTCATATCACATTATTCATAAAACTATTTAATAAATAATATGTTTTATATTAAATTATAAATAATATGTTTTTATATTAAGTATAAATCATTTACATCGTAGTTTGTTTTCAAAAAAAAAAAATTCCATTAAATTCACTAACAGTTTACATTATATTAATATGATTACTTATTTATTTTACATATTATAATTATTATTAAAGTTATAACTATAGTATTTGTAAAATATCCATTCGGTGTGCCTAAAGGCATGAAAATAAATATAAATGGATGTGCCTAAAGTTAGAACTATAGTATTTGTATAATATTCATATATATAGAAACTAAAATATTCTCAACATAGATTTTAATAAACGAATATAAACTTAAAATATTAAAATTTAAATTTGGAAAATATATTTTTATTCCGGATTTTAAGAGTAATAGTTTACCTACTTTTACATTTTCAATCAATTAAGTTTAAATTAAGATATATTCAAATTTGCGCATATATAGAAACTGAATTGATTTTCTCAACCAATTTATGTCAAATGAATATATAACTTCAAAAAAAAATCAACAGAGATTTATGCATATATTGTGTTAATTCTGAATTTTGGAAACTAACGATTTGTTACAATTAAAATCTTAACATATAATATCATCTTAAAAGATATTCATTTGATTTCAAAATTATAAAACATATTAGCGAAAATGTAGGCACATTTAGTATTAATTCCAATTTTGGAATCTTAAGAAAAACGTAATATCTGCTCAATTTAATTCTTAATTTTATTTTTTTACATAAACCTAAAACATTACCTCCATATAAATGGGTCTTCAACCACACAAATTCTTGAGCACATGATGTTCCTCCTTTTCGAGCAATTCTAGCTTTTATTTAGCTTTTTCATTTGATTAGTTTTGTTATTGGGCTATTCCGCTATTGATTCTAAATTCTTTTGAAATGTATTGCAGGTGAATCTGGACATGATGTTTACACCTTTGGTCACGATTTGTTGTCTGCTCATGCTGAAGTTGTGGGAAAATTCAGGAAATGTGGAAAGGTATAATCTTTAATATTTATAACCAATATATGTATATATCTTTCATTCAATTGTCTATTAAACCTAATCCATGGATTTTGAAATGAATATTTCAAAGGTGTGAAGATCAGAATTGTTCAATGTCCAATGTGGTTTAGGCCTTAATGATAAGAAATCCAGCTTGAGTCCTTCAGAGGAGAGAGTTATGGATTTTGATGACAAAGATTTTTTTTCTATGATTTTTTGCAGAGGACAAGGATTATAGAAAACGTTTAATCAATGATCTGGTATGATTCACGACATTGATTTTGTGGTATTTTATCTTATAGTCACTGAACATATATAGTCATTTTTATTTGTTAATTAAAAATAACTACTTAGTGATGATTTTCTATGGTTTTGGTTCATTGTATCGCAAGTGGTAGCAGAGAAACTAAATCCCGACTTGAAGAAGGTAAATTCTCCACACACAAAAATATATTTAATGTATATAGTTTTCAATTTTAAAATTTTTAAAATTATCACTGAATTTAAAATTTTGTTGATGATAAATATACTCATAGAAGATAATCCCATTGCAAGTGAGAAACAACTCTAAAGGCTACGCTTCCGGGGAAGCAAAAACGAACGCAACTATTACAACATCATTATGCAAAAAACACATGAGATATTATATTGCTACAGACAATAAAAAATGTGGGTCTTAGTTTTGGTTATTGAATAAGATCAGTGAAGCCCTTACGGTATTTTTCTCTGCGGGATATTTCTCCGTTCCTGCATGAAGCTGAGAATCATGAAAAGCTCTGAGGCTATCAGCTTAGGTTAGTTAATTTTTTCTTTTATTCTTTCATATCCTTTTGACCAATTTTACGATGCAGAAAAAAGGATTCTATAATAGTTTTGGAGAGTTATAGAAACATATCAGTAGGGAAGAGCCGAAGAGCTGAAAAGGATGCCACTTGGTCCTTTCCAAGATCTTAAACACTAACAACTTACTTACTGCAAGAAATGAAGAAACCGTCAGTCCGTCATGCATACACAATGGTTGCAGCTCCAATCATGGTGGAGAAATGCAGAAGCCGGAACTACGAAATGCTTTTTTTTAATGTTATTATTACATATGATATGATTTGGAAAATTTGTTTTTTTTTAAAATGTAATAGCCATTTTTAAAAAGTCTTCTTGTGGTTTGTGTGCTAATAGTGCATCTCGATCTTTCTTTGAAGTAAAAACAACATTTAGCTCTAATAAGGCCTCTTCCTTTTACTTCTGTCTATAATCATTCAAATGGGTCTATGTGTGTGTATCCTAAGGAAGGGTTATGTATAAAAAGGTTGGTAGTGTGTAAACTGGATGTGAATTTCAATGTTATATCTCTTTGATTTATTTTTTTGGTTTAACCAACGCCGAACTGTATGTTGCATATCAATGATGTAATCCTTAGTAAAGAAAACATCGATAGACATGTTAATAATCCTCTTAACTTTATATCACACTCACATTAATTTTGTAGTAGTGAACAACTGATCATCGACTGATTAGTTAGTATATTGTATAAAAGTGCAGATAGAACTCCACTAAATCATTCTGTAAAGTCATATTTTCCATGATCCTTTCATTATTGGCTACCTATCTCTGAAATTTATTTTTAATTTAAGTACGTTCATTCTGCAAACTCATATGTTCATTTTCATATTTATTTTGAATTTGATTCATCCAAACATATAATTTAGATACTATGGATATGATCCGACTTTAAGTTTCTCGATTGAGAATTTAAATTTTTTTTTTTTTTCTTTTTTTTTTTTTTCCATCTAAACAGCTAAACTATACCAATCAAAATGTGATAAAGTCATGGGTGATGGAGTTCTCATATAAGATCTATTTATAGGACTTGATGACTATTAACCCTGAGAAATGTTATATTTTTCAATGGTATTTAATACAATCACTTAATCTATATGATCTTAATCTATATGTGGCTACTACTAAAATATTTTCTAATCAATAATTACCAAACAAAGATGTAAGTGACTTTTAGTTATTAGGGAGATAAAGATTATCAGCTAAAGAGACGCTTAGGCTTGGGTGTTACGATGTTTTTCTCAAGAACTTTTGCTGGAAGACTTTCAATACTATAAGCCAGAGGAAGAGAGCTTTGAGTATACACACTTTAGATATCTTTTAGAGATGTACTATCCATAAGTTGATTGACTACTCATGGGACTTTATTTTCAATATCATAGATCAAAACCATAGTGGAGGTATAACACTATAGAAGAACAAAGTTGCACCCCTTCACGCATTAATTTTTTTTTTATGATCTATAAATTTTTATTTTACGTATAAAGTTGGTATCTACTCGGAAATAAAGAAAGTAGAAATGTGTTTAGACCCTTTAAAGAATCTGTTGTAACAGTCATTGGTTTTTAATAAATAGAATAATTTATAAGTTAATAAACTAAGTTAAAAAATCATATAATTAAATTATAACTTTAAATTTTTTATAATCATCCAAACAGATAATTCAGATACTATAGATATAATCCTACCTTATTATATGAGTTTCAACATAAAGCGAATTTTTATATGAGTTTCTATTTATGATCCTATTCAATATTATAGTAAATTATATGAGTTTCTATTTAAGTAAATATTTATTAAAAACTCATGGTATAAAAGTTCAGAGTAAATTAATATTTTTAATAACAAACTAATATTTTAGATATTTGTATAATAAAAAACGAAAATAATATTTTAATATATTTAAACTATAAACAACTGAAATTTTGAAAACAAAATGTATATATCAATTCAGATTTTATGTAAGTATATTTTCAATATTCCCTTATTTTTGCTAAATCTACATGTATCAACTTATTTTATGGGAAATTAGATATACATTTCTATAAACATGGAAACTGTTTTAAATCTCTCAATAAGTTAAAAATATTCTAAATTTCCATTGATTAAGTTAATTTAAAGTAATACATTCGAAATTGTATCATATGGTAACTTAAATAATTATCTCAATCTATTAACTGCAATGAATATATGTTTCCAAGTTCAATAAAACAGATAAACCGAGATTGTAGGCATTTATCCTTATTATTTTGAAATTGGAAAATATTTATTTGTTAAAATTAAATCTTAACATATGCTAATATCGTAACAACCCTAATTTTCTGACCTTTCCAAAAAAAATGGTTTGAAGCCAAAATATTTTTATAATATTTATTGAAATAACCTAAAGTAAAACTGAATCCAAACTCGATTTGATATCTTTAATTTAAGTGTTAGAAATTTTTTGATTAATATAGAAAATATACATGTAACGTAACTTAATATTACAAATATATTATATTTTAAATTTATATATCAAATAATTTTTCTTAATTACAAACATAAACCCGCGCTATGCACAATTAATTTTTATCTTATTGGCTACCTGCCAAATTGGGAATTGTAACACAAACTTTCTTAAATCAGTTGAAATAATTCATGATCAGTCATGTCATTGTTTGAATTCTGTTTTTTGCTTTTCGTTTTGGCTGATCATGCGTTTTTGTTTTGATGTCATTTTTTTTGGTTTTTCAGAACCATGTCTATTTTTCACGGTGTTCACAACCATGTTTGAGAACAGTAAAAATAAAAGTTTTATGTGGGTTTCTTTTTATTTTATTTTACTTGGATCGAAAAATTCCAATGGATTCAAAATTGGTTTTCATGCATTGGTTTCCACGGTCCTGGTATTCCCATGACTTTAACAACCACTTATTCGACTTGGTAAAGGCTTTGTTTTAGTTTCAGAAAGAGTCATATAGTCTATGCATCAAAAGAAAGTAAGGAAAAACACAGTTGTTAAGCCTTTTCAGAAAATCTTTTATGAGTCATTGACTTGAATAGAAGGATAGAAAGATGAAAAAGAGATGGTACAGAAGAGATTAAAAATATATCAAAACATGATTTTCTAGGTTTATGTATTTTCTTAAAAATATTAGAATTATTAATCGAATATACTAACAAAGATGATACAACTGAGAAAATGAATGAATTCGTTACAATAACAATTTATCAGGAAGGGTAAATCTATGTTAGTAAATTTAGCGGAAACAATTTAATGTGAATATGGGAAAAGACATCACGTATCTACTGCTTGATATAATGTGATGATTTGGTTTGCATTGTTTGTTCATGCATGAAGAAATTACCAATAATCTATGGCTGTTTCTCTGTGATATTCTTATGCAAAACATGCATAATTATTTGGGTTAAGCTAACACACTTGCTAACAGCAAGCTTTGATCTTCTTCTTTTTTGGATGCAGACAACTAAATTACACAATGAACTTTTCATATTTGTTCCAAAACTCAGAGACAATAATAAGCAAACACTAAAAATCAAACATGAATCTTTGCGACTAGGCAATGTTGGTGTTCTAAGTCAGATATGAGCCTTTGATTTTCTTTTGTATTTAAATATCACCAACAGTTTCACATTAGAATTTATTAATATATTTGTCTGTTTTTTATAGGGTAAAATATTTATGCTATGATCATAACGAGTAATAGTGTATTAAAAGTTTCAAAATTGAGCTTCATTTTGACGTTATCCAATCGTTGACTAATTTCACTAAACTTTGACTAATCAAAAAGAAAAACTAACTAACCGAGAAAAGTCAAAGAGAATACTTTTCAATTTTAAAAATAAGTGAATCCTTTAATGGGTCAAACTCTTAACCATTTCAAGAGATCTAACCCTAAAGTTCTCCATCTCCATCGAAACCATGGTACGGAAATGTTCATCAAAAGAGTAAGTTATATCTCTTTGTTGATTTTTTTGTTGTAAAAGCAAAAGTGGGGCGAAAGAGAATATATACCTTATTTTAAATAGGAGATTGAAAGAAAATTATGACGCAATATTAGATCATGGGGGTTACATAAAAAATAAATAAAATATAAATAATTTAAACATTTATATCTTGGATAACGGGATGAAAAGAGGCATATACGTAAGAATAAGAAAACTAAATACAATCGTAAAAGCAAAAGAAAGAGAGAGAGAAAGAGAGAGAGAAAGAGAGAGAGAGAGAGAGAGAGAGAGAGAGAGAGAGAGAGAGAGAGATAAGTGATTCAAAAATGTATATGTAAGTGATAACACTGTGTTTAGCATGTTTTTACCATCGTTTTATCATGACTTTGTATAGATTTTATTCATCATTCATACCATTTTATGCATTTATCATTCATATAGGTTGTTTAGTGTTTTTGCATGAGCATTGCATGCATTTTTCATATTGGGGGTGTTTTCAGGTACTTATGGAGCTCATGGAGTTTTTAGAATATGAAGTGCTGTGTAGCTGCTGAGCTAGAACAGATGTGCAGAGAAGTTACAGCCACTTTCGCAGGCACTCTCACAGGCACTCTCACAAGCACTTTCACAGGCATTCTCACAGGCACTTTCACATGCACTCTTACAGGCACTTGAACGACCACTTGAACGACCACTCGAACGACCACTCAAACGAGCACTCAACACAGGCGTTTGACCTAGGGTACTCAAACAAGCACTCGACACAAGCGTTCGACCCAAGGCACTCGAACGAGCACTAGTACGACCATTTGACCACCCACTCCAGAGGATGCTTGACCAAGCCACTCGACTGCTGGGTCGAGTGGCAATCCTCTACTATTTTTCCTGAAAACTCGGACTTGTATTTTATCTATTTTATCGCCTAGTATAAAAGTCCCTGATTAACTTAATGTCAGGGGTACGCTGCATTTGATTAGTTTAACCTAATTTAGCTTAGTTTCTCTTTCTAGTTCTTCATCTTGTTCTTCATTTTCCTGAATTTTGTAACTTGCATAACTTTTTATAAAATCAGTATTTGCCTTAGCTTTCTTCTACACTCTTGCTCATCGGATCATCAGCTATCACATATGTCTCTTTTAGAGATTTCTGGGTTTCAGACACAAGTGATGAATCTGGTGAGTGAGTAGTAAAATTGAGATTTTTGGGGATGGATTAGTGTACCTTCACTCTGTTTTGTTATCGCTTAGATAGTTTGATCATCACTCAGTCTCGACTCCCTCTTAGGTGAGTGATTTTAATGCTTGTTCTCCCCTGATCAAGGAGAACATGATTTTAGATGGTCTCATGAGCACGAACCATACCTTAAGCCATTAAACAGACTTTTTCCGGGGTTTAGAGTACAATAGCGTGATGGTGGATGCATCAGACATTGATTTATGTCACGACTCCACCTATTCACTTGTTATAAACTCTTCTCGACTTGAATAGGCTGATTCTTCATGCGTGATCCGACTTCTCACACTATGTTGACTGGGTTGGATCTTGAGGCTCTTTACCACGAACCATGGATTGAGCCGGTTATAAAGTCTGTTATCTAGGGTAGTCCTGTGATAAAATTAATAGTTGATAGCTGCAATAGAACATAGTGTTTGCGATCCCGAGATTTTCATCCCTAGAGTCCCTGCTTTTCCCCATAGTTTACATCTTGCTTAGTAATCGTCCACTGTAGTTTTTCTCTGTTTTTACTGTAGCACTCGACTGCTTAGGTCGAGTGGTTAGTTTAGCATAGTTTTCTTGTGTTTTTGATGACTTACTAAAATGTGATAGACTTTGGTAGCTCTAGGGTCACTTAAAGTTTGGTTATAGTTTCATTTAGGTTGTTAGATAAAATTAACACTTTTATATTTGACTTTTTCTTCTTATATATGTCTCTTTTCTTTCACCTATATAAGAAGATTTAATTCTTTGGGTTTGTTCATCTTTGTTGAGTATTATAATATATATTCAATATTAATATTAATTCTCATTGTTTTGATTAGTTTTTCTTGCATTTTTCAGCATCTGAAACCAATGGAATTTGTTTTACATATGTAGGAGTTCTATCGTCCGGAAAGTCATTCACCGTAGTGGCCTTTAAATTAGCCAGAAATGTTACGCATTCACTGGCATCTTGAACAATAAAGTCGATGAGAATCTTGATGGGTACATAATTATATTTTCTTATATTGTCCTCATACTTATTCATATCAAAGTTAAATTGTGTTTTTGTGATGGTCTCTTTTACATGCGTTCAGTGTTCTGAATGTCTTTTTTATTTATTTGAAGTTTACAGGTTTTCTACAGACTACAGAGCACAACGAATCTAGAAAGTAGCATTGAAAGTACTGCTATTTAAAAGCAGGTTTTTCATTTTTAAACCTTTATCAAAATGTTTTGTATTATTTCAATATTTTCTATTTTCTCTCATAAGAGAAAATTTTCAATCACTATCGTTTAATTTTTTTTTATAAGATATAATTCTCCAAAATTTAAACTTTGATTGGTTGACTAGATTTATGATAAAACATTAAATGATTTTTTGTAAAGAATTTTTTTTTTAATATACGTATTTTTAGTCAAAACATCTAAGGTTGACTATAAAAATCACCCTTAAATTTATGCTTTCAAACCGGATCCACCTATAGTTTTAACCTCTTTATTTTTCAACTTAAACTTATTCAATTCTTCAAAATCCCACATCTCTAACTAAAAATTTATTTTCATTTAGTTAACTATATAATCGCGTTTACTATACCGCGATTGATTTAATTCGCTTTTCTGTTGTCAAAACTTCTAACTTAAGAGTTTCGAACTACAACTAATGAAACCTTCTGAATGACTTAGAGACTCTTACTTTAACATAATATTAACATAGAATCATTTTATCTGAATGGGAGACTCTCTAACTTTAATGTAACAAGCTCTCTAAATATTGGTATGGAGAAGATTTTAGGGTTTATGAGCGATTAACAAAACATCCTCTCTAAAACTGAAACTAGATCAATATTAGGACAAAAGTACTTTTGAAAAGAGATGAAGGATCCTGATATTTGTGGTGTAACTAGATTGAGATTTATGGAGGGAAATCAAAATGAAACTTCGTAAGTGTTACTAGTTCTCTCTTTAATGATCTATGATTTTCATTGTGTACAGCCAGTTATGCTCTCAAGTTCAAAGAAATTGTATTAGATTATGCTTTGAGCAAAAGACAAAATGTGGTTGAAGATAGATGAGAGATAAACAAATTTTGATTCATATGTGGCATGAGAGGAAAATGTGAATATAGAGTGTATTGTTCTTATGATGAGCAGAAGCAAATTTGACATTCTCAAATTAAAAATTCTAACGATTATTAAAAAACGCGAATTAAGTCAATCGCGATATAGAAAATATGATTTTACTGTTAACTAAATGAAATTAAGATTTTAATTAAAGATGTGGAATTGCGAAAAATAGAACAAATTTAGGTTGAAAAATAAAGAAGATAAAACTATAGGTAGATCTGGTTTGAAAACATAAATTTGGAGATAATTCCTATAGCCAACCCAAACATGTAATCAAATATAACAAAGGAAATACTTACTCTAAATATGGAAGTATATTTTTAGATGGGATCAAACCATCAAGCGAATGGTGTTTAATGATCAGACGCCAAAGACATTAAAGAAATGGTATAAAAATTCTAACGATTATTAAAAAACGCGAATTAAGTCAATCGCGATATAGAAAATATGATTTTACTGTTAACTAAATGAAATTAAGATTTTAATTAAAGATGTGGAATTGCGAAAAATAGAACAAATTTAGGTTCAAAATACGTTCTGTTTAATTTTTACGGATCAGACGGATCAGACGGAGAACTTAATACATGTCCTGAGGAAAGAGAGAAAGTGAAAGACATGGCTTTTAGATATAGCCAATTACACGAAGCCGTGAGATGCAAGAAAAGATTCGATCTTTATGGTTTCTTGAACAAGAAAGATAACAAAGAGGCGAAGCACTTGAATAAGAAGAAGAAAGACAATGAGTTTGAAGAATATAAAATATCCAATCTCAGATCACTACTCTCCAGATCGAATCTCCCGAATATATCTTTTAACGAAAAAAATATCCAATCTCAGATCAGTGCCAGCCACATAACTTCCCATATATATCTTTAACGAAGTTTCAGTGAAGCAGTTTTAACTGTTACTAAATGGGTTTAACTGATTGGGAAATAGAAACATGATTTCTTTACTCAGCATTTGCAGAAATAGCCTTTTCGTTGCAGGCATGACCATCCTTGAATCTGTGTGTTACTTTGCAGACTTTGCATCCACAATTCTTGCAAGCTACGTTGTTCATCAGTATCAGAATGTCTCTGCATTGCTTTACTGGATGAGATTTGACTTGTTGTTTTTCTTCGGATCACAATATTCAGATCTTTCGTGTTTCTCAAGAAAAGATTTGAAACTGTCTTTATCATAGCCTCTGACTGCAAACAAAACCCATTTTGTTTATTGTGGGAAATGGAGAATCTTGAACAAATTAAAGTAATCAAGGCCTCATTAGTCATTAGGTAACCATAACAACTCCACAATCATGATAAAAGAAAAATGCTTGTGCTTTAAGAACACTAAGTACCGGATCCTATATGTTAGGATTGTTTATAGCTTTTTCTTACTAATGAACTTTCTTCTTGGACCCATTGTCTCGCTTTGTCCTGCAATCATTTCCAAACTCGTATATATTTTATTACCCAATTTGTAGTCTCTTTCCTCTCTTCTAAAGCTTCAATCTTTTCAAACTTACTGATCTTGATTTGAGCTAATCAAATTTCAAAAAAACTCAAGTTAATTGGGATGTCAATGTTGGGTCTCTGTTGCTGGTGCAGTTTAGGTTTAGTATGAATGTTGGGTCTTTGTTGCAAGAGCCACAACAAGCCTTTATATGAGTATTTGAATTCATCTTCATTTAAACGATTTCTTTCTCTAGAGGTACCATTTTGATTTTTGAAATTACAGTTCGTTAAAAAAATAAAGACAAGCTATATTTGTTGTCTGATCAGGACACAGCTAACATCAAGAAAAGATTAATACAAATGATTTTATTATTTAAATTAACATATTTATTTAGTAAAATACATAAAATATATCAACATTCACATTTTTTTAACCATACAATACCAACATTCAACAACAATATCAAACAAATTAAGATAAACACACACAAAATTTATATCTAAAACTAGTTAAAAATAAAACTATATAACTTATCTCGCTCAGAGCGCAAAACAATCCCTAATTACTATAGTAATGATGAGATACTGAGATAAGATGCGGCTGCCGCGTATATTTGATACGGCTGCCACATAAATTCACTGATATTTGACAACCTGTTATGGATGTGGCTGCCACATAAATTCAGCAGTTTTTTCAGCTGTTAATTGTAGACACCACCAAAAAATTAAACAAATAAATCTTGTTACTTGTTAACAATAAATTATCATTAACTTGATATATATTATGTTACACTGATAATTCATTTGTTAACATGGTAACTATGTTTAGCAGTATATCATGTTAACATCTACATTATCAATAAAATGTTATCCATCATTTGTCGGATAAAAACACTAGTATGTTTATAATATATTTTATATAATGATAAATATTAACGTATATATTCATCCATATATGTTAGATGGTATTATATTTTTATCATGTCAACAAAATTATTACCAATAAAAATTATAGCCAATAACAGTTTAAATATTTTTTGTAGTTAAACAAATATTTATTTGTTAACGTTACATTAAAAATTCAGCAGTTTTTCCAGCTGTTAATTGTAGACGCTACCAAAAAATAAATAAATGATATATATTGTGTTGTACTGATAAACCTTGTTACTTGTTAACAATAAACTATAGTTAACTTGATATATATTATGTTATATTGATAATTCATTTGGTAACATGGTAACTATGTTTAGCAGTTTATCATGTTAACATCTACATTATCGATAAAATGCTATCCATCATTTTTCAGATAAATACACTATTATGTTTATAACATATTATATAACGATAAATATTAATGTATATATTAATCAATATATGTTAGATGGTATTATATTTTTATCATGTCAACAAAATTATTACTATTAAAAACTATAGCGGATAACAATTTAAATATTCTTTTGTAGTTAAAAAATATTTATTTGTTACCATTACAATAAAGGTAATTTCGTCCAAACATTAATGAGGCATGAGATATTTAATTTCTAAATCATTGATGTCACTTATTTAATCTTTTGGTCATGTATGTATATTCACCTAATTGACCTATAATATTTAGTTATTTTTATTAAAATAATAATCCAACGGAATCTTACTAACTTTCTTCCCACGGCTTTCATTTTTGTCTATAGTTGTATACTTGTATTCCCCAAAACACTTGGCTGTTTATATTATTAACTTGTGGGATATTTGTTAATCAAGAACATTCTTTTACTGCATTAATTAGTTTTATTAATTAATTCCCACTCTCCGCCTAATATACTCAGCATTTCTCTGGCTGTGTCTTGTTTTAGATACCACAAAACATTTTTTGCGTATAATATATAGTTATTTTTTACTTAACTATTATTCCAACCACCGTCTTGACTTTGTAGTTTGTACCCATGGTTTTCATTCTTTTATGTTCTTTTATTTTTTAAAGTTATGTTTCCCTGAAACACTGGCAACCAAATCTCCAAACGCGTTCTTTGTCTAACTGGCAGCCAAATCTTGTTTAGGTCTTCATCTCTTTCTGTATTTCCCATTTTATCCCTCTCCTCTTCTCCACTATATATAATACACATAACACAGAACACAAAACACAAAACTCAAAACTCATTATCTCACAACTCATACACATCATCGCTACCTTCAACCTCATTGTCACTTCTCAAAGCTTTTTTGTTCTCTTTACTTTGTTGCTTTTACATTACAGAAATGGGGTCTTATGTGATAGGTTACTTCATATTGTTCGCTGTTGCATTTGTGTGTCTTGACGCGAGGACGGAGAAAACACAAGATTATACATCATTTCATTACCACAAAGGAGCTCTTCTCAACGGAGACGTCTCCATCAACTTAATATGGTACGGGAAATTTAAACCATCGCAGCGTGCAATCGTCACCGACTTTGTTGCTTCCCTCACATCTTCCCGGAGATCAACCGTTTCCCAAAACCCTTCAGTTGCCACGTGGTGGAAGACGGTTGAGAAGTATTACCACGTTAGAAAGACACGTGGACTCACTCTCTCCCTCGGAAAACACATCCTCGACAAAGATTATTCCATGGGAAAATCTTTAACAGAGCGAAACATCAAAACCCTAGCCGCGAAAGGTGGGCAAAGCTACGCGGTCAACATAGTTTTAACTTCTGCTGACGTGGTGGTTCAAGGCTTTTGCATGGACCGATGCGGGTCGCATGGATCAGGTTTCGGGTCAGGTAAGAAACGGTCAAGATTCGCTTACATTTGGGTCGGGAACTCAGAGAAGCAGTGTCCAGGACTATGCGCATGGCCATTCCACGCTCCGGTTTACGGACCAAAAAGCTCACCACTAGTGGCACCAAACAAGGACGTGGGTTTAGATGGGATGGTTATTAACTTGGCGAGTCTCTTAGCTGCGACCGCAACGAACCCGTTTGGAGATGGGTATTACCAAGGGGATAAAAATGCGCCACTTGAGGCTGGATCAGCTTGTACCGGATTGTTTGGGAAAGGTTCGTATCCTGGTTATGCTGGAGAGTTGCTTGTGGATGCAAAGACCGGTGCAAGTTATAATGCTAAGGGAGTTAATGGAAGGAAATATTTGCTTCCGGCTTTGTTTGACCTGAAAACATCGGAATGTTCCACTTCGTTTTAAATAACCTATTTAAAAAATAATAATAACCTATTAGGTACATTTGATACAAGAATTGTTTTGTTTATATGAATTATTTTGTCAGCTTTTTATTCTTTCTGTAAAACGAATTAGTAATGATTCCATCTCCTATATATTAACTAATTAAGGCTTTCTTATAGTTTCCTTGTATAAACTTAATTTATGTTATTTAATTAGGAGAGAACGGTCACATACGCAAGGACTTTTCTAAAACATGAATTTTCCCCATATATATATATATGATATTTCACACAAAAAAACAAAAAGTGTTTTGGAGTCAAAGCCCTTTTTCATTATTTTAAGAGCTATTTACTCTCTCTCAATAATTATTTTAAAGCAATAGACAAAGGTTCTAGCTAGTTGCACACAAAAAAAGAAGTAAAAGAAACAAAAATGTCTACTACAATATTACTTCACGGTGTCATCACTAAAATTGGTTAACAACTAAACCAGATACGGGTTCGATTGCTTTGCTTGTTTCTTACTACTGTGTTGCTCTTCTTTTGAGTTTCCTCCATGTCCCTTCAATTGGAAATTTGGGTTTAGGTACACTATATAAACTGAACTTGTAGATTTTGTGAGGAACCTTAACAGAACCAATTTAAACAAAATTTACCAATTGTGTGGTTTGTGGCTGTGGAACTTATTCATGAATATCAAAATAGGAAGAATAATGTGTGCCTTTTTGTTGTGTAGCTATGAATGATGATTGAGCTTGATTCCATTGGCTTAATCGTTTGGATTTTAATTAATTTAGTTAAGTTTCATTTTCTTTATTATGTCAATTTCTATTGGTTTTCTTTATTTTAAAGTCTATATAAAGAGATCCAATGACTTTTGTAAAGTAAATCCTCAAATCTATTTTCTTAATTGAATTCAGGTATTTGTTTCTCTTTTCTAGTTCATTCTAAAGTTTCTAGTGAATTCAAGTTTATCGCTTATATATGATTATTATCAATTGTAAATCATTAAAGTTTAGATAAAACTACCAAAAAATAGTTTCATTAGAAATTTCAGTGTCAAATGAGAACCCTACTGTTCAAAAAATATACCATAGTGGGTCTCCATTTTTTAAAATACAATTTTAAAAATTTCAAAAGAGTCCAAACAAAACAATTGTCCCAAAAATTTAATCAAAATCATGTGAATACAACAGTACTAATACTCATTAAAAATCAAATCACTCTAAATTGATCACTTAATACAACATCCTTAGTTTAAAATAAAATATTTATTGTTATGACTGATCACCACAAAAATTTAATTTTAATTTTGAAAAATAATTCAGATATTTAATTTCTTAGTAAGTTTTTGAGAGAACATTTTAATAAAATTATTCTTGAAATAGAGTATTTTCAAAAGTTAAAATAAATTAGAAGTTCTGTTTTTGATAGATCAACAATTGTTTCAAGAATTTTTCCAAATCTATACTATTAATCAGAGAGCAAAGATTTAAAGAAAGCCTCAAACTAAATTATTATTACGTAAATTGTCACTCAATATTCAACTTCCTAAAATGAATTCTGAAATTAGGGAGGGCAAATATTTTTTTTTTGTTCCCAAAAAAAAAAAAAACTTAAAAAATATATCAGTTTTGATATCAATTGTATATCATATAGTACATTTAATCAATTAAAAGAATATATCGGATTGAATAAATCCAAAGAAAATCCTACTCGATTTTAAAAAAACATGTAGATTTTTATAATTAAATTTGTATTTAATGAGATTTTTACTGATTTTTAGTTAAGATAATAAACATTTAAACAATCAATATTCTAATCTAGATTTTTCTAAATTCAAATGGATGATTAAATATAATCAGTATTTTCCTAAAATTAATTTTGTATTTAATGAGATTTTCACAAATTTTATAGTTAAGGAAATAAAAATATAAACAATAACTAAATATTTAAAACAATAGATATTTATAAAATATTTAAATCTGAATTTTCCTAAATTCAAATGAGTGATTAAATATCATCCGGATTTTCCTAAATTCTTATTAATGATTAGATCAAATACAATCTAAATTCAATTAATAATTGATATATTACATTAAATATTAAATATTCAAATTTAAAATTACTGTTCATGTTTTTAGTTTATTTAATTTTTAATAACTAGCAAAACAAACTTTTACAGTAAGTTAAACATAATATTTTTTTCTAGAAAACTTAAATTGAGTTGCTTCTTCACTATATATATCATGTCATTCTATTTAATGACACATCCATTTTTTTCTTCAAGTTTATTATATGTTTAATATTTTTGTTGTTCCATTATTCATTGTGTTGCATATTCATTATATCATTTTTAGATATAAATGTCGATGACTACTATTTTTTTGTTTTTGTTTAGGATGGTTGATAAAGGTTAATATGGTGAAAGCAATCAAACAATTATGGTGATTCCATAAAAATCATTTGTAATGCAAATGTTTGTATATATTCTTTTTCTCTAAATTAATTATCAGAAAACAAATAAGAAACCTTATTTTGCTCTATTTTTACATGATTTGATCTGTTTCATGCTCAGTTAGATTTGTTTTGAGATGATTTAATAATTCAGAAGTGATAAAAAACAAATTATAAGTCAATTCATTATCACAAAAGTAAGTTTATTTTTAATTTAATTTTATTTATTTTTAATTTTGGGTAAAGTTTTGTACATTTACGGAATCACCAATATTAAGTAATTTTTTTATTGGTCAACAAACAATTGAGTATTAAGAAAACAAAAATCATAACGATAAATATTTAATAACAGAGTTTATGTAAATATTTCGTCAAACATTAAGAAATAATAATAGATACAAAAAATCTAATAAAATATTTGGAAAATACTGCAAAATATTATATACCAACTATTTATCAATTTCCTTAAAAAAATACTCACACTTGGTAGGTATCTAAGAAAATACATGAGTTAATAATTTCTTTTATTATAATACATAAACATTTAAATTGAATCAATTTTACATAAATTTTTTTTTTTTTAAATGTTTTAATAAAATTAATTTTTAAAACTCGAAATTAAGTCTTAACAGTCTTTTAAATCTTTTGAAAATCTGTAAATTCAAGAAATTCATATAATAAATTATCAAATTCAAAAAACAAAAATCATATTTTTTGGTTAAATTATTTCTATCTTTAAATAAATCTAAAATCCAATATTTATATTATAGATACAAAATATTTATATAGTCTACATTTTAGAAAAAATATTTTCATTAAATATTCAGGTACTTAAATTTTTTTATTATCATATATAAGATAAATAACATATCATATATTTAAAGATTAGAAATATTGTGTATATATATATATTATATTATTTACATCAGAAATTATCAAAATCTCAGAAATATATAAACCCAAAAATTCAAAAATTTAAACTCTATAATTCATAAAAATTATCACTTGATCAATATTGTGGAGAAAGAAAATAAAGAACAAAATATGGAAAAAATAATTAGAAAAGAAAAGAAAATTTATTTATTTGTTTTTGTTGTCTAAAAAAAAGATAAAAGAGGAAGAAAAAGACGACGAGAGCAAAAAAAATATAATTATTATTACATCAATAGCCAAATTATCCATTTTCTAAAATGAATTCTGAAATCAGAGAGGGAAAA
Organism: Cardamine flexuosa; assembly: GCA_963555745.1. Classification (NCBI taxonomy): domain Eukaryota; kingdom Viridiplantae; phylum Streptophyta; class Magnoliopsida; order Brassicales; family Brassicaceae; genus Cardamine; species Cardamine flexuosa. The sequence continues at coordinate 25,257,021 of OY743215.1, forward strand.
TATGTCTTAAAATATATCTAATATGATTTCAGTTGTATATCCTAAAACTCATTGAAAATATTAAAAAAAAATCCAAATGGATAAAAGCAATGAAGATCCGACCTGATTTTAAAAACACACAGATCTTTATAATTAATTTCGTATTTAATGAGATTTTCACAGATTTTGTAGTTAAGAGAATAAACAATAAATTAATTAGGTCGGATCTTTCCACTTCCTCAGCCTAGAAGCTACCATAGGTGCTTCAACCTTGGTCTCTGAGACAGAGTTGTGAGAGCCTGACAGATCTACAACCGGTGACGTTTTTTTAGTCTTCACCTTCTTAACACTTGGCCGAGCACGTGCCGTTCTTGATGGCTTCTTCTTCGACAGATTCGGACTCACATCCAAACTTTCCATGATTTCCTCGATGATTGGTGAATCAGGAAATCGTGTGACGGTTCTTTGAAAATTCACCATCGCAGATGGAGGGTCGTGAACATGAACCCTAAGTGACGGTAGCGTCACAACGTCTTGCACTTCTTGATTTGCTGGATTCACAGGCAGATCTACAGCTCCTTGTTCGTTAATCAGCGCTTTGGCTTCAGATCACTGCTCGATTATTGGTGCTTGTTCCGATTTTGTGGAGGTTTCCGCCTATCCCGACGGTGACGTGCCCGCTTGAGACGAGATCATCTTGGAGATTCCACTGAGGATTAACTTCATATTTTTGCAAAAGTTGAGAGAGTGTTTGATGCGAAAGAAAAATGTTTGATCTTTTGATTTTCTAACTTTGTGGCATGAAACCCTAACTCTTCCTCTTTTAAACTCAAACCCCACGATTTACCTTGTTTTGGGCCTGAATTCCCATGGGCTTTTGGCATTTTTACCACTTAATAAGCCTGACACACTCAATGTAAATATTAGTGCACATATACCATCAAAGCCCTATTCTAAAAACAACCATTTGATTCACATCGGGTTTATATGAACGATTAGTAATTTATTAAAATATAGACATTTTCTTAACCTTGAAATCAGTGAGTGACCCAGAATTATAGTGTATATGTAAAATTAACCAAAACTCCAACCTTTTCATTTACCTGTGAAGTTTTGGTTTGTGCACTTGGAATCAGCCACTTGTTCAGAACAGCTATCAGAAACTATAACAACCTCTTGAATCGTTGAAAATCAGAGCTGGGTTCAGTAAATAGTTTTCATGCTGGCATGCCTTTAGCCTGAGTGGTTCATTATCAAACATGAAGTAGGCAGCTGGAAATCTTTGGAGAGAGCGATCAGATGTGTGCGCATCTTGTCTTGTATTGATTTCTTGTTTCTTCTTTTGTATGCACCATCCTTTGATATATTGATGGCAAGGACTTTCACTTCAGATATATGTAGAATTCATCTTGTTTTTTTGTTTCTCTTCTTTGTTTCTTCTTTTGTACACATCACTTGTCTGTAATTTTTTGTATCAATGATATCACTTGACTTCACAACCATTGATATGTGTGCATTTCTTCTGTATGAATACCAAGCCCTTTTTTTTGTTTTTTTGTTTTTTTTTTTACTCTTGGTATCTACACCTATTGACATGCACTAGATCTTCTCCCCTCAGCTCTTTGACCTCCTTCTTCAAGACACCGTTTTACGCAATGACCACTTAGACCAGCATGACAGACAGTTCTTTTCCACACACCATTGCATAACACAGAATACTGATTTTATATACATTCGCAGGATTTCCATGGTCTGTTCCAGCATCAATCCCTGTCTTAGGCTGACACCACTTACAAAGAAAATATTAGACCTCACAAACACCAATAACCTTTCTTAGACTAACAAATCTGTTAAAGTCCAAATGCTTGGTGAATAAATCAGTAAGTTGAAATTCAATGCTTACATGGTCTACTACTATCAGTTTCTCATCAACCAATTCACGAATAAAGTGATGTCTAATATCAATGTGCTTAGTACGTGAATGTTGAACATGATTCGTTACTATGTTAATTGCACTCTCATTATCACAGTAAATTAAAAGAGAGTCATAAGTCATACCATAGTCAAGAGCCATATGTTTCATCCACATGAGTTGTGTGCAGCAACTCCCAAGTACAATGTATTCAGCCTCATCAGTTGATAAAGATACACTGTTCTGTTTCTTACTATGCCAAGATATCAGATTATTACCCATAAAAAACAGCCACCACTTGTACTTATACGATCATCCAAAAAACTAGCCCAATCGGCATCATAGAATCCCATCAGCTCCTTGGTCGTATCCTTGGTATAGTAGATACCCAGATTAGTTGTCCCCTTCACATACTTGATAATCCCTTTCACAACTAGAAGATGTTACATTTTTGGATTACCTTGGTATTTTGCACAAACTCCCACATCTAGACATATATCTTGTATGCTCGCTGTTAGATACAACATACTTCCGATCATTCCTCTGTAGAGCTTCTCATCAACACTTTCACCAGACTCATCTTTAGATAGCTTCTCATCTACGCCCATTGGAGTCTTGGCATCCATACTTTTCTCCATTCAAAACCTTGTAACTAGATTTTTTGCATATGTACTTTGTGTTACAAATACTCTATCATCTGTTTGTTTTATCTGTAACCCCAGAAAGTAAGTGAATTCACCATACATACACATCTCAAATTCCTGGGTCATAGTTTACACAAACTGATCCACCAGTTCCTGACATGTAGATCCAAATACTATAACGTCCACATAGATTTGTAAAATGACTATACCCCTGTTGTTTGCCAGCACAAACAATGTCTTATCTACACTTCCACGTTCATATCCTTGCTTGATCAGAAACGTCGTCAATCGCTCATACCATGCTCTTGGTGCTTGTTTCAGACTATACAGAGCCTTCTTCAGTTTGTAGACGTGACTTGTTTTACTTGTAACTTCGAAACTTTTGGGTTGTTCCACATATACTTCTTCCTGTAGAATCCCATTTAGAAAAACACTTTTAACATCCATCTAATGCAATCTGAATTTCAAAACACATGTCGTTCCAAACAGAATCTGATAGATTCTAGTCTAGCAACATGCGCAAACGTCTCATCGAAATCAACACCTTCTACCTGAGAATACCCCCGAGCCACTAACCGAGCCTTATTTCTGGTTACAACCCCACTTCCATCAATCTTATTTTTGAATATCCACTTCATACCAACAACATTAGCCTCTTGTGGCCTAGGTACTAGATCTCATACATAACTTCGTTCAAACTGCTCTAGTTCTTCTTGTATTGCAGCAATCCAATATTCATCAACACAATCTTCTGTGTTATCCTCAGCAGTCTGTTCCACTTGCTCATGTGCATCATTATCCAGATTGTCTTTTTTTCTTCAGATGGTATCATTTGTTTATAAAACGATGCATCATCAAATACCACATTGACTATTTCTTGTATAATCCAAGACCTTCTATTGAAAACTCTAAATGTTGTGCTGGTGCCTGAGTACCCCAGAAACATCCATTCATCACTCTTGACATCAAACTTCCCAAGTTGATCTTTATCATTCAGAATATAGCAGGTACAACCGAATATATGAAAATAGCTTACTGTTGGTGTTTTACCTTTCCATAGTTCATATGATGTCATGTTTGTACATTTCCTCACATATACTCTGTTAATGATATAACTTGCAGTGTTAACTGCCTCAGCCCAGAAGTGTTTTGCAATATCATTTACATGCATCATTGCTCTAGCCATCTCTTGCAATATTCTGTTCTTACGTTCAACCACACCATTCTGTTATGGTGTCCTTGGTGCAGAGTACTGATGTGTGATCCCATGACCATTACAGAACAACTCAAATAACTCATTCTGAAACTCACCTCCATGATCACTACGAATACTCTTGATACCCCACTTCTTATTCTCCAATTTAGATGCCAATATTCTGAAACTTTCCAAAGTTTCTGATTTTTCCCTCAAAAATATGACTCATGTGTATCTAGTGAAATCATCAACTAGAACCAGAATGTACTTCTTACATGAAAGACTTTCCACTTAGATTGGACTCATAAGATCCATATGCACCAATTCCAATGCCTTTGTTGATTTAATATCAGGAACAGCTCGATGTTGCACCTTTTGTACATGGACCACATACAAAGTTCTGTTCTGGTTACAGCTTTGGTAATCCTTTAACCACTTCTAGATTTGCCAGTTCACCATAGTCCGAATGTTCAGATGTCCCAATTTCATGTGCCATATCTCTATTTGAGTATCAGCAACCATGCTAAGACATACACTCATAGGCTTCCACATATAGCAGTGGTTGTCGGATCTCTGTCCTTCCAACCTCACACTGCCCTTATCATCAACAGCCTTGTATTCTGTTTTGGTAAACGTCACTCTCAACCCAATATCACACAGTTGGCTGATACTGATCAGATTTTCCATCAGACCATCTACCAGGTAAACATCGTTTAGGTCAGGTTGAGTTTCTCCTCTAGTAACACCTTTCCCTCTGATCTTACCTCTAGCACCATCTCCAAACGTAACCCGGCCTGCAGAGATACGTTCAAACCCGGCTAACCTTTCATGGGTTCCAGTCATGTCCACTGTCAAAATACCATTCTTCTTTTTCAGCGCTTTCAGATGTACCCTCTGCTGTGTATGCATCATGACAGTACAAATCATGTTTTCTAATCCAAGCATGATTTTTTCTCTTGTTATCTGGATATGCCTGAGTGTGTGTCATTGTTTGAGCATTTCGTGACACATATCCATAGCAGTAGGCTTTGTAATGACCAAGTTTACCGCACTACCAGCATTCATTCACTTTGTCTTGAATCGTATTGTGACAATTTCTGATCCACTTTTCTTGTCTGCTCAGTATCCTGGGCACTTCTTGATTCAGCATACGTACCTTGCTCAGCCTCCTAGACACGCTTCTGTTCAGATTATGCATCTTGGTCTTCATTGGTAACATACCTGCCTTCACGAGTTTCGTGTGACCAAGTGACTCATTTCCTTGATAGCCTAAACCCCAGTTTATGTTGCTGGTCCTCCCAGTTGACAGAATGTTGTCCAGATCTTTGGTTCCTCGACCCAGCATCTTGATGTTCTTTAGTTGTGACTCAAGACGTTGTTCCAACTCTTGTGACTTACTTTTTCACCCAGTAGAGCTTTCTCCATATTATTAACTTGAGCAACCAAGTGTTGTTTCTCAGCAGTCAACATGTTTTTCTCTTCTTTTAATGTTGCTAACTCTTCAATCAGCGCCGTGATTACTGAGAACTCAGATTGTTCTTCATCTGATTCAGACTCTTGATTCATATTAACTTTATTCATAGATTCCTCATCTATGCTTTCATCAATAACACCCAGATATGCCACAAAGTTATTGAGAATTTCTCCCTTTTCCTAGTCATCTTCATCTAAATCACTTTCACTCAAGGTGACATAGGATTTTTCTTTCTTTCCAGCATAAGTAAGATAATCGATCTTGGTGTGACCATATCCATTACACTCAAAACATCGTAGTGAATTTTTCCTCTTGATGGTTGGACATTCTAACTTATAATGACCTTTTCCCTCACACTAGCACATTGTTTCTCCGATTTGTGAAATACTTTCTCTGCACCATGTGTAGGTTGAAAAGAGCTTCCACCACCTCATTGGCCTTTCTCAAACTTCTTAAAATACTTCTTAACCATCAGACTAACTTTGTCTTCAATCTCATTACTCTGATCAGCCATCAGAGTTAATCCTTTACCAACCGTTGGTTCCTTCTTCATCACTTGTAACTCGTAAGCTTGCATCATCCCAACAACATGGTCAAACTTGAGATCATCAGAGTTTAAAGCCACCTCGATGGCAGACTTATGAGACTGAAACTTGTCCGGTAGACTTCTGAGAAATTTCTTGACAAGTTTTTTGTCTTTGTAAGTCTTTCCTAGCATAACAGCTTCCTGACTGATTGAGCTCAGTTTGCTGCTGAACTCTTCAATAGACTCTTCAATACCCATTGTCAATCTCTAAAACTCAGACGCAAGCATATCAATTCGAGTTCTTTTGACATTGCTTGTTCCCTCAAACGAGACATTCAGAATGTTCCTAGCATCTTTGGATGACTTGCATCCTTGAACCGTAGTGAACTGATTCTTAGGAAGAGAAGTAAAAATCGTAGACAGCACCTTAGAGTTAAACTTGGCTTCAAGTTTTTCTTCAACACTCCATTGCTTCTTCGGTTTTGGTACTACTTTCCCTTCTTCATTTGTCATTGTTGGATGAGTCCAACCTTCTTCAACATATATCCAAGCCTCAAGATTGATACCTTGGATCAGTTGTTGCATGTTCACCTTCCAGTGGCCATAGTGCACTGCTTCCAGCTTCAGTGGCTTGTTAATCGCAATGAATTGTTGTGTGTTCTCCATATTCTTGTTGCAAGATCTCACTTGTTTGTAAAGATAACAATTCTTTGGTCATGCGTCTGCTATGATACCAATTGTAAGGGTATATAGACTAATCAACACAATGAAATATACTTGGAACGCGCCAAGCAAACGTTTAAACTGTTTTATTCACTATATAGTCTTTCGACACAAACACTTATATGTTTTGGTGTTACACAATCTATTATACTAAATAGACTTGACCCCAACTAAAAAAATTCTAAGTTATGAATATTCTCTTAATCAATCCTCTCAAAGATTTCAGAGACTAGTCACTCACCACCTATCTTAACTTTGAATCTACCCACCCGAAGATCTCAAATAGAAGATACAACACTCACCTTCTTAACTTTATTCTTTAGCCTTGAAGTTTACGATCTCACAATATAGCTTAGGAGTGATACCCGACTGCTACGGCACACCTAACCTATATATACTAAACCCTAAAACCTTAGGGTCAGAAATCCCCAACCGAATCTCCTAAAGGATGAAACTTAATCCTTTCCTAAAATGACTCCAAAGTATATTGTCCAACGAATCTTCAAGTATCCTTTGAGTCCATCCTAAATCTTCATCTCCAAGCAAGTCCACGCCTTCCTTCAGCTCGTCACATCATTCGCTTCACATATGCCATGTCAGCATCTACTTCCACGTCACCTTTACAGCATCCTGATGTGATCTGATGCAGCTTCCTTATCCAGACAGCCAGCTGATCCGGAATCTGCATCTTCAATCTCCCCATTTTTGACTGAGTTTGATACTCAAGCAACCATCATCAATGTCCTGTAAGACAAACAGAGAGAGATACCCAAACACAGCAGCAACATATATCAACAACATTTATTCGAAACTCAGAGCAATCACTTGAAAAATCAGAATAGATATGCGAATAGATATATGCAAGTAACCAAATGCTGTGTTCAAAATACTACAGACCAATGTCTCGAAAGGCTAATAAAACCAAGTCTTAAAATCAACAAAAAATGGTCTGAAATAAAATCGAGCTGGATCATAACTAAAACGAATAAAAACAAACAAGATCACAGCTCCCCCATAAGTTAATCTCCCCCAGCATTCTTGCCTAAATCAGACTCAGACTCATCTCCCCCTGCTTGAGTGCATAACTCAATCAAAAACCAATTCAAAACGATATGCATATGAGAGATTATGGGACGAAACACTTACCTGCATGTAAGGCATGTTGAAGAATCTTGATTGCAAGTTTCACCCCTTTACGGTTGCTGGCCGTCTTGTTCTCAAACCAAAAGCTGATGAAGCTGTTTTCTTGGCGCCAATGACCTTCTTTTCTTGGGTGCTGCAGGCTGTTCTTTCTCAATCACCACAGGGTGTTGTGCCATCAGAACCTTGTAGATGAGACTCAGAAACGGTAGGAAGAACTTAGACTGAGGATTCAGAGCGAGTTGAAGAGTGTGCTCATAGACCAGTTTACCAAAGTTAAATAGTTTCTGGTGCGCCATCAGGTAGATGAGCTTGAGATGATCAGTTCGTAGATAGCTATCATTGGTTGTGGGATACCAATTTGAACAGCAGATCTTGTAGAGAGTCTTCTTCTCCTCAGTGAACTTGGAGGACTGGAGTCCTTTCCAATTCATGACCTTGCCATCCGTCATGAACTCAACAAGATCATCCTCTAACACAGTTGTCCATTCTCGCAGAATCATCAATACTCTAAGAAAATTCGATATGACAATCGCAAACTCACCTCCCATCAGATAAATATCGTCTTATAGTGAATGGTATCTTCTTTTGCCTAAGTTCCTTCATAGCAATCTTATATCTAACATCATACAAATAAGTTTAGGCTCAAATGTCAACAAACAAAAAGAAACGATAATCAAGAGTACAAGTAAAGTCGTAGCACCTCAAGAGGATCAGTCTCCCCCTCTAGCAAGACCATCACAGGAGCATTCATTGTATCCAAAAACAACACTAACAAATTAACTTTTGGAACTATTTGTTGTGCCAGAGAATGTTTATATCTCGGTTTACTTATCTGGTTTTATATGTTAACTTAACCGTGTAATTTTCGGTTATTTCAAGCCCAACTTAGGCCCACATAAGAAAAACTGAAGGGAAGGGACCTTAATTTTAATTTGAAGATAAAAACTTTGAAATTCAAGGAAAAAAATAGCAAAATTGACGCCGTCCGACGATAAAACTCCATGAATCTTCATGTGGGTTTAAGTCTTGGGTCCACTTGTCTCTCCAAGTTTCGTAATCTGAGTGAAATGTACTAAATTTCAATCCTTTCATTGTAATAGTTTCCCCTGATTGATTATTTGTGAAGTGATTGAGATTGAGATTGAAGTTTTGGTGGGAAATAAATTAGGGGTTTTTGGAAGTTGTGTGCTTTAGTCGAGTGGAAAAAAGATGGAATTTTTAGGATCGTCTGAGAGCAATCTAGGGATTTTAGAAACTCTATCAGACGATGCGATTGAGGAAATTACAGAAAGCTACGATGGGTTTTTCACTACTGTGGAATCTCTCATTTCCGGCACCGGAGATTCCTCAGTCGAGAAAGAGTTCGTTTCTCATGTTTATAGTCTCTGCAAGTACGGTCTTGATTCTCTTGTTCGTGACCACTTTCTCACATCACTCGAGGTATTACAATTTCCTTATCTGAGCATTAAACTCTTGATTCTCCTCTTTTGGATTTAGCCTTTAAGCTTCCCAATTTTTAGCTTGTTCTACTTAGTATCTGCTCTGTTGTGAGATAGCTGGTTGAAGAATGTTCTTCTCTTATTTTTTTCAGAAAGCTTTTGAGAAGAGTGGTGCATCCAGTTTTTGGCATCATTTTGATGCTTACAGCGAGAAGAAACATCATGTAAGCTTGGTTGATACTTAGGTTGCTAGAAGATTCTGAAATTCGTCTATTTTCTTCTTTTTCGGCTTCATAAGTTTTTATAAAGATGGATGCATTTGGACAGAATTATGGAGAAGAGATTCAGGTAGTGTTATGCAAAGCTTTGGAAGAAATATCTTTAGAGAGGCAGTTTCATGAGAAGTGCTTGTCCATAGTGGTTCATGCTTTGCAGTCGTTTAAAGAACAGTCATCAGAGGATAGACAAAACTCAGATGCAGAAAGTGTTCATCTTTTTTCGAGATTCCGGTTAATGGTGTCTTCAACTCTGATGACTAGTCTTCCTCTGCATTTTCCTGGTATACCCATCTTTGATAGCTTCTTCTTTGTTGATTTTCGATGTGGTTTGATTCCTGGTATACCCATCTTTGATAGCTTCTTCTTCTTCGTAATGATCAATTTTGATGTTCTGATTTGACTGCTTGTTTTGGCCCTTTTCATTCATTACTCTCATATGTTTCCTCTCTTTATTGTTTTCTTAGAAATACTCCACTGGTATTTTAAGGAAAAGCTAGGGGAGCTAAGTGCAATCATGGACGAAGATGATATTGAAGAACACGAGAGTGATGGCATGGATTTGGACGAGAAGCTAAGATACAAAAATGGAGAAATGGATGTTGATGAAGGCTATCCCCAAGTAAAATATTCAAGACACGAGTTGGTAAAGAACATTGGGAAGGTTGTCCGTGAACTTAGAAGCATTGGATTCACATCTATGGCTGAAAATGCTTATGCTTCAGCAATATTTTTGCTTCTCAAGGTAATTTTATGCAGCAGAGATTTTCACCTGCCTCACTGAGACTTATAACATAGTCAGTATACATATAACTCGTACCCTTTTTGACAATGTTATCTTCCAGGCGAAAGTGCATGATCTGGCTGGTGATGATTACAGGACTTCTGTGTTAGGGTCAATAAAAGAATGGATTCAGGTAGGCTTAGATTCTCACTGTACCATCAGATTATTTTGGTTATTTGGCGATTCCTAACATTTGACTTCTCTTCCCAGACAGTCCCTCTTCAGTTCCTTAATGCACTTCTTTCTTTTCTTGGCGATTCCGTAAGTTACAGAACCACATCGTCTGGCCTCACGTCTCCTCTGGCTTGTTGTCCATCTCGAAGCCTTTCCAAAGTGGTGACTCCTTCCGAAGGAATTGTTAGATGGAAATTACGTCTAGAATATTTTGCGTATGAGACACTACAAGATTTAAGGATAGCCAAACTATTTGAGATCATTGTTGATTATCCTGAGAGGTATTTTCTTTACTGAAAGTAATTCTTTTTCTCCCCTTCTCGATTGAGACCCTTTGCAAATATCGCACCAAGTTGATAATATCTTATATCTTTGATGGCAATTTCTCTTGATGCAACAGTTCTCCTGCTATTGAAGACTTAAAACAGTGTCTTGAACATACTGGACAGCATTTTAAGCTAGTCGAGTCTTTTATATCTTCGCTGAAATATCGTTTGCTCACTGCTGGTGCCTCAACCAATGATATACTGCATCAGTATGTGTCAACCATTAAAGCCCTTCGAGCAATAGACCCAGCTGGTGTATTTCTGGAAGCAGTGGGTGAGCCAATCAGAGACTATTTACGGGGGAGGAAAGACACCATTAAATGTATTGTCACTATGCTTACGGATGGAAGTGGAGGGAATGCAAATGGTTCCGGAAACCCTGGGGATAGTCTTCTTGAAGATTTAATGAGGGACGAAGAAAGTCAAGAGAACGTTGGTTTTGATGATGATTTCCACACTAATGATAAGCAAGCATGGATTAATGCATCTCGGTTTGTATATTTTCTTGGTTTATCATCTTGCATGGCTTTGGATTTATCTGACATATCTTAATTCTCTTTCTCCTCAGTTGGGAACCAGATCCTGTCGAGGCTGATCCTTCAAGAGGTAGCCTCAGTCAGAGGAAGGTCGACATACTTGGAATGCTTGTTGATATAATTGGATCTAAAGAGCAACTAGTAAATGAATATCGTGTTATGCTCGCTGAAAAGCTTCTCAACAAGACTGACTATGACATCGACACTGAGATACGCACTGTTGAACTTCTCAAGGCAATCTTCATTTTTTTCACTACAATGTTTATCTTGCCATACTATTGAATCGTTTCTTTAGTGTAGCATCTAACTTTATATTCTCTTATAATGCCAATAGATACACTTTGGAGAAGCTAGTATGCAAAGATGTGAGATAATGCTGAACGACTTGATTGATTCCAAGAGAGTAAACACTAACATCAAAAAGGCATCTCAAATAGGTTATGTTTCTGAACTATTCTCAATTTTTACCACTGCAACATAGATTCTTGTCTGAATCCTATCTGTGACCATCCCTTGTCTTTAGGCGCTACGTTAGGAGAGAGTGAGATATCTGTTGATACTCTTACCTCGACGATACTTTCAACAAACTTCTGGCCACCAATTCAGGTATTCATATGTTCTTCTTTCTGATTTTTCAACATAGATTATTTCCATTAACTGAATTGGAGGAGGAATTTCAGGATGAGCCTCTGGAGCTACCTGGACCTATTGACAAGCTGTTATCAGATTATGCCAATCGATATCATGAAATCAAGACCCCTCGTAAACTACTTTGGAAGAAAAATCTTGGCACTGTCAAGGTAGTTTTTGTGTAAATCCTTTAGTAGTGAATGATTCATGTTTTGTTTGGAGTATCAGAGAATACAGATACTGAAAAACAATTGTATTTCTCTGAAATGGCTTGGGATAAATTCAGTTGGAGTTGCAATTTGAAGACAGAGATATGCAGTTCACAGTATCCCCCACGCATGCAGCCATTATCATGCAATTTCAAGAAAAGAAAAGGTTACAAGAATCATCAACCAATATCAATATATTTTGCTCTTCCAATGTTACTAAAATCATGTAAATCTTTCTCAGTTGGACCTCTACGGATCTTGCTGCAGTCATTGGGATCCCTATGGACTCATTAAACCGAAGAATAAACTTCTGGATAAGCAAGGTACATACTGTAACGATAGTCTTCTGCTTCAAACCATTCATCTGGACTGGAGGAAGAGCTAACTTGTAAAATTTTCTGAACTTAGGGAGTTTTGAGAGAATCTACAGGAACAGACTCAAATTCCCATGTGTTTACGCTTGTTGAATCCATAACTGATTCTGGAAAGAATGAAAGCGAGGAGCTTTTAGCAGGTGATGAAGAGAGTGAAAGATCGATCGCCTCTGTGGAAGACCAGCTTCGCAAAGAAATGACAATATACGAGGTATGTGATGGCTTAAGGAAACATTAATTCTACTAATCATTTGTCTCCAGAAATATAAAATCTAAAACAATTCTTAACAATGTTACAGAACTTTATCATGGGAATGCTCACAAATTTTGGTAGCATGGCACTAGAACGAATCCATAACACTCTCAAGGTACAAATCAAAGGCCTATACCATGGATTCACAACTTTGTTTTTTTCTTGGTCATGATCAATTTTGCTCTGTTGTATTGTAGATGTTCTGTCTAGCTGGTCCTTCTTATGACAAGTCGCTGCAACAGCTTCAGAGCTTTCTTTCTGGTTTGGTCTCTGAAGAGAAACTAGAGTTTAGAGATGGAATGTATTTGCTAAAGAAGTAAAACTATTTCCATGTGTTTGACAGGAACTAGTCTTGACTTTTGTATCTTAGATCCTCTTTCTTTTTAATGAAATCTCTCAAACATCAAAATCTGAAAGCCTGAGCCAAACATGAACAAAAGGTAATTATTTATTCCTCCGGACTTATGTAACAAAAATTTAGAGAGCTCTTAGATCAGTGCAGTTTAATTGCTTTAATGATTTTTCTCTATACAATGTTCAGTGTTTTTTTTTAGTCCAACTTCAACGAAGGAATCTCTCCTTGTGTTTAAAGTAAGAAACCTAAGATCTCTATTCCAATTGACAAGAGCAACATTATATTAGTTGAACTAGAACTTTGTAACGAACTTCAAAACAAAACACCACTTGTAGAAACTTTAGTAGGATTTGTGGATTTCTGTAAAAACAATGTACCGAGTCTCACAATTCCTTTCAATCATACTCACACAGAGAAGTTTTCTTCTTTCCACGACAAGTGTGGCCATACACATAATGGATAATCCAATGGTCAAAGCAAACTAAAAGAGAAAAAATAATTAGAATACCACCTCGGGAAGAAAATCTTCCGGTCTTCTTCGTGAAGAATATTAACGGCATTTATTATCATAGGACTCTACAATTGATTCTACATTTGAGTATGAGAGGACCTGCTTGATTACTTTTGCTTTTCTCTGGTTGGAATGGATCGAGCAAGGTTTAGTATTCTCCATATGCATTTACTTACAAACTGATGATATGATACTGAGAATGGATCAAAACGTGATTGTCCTGTAAAGCTCTGACTTTGGCATTCCTTCTGTTGCTCTCCATATTATGTTTTCCAGTTTTTCACATAACTTCTTGTAGAACTGTGATACCACAAATCAAGATATGATCCTAGTCCGCAACACAATAATGCAATAACTGTTATTGGATATACTCACAAACCTTGTGATATTCAAGAGTTTCACCAGCAGCCTTTCTAGCGTCTACCATGAAAAGCGATGGTGCCACCTCATAAATCTGCATACAGGTTAATTTTAATTTTATAGAAACCCTTTTATTGAAGAAACTTATATTAGAATCACAAGACGCAATAATCACCTCTATCACAACAGCAAATTGCCCTGCCTTGATTGAAGATAATCCCTCCAGCCTTGTCTGTTGACCACATAAAGTGCATAAATATGTAACAAAGTAGCAACTCTACTCTCTGCTCAAAAATTTTATGCTAGATCTTCCATTTAGGAACACCAGAGATATCAACTAAATTTTCTTGGCAATAATATCAATCTATATACATAAGTTTTACAGTTCAGAGTTTGATAAAAAAAAATGCATAATAGTAGTGATAAGTATATATGCTAGTATGTAGTTACCTTGAAGTTGCGTGTATGAGCTCGTAAACCCATTGAGGTCGCAACAGCCTCAATATTAGCAATTATCACACTAGGCGCTCTTCGAGAGACAAAACGGGTTTGCCTTTTAACAAAATCCTGCGAGAGAAACATTTCAGATTCCATTTCTATCGACTAATGCCATGCAACCAAATTATCTCATGAACTTATAGTTGTTAGAAACTAGAGAACACAGCATCTAAAGTTAACACCATAAGTATTCAATATGGAGATATTATCTCTCGCTAATAATAGTAAATCAGGTATTACCTGTCGCCTATCAAATAGGGCTGATAAGTTTAAGCCTTGGGATAAGGTAATCATCTCAAAAGCATTCATCATCAGTGGTCCCTCATCCTTTCTCTCTACATTCTCCGCTACATAACTACCCTGTCAACAAGTACAAGTGTACAACTGACAAGATGTTAACAGTTAAATGGAACTGACCACCAAAGAACATGATACAATGAAGAAGAAGGACCAACCTCAATTCCATCAAAAACTGCACGAATATCATCCAAATCCACTTCTTCCTCTTCCCTTGCTCGGGTAGGCACATAATTTAATTTAAACCAACGATCTTTCCTAATTCCTTGAATTTGAATACGCTGCTCTAATTGGGAAACCATCATATATAAGCAGATAAAATTACTAAATCTTTTTTAAGTAATAGCAAACCTGAAAGCTCGGAGACGATGAAGCAAAATACTCACTGTTTTGGGATTGGGGTCAAGTATCCTATGTATTAAAGACTTCACTTCTGAAGAAAACCACGGCGGACAAGAAAATTCTGCAGCATTTATCTGTAGAGAATAATGAAAATAGAATTGCATGACCAAATCAATAAAAGGTTTGGCAAAAGTCACAGCAAGGAACTCATTATTTTCATAAAAGATGTGTAACTTACTTTTCTGTACAATGCTGGAAGATCTGTCTCAGAAAAGGGCAAAAAGCCAGCCATTATAACGAAAAGAATAACCCCGCAAGACCAAATGTCTGCTGCTGAACCATCGTAACCTTGGCCACTAAGTACCTCAGGAGCTACGTAGTTCGGAGTTCCACATGTAGTGCGGAGAAGTTCTACTCCCTGATTCAGTATACAACAAACTGAATACAGAACAAGAAGTCTAGACTGCTAAAGCAAAGATACGAGAACTTACTTGCTGGGGCAATGCACTGAGTCCGAAATCCGAAACCTTCAGATTTCCATTAATGTCGAGTAAAAGATTTTCTGGCTGGTTATCAAAAAGACACATAGATACCAAGTCTGGATTACAACACAGTGCATAAGAAGAAGTTTTTAAGGAAATTTAGTTAACAAAAATAAAAAATGGCTTCACTTTTAAGTCACGGTGGTAAACACCCTTGCAGTGACAATGAGCAATAGCATCTACAAGCTGTTGAAAGTATTTGCGAGACTCACTTTCTTCAAGTCTCCCGTTATGAACCTGAATGAACAGAAGATATCCAAACTAAATAAGAAAGCTAGTACAAAGGCTTTAAACTAATGAACATTTAAAAGCATATTTCCTTACAATTCTATCAAATAGCTCTCCTCCTGTCACAAACTCCAAAACGATATATATTTTTGAAGGACTTGCCAAGACCTAGATCCGGAAACCACAAAGAAACATCAGATGGATGAATGATGCATTAAGGGACAAATTTGGCAGATGCACGGGAAAAAAACATACCTCAAACAACCTCACTATGTTAGGATGTCGAACAATCTTCATTATAGATATCTCTCTTTTTATCTGGACCAGAGAACAAACCAAGTAGAAAAGCTTGAACAAAAGCAAGAACATAAGACTAAACGTAGAAACGTTGGTGACTTGAGAACGAACCTGATCAACCATTCTGTGTTTAAGTATTGTACTCTTAGCCATGATTTTGATGGCTACATTTTCTCCAGTGTCTGTGTTTCTCGCAAACTTAACCTTAGCAAAGGTTCCTTCACCTATCGTGCGACCAACCTCATACTTCCCCACTCTCCTCATTTTCTTTGTCATACTTTGAAAAGTTTTGTTTTTTTATCTTCTGATCCATTACAAAAGCTATCAATCAGATACCAAATTCCAAAACAGGGCAATAAAATTAAGGAAACACTGAAAGAAAAATCTCTCTCCAAACACAAAAAAAAATCTAAAATTTCTTACAACTCCAATTGCAATTCCTCAACAGTAACAAAATCTGGCGATTTGAGGAAAACCCAATTCAATTTTTTAATGGCTTAGAGACAAACAAAAAGTTTAGAAACGGCAAGAGAGCAAAAGAGGAGAAGTTTACCAGAAATTAGGAAGTTGCAAGTATATGA
Source organism: Cardamine flexuosa (assembly GCA_963555745.1). Lineage (NCBI taxonomy): Eukaryota > Viridiplantae > Streptophyta > Magnoliopsida > Brassicales > Brassicaceae > Cardamine > Cardamine flexuosa. The sequence continues at coordinate 25,273,628 of OY743215.1, forward strand.
TGAGATTAGGAGCTACAGAAGATACGAACAATTCTGCCAAAAGCCAGAAATTAAGATGTCTGACAATATTGATGTTAAAGGTTCAATTTTTGATCAGAAGCATGATCACTTGATATTAGTTGATCGAATCAAAACGAGCGATCCTCTGTTTTGATTTTCGATGGATCAAGTAAAAAACAAAGCCACGACCCTTGGATTAATATGAAAATAATAATCTGAACCGTTAGATGAGTTTTTTTTTTCATAAAAAAACTGCTGACATCATCAAACCCTCCTAAAATACAATGGGTTTTGTATTCTTTAGGGATTTAGAAATGCGACGATTGTTACATGCAAATAATGTTTCAGTTTCTATAAATATATAATAAGTTTTTAAAAATTATCATGCCGGTCTTGATTTAATTATATTTATACATATATATATATATATATATTTATATGTGTAAACAGAATTAATAAAGAATTAAACAGTGAATAACACATACATACATACAGACACAGATCCTAAATTTATAACATGCTTATTTATGAATAAATCAAGACCATAACAATGAGAATTTTTTCGTTTTCCTGTAGATTTGTTTTGTAAAATTTTTTTAACCTTAGATTTTTAAGTTTTAGTGATAATAGATTTTTAAATTCATCATAAATATTTATGACATTCGTAAAATTTTAATGAATATTAGGATAGGAAAAATAGGATTTCTCATTTTTCTAAATGGTAAGAATTTGTATAGTAAATTTATCTGGACAAGAGGCCAAAGTAGAAGAGGTTAAACAAAAGCAAGAACACAATAAGACTTAACGTAGAAACGTTGGTGATTCGAGAACACCTGATCAACCATTCTATGCTTAAGAATTGTACTCTTAACCATTATTTATGAATATATATTATTATTTTTTTGCCGTACATTTATCTCATAGATTTTTTTTAATCATAAATATCTAAGTTTTAGTGGTAATAAATTTTTTAATTCATCGCAAATATTTTAAGCATCTGTAGATTTTTAATGAATATTAGGATATAGATAGTAGATTTTCTCATTTTTCTAAACGGTAAGAATTTATATGGTAAATTTAATATTTTACCATAGATTTATTTTTTTACTGTAAATTTTTAAATTTAATTATGGTAAACGTTGATTTCACATTCAAGTAGTCGTAGATTTTTTACCAAAATTTAATTATTAGACTAACATTTTAGTTATCGCAGATTTTTTTTGTTAATTTTAATTATCGCAGATTTTATTTTTGTTAATTTTAGTTATCGCAGAGTTTTAAATCTTTTTTACATAAAAGATTTGACACAATTCTCTTTACCATAAATATTAAATTTATTAGAATAGTATATTTAATGGTTACATACTTAATGTCGTAGATTTTTTTAGACTATGTTACTGCAGAGTTTTTACCGTATGTGTTACCGCAGATTTTCTCATAATTTTCTTAACTAATAACAAAAATAAAAAATATTTTTCTAAAGAAACATAACTGAATAAGTTAGGATTTTGGGATGTCTCACTCGGGTTCTTCCCCAAATATTATTTTAGTTTTCAATTTCAGCTCCAAGTTATTATTTCTCATTATTATTTTATTTTTATTTTTTTCATGATATTTCATCTTATTCTTTATCTATTTATTTATCATGGAGCACATCATCTTTGTATCTAGAAAATAGATGTGCAGATAATACATGGTTGCTTGTGGTTGATAGCAAGAGTAGTTTAGGTTAATAATCATGGGTTGATTTTTGTTTTTTTTGGGTTGATTTTTTTTTCATTTATATTTTTTGAATTTTTTACTTACATTTAATATTAATTATTTCTCCAATTAAATCAAAAGGATATTTTATTCTTTTGACAAAAGATTAGTATTATATTAGTAAACAAAATTTCAGAATATTAGATTAGCCATTAAGTTAAAAGTGAGTATTATTCTAGGCAAATTCAGTTATTTGTTATTATATCATAATGTTACATATGAAAGATCATTGTGTTGATCTTTTGATTAGTTAGGATGCATATATCCAATGAAAAGATAAATGTTATAAGTTATTTTGTCCAATAATCATAACTTTAGTTACAATTTTTTTACCATTCAAAAATAAAACCTATTTTGAAAAGTGTTTCCGCTAATATATATTATAAACATATTAATACATAGTTTTTGAAAAATAGTTGTTAATATCTACTTATAAATTAGTCTTATATGGAAATTTTATTGTTTTTGCCATTTGATCTTTTTCTTTACAGCAAATAAATTATATTAATCATAAACGTAACAGTCTTGGTACAATTGTTTTGTTAACCAAATTGGAGGATAAAGAGAATCTGAAAAAAATAACAAATTGTTTACAGGAAAATGAGTTACTAAAAGATGTGCTGGTTCGTCAACGTGGATTACTTGAATTTCTGCATACTTCTTCATCCATTCCTTAATGTCTAAACATAGATTTAGTATAGCTATATCTTTGTAGCCGCCAATTGAGTATGTTAACAAGTACTTGACAATCTCCTTCGAATATAACTTTTTTGTATCCTTTTGTCCACACCAGTTGTAATGCACTAAATAAGGCTTTGGTTTCTGCTTCTAGTGGCGAATTCGAGAAGTTTAGGTTTGAACAACCCCAAAATTTTGGAAAGCCCATATTATCAAAAACAATCCATCCACCAAGTGTTCGATTTGTCAAATGGTTGTAAGTTGCATCAAAATTACATTTTAACCAATCATTTTTTGGTTTGGACCATTTTTGGGGTATAATTGTTGATCTTATTTTTGCAGGAGTTATATTATTTGTAATCTAATCATGAACATCAGATGTTGCATAATCAATAACTTGTCCTGGTTTTAGCTCTTTTTTTGTGATTTCCAAATTCTTCACATTATTCAGAAAGGTAATATTTTTTGTGATTTGGATACATGTTTTTCAGTCTGTAGGTGTAGAAAAAATTTAAAATTTCCTCAATGTCATTTGACGGGTTAAAATGGTAAAGGTATGGTAGATTTGACAATCTCCATGTCTGTAAAGAAATGGTGCAGGTAATAAGAGATGATTTATTGACTCCTCATCAATACAACATCGTTGATATTTTTTGTCTATATTTATGCCATTTGATCATTCAACTATTCTTGCAATGAATTTTGATTTACAGTGAGCCAATAAAACAAATAACTGTTTGATGGATTTTTAATGGGTAATATGGATTTGTGATAGGGAGCAAGAAATGCGAGAATTAAATCTGTCAACCAACACAGAAATGGCAGCTATGAGTTTATTATCGTTGGTGGTTACATTTTTGGTAGCCGGTATACAACTATGGCATCTCAAGTCGTTTTTGGAGAGGAAAAAACTTCTCTAATACAGTTAAACCTCTATAAATTAATATTTGATTCATTAATAACCTCGCTAAATTGATAAATTCTTTTGTCTCAAAATGCTATTTTGAATCAAATATCACCTCTACAAATTAATAACCTCGATAAATTAATAAAATATCATAAAAATACATTGGTCCCAATATTATTAATTTATAGAAGTTTTACTGTATAATAAACTTCGTTCTCTTTTCTCTATAGAGTTTGGTGTTCCAAATTTTAGCTTCTTCTCTCAAACAAATAACTTTATTTACCTTAGAATGTAAATCATACGAGACATTTTCATTTTGTCGCTCTCTATGAGAAATCAAGATTTTGATATACTTTTGATATACTTTTTCTCCACAAGTTTCTTTTGGTTGAAACCTCTTAACCAGTTTAATTACAACAGTATTTACCCTAAGAGCATCTCTAATGGTATTCTATTTCTAGAGAAAAATCATCTTCAATACTCAATAGTGCTCTATATCTTACTCTAAAAATAGAGAAATGAATAGTATTTCTCTAAGAAATACTTTTTTATTTACAATATGGTATTTTAATTTTATATACATATTTATTTTATACTTAAACAAAACTATGTGTTTTATTTATGTACTTATATACAATTATATTAGAGGATCAAGATGTGCATCTTCTGGACCAAGTAATGTGGACCGTTAGAGTCCGTTATGAAGTGAAGTCGGTGAAGCCCAAAAAGTAATTTTTTTAGATCTTTATATTACTTGTTGTACAAGTATTTACTTTATATTTATTAATAATCATATATTCAACATATATATATATTTATAATTTATTTTGTACTACAATTGTCGACACAGAAATTCAGAAGTTTTTAATTTGAATTTAATTTTAAATTGTATCTCTTAAAATCTAACATCGGAAATCATATTACTTTTTTCAAAATAGTCATACACATTAAAAAAATGTGTTTTACTTTCTTAAATGATAAACTGAAAACATTAAAAGTAATAAGTATACTGTCTTCTACAAATACAAAATTAATAAAAGCTAGGCATAGACATTAAAACTATAGATATTATTGAATTTAAAAACATTGTTCATTTTTTAATTTATTTAATTATTAAAAATATAATAAATAATATCTAAATAATAAATTTTCCTAAATATTATAATCCAAATTTTACTAAATTCAAATTCGCGAGTAAATATAATCCGGATTTTCCTAAATTGATGATTAAGTCAAACACCATCTAAATTCAACTAATACTTGAGATATACATTAAATATTTAATATATGAGGTTAGAAGATATTTGCTATATAAGAGAATTGCTCTTTTATAAAAATGATGTTTTTGTTCTAAATAAAAATGTGTGATATTTGTGTCAACAATTGTATTACAAAATACAATATTGTATTATTATTATATGTTATTTAATCAATTACTGAAATTTAATCTATACTAATTTAATACCAAAAACAATTTCTAACACAATCTATACTCATAAAAACTATATTTAGTATAATTAGTTTCATCATCATTGAATATATAATTCGCATCCCAAACACGTACACTACTTTAATATTGTATAGCTAGATCCCAAAACACATTAAACTACTCTACTATTTTCTAACTCGAAAGCAAATCAAATTATCAAGGAAACTGTAAATACTAATATTGTGGATTTAATCAATTTACACAAACAGAAAATCTTTCATTGTAAATGTTCGCACCTTCGACACCGAATGGTCAGTATCTAGTAATATAAGAAAACAATAGGAAATGATTATTTCTCACTATTTCATACCAAAATTGTTTGTTTGAAAACTATAAATACATATGTTACTATAAAAATTTAATATGGAAACATATGTATAATTAGAATTCTAAGTATGAAAAAGATTTTATGGTTACAAGAATAAAAAAAAACTAATATCATCTTATTGAGATATAAACATTTTGGTAGTATAAAATTAATCTTATTAAACTTTTATATATATAAACACACACAATTTTTTATATAGAAAGGTAAAGTTGTTAATTTGACTGTAGGAAGAGGAAAAAAACTCTAGTACACCAAAAACTAATATTAGTTAATTTTTACTTAGAGGTTGCTGAAATTCTCTCTCAAGGAGATTCCCAGTGTACTAGAGTTTCTTACCTCTTTCTATTCTCTCATCTTGTTCTTTCATAGAAAGAGAGTTTCTCTTTTTTGCTGTACATATTCACCGACTTTGTGTCGGAGAGGTTTCCGATTAGCTATCGGATAGATCTCCGACTTTGATATCGGTTAATAATTTTGGTTCTATATCATTTCTTAATTTTCTTTTCTTCGCATCATGTCTTTGGTTGATTGATCTTCACATACCCATGATTTCTCTTCTTCTATGGTAGCCTCACGCAAATTCCGGTGATTTGTTTTTTTATTTTTCTAACATCTTCTAAGTATAGTTATGTCTTTTGATGAAGAATAATTTGTTTGTTCTTTCTTTGAGGACGTAGGTCATCTATCTCAGAGCAGTAGACGGTGGAGCAGGATTGAAAATGGAACTCTAGTTGATTACTGTAGAATATTCAAGTGGCTCTGCAATACATAAGAAGGAGGGCACGATTCAAGATCCCCGATCTCTCTCTGTTCCGCCAGACCCTGGACGAATAGTGGATATTCCAAGCTGTTTCTGAGTTGTTCAAGCGATGCAGCGGCTGCGTGGCTGAGTGGTGACGGCAATTCCTTCTTTCAACCTTAAATTTCCATGTGTCGGGCTTACTTATCTGCTGGCTCTTTATATGGGCATTACTTGGGCTTTATTTAAATATAAGGTAGTATTTTGAATTCCACTTGTAATGCTTCCTCATTTGGGCTTCAAATGGCCGATAAAAAAAATCTTCAACCGTCAGGATCTTGAGATAGTAAATAAAAAATCAAAAGAAACCAAAAAAGTCCCAGATCGACATCCAAATAAGCCAGTTACTGAAATCATCTCTTATAAATAATAGTCTTTAAGTAAAAAAATTGTGGGAAATATTCTGTGTAAATTTAAGAGTCATTTTATATTAGTTCAAGTTAAATAAAAATTCGGTGAATTAGGCGCTAGGCAGATGATAAATCGACTAGGCAGTAAAAACAATTCCATGAATCTCTCGGTTACCGAATAGGCACCAGATTTTTAGAAGAAGGATTCCAATCGATGATTCTTATATCTGAGGTAAATTTTACCCATGAATCTCTTGTTATAATTTGAAATTTTTTTATATTGTTGGATCTCTGATAATAATATGAAATCATTTATTTTACTATAAACTTTTGATTGAATTTTGAAAAGGTGCATATATTATTCGGTTCCTCCAATCGACGATTCATGAATCTGATGTATCAAATCTGATGTATTTTTGGGCCATGGAACACTGGTGGTTAGTTTCATTTAGTTATATTGTAGGAAATTTAATGTTGATCTCAAATTGCAATTTGGGCAAAAACGAGGTGGAAGGCTACCGATGACCGATTAGGCAGCATTCTTTTAGAACAGGGATTCGAATCTATGATTCCTATGTATGAGGTGAAGTTTTCGCATGAATCTCTCGTTATAATTTTTTTTATATATTGTCAGATCTCTGATTTTAATATCAAATCATTTATTTTCTAGAAAATTTTGATTTAATTTTGAAAAAGTGCATATATTATTTAGTTCATCCAATTGAGGATTCATGAATCTGATGTGTGTTTTTTTTGCTCATGAAAATATGGTAGTTATATTGTAGGATTTTAATTTTTGATCTCAAATATGCAATTTTTAGTGTCTCTAAAATTTGTTTTGAATTTTGAGATAATTTGTTTAATCCAATAATATGTTTGTGTTCATCTCTTGCATGATAGATTTAATCTCTCAATCGACACCAAAGGGTTTAGTAATAACATGCGTGGACCCTAAGATAAGCCACAAAAGGCAGTGCCCAATATTTTTTATAGATATGGAGATTTAGCTTTCTTATTTGTTTTCTTTAAATTGTGATTTTTGGTTACTAAACAAAGTAAAACTGTTGTTCTCCTTCCCGTGACTTTGCATAGACATATTTACGAAGTAATATTTAGTTTTAAGTTTTGTTTACCTCATAAGGTTCATATTAACATTAGACATCTTTTTAATTTATGGTTCTATTTTTTGGTTTGAATTTTTTATGTTTTGTATGTTGTTGCTTTAAGTAAGAAATCTATTTAATTTATTTAAGTTGAAACTGAAAATTGTTGATATTATGTCAGAAATTATTTTAATCTCAACTAAAGCTTTTGATATCATTGGACCGGTCCTGGGTACTAAATGTTTGGCAAATAATCTCAGGTCGATGAATATGAACTTCAAGGTACCTTATTTTCATGTACAGGGATCATTTCAGGGTAACTTATTTTCTCCATTGGTTTCACTTATGTTTTCATTAGCTATAGGTTAGCATTAACTTTCCTTGTAATATATTTAGAATTGGTAAATTATCTTCCTTTAAATCTAAAAAGTAAATGCAATCAGAATAATATATATGATTTAGTTCTCTGATTTAAACTTTAACAACCATTATAAAAAACTAAATTTTCTCATTACTAAATAAATAAAATCAACATGTATATTGAATAACTCTCTTTAACTTTAATTTCAATCAGTGGTTGGCCCTGTAAATTGAAATCATACTTATCAATGTTAAAGACAAAAATATATAGTTTAACTGCTTATACGAATAAATTCAGTCTCTTGTGTGGATTGCTTATTTTTTTGAATTCTTATATCTGTAGAATGTTAGGATTTTTCAATCCCTGCAAAAAAAAAACATAATACATAAAACTGTTTCATGCCAATACTAAAAGTTTATCAAGCCAATTAATTTTTTTCCTGCCTACATCAAAGAAATATCCACTTAGAATCTTCGTAAGCCACATATATGTTCTTGTGATCGCAAATGATCCTTGCAAATTGTTGGTATCTAAGAAACACAATACTTCTTTGTTCAATCCATTGTCTCAAAACCTCCATTTTTGCTTCTGTGATTCTGATTTCAAGTTGTAGAAATCAAGCAGGGAAATATTTTTGACCGCCCACAAAATAAACTCTCTTCCATAACTCGATAATATAATCCCCTTTGGAAGTTTAAAACTGTTTCATGCCAATACTAAAAGTTTATCAAGCCAATTAATTTTTTTCCTGCCTACATCAAAGAAATATCCACTTAGAATCTTCGTAAGCCACATATATGTTCTTGTGATCGCAAATGATCCTTGCAAATTGTTGGTATCTAAGAAACACAATACTTCTTTGTTCAATCCATTGTCTCAAAACCTCCATTTTTGCTTCTGTGATTCTGATTTCAAGTTGTAGAAATCAAGCAGGGAAATATTTTTGACCGCCCACAAAATAAACTCTCTTCCATAACTCGATAATATAATCCCCTTTGGAAGTTTAAAACTGTTTCATGCCAATACTAAAAGTTTATCAAGCCAATTAATTTTTTTCCTGCCTACATCAAAGAAATATCCACTTAGAATCTTCGTAAGCCACATATATGTTCTTGTGATCGCAAATGATCCTTGCAAATTGTTGGTATCTAAGAAACACAATACTTCTTTGTTCAATCCATTGTCTCAAAACCTCCATTTTTGCTTCTGTGATTCTGATTTCAAGTTGTAGAAATCAAGCAGGGAAATATTTTTGACCGCCCACAAAATAAACTCTCTTCCATAACTCGATAATATAATCCCCTTTGGAAGTTTAAAACTGTTTCATGCCAATACTAAAAGTTTATCAAGCCAATTAATTTTTTTCCTGCCTACATCAAAGAAATATCCACTTAGAATCTTCGTAAGCCACATATATGTTCTTGTGATCGCAAATGATCCTTGCAAATTGTTGGTATCTAAGAAACACAATACTTCTTTGTTCAATCCATTGTCTCAAAACCTCCATTTTTGCTTCTGTGATTCTGATTTCAAGTTGTAGAAATCAAGCAGGGAAATATTTTTGACCGCCCACAAAATAAACTCTCTTCCATAACTCGATAATATAATCCCCTTTGGAAGTATAATCAGCGGTTTAGCATTTGGATCTATAGCCATGAAGCTCTGCACAAAGCTGATGAGCATAAATGGTTTTCCTGATCTTAGCTTTATGCAGAGGTTCATGGCTACAGATTCACATGCTAAACCACTGCTTATACTACCAAAGAGGATTATAAGGTCATGGAAGAGAAAGATTACTTTGTGGTCAATCAAGAACATTCCCATGCTAGATTTCCACAGTTTGAAAGCAGAATTACGGAAGCAACAAATGGATATTTTGACGGAATGGGTTGAACAAAAAAATATTATGTTTCTTTGATACCAACGGTCTGTGAGGACCATCTGCGATGATAAGGTCATAGAGGTGGCCTCCGAGACTATAAGTTGATATTGCTTGAGAAGCCAACATTGATTATCATTAGCGAGAGTCATACATCAAGCAATAAGGAGACCAGCATGCTTATTTTTGGTTGCTCTTGTCAAGAATCCTGGAAATGTGGCTCTCACAGGTATTTTGTTTCTAGAACCACCTTTCAAGGAGTTTTGACACAAGAAAGGTAAATAAGCATTTTCATCTCCTTATTCCTTGATGTATTACCCTCATCAAGGATAAGCAATGTTGGCTTCTCAAGCAATATGTAACATCCTGGTTTTTGGTATATATAGTGGTGTATGAAGAGAGTTTAAGAGATTTGATTTGGCTACTTATATCACCAAAGTGCACTTATCTTTTCCATCACTCGTCTAGTTCAACTCCAGAGTTAAGCGTGCTTGGGCTGGAGTAGCACTAAAATGGGTGATCTATCGGGAAGTGATTCCCAGTACCGTGTGAGTGAGGTCAAAAACACGGGGAAAGATCATGTGGTGATTTTTAGGGATATTAACAAGTCTTTGAAGCCTCTTAAAAATTAATGCACCAACCGTCGGATAGGGGTGGGGCCCATGGGCCCGAGAGAGGACGTGGGTACTCACTGGTATGGACGGTCTGGACGTTACAAGTGGTATCAGAGCCTCAGGTTATGTCAAACCGGTTCTGATCCGAGAGACAGTCCTGAGGGCGATGGGTGTGCAACGAGGACGTTGCAGTCTGTTAGTGAGGATGATTGTAACATCCCGGGGTTTTGCTATATATAGTGGTGCATGAGGATATTTTAAGATTTGATTTGACTACCTATATCACCAAAGTTCACTTATCTTTTTCGTCACTCGTCTAGTTAGAACTCTAGAGTTAAGCGTGCTTGGGCTGGAATACCACTAGAATGGGTGACCTATCGGGAAGTGATTTCCGGTACCGTGTGAGTGCGGCAAAAAACACGGAGAAAGATCATGCGGTGATTTGTATGGATAGTAACAAGTCTTTGGAGCCTCCTAAAAATTAATGCACCGACCGTCGGACAGAGGTGGGGCCCACGGGTCCGGAGAGGATGTGGGTACTCACTGGTATGGACGGTCGGGGCGTTACACAATGTTCATTTAGAGTCTTAGTAAGCCACCTAAATGTCCTTATGATTGCAAATAATCCTTGCAAATTTTTGGTATCCAAGAAATAAAATACTTCTTTATTCAATCTATTATCTCAAAACCTCTTTTTTTTGCTTATGTAATTCTGATTTCAAGTTGTAGAAATCAAGTAGGGAAATGTTTTTGACCGTCCACAAAATAAACTCTCTCTTGCATGACTCTATAATATAATCTCTTCTGGTAGCATAATCAATGGTCTAGCGTTTGAATCTATAGCCATGAAGCTCTGCATAAGGCTGATGAGCATAAATGATTTTCCTAATTTTAGTGCATGAGCTAATATGCATTCCACATGGCTCATTCGTTGTAAAATTGTTGTATAACAATTTGAATACTTCAATCTGGTGAGGCTTCATTTCTTTATCATGCCTTGAGTGAATGAACAATTTTTCTCTTAAAATATTGGTATGACAAGACTAGTAAGTATATAATTTAAAAAAAATTGTCATATGCCAGTTTTGATTTATTCATTATATTTATACATATATATATATATATATGTAAACAGAATTAATAAAGAATCCAACATCACCAGCAAAGAAATATCAACCAGGGTGAAGTTAGAACTAGTTTTGTTTTCCAAATTGATGGCTCATGGCGAGAAGAGGATATAGTGGCGGGTCTCATAATTTTTGTTTCAGATTCACCACTCATGTTGTTGGGTTTAAAGACTTGTTTACATACTTTTCACCACTTTATACATAACTGAAAGTTCTTGCATGGGCTATATAGATAAAATTTTGTTAGGTCCATGCAAGCCCAAGTCAACTCTTTCATTAGTATGATATTGTCTTATTTGGGCCCAAGTAGCAAAGCCCGCACGAATTTGTTTTTTGGGCTTTTTCCCATAAAAATTTATACTAATTAGTGATTGACTTGACTTATATATTATACATATATTTTTTAATCTTCCAATGTGGGACGTTGGTTTGTCTCCTAATATTCTCCCCTCAAACCATGGACCACAAACCTTTGCCTTTCCACCATCAAAACTTTGGCACCTTAGCACTGTCAACCTTATTCGCATTGAATATATTATTGAGTTGTTTTGATACAAGACCATAAAACACATATATATAGTGATTAGTATTAACATATTGCTAACACTAAATAATGTAAATCTTCATAATCTGTATCTAATATATAAGGTAAATATTTGTACAATAATTCATATAGAGATCTAGAGAATATTATTCTTTAGGTTTCACAAGCTTTATTTCATAACTGATTCTAACGGTCTGTATTACATGGTCTATAAAATACACACATTGCTCTTTTAATACTCGCTCGCACCATAAACGTGATACGCAAAACATAAATTTTGCAATCACAAAGAAGAACATGTATGTCAATGACAATTAGGTTATAGTATTATTAAACTTGGTTATCTAATTATTATAACATACAACAACAAAAATTATATTAAATTAAAAATACAAATTACATAAAAAATGATAAATTATAAAAACAAGTAAAATAAAATAAATGGATTAAATTTGTAAAATTAGAAAGTAAAAAATTTTAGTAAAAATTAGTTAATAAAATAAATATATTAAATATTATTATTAAAATAAAAAATAGAGACACTAACGAAGCAAACTACTCTTCTATTTTTTAAATCTTTATTTTTAAAAGAAAAAATAGAGCAAACCTGGTCTAATTCTATTTTCTTTCTTAATCTACTCTAATACAAGTATTATCGTTTTTTTTCCTAACCTTATTCTTCAACAAATATTTTCAAAATCATATGTTTTCTTCATAACTTTTCAGATCATATTTTATCAAATACTCAATATATAGTCTGTGGAGTTATGTTACAAAAAATCGGATGTGTCAGGACTCACGAAGGCAATCTATATACGAAGGATGAACTTGTGAATTTACTTTGGCAATCTATATACGAAGGATTATCTGCAAAAAGTATTTCAAGCTGTCTTTCGACAAGGACAAGCACAAGCCTATCTAGCATACGCAGTCGACGCACAATTAGTTTTTACTTTCAAGGATTTAGAATTAGGAGTCTTAGAGTGATGGACTTAGATTTAAAAAATAAATTAATTACAAGACATGGTTTTCTGTTTTTCTCTCGCTTAATTTATGTTTGCTCCTTGTTCTTTTATTGACATCATGTCTATTTAGTTGAGACTTAAGAATACAAAAACTATAGTTTATATGAGATCTACCTTTTGTGTAACAACAGTGTAAACAAACTCTGGAGACATTGTTTTAGTTTCACATTTCATTGTATAAGTTTAACTTGATATTTAACTTTACTAAATTTTGTAATGAAGATACCAAAATTATATGATGTAAAAAAAAAATATATATATATTATGTCAGTTTCAATTGGATAATGTTGTTCCATGTCTACGAGTTAAGGAGAGACAGTTTTAAAACTTGACATCGGAAATTTGAGTCTAATATTAAAAAAATGACTCAACATTAACAACGGTTGATATTTCTCTACCTCTAGCCCTAAACTATATCATTTCAAAATGTACATACCTCAAAATTGTATATATCTACCCATTTTTCTCTGTTGGACTTGCCAGAATTGTTTCTAAGCTTTGAAGTGTGAACTCTTGCTTTCTTTTATTGAAGAAAATAAACACAAAGAATCTAACAACTTTAGCAAAAGGCAAAAAAAAAAAATTAAAGGTAGGCAAAAATAGAGAAAAACAGCCTAAAACCACTGCTTAAAGTCTAAAAGATTGTGTATACCTAATCATTTCATTACACTTACTTACACATATACACTGCAAACACGTATATACAATATACATACACTACCTATACGTATATAGACCTATCTGAATACTTAGCAACTAAGAATGCAATTATTAATGTTAACTTGTTATACTCCATCTCCTTTTATGGTAGCATTCATTATTTATTCCCATGCAAATAAAAACAAAAGAGAAATTGCCAATTATAAAAGTGGTAAGCTTTGATGAGCCTACAGAAAATCAATACTATCTATTTTAAATCAATGTAAAACTGCAACAAGATCATGGATTCGAATTAGAATACCAGAAAATTATCTATAATTTGAGATGACAGCTGGCTAAAATGTATAATTAATCACGACCATTATAGTCATAGAGATACTTGGTTATACTTTCGTTTTTTCTCTCTCTTTTACCCAGTAAAAATGTAGATTTATTACCTAAGTTCTTATAAATTAAAATATTTTAATTTAGTATTCTAGTGAAAAAAACAATTTTATAACACAAATCGTTTTAAACAGAGTTACATAAATATTTAAAAATTAAAATATAACATTTTAAATATGTTTGTTAATCATAGTTATAACAAGATGGTATAATATGATGCAATAGAGAAGATGTTGAAACAGAAAATTGAAGGATAATTATGATTGATGATAAAACTAGTCTAAGAAGAACAAAAAATTAACTCTTACAAAAATAAAATTAGGTGGTTGTAAAAACTATATTCTTTAAAGATGTTTGTTTCAGCTCTACTAGTTTTTTTTTAACCAAATACTAAAGTAAGAGATTGGAGGTTACAGCTCTACTACAGACATCTACCAAAATACTACTAAAATGGAGAAAATGTCTGTCAAAGTCATAGAAGAAGAAAACAAATTCAATTCCCAGAAACAAAGGGCAATAAAGCAGAAATAAAAAGCAAAAAGTATAAACTTTTTGAACATTCATAAAGCTGAAAACGACAGTATTGTTCTTGGTTAAAAACAGTGTTTTTTGCATAAAGCAAACCCACATAATTGCATCAACATGAAAATTAATTAAGCTTTTCTTTTAAGCATGCTCAACTTACACACAATGACATTATCATTAACCTCTTAGTTTTATCCACGTTTGACCGGAAAATCAGTAGCATACTAGTTTGTCACTGACTCACTAATGCCCTGTCAGTTGTATGTGAAATTGGATATGATTCAATTTTATATTTTGGATTAATTCTCTATAGTTGAAAAATTATAAAAAATTCACTTTTTTAAAAGTATGATCAAGTTCAAATATCTGATAGTTTTGAGATTAGACAATTATTGGTTTTAGGTAAATATCTTCAGTTAATAACGAATACTCCATATATTTAGAACTTACAACTAATGACACAATATTACAGTCACTGAAATTAAAAGATATTAAATAAATAAATAAATATACCTATTGAATAGAAATGAACTCTTCGTTAATATTTGGTGGCAATAGATGTACTAAACTAGTATAAATTAAATGTTTTCTTTCTTAAAACTGATTCTCAATTAATAGTATAGATATCATTTGCAAAATGAAAACATGGGAGAGAAAAAAAAAACATCATCAATGCTCTACATACAAAACCTGTTGAAAACACACATGTGAATCACAAAAGCCCAAAGCAATGACAAATTCTTCGATCAACAATAACTCTCACAAAGGACGTATCTTCACTTTTACCTGCTAAAAGAATTAAAACATCATAAAAATTATTTTAAAACACATAATAAAAATAAAATTATTAAAAAAACATCACCATAATTAATGATATTCCATGACCAAGTCCACAATTTTACAACAACAAACAACAAAATCTCCCTCCCAAAATCTCTACTTCCTGTTTTGTCAAATCTTTCTCTTTCTCTCTCTCTCACACAAAAATCTCATCTTTAGGTTTTTAATGGCTCTTCTTCTTCTTCAACAACAACAATTCTATTTTCTTCACTCTGAAAAATCCAATCTTTAATGGAGATTCAACGACCCATCATCAACCCCATGGTTCTTCACTCACAACACGACAAAACTAACACTATTTCCCGACGACAATCTCTCACCGGAAAATCAAAATGGAGAATCTCTTTATCCCGATCTCCTTCTTCTTCATCTTCTTCATCAAACAACTCACCGTCAAAACCAGAGATTCCATCTGAATTTCTCTGTCCGATCTCAAATTCTTTAATGGCTGACCCAATCATCGTCTCTTCCGGTCACTCCTACGAAAGAGCTTGCATCATCGCTTCTAAAACCTTAGGGTTTACTCCAACTCCTTTATTCCCAAATTCACCGCCGGATTTCTCCACCGTCATACCAAACCTCGCCTTAAAATCCGCAATTCACAGCTGGTGCGAACGACGGTGTTTCCCACCGCCGAAGCCGCTCGATTACGCCGCCGCGGAGAAGCTCGTTTTCACGTTAATGGAGAAAACAAACAGATCGAACCGAAAAGTCTCGGTTTCAGAGAAAGAGCTAATCCAAGCAATCAGAGATAAACCTTCAGTAAAACTAAACCACGCTGCGACGGAGCTTGATCGGAGACCTAATTACTTCAATTCAAGCTCCGACGAATCAATAGCTTCCTCAAACCGTACGTTACAATTAACAACTCGACCTAGCTGCTTCTCTTCACCTTCATCTACAGAAATGGATTCCTTAGAACCAAACCTAACCCAAGAAGAAGAAGCTTTACTCACAAAGCTAAAAAGCAATCGAATCTCAGAGATCGAAGAAGCTCTGATTTCGATTCGACGCGTTACGAGAATCGACGAAGCTTCAAGAATCAATCTTTGCACGACGAGACTAATCTCTACGCTGAAATCACTAATCGTTTCGAGATACGTAACGGTTCAGGTGAACGTAACGGCGGTTTTGGTGAACCTATCGTTGGAGAAATCTAACAAAGTCAAGATCGTACGGTCAGGAATCGTTCCGTTTTTAATCGACGTGTTGAAATGTGGTTCGTTAGAAGCTCAAGAACATTCCGCCGGAGCTGTTTTTAGTTTAGCTCTTGAAGATGAGAACAAGACGGCGATTGGTGTTCTCGGAGCTTTAGAGCCGTTACTTCATTTGGTACGAGTCGGAACTGAGTTGACTCGTCATGACTCGGCTTTGGCTCTGTATCATCTTTCTCTTGTACAGAGCAATAGAGGGAAGCTTGTTAAGCTCGGAGCTGTTCAGATGCTTTTAAACATGGCGAAATTAGGTCAAATGATTGGTAGGGTTTTGTTGATTCTTTGTAATTTGGCTTCGTGTTCGGTGAGTCGAGATGCTTTGCTTGACTCGGGAGGTGTTGAGTGTATGGTTGGGATATTGAGAGGCACGACGAGAGAGGTTAATGAGTCGACTCGGGAGAGCTGTGTTGTGGTTTTGTATGGGTTGAGTCATGACGGAGGTTTGAGGTTTAAAGGATTGGCTATGGCGGCGAATGCGGTGGAGGAGTTGATGAAAGTGGAGAGAAGTGGAAGAGAAAGAGCTAAGCAGAAGGCGAGGAGAGTTTTGGAAGTTATGAGAGCTAAAACGGATGATTCTTCGCCGGAGAATGAGGAGATTGATTGGGAAGAGTTGCTTAATTCCGATGATGTAAGTACTCGAAGCCGGTTTCGACTCGGTGGTGGAGACGGTGAGAAATCGTGTGTTAACTCGTCCGAGTTTTGACGTGTCTTTTTAATTAACTCGTAATTTCTTTGTTTTAATTGTGGATTGGAATTTTTTTTTCTTTTTAAAATTTCTAAATAATTAAATTAGGATTTAGGGGTTGTAATTAGTTGGAGATGAGGTTTTTTATTTTGTGAATTTTTATGGATGGGTGGATTCTTGTATTTTCTGGCAATTTGGGTGGGGTTCTTTTTTTTTCTTTTTTTTTGTTAATCCCATCCTTTCTTTTGGTATTATTATCTTTTGCTTTTTAAAATTTTAGAAAAGGAACAATGAAAAAGGGTTGTAAAAGGGACTATGGGAGGACTTTAATTCCTTAAGAAAATGGGAATTGATTCTCTTTTGAATAAAAAAAAAACTGAATCAATTTTCAATTTAGTTTGACCACTCTAATTATTTGCATTACATTTACCGTAATTTGAACTTGGGGGCGAGATATAATTGAGAGGGGAACTGCTAGATAATTAATTTTTAATTTTTTATTAGGGAGAGAGTCTTTCAATTTTTTAAAAAATTAACAAAATAATAAATATTATTATTTAATTAAAAGAGTCTCTAAAAAAGGTGAAAGAATCTTTGAATGTGAATCTTTTCCAGCTAAAAAAGTCAATTAATAATGTAAAAACTCTGTTTTCATTGTCAATGTACCGTATAATTTACCGATAACAACACTATGGACAACCAAATCAGTCGTCTGTCTTGTTGGTGTGAACAACGTCAACGTTATGCAAATCAAGGATAATAAATATCTGATTTGTCATTTGAATTTTTATCAATGAATCTGATTTTGTTCGAATGTGTGACAGATTTGGAATGATTTTGTTTTAAGTTTGTGTTGAAAGAAGGAAAATAAAAAGGTGAGGAAGTTACCGAAGGAAGACAAGAATTGCATCCCACCTAAATTAAATGTCAAAACATTGCCGATTATCTAAATCTCCAATCTTTTACATGATAGTGGTAGGACACAATGACACATCATTAGGAAACTGTATAATCCTCTACTTTGACAAATAACTTTTTTTTACAGTGATGGTATTTCTCAACCATTTCTCCTTTTTTTTTTCTTTTTTTTTTGGATATATAAGCATTCTACCAATAATACTGTATAACTGAAAAAAAAAAAAAAAAGAGTATTACGCATTCAAAAAGAAGTTACACAAAACCATAGTCAGACAAATACTAAATTCTTAACAGACTTTTTTTTCCTTTACTTTGGTCATGCATATTTTCCCAAGTACAAAAGTGTAACAAAACTAAAAATCAAAGAAAGATAAAATTTTATGGTTTTAGAACTTTGGAAGCTCTTTGTCTTTCCATGACTCTGTATTTGTTTGTGTTCTTTCCTGGATCATAATCTCCTTTCGTGGCTTTGACTTCTTCTGTTTCAGTTTTTTTCTCAAGTCTTGAGATCTTCAGACATAGCAGCAGGTATGCAATGTGTGGTCAGAATATCTAAAGTTGCCTCCTTTGCTGTCTTAGTCTCTAGAACAACAATCTGTAAAATCCCAATAGAGTTTTTTTAGATAAAAAATTGTTATCATAAGTATATATTAAAGTTAAGGAGACGAATGAATAGTTACCTGATCATAGTCTAGATTAAACTTCATATATTCATCATCACAATTCTCCACCATTTCAGCTAAACCTTTCAAGTTTTTCACAGGTTTGCCATTAAAGGCCACAACCTAAAACAGCGATTAAACATTTAGAGTGATGGATGATAAATCAACAAGGTGACAAAATGATAATGCAATTTCACAAACCTGGGTATTGACAATCTCCTCATAACCAATGTTAATATCAGACACAAGAACCTGCAAGTGATATTAATATGAGTGTTGAGGTTTTGGACATCAAAAGAAGTTGAGGAAAGAAACTAACCTGTGAAACTACAACAAGCTGCTCATCCACAGATTGAGCCATTGCATGAAGATGTTTCTCCAGTAGCTTGACAGGTGCATCAAATTCATATTCTTTTCCATACTGCAAATCATATGATTGGGATATGGTTATGTTATAGACTGTGGATGAACGAGACAGCAATGAGAGAGAGAGAGGGAGAAAAGAACCTCAGATCGAAGATATGGAACAGAGACAGTTGTAAATACAAAGCCAGCAACGATGAAGTAAGAAGGAGGTTTGCCACTAATGTGTGCAGGGATTAGCCTCTTGTGGATTGCAAGTTTTATGTTGAACTCAAGTATTTCTTTGTTGCGCAGAACCTTCACAAGAGCAGAATCTCCAGTGTACTTTTGAGATATCAGATAGCTAAAGCCAATTCGTTCTCCATGCCTAAATGGAACTGATACAAATTACAAACAAGAACAGATCATGTTATAGCCAGAGATTATTACAAGAATTGATTTTAATGAATGCTAATAAGCTATATTGTAAGGAATAAGGATTATTACCAGTTCCATCATTAGCGATATTAACACTGTCAAAGCTAAGGATAATATCAGATGGCTTCAAAACCTGTGACTCTGGGGCGGTTGGCTCGATTCTTCTTATCCGCACTCCCTTTTGATGAGATTCCATACCCATTGACTTACGCAGGTCAGGATTTTCCATCTTTTGCCACTCAATCCCAAGAACAGGAAAACCTAAGAACAGTCCAAGTATGAGAAAACAGCACATGTAAAGATAACAAACAACAGACTCTCTCGTTGGTGAAAACTTACCTGTGTATTTATCATGCCTCTCATAATCTTTGATGAAATGTACAATGACCGGTGTGGGGATGACATAACCAATATTCTCAGCATCTTCATGCTTCAAAGACTGAAACGCAATACCAACACATTTCCCTTTGTCGTTAAATGCAGGACCACCCGAATTCCCAGAATTTATAGCTGCATCTATCTGCAAAAACAAAAACAAGTATCTTCAGCGCCTAAAACTTCCTAGTAAGAAAAATACCCAAAAGAGTGGTGACTAAACCTGTAAGCCCAAAAGCTCAGTCGATCCATGTACATAAGACAATATCTCCATCCGCGAAACAACACCGCTTGTCACAGAGATGGTATCACCACCAATCGGATAACCAACCACAGTTACAGCATCTTGCAAAGCTGGTAAATCTCCAAACTCCACAGGAGATACTCCTTCCCAAAACTCATCATCCGTAACTGTCAACAAAGCTGTAATCCGATTGTATTTACATCATCAGTCCATACAAAAGAAGAGTACATTCCATACTTGATAATAATAAACACAGCAAGGAGACAAGAAGAATCCATAGTAAACAATCATTTCTGACTCTACTTAAAACACTTCCATTGCAACTAATACTATAAGGAAACTAGTCACAAGATGCAGAAATTAGAAACTAGATTTCATACCAATGTCGCATTCAGTTCCAATAGCCAATACTGTTGCTAAATACTTAGTATCAGAGCCACGTTTCTTGAGTTTAACTTGAGTATGATGCTCAACGGAATGTGCATTGGTCAAAACTCTTCTTCCTCCAATAATAAAACCACTACTACCAGAACTATATTGACGCTTCCTTTGCCATGGAAGCGAGAAATTAGGCTCAGTGTGAACACAGAAAACTTTAACCACAGCGTCCATTGAAGGCACAACTTTAACTACAGTTTCCCAACTCGGAGCAGCAGGAATCGATTCAGTAGTTGTTGAAACAATCATCCCATTGCTACAATCACCGTTCTTCTGATCTGAATGATGGTGACGAGCTCTACGCTCCGGAGACGATGCCCTTTGGTTACTGGCTTCTGCTTGGTTGTCCAATCTACGCTTTTTACCTCTTCCACGGCTGCGTCGCGACGGAGATGGGTTAGTTTCAGAAGCTGAAACTGGCTCAGGGGATTGTGGTAATGCTGCTTCGTTGAGCTGTGTTACCGAAGCTTCTTTGCCTTCGCCGCCGGCGTTTTCCGCCGATGAAGCATCTTGTCTTTTGTGTTTGCGTCCTCTCTTTTGTGAAGGACTCATTTCTTTCCTGAACTTGATCTTCGCCGAGAAATTGAAATTGAAATTTTCGACGCGGCTAGGGTTTATAATCGGAGAGTGAGGTAATCGCTGAGGATTGAAAGAAACGGCGATCAATTGTCCCGTCGTGTCTAGAATGAATATAGTAAAATGGGCCAAAATAGGCCCATTAGTAAACTATAACGAACTTGGGCTTTAAATTACAGAATTCATTGTCATCATCATCATCATTAGGATCAATCCACAAGCTTAAATTATTAACCATTCCCACTAAACTCCGACTAAGAAACTCATTAATTAGATAAGAATTATCAGTAAAATATCAGAAAATACCAAATCTGAAATTTCTTCATTTTCGCTTTCCCTTTTGAGCTCCTTTCTTCTTCGTCTTCCCAACTTGAAATCATCTTCGAATTCCATAGATCTCTTGTCTCCGATCTTCATCAATCCTCAATTTCTCTGATCCGATCTCCAAATAAAAATGTCAGAAGGCTACGCAATCGAGCTTTACTTCGATCCAGCACTTGAAAACCAAGTTTTGAAAGCTTGGAACGTCTTCGCTCGCCGTCAAATCAGTACCAAATTGATCAGCACTGAGTCTCGTCCACACATAACCTTATTCTCAACCTCTTTCTTCGATTCAACGAGACTCGAATCCGTCATCAAAACCTTCGTATCTAAGCAAGAGCCAATCTCGATCTCTTTCTCCACCATCGGGAGCTTCTCTAACGACAACAACGTACTCTTCCTATCGCCGATACCTTCGCTATCGCTCCTTCAACTTCAGTCTCAGTTATGCGAGACGATGAAGAAAGAATCTGTTGAGATTCCTGAAGATTATCGTGTTGATTCTTGGGTTCCGTTTTGTCCTGTGGCTCTTGATGTTCCTAAATCGCGTATGGCTGAAGCTTTCTCTGTGTTGAGAGATTTGAAGCTTCCGGTTAATGGTTATGGTATGGAGATTGGTTTGGTTGAGTTTTCTCCGGTTCGTGAAGTCTTCTCTTTTCCTCTTGGTAACATTTTGGAGTCTTGATCATTCCCAATCTCTTCTTCTCTTGGTTTCATCATTTTAGCTCATTTGTTTTATGTAAAAGTATCAATCTTTAATGTTGAACAATGAACACTCAGTTTCTAAGGAATAGTCAAGCTTTTTCTCGATTTGTATTTGGATTTGAATGATGTTATGATTGCTAGGGTTAACTCATAGAAGCATTGTTGTTGTTGTAGTAGTCATGGTTGGTGAATAAGAAGATAGCTTTAAGTCCTAGTCATGGTTGGTCTCATTAGCATAGTCCTAGTCACATCCAAAACCGCAAACTTCTTCTTTAAGCTGTCACGTTTTATATCTTCAAGCTCTTTCTATTTGAGATGTTTTGATTTTCCAAACCGCTATTTTGAGAGTTGTTTTCATTTACCCTAGAAGGGATCGTCCTCCCGCACGCTCCTGCAGTGTTCCAAGTCCCATTTTCAAAATGGGAAGGAGATAACGTCCTGAGAACTGTCACTAAGTTGCTTTTGCAGTTGTGACATGCATTGATGTGCTTGAAAGCAGCTGAGAAAACAAGCTTGAACCCTTCTTTCAGACTAGGTTGCATCGTATTTGGTAAGTAACAAAAGATGCAAACCAAGTGTCTTATCTCTTCTATGTATGTATATTGGTCTGAAGCTGAAACAAATGGCAATGTCTGTGTTTGGGAGATCCTTTGCCCATTGATCATCGATCTTATTAATGTCGATATCATAACCTCCTGTTTCAGTCTTGTTAGCGTGAGTCGTCTCGAATCCGGCCACTAGAAACTTAGTCCATGAGGTAGAGAGAGTGAAGTCATGATCAGGGAAGTACCATATCATGTTTCTGTCTTCTCCATCCTTGTAGATATATCTTTCGGAGTTTCTTCCTGCCCAAGCAAAGCAAATGAAAAACTGAGATTTCTTAGGTCACAAAGCTTAAGGAGTTGTGTCACAAAGATCTTCTACAAAACGCAGATTTATACCATAGACAAGAGGCAGAGAAGATACTTCATGTGGTTTCTGGCCACATAATCACCAATGAAATTCATCTTTTTGCCGCGAACAAGATCGAGAAAAGCTTTGGGATTGAATCTAGGAAGATCACAGCCTTCGGGTTTCCATCTCCAGAGTAAGAAATATGTGTTTTGTCTCCCATGTTTGAAGCAGTCTTTCGAGTCGGGAATATACAGAGACCCTCTTTCGTCTGGAATCCAGTGTCCTTGAGACAAGTCACAATCCTTCAAACCTAAAACCATTGACAGCAACAACAACAAACTGAACTAATTTAGACATTAAAGGAAATATAATTGGAAATATATCTTTCAAGAGATATAAAACAAATTACAGACTGTTTCAAGAATTTATGTTTCATATGAAAACACATTTTAGTTTTTTTTTTGTTTTTTTCTTCAATTTCCCTTTTTAAATTTTTTTCTTAAATTATGTTCTTGTTATTAAGTTTGAGAACTTTCTTATAGTAGTTGAAATATAGTTGACGTCTGTCTTTCAACAGCTTTTAAATTACAATGGTCTCTTTCATTTTATCCATCCCTCCACAAAGTTATCTACTTTCACAATTTCCCGTCTCTGATTCCGTCAATTTCAAATCGAAACTCGTGAATTGCAACTCCACGAGTGTCCGAGTCGCCTTATCGATTCCCGTCCAGAATCAATCGGCGGTGAGAACTTACTGTTTCACTGAGACAAAACGTCGAACACCTTCCGGGCAATCCAAACATGAATTTTGGGAAGACCCAGATGATGGTAGCGACAGTGAAAACGAAGAAGACGACAATGGTATCGGTAACGATTTAGATTTCGAGAGTGATTGGGAAGAAGAATCAAGAACCCAGAAGCTTACTACAGATAACTACGACGAAGACCTTGCAAGAGGTTCTTCTTCTTCTTCTTCTTTCAATCATAATAAAATCTCCCAATTTGAAAATCATGATTTTCCCCAGATAGTTTCAAAGTTTGTACTTTTGGTGTGTAATTCTATCATGCTTTACATGGGATTGCGTATTTGCAGAGGTTGAAAAACTTCTTGAACCTGAAGAAAGAGCAATTCTGCAGCAAAATGATAAACCAAATCTCCAGATGATATCAACAGTAAAGTTCTCATCTTTACTATTTCTTGAATTCATATTGCATTTAGCTGTCATTTGTTATAATCAATCTATGATCTTTTTTGCTCACTGAGAGTTGTTGTTTGCTATTCAAATCTGCAGAAGAAGTGGAAGCCACTTCAGACTCTTGCTCTATCAATGCAGATTCAGTTAATGGATAACCTCATTGCTAATGGACTAGACATTGATGATCTTGACAAGGTTTGCTTTCAAACATGTAACATTGTCGCCAAATCTGGTTTCTCTTCTTTACTATATAGATGACTGATTCTACAGGACAACCAAACCGCTCTTCATAAAGCAATCATTGGTAAAAAAGAAGCAGTGATTAGTCATCTTTTGAGAAAAGGATCTAATCCCAATCTTCAAGATCGGGTAAAGAACTTATTTGGTAACCATATATACTTTTGAAAAAGGTTGAAACTTTTCAATAACCCGATTTTTCTAAGTATATAGGACGGTGCAGCTCCACTTCATTATGCAGTTCAAGTTGGAGCTTTGCAGACTGTAAAACTACTAATCAAGTACAATGTAGACGTCAATGTTACAGATAATGTTAGTGGTAGTCATTGAAAAAATGTCATATTTCTATTCATTTCTTTGGAAGATATGATGAAACTTTCTTTGTTTTTACAGCAAGGATGGACTCCTTTACATATCGCTGTACAAAGCCGAAATCGAGACATTACTAAGATCTTGTTGACCAATGGTGCTGATAAAACAAGAAGAACAAAGGTGTTTATAGCAAAACTAAATCGAAATTAACTTGAGACTATATATGTGAATAGTTTTGTTTTTGTTCGGTTTGGTTTTTGGTTTCATGTTATTTTTCTATTTTTTTTCAGGATGGGAAATTAGCTTTGGATATGGCTCTGTGCTTTGGAAGAGATTTCAAGTCATATGATCTGGTCAAGCTATTGAAGATTATGCCCAGTGGAGATGATATATAGAAAAAGTTGGTGTGGTTGAGATTACTAAACTGAATTTGCCATTACTTGGTTTGATTGTAATCTAAACCGGTCTAAATGGTCAAGGTACCCGATTGAGTTTGTAATTACTTCATATATGTATTAGTTTCAATATTGATTCATATGCCTTTCTAGGTTTTTTTAATAGTTATTAATTTTAAAAGTTCAGCCCCGGAAAATGAAATCGGAACTAGGTTACATGGTGGTGGAGATAAACCAAAAGATTGTCGGAAAAGTAAGAAAAACAAACTAGAAAATATGATATTATTTTGTTTTATTTCTCTTTCTCCATATATCATTTGTTGTAACCCACACTGGCACACCATACACTTATTCGTTGATTAGCTCGCAGCAACATGTTTTACAAGTTCCTGTCTCGTCACGTCTACAAAAACCAGATTCATAATTAATTCCATACTTTCCAGATATGCAATCCGTAAAGCATGATTCCGTATACGGTCCAACCGGATGTTTGCATTGTGCATCGACTGATTTTGGTCCTGCAAAAACACGTGTTAGTTAGAAGATTATTCATGTAAGTAGTCTAAGCCAAATTAAATACCATTTCGACAAGAAAATGAATTCTACCATCAAATAAAATTATAGTATTTATTTTGGAACGTTAAGTTTATTTTAATACTTAGCATATCCGACTTCGATTATGCATTACAATATTGGATATCTGGTATCCGATACGAAATTTTAAACTTACTTATTTGTGGTTCATAAAATAGTAATTTGTAAAAAAAATATTAATATCAATACTTATATGATATCAAGGGGCACCTTCCATACACCAACCTAATTTTGCAACATCTAATATAAACAAAATACGGATATGTTGAATAACTTACCTAATCTACAATAGATTCGGATTAAAAACATTGCCAAATATAAACATAATATATCAACCTATTGAATTGATAAACGACGAGGACTAACCAGAGATGATGAACATGACCATGATGGTAATCAAAAGTAGAGAAGAGGAACATGATCTCATGGATTCCATTTTTGGAATTGCAGAGATTATGGTTTTCTTGTCAACCGTGAGATCACAATTTTTAGGGTTTTCACTTGCTAAAAAATCTTTCTATATTGTGAGATTATCGTCATCAACTAAAAATATTTCTTTTTAAAAAACTGGTTTATATTGAAAATGGCTAAATATAGAAACAATTATTTTAAGGGAGAATTGGTTAACTGAACTATTTTATACCAATAGCAATTGACATATATAACTGGTTGTGGAAACCTCTTTGGTCTAGGACAATAGTGGTCGACCAAAAGGTTATAAATACTTCTACACTATGTTTAGGTTAATTAATGGAACAAAAACAAACATTGATTTTCCAACTGTAGTAATTCAATTGTACCATTTCTCCTTTGCTATTTTCCCCTTTTTTTATGACATTTAAAATATTTTTTGTTAGTCTTTGTTATCTATTTAATTTCATATTTTTGTAAGTTAAAATTCTATTATAAAAATTAGTAAATAGAGGTCATGATATTCCTGGATTCGCAATAGGAGGTTTCGTTAGCTGCAAGGTGGACGCTTGTTGTCCTTTATGGCTAGCTTTGTTCACTTCTTGATGAGAGTAAGTTTGGCAAGTTCATTATCTCGAGAGTTTTTTAAGTTGTTGGGTATTAGTTTTCGTCATTTGTGATATGTATTTCCTTTCGGTTTTTAGCTCTCCTATTTCTTAGGGCTCTTGTTTCCCTCTTTTGGACTTTAGTTTCCGCGGATATTTCCATTTTCCGCCGGCATATGTATTTCCAACAATGTATCGTTCTATCTTATTATCAATAAAAAACAGCTGACAAAAAAAAAGAGGTCATGATATTATGTTCTGAAGATATGACGGTAAATCATGCTCGCTTTGAGTCTTTACACACAAATAGACTATCTGTTATGGTGATTACTTCACAAAGAAAGACTAAGTGAGCTTTAACAATAAGAAAATGAGAATCTGAATGATCAGGTTAAGATTACTAAACAGGGTTTGCCATTAGTTTGATTGTAATCTAAGCCGGTAAAAGTGGTTAAGGTAGAAGAAACATGGTTTTGTTTGTAAGTTTTGAAACACTTAATTAACTTTGTTGTATACTCCATGAGAGTTGAAGAAATTGGTAATACTCGATCATATACATTTTCTTCAAACTTTTTAGACATCCCTAGAAAGGTTACGAGGAGATTATACACCAACATTTTCATTAGGGACAATTTTCTATTGATGAAAAAGGACTCACAAATCTATTTATTGTTTCCCTTGGCACTGGCTAATAACAAATGTACTTTGTTATATATCTTGAAATATAATGAAAATTCATAATACATTTATCAAATTTTCTTTTAGTTACCCAATAGAGGAACTTTTTGTGAAGGAGACGACTCAATGGTTCCTACTATGTCCATTTTGGCTTCCTTTGATTTACCCCACAACACCATGTAAAATCCTATCGATATCAATATTCCTCCTATCAAACTGAATATTCAAACATAAAAGAAAAAAAAAACTGAGAAATGAGATTTACATAGTGAAATTAAAATCATGAAGACAAAGATTATACCTTCCAAGGTAGAGTGACTCGCCGAGGAAAATAGCAGTTGATGCGGCTGCGATCAAAATAGATAACGGTTTGAACGTAGACAAATACACAGGCCCCTTGTGACTCACTGCCCAAGTATGTATAACATAGTATCCAGAGTTCAAAATCCCCTATAAAAGTAAATATATATCATTAACACCAATAAAAAAGAGTCAATTAACAAACATTTTAGACCAAAGGTTTTGTACATAAATACCGTTGCTAAAATGCTAATTAAGGTTATGTCAAATCTGATGATCCATGCCTTGGGATTGTCCTTCTCCACCAAAAGACTAACGAATGTACACACAACGGCAATACAAACATTGTGCACGAGCGTCACAACGAAAGCAGATGGATATCGACTCATTGTGTGAGCCTATAAATATACGAGTTTCCATTAATTATATATTAAAATGTTAACTAATATAACTTGGACCAAATTAAACTATTTTGAGTGCATGTCAGTGATGTATATAGTTATATACTTATATACCATAACAAGATAAGAGACGGAGACAAGGATGTATTGGAGAGCAAGAAGGCCACCGCCGAGGATCCAATCGGAATGAGAAGACATTAACATTGGACCATGGTAGAGAGTAACCACAAGTGCACCTATTATAGAAACTATTGTCCCCAACACTTTGGCGACACTACTCTCTTTCCTTATAGATATAGTCTCCATTCTTCATCCAAAAGTGTAAAGTTAGTAAATACTCAAAATTAATTTTCTTTTGGACACGACAAATCAAATAGTTTTTGGGAAAACGGAATTAGGTTAATGGTAACAAAAGTGGAATTATTTTTAGCGTAAAGCCAAAAAATCCAAAAAAAAAACCACTGCAGTGAATTGAAATAACATTTGCTTTCAACACGTTTTGGGTGATGTATTCCACATGTTTTCAGTAATATTAAAAACTTATATTTTTCAGTATAGTTATATAAATAATGGATAATTTAAAAGAAATCATGTGAACCCCAGTGCAAGTCTTGCGGCGAGATAACGGGTCACGAATGGAATGACACGATGATTAATTAAAGATATTATTTGGACATACATGTGAGACTAAACTAAACATTTTTATTTCCTTTTTCAACAGCCACATTAAAAAAAAATCGAGTTTACAGTTGGATTCCAGCAAAAGCAATCATATAAACTGAAGCTAAATAAAATTAAGTCAAAAAGCTAAACGATTTCAACTATTTTGGGAAAAAACATATTACCGGAAAAACACGGCGAGGATGAAGGTAAAAGCAGGAGTGACATTGCTCATGGCCGATGATAAAGTCGGCGAGCTGTATTTTATCCCATTGTATCCCACGATTTGGAACACACTTCTGTTCTTGTTTTATTTCCAAGAAAAAAACAAAACTCAAATGTAATAGAAATATTTTATATGATATTAATCAAGAACCAATCAAGAACTAATTTTGAAACCTAGGAAGATTTTTTCATGGATTCAAATGTTTATGGAATAGAAGTAAAAGAACTAACGCAATTAGACCAAGAATCCCCATGTTACAGAGACTTGAGAAGGTCAAAGGAGGGAGAGATCTTGATCTGTATAAGAGATGAGAGGCTGTATATATAAGAGATATTACTTAATTATCAAAACGTGGAAAGAGAGTAGTGAGAATGAAGAACCTCAAGGAGAAGAAGGTAAGAGGAAGAAGAAGAAGAGATCCAAAGGTGTAAGAGTAGACAAGAACTATAAATGGGCTAAGTCCTTTGGAAGTTGCTGCTTTGACCAGAGTGTTTACTCCGACGTTAGAAAACTCTGTTAACACCATTGCCGTCAAGATCCAGCCATCTCTATTACATAACCTTCCCGGAGCCATTTTCAGTTTCTCTCTCTCTCTCTCTCGAATGTGAGATAATTTTTAGATAATTAAATTCTTGGGGTCTTGATGGAAAAAAAAAACCGGTGTGACATCTCGGTGTGACATCTCGATCACTTTGAAAAATATTTCTGGGTGTCCATCATATAATAATAGACAATTTTGCCCTTTTAGAAAAAGGCAGAGATCATTTCTCTTTAATTTGCATAAAATGTTATCTACGTACTATATATGTATGATATATATCAAGCATCGTGTTCGTGTACATCTATTTAAATATTCTAATGAAACATGTCTACAACGGTACAACATCATGTATTAATTCATGTCCATGTAAAATATTATCGTGTTGTTAAGAAAAAAAACAAAAGAAAACAAATGATTGTACTGTTAGAGTCGTAATACTTGAGCACTGTTGTCGGATTGAGTACCGTCCTTTAACAGTTTTTCATTAAGGAGAGAAAATGTTGGTCTGCTCCATTAGAGGACAGTTTAATTTTATGTTATTTTATTGTTAAGGGAACATTTGTTTTGTAAGTCCCTTCAAAGAATAAAATTGAAACAGAAAATAGAACATTAGTATATATTTCAAACATTGATATATAGTTAACATACAAAACACAAGTTAGAGGGTCAGCTGAACCCAATTAAATATGAATATAGTATACATGTATTTATCCAAAGTGCCAGCAGCAAAAGTGGTAATGACACCCCAAAACTCTTGTTCTCCATTCCAACAACTTAGAGTACCTCCAACGGAGAGGAGTTTAAAATTTTTTTATTAATAAAGAAATAAAAAGTGAGAGAGAGAGATTAGAATCTATATCTAATTTTTTTTTTAGAGCCTATTTGAGAAGTTTTTAAGAGAAATTCTATACATTTCTTTCATTTATTGGATTGTTTTTATTTTTATTTAAATTTTAATTATTTAGTTAAATTATACTAAAAATATTATTATTTAGAGTTATTAGAACTTCTCATGAGTTCTTAATCATTGGAGATGGTCTTATATACAGTTTTTTGAGTTTTATAGTTATGTTTTTTTTGTTAATTTTTCAAAAATAAGAGTTTTTTTTTGTAAATGACTGCACTTTTTTCTTAATTAAAAATACCATTATTATTTTGTTTGTGAATATATTATTATGCACGAAATTGAGTTTTTTCTTTATCTTGATAAAATTAGTTTTTTTGAAATTAGTTTTGTTGAATTAGTTAAAAAAAAGATAAAATTAGCTTTTTTGGTCCGCACTGTACACAAGTCAAGCTATAAAGCATAGGGAAAATCAAACTCTTTGACAAACAAAGTGTCTACATATATTTTCATTAAAAAAATGTAAAATGTATGACATATATTATCTATAATAAGACATAACTTATTAAAAATTAAGTGAATATTAATGACCCAAGAGAGGAGCTTTTAGTGATGGAGACGACTCTATGGTTCCTAATACGTTCAGTTTGTCTTCCTTAGTCTTACCCCACAACACCATGTAAAATCCTAGTGATATCAATATTCCTCCTATCAAACTGTATATTCAAACATTAAATGAGAATAATTGAGAAATGAGATTCACATAGAAATTAAAACCATTAATAGAAAAAGAGGCAAAAAATTGTGTATTATAACCTTCCAAGGTAGAGAGACTCGCCGAGGAAAATGGCAGTTGATGCGGCTGCCATCAATATAGATAATGGTTTGAACATCGACAAAAACACAGGTCCCTTGTGACTCACCGCCCACAAATGTATAATAGTGTATCCAGTAGTCAAAATCCCCTATGAAAGTATGTATATTTCGTATATAATCAAGATTAAGAAAAACGAGTAAACTAATAAACATATTAAACCAAAGCTTATTATAAAAATATTACCGTTGCTAAAATGATAAACAAGGTTATGTTAGATCTTATGATCCATATCTTTGAATTGTCCTTCTCGGCCAAAAGGCTAGCGAACGCACTCACAACAGCAATGAAAACATGATGCACGAGCGTCAAAAGGACCATAGATGGATATAGATTCATTATGTGAGCCTATAAGTATAACAGAGTTTCGAGTTATCAACTTATCATACATTAAATTTAATATAATAGAACTTAAACCACACTGTTACAAACTGAACTATTCCACTGATATTTTTAGTGCTTGTAAGATGTGTATGTACATATACTGTATAAATATATACCATAACAAGGTAATAGATGGAGATAAGGATAAATTGGAGAGCAAGAAGGCCACCGCCTATGATCCAATCGGAATGAGAAGACATTAACATTGGACCATGGTAGAGAGTAACCACAAGTGCACCTATTATAGAAACTATTGTCCCCAATACTTTGGCTATACTACTTTCTTTCCTTAGAGATATGTTCTCCATTCTTCATCAAAAAGTGCAAGTTAATAAATATAAAAAGTTGTTTTTTTTTTCAAAAACTTTTTTGGATATATGACAAATATGTTTGGTAAAACAAATGTCTGGAAAATAAAATTACCGAAAAACAACGGCTAGGATGAAGGTAAAAGCAGGATTGACATTGCTCATGGCCGAAGACAAAGTCGGTGAGCTGTATTTTATCCCATGGTACCCTGCGATTTGGAACGCACTACTGTTTTTTTTTTTCAGAAAAAAAAAAAGTAAGAAATATATTCTCTACATCTTAGTTAAAAAAATTCGACTAACTCGTCAAAGGTATTAATTTGTTTTCACTTGAATCAATTTTATCATCAAATTTTTTCTTTTAAAGTAAAGTCTCGTTAATCACGGGATAAGTATTTAATTAGTATCCTGAGAACCAACGAAAAAACTCCAATATAATAATATGCAGTTTAAAAACCAATCAATAATAGGTTTTGAAAACTAGGAAGATGAATATGGTTTCACATGCTACTAAGTATAGGGTTACCAAAATAAATGAACTTACGCTATAAGACCATAAAGCCCCATTTTGCAAACAATTGAAGAAGTTAACGGAGGGAGAGATCTTGATCTGTAGAAATATAAAAGGCCATATTATAAGAACAAATATTACTTATTAAAATATGGAAATAGAGTCGTGAGAATAAAGAACCTCAAGGAGAGAAAGGTAAGAGGAAGAAGAGGAAGAGATGCAAAAGTGTAAGAATATACGAGAACCACGAATGGGTTAATTCCTTGGGAAGTCACTACTTTGACCAGAGTGTTTACTCCGACGTTAATAAACTCCGTCACCACCATCGCCGTCAAGATCCAGCCGTCTCTGTTACATAACCTTCCCGGAGCCATTTTCACTTCTTGGCTTTTGTTTTTGTTTTGCGCTCTCATGAACCCATTTTGATTTCGTGAGTTCTTAATATCTTCTTATCTTAGTTATTGATGAGTCTTGATGGGAAAAGAGGGTGAAGGTGAAGCATTTCCATCACATTTATTTGATTGTCTAAATAAGATTTATTATTGGTCCTTGCATATAATTACTCAATAATTCTGATTAATAATTGCAACGTCAGTTATTTTTACGGTGCCTTTCATACACACTATGATGCATTGCGTTTTTTATGTCAACTTAGTGGATTTTCAAAAAAATGTATATAAACTTTAATTGTATTCCAAAATCAACTTTAACCGAAACAGTGTTAGTCACCGCTGAATCATATGACATGTGTCATATTTTTGGCTTAATCCGATGCCACATATATTTTTTTTTGATGTTTTATGTAATATTTTGAATCTAAATTTTTTTTGACACTTAAAATAAATAAACGGAAATACCATTCTTAGATGATGCACCTTATAATTTTTTTTTATCATTTTTGTAGTCATAACAAATGTAGAGTTCCAACCATTGGAATGTACATTCTTCAAATTTTGTATTTATTGTACTAATTCTATAAAGAATTGTTGATTTTACTTTACTTTGTGTTTTATCAAAAACTAAAACTTTATAAAA
The DNA here is from genome assembly GCA_963555745.1 of Cardamine flexuosa. NCBI lineage: Eukaryota > Viridiplantae > Streptophyta > Magnoliopsida > Brassicales > Brassicaceae > Cardamine > Cardamine flexuosa. The sequence continues at coordinate 25,307,326 of OY743215.1, forward strand.
ATCTACATGCCTTAATTTAGGGATCCAAGAAAATAAAAGAGAGTCAAAACTAAAAAAAGAAACCAAGGATTTTATCCTGTAAACATATACCCAAAGAACAAACCAGAAAAATCTTAAATATACATATATACAAGATAAATAGCGACAATTTTCTAATGGTCCATAGTTTTTACTTGTTGTCAACATAATTATAAAGTTTTTGTTGACAACAGAAAATGGGACCAGAAGTTTTTTTTTTAAGGGTAAAAAATGGGACCAGAAGTATAAATCAATAAAAACAAAGATTTCACTTTCATCCCAACATATCTTTATGATAAGGTTTCATCTTCTCTGTTGTGTGTGGCCTGTAACGCAACAAAAGTGACTGCTCCGGTCCGGTACACTGACTGTTTTGGTTGCTTCCTCTCTTTCTTTCCCCCAAATGTGTCAAACCCAAATCTCAATAAGTCAATACCATTGTGTAAAAAAACTGTCCATGTAGTTGCAAAATTATAGTAGTTACTATTTATTTTATTACTTAAAATCTTATAATCTTCTGTACTCAACAACACAAATTTAAATTGGTTACTGTCAACATATATGAGAACATGAACATGAATATGAAGAGGGGAACTATATCAAATGCAACCATTATCTGGTAATACATAGCACCCAGTGAAAAAACATTAACATGCTCATATACTTGATAAGTTTACCTTGAGGGGAAGTAGAAAGGACAAGTGTAGCAACAACACAAGAGTAAAACCCCCCAGAAAACTACTATGTGTAAACATTACACATAATGGGGATTATCTCTTAGTGGCTCCATATTTACCAAACGAGTTAAAGGATTACACTTGCATTGATCACATCTTAATGATCAAACTTCATCTTCTACAGTTTGTGTAAGCAACAAAGGAGACTGCTCAGTACCAGCAACAATTTTGGTTGCATCCTCTCTTGCTTTTCCCCAAATCACAGTGTAGAATCCTAAGCTCAAAATCATTGACCCAACGACACTGCACACAACACATATGTGGCGAAATCTATATCACTTATTACTGTCTTGAAAAGAATATTATGATAGATTGAGAGGCATATGAAGAAACCAGAAACCATATAACTCTCATAAAAACATATGACTAAAGCTGAGTGTTATGTTTTCTTCTAAATCAAGAGACAATATAGATAAATCTTCTGAGTGTGAAAGATATAGTACCTCCCAAGGTAAAGTGCATCGCCGAGGAATATAACACCCATAGCTACCGCAATGACAATAGACAATGGCTTGAACAATGATATGTAGACTGGTCCCTTCAGATGCAGACCCCATGTATGTATAACTGAGCCAAATGATGAAACTAAGCCTCCCTGAAACAGAGTGGTTAATCTCTGAGCTTAAAACATAGTCAAGCAACATGTAAGGTTTGATTCTCACCGAGTACATGACAGCAGCAAGGGAGACACCTGGTTTAAGGATAAAAGAAGTCAAGTCTTTTTCCGAAAATAGACAAACCGGTGCTGAGATTAGTGTTGCACATAAGCTGTACAAGAACACTACAGTTATCTCTTCAGGATATACCTCCATGACTCGAGTCTGAAATCATATAGAGAAGCACACTTAGCAAAGAGTTTTATGTATCAACAACAAATCAAAATGTCTTTTTTTGCATACCTGAAGAATATACCAAGCTGAAATAAGCAAATACTGTGTAGCGAGCAAAAGGCCTCCAATGATCCAACTCAAATCAAATGAAGTTAAATGCTCAGAAATAGTAAGAGATGGAGCAGTTAGAACTTTGGGGCCTTTATAAAGAACAATAACCAAAGCACCTGATATTGATACTATAGTGCCAATGATTTTAGCCTGAGTCGCAGAGCTCTTTAACACGACTTGTTCCATCCTTTACGAGTCACGCAAGGAAGCAAAAAAGGCTTGAGATTTTGTTAATAAAACTGTCACGAAACAGTAACGAAAGAGAACAGAGTTGAACCTGAAGATACCAGCGAGCGTGAATGTGAAAGCTGGAGTGAGGTTGCTCATAGCAGAAGCAAGAGTTGGAGAACTATATTCTATACCTTTACAACCAGCGATCAGAGACATGAACCTGTTTTCACAAAGTTAGCAAATTACAATAGAAAAAATCAGTAAATTCCCAAATCTAGGAGTGTATTATTATTACCCAATAAGCGCAAGTAAGAAAATCTTGAAGAAGACAGGTGATTTAGCTGAAGGTAATCTTCTTGACCTGTACATGCAAAATTACATTCACATTCTTGAAAAAAGTTAAACTCAGTAAAGATCATCAGTTTAGGATATGAGTACCTTCCAAAGATTAGGGATAGTGGAAGAAGAACAATTGTAGCACCGAGATAAGTGTACAAGACAAAGACATAGAAGCTCAATCCACTCAATGTCGCAGCCTTGAACAGTGTGTTAGATCCAACTGCTAAACACTCCACTGCGACCATTGCTGCGAACGGCACAGTATCTCTACAAAAGTATCTCCATGCAACTGCCGTCGGTTCTCTTCCTCCTCCACCTCCTGTCATTGATCTGATGTGAAGACTTTCAAAAATTTCTCAGAAGTCAATGTGAGTTCTTAACCAGCCATAGTGGTTAATCCCATCACGTTTGCTAAATTGTACATTATTTTATTTAGATAAATTAGCCCAACAATTTAACCAATACTTTATAGATTACATCATTACCAAAACTAAATATATAAACATTGACCAATACTTCACACCAAACTTAAAGAATACTTTACGCCATTGCCACGATATAACTAAAATACTTATTATGAAGGAAAAGATCCAGATAATCAGAAATTCCACTACAAATAACTCTTTGACAACGAAGCTATACAAATCTACCAAGATAGCTATATACCTTAAGAAAAAAAAGAAATCTTTCCCCCAGCTGAAATATTTCCCAACTTCCAACTGCATATTCTCCTGCAAGCATGAATATACCAGAAACTTAAGCAAGGTCATGAATACACTGAAAAAACAACTAAAGAGACCAAATATTTTTTACAGATTCATAACATTGCCCTTTCAACATCATTGCATGAATCAAAGAAACTGAAACAGAAGAAAATAACACAAACATCTTATATGTAAATATAGACATATATAAACATGACTACACATATTTATAAATGAATAATATAAGGATGCTACTTCCATCAATCCTATCGTAATCAAAAGGCTTCATCTTCTATGGTGGGTTAGCAGAAAAGGTGACTGTTCAGGACCACCCACAGTTTTGGTTGCATCCTCTCTTGCTTTTGCTCCCAAATCACAGTGTAGAATCCAAAGCACAATACCTTTATATAACACAACGACCAGAGCACCAGATATAGATAGTATTGCGCCAATGATTCAGATGCAGACAAGACCCGTCAGATGTAGATCAGACAATTCAGATGCAGACCCCAAGTGTGTATAACTGAGCCCAACGATGAATAAAAGACTGCCTGAAACATAAGATAAGAGTCGTTACCTGAAGAGAGTAATAATATAGAGTTTGATTTCTGAGCGACTATATGAACTGAAGCGAAAACGGTTCCCAGTTCAAGCTGCCAATGATTTGCGTTGCAGAGCAAGATTACTTGTTCCATCCTTTACAGTCACTCGATGATAAGATTTATAGTAGCAAACCAACGACATATCCATCCAACTTTTCTTCAGAAATTTAACCACCCAACAAACCCAAGTAAGGAAATCTTGAAGATGAGAGAAAACTTGACTGAAGGAAATCTTCTTGACCTGCAAATGTATAACAAGTTCAGCTACTTCAAAAGTTTATACTGAGAAAGAGTAGCTGAGGAGATCAGTACCTTCCAAAAATGAAGGGAAGTTTAGCAACAACATAAAGAGCTTAGAAATTCGCTGAAGTCAAAATGGGCTCAGAAGCCAGCATAGTGAATGTAATATGGCATAAATAAAAATCTTTCTTATTAACCCTTAATAATAATACAAGAAAGACAAAAATAAAATATGCTATGTATATATACAATATTTTACAGTTATATATAACTGGGAACATCTCTTAGTCACCCCATAATTATAAATGAATAATGTAATTGCATCAGTCACATATTAATGATGAGGCTTCATCTTCTATGGTGTCTGCAAGTAACAAAGGGGACTGCTCTGTACCAGCCACAATTTTGGTTGCATCATCTCTTGCTTTTCCCCAAATCACAGTGTAGAATCCTAAGCTCAAAATCACTGACCCAATGATACTGCACACAACACATATATGGCGAAATCTGTATCGGTTATTATTGTCTGAAAAAGCATAATATGATAGATATAGAGGCATATGAAGATACTATATATGGAGACTAAGTGTGACTTGTGATAAATATTATGAGTGTGCTATTTAGGAAGATTGTGAAAGATATAGTACCTCCCAAGGTAAAGTGCATCGCCAAGGAATATAAACCCCATAGCTACCGCAATGACAATAGACAATGGCTTGAACGAGGATATATAGACTGGACCCTTCAGATGCAGACCCCATGTATGTATAACTGAGCCAAATGATGAAACTAAGACCTGAAACAGAGTATTAATTTCTGAGCTTAAAATACAGTCACTACTTGAAGCAACATATTAGGTTTGGTCCACACCGAGTACATGATTGCAGCGAGCGAGACACCCGGTTTAAGCATAAAAGAAGTCAAGTCGTTTTCCATAAATAGACATACTGGTGCTGAGATTAATGTTCCACATAACTGGTACAAGAATACTACGGTTATTTCTTCAGGGTATAACTCCATGACCTGAGTCTGAAATCATATAGAGAAGCGCATTTAATCAAGAGTTTTTAAGTGTCACCAACAAATTAAATGTCTTTTTTCATACCTGAAGAATTAACCAAACTGAAGTAAGAAAATTCTGTGCAGCGAGCAAAAGGCCTCCGACTATCCAACTCGAATCGAATGAAGTTAAATGCTGGTAACGCAAAATGGTTGGTGATGAAGATGTAAGAGATGTAGCAGTTAGAACTCTTGGGCCTTTATATAGAACAATAACCAAAGCACCAGATATAGATACTATAGTGCCAATGATTTTAGCCTGAGTCCCAGAGCTCCTTAACACTGCTTGTTCCATCCTTTACGAGTCACCCAAGTAAGCAGAAACAGTAAGAGTTAAATGTTCAGATAACAGACAAACACACCTCAGAATAAACTATAGGCAAACAAATTTTACGCAACCACAAAGTTGTATTTCTTCTAGTTTAAATGTTCAGGTGACCTTTTCTGTTTGTTTTGGTTTTGCTTGGTACTTTAAACTAGTACTCACTGACCAAAAAAAGTAAAGACTTTAATGTCAAAAACATATCTTGGTTATTCCACAAAAGCAAAAGGCTTGAGATTTTGTTAATAACAGTAGAATTACTCCCAAAACATTAATGAAAGAGAACAGGGTGGAACCTGAAGATAACGGCGAGCGTGAATGTGAAAGCTGGAGTGAGGTTGCTGATAGCAGAGGCAAGAGTTGGAGAACTATATTCTATACCTTTACAAGCAGCTATAGAAGCAATGAACCTGTTTCCCCAAAGTTAGCAAACTATAATAGAAAATTTGGTGGTATATGCCCATCTCTAGGAGTGTATTATTACCCAATAAATGCAAGTAGGAAAATCTTAAAGAAGACAGGAGATTTGGCCGAAGGTAATCTTCTTGACCTGTACATGTAAAATACATTCACATTAATTCTTGAAAATTTTATACTGGTAAAGAGCAGTTTAGGATGTCAGTACCTTCCAAAGATTAGGAATAGTGGAAGAAGAAGTACAGTAGAACCAATGTAAATGTAGAAGATAAAGACATAAAAGCTCAATCCTCTCAATGTCGCAGCCTTGAACAGTGTGCTAGCTCCAACTGCGAAACACTCCACTGCGACCATTGCAGTGAACGGCACAGTATCTCTGCAAAAGTATCTCCATGCAACTGTTGGTTCTCTTGCTCCTCTTGTCATTGATCTGATGTGAAGACTTTCAAAAATTCTCAGAAGTAAAAGTGAGTTATTAAGCAGTCATAGTGGTTATCACGTTTGCTAAATGGTACATTACTTTTATTTAGATAAAGTAGCCCAACAATTTAACCAACACTTTACAGTTTACATCATTGTCAGAAACTCAAATATACACATTGACCAATACTTCACACCAACTTACACCATTGTAAAAACTTAAATATATACATTGACCAATACCTCACACCAACTTAACGAATACTTTACGCCATTGCCACAATAAAACTAAAAAACTTACTATGAATAATTAGATCCAGAAAATCAGGGATCCACTATAAGAAATACTTTACGCCATTGCCACAATAAAACTAAAAAACAAATCTACCAAGATAGCTCTATACCTTCAGAAATAAACTCTTTGGCCATGGAGCACTCAATCCTCCAGCTGAAATATTTCCCAATTTCCAATTGAATATTCTCCTCCAAGCATGAGTCTACCTGAAACTTAAGCAAGGTCATGAATACACTGACAAGATAATAAAAAATACCAAATCTTTCTAACAGATTCATAACATGGCCGTGTATTCACCCTTTCAACATCATTGCATGAATCAAAAATAATGAAACAGAAGAAAAAATATACTCGTTCTTATATAACCTCAAAATAATACAAGAAAAAAGAACAGAAACATCTTATATGTAAAGACATATATATATAAACATTAATAGGGACCATATTTTAAGGATCCATATTTATAAATGAGTAGTATAAGGATTCCACTTCAATCAATCCTGTCTAAATGAAAAGGCTTCATCCTCTATGATGTGTGTAGGCAGCAAAGGTGACTGCTCAAGACCAGTCACAATTTTGGTTGCATCCTCTCTTGCTTTGCCCCAAATCACAGTGTAGAATCCAAAGCACAATATCACTGATCCAATGACACTGCCCACAACATATACATTCAAAACCTATATTAGTTAGGATTGTCTCAAAATTTTTGTCGAAGTTTATAGAGCGATATGCCATGGAATTTTGGAGACTTAAGTGTTTCTCACATGCGAAAAATAATGCAGAAGAACCATAATGAGAGCACATGTGGATTATAATTCAGAAACCATATAAATTCTCCAAAATGTCATTCCATTAGATATACACATAATACTACGCATTTTATAAGCCTAGGCTACCTAGCATTGAGTTCTATGTTTTTGTCAGTACAGACAAAATCTTCTGAACGCGCTAGAAAGTAAGCAGATGAAAGAGATGGTACCTCCCAAGGTGAAGTGTATCGCCAAGGAATATAGCACCCATGGCCACTGCAATCGCAATAGACAATGGCCTGAACAAGGAAATGTATACTGGACCCTTCAGATGCAGACCCCATGTGTGGGTAAGCGCACTAAATAATGAAACAAAGACTCCCTGAAAGAAAGTGTTAATTTCTTAGATTAAAACAGCATCGGTACTTGAAGGAAGATTATAAGATTTGATTCTCACCGAGTATATGATTGCAGCAAGGGAAATATCCGGCTTAAGCACCCAAGAAGTCCAGGTGCTTTCCGCAATAAGACATACTGGTAATGAGATTAGTGTTGCAAATAAGTTGTAGAAGAAGACTACGGTTATCCCTTCAGGGTATACCTCCATGACCCCAGTCTGAAACCATGTACAGCTTCCGAAAATTTAGCAAGAGTTTTTCTGTGTAAACAACAAGCCAAAATATTTTTGTGGATTTTTTAAGTGTTTGTACCTGAAGAATATACCAGACTGATAAAAGAAAATACTGCGAAGCAAGCAAGAGTCCTCCAATTATCCAGCTTGACTCTAATGAGGTTAATTGCGAGTGAAGCGAAAGGATATGTGATGAAGGTTTAAAAGATGCAGCAGCAAGAACTGCTGGTCCTTTATATAGCACAACAACCAGAGCACCAGATATAGAAAGTATTGCACCAATGATTTTAGCCTGAGTTGCAAAGCTTCTTAACATTACTTGTTCCATCCTTCACGTCACCCAACAAAGCAAAACAAGTTAGATAATAAGATTGAACATAGCACACAGACCTCATATCCACCAACTTATCTCAGGAAAGAATGAAGGCAGAACATTTATAACCATGATGTTCCAAAAACAAACAAATTTCAGTCATCCCGTAAAGCAAAAGGCTTGAGATTTTGTTTTCTAGTTTCTTTAATGTTTATCATTGTCCAGACTAATTTCCTAAAACCGAAACGAATGAGAAAGAGGTGGAACCTGAAGATAACAGCGAGTGTGAATGTGAAAGCAGGCGTTAGATTGCTGATAGCAGAGGCAAGAGTTGGGGAACTATATTCTATACCTTTACAACCAGCTATCTGTGACATGAACCTGTTTCCCTCGAGTTAAAGAAACTAGATAACAAAAGCCAGAAATGCCGATAAATCTAGAACCAGGACTAGAATATTTACCCGACAAGCCCAAGTAAGAAAAACTTGAAGAAAAGAGGAGACTTGGCTGATGGTAACCTTCTTGACCTGCATATGTAAAATAAGTTCATATTCTTGAAAACTTTATACTGGGCAAAAGAGTAGATAAGGAGATCAGTACCTTCCAAATAAAAAGGAAAGTGGAAGAAGGAGAAGAGTTGAAACAACATAAGAGTAAAAGACAAAGACATAGAAGCTCAATCCTCTTAAGGTTGCAGCCTTGTAAAGTGTGTTTGACCCAACAGTGGTACATTCCACTGCAAACATTGCAACAAACGGCAGAACATCTCTGCTAAAGTACCTCCAAGCCACTGTTTCTTCTCCTGCTTCTCTCATGGTAGCTTGATACCCAGATTCTCAAAAAAAAAAAAAAACTCTCTGAAATTGAAGTGATTCAGAATCAATCATGTTGTTGGCAGGTGGTTATCCAGCACGTTTGCTAAATTGTTCATTATTTTTATCTTATAACCAAGACCTTGTCAGTGACGACAAAACTTGACCAATTCCTTCACACCACAAAGATCATATATTATAATATTCCAGTGGACCCACGATGACAATGAACTTTGGCCATAGAGAGAGCTCTAATACCTTCATTCAACTCAAAAAAATTTCGAACTTCCATTTGAATATTCTCTTTAGTATTGCTGAATCATCTCTGCATAAAGTATCATCATAGAATCCACCAATTTTATCAACACAGAATCCACAAAAGATCAAAAGAAACCTCACTACACAGCTCATATATGATTCGATAATCTCAGATTCATTATGACTAATTACTAAAGCCAAAATCCAAGAGCAAACTCATCACTGACCTTCGATTCATCCAGCAACAGAAGCTAACCAACTCCAATTAAGGATCCCCAGAATCGCACCAGTGCCCAGTCGTACGCGGCTGCGAAACACAGCCAAAAGCTCAATAAATGGCATTTCCGGTGACTTCCCTGTTCGATGCTGCAGGAGAGACGATGACCGTCAAAAAATTGATCCAATTGTGAACTTTCAAAACAGAACCAAACTAAAATACAAATTAATTGTTACAGGTATTTCCTTTAAAGGTAATCTACCAAGATAGCTCTATACCATAGGCATAGCACTCAATCCTGCAGCTGAAATATTTCCAAACTTCCAATTGAATATTCTCCTCCAAGCATGAGTCTACCAGAAACTTAAGTAAGGTCGTGAATACACTGACAAGATAATAAAGAATGTCAAAGATTTCTAACATATTCATAACATGGCCGTGTATTCACCCTTTCAACATCATTGCATCAATCAAAGATATTGAAACAGAAGAAAGAATTTACCCATTCTTATATAACAGAAACAAGTCATACAAGAAAAAAAGAACAGAAAAATCTTATATGTAAATATAGACATTTATAAACAGGAATAGGGACCATATTTTAAGGATCCATATTTTATAAATGAATAGTATAAGGATTCATCTTCAATCAATCCTATCTTAATGAAAAGGCTTCATCTTCTATGATGTGTGCAGCAAAGGTGACTGCTCAGGACCAGTAACATTTTTTGTTGCATCCTCTCTTGCTTTGCCCCAAATCACAGTGTAGAATCCAAAGCACAATATCATTGATCCAATGACACTGCCCACAACACATACATTCAAAACCAATATTAGTTAGTACGGTCTCAAAAATTATCGAAATTTATACAGCAATATACCAAGGAATTGTGGCGACTTAAGTGTTTCTCACACTCAACAAATAATACAGAAGAAACCATAATGAGAGCTCATGTAGATTTAGAATCCAGAAACCATATAAATTCTACAAATATCATTCCATTAGATATATACATACGAAGCTTTTAATAAACCTAGAGTTGAGTTGTATATTTTGTTAGTAAAAATAAAATCTTTTGAACGCACTAGAAAGTAAGAAGATGAAGAGATGGTACCTCCCAAGGTGAAGTGCATCGCCAAGGAATATTGCACCCATGGCCACTGCAATCGCAATAGACAATGGCCTGAACAAGGAAATGTATACTGGACCCTTCAGATGCAGACCCCATGTGTGGGTAAGCGAACTAAATAATGAAACAAAGACTCCCTGAAAGAAAGTTTTAATCTCTTAGATTAAAACAGCATCAGTACTTGAAGAAGATTATAAGATTTGCTTCTCACCGAGTATATGACTGCAGCAAGGGAAATATCCGGTTTAAGCACCCAAGAAGTCAAGTTGCCTTCCGCAATAAGACATACTGGTACAGAGATTAGTGTCGCAAATAAGCTGTAGAAGAATACTACGGTTATTTCTTCAGGGTATACCTCCATGACCCGAGTCTGAAACCATGTATAGCCAAAAATTTAGCAAGAGTTTTTCTGTGTAAACAACATGCCAAAGTATTTTTGGTGGATTTTTCAAGTGTTTGTACCTGAAGAATATACCAGACTGATGAAAGGAAATACTGTGAAGCAAGTAAGAGTCCTCCTGTTATCCATTTTGGCTCTAATGAGGTCAAATTGTGGTGAAGCGAAATGGTAGTTGATGAAGGTGTATAAGATGCAGCAGCAAGAACTGCTGGTCCTTTATATAGCACAACAACCAGAGCACCAGATATAGAAAGTATTGCACCAATGATTTTAGCCTGAGTTGCAAAGCTCCTTAACATTACTTGTTCCATCCTTCACGAGTCACCCAACAAAGCAAAACAAGTTAGATAATAAGATTGAACATAGCCCACAGATCTCATATCCACCCAACTTATCTCAGGAAAGAATGAGGGCAGAACATTTATAACCATGATGTTCCAAAAACAAACAAATTTTCAGTGATCCCATAAAAGCAAAAGGCTTGAGATTTTGTTTTCTAGTTTCTTTAATGTTTATCATTGTCCAGACTAATTTCCTAAAACAGAAACGAATGAGAAAGAGGTGGAACCTGAAGATAACAGCGAGTGTGAATGTGAAAGCAGGCGTTAGATTGCTGATAGCAGAGGCAAGAGTTGGGGAACTATATTCAATACCTTTAGAACCAGCTGTCTGCGACATGAACCTGTTTCCCTCAAGTTTTTAAAAAAAAAAACCTAGAAAAACAAGCCAGAAATGCCGATAAATCTGGAACCAGGACTATAATATTTACCCGATAAGCCCAAGTAAGAAAAACTTGAAGAAGAGAGGAGCCTTGGCTGATGGTAATCTTTTTGACCTGCATACGTAAAATAAGTTGATAATCTTGAAAACTTTATACTGGGCCAAAGAGTAGATAAAAGATAAGGAGATCAGTACCTTCCAAAGATGAAAGAAAGTGGAAGAAGGATAAGAGTTGAAACAACAAAAGAGTAAGAAACAAAGACATAGAAGCTCAATCCTCTTAAGGTTGCAGCCTTGTAAAGTGTGTTTGACCCAACAGTGGTACATTCCACTGCAAACATTGCAACAAACGGCACAACATCTCTGCTAAAGTACCTCCAAGCCACTGTCTCTTCTCCTGCTTCTCTCATGGTAAATATTTGACACCCAGATTCTCAAAAACTCTCTGGAAATAAAGTGAATTCAGAATCTCAATCATGTTCTTGGTAGGTCGTTAAGTCCAGCACGTTTGCTAAATGGTCCATTTCCATTATATTATTTTATTTTGTAACCACGACCTTGCCAGTGAGGACACAACTTGACCAACTCTTATCCTTCTTCCAGTGGACCTACCACGACGATGAACTTTGGCCATAGAGCTCTAATTCCTTCATCAGCTCAATCATTCAACTGAAGAAATTCATCTCTGCATCAACCATCATTATACAATCCAACCAATTGTATCAGCACAGAATCCACAAAAGATCAAAAGAAACCTCACTACACAGCTCATATACGATTCGCTAATCTCAGATTCAGTATCACTAATTACTTAAAGCGAAAATCCAAAAGCAATCTCATCACTGACCTTCGATTCATCCAGCAATAGAAGATAGCCAACTCAAATTAAGAATCCCCAGAATCGCACCAATGCCCAGTCGTACTCGGCGGAGAAACACAGTCAAAATCTCCGGCGACTTCCCCGTTCGATGCTGCCGGCGAGACGATTACCGTCAATTTTTTTTTGATCCAATTGTGAACTTTCAAAACAAAACCAAACTAAATTACAAAATGAATTGATTTGATTACAAATTAACACTAAACCAATACTAAACCGGATTGGTCACACTATAGTAGTTTTTGGTCACGCTCCTAATAGCGGATTGGATTTGATAACGATAAGACAAATGGGCTATCTAGTCAGGCCCAGTACGGATTTATATAATAAGACCAAAAACTTAGGAAACCGTCATTTTATTTTTTTGTCTTTGGAGTTGACCATCTGACATCAACTCGCTCATCTATGCACGTGGGCCCAAATCTAAAAAACGCTTTTATTTATTTAATTATTTTTTATTTTCATTTTTTCAAAGCTTTTACTTTATTTTATTTCCTCAATGTTGTTGTTTTCCAACTTTGCCTCGCACTTCGAAAATTTACAAAATCACTTACCATTTTCTTCGGGTTTTTCTATTTCAACCATTAAAAAAGATAATTAGAGAAAAAGAGTGAGAGAGAGAGACTAGAGAGTGACCTTTACTCTCTTCTTCTCTGCAAATCTGACAGATAGAAGAAGAAGAATGAAAAAAAAACCTCTATGATTAGGGCTTCTTGGGTCACGGGGATTTAAACTTTTCTTTCATCTGACAATCTGAAGACTTTTTTTGGTGAGTTTGTGTGTTTTTATCTCTGTTTCTCGATGTTGATGTTATTGTAATTGGAAGATTATTTTCAACTTCTTCCACTTAACTTGGAGTTGTTTCTTCTCAATTAAGCTCTGAGATCTTGAAATTGAAGGTCTTTGTGTTCAAGTGACCTAATTTTACAAGATGTCTTGGGTTCGATTCACAATTGAGCAAAAAGATGGTAACTTTGGGTACCCACCACCGTTTTACAAAGACCCAATTCTTTATTCGCCGTATCCTCCACCACCGTCGTCGTCCGGTAACAGAATCAGCCCGGCGGTTTTATTTGTAATAGTGATTCTAGCTGTCTTGTTTTTCATATCTGGGCTTCTTCATTTACTCGTTAGGTTTCTTATTAAGCATCCTTCTGTTACTGCTCCTACTACTTCTTCTTCAAGGTCTAATAATAGATTCCCTGAGATCTCAACTAGTGATGCTCTTCAAAGACAGCTTCAACAGCTATTTCATTTGAATGATTCTGGTCTTGATCAAGCTTTCATTGATGCTTTACCTGTTTTTCACTATAAAGAGATTGTTGGAAGTAGTGGTAATGGTGGTAATGGTCAAGAGCCGTTTGATTGTGCTGTTTGTCTCTGTGAGTTTACTGAGAAAGATAAGCTGAGATTGTTACCGATGTGTAGCCATGCTTTTCATTTGAACTGTATAGATACTTGGCTTCAGTCTAATTCGACTTGTCCTCTTTGTCGTGCCACTCTCTTTTCCCCTGGTTTCTCAATGGAGAATCCCATGTTCGATTTCGATGACATAAGAGAAGATGAAGAGTGTGTGGCCGAGAAGACTATGGAGATCCAAGAAATCGTTGTTGAGAAAGGAGTTTTACCAGTGAGATTAGGCAAGTTTAAGAGGCTTGATAATAATAATAATGTTGGTAATGGTCAAGAAGGTAATGATGTTGCTGGAGGAGAGACTAGTAGTAGTAATTTGGATGCAAGGAGATGTTTCTCAATGGGTTCGTATCAGTATATACTTGGTAACTCGGAACTTAAAGTACCGTTTTGCAACGATAGGCTGCAGCAGCGTTTGAAACCTCAGGACAAAGAATCTTCTTCATCATCAGAAGAGAAAAAGATCAATAGTGTGGCTAAAGGAGAGAGCTTTTCGGTTTCCAAGATTTGGTTATGGCCAAAGAAAGATAAGTTCTCTTCAGATGCTCAAATAAGATTGCCTTCTTCATCACTTAATGTTGATGATCTTCCAAAACTTCCATGGATGGAGGAAGAAGATCATAAGAAGTTGGAGAACGAAGAAAAGGTAAGGTAGTATCTGTCTGTTGTTCATTTTTAAAATCGATACTTAGGGTTCTTACTGATCATAATCATCTGTTGTGTCATATTGTTGAAAAGGGTTTGATTCTGATTATTAAAAAAAAAAACTTGAGTTGCATTATGTTTTTGTTAATCATATGAGATCGAATTAAAATTACTTATGTTCTCAACAATAATGGATTCCAAAAGAGTGATGCTTTAGCTTTATTTTTGTTAACTTTGTCTCTTTATTCTTCACTTTCGATTCACTGGTTCTCTTTTTTTTTCCTCTTTTCCATATACTTTCCTTTAATCTCTCAACAAATTCACTGTTAACTTTATTGTATATAAAAAATGTATTTGTATACATATGATTTAGGTTTTTATATTTTATAGTTTTCTTGATTAGTTTTGGAGTTTTAAGTGATATACACTCAAGTGTGAATAGAGAACAAAAGGGAACTTTTGACTTGTGTTTAAACACACAATCTAGTCTTTGGTTTAGGTTGAGAGTTTTTGGCTCTTTGTGTTAACCAAAACAAAAATGAAATCTTGCATACACCAATTACATTTAAGGCTTTACTTTCAAAAGTCTTTGGCTCTAATAGTTTATGTTGGTTGTTGTAACTTGTAGGGTCAATATGTCTGTTTGACTCTTCCCACTGGGATTTTGATTGATTGCACATAAATAAATAAACAAGAATGTGTTCCAAAAGAAAAAATATAAACGATTTTAGTGTTCTATTTTCTTTTCTTTGTCATCTGAATGTTCATTGATAATAAGAATTTACACTATCAGCACTTAGTCTAAACTAAGGCTTCCACAAATAGTGATAGAAATATTACCCCTATTCGTTCCAAAAAATGGTGTGATACTACCACACAAAACCTGGTACACAACATCTAAGAAGAGGATTGAACCATCTCAAACACAAAAATATCTTTTAGCCACCCTGGATAACCACTCGCAACATAAAATTAAAAGAAAGAATCATGAATAGCACTTCGAGCAATAAGATCAGTTCCTCTATTTGATGATGAGTTTTCAAAATTTAGTTTCTATCCATTAAGATTCTCTAAAGCCATCGACAGAGAATCATACAAATGAGTAAAAGAGTGCCACGCCCTTGGTCTTAAGACTGCATTGATAATTGTCGATGCCTCATATGCGAAGATGACATTCGAGAAATGGTGGAAGACCATACTTTCTATCGCCCACAGCAGACTCTGCATATGAGGTTCATCTCTCGATCCCATATTCCCAAAAGATCTTCTGCTATGCAATAGAACCACCCCTGTAATGTCTCTAAGAACCCAGGCACACCCACCGATTTTTCTCCTTTTGCACCAGGCGGAGCCAATGTTACATTTCACGAAGCCTTGTAAGGGGGGCTTCCAAATTTCCTGGACCCTTAGACTATCTTCCTCGACTTCTCTCTCCATCTCCTTGAACACCTGTTGAGCTGTAAACCAGAATTCTCTATCCTCTTTCATTTTTTTCTACTGAATCTAAGGGAGAATAGATTTTAGCTTCATAGATGAAGGTATTTCTATTCTTCCAAATCCTCCATAAGATCCAAGGAAAAAAAGTTCTCACCTCTTTAGGAACTTGCAAGTCGTTCCTCATATTAAACAGGAAGTGAAAGTTAGAATACATAGATAACTCATCAAACCCGTTGTGAGGATGTGGAAATGAAGATAATGCCCACAACTGTCTCGCTCTTGTACAGGTAAATAAAACATGATTAACAGACTCCCCTTCATTACCACAGATTTGACATCTTGAGTCTGAACTCATTCTTCTTAATGTGCACGTCTCAACCACTGGTAAAGCTCCACTTAATGCTCTCCACATAAAAATTTTAATTTTCAGAGCTGTTGAAATTTTCCATATTTCACTTTTCACACCATTCAGGGATGGTTGTGCCAGTGCTTCCTGTATAAGCTCGGCATGATTTTCTTTATCGACGAACGAGTATCCAGATTTTACAGAATAAGCTCCACCCCTATTATGTTCCCATATCCAAAAGTCATATTTCCTTGGAGAATTTTTCATCTGTAAGATACGATCTACATCCTCAGGGACAAAGTCTTCATCAAGAACATCTCTATTCCATCTATTGTTTGGCACATCAATAAGATCCTTGACTTTGAGCATAAGGTCCATGGAATGCTGCCTATTCTAAGGAGCACGCCATCCACCATCCTTTATCCATTGATCAGTCCAGACCCATATTGAGTTACTATTTTCTATCTGTTTTCTTAGCCCTAATTTCAATAGATCTCTGTCATGAATAATGCTTCTCCAAGCGAAAAAATTTCTTACTCCGACCTGTGCTTCGAGAAACTCACCAACCTCATAATACCTGCTTTGTAAAAGTTGGGCTAACAGACAATTTGGTTCTTGGAGAAGTCTCCAAGCTTTCTTAGCTAATAATGCCTGATTAAACCCTTGAATATCTCTGAAGCCTAAGCCGCCATTTTCTTTAGACAGTCAGAGTTTGTCCAACTTACCCAATGAGTTTTTCTTTTATGTTCAAAGGAATTCCATCAGAAATTCGAAATGGCACTAGTCAAGTTTTCAGCTGTTGTTTTAGGGAGTTTGAAACAGGACATCGCATATACCGGCATTGCCATCGCTACGACCTTAATGAGTACTTCCTTTCCACCCAGCGAGAGAGCTCTTGCAAACCACCCTGACAATCTTGTTTTCAATCTATCTTTGATGTAAGCCAGCATTTCAATCTTTGAACCACTGAAACATTCGGATAGTCCAAGATAAGTCCCTGCCTCCCCCCCTTCCTTTGTTATGCCTAATCTGTTCTGCAGTGGTATCTTCCTTATATACTCAATTTTCGAGCCAAAGGTAATTGAGGACTTAAGAAGATTAATTTTTTGTCATGTGGCTTCTCCATATGTCATAAGAATTTGACTCAGTGCTTCACATTGATCCATATCCGCTTTACAAATAAAGAGGCTATCGTTCGCAAAAAGCAAGTGATGAACAACTGGCCCTTCTTCAGGGAATTGAATGCCATTCAACAGACCTTGTCTCTCTGCTCTGTTCATCAAATGTGTCAGACCTTCAGTGCATAAAACAAATAGAAAGGGCGAGAGAGGGTCGCCTTGTCTCAGTCCTCTACCAAGTGTGATCAGCCCATACGGTTGCTCGTTAATAAGAATAGAGTAGGTCACTGTCGTGACACAAACAATTTTAGTGTTCTCTACCCCTATATAAATTTATCTTACGTTATAATGTGGTAAAAAGTCACTTTTACATTCTTATTTATCACTTGTCAACAATAAGTTTCTATAAGATTATCTAAGGTTTGCCTATGTTTACAAGAGAAGCATAGAATACTAAGTCTCTTGTGCTATAAACCGATCTTGGATTCTTGGATCTGAACCCACCAGGTAAGTGATGATTCTTGGTTCATAAACATGTTAGTGTTGTAATCCTCATAAGCTTGTCTTGGAAATTTTCATTGGGTTTGGTTTAGCAAACATGTTATATAAGTATTTCAGATTCACCTAACCAAAGAAACTTGAAACAGAAAAAACGACATCTAAGTAGAAAAGGCTATAAACCTAAAATATTACAAGGCCCATTTCTATAAGTTAGAGGAAAGTCTAACGGTTATGAAGTAGCAATAGAGTTGAACCCGCTATACATCGTATATTTGACTATTTATTTAATTTAAATCTTTTTTTATAAAATAAACCATTTTTAAATTTGAAATATTTTTAATACTCTTTTTTTATAAATATTCTAATCATAAAACTTTTTATATTTTTAAATATATCATATATTATTTTTATCAACTATACATAATTATTAATTTTTATATATAATTTATTAATTTTTGTTAAAGTCTTATATAATTATAGACCGATCCACCAATTCGCAGACAAAGTCTTATATATCTGTGGTCAACAAAGCCATATGTCTTGCGGATAACAATCTATTTGACATCTATACCAATGTGGAACGTTGGATATACATTTTTTTATTGATTGAGTAATATATATCCATTTATAAAAATTCTAATCATAATATATGCAAAAAAAAAATCTAAAAGTTTATAAATTGTATTGATTATATAATAATTCAAAATAATGTGAAAATAAAATCAAACAAAGATTATAGGAGAATAAGAACTCATTTTTAAAAAATATTAATATTAGATAGTGAAATGATTGTAGAGAATTAATTTAATATTTATTTGGAAAGAAAAAAAATATAGAAACTAAATATTGAAATGATTGGATACATTAATAATTATTTGGTATTTGGATGTTAGAATAGGTTTTAGGGTGTTTAGAAACATGAATAATCTATATTTATACTTCAATTTTAATAATATACTAGAGTAGAACCCGCGGTACACCGCGGATCAATGTTTTCTTAATCATGTAACAAATGTTTATCTTTTACTGTTTAATATCTTGTGATCAGTTTTTCACATAATTTATAAATTTATAGATTTTGTTTGTCTAGTTTTTATAAATTCGTTTTACTTATGTGTAATTTTAACTTCATTTAGCTATAAAATATTAGTTAGCTTATATATATATATTTAAATTTGTGTAAGTAGTTTTTATGTCCAACTCTTACCCACTGCCGAACAGGTTAGCAAGACCCGAATATTTGATTATTATAATTTAAATAATTTAAATATTTTTTAAAAAATAAAAATAAAATAATTTTTTTTTTAATGTTCTCTTTCTATAGTAAATGTTATAATTTTATACATAAAATTCTTTATAATTTCAAATATATCATATATTATACTTTATCAACTATATACAATTATTAATTTATATATAATTTTTTAATTAAAATTTGGTAGTTTACGGTCGACCCTCAATTCGCGAAAAAGTTCAATATATATGCGGTCCAGTATGGGCTTATTCATGATGCACACTTATTAATGCACATAAAATTGTATGTTTATACCCGCCTTATGTCGGATTTACTTGTATCTATCCCGTAGGTCACCTAATATCTTTATCAATGTGAAATATTGAACACACACTTTTTTTTTATTGACTGAGTTAATATATATCTTTTAAAAAAATTTAAATCACATATCCATAAAAAATCTAAAATTTTACTAACCGTATGTTCTATATAATAATTTAAAATAGTTTGGAAATAAAATCAAATAAAATGATAAGAGAATCATAATTCATAATATTAAAGTCAATATTAGATAAGGAAATGATTCTAGAGAAATATTAGATATAAAAAAAATTATAGAGAATTAATTAGTTAAAAGGTGTTTGGATGTAAAATTAAGATATTGGGTGTTTGGTAACAGAATTTCTCAAATTTGTTCTTCAGTTTTAGTAGTATAAGATAAGATATAAGATATTTCATTTGTTCTATATTAATAGAAGTTTTGGTTAAAAATACACATTTTAAGAAATTTACTGTTCTTTACAAAAAGATCACTTATTTTTTTTTTTTATTCATTCAACCAATCAAAATTTCACTTTTAACAAAACATCTAATAAAATAGAACAAAGAAAAAATCTTTAAACATCTATTAAATTGGAATAGAGGGAGTAAATGTTTTGGATCGGGTTCTAATGTTACTCTGTTACAAAATGGGCTAAAATCTACATGATGGACCAACCTTATTCTATAATGGGCTAGTATTGAATGCTCGCTCACTAGATGTGTCTACGACTATAATGAGCATGTTAATATGATTGAAATCTTTTATGTAAAACCGGTCTTTGATTTTTAATTTATATTAGTATTAGTATACGAGTCCAATGGTATATTTTTCAACATCGATTTGAACTTTTTCTCACGTTAATTTCTGTTGATTTATCCATGTTTTGTACTATCTTTATATATACAGTGCGTGGTGCCAGCTTTAGATAGAAGCTGATCAAATTCAAACATGTGTTTCGATCCTTCAAAATGTAGTAAAAACATGTTCATATAGTAAATGGTTCATTACAGGGCCGATTCTAAGGCATAGCGAGTACAGCAAATATTTGGGCCTAAAAATTTTAAATCAATTTTACATTTAAAATAAAAAAGTTATGGTTCAAATTTTTTTTTTATAAAAATTTTATATATAATAAAAACCCAAATTTTATTATTGGAATAGAACCTCCAAATTTATTCGACCGCTCTTGGTTCACTAGTGTATCTTGTAAAACTGTAAAAATAGCAAAGTTACTTCTCCGAAACATGTGTTCAAATCTCAAATTAGAAAATAAGTTTCAAAAATATTTTGGGCTTCGGACTTTAGAATTATCAGGACCGGCTTCGAATTCGATATTAGGCTGTCGATCATTAGAGGCTATAGACACATTTAGGTAAGATATTTATATTTCCTTAATTACTAATGTTCAAAGAAATAATCATTCTATCCAACCTCCTACGTACCTTATCATACTAAATCGTATTCGTAGGTGACTTACAAAAATATACAAAGCTTGAGCCTGGAGGTCATTATCTTGCTCAACCATCAAGAAACATGACAAAACACTATGTATACCCAAAAAAAAGGACATGACAAAGCAATATTTCAGTTTCATGATACGAAATAGAGCTTCTCAGAGTAAAAGACAATGTTATTAATTTTACCAAAAAAAAAATATTTCCTAAAAAGATAAAATAGTACACAACAAATATAACACGTACAATCCTAAAAGTTCAGAGAGATTGTTATTTGATCCTGCATATTTTTTGTTTGAATTATAGATATATATATATACATACAAGTAAAAGACGATGTGTAAAATATCGAAGAATGGTGTATAGTCCCTAGTCAAGTGTAATGTGTATTCGTGTATTTGACCACAATAAATGTGTTTCTTTTGAAGTGTACAAGCTTTAATTTCTAAATCTTTACTGCCTGAAATAACTATTTTTTTTTAATAGATTTTGAAATCTAAATTAATTTTGACTTAAATACAAGGGTAAAACATCTGCATTTACGACTAAAATAGTAGATTTTGAAATCTAAATTAATTTTGACTTGATTAAGGGTGAAACATCTGCATTTACGACTAAACCGAAATCGGACTGCAGAACCGATATAAAAATTGAAATAACAATCCGGTTTATTTGCCGTGGACAGCAAGTCCCACGATATCGCTCGTAGATTTTGCATGTGTTTGCCGTGAACTGTACTATTAGTGTCCAATCTCGTAACTACTTTAGAAACTAAGACGTATCAGAAATTTCCGAAACAGAATTCTGACGTGGCATGTAACAACTAGTACGGACATAACGGAAATCTCTATTAAGACGACCACACGAGCGCTAAAAACTTCACAATTTTCTTTACCAAAGATGAAATTACAAAGATAAATTGATTAAGTATAAAATTAATTAAATTAAATAAAACGACATATTTTCAGTTTAAAAAAAAATAAAAATAAAACGACATAATTATAGTTTACCTTGATTTCAAACTTATCCATAATATGCATATAATGTTATTTTAATAAACTATGTTAAAATCATCCTAT
Organism: Cardamine flexuosa; assembly: GCA_963555745.1. Classification (NCBI taxonomy): domain Eukaryota; kingdom Viridiplantae; phylum Streptophyta; class Magnoliopsida; order Brassicales; family Brassicaceae; genus Cardamine; species Cardamine flexuosa. The sequence goes on from OY743215.1 coordinate 25,329,247, forward strand.
AATTTTATCTTTAGGTCGGTCAATCAAATAATTTACTATTATAAGTTTAAACTTTTCATATTTAAATATATAAAATAATATGCTTATTTTTTTTCCGAGACTAATATTATTAGTTATGGATTTGTTTAAAAATCTGATGCTAATCCAAAACGTATTAGACAAGTATTACGTTCTCTTTCTTGTCAACGGACAATACTTTGTTTCCTTTTATTGCAAAATTAATTAGACCAAAAATTACGAATTTATAGCATTTTAAGATAATCTCTGGTCAAATCTATCTAGTTTTGGATAATAATCCAAATTAGTGGATAATACCGAAATATATGATGATAATTTCCTAAAAAGACATTAAATCACATTAAATTAATCATTTGAATAACCCATAATTCAATGAATTTACTAAAGGTTTAAAGTAATAATTATCCATTTGAGTAAATAATAAAAAAATTTGAGTGATTAACATTAAAAATCGTAACAAACCAAAAAAAGATTTTATAATTTCCCCATATGTTTAAAAAGATATTGACTTCTTGACTGAAACGTCTCTCTTATCTCAGTCCATATTATATATATATATATATCCACAACACACACACATTCACACACCAAAACACTCATAACCCCCAAAACTCTCGCGATTAGGTTTTCTTCTACGCATCGTTTTCTTCATCAAACTCTTCTTCAACCTCTTTCGATTTCACAATGGTTGACGCTAGGCAGATTCGTTTCATCATTGGGATGATCGGTATAAGATCTCTTTCTCATCAATCGATTTTGCTTATTTCATATTTTGTATCTCCCATCATGCGTTTTGTGTGTGTGTGTGTGTGTGTGTGTGTGTGTGTGTGTGTGTGTTTTGAGCTCGATTTTAATGGCGGATCTATCTCTACGTTATTTGACTTGAAAACTTATTTAGCTTTCATCGTTATTGATTGATCTCATGTATTTGCTTCATCGTTTGTGTTGTGAGTTTGATTTTAATGGCGGATCTAACTATTATACGTTATTTGATATGAAACTTGTATAGCTTTCATAGATGTTGATCGGTTTTTCATGATCTTCATGTATTTGTTGAGTACTTTAAGCTTGATTCTAATGGTGATGTAATTTGATATAGCTTCGTCGTGATTGGTTACATCTTAATGTACTATTTTGAACCGTTCGATCTACAAATATAATCTGTAAATATAGAGATTAATTAACGGAAATAATAACTATGTGATTAAACAATAAATATTATCCCGTTTCAATGCTGCAGGGAATGTAATTTCATTTGGTCTCTTCCTCTCACCAGTGTAATATTCCTTAATCCTCTTTTTCCCTCATAAGTTATATCATAATTATGACATTTGGTTAATTTATAGAGTTATTGATAATTTGATTGTATGTATTTTATAGGAAGACATTCTACAGAATCATAAAGAAAAAGTCAGTGGAGGAGTTTCAGTATGTGCCATACATAGCAACGGTGATGAATTGTATGTTGTGGGTATTTTATGGTCTTCCGGTGGTTCATAAAGATAGCATTCTCGTTTCCACCATTAATGGCGTTGGTTTATTTATCGAACTTGTTTACTTATTCATCTACTTTCTCTACTGTGGCCAAAAGAAGAACGCTCGAGTAAGTTCATTCATTTTACATTAATTTTTCATTTTTTCATTTTTTCATTTTTGGATGATTTATGATTGTTAATGTGTGTTTGCAGAGGAACATTTTGGTATTCTTATTTCTTGAGGTTATTGCTGTGTTGGCTATAGTTCTCATTACGCTCTTTGCAATTAAAAACGAGTTTATTAAACAAACATTCGTTGGTGTCATTTGCGATCTCTTCAACATTGCTATGTATGCTGCTCCTTCTTTGGCTATTGTAAGTAATTTTATCTTAACTTCTTCATTCTTTTTAAATGATTAATTAAACATCTTTGTAATTAATTTTGATTTAACAGATAAAAGTGGTGAAAACGAAGAGTGTTGAATACATGCCGTTCTTGTTGTCTTTTATTGGTTGTATTAATGCTATCGTTTGGACTTCTTACGCATTGATCTACAAAATCGATTACTACGTTCTTGTAAGTTCCTACTACTTTAAACTGTTTTCTTTTTCTTTTAATTAGTAAGAGTCTGATTTTTTATTTTAAATTAAATCACAGGCAAGCAATGGGGTTGGAACATTTTTGGGTGCTTCACAATTGATAATCTATTTTCTTTACTGCAAATCTACACCAAAGGATAAGACCAAGCCTTCGGAAGTTGAGATTTCGGCGACAGATAGAGTTTGAAGATTTTTTATGTCTTTGCATTTTTCTATGTACACATTTGTTGTGTATGTCTAGGGATTTTTGTATCTTTTGTTTTTACTGTTTTCGTAGAATTTAATAATAGACTTTTAATTGTTTAGTCAAATATTTTTTTTTCCATTATTTTTGGAGTGAAACGTTTTTGACTGATATCGACCGCCAATGTTATTATTTTCCTGTTTATGGGAGATTCACAAAAATAATATCTGAATGTTTTTCATAACAAATCGTATTTTAACACTTTTCATAATAATAATTAAACAGTTGATCAAATGAAAACTGGCTAGTAAAATTAATATATTGAGACTGTATAGGATATGTTTAATATTTAGTTTTGTTAATGAAAATATTAGGGGACTATTAATGGTTGATAATGACAATGAACTAGACACATAATCAAGTTGCAAATTGTGTAGTTTCTTGATTGTCAAATATCTGTTTCCATTTTTTGTTGGAGTGAAACATTTTAACCGGTTTTACCATCTTGGTATTTTGTTATTTTGCTGTTATTGTTAAATTTTTAGTTGCATACCAATTTCTAATTAATTATTTTGTAGGATTTTAATTCACGATCAATATCCTACTCCTAATCAATGTTTTTTTTCATTTCTTATAAGATTTGTTTTTGTTAAACACTTCAAATAAGAATGTAAAACAACTAAGAGACTATATAAATTGTATATCTAGGGCAAATTAGCTAATAAAATGTATAGAAGGACCTTTTTTCATCTACTGGTATTTAAATACTTACGTTGACCGAAACAAATTAATATAAATATTGAGACCGGATAGGGCAAAAGTATTATTGCCAAAAAGTCCAAAACAGTTAAAAAGAATTGAGAAATTCTTTACAATATCACATTTTTATGTTTTGTTATCAAAAATACCACCATTAGTTTAAACTTCAAAATATATAATAAAAAATATTAATTTTCAAAAATACCACAAACACAAAAATTAACTTTATAAAGTTTATAATTAAAATTTTTGAGTTTGGGTTAATTATTTTAGATTTAGGATATAGTTTTTATAGGGTAGGAGTAAAAATTTAGGGCTCAGAGTTTACGGTTTAAATCCTAAACCATAAATCCTAAATCTTAAAAATATTTACATAGTTAAAGAGATTTGTGATTATTTTGTGATATAGATGGAAATTGTTTAAATTAATAGTATTTATAGAAGAGAAACATAATTTAGTGGTAATTAAGAAAATTACCCAAAAAAATTTGAGATACAAAAGTATCATGCCTTCATTTTTGACTCCACAAAATTTTTAAAATTTCATAATACCCGTAAAAGAAACAGTTTACTCCACGCTCACAATTCATAACAAAGGAACCATCGATGTGCAAAACCGCAATCAAATCTCCAATCTTACAAATTTCCTTCTCTTCGCGAATCTAATTATCTCATCCATAGCAATCACTGGAATAATCTCACGGTATATTATATTAGATATGGGTTTCCAACTCAAAATTAATTGACAATGAATAGAGAGGCCATTATCTTTTATATATTACTTAAGATCTTTGTTCAGTTTCTGATGTGGGGCATTATGTCCAGTATGCCCGTTCGAGATGATTGTCTTTCTAGAACATAGATCTTGGTATTTTGGAGCAAGGATCGACGGGCCTACTATTGAGTCGGGCCGATTATGGATCAGGTTGAAAATATGTGAATTGGGCTCTGATACTATATTAGTAATAGGCTTAACTCACATCCAAAAGCTAGCTCAAGAGTGGAGGGTTCCCACATCCTATATATATTTGTCCACAAATCTCTCAATGCTCAATGTGGGACTTTAATATACCCCCTCACATTCAGGACTGGACATCTGAACGTGAAGTTTGTGGGACTGGACATTCACAGGTGGGCCACAATCTGAGACATTGAAAACCTTGGGCTCTAATATCATATTAGATATGGGTTTCCAACTCAAAACCAATTGGCAATGAGTGGAGAGACCTTTATCCTTTATATATTACTTAAGATCCTTGTTCAGTTTCCGATGTGGGACGTTATGTCCAATACATCAAACCACGTCTCGCCACATGAACCACCGATTCATCTCCTCGAGCAATCTCTGACATAATTACCGACAAAATCATAACGATCACCAACGCAGAAACACTCCTCGTCGTCAAAACCACGGAAGCAGCTAAGCTCGAAATTGGTGATAATGGTAACAGAACTATTCCTTAAATATTCTTTTGGAGATTATCGTAGTCGATGAACTTCTCTGCTTCTTTACATATCCTTGACATTGTTAACACGGCAGTCTCAGGATGAGCTCTGGATTAAAGGTTTTCTAAGTGCATTAGCATTCTGAATCATATTTTTTTGAGCTACAGTTAAATCTTTATAAATTAATACTCGATAAATTAATACCTTATTAAATTAATAATTTTTCCGGTCCCAAAATGATATTTTAAACCAAATATTATCTCTATAAATTAATAAACACGATAAATTAATAAAATATTTTAAAATACACTGGTCCCAGTATTATTAATTTATAGAGATTTTACTGTAGAAACATCTTTTTATCAGAATTCGTAAGAAACTTGTCAAAGTTCATTACTCCTTGTTTCTCCACATTTGATAGATATAAGCATAATCTTCTTTGAGTGCTCTCCAATGATTAGGGAAGATCCTTTACGAACAAAAGAAAGTGTGATTTATGTCGATTTTGTTTCGAACTCATCATAGCATAATCTCTTCTTTATTCTGTTTTGGAGTGAATGTGTTTTAGGAAAATAATATGCTTTTTCTCCGAGACAAAAGCTAATAATATTAGTAATGGATTATTTTTTAATTCTGATGCTAATCCAAAATATATTAGTTCTCTATCTTGTCATCGGATTGGACATTAGTTTTTTTCTTTTATTGCAAAAAACATGGATGGACATTCCGGTTTATGGTTTAGTTCCGGTTCCGTTCTTTTGGTTTTTTGGTTTTACAGTTCTGTAAAGAATGAAACCATTTTGAAACCGATTGAAATACAGTTTCGTTTGGTTCGGTTTGATTTTCTTTGGTTTATGGTTTTAATGGTTATAACCATTCGGATTGCTTTCAAATTTTTAAATATTATTTCATGATTTTATAACAAAAAATAATTAAAAACTCAAAATCAAAATATTAAAATTTTAATTGTATTTGTATTTGTAAAAAAATCAAAAGTTAAAACCAAACAATTAGAAAGTTAAAACTGAAAATCGATTCTATTAAAAATCTTTAAAAATAGTGAAAGTGAAACTTAGTGATGCGGCTTGCAAATTTGTTTCTGATGAAACTAATAAAAATAAATAAATGATCCAAAACCATAAATTATATATGAGATGTTTATATATCTAGAGTTTTTATATATTTCTTTTATTAGTTTAGGGTACTATTGTTATTATTTTAAAAAATTGTAGTACAATTATCTATTTAAGTATATATAATAAGTAAAATTATATAAATAAATAAAACCATAGTTTTACGGTTTTAAACCGAACCGAAGCAAAACTGAAGTAAAACTTATAATGGTAACCGAATGAGTTCTTATGCAAAATTGAAACCGAACCGGAGTACACATTTACGGTTTGGTTTGGTTTATTTTTTTTGTTACAGCTATTTTGTCCACCTCTACAAAAATAGAGATTAGACTAAAAAATAAGATTTTAAAACATTTTAAGATTATTTGGTCAAATCTACTAGTTTTGGATAATAATCCAAATTAGTGAATAATAATGAAAAATACTATGATAATTTACCAAAGCAGACATTAAATCACATTGAAGTTATCGTTTAAACAACCCATAATTCAAAGGTTTAAAGTAACAATTATTCATTTGAATAAAAGAATATAAAAAATTTGAGTAATTCGCAAGAGAAATCGTAACAAACCAAATTGCTTTTATAATTTCCCCATACGTTTAAGGAAATATTGACTCCTTGACGTCTCTTTTGTTTCAATCTATATCTCTTTAACTCTCTTTATCAATAATATTTATATATTGTTATTGTCATAAAAAAAATATGTTAATATCCATCATATAATTTATCTTTAGGTCGGTCAATCAAATAATTTTTACTATTATATAAAATAATATGCTTATTTTTTCCGAGACAAATTTCTAATATTATTAGTAATAGATTTTGTTTTTTTAAATCTGATGCTAATCCAAAAGGCTCAGAACGTATTAGACATATATTACGTTTTCTATCTTGTCCAGACATTAATTGTTTTCTTTTTATTGCAGAATTAGAGATTAGATAATAAAAAAATACGATTTTAGAGCATTTTAGAATAATCTTTGGTCAAATCTACTAGCTTTTAGTTAATAATTCAAATTAGTAAATAATACTAAAAAATATGATGATAATTTCCCAAAGAAAGATATTAAATCACATTAATTTATTGTTTGAACAACCCATGATTCAATAAATTTATAGAAATTTTAAAGTTACAATTATCCGTTTGAGTAAAATTTTTAAAAAAATTGAGTGATTCACAAGAAAAATCATAACAAACAAAAAAAGATTTTATAATTTGCTCATATGCGCCGTAGTACCGACACTCCAAAATGTCTATTATACTTAGCGACTACATTCACATATCTACTATCCTCAGATTCCCCTAATGGGCATTGCATGTTAGAACCCTAATAAGTTTAGGGAAATATTGACTCTTTGACTGAAACATCTCAGTTACCTCTCTATATATATATATATCTTTTATCCATGCTTTGCCCATGTTTAGAACATAAGCTTAGAATACTAAGGCTCTGATTGATAGTATAGTTTACCATTGATGTTTACTCAACCCTACAGAAATGTTACCAATCATAATTTTTTTTTTAAATGAAGTTGAGTTTGAGATAAAATGAGATATGATTAATGTACAGTTTTGAGGTATATTCCTTGTAAAATTGTTAACTTCAAAAATTTCTCTACATCAACAAATATCTTATGTGGTAAGATTGAGTTATTGAAACTCTAACGTTTGTTTCTCTTTTTTATTTTTTTTATTTTTTTTATTTTTTAGATATTAATTTATAATATATCTCCAACAAAATATATTTTTAAAAGTTCATCATAACAATTTCTTGTACACAAATATCTAATCAGAGCTAATATTATAATTCTATGACGTAAAATCAAAATAACTAATGGAATATTATTTTAGTAATTCAATTTTTTTATTAGTATTCAAAGATTTTGGTCAAAGCTTATTTTTAGTTAGTTTAGCAGTTCCAAAATATTCAAAATATCTTTATTATTAATTTTTTTTGTTAAAATTTTGAAGTATTACAAAAATGTTACATATATATATGAATGTAAATGTGGTACTTGAACTCAATATATATATATGTGTGTGTGTTATGACAATTTTATCTTTATTTATTTACAAGTCATTTATATTTTTAGTAAATAAACATAAAATTTCTAGTTATTATAAAAATCTATTATTATTATTTAGATAAAAATGTTTTATTTACTTTATATACTAAAATTCACTTATAGATAAGTTTTTAGAAAATAACCATAAAAAGAAAATAGAAAATCAGTTTTAATATCGGATCCCGAACTGAGAATCAATTTTGGTTCACTAGTTCATCTTGTAAAATTGTAAAAATAGTAAAGTTTTTTTTTCCGAAACATGTGCTCAAATCCCAAATTATAAAACTCTTGTTTGTTAAGCTTTTATAAATTTTTTGGGCTTCGGACTAGAATTATCAGGATCGGCTTTGAATTCGATATTATGCTGTCAATAATTAGAGGCTATACACATTTAGGTAGGATCTTTATATCTCCTTAATTATTAATGTTCAAAGAAATAATCATCCAATCGAACCTTCTACGACCTTATCATACTAAAGCGTAGGTGACATACAAAAAAATACAAAGCTGGAGCCTGGATGTCAATGTTATATTCTTGCTCAACCATCAAGAAACATGACAAAGCAATATGTTACCCAAAAAAAAAGAATACATGACAAAGCAATATTACACTTTCATGATTTAAAGTAAAGCTTCCCAAAGTAAAAAACGGTTGGGTTTCTAGGAGTTCAAGTCAATTCCCTAATATTATTAGTATGATATTATCTCATATTTATTAGTAATTGACTTGACTTATATATTAATTATATGTAATTTTAGTTTTCTAATGTGGGATATTGGTTTGTTTCCCAATAATCACCCCCTCAAACAATGGATCACGAAATTTAACCTTTCCCTAACAAAATATTGGCACCTAATCACCGATACCCTTGATTATTTACAAGATTGTCTTGAGACACTTTTCTAATCGTGTCACATTGAAGACTTTTTCTACACTAATTTTTTGGCTTTTATATCAATTGTTGAGTTTCTGTAAGTCAAAATCAATTTTCTATTAGTATAATATTGTCTATTTTGGACCCAGATGGTAAAGCCTGCACAGATTTTTTTTGGGCTTCTTCCCAAAAAATTCTCATACCTATTAGTAATTGACTAGACTTATATCTTAGATATATATTTTCTAATATTTTGATGTAAAATAGGAGTGTCAAAATGAGTCAAAACCCATGGGTTGATCCGAAATACTTATTATTTTAATGAGTTTGGGTTGAACTTTTATACCCATATAAATAAATGAGTTATCGTGGATCAACCCTAATGAGTTTGTGGATTTAATGGGTAAACCCAATTGGGTTCTGAGTTACCCATTAGTTTTACCACTAAAACATAAATATATTAAATTTATAATAAATATGTAAAATTTCTATTTATAAAAAACATATATATGAAAACTAAGGAGAATTTTTCCACAATTTGACACGTTAGATCACCAGAAATTGACACATATCCAATTTTTCTATATTAATTTAAAAATAAATAAACTAAGAAAAAACTTCCTAAAAACCTGAAAATCCCAAGCGTTTCTCTCCATTAAAATCCGAACATCTAATTCCCCTTAACTAATTACAAAATCCTTTTAAATTCCCTCTTAACATTTATTTACAAAATCTGAAGCGTTTCTCTCCGTTAGACCATTAAAAGAAAACCAAACACCGCCTCCTCTTCTTTCGAGTACCTATTTATCTGGGTTGCCAAAAAGACGTTCTGAAATCAAAAAGAAAAAAAAAACAAATTAGCTTTCATTAAGCCAACGAAGAGAGTCCAACATTTTTTCGTAGACAGGACTAAGAAACAGAAGAATAGTTAAGGATTGTCAGAACTTCACTTTCTTTTCTTCTTCTGTCTCATGCTAAGTTTGTCTGAAATTCTGGTCATATTTTTGCTTTGAGTTAGGTATTGAATCAATATTTAACACTTGTTTTTTCTGCTTATGAGCTTTCGTCTTGCATCCCATTGTCTCGCTTTCTTCTTATTCATCTGCATGCCTCTATTTCAATTATGTTGCGAGACTGTAATTCCGTTCTGATTATCTATTTTCAGCCATCTCATGGAATCAACAAGGACTGAATCGAGTAATAACAAGTAACGAATCGAGATTCCATCTCTTTTCATTCGAATTGATTTTTATATTTCATTAAATGATTGGGAAGAAGCAGTTTTAACGGTGCAATTTTTTGTTCATCTTAAACTCAATTTGCCTGCTTTAGGGCTTAATGTGCTTTTGGATTTGAAATTCTCCACACAAAAAAAACCTGGATAAAATCTGATGTAGAAACTTAAGAAATTTATATGTTTTAAGGTTTTAATCTGCTTTAGGGTTTAATCTGATATTCTGGATAAATCCTTGATAACAAATAAGAATTAAAGTTTAAACTAAAGAAACTGTGCAGGATAAATCTGATGTGTTCAGCTCAGGAAATGAAGAACAAGATAAGGTCATATTTTCAGCTTTAACTACATCAATGGTATCATGCCTTTTTAATCTCCAAGAATTTGTTTTTGATTTCCATCGTATCAATCATTTAATCACGCTGGCAAGTTCACATGGCTGCTGTCTTATCAGATTTGGCTAGGTCTATCAGGAAGGAGAGATACTACACATAAAAATTAGCAGCTAAGTTTGTAGAGGAAATGGAACAAATACGCAGAGATTTTGTGAGTTTCCCATGTGTGTCAGTTGATGAAAATAAATAACTTTTAAGTCACTACTTTGCTCGACGGGGTTGTTTTAAGTGAAGGCAACATGTGGTTTAAAATTAATGAGTTTTTATATGTACTTTTTGCTGTTTTTGGACAAACCAAAACTGCAAAGATTAGGAAGCTGAACAAAGCTGAGACCTTTGTGTAAAAGCCTTCTTATTTCTCTGGTTCAGAAGATGATTGAACCGTCAAAACAAAATAGTGATTGCATTGGTGAAGTCAGGTCTCAAACCATGTTTTCTCACTCTCCTTAAAGATCTTAATGGCAACCATGTTATACTGAGTTGCTTGGAGTTTATTGCCCCTAATGACAATAAGGTTTAAGTTGGTCTCAATCTTTTGTTCATTGGCCATGAAATCTATTTTTGTGGTGCCTAAACTTTAATGAATGTTGTGAAATTTTGTATCAGTTTGTTCTAGAAGCTGCTACAAAGCACTGTGACGAGATTGCCACTCATCGACATGAATGTTGTCCTTCAGTACTGTCTTTCAAACACTACTGGAGAGAAACGTGAGAGACTCATCACTGAGATAGCCAGAAATTCACTTCACCTTTCAAGAGATCCTTTTGGGTAAACTCTAGACTTAAAGATTTTAACTTGATCATTTGGTTTTGTGTGAAAAAAAACTCTCTTTAGTTCTGGGTTATGGAATTTTGCAGGAACTATGTGGTGCAGTGCTTAATAGAGCATTATGTATCTGCAGTGAAGTTACACGGATTCAGTTTAGACTACACTACACTGAGCTAGCAACTCAGAAGTTTAGTAGATATATAGTGGAAAAGTGTCTAAGGAAATATCCGAAGAGCAGAGCTGAGATTGTTCGTGAGCTTCTCTCTGTTCCAAATTTTGAACATCTCTTGCAAGATCCTTATGCAAACTATGCATGCGATCCAAACTTTTCTCTTTGTAACCAAGGTAAAGTCACAAAATCATACAACAAACCAAAGCTTTCAAAAAACAGAACTTGACTTGGCTTTTTGGGGTTGAAACAGGTACGAGTTCATGCTAGATTGATAGAGAAGGTTTATAGGTATGGGAAACTACAGTCAAGTCCTTATTACAAGAAGATATTCTTCAAGCTGTTAGTCACAAAAACTGAACTTTTTACAGTTGTTGTTTTGTGTTTCAGTATCAGATAAAAGGGATTAAGGAAAAAAACAATGCCTTTTTTGGATATGTTGTCAGGGATGTGTTACTGTGTTTTAGGCCATTATATATTAAACTAAAAGAGACCACTCTGGTTCTGTTCTATCGCCCTTTGTGTTGCCTTATTTGAGAACTCAAAACACACAATAGACGAGAGATGAGAGAAATTTGAAGCTTTAGTGTTTTAAACAAAAGTAATTGAAACATATAGGATTTTTCAGTGTAGGATTGTTTGTTTTGGGTTGATGATAATTTTGGTAAAGAAAAAGGAATCGAGTGGTATAGTTAGAAAACAAAAAAAGTAAAAAGGAATCGATTGGACAGTTTTATTTTAAAAAAATTTGTCAAGTTAGATCCTTTTTCAAATATTTGTATCATAATTAGTAAAAAAAATTAAAAATCTATCACAAATAGAAGAAATTAGCTACCACAAAAAGATTATGATAGCTTGTAATGTGATTCTTTTGATAACGTCCTCGAAGTGCTTAATGAAATTTAAAAAGTTTTAGTCTTTTCATTTTGATTTCTTTGCTTCGCTCAAAAATTTGACTTTGGAAGTTTCCTTTATTGTTTTGAGCTCTAATTACTGAACTTTAATTTCTCAAATTCTCTCATTCTTACTTCTAAGCATCAATTTTGAACATTAGTCATAATTTTATTGAGTCAATAAAGTTACATCAAAAATATTGTGTTTTCATTTTTTTCATTGTTTATAGGATTAATATTGAATCAAAATCAACTAAACTTAAACCGTCACATTTAAAAATAAAATAAAACAAAATATACACATATCGTCACCTTTTCATCTTCGATGTTTCAATGTAACGCTGAGAGCTTTAATCTCTTTCACTTATGAAATCCATTGTTAAGAAATCTAACATCTTAAAAGAAATTCGAAAAGTCCTTCTCTGCTTTCCCCCAAAATCCGAGAATCATAAACTCTATTTAACCTTGAAACTTACTTCGTTCTCCTCACCGTTGTAGCTTTATGGGTTTCTGGGGGTTCGTCCATGCATTCGTGTTTTAGTGAATTTTCTCTTCTTTTCAATTGTTTCTCTTTTGAGTCAAAGTGACTAACTTTCTCAAGCTTGTTTCATGTTGTGATCTCAATTGATTTTGTATTTTGATTTTTAGTTGGAATTGAGAAGTTTTTGAAATTATTACGGAGAAACCCGTTTGGGTTAGGCATGAGGGTTACATATATTCTCCATTGATGCTCAACCTTATAGAGAAAGGTTTTGCTACTGGCGGTGGTGATCACAAGGTGTTTAATTTTTTCTTCTTATTCTATTTGTTTATATGTTTTTAATGAGTTAATGTTTTGTAGTTTTGTTTGATTGGTGGTGACCACAAATTCTTTGTGTTTTGTATACTTCGTTGCTAAGACTTTTTTTTGGTGGTTATTAAAAAAAAAAATTTCTTCTAGCTTAGAGATAGTAACTTTTGATAAACTGGAGCCAAAATAGCTATAAGATGACAACTCTTGTGCATTCTTCAGTGGTTCGAATCTCATTGGAGATGGAACTTTTTGATATTTATCAGAAAGGGAAGAAGCCAGCCATGAAGAAATCAGAACTGAACTAGGTCTGCTTTGTGGAAGCGTCTTCAAGCCAACCAAAGCAAAAGCCAAAAAAATGAAAGACGCTGATCAGATTGAAACTGTGTTCAATGTTCCTGAACATTACCAAATATATTTTGAGTCTGCTACACAAATTAAAACAATGACAGGTCCAATCTTTGATTACTTGTTCTCTCCAACTCCTTTAAAGACTACTCAAGCTCGATCCATGGACAACACTTATTTGATAGTTACATTTTATCTATAAACAATTAATCAAATTTAAGTTGAATTTTTATATTTACATCAATATTTAACGTGTGAACTTATTAGTGTTGATCTTATTAGTGTTGATCAACTACACATTACAAATCCACCCAAAATTATTGGAGATGATGCCTTTCTCTTATTTAAAATAGGCGATGAAAAGTATGATATCTAAACACTTCACCAGAATATTTTTTTTCCAGAATGTGTTACTTATTTTGTTTCCATGGCATGGGATACATGATAAACTGTATTGTTTATGGAGATATTGCTGAAATTTTTTACTCATAGTGCAACAATAATACTGATTATGAATCAAATATAGTTGTCCTAAGATGGTGGGCTGTAAACAAAAATGGAGGTATTTAATTTATAAACTATTATCTGTTATTGGAATCTTATGATAAACATATTAAATAGCATTGATTATATATTTTTTTATAGATATCTATAATGTTCAATCATGTGGGAAAGTAAGTATATTCTTAGTGAATCCAAAGTCAGAGCAAGTTGAGTACTTTAAATCACAGTAATTATAATATTAAAAACATTACAACATTCAAAATGAATAGAAATACAAAATAATATAATTAAAAACATTATTAACAAGGCTGAACAATTCTGAAAAAAAGATGACGAAGAAACTGGACCCAGTGATGACAACGATAATTTGAAACTTATTGAAGATTAATGTTTGGAAAAAAGGTGATCTAGGTACGTTTATGATTTAGTTTAGTTTTAATGCAAATGTTATTCAAGATACGTTTATGTAATAGTTAAACCAAATAATGTTTTAAGATTTAAGATTTTATTTAAATTTCCTTTATTCAATTTCTATGGACATACTATATGAATCTTTTAGGTAAGGTTTATTTTGCAGGGGAACAATACAAAAAATATTAAGTTGTTATAGAATGAAGTTAAAACTTATAAAGAACTATGCTTTAAATTTTATGAACACAACAATCGACAAACAAAAAAACACCTTAAGATTTCTTAATTAAAGCTGCTAATATTTGTTTTAAAGAATAACACAAAAAAAATAATTCCAATTAAAATTAACAACAGGTTCTAATAAATAGTTAAATTGGGAGAATGTTTTAGTAACTTCTGGACACAATTCCAATTTTAGTTTCTAAAAACTACCAATATAGAACTTACATTCAAGACTCAACACAACTAAATTATTTAAAAAGTAATAAGGCTTTAATAATCCAAATAAACAATCTCACACTTAAGGCCTACAAAATCATCTCTTCATATAAGTTATCAACGCTGCCCTAAGTTAATATATACTCATACCATTTTGTAAAGAATATGAAAGAAAAATAAACCCATGATGATGATATTAAATTGCCTAACAATAGCTTCAAATCAGTCACGTATTTACTAGGTAGACACAAAAAGTGATTTCCATATGCTTGATCTCTGAACTCCCTCATATGGTATTTAATAGCTCAGTAAATTAAATTAACGCTACTAATTAACTTCAGATAAACATGGATGTAGAGCTTTGAGTAATAACCTTTCGACATCCTTTATTCTTCAAAACAACTAACTATATAACTTTTTCAATAACAGTCCCACACCACCCAAAAATCAGACAAGTACACAAAACTAATCAATACTTTTTAAAATGGTTGCAGAAGATGTTGTTGCTACTCCTCCATAAACAAACTATTCCACTTTTGACGAGTTACTTCTTCCTCGATCTTTCTCAACAAGTTATTGGTCGAATCTTGCGTTTTTGCTCGAGAAAATAAACAAGGATGGTGAATTCATGGCCATACTTCTCCTTTTGCTGGATGAGAATATAAAACACAAAACTCATTCAATACAACTCTTCTCGCTTATTATCGCTACATCCTATATTATATTTTTATTTTTATTTTATTTTTCAGGTCTCTGTAATCAAATGCTTTATGTCCACACAATCAGCTGGTATGTCCACACAATTCGGAATTATTTTACGAGAAGGAGAACTCTTTTGTTTAGGAGCAGCTGAAGTGGGAAACTGCTTAAATCTCAACAAGATAACCAATAACCCATTTGTGATTTTTTTCTTACCTTCATCAAAAATTGTTGAAAAGACAAATATTGAGGCAACAATAGAGGGTGCAGAACTTATGCTACACAAAATGGACCGTATCATACCTCTTGCAAAATCCAAATTTGAACTACCAGGTACAATATAAACATAAATAGTAATTACTAATATCCATGGCTTCTAAAATTATGAATAAAATATTATGAGTCGATTAAACGGGTTCTTAGTTTACAGAGTTAATATATCTAGAACTGATAATTTTGTATTCTTGAAATAAATTAGATATAAATCTATGTTGAATGTGTTATTACTTTGAACATCTCTTATCATTGAAACAGTTCTCATTAGCGACCAATATGATTGTGTATACATTCATGGCTTTTGTTTTAAAATATTCAATCATTACACATAACAAATTTATTATTGTTAAACTACTTTAATACTTTAGAGGTCAAACCAGGCATTTGTATTTACATTTCTTATTCATTTACTTTCCATGGTTTTCATATTTACTAATAACCAATCTAATATAAATTTAGAAAATCACATAGTTGTCAATTACAAATTGACTGATATACTGTACTATTTACAACTTTTGTATTTTATCTTTCCTAGATACGATCATTAAAATAGAATTTGTCGAAGGACCTAATTTGTATGATACACAAACCACACAACAGTTGGAGCCTAGGAATCTGGAAACTATGAAGAAGTACACGGTTCAAATAAAATTCCAAATCTGGGCTAAGTTAGAAGCGATCAAATAAGTACATCAAAAAAGGAAAGGAAAAAACTAAATGTATAATCCAAAATGGAAGTGATGTGGAAGATGAAGCAACATCTCAAGGTTGTGGAACAAAACGAAAATATGTGATAAATACTTATCTCAATCGTTGCTACATATCAACATGTCAAACAATGGGGAGAAAGTAAGGATGTTGTGATGGGTAATTTTACCCTACCCATAAAAAACCTTGTTCAAAATAACTCTAAAGAAACCCTGAACCGTTAGGGTTACCCAAACAGAACCCTATAGATTTTCGGATTATCCATGGGTACCCATGATATTATATTTCATATGCTTTTTCTTTTTTTCTTCTACTTTTTTTTTTCTTCATATGCTTCTTTTAGTTTTATGTTTAATTTACTATTATATATATATATATATTAATAATTCTTAAATAATATTAAACTATCATTATTGAAAATATGAACTCAATAACTTTCAATATAAATTCAAAAATAAAATATGTGATGATAAAATAATACAATTTTACATTTTAGCGGGAAATCACGAAATCATGTTTTTTTTAACGTTTTTTGGCGGAAAAATGAGATTTTACGTTTTTAGCAGAAAAATAAAATTTTACATTTTTAGCGGGAAAACAAGATTTTACAATCTTGGCGGGAAAACGCGATTTTATGTTTTTTGGCGGAAAATTGAGAATTTCCATTTTTGGTGGAAAAGTGAAATTTTACGTTTTTAGCGAAAAAATGAGATTTTACGTTTTTGGCGGGAAAACAAAATTTTACATTTTTGGCGAGAAAACAAGATTTTACGTTTGTGGCGGGAAATTTAGATTTTACGGTTTTGGTGGGAAAAATAGATTTTACGATTTTGGCGGGAAAACGCAATTTTACATTTTTGACGAGAAAACATGATTTTACGTTTTTGGCGGAAAATGAGATTTTACGTTTTTGGCAGAAAAATTAGATTTTATGTTTTTGGCAGAAAAAAAGATTTTACGTTTTGGCGGGAAAAATAAGTTTAAAAAATGGAAATTTACTTTAGTTATTTTTAAAAAATTATAAAGTAAATACCAAAATCTGATAATTATTTCATTATAAAATAATTTTGAATAGTTATTGATTTGATTATAAAAAAACACTGTTTTTAGTTAGAAAAAAAAACCATATGGGTACCCTAAACCCTATAGGGTATACCCGAGAGGGTAATATTTTGAACTATGTCCGCCCACACAAAACCCATGAAATTTATAATAGAAAGGGTAGGTTAATGGGTTTCAAATATTTGAAAGCGTTAGGGTTAACCCATAGGGTTTTTACCCATGACAACATCCCTAGGAGAAAGTCTAAGATTGATATTCAGTTGAGCAAGATTACAGATAACTAGAGTTGAACAAATAACTGAAAATGCAACGAAGATCTTAAATTAACATAATGGTTTTGGTTATATCTGACGAAGGCAATTTCCAACACACTACAAAGAAGAACTTATGAAGAAGAAACTTTTAAGATTAAGATAACGTTTATATCACCGTAAAACTGAATTTAATCTAAATTTCAAAATTTAACATATATGAGTCATTGATAGAATTTTGAAAAAGTAGTAACAACTCTGGAACTTAAACATAACTATGTGATATATACCAATGTAACAAAAAAAAACTGTCATTTGAACTTTCATAGTCATTAAGGTGTCCACCTTATTTTGAATAGTGTTCATCTAACTCTTTTAAATGCGTAAATATCTAGAGAGGGAGTTTAACAATATTTAATTTCAACAGTTATGTATTTTACACTTATTAACTCTATTTAAATTTTGGATAACTCGATTCTATAAACAACTAAGAAAATGTGAAAAATATATTTTGAGATGGTTCAACAGTAAGAAGAGGATCAAAGGCAACAAAAAAAATCACATCAATAGTATAGTCACATTCCAAAACATGAATTTAAAATATTTAAATAAAAAATCATAATCACATCAATAGTGCAATAATACAAATCACAATATATCATATATGAGAGGAAAAATGTAAAACTACCAAATCTGCGCATCGCGCGGATCAACTTCTAGTATATGTAAAAATAAAATATCTAAACTCTAAACCTTAAAATCATTTGTAATTGTAGAAAATGAAGTGGAATATGAAATCAAAGAATTAGATACATCAAAAGAAGATTTGAAGTGTTATTAATTTTTTTTGTTTATGGTTTTATTATTTTTAGGATTATATGGATTTGTGGTTTTAAGATTTTATTATGTTTTTATTTATTTTAATAACTAGATGTTTTTATTTAATTTATTATTTGAATATTTTTGTTTGTTTTATAATTATATTATATGTTTAAGATTTTTAAGTTCTATTTAATATATATATATATATATGGGTAACTCATATAACCCATTTATCAAGTGGGTTTATCAATTATGGATTTAGGTATATAAAATTATGTCCATGAAATAAATAGATAGGATCGGGTAACCCATATAAATCTCAAACCCAGGTGGATTTGGGTCGGGTTGGGTCGGATTACCCATTTTAACACCTATTAGTTTGTCTCCCAATAAAGACAGTGTCATGTATTTTACCAACAAATAAAACATTTCTCAATTTAGTACGCAACAATACAACACGTACAATCCTAAGAGTTCAAGAGATTGTTATTTGATTATGCTATTTTTTGTTTGAATTATAGATATATGTATATACAAGTAAAATACTCCCTCAGTTTCTTTTTATTTGTAATTTTAGGTTTTTTTACAGTTTTTAAGAAGACAAATAATTTTTTCTGTTTTACCCTTAATTAATTTTTATTTGATTTTTTTTTATTTGTCAAGACACTAAATTTTTAGGGACAAAAGTGGAAACTTTACCAAATATCTCCATTGAAAACATAAAACAACACTTATTTTGTAACCAAAAAATCCTTAAAACTACAAATAAAAGGAAACTGAGGGAGTATCGAAGAATGGTGTATAGTCCCTAGTCAAGTGTAGTGTGTATTCGTATATTTGACCACAATAAATGTGTTCTGTTTTGAAGTGGGCAAGCTTTCTAAATCTTTACTGCCTGAAATAACTATTTTTGTAGTTTCGGAAATAATAGATTTTTTTGTTTTTTCCAACCAAACATAATATAATTAAAAAGTCACTCCATAATTGGTCGTCCATTGTGGAGAAAAATTGTTTACAAACGTAGATTCAAAAAATAAAACTCTTGAAGATTTTGCTAAACAATCCGTTTGTGTATTGTTTAGTCTTGAGATCCGGAAAATTGAAAATTCAGGTATGAAATCAGTTAGACGAGTCAAATCTTCAAGCTGATTGGAGAAGGCATGTCACTCTTCTGGAGATTGCACCATATTCAAATACTTGACAATTTGCTTTTGCCGAAATGATAGAATCCACCACCCATAATAGTGCTTCAAATTCAGTATGCAGGGGTGATAGTGTTTTCCGAATACACTTTACACCCAACCGAAAAACATTTTCCTCTCTTTGAAGAAAAATCCAACATAGACCAGAGGTCGGATTAGATGACTTCCAAGAACCATCAATCCAATATCGAAACAAAAAATAAATTATCTCCAGAGGCTCCATATTTACATCTTCCTCTGTTGGATTTATTTGTACCTCCTCTTAGGTTAATTGTTTTGTAATAGCCTTATTTAAAATATCATGGGAGATTGTTTGTTTGCCTTTGTATAATTTCATATTTTCTAGCTATCCACAAGAACTATATTATCCAAAGAAATAATAGATTTTGAAAAATTAACTTTGACTTAAGTAAGGGCAAAACATCTGCATTTACGACTAAAATAGTAAATTTTGAAATCTAAATTAATATTGGCTTAGTTAAGGGTGAAACATCTGCATTTGCGACTAAACCGAAATCGGACTGCAGAACCGATATAAAAATTGAAATAACAATCCGGTTTATTTGCCGTGGACAGCAAGTCCCACGATATCCCTCGTAGATTTTGCATGTGTTTGCCGTGAACTGTACTATTGGTGGCAAATCTCGTAATTAATTTAAAAAGCTAAGACGTGTCAGTAATTTCCAAAACAGAATCCTGACGTGGCGTGTAACAACTAGTACGGACGTAACGGAAGACTCTATTAGACTAGACCACATGAACGCTGAAAATTTTACAATTTTCTTTATTTTCTTTACCAAAGATAAAATTACAGAAAAACGATAATTACAGAGATAAAAGGATTAAGCATTAAGTTAAATAAAACGACATATTTGCTGTTTTATCGTAAAACAACAGATTTATATTTTACCCTGATGTCAATTTTATCCATAATATTTATATATAATGCTATTTTTAATAAAATATATTAAAATCAATCATATATAATGCTGATTTCTAATTTAGTCAATCAAATAATTTATTATTTTACGTTTCATAACTTTAAATATTCTAAATATTTTAGTTAACATTTTGTTTTTAATTGTAACCGTTTTTGGGCTGCATGTGGATTTTTTTTGGTTAGATACATAATCTAGTTGCAACGATTAAGATATTGGTATATGCCACACATGAACTAATATTATTAGTAACAGATTTAAAAAAAAAATCTGATGCTAATCCAAAACGTATTAGACAAGTATACTACGTTCAACGGAAATTAATTTTTTTACTTGTAATGCAAAATAAAAACGATTTAAAAGCATTTGAGGATAATCTTTGGTCAAATCTACTAGTTTTGGATAATAATCCAAATTAGTGAATAAATACTGAAAAATACATAAAATCGCATTAAATATATAATTCCCCATAATTTAGGGGAATATTGACTGACTGAAATTAAGTCTCTCTTATCTCAATCGATATCTCTCTCTCTCGCTATATATATATTCACAACACACACTCACCAGAACACTCATAAATCATAATCCCCAAAACGCTCTCGATTAGGTTATCTTCTTCTACTCATCGTCTTCTTCATCAAGCTTTTCTTCAATCTCTCTCGATTTCACAATGGTTGACGCTAGGCATATTCGTTTCATCATCGGGATGATCGGTATATATAAGATCTCTTTCCCAATCGATTTCGCTTATTTCATATTTTGTACCTCCGATCATGCGTTTTGTGTGTTTTGAGCTCGATTTTAATGACGGATCTATCTATATACGTCACTTGACTTGAAAACTTATATAGCTTCATCGTCTGTTGAACGATCTTCATGTATTTGTTGTCTACTATACATGATTTGGAATTTTGATACATGCTTCATCGTTTGTGTTTGTGTGTTTTGAGCTCGATTTTAATGGCGGATCTATCTATATACGTTTTTTTTTTTGACATGACACTTGTATAGCTTTCATCGTTGTTTATCGAATTTTTCATGATCAATGTTATTACGATAAGCTATTGATTCACAGTGGTGATTGTTATTTGATTTGGATTTTGATTAGCTTCGTCGTGATTGGTTACATCTTAATGTACTATTTTGAACCGTTCGATCTACAAATATAATCTGTAAATATAGAGATTAATTACCGGAATAAGAACTATGCGATTAACAATAAATATTCTCTCGTTTCAATGCTGCAGGGAATGTAATTTCATTTGGTCTCTTCCTCTCACCAGTGTAATATTCCTTAATCCTCTTTTTTCCCTCATAAGTTATATCATAGTTATAACATTTGGTTAATTATGGTTTGAATATATGATTATTTTTGATTGTATGAATTTTACAGGAAGACATTCTACAGAATCATAAAGAAAAAGTCAGTGGAGGAGTTTCAGTATGTGCCATACATAGCAACGGTGATGAATTGTATGTTGTGGGTATTTTATGGTCTTCCGGTGGTTCATAAAGATAGCATTCTCGTTTCCACCATTAATGGCGTTGGTTTATTTATCGAACTTGTTTACTTATTCATCTACTTTCTCTACTGTGGCCAAAAGAAGAACGCTCGAGTAAGTTCATTCATTTTACATTAATTTTTCATTTTTTCATTTTTTCATTTTTGGATGATTTATGATTGTTAATGTGTGTTTGCAGAGGAACATTTTGGTATTCTTATTTCTTGAGGTTATTGCTGTGTTGGCTATAGTTCTCATTACGCTCTTTGCAATTAAAAACGAGTTTATTAAACAAACATTCGTTGGTGTCATTTGCGATCTCTTCAACATTGCTATGTATGCTGCTCCTTCTTTGGCTATTGTAAGTAATTTTATCTTAACTTCTTCATTCTTTTTAAATGATTAATTAAACATCTTTGTAATTAATTTTGATTATTTTTTATTTAACAGATAAAAGTGGTGAAAACGAAGAGTGTTGAATACATGCCATTCTTGTTGTCTTTTGTTGGTTGTATTAATGCTATCATTTGGACTTCTTACGCATTGATCTACAAAATCGATTACTACGTTCTTGTAAGTTCCTACTACTTTAAACCGTCTTTTTTTTTTTAATTACTAATTTTGTGTGTTGGTTAACTTAAATCACAGGCAAGCAATGGGGTTGGAACATTTTTGGGTGCTTCACAATTGATAATCTATTTCCTTTACTGCAAATCTACACCAAAGGATAAGACTAAGCCATCGGAAGTTGAGATTTCGGCGACAGATAGAGTTTGAAGATTTTTTATGTCTTTGCATTTTTCTACGTACACATTTGTTGTGTATGTCTAGGGATTTTCTTTTTATCTTTGTATCTTTTTTTTCGTATAATTTAATAATAGACTTTTACTTGTTTAGTCAAATATTTGTTTGTTTTCCATTATTTTTGGAGTTGAAACGGTTTTGACTGATTTTATCTACTGCCAATATTGATATTTTTCAATTTTTGGTTGCATTTCAAATTCTTAGTTCTTATGGAAGATTCACAAAAGTAACATCTGAATAATTTTCATAACAAATCTATTTGTACTTGTTTTCGGCAAACACTTCAAATAATAATAATTAAACAGTTAATCAAATGTAAACTCGCTAGTAAAATTAATATTGAGACTATATAGGATATGTTTAATATTTTAATTTTGTTAATGAAAATATTAGGGAACTATATTAATGGTTGATAGTGACAATGAACTAGATGCATAATCTAGTTGCAAAGATTAAGATATATGCTAAATTCAAAGATTTTATTCTAATGCCACATGAACTTGAGACCTTGAATCGAAGTTTGGGATTTGGATACACATTTCAGCGGATGTGTAAACATTTTAAGTTTTGATAAATCACTGTGTGGTTTTTCTTGATTTGTCAAATAAATATTTCCATTTTTTTTGGAGTGAAACATTTTAACCGGTTTTATCATCTTGGTATTTTTGTGTTATTGTTAAAATTTTAGTTGCATACCAATTTCTTAATTTTTTTTGGTTAGATTTTAGTCCACGAACAATATCTACTCCTAATCAATGTTTTTTTTTCATTTCTTATAAGATTTGTTTTTTGTTAAACACTTCAAAATAACAATGCAAAACAACTTAAAGATCATATAGATTGTATATCTTAGGGCAAATTAGCTAATAAAATGATAACTTTTATATATAAAAAGACCTTTTTGCATCTACTTGTATTTAAATACTTACGTTGACCGACAAAAATAAAATAAAAAATTGAGACAGAATAGAGCAAAAGTATTATTACCAAAAGGTCCAAATTAGTTAAAAAAGAATTTGAGATACAAAAGTATCATGACTTTAAATTTCAAAATTGACCCGTAAAAAACCGGTTTACTCCAAGCTCACAATCTTCACAACAGAGGAACCATCAATTTTGTGCAAAACCACAATCGAATCTTCAATCTTACAAATTCCCTTCGTCTTCGCGAATCCGATAGCGAATCTAATCATCTCCTCCGTCGCATCATTGTTCGAGGCTCCCGTCTCCAAATAATTTCCTTACTTCGATTAGGTTAGATCCTTTACGAACAAAAGAAAGTGTGATTATATTGATTTTGTTTGGAACTCCCCATTGCATAATATCTTCTTTTATCTTTCTCAGTAAGTGTTGGGGAGATCAACTACAATTCCATGGAGACGAGATAATGTTTGAGTCTCCTTCTAATTTGCAATCAACTGAGATTGTAATCTCTTTTGACCTTGGTTTAGCTGCATCGGTTTGCCTTTAAGGAACAGCTTAAGAGTTAAAACCTTGCGAATTCTGAAATGTAGTTTTTTTTTCTTACGTATAATGACTGTCTAGAACCAAACTTACAAGGCTCGGCATGAACCAACACAACGCCGTTTCGTAAGTATAAATGCGTACTACTAGGATATACACACTTCCGTAATTAAAGTTTCAAGACGGTAAAAAAATAAAGCCATGAAATGAGTAGCGACCACGTAATTACATCACACGTCGTTTCTTTTTCTCAGGTGTTTCGTGGACTTGAGCTTTGATTCCATACGTTCTCACTTGGAAATTTTCAAATGCCTCAGAAACTGCTTCTACCTGTTAAACATTTGCAAAATTCCACAAATAAAATTAAAACGTTACTTTTGTGCCAGTTATTTAAAGATAATGAGAGTTAATGATAATAATCACTAACCAATTCTGGTTTTTTAGCATAGACTCTCACTATCATGTCTTGGTATGTTGTTGGTAACAAGTGACTAACTCGTTCCTCAGGTATCACAAACTTCTCTTCACTTTCATAATCCTGTAAAAACCATAAATCAAATAAATTTAATGTGATTCTACACATTCTTAGAAGCAAATCTGTATAGCAACAAGAACAGAGACTATTATGTACCTTGAAGAACTTGATGCTGATGGTGACAAATCCAGCACAAAGATAAGTTGATTAGAAATTTAATAAGCTAAATTGAGATAAAACAATAGTGATTGCTAAGTTACCATTCAAGAGGATTTTCTCGCCCACGAGCTAAATCAATCTTGACGTTTGTAACAGCGATATCATCTTCTTTTAAAGTCAAACTTGGGTGTTTCTGTTAGATGAAAGGTTATAAGTATGGCAATGGACTGTGCAAATATAGTTTTCCTCTTATTAAGTGTGATAAAGACAAACCAGAGAGCAGATGATATCTTGAGCAGTCACAGCTTTGAAATGGTCGATTTTGTCCTTTGGAACTGCAAATTCATTACAGAACTGCAAGTAAAAAAAAAAACAGCTAGCGTTTACGAATGGCAATGTTAAAACTAACCAAGTTAGTAAAATAAGGTAGAAATGTCTTATTACTTGGTACAATTCCCTTCTGCGAACACGGAGTATCAGCTCTCTAGCTTCTTTAAGTTCTGGATCTGGAGCTATTTCGATAGTTTTGAGGATTGAGTCGTCTAACTGCAATTGCAGAGAGCAAAATTAATATAACAAAGCAAAGGGATTTTAATGCACAAAGGGAAAAGATTGCGTACCTTCCAGTATTGAGATGGGTCATTAATCATAGAAGAAATCTCCAACAAACCGTTGGCCTTGACCATGGCATCTACTATCATAAGCTCTATTGCCTGAAAATGAATGGATAGAAACATGTCGGATAGAGAGAAAGAATAGGAAAGGAACAGAGAGAATGATAACAGTACAATACCTTTACTTTCGGATGCGTGTAGACAGTTCGATACAGATCAGCTCGAGTTGCAAATAACTTGTGGACAGTACGATCTGCAAAATTCACCAAGGTTTACAAGGAGATAGAAGCATACGCAAGTACAGAATATCAGGTGGACAAAACTCACAGTCCTTAGCGCGATAGCAGATTTCATTGTCCATGACCCTCATTGTGTCTGTCAGTCTAGAAACTTCTGATAATTAGAAATTTTCTTACTAGCAAAACTAAAATGTCTATAGGGTAGTATAAAGACCTTTGGAACTGAAAATTGCATCCCAGTCCACAAGCTCGAGAATCACGGACAAGGTAGTCAAACCTATTAAATATTGTAGACAGTTAAAATTAACTTCCCAATACAAAGGTGCAGATCTAAGCATCATGAGTAAAAAACTGAGGACAAGTATAAAAGGTAAGAATAGAAAGAATTACTTGTCCACATCAATCCCATTTCGACCATTAGCAACAATGTCATACAAGAAGCGTTTCTCTGCGTTGCTCTGAAAATTATGGAAAGGGGAAAACATATACAAATCAGTAACAGTTGTTCATGTTCGAATAAAAATAGAATAGAGAACATGACTGCTATAAAACTTACTTCCAGCTGTGAAAATTTAGTACTAGCTAGTATCATGTCCTGTAAAATAAAGATTTGAGAGAATCATCAGGCTAAGAGGGAAATGAAGCAAGAAATATTGGATTGGATTTGTAACTAATGCCACAGATTCCGGCTTCAAATAGTTGAGGCCATTTGAGAGACAGAACAGTGACAACAGTCTTAAGAAAGAAAATTACCTTCACTCTTTTCAGCATTTGAGCATCAACATCAATGTTATGTATATCAACCATATTGTCAATCATGTCTACAGACATTGACTCATGAGACCTGCATGCAAGAACTGGCATATAAAGAGCTAGAGAGAAGAATAATCCAGAGGGCCAAAGTACTAAAAATCTAAGGCAAATCAAGTAACACCATGACATTGATCTTTTTAAGGAGTGTGCAAACATACCACTGACAGTCAGGTAAGACCTTTGGGAGAAATTCACGCTCAAACATATGACTGAAAGGCCCATGGCCAATATCATGGAGAAGTCCTACAATACAAACATATATCAGAAATTGGATCAATGAATAATGTAGCCATTGAGCTAACAATAGTTACCTGCAAGTCTCACAGTCTGAAGATCATGTTTGTCAATACCAAGCTCCGCTCCCTATAAATAGTAAAGCACATACATTACAACTTCACCATAGGTAACAAAATGAGACTGTACCACTGAAATTTGTGCAAGATTCCAATACCTGGTAAGCTTTTAGCTTCTGCACACTCTCGCCTGCAAGCCAATACACACCTAGAGAGTGCTCAAATCTAGAATGTACAGCTCCTGGATACACCATGTTTGTCACTCCTGAACCATGGGAAAAAAACTCTCTCAATGAAAGAAGATACACAACTCAAGACTCATTAAAGTTAGAACTAGTAACCTAAGCAAAACATTTCCTAAATACTAGATAAGAAAGAGGAGAGGCGCAAGCCAATTCACCAAGTTGCTTTAGTTCACGAAGCCTGCAACAAGGAATTAGACTAAAGAATCAGGAAACTGTTCTTAACAAGTCATCTAAAATATCTCATGGAAATGAACACAATCCAACAACTTACCTCTGAAACTGCTCTGTGTCAATGAACTTCAAACAAAGCTGCAAATCAAAGTGGACTATTAGCACAGATGAAACTTCACAGACTTATGAACGGCACAGTCTATTGGTTTAGAGAATTTGAAACTCAAGCTAAATTGGTAAAACTCTCACACATTCAATACAATTCTGGCAAAATCCACCAGTATACTTTAGCGTTTCGTTCATCAAATTAATCATCGGCTTAAAACTCAGTCATGCTTCTTAAATCTTCCGCTAAAAACAGCAATATCTAAATCTCTAATATATCCATAACTCGATAGTTCAATTGAATTCCGAAATCACAGCGAAGAATGAAACTATTATCCAGATTCCAAATCGAACAAGCGGCACTGGAAATTTAACAGAAATCTCCATGAAAACAGTTACAGAGCGACGGAGATAGAATTCTGGACTCCTTATCTCGGAAACGAACCACTAAGAATGACAGAAGCGAGAAAACGAAGAAAGGAAGAAGAAATTACAGGATCGAGAGAGATGTTTCCATGAACGTTATCGTAAACATGCTTGCTGAACCGGAGCTCGTCCGTCGGAGCGCCGGCGGAGTAAACCGGTAAACTACTTAGGTCTTCGTTGCAATACGCTCCCATCAGTTGAATTTTGACGCCGACTTGCTCTCTATATCTCCGGGATGGATGCAGAACGTAGAGAGAAACCGTAAATGGTAGAAATTGAGAAGACGCGATTTGAATTTTATAGCTGCAGGAGTTGAGAAAGAATGAGAATCTTTATTCTTCAAGGCATTTTTTTTCCCGTTTGTGCGCGATTAATATTCCTTTTAATAATATGTATAAAAACTGTAAATAGAGCCCCTATACTTTTCTTTTATTCTAAAACTAAACCCTCAACTTCTACTCTGTGTAATTTTGGACAAATATACCAAGAATACTTTGATCATGCATTTTAATTCCAAAATAAAGGTAATTTATGATTTTTTAATGTGATGTTAATTTATTATGATATTTTAGCCGTTTACAAAATATACATACTTGATCAGGTTTGAGTTATGATTAATAGTTCATCTATATGATATTACTTAGAATTCAAAGATTGGTTAGAAAAGGAAAAATCCAAAAGACATTTTAGCTAGCGTGGCTAATTGCTTAATAAGATAATTGATTTCATCTTGATTATGTGACTATGTCCAATGTGAGAAATTAATTATATGTATGTAGAAAATAAATAAATCATGGATTGGAATTTTGAAAGACCTTGAGATTTCACATGCTATTAGTTCTCTAATAAACAAAATGGTGTATCTTACTTTATAGTTTTTAAAAGTGCATCATTAGAACATCCACATGGAAAGTCTTTCACAATCTCTTATTCACTAAAACAAATAATGAAAAATGTCTTTGGCGGCGCCTGATAGTATTATTTTTTTACTATCGCAGCAGTCGCAAAAAGTTTAAATATGGAAAACATGATACGTGATTGGTATCGCCGATAGTTGTATAGTTTTGATTATATTCTTGTTTGCCAAATTAGTAAATAATTTTAAAGAATTTGGAAACTTTTATTAAATTCTATCAACATGACAACATAAAAGCTGAGGGCTCTTCACAATTTTAAACCAACTTTCTATTAAATTTTAATCAAATGACATACTTATCCAAACAATCAAAATATTGAATAACACTAACATTTAATAGAATTATAAAATCAATAAATTGAGTAACACTACAAATTTAAAGAGTATAAATATAATGAGAAACAAAAAAAGTGATACATATATAGTTTAATAACACTAATTTTTTTTTATAAAATATTGAATTCTTTCAAATTCAATAAAAAAATTTAAGTTAAAATAATTCCGACTCTAAATCTAAAAACTACCTAAATGACAAACATTCTAAACTATCACTGATTCTTACGTGGCATGTTTTCATGCATTTTAGTTCCATAATAAGCGTAATGGGGTTTTTATTGTAGTGCTAATATATTCTATTAATCAAAGAGCAAATATTTTTATAAAGTTTTAAATTGAATTATTATTACGTAAATTATCATTCAATATTCAATTTTCTAAAATAAATTTTAAATCAGAGAGGGCAAATATGTATTTAAAATATATCAATTTTGATATTAATTGTATATTCTATAATACATTTAATCAATTCAGAAAATGTATTGAATAAATCCAAAGAAAATCCTACCCGATTTAAAAATATGCAGATCTTTATAATTAGTTTTATATTTAATGAGATTTTCACAGATTTTATAGTTAAGGTAATAAGCATTTAAACAATAAATATTTTAATCCGAAGTTTCTTAAATTTAAATAGATGATTATATATAATCACTATTTTACTAAAAATAATTTTGTATTTAATGAGATTTTATCACAAATTTTATAATTAAAGAAATAAAAATATAAACAATAACTAAATATTTTTAAAATATATATTTATAAAATATTTAAATCCAATTTTTTCTAAAATCAAATGAGTGATTAAATAACATCCGGATTTTCCTAAATTCTTATTAATGTTTAGATCAAACACAATCTAAATTCAATTAATACTTAATCTATTACATTAAATATCAAAGAATCAAATTTCATAACTGTTCATGTTTTTAATATATTTAATTATTAATAACTAGCAAAACAAACTTTTAAAGTAAGTTAAACAGAATATTTTTTTCTAAAAGACCTAAATTAATTTGCTAATAAATATATTTATATATATATATATATATATATATATATATATATATCATGTCATTCTATTCAATGACACATCCATTTTTTTCTTTAAGCTTATTATATATTTTGTATTTTTGTCATTACTTTGTTCATTGTGTTGCATATTTATATGTAAATGTCGATAACTAATATATTTTTTTTTGTTGATGATGATTAATAAAGGTTATTATGGTGAAAGCATTCAAATAATTATGGTGATTCCATTAAATTCATTTGTAACGCAAATGTTTGTTTATATTCTTCTTCTCTAAAATCAATTATCAAAAGGCAAATAAAAAAATCTTATTTTTCTCTATTTTACATGATTTGATATGTTTCAGGCTCAGTTAGAATTCTTTTGAGATGATCTAACAATGAGAAGTGATAAAAATCAAATTTTAAGTCAATTCATTATCACAAAATAAGTATATTTTTTATTTTATTTTATTTTGTTTTTGATTTTCGATAAAATTTTGTATATCACGGAATCAACAATATTAAGTATTTTTTTTCTTGGTCAACAATAATTGAGTGTTAAGAAAACAAAATTCATAACGATAACTATTTAATAAAAGATTTATGTAAATATTTCGCCAAACATTAAGAAACAATAATATATACTAAAAATCTAATAAAATATTTCAAAAATACCACAAAATACATATAACAACTATTTATCAATTTCTATAAAAATATCCACACTTTGTGGGTATCCAAGAGAATATATGAATTAATAATTTATTTTATTATAATACATAAAATTTTAAACTTAATCAGTTTTACATAAAAATATTTTTAGTTTAAAATGTTTTATTAAAATTAATATTTAAACTATAAATAAATTTAAAAAAACTCAAACTAATGCTTAAAAGTTTTTTAAATCTTCTGAAAATCTGTAAAATTCAAGAAATTAATATAATAAATTATCAAATTCAAAAAAAAATCAAAATTTTTTGGATAATTATTTATATATTTAAATAAGTTTAAAATTCAACATTTATATTATAGATACAAAATATTTATAAAAGTCTACATTTTACGGGAAAAAATTTCATTAAATATTCAGGTACTTAAAAAACTTTATTATCATATATAAGATAAATAACATATCGCAAAATTAAAGATCAGAAATATTGTATATATATATTATTTTACATAAGAAATTATCAAATCTCAGAAATATATAAACCCAAAAATTCAAAACTTTAAAACTATATAAATCATAAAACTTATCACCTGATCAATATTATGGAGAGAAAAAAAATTATGAAAAAAATAACTAGGAAAGAAATTAAACTTTATTTATTTGTTTTTATTGTTGAAAAAGAGATAAAATAGGAAGAAAAAGATGAAGAGAGCAAAAAAATGTAATTATTATACATCAATTGCCACTCAATTATCCAATTTCTAAAATGAATTCTGAAATTAAAGAGGAAAAATATGTCTTAAAAATATATAAAATTTGATTTCAGTTGTATATCCTAAAATTCATTGTAAATATTTAAAAAATCCAAATGGATAAAACCAATGAAGATCCGACCAGATTTTAAAAACACAAAGATCTATATAATTAATTTTGTATTCAATGAGATTTTCACAGATTTTGTATTTAAAGAAATAAACATCTAAACAATAATTATTTTAATTTAGTTTTTTCTAAATTCAAATGGGTGATTAAATATAATCAGTATTTTTCTAACACTAATTATAAATTTAATGAGATTTTCACAAATTTTATAGTTGAGAAAATAAAAATCTAAACAATAATTAAATATCTAAATGATAGATATTTAAAAAGTATTTAAATCTGGATTTTATTATATTCAAATGGGTGATTAGATATCATAAAAGTAAGTCTATTTTAATTTTATTTTATTTTACTTTTAGTTTTGGGTTAACTTTTGTATATTTACGTAATTAACAATATTAAGTGATTTTTTATTGGTCAAAAACAATTAAGTATTAAGAGAAAAAAACATAACAAAAATTATTTAATAAAGAGTTTATGTAAATATTTCGCCAAAAATATAATAGATACTAAAAATTCAAACAAAATATTGGAAAATACCATAAAATTCATATACCAACTATTTATTAATTTCCATAAATATATCCACACTTTGTGAGTATCCAAGAAAATATATGAATTAATGATTTCTTTTATTATAATACATAAACTTTTAAATTGAATCAATTTTACATAAAATGTTTTTCAAAAAATTAATAATTAAATTATAAACTAATTTATAAAACTCGAAATTAATTCTTAAAAGTATTTTAAATCTCAAAAAATCTGTAAAATTAAAGAAATTAATATACATAATTATCAAATTCAAAAAACAAAAATCATAATTTTTGTTAAATTATTTCTATCTTTAAATAAGTCTAAAATTTAACAATTATATTATAGATACAAAATATTTATACAGTCTACATTTTACCAAACCTTTTTCATTAAATATTCAAGTACTTAAAAAGTTATATTATCATATATGGTAAATAACATATTGTAAATTTTAAGATTAGAAATATTGTATATATATATATATATTATATTGTTTACATCAGAAATTACGAAAATCCCAAAAATCTATAAACCCAAAAATTTAAAAGTTTAAAACTTCATAAATCATAAATATTATCACTTGATCAATATTATAGAGAAGAAGAAGAAGAATGGAGATGGTGTATTTTTGAAAGGTGTATTTTTAAAAAACAAAATGTGAAGTTATAACACCATAAGAAAAGAAAGTATTTTATAACCCAAGAAAAAAAAATGTTAAAAAAAATATTTTAATTTCCTTAAAATACGAAAATATGTGAAATCCTTAAATATGTAAAAACAAATAGATCTTTACAAACAATTTTTATTTCGTAAAATATGTAGTTTAGAAATTATTTACTTAAATATGAAATATGTCAAAAATTTTAAATACACAAAAACACGCCGATCCTTACAAAAATATTTGTATTTTAGTGGGATTTTCACATATTTCATGGTTAAGGAAATAAACATCTTAACAATAAAATCTCATAAATATTCTAATCCGGGTTTTTCTAAATTCAAATGTGTGATTAAATATTATCTAGATTTTCCTAAATTCAAATTAATGATAAAATTAAATTCTATAACTAAACTATAATCAAACTGTATAATTAAAAAATAATCAAACTGTATAATTAAAAAAAATTACCGAGTTCTCAAACGCCTATTAATTATTACGATTTAATACTATTGAAAACATATCGACTAATTTAATACTTATACAAACTATAATTAGTTTCATCATTATTGAATATATAGATTTGAACCCCAAACAAATTACACTATTCTAATATTGTATAACTCGATCTCCAAACAAATTACACTACTATACTATTTTACAATTCAAAAGCGAATAAAATTATCAAAGAAACGGTAAATACTAATATTGCAAATTTAATCAATTTACACAAAGAGCAAATCTTACATTGTTAATGTTCGTCCGTTCGGTATAATGAAAATTGTTCCACTATTTTATATTGTATAAATACATCCGCAAAATAATAAAATACTATAGTAAAACTCCAAAGCGAACCAAATGCCCAATGCATTTGTAAATGCTAACATTTCAGATTTAATAAATAAATATAAACAAAAAAATTATTTTAAAACATTACCCGTTCGATCTCGAACGGGTCAGTATCTAGTTTTTATCATATTTTAAGTTATGATTTATAGTTTATTTATACCATTTTTATTTTGACTCAAAATAAAATTTTAGTTAAATGTTATTCTTTAGTTTTATGAATTTAGTTATGCTTTTTTATAATTTTTTATTAGTTTTTATTGACTTTATTAATTTTTAATTTAGTTTATTTTATTTTTGTTTGTTGAAGATGTTTAGGATATATCAGTGATATATTTCATATTTTTATCACATAGAATATGATTTGAAAAACAAAATTTATCCAAATCCACTTGGTCAATCGGATATAATAGCCGTCCTTCTAATAGTATGACAAATGAACACCGTTGTAAAAGTGTTACGACTTACCGTTTTGTTAAAGGTTTTTTTTGCATTAATGAAAATGTAGGGTTATATTATGCAATTTTCTATTTCTTAAGTTCATCAAATTAATATTTAATAATTTCATATAGAGGTTGTTTTGGAGTTTTGGTGGTGGACTCGTAGTGGACAGGTGGAGAAGTGGGTTAATGGACGTTTCGGAAATTCGCAATATCCGGAGGATGATAATTGTATCTGAACCGAACAATTGCTATAGGGTTAATTAATTCCGGTATCCAAAACTAAACCGAAACCAACCGGCACAGAACCAGAACCAAATAGACATTTCGAAATCCCAATTAAATTACATGGACGCTTGATCGTTTCGTCTGGTAGGGTTCCGACTTGACCGGAGTGGACTCAATAGACGAAGAAGCTGACTCGGAGACGGAGGGGGAAAGTTCGAAACAGCGAATCAAAAGCGGCGGAGAATAATGGAAGAGCTTCCAAGTATAACCGTGAGTCAACGCGAGCAGTTTCTGGTGCAGAACGACGTTTTCGGGATCTATGGTTACTTCGACGCCAGCGACATTGCTACTAAAAAACTCCTGTAAAATTGATCGTTCTCTTGCTGCCGAAATTGATTTGATTTTCTAGTTTTCTTCATGATCTGATGAAGTTTATACCATTGTGAAATATGTTTTCTTCGAAAGATGAATCATACTGATGGCAGTTGTTGGTGTAGGTTGGATATTCATCGAGATAAGCATTTGGATTATCTGATGAAAGGCTTAAGGCAGCTAGGTCCTTCGTTTTCGTCTTTAGATGCTAAGTAAGTGAATATTGAAAGCTTCGTAATTGGTCTGTTGTTGTTCATGGCTAGAACCTGTAGTTCAAAAGTTTGCTTTGTTCCTTGAATTCTCCTCATCTAGCCAGTCAGTGTGTTGTCTTTGAGATAATTTAGGTGTTTCCTTTGGAGATTTCTAATAGATTAAGGTGTTGGATTTTGTGTTTTGGATTTTGGACAGTCGACCTTGGCTTTGCTACTGGATACTTCATTCAATTGCTTTGCTTGGGGAGTCTGTAGATGATGAATTGGAAAACAATATCATCGACTTTCTTGGACGCTGCCAGGTTAGGGGTTTTAAATTTCTTTGCTTTGTTTAGTAATCGTGGAAACTCCTCGGATTTACTCATCCAATCTTCTTGTTTTTTTCTGCTCCTTTAGTTCATGTTTTTCTCCATTCATTCTTCACCTGGTACTTAGTTTTCTATCATATGTGGCTTGTCAGGGCTCTGATGGTGGATACGGTGGTGGTCCTGGCCAAGTAAGTAATTGTTTGTTTCTTTAAAATGTGTGTGTATCATGAAAAACTGGAAACTTAAAATGAAGACCAAATCGTTTTATTATGCTTGATCTCTTTGGTATAGTTTAAGTTTTGATCCATTATATCACTATTTAGTTGTAAATCTCCCAAACATGGCAGAGAAAGTTAGGATGTATAACTTTCTTCGGCTGCCTTCTTTTAAATTCTTTTTTCCCCTCGCACACTAGTAATGGAGATGTTTTCTTACCAGCTTCCACATCTTGCAACAACATATGCTGCAGTGAATACACTTGTTACTGTAGGAGGTGACAAAGCCCTTTCTTCAATTAATAGGTGGTGCATTCTTGTTAATTTTTAGTCAGTTTCTTTTCAGTTAGAGACAACTAATGATTCTTATAGAAGACTTACATGTGAATGATAATTTTTCAGAGAAAAAATGTCTCTTTTTTTAAGACGAATGAAAGATAGAAGTGGCGGTTTCAGGTTTGATTCTCTTTCGTCTTGAACTTCTTTTAAGGCATATTTTTACTGATAACACACTCTTTATGCATTCTTATTGCTGTTAATGTCATAAATTCAGTCATGCTGTCCTTCAATTCTGGCTTGTCTCCTTTTCTATTCCATGCAATTTCTTTAGGTAGTATTGGTGCTAAATTCTGAATCACTCACTGATTGTTAGGATGCATGATGTGGGAGAAATGGATGTTCGAGCATGCTATACTGCGATTTCGGTGAGTTTTATTAACTCCCAATTTCTTGTTCTCTCTTCTTGTGGACACCAAATTTTTTTTAGTCTGAAAGAGATCAACAAACTCAGGACCCATTATGCTATGTTTCTTCCAGTTTCATGGCTTAAACGTCACATTAGGATACTTTGCACACTTGCATCCAAACGTCATTGAGATTTAGAAGTCTCGCATCCTATGATTGTTTTCTTCCCTGATGTGTTTAAATTCTCTTGTCACACAGGTTGCAAGCATCCTAAACATTTTGGATGAGGAACTCACCCGGGGCCTAGGAGATTACATCTTGAGGTAGCTTTTCTTATTACTTTTATCTCGCAATATATAAAGCTGAACTACTGTTATATAGTTGTAAGTTCATGAACTTATTGTTTTTCCTTGCAAAGCTCTTTGACTCACTTTGTTTGCACAGTTGCCAAACTTTTGAAGGCGGCATTGGAGGTGAACCTGACTCCGAAGCTCACGGTGGGTATGGTCTTCTACTTACTTTTATTATGTTGAGGCTTTGATCACAAATTTGCTTCTCTCTTCCTTGATGACATGATTATTCATGGTTAAGTATAATTTTTTTCATTAAACATTGATTTGTACCTACAACTTTGCTTACGTAATTTCTTATTTAGGTACACCTACTGTGGGTTGGCTACTATGATTTTAATCAATGAGGTCGACCGTCTGAATTTGGATTCATTAATGGTAACATACAATGCTGTTTTTAGATGATTAATGAAGTACCTTTTCTTATCCTTGATAGAGATATTTTTCATATAAATCAATTTCCTTGTGATTCTAGAGTTGGGCTGTACAGCGACAAGGAGTAGAAATGGGATTTCAAGGTAGGACTAACAAATTGGTCGATGGTTGCTACACTTTTTGGCAGGTCAACTTTCTAATTCTTTTTGTATCTTTTGTGCATTCTAATGATTACAGTTCCTACTCCAAAATTCTTCCCATTCTTCACCGCTGTTGTCTTTTTTGTTTGTGGTATGTTTAACAGGCCGCCCCTTGTGTTCTACTTCAAAGATTATGCTCATCTCGTGATCTTGAAGTTCATGGATCATCACATGTATCACAAGGGACAGATAAAGATCACGAGGAACATACTCATGATGAAGATAATCCTGAAGACAGTGATGATGATGATGATGATTCTGATGAGGACAGCGATGAAGGTATACACTCTATTTTCTCATACCATCAGTCCATCTGATTAATCCAAAACACAACTAAATTCTTGTTAGCTTTTATATTAGCAGGTTCAGTGAATGGTCACGGAGTCCATCATCATACATCCACCTACACTAACAGGAGAATGCAACCGGTTTTTGATAGCCTCGGCTTGCAGAGATATGTACTCTTATGCTCTAAGGTCAGTTCTTACTTGCTTGAACACCAGAACAAAACATCCAATCAAGTTTTCATTTTCTTAATGCATGCACACACACTTGTATGCCAGATCCCTGACGGTGGATTCAGAGACAAGCCGAGGAAACCCCGTGACTTCTACCACACATGTTACTGCCTTAGCGGTTTGTCAGTGGCTCAACACGCTTGGTCAAAAGACGAGGACACTCCTCCGTTGACTCGTGACATTTTGGGTAGCTACTCGAATCTCCTTGAACCTGTTAATCTTCTTCACAACGTTGTCATGGATCAGTACAATGAAGCTATCGAGTTCTTCCATAGAGCAGCATGACCCGTGTCTCACCACATATGGGGAAAACTCCTAAGTCAGATTATGGTATGAGAGAGTTTTCCTAGTGTTGTATGTAAGTTTCAACAAAAGTTTCATTCATTTAACCTTAAAACCTATTGAGGTTTAAAGGAAAAAGACGTATTTATCATATCTTTGGTAGAATTACGATTCAAATAATTTGATGATTGTTGAAAGACTTGCATACTTTGTCATTGTTTTTGTAGAATTTAGTCGAACACACTCCAGTGGTATACAGTGGGTGTTTTATGTTAAAAATAATAGTTTGGGTTAAGATTGCGAGAAAGTTTATTGGACTTTTATGTGAAATAAATAGTTTTACGTTAATAGTGTAAGAAATGATAACTTAAGTCCTCTTTTGCAAATTTTTATTTTGAAGTTAGTAACTCTCGTCGCCTTCCCCGTTTGAGTCCATTGACCAGAAACAGTAGGAACTAGGAAGAGTTTACTTCATCACTTCCGTTGGCAGAAAAATTATATTAATAATTTAAAAAACCAAACAAATAATGACAAAAATGGACGAAGAAGAAGAAGAGACGGAGAAATTGCCTAAGAAGAAGAAGCAACAAGACTACGACGGAAATAAAGAATCTCCGATTCAATCTCGTTCACCAGTGAGCAATCACAACCTGGAGATGTCTTCTAGATCATCGCTTCATTCACTACCACCAACAACGATTGATTCTCCTCCTGATTCACCAACAGTTTCTTCAATCCCCGATAGCCATGGATCTTCTCCTCACACAGTGATCCCAACACCGCCAGTGGCGAAGACGGAGACTCCTTTTAGGGTTACTAATAGCGTAGACTTAGTGGAGGAGAAGAAAATCGGAGAGAGTAGGAGACAGTTAAGGCCGATATTTTCTTCTTCTTCTTCTGTTCCGCGTGAAACGAAATGGGGAAGTTTGATTAGGAAAGCTTTGCTTGGATTTAGGGTTATTGCGTTTTTGTCATGTCTCGTTTCGTTTTCTGTTATGGTTTCTGATAGAGATAAAGGATGGGCTCGTGATTCTTTCTACAAATACAAAGAGTTCAGGTTCTTATTTCTAGCTTCACTATTCAATATTCAAGTTGAAGTATCGGAAGATGTTCTTATATGATTCACCAAGAATCCAAATTTTGATGTGTGACTATCTCTAAGACTATGTTTAGGTTTTGATTTTCATCTGAACTCAAGTTTTTTGGGTTTTTGGCGACTCAAGATTTGAAATTAGCTGTAGAAGTCTTAAAATTATCTAATGAATGGCCTGTTCTTGCTAAATTGTAATAGCTTGTCTTCAGATAACTTTTTTAACTGTGAAAGTTTCCTATAAATGTTTTCTTGAGTCGATTTGTTTTTGGCATTTTTGAAGATGTTTTAAAGAAGAATTAGTTTAGAATGGTTTCTATATTGATACTTTTGACCCAAAAAAAAGTTTCTATATTGATATGTTATTTGAAGTTTTGTTGTCTTAAATTTAGCTGTAGCAGTTGTTTAAGCTAATGAAGTTATCCAATGACCAGAGATAAGAATAAGTTTAGGGATGATTTTCATCTGAGATCTAATATTTTTGGCTACATGACTCTGGTTTGGTTTAATCACTGTGTTGAAATTGAAGCTTTTCTCTTGAAATTAGCCATGGAAGTTGTTTAAGCTAATAAAGTTATCTAGTGACCTGTGCCTTATATTACTTTCTAAATTCCTGTAAATGTTTTCTTGAGTTTGATTTATTCCTGTATTTTTTTTTTGGCATTTTTGGTTGCAGGTTCTGTTTGGCTGCAAATGTGATTGGTTTCGTCTATTCAGGTTTTATGATATGTGATCTTGTATACTTATTATCCACTAGCATCCGGAGATCACGACACAACCTGCGACATTTCTTGGAATTTGCCTTTGATCAAGTATGTTTCTTCTACTTCTCTACGATTGAAACTCAGTTCTTTCGAAAATCAGCAGAAATGGTAAAAAAAAACAAAGCTTAAAACTTGACGCGATAGAAATAAGGAGAGGGTCAATTTTGGTGTTACTTTACCTAAATAGAAATTAACCAATAAAAGATGCTTCAAGTCTTGTGATTGGTTTGTAAAATCATTCATCCGTTAAGCGAATTGTATTTATTCTTCCACATACTTCAGTATTCGTCTCTGTTTTGATGATATATCATTGATGTCTAGTGATCCATTAAAGTTTAGTGTGTCTAGGCTTTATATAATCTCTTGCATTTTGAGTTCAACTATACTCTCGCTAAAATTATTTTCGGATTGTTGTAGATGATAGCGTATCTTCTTGCATCGGCATCAACTTCAGCTTCGATCCGTGTAGACGATTGGCAATCAAACTGGGGAGCAGACAAGTTCCCAGACTTAGCAAGAGCATCTGTCTCACTGTCTTTCGTGTCCTTCGTCTCATTCGCCTTTTGCTCCTTGGCTTCCGGTTATTCACTCTGTGCACTCCGGTCCATCTAAACAAACAAGCACAAGCTCGAGACCAACAATCTCATTTTGTTTTCTATCATATTTCACTCTCAAGTTGTAGTATCCTTGACCCTTAACTCACTAAGCGATGTGGAGGGTCATGTTTCTGATTTAGTTTTATATTGGGGAGGTTTTTTTTTCCTTTTATTTTAACAATTTCATGTTGCAGAATATTCCGTCGTGTAAAAAGATGATGTGGATGCTCGTTTGCAATGAACCATTTTTGGGTTATCCATGGACGTGAACTTTTTTATTCACTTTCTTATGTTTTAATTAATCAAATTACCACATAATATCTCATTTATGTTATGTAATATTATAATTAATCACTCTTTCTAAATTCAGTAAATAAATTATTAATCACTTTTCCATAATAAAATAACTAGAATAAATTATTAATCACTTTTTTTAAATCTAATCAATAAAAATATGACAACTAAGATTATATTTAAGCATGAATAATAAATTAAAATTACAGTTAAAAAAATAAAAATTTAGAAAAATAAATTAAATTAAGAAAATTAAAACTACATATTTCTAGATCATAAAATAACTTTAAAAAGTTTATGTTATGTTTTGGCCACTCGTTTCGATGTTTCATTTGAGTTTGCTGAATTGTATCATTAGGATATAATTTT